>CM073522.1:15552500-17952500 GCA_037074615.1 Leucaena leucocephala
AGTTTGAGTTAGGGGCATTTTGGTACTTTCATAACAATAGCGAGGCTCTACCACAAAAGTAACAGGGTTAAGTTATATTTAATGATCTTGGGTATTTTTGCTCCCATTTTGAATGTTCATAGAAAAACCTATGCAGTATGTTTGGTATGATGGAAGAGTTTTTTTATTGAAGTAGAAGTGAAATTAGGCTAGAAATGAGTTTTATAAATTTATTTGGTAGGATAAAAATGAGTATGGAATTGACATATTTTTTTTTATAACTTAGAGTGAAATGGTCCAAAATATTTCATCTTCACTTCCATTATCTCAATTTTCAATTTTTTTGATAGAATTGAAATAACTTAAAATGTCAAAAATGAAAGTAACTTCTATCGTACCAAACGAAAAAAGTAGAAGATTCAACTTCCACTTCCCCACTTTCATTTCTCACCTACTAAACATGCACATACTATTTGGGGCAATTTTAAAAGAAGTACATGGCTAGTTTTGCACCTTAACCCTATAAAGTTATAAAAAACATGTAATACATGAAATTAAATAAGGGAAATGGGGATAAAAGTATTTATCATTGAGACAAACTCAAATGGAATCTTATATTCTGGGACAAACTACTTCAAAAAAAGAGATCTTATATTTTGGGATGGAGAGCGCAATAAAGATCATAACAAGAATCAAGGGCGACACTTGCGGATTCCTTGAAGAATTTGCGTTGATTTAATTCCACTAATGTCTCAACAATTGGAATATGCGGTAGATCAACAATGACTTAGTCAAAGTCCCATGTACCATACTTCCATATTTATAAAAGAAAAGAAATTCCACAAATCGAACCAAACTACCAAACCAAAATAGGCTAAAAATCTAAGACCTAAATGATTCACTTTGTATTTAAAAACTAGTAAATCGGTTCTTGTGAATCTAATTCATAGAAAATAGAATATCATCAATAAGGCCATTACACCATCAAAGGAGACATTCCCCAATCAGGAGCTACTTTACCATATTTTGAATTCAAAGATTTTAATAAATTCCCTATAATAGTTCGTCTTGGACTAGATCTAGAATTACCCTCAATAGTTTGTGTAGCCATAAGTCCTATTTTATATTCATTGAAATCTATTGACTTTGTATATCATTTTGCTGCAAATAAATGATCTTATCCTAGATCTATTTTGGTCTTAAAATTATGTAATGATGGAAACACCAATCCTAATTGCTATCTCTATATCTGGTTTACTTGTAAATTTTACTGGGTGCGCCTTATTTACTGCTTTTGGGCAACCCTATTAACAACTAAGAGATCCATTCAAAGAACATAGGGACTAGTTGAAGTAATGAGCCTGCAGCATCTACCATTATACTACAATGATTGGTCATACAATTACTATCCATAATGGAAAAAAGCATTTACCTATTAATATAATAGATGGTATGGTAAGACATAAATTGGGAGAATTTTCACCTACTATAAACTTCTTGGGACATGGAAAAAATGATAATAGTTCTCATCACTAATTTAGTTATTGAGAAATATCTAAAAAATAATTCATTAAAATAATTAATATTCTTATCTTAATTTATTAATAATTAATTGATTAATAATTATATATATATTTAGCTCCTCACATGTGTGCAATAGTGTATTCTCCATGTGACTTCTTTTTTTAAGTAGAGGACGTACCAAATCGCTTAATTATAAATATGTCACGGATTTTTTTTTACGATATTTTTTGTTTTAACCGCTATAAAATATCTTGATGAAAAGTGTTTTATAGTAGTGTGATTATATCTATAAAGTCTAAGACTTTGGTGCGTCTAAGTTTGTAAGGCTTTATATCTTCATAAGATTTTTTTAGATATCCATCTTCATCTTTATATCCTTTATTTACTTGAGTTATGCATGATAATAATATCTTTAGTTCTTCCATTTAATGCTCATTCCGATCTTTACTTTGGACAACTTTCAATTATAAAGGGCTTTTTACATAGTGAAGGGATGTAAAATCCATAGATGTAGTTTCTGAGCAATTCTACATGGGTTAAAAAACTGGCGTTGACTTTCTACGTTGTAAATGCATATAAAAAACTGTGCTTCATCCAAAAAAATTTCCTCCATTACCCGAAAATACTTTGAGTAATGAAGAAGTTTTGAAACATTATAAAGAAGTCTTCAACATAATCTACTCAGGAAATAATGAAGAATTAGTAAAGACTATGCCCATAGAATACAGCAGTTTATACCCCCGGTTTATAATAACTCCAGACACAGCGAACCCCAGTATCATCAAAACACTATATGATTTTGGATTCTTAGATGTTCTTTATTATAATAATTTAGAATGTCTAAAATACTTGCCATCTACCATCCAGAAGGTAGCTGAGAGCTTTGGTGCTTTTGATAAATTGAAGTGTTTAAAATTTTTCTCAGTAGCTCCAGAATTAAAGTTTAACCGTCAAGAACTTATAGGAATTAAGCTCATCCCAGACAAGGCATAGGTTAGGTTACAACAAACCCAACCTACAAAGGTCCATGAATTCAACAAAGAATTCATCATAACCAGAAGAGCTACTAGCTATCTTCCCTATCTGGACTAATTAGAAGAAGAGGTTAAGCAAAACCAAGCATGGGTTTATTCTTGCAGTACAGCTTAGGTTATACTCGCCAGAAAAAAAAACAAAAGATGCTTAAAGGAACCTTGGCCTAGATTACCGCCTATGCAAGAAAAGTTTGTATGGGAGACATCAATGCCTGCGAAAAGACGAAAAGAATCTTATACCAGCTGTTGCAGATAAAGAAAAAGGACAATCATTCATGTCCTATCTGTAAAAAGTAAGCCTACCGATAGTAAAAAATGGCAGACAAAAGAAAAAGAAAAACAATCTTTTGAGCAGTATGTGACTTGCCTAAAGATTTAGAAAAAGTAACTAGAGTCAAATAACTAGGGTATAATGTGAACTAGAGTAAGAAGACTCTAGTGCGTCTATTTATTTCGAAAAGTTGATGCTCTAAGCAGAAGATCTTACTATCAGCTAGCTTAGAGAGCTGTGAGTATTTGTATAATGGCATCAACCTAAGTAAATAAAGAGTTTTTCTTTCCAAATCTCTTATGCTATTATCTTCAGTTTTTGAGAGATGAGAAATTGAGATCACACCATATTTGTGTCTAGCACATTTTGAATGTTCTCTTAAGTATTCGGCTTCAAGCCCAAAATACGTAAGCCTTGGATCCTGTTGGCCAGATAGTCCGTTAAAGCTGAAGGACAGGCGTTTGGACGTTGGCATAGACATAGTAGAGGCGAGAAGGTGAGGAGAAGAGGTTGAAGCGGCAAACAATTGAAGGAAGCATGCTGGACCCATACTTAGGTAAACCTCATATCTGTTTATCTCTGGAATGCTGGTAGAAATTCATAGAATACAAGTAGTAGGAAATAATTACTCTTTAACTCGTAAATGGAAATCTAATTTTAGATTTTTTATATAAAGAAAAATGGGTGCAGAAGCATTCAAAAGAATTACAGAATAATGAATTAAGAAATGTTATAGAACAAATAAATAGCTGTAAGAGACAAGCTGTTTATAGAATTAGAGAAAAACTTTCAGGTAATTATACTTTTACAACCTGAAATTCTATAGAAAAATTGGCTAAAGAAAGCCGCTATAATGAAGCTTTACTACAACTGTTATTGAATAGTTCTTCAGAAGCCTTCATAAGAAGAGAAAATCTGATTAGAGAATTCTTCTTTAATGATTATTGGAGCCCTATGACTTTAACTAGGATTCCATATCTTCACACGAATACTTCTTGTGAAGAATTTTGTAACTCTCCTCAGGAGATGCAACAGAGAGAGTATTACTACAATATTCCTGTATTACAATTCACTGGACTGTCTAGGGAAAGAGATTCCATAGGAAAATTCCATAGCCCAGCCCCCGAGAATGGTATCAGAACCCAAAAGAAAAAATAAAAAGAATAAAAAAAAGTTGAAGAATCTTCTAGAACTACATCTATAGATTTGGTTGATGAATTTCTAAGAAATTTAAAAGAACAAGAAGAAAAAAACTCTTACCAGAAATGGTTAGATCTTCTTAGTCCCGAAGAAAGAGAAGCAATATTTGACTCAGATTAATGAATCAAAATAGATGGAATAATATAGAATTAGAATTCTAGAAATATGATATAGAAAAGAATCTATTACTCGTTAATAGTTTCTCAGAAACAGGTCAATCTTTAGCGAGATTAGAACATTTAGTTCCCTTCGGTGAAACTTATTTACATAGCTGTTGGCAACTAAATTGGACAAATATTTTCCTATGAAAAAAATTAGGAGAGAAAAATAAGATTTTTAATAAAATATTAGTAACTCCTTTAGTTACTAGTAATAATAAACAAACTTTACAAGAATTATCAAAACAATTACCTTCTGAAGAACAAGAAATAAAAGAGAAACTTGCTAAACTTGAAACAAATCAAGATTTAGAAGAAATTAAAAGAAAAATAAAAGAAAAGCAAATTAGTTGGAATAGTCTAAATAAAAGATTAAATCAACAAGAAAAAACATTAGAAGAATAAATAAAAGTTTAAAGAAAATAAAAGAAATACTTTCTAATATGGCAGAAGTATTAGGAATACGAATTGAATAAAATTTACCTCTTAATGGATAGATTAAAATTAGAAAGACAATTAATAAAGAAAGAAATACAAAGAAAAGAGCTTCAAAAACTTATCATCGGCAGAACAGCAACCACCAATGATATAGATGCTCATATAAAAACACTTTCAGAAAAACTAAGCCTAATTTCAGAACAAATAAGGCTAGAAGGAGAAAGTATAAGAAGTCAAGTAAAAGAAGAAAAATTCTTTAAATACGAACCATTATCTCCAAGATCAGAATTTCTTAGAGAAACAGAAGAACCTTCGAGAAATAGAAAATATTATTTAGAAGAAAATTCAAAATCTGAAGAAAGATTATTCAAAGAATTTTTGAAATACAAAGAAAGACAGAAAGAAGAAAAACTTCAAAGAGAATTTGAGCAATGGAAAAAGTTAAAAGAATCAGTAATGAAAAAAGAGAGTTCATTCGAGAAGAAAAGATAGAAGTTTCTTCAATAAGTGACAATGAAGAAACTAAGAGATTAGATCTACAAATAGAAGAATATTTGGGAACAGAATCCCAAGCCCAAGAAATGGAAGAATCCATTATTGGAGAATTAGAAAAAATATCTATAATAGAATTAAAAACAAATAA
Organism: Leucaena leucocephala; assembly: GCA_037074615.1. Taxonomy (NCBI): domain Eukaryota; kingdom Viridiplantae; phylum Streptophyta; class Magnoliopsida; order Fabales; family Fabaceae; genus Leucaena; species Leucaena leucocephala. Next base: position 15,557,748 of record CM073522.1, read on the forward strand.
TGCAGAATCCTCTAATGTAAAGAATACCGAAGAAAATAAAGAAGAAAAGATATTAAAAGAAGAAAAAAGAAAAAAATATAAAAGAAGAAGAAATGCCAGGAGGATATACTATAAACAATTATGGTATAATGCATACGCCAGATTTTTGGCATGAGGAAAGAATAAAAAGTAAAAGAGGGTATGAAGACAGATATATACCTACAGGAATAAATAGAGAAAGAACTCTAAAATACGAACCAGTAAACAATCATTTAGAACCAATAAAACCTGCAGGGGTAATACTGAATCTAGATTGTGAAGAAAAGCCTGAAGAAAAAATAACCCAATGGATAAAAGAAAATACTTTAGTAATAATTCATCAAGGAATGGATAAAGAGAAAGCATTTGAATTCATGACCACAAATACAAGTGGGAATGTAGATTTTTACTTTCAAAATATCTATCCTGAAGTAAAAGATCATATCATAAAATTAGAGAATACTAAAGATATGTTAATAAGATTATAATCAGTACTTTATTGGGAATTAGTAAAAATCTAATTAAAGTTATCAGAAGAAGATTATAGACATAATAAAAAAACAAGAAGCTAAAATAAAACTAGCTTAATTAAAACTGTGCAATCCTTGCTATTATCAAGAATATATATGCCAATTTAAAGAAATTTGGTATAGAGGATACTTTGGAGGGCCTCTAGAAGAAGAATATGGAATATATTCCCAGTTAATCTTTGATAAAATTAAAGAACCTTGGGGATCAAAAATAAAAAAATAATATAAAGATTTAAAGGCTCAAGAAAACAGTATCATAATTGATACTCTAGGTAGGAAAGCTGCTTGGATAAAATTTTGGTTTGAAAAACAGTGTGAAAAAACTCAAATGTATAGAAAAATGGATAAATAGATGACAAAGAAAAAACTTTGTTGTAAAAAATTTCAAGAACCTACATGGGGACGTGAAGAAAGAAAACCTTATAAAAGGTTTAAAAAATATAATAAAAAATGGAAAGTCTATAAAAGAAATAAAAATTATAAAAGAAAGCCAAAAAATAGATATTGGAAAAAAATTAATAAAAGATATAAAAAACCACCAAAGAAAAAATGTACATGTTTTATATGTCAAGAAGAAGGACATTAGGCAAATGAATGTCCTCAAAAAAAGAAAAATATAGAAAAAACCAAGGTATTAGAAACCATGGTAAATCTATTTGATTTATATCCTTATGAAGAATGAGAAGAACTATACTCTTCAAATGAGAGTATATATGAAATAATAGAAGAAAGTTCAGAAGAAGAAAGTTCAGGATCTAAATATGAATAAAGAAACTATAATATTCGACCCTACACTTTCAGAAAGAATAAACAAAGAGGTCTTAACCTTAGAACCAAAAGATGTTTTTAAGTCAAGACTTTTATCATCATTTACAAAATATAAAGAATAATATTTTGTAAAAGGAATGATTAAGAAACAAGTAGAAATAACCGAAGCTTTAAGTGGAAGTTCAGAAATTCCATTATTCTCTAAAGCTATAATTCAAGAAGAATTATCAAAAATAAAGGATAACAATGTTTCCGATATTTATATTGGAGCAGTATAAATAATAATAAAAGGATGTTTTAAGAAAGGAATAAACACTCCAATCCAAATCTATCTAATGGATGATAGAATAACAGATAAGATAAAATCTAATTTATTATGAGTAATTTTAGAAAATCTGATTTATCAGAAACTAAAATTTACAATATTTCCAGATTTTAGTATTACTACTAGAGATAAAAATAAAAACAGAGCAATAAATCTTTGTTATAAATTAAACGGTATAGACATGATTCAAGGATAAGATGTCTTAACCATAGAAACAAGAATCTTATATGCATTTACAAAATCACATATAGTCAAAAAACGTGTAATGAAGAAAATAAAGGATATAAAGATGAAGAGAGATATAAAGTTAACGTTGAGTAATGCATTTATATGATTTTGGATGAGGCACCAGTTTTTTATATGATTCGCAAAGAATCTTATATGCATTTACATCGTAGAAAGTCAACACCAGTTTTTTCTTTTGAATTTTTTCACTCGGTATCCTGGCCAACCCCTTAGGGAATTACAAATCAGACTAATCCGGATCGAGGCCTGACAGAACCATTAAAGTTGGTGCCCTGGCCCCTCAACGCCAGTTTTTTAACCCATGTAGAATAGCTCATAAACTGCATCTACGGATTTTGGATGAGGCACCAGTTTTTTATATAAATTCAACGCCAATCTTAACCAGTTTTTGGATGAGGCACCAGTTTTTTATATGATTCACAAAGAATCTTATATGCATTTACAACTCCAATGTGAATCTAAGGACGACAATGCTTATGGAGCACGCGATGCTAATGGTGTGGGTTGAGAGAGCGAAGAAGAAAAAGAAAAAAGGAAAAGAAAAATAGTGAGAGTTGAGGCTTTGAGAGGGTGAGATAATGTCCCATATTTTAGCCTAGAAATTAGGAGATATAATTATAACTAATAAATACAAGTAATTAGTCTGGTATATTAGGAAATAAATATAAAATTAAAGAAATTAATACAAAATAATTAACATAATTGTTATAATAAGGTTAACGATTTTTTTGTTTTTTGAAATCATGTTTTAAATAATAAGAGGATGTCTCATATTCTGACCTATAAATTAGGCAATATAATTATAGATTCAACTAGTCTGGTATATAAAAAAATAAATAATAAAGAAATAAGTACCAAATATTAATAACATAATAATTATAATAATTTAGGAAAATTATACCAGTTATAAAAATAAAAATTCTCTTAGATTCCACGGCAGTTATTCAAAAAAATTGATGTGAAAATTTTATTTTATTAGAAAATCATTTTTAAAATTTTTTAAGAAAGTCATGATTTTCTGCATGCATTACTAGAAAAAACATTTATCACAGCGTTACTTCACGGTGGTTATAAGAAAAATCGCCGTTAAAAAAATGATAGTATTTTCGTAAATAAGTTTAATTTTAAAAATTTTTAATGACGATTTTTATAAAAACTATTGTTAAAAGTTATTCGGTAAGACTTTTAATAGCAGTTTTTTAAAAAACTACCGTAAAAAGTCCCTGCAAAATTTTAAAAACTATAGATTCAATTTCAATTTCAATTTCACTTTTTATAGCCGTATGTAATCTTGTTCCTTCCCTACCCCCACAGACTTTGACGAATGTCATTTTCTGACATTTTTTCTTAGTTTCGGTGCCTATCTCCATTGTTAATGTCTTTCTCCGTCAACTCCATCGTTGTAAATCACCGTTTAACTTTTTCATTTGCTCTTTTTTTTTTTTTTGCTTTATTGCCATATCTATAATTTTTTTTCTAAATCTTCAACTTTTTCGCCAGACCTTAAACTTTTTAGTGAGGCTCACAGTGGTGGCTAACCGTGGGTGTGGCAGATGGACCTTATTGGAAAGAGCTCGAAGAGTTTTAATGAAATAAGCTTATAAATCTTTAGTTTCTTCATCATATCTTTGACTTCTTCTCTCCAGATCTAGTCTGATACTTTTAATGAGTATGATCGAGATGACTAATAGTAGGTATAGGTCGAGGAAAGTAAAAAAAAAATCAAACAATTACCGGTATTTTTTTAGAATCGCTGTAAAAAGTTATATTTAACAGTTATTATAAAACTACCGTTAAAAAGTAAACTTATAACGGTGGTAAAATTCACGGTACTTTTAAAATCATCTTAAAATATCACTTTTAACTATTGTTATATATATATATATATATATGGAAAGTGTTATCCTACCATCCATAACTTACTATAAGGTGACTCCTTATTTATTTATATGTGTGTGTGTGTGTGTGTGTTTTTTTATATGTTGTTCTGATATTGATTGTCTCCATATAGGAAAATTAAACCTATCTCTACTGCACTTTTTCATTTGATTTTGAGTATGTCTGGTCGGATTAAAAAAATCACATTTTTAAAGGTAAACCATGGTTACAGGAAAAAAACCCAAAACACCCATTCAAAATGGAAAAAACAAGTGACTATCATGAGGCAAAATCATGGTTTTGCAAAGGCAAAATGTTCTTGCTTTTGCATAAACAAAACCATGGTTTCATAATGTAAAACCAAAAATAGCCTAAAAAAGCCCTCCCTCCTTCCCCAGCACATTTTATCAAATGTGATTTTATCAAAAGGAGAAATTTTTTACTATGAGAGCATTTGGATGGTTGTTATCAAAATTATTTTTTATATATAAATTATTAAAATTATATATTTTTTTAAAAATTATTTTTTTTTAAAAGTTAATCCAAAATATACACGCTTTAGATTTTTTAAAATTAATTTCTATATTAGTGGTACGTTTGGTAGGATGGAAGAGTTTTTTATAAAAGTAAAAGTAAAAATAGAAATATAATTATATTATAAATGCGCTTTAAAAGTTTATTTGGTATGTTAGAAATAAGTAAAGAATTGATGTATATTTTTTTATAATTTAGGGTAAAATGATCGAAAATATTTTTGTTATAACCTAGGAAGGGTTAAAGTTATCCAAAAATTTTACAATTTAAGGTAAAATAGTTTAAAATATTTTACTTTCACTTCTTTAATCTCATTTTTCGCTTTTTTGATAAAGCTAAAATGACCTAAAATATTAGAAGTTAAAGTAACTTCTATTATATCAAACAAAGGAAATACTTGATTTCACCTCTACTTTTACTTCAAACATGCCTTAGGAGCAATTGGTTGAATTCATGTGAGTTAAAAATTGCAAATGTTGCCAAAGTAGGAGGCTGATGTAGAGAATGAGTTAACACATTGTTACTTCTACCTGGAAACTATACATGTTGGTTTGGGATAGCTTTTGGTTAGGATGAGTGGTAGGCACGGCTTTTTTTTTTTTTTATCTGACTTGGGACAATAAGTAATTTTAAAAATGAAGTTATTTTGAAATGCTCTTAAAAGAAGTTACTTTGCCAAGGTGGAGAAAGAAAAAAAAATAATAAAAGAAATATACTGTAATTGGATAAAAACCTAATTTTTAACATATCACTTAAACAAATTTATTTTATAAAAATTAATTAAAATAAAAGTATATTTAAATATAAATTATATTATTTTTACTTTAACTTTAATTTGTAAAAATTAGATAAAATAAAATTCACTTTTACTGCTGCCTCCTTCTTTTTAGTGTAAAAAGCACTTCTCGATCTCCCTAAAAGTTCAAAATCTCATCCGATTCCAGCTTTAAAGAATCCACGCATATTCTATTTTTCAGGCGATTCCCTTGATGCTCATAAGAATAAAGGTCCCGAATTGGAGATTTGGGATTCACTTTGGAAACAAAACTAACAATACACCTTTAATTCTATTTATAGAATAGAAAGAAAGAATAAATTTTTTTAATTTTATTTATAAATGATATCGTTAAATTTTTATATAAATATATAATTTTATTATTTATTTATTATTATATTAATTTTATTTTTATATAATATAATATATATTAAATAAAAATAAAATTAAAAAGTTATTATACACTAACGGGGCTTAAATTTAATAGAATGAGTTAGTTTTTTACATGGTAAATCAAAATTTAAATCCTTATTAAAAAATATACTTACATTAAGTGCTAGCTAGTATCTCAAATAGGATTACCTCCACATGAGAGCTAATAAAATTTAATATTTTTCTTAATTTTTATGAAACATATTAAAAATAATTTATAAATAAAGATGCCGTTAGTAGTCACTGTATTTTAGTTTCTTTTTATAAGATATTTGTTTAATTTTAATGAGTATTAATTATTTTTTATATATGTCTATATTTAATAAGGATAATAGAAGAGAGTAAAAATTAATATAATTAATAAAAAATTATTTAAATTTTAAGATAAATTTAATATTTTAATATTTTTTTATATTTGGCTAAAATAATTTTTTTATTAATATTTATAAATTAGTTAGATATAATATATAATAATTATGATACCAATAATAGGACATATATGTGGCCAGGCCAACTCATTATCTACGTCAGTCTCCCCATCCCCCATTCGTAAAATTTTATTATTTTCACAAAATAAAAAAAATATCCAAAAGGACCCCAAGTCAAATACGACTGCGTATTGCTGACCGTATGCCCACAAAATGAGCCTTGTCTCTTGACCTCGCTCCTTCCACCCTCTTTCTTTCCCCTTTTAACTTTTTTCCCCTATAAATGCCTTTACCCATTTCCTCATCCCCTCATCGCTTCAATTCTTCTTCTCTTACTCTCTAAATCCTCCGTTAATCATCTCTCTCTCTCTAAATCTGCCATTAATCATCTCTCTCTCTCTCTAAATCCGCCATTAACAATCGTCACCAGTTCAACATCATGAAGGTAAGAAGAATTTCTTCCCCACTTTCACTTTCTTACTTATCTCCTTCATACATCTACAGAATTTTCTGATTCAGTTTCCTCTCTCTCTCTCTCGCTCTGTTTTCACAGAAAGTGATTCTCAAGGTAGAACTACACGATGACTCAATCAAGAAGAAAGCCATGAAAGCTGTTTCTGGGTTTCCAGGTAATTTGCCAAAAATCTAATTAATTTCATCGTAATCTTCTTCCTTGTTTAAAACCCAGATCAGACAACCAAATACCAGAAATATTAATGGGTTTTCTTTAACAGGGGTTGAATCTGTAAGTGTGGACATGAAAGACAAGAAATTAACCCTAACAGGGGACATAGACCCAGTGAGCATAGTGGGAAAGCTGAGAAAACTGTGTCACACAGAGATAGTTTCTGTGGGACCAGCAAAAGAAGAGAAGAAACAAGAGAAGAAAGAAGAGCCAAAGAAAGAAGAAAAGAAAGAAGAGAAGAAAGAAGAGAAGAAGAAAGACGAAAAGGAACAAATGGCAGATCTTGTTAAAGCATATCAGAACTATTATCAGAATCAGATGAAAACACAATACTATTATTCTCCTCAATATCCTTCTTATTATGCAAGAAGTGTGGAAGAAGATCCTAATGCTTGTGTTATCTGCTAAATGTTTTAGTGAGTTCTGAGTCAGAATAAGTGGGAAATAGATCAACAGAACAAGTGAAATCCTTGTGTTCTTCAGTGAGTAATATTTCTTCTTTTTGCTTGATGGATTTCAGAAACAGAGGAATCTGCTGTAGATGTACAGTATTTTTACTCTTTCGCAGCTGTTATTAATTAATTATTATTATATTGGTGGGTTTTTAATTTTTGGGATGTGCGAAAACCCGTTTGGTATTGTAATTTTTTATGAAGTTTGATTTGTGTGTGAGGTAGACTGTTGGTGAGGTGGGTTGATAGCATTGAATAAGAAATATATTATTTTAAGAAAGAATTAGTGAGGATTAGTCATAACAAACGCTATTGTTACAACGGCATTAGAATATTACACGAAACTTCGAAAGATACATGGCTTTATTTTAATTTAATTAGTTTACTGTGAAATAAAATACGTTAAAAGTGCACCACAGAATTTTTTTAAAAACAGAGTACCACAAATAGTGTGTGATGAGGGTTTAATTATAGATGCTAGAAACAAAATTCGTACAAAAAAAAAAACAAGATGATAGAAACAAAATTATTATCAAAGAGCCGTGACGAATTAAGATAACTACATAGCCGACATTCAAAAGCGATGATGTTGATACGAATATACTTTATTTTTTATAAATAGATTTTTTTTGAGAAAAAGACAAATAAATACCTTTCATTTTCACATTCATAAAACCTAAATCCTGGAACTAAATCAACAAATTCAAAATCAGTCCCTAGAAGTAAATTTCAAAATCTAGGTGGAATGACCTTAAAGCCCCTCAGTCAATTTTTTTTTTGTTACAAAAAAATTTAGGTAGGTTTAGCACTGATCTCTTATTAAGGTTAAGGTATAATCCTAAGACTTATAGAATATTTATAAAGAACTTACGAGATTGCTTACTAAATAAGCTCTCATGACTGTGGGATACAACTCATTCTTTGTCATCTGTGCTAACTTTCATTAGCGCCCCTTAGTCAATTAAAAACAAACTAACCTATGCCGATCACCCACAATTTTTGGCAAATATTCGTCCAAGCCTTTTTGGTTTCCAAAAGGATTTACAACAATTTGTAGGAATGTTAACAATAACAAGTTTTTGACTCACTTCATTAGAGGGATGTTAAATTTTGTAATAGAAGTGAGAATTTGCAAGAACAAATTGTTATTACCTCTCCTTAATTATTATTAATAGCTTTTATGTTGTCAATGCTAAAAGAGGAGTTGTTATTCACTTACTTTATAACTTTCTTAAACTTATATATTATTTTATAATATTTTAATAATGAATAAGTTTTATCCAAATCCTATACGGTGAAAAGAATTTACTAAAATCCTACGCCTAAAACTTTTCTTGCAAAGAACGACTTTCTTATAATTTGAGAGTGAGAATATGAGGTAGAGATGTTATAAATAAATTTAAATTTATTTTTATGACATCAAGATTTTTGTTAACAGATTAATATGATATACCAATCTATATTCAATAATACATTTTATTTGTAGTTTTTGTTTATTATATATGAGTCCATCCGTGAGATGACCAGTACTAAGGCCTGAAGTAGAGGCAAGTAGATGCCCCACATAGTATTATATGATAACCGATGTTTTATATATTATATGAAGGCTAGAATTGGATCTAAGAAATCTTGGTAAATTCTTAAAAAATCTCTTGATTTATAAAAATTAGTATTTTTTTATTTAATATACCACTACGGATCTAGAAAGTGATGATACTAAGGAATGGGAGATTTAGCTATTGCAGTTTAGTTTTTTTTTCATATTCCTTCTTTGCTAGTTTCTTTATTTTGCTCCTCTTTACTTCTTGCTTTCATATTCTATTCTTTAAATTCTATTAATTTAAATTCTGCAATTTAAATTATGCCTTCCTTACTCCGTTCATTTTCTTTCAAATATGGTTGTGAGAGTTCCTTTCCACTTCATCAAACTTTACTTCAAACTAATGAGGAATTAAATTCTTCAACAAAATAATTTTTTTTTAAAAAATCTTTTCAAAACATAACCCAACAGGTAGAGATTGGACTTTACCTCCAATGACAACAAATGCGCTTTATTTACAAACTCGGGAAAAAAAAAAGTTCTCCAAATCTAATTATATAATCACAACGATTGAATAATGAGTTTCTATCCAACCCGAGAAAGAAGGTTTTTTTCCTTCTTTCACAAAAATCAATTGAAAGGCATAGTAAAGAATACAACTTGTTATATATTGGATGTGTTCAAGTTGCCCTTAAACCACTTATTCGTAGAGGCTTAAATGTATCTTGTTTAGTATGTCTTCAAGACACTAGACATACTTTTGAAGACTCTCTGCTTGTAGCAACATAAGTTGGCCTCTACAGTGGACCTGTTTACTTTAATTGCTACCAAGATCGAATGGTAGAATTAAAAGATGAACATGTCATGGAAGCCTGCAAACTTAAAATCAAATTAAACGGTATAAACATTAAACTAGGTTATATACTTGCTACAGTGATATACAGGATATAGTATAAGGTCTTATATTCTTCCACCTCTTTTTTACAAATTCCTCCTGATAAGGGTCAAACTACAGTTTTCTTAACTGATCACACAAACGCAAAACTAACAATCCCTAAAACTATTATGTGGGAAGAAGTTCAATTACCTGATGACTAGGTAATGGAAAAAGCTACACAGCCAATTCCCAAACCTATGTCTCAAATAAGCAAAATTATTCAAACTCCTGATAGGACTATTAAACTATCGTTTGACAGCCCTAGAAGATCTTATTCCCAAACTACCAAATATGAGCCTTCAATATATGAAGAATGTAGATCTATCAAAATAGAATCATCAAGTTTCTCTTGTTCTTCAATTCGTAGATCGCCACCTATCATATACATGCCGACAACCACAACACCTTCGGTAGTTACCCAACCTCAAACTTCTACCAATATTTTAATACAAGGAATTGATAATTCTTCAAATATTTCTGAAGCAAGCTATGAAAGGGATAAAGACTTAAAATCTATTGAGTCTCCAACTTATTTATCATTTGGAGAAATAAATATTTTAGAAAATATTTTTCAAATTGACAAACCAACTTTACAAAAAGAATTTTACTTTGAAAAAATATTCCCTTAAGAGAGAATGATTTTTACGAAATTTTAAAAATCTGATAGAAAACAACTTCAAGAAAAATTATACATATTCCTTGAAGAAATACAAATGAACATTCCATTTTTTTATTGGTTTGATGCAGATGCTCAAACTAAAAAAAAATAAATTATCCATTTGTTCAAACTATTGATGTTCTTAAATAATAGAAAAGTTATGAAGGAGATAATATTTCATCAGAATTTCTTTCTTTAAAAATTGTGCAAATACCTCAAGTAAAGGATGACAAAGGCCAACAATTACAAGCTGCACCTTTTAAATTTAAAAATATTGAAAAATCAGTTGATTCATCAAATATTAAGAAAATTGTTGAAAAAAACAATTACACTAACTTATATCTCCAACAATTAGGTGTTTATTTTGCTCAAACACCAATTCCTTCAAATATTGTCTACACATAATCTAAACCAACAATTGAAACTCCACTTTTCAAACTATTCCATCTCAACCCAACAATTAAATTCGATCTTCAAGCCAAAAATAAATCTAATGTACTCAAAAAGGTTGAACAACAAATTAGCCGACTTCAAACTATAACTATCGAGGAACATCACAGTCATCAGCATCTAAACAACTGATGAATCTTGAAGAAGTTTCCCAAACAACCTCCTAAATAGATGAAATTGAATCCTCTAAGTCCCAACTACAAATCAACGAACAACATTGGAAATAACCTTCTAAATTTTATTACCATAGGGCTAACCCTCTAGATATTCTGGTTGAAGAACGAATCAACCAAAACATTAAATCTTTCAACACTGACAACATTAGGTGTATTGAGGAACCTCTACTTGAACAAATAAAAAATCTTTTGATTGAAACCTCTGAATCAGAAACTGCAAGTAGTCCATCTGAAGATATCCAAAATATTCAAAACAATGATATCTCAGAAAACTCCTCTTCAACAATTAATGTTATTTCGAAGGAACAAGATTTACTTCTTAATATCATTAATAAACTTTCAGATTCTAACAAAGGAGAATATTTGTTTAAATTAAGAGATATTCTCAATCAAATTCTATCTTTTTCAAACTCAAAACCATTTATCCCTTTCAATAAATATAATTTAACAAATGTTTTAAACAAATTTAAATATTCTATTCAACCAACTATCCTTCAAGATCTTCACCATGAGGTTCATAACCTTAATGATGAAGTATATCTTATTAAACTCCAACAAGAAACCCATGCAACGGCTATATCCCAAATTCAATATATTCAACTTGCATCCAAACAAAAAACTGAAGAACAACTAGGAGTAACATCCAATCTTGGAAACAAAGAACAACCATTCCTAAACTTGATTTCTAAAATATCAATTCAAAAATTTTATGTTCATACAAAAATTATTATTCATAATGATTTTGTTTTAGAAGAAATTGTCTTGTTTGACACAGGAGCTGATTATAACTATTTTAGAGAAGGAATCATTCATACAAAATATTTTTAAAAAAATAACCAAAAGGTTTAATGACGTCAATGGCTCATGCTTAGATGTCAAATATACAGTTTCAAAAGTTGTTATTGAAAATGATGAATTGAAAATTGAAACTCCATTTATATTAGTCAAGAATATGGGAACCCAAATTACTCTTGAGGCACCTTTTGCACTATTATTATTCTCATATATGATTGATGAAAAGGAAATTTCAAAACAATATCTGGGTAAAATAATTTTGTTTCTTTTTATACAGAAACCCAGAATCAGAGTTAAATCTCCTTACTTCAAAACAACAGCAAATTAATTTTTTGAAGGAAGAGATTTCTTATCAACATTTAGAAACACAACTGTGTTAGACTCAAATCCAACAAAAGATTCAAACTTGTCTAGAATAGATTCATAAAACTATTTGTTCTGACTTACCAAATACTTTTTGGGATGACAAACAACATATGGTTGATTTGCCTTATAGAAAAGATTTTTCTGAAAAAAAATTCTAACTAAGGCTAGACCTATTCAAATGAGTCCATAACTTCTTGAAAATTGTAAAAAATAAATTCAAGATCTTCTGAACAAAAAATTAAGTTGCAGATCTCATTCTCCATGGTCTTGTACTGTTTCTTATGTAAATAAAAATGTAAAAATAGAATGAGGAGCTTCAAGTCTTGCAATTAATTACAAACCTTTAAACGAACGTTACAATGGATCAGATATCCAATTCCAAACAAATTTGACTTACTTAAACGTTTGTATTTTACAAAAATCTTTTTAAAATTTGACATGAAATCTGGATTTTGGTATATTCAAATTTCTTAACAAGATAGGTATAAAAGTGCTTTTATTGTACCATTTGGTTAATATGAGTGGAATGTTATGCCATTTGATTTAGAAAATGCTCCTTTTGAATTCCAAAGGATCATGAACAAGATCTGTAATGCATATAGCCAATTCATTATAGTTTATATTGATGATGTATTGGTTTATAGTCATTCAATAGATCAACATTTCAAACATGTTAACCATTTTATCAAAATTGCAAAAACAAGTGGTTTAGTAGTCTCTAAACCTAAAATCAGTTTATTTCAAACTAAAGTTAGGTTTCTTAGACATTGGATATACCAAGGATCCATAACACCTATTGAACGAGTAATTCAATTTGCTGACAAATTTCTTGACCAAATCATTGATAAAACTCATCTTCAACAATTTTTGAAATGCCTAAACTATATTGCAGATTTTATTCCTCATTTGAGTAACTTCATTAAATTGCTTAATCAACGTCTTAAATCAAGTCCGCCTCTATGGACTGATCTTCATTCAAACATTGTAAATCAAATTAAATCTCAGGTTAAGGAGCTTCCCTGTTTTAGTCTTCCTGATCCTTCTGCTTTCAAAATTATTGAAACAGATACCAGTGACATAGGTTATGGTAGAATTCTCAAACAACGTATTCAAGGAAAAGAAAAAATTGTCTCTTTTACGTCTAAACATTGGAATAGTGCTTAAAAAAACTATTCCACTACTAAAAAATAAATTTTGGCAATTGTTTTATGCATTTCCAAATTTTAATCAGATTTTTTAAACCAAAGGTTTTTATTACGCATTGATTACAAATCAGCAAAAAATATTTTATAAAAAGATGTTAAAAACCTTACATCAAAACAAATGTTTTCCAGACGGCAGCAATATTAAGTGTTTTTTATTTTAAGATTGATTTTATCAAAGGTACTTCAAATTTCCTTTTAGATTTCCTCACTAGTGAGTTTTTACACTAAGAGTAAACATGCCCAAAAAAAAGAAAGATCCCGATGGAAAGAGGGATGATAAACAAAAGGGTATTTTTCAGGATGTCCAAAGCCGAATAGTCTCTAGTGTTCAACTGGAGGCACTTATGCAGCAAATTCTGCAACAATATGGGTCCCAATCTCAAGGATCGTATGGCATAAATCTTAAACAGAGTCATCCACTCCATCTGGATCATCAATCTAGAAACCTCAAACTAAAGCTTCTTCTACTAACCTTGCATCATATGCTCAAGGATATGCTCAGAAAAAGCTTCCAAAAACAACATTCTCACAAAAATTGGCCCTTCCTCCAATTACCCAGAAGGGTATGATCAAACAAGAGTATGATTTGTTAAACCAATCACCTATGACATTGCAGGTTAACAGACATACTTATTCAACTCAAAACCAAATGGCCATGGCCTCTTCCTCAACGGCACTCGCCATCCAACCCCAAACATAACTTAACATGGACACGTCTTATTTTCACAAAATAAATTAGGTTAGAAATATTGTCTAGATACAACCAGAGTTCTATCACAAAAATTCAAAACAAGTAGCCCTTAATGTTTTCCCTACTGGATTTCATTATAGGCCTATTGAATTTAGAAAAACCATAGAGTATTATGAATTATATTGATTCACTCAAATTCCTAAAAAATTGATCGTAACACTGATAAAAAGAATGAATCATTAATAACCCATTCTGCTCTTCAAATTTTACAAGTTATCACCCATTCCCAGTAGGGAAAAGATTTGAACAAACAAAATATTTTTGGGATGCAATATGAACCTAAAGTATATAGCTATTGGGATTATGTTGATCCATGGTCCATGTTTGTTGGGATCAAAACACAATTTACAAACACACTGATTAATCCCTATTTTATCATATTATTTCATATCTATTTTAGAGAATTTATCATGTTTAATATGCATTATTGTAGTAGTTGTGGCTATTTTGTACTTTAATTGATTATATGAATTAAATGATTAAAAATGTTATTTTTTTATATTTTTATTGATTTTATTATTTCTCTTTATTAAATTGATTTGCATGAAGGCATCTTGCTTTTATGTATTTCAAAAAATTAAGAAAAATAAATAAATGATGACTAGAACCCACTTCAACTACTATAAAATTATATTATATCCATGAGGAAGGATAATTTATAATATTATATTAATATTATATTTCATTATATTAATTAATTCCTTTAATATAATATTAGTATTATGTTATTTTATATTTCATTTGAATTAATTCAAATATAATTTCTCAATATCTAATATTTGAATTTACTCAAAGGATTCTATTTTCTTATTAATTGTTTATCTCTTTTATCCTATTACTTTTTATTTGAACTATTTATAGGATATTTGAGTTAAAAAAGATTATCTCTGGAGATATTGGAAAAAATGACAGCTTAGAAGGATACTGAAGATTAATTAAGATTATCATTATCTTTTGGAGAGTTAATCGGTGAAGAGACCTATATCAATAGGATTTACTCCCAAAAGCTATATAAAGGACCCCAAGGCTCCTCCATTCAACACACCAATCACCACAATTACAGTCATCTTTTTTATGTTTTCCACAATTTCATCCCTTTTATTCTGAGTTCTTGAGGAGAGATGTAGTGGTTTGAGTTCTTGTGCTTTAGAGTTAGGAGTTGAAGAATTTTATATTTTTATCTTTTTCTTTATGCAAATTTATCATTTCCTAGATTTAGGTTTTGAGATTTGTATATGTTGGACCTAGGGGTGTGCATGATGCCTGGGAGACCGGTTCGCCCGCCCAAGCCAAAGGAAAAATGGCCCTACCCAGCCCAAAAAGATTAGCCCGAGATATGAATGGGCTGTTTCGGACCTGGCTAAATGTCGAGCAGGGCAGGGCACTGGGCAAGATATGCTGCCCTGCCTATTTAGCCAAGCCCAATATATATATTATATGTATATTTTTTTAATTAATTGTTTTGCCCTAAGTCGACCATTAGGCATCATCGAGTTGCTATTTTACCCAGTGCGTCGTGTTCACTCTAGTCTTCACTGTGTAGTGTGCGCCTCTCTACCTTCGGCTCCCACCAGACACCAATCGACACCCTCATCCTCTCTAACCTGCGAGTCTCCAATGACATTGTTCTCCGTTCGTGTCACCGACATTCAGCATCTAGTTATTCTCATTCTCTGTTCTTCGTTCTTCATTCTCGAATTTGCTTCTGCATCTAGTTTGTCCATTTCTTCTTGTTATTTCCTTCATCTTTATGCGTTTTCTTAAATTGTGAAAATGGATATTTACCAAATACTAATTTGTTCTTATATCACTATTTGGAGGGAAGGGGTCATTTGCCTAATTGCTGTTGCTATTTGTGGATTTAGGGCTGGGTCATTGTAATCACTGCTTCTACTTTTTGGTTCTGATAAGGTGTGTATCCGTATTGATGTTTTTTTGTTTTTTAGAAGCCAGACACCAATGCCAATGAGTAACCGATTTTGTGTGCATGTATATATGTTGGAGCATATGTTGATGATAAAGTATTGCTGTATATGAAAAGATTACATTAATATTATGTTCCTCTACCCTTGCCCGAGTAAAAAAGTAAAGATGTTGTTCTATCATGTTTGTGTCTATATCAGGTATATGATCCCGTTTGAATGGTTCTGTTGTGAAAAGAAAGGACAATGACGGCTGCATTGTTTGTTTATCAAAATATCAGAGTTCCGGCCACATGTAATTTAGATCCCCCTAAGCACCTATTACTGAAGTAAAGAAAAAGAGAAATAGCTTGCTGAATGCTTGCTAATAAGAAAGCTAAATATACTCTAGGTCAAAGTGCGTTAGGTCTAATGGAATGATTTAATTTCTCATAACATAACGAATTAAAGTTTAAATTTCTATTAGAAGAGGTATTAACATTTAGTGTTCGAACATGATTTTCTCCACCCTCCAATAGGAAGAAAGGTAAATAGACTCTTGCTATGTTATATTTTATCAACACCAAATTAATAGTTTATGCTTTAATTTTAACTTCCATGCTAAGGTACTTTAGATTCCAGCTCACTGTGATCACTTTTTGTTTTTTTTAAAAGAAAGAAAGAATGGTGGTAGGTTCAGTACTTCAGCCTTTAGCGGAGGTCAATGGTCACCGAATCGTCATCGTTGTGTACTAATATATATATCTAATAATGCTGCTACTTGCTTTATTAATGACTCACTTTCCTCTGTGATTAAGACTCACTTTGGTCTACTATAATTCCATGAACACCATCCAGTCAACATGTTTGAATTATTCTTGTGATCATACAGGTTCTTCATCTCAAGCCTTAGCTAAGCATATTATTCTTTCTTCAAAGCAGTATGTATCATTGCTATTTTTAATGTATAATCATACTCTTGAATAAGATTCCCCTTTCCATTACAACGGCTCCTGATTTCACTCTCATTTGCAATATTGGCATTGTAATTGAAAGAATTCAAGCTAAAGCAAAATCTACTTCATTATTAACAATCTTAACTGGTGTACCAATAGATGCAGTTGGAGTGGTTTTGGTAGTTAAATTACCTAAAAGTTCTTGGCTTTTCCATAGTTCTTGACTCTTACCCAAGTCCTGGCTAAACAAATCAACACCAAACTCATTCTCCACTTTGATTCTTGATAATCCAAAGTCTGAAACTCTCTCTCTGTTTGCAAAGACAAAGCCTTTAGCCTCTTAATTGCAATCAATTCTTACTTATGTATCTTCAATTCTGTTGGTTACCGTCTACTGCTATGATATCTTGTTCCTCTAGGGTAATAATAATAAATTAATTAGATATATCTTACAAATGCAAGGCTGTATTTATTGTTTCTCCTCGATGCTATCCTTGGTTTTAGTTATGTTTTCTTATGCATTCTCATTCTTTGATCATATATTAATTGTTAAGATGAGCTTTTATCTCTTCCTTCCAAATGAATTAGTCTCTTTGGTTATTTTGATATATTAGAAGTTGACATTGCATGCAGAGGACATCATTTAGTTTTCTCCCATTGATGCAGTTTTCTATATTTATTCTTTAATGTTATGTCTGTTTTTGTTCTTGAAGGTGCTGAACAAGCTTAAATAGATGATGAAGCTTCTAATGCATCCCCTCGTGAGATATCTCAAGATGCTTCAACCCCTATTCAAGCTCATAAATTCTATTATATATTACTTCATAATATGTAATGTAATTGTTCTTTTACTTTTTTCCTAAATGCTACACTTGGAGGGGAGAATATGATGGTTACTGGTGACTGAAGGTCATTTTACATTGCAAATATGAGTCATCAACAAGGTAATTTGCATCCTTTAAAATTTATAACTAGATTGATTTCTTTCTTTCTTTTTTTTAACTTTAATAATCATCATATGATTACATTACAAATTATAATTTTTTATTCTTTTTGTTTTCAGATGTTGCATCCTTGTGTCTAGTTTAGGGAGATTGATTCAATGTATTTTAAAACTTTAATTACTATCTTTTTGTTTCCTTGTTCTTAGTATATTATGGATACTATTTAACTTTTGAAGACATGAATATGATATTATTTTAGCAGTTTATAATCGCAAATTTTTTTTCACAATATGAGTAAGATATCATGACTTAGGCATGTAAGCCCGCCCATGCCCAGCCCGAAATAGTTAGAGCTTTTACTTAGTAGGGCCGGGCATCGAGCTGCAAAATATAGCCCATAGTTTTTTCGGGCAGGGGGGTTGCCCTGCCCTGCCCATGCACACCCCTAGTTGGACCTAGGGTTTCGATTGAGACATATTTGCGATCAAACCCTTGTGATTTATTATTTCAATTTATGATTTGATATTCTCTATTTAATATCTTTAGTTTCCTCTTATAATTATTCATGTTGGATTCACTGTTTAGTTATAGGATTTTTCATTGAATAGCCATGTTAGAGGAATAAATTATTCATTGTTTAATTTATCACATGCTAAGTAAATCTTTATTAATCATTCTTGATACAATTATATTCCAGATCTATGTATAATTGTTGATTTTATGATTATGACCAAGACGATTATCTAAGGTGTTGTATAATAGGACTTAGTATATACAACCATTATAACTCCAATATATTATTGAACGATGATAGCTACGCATCAATCCTTAAGAGTGCTCGTCTTACTAGTGATATCCTTTTATACTATTGCTTTTATTTTATTTTTGTTATTATCTCCTTTTAATTTTTAAAAATCATTAATTAATTTCTCTTCTATTACTCTTCCTCCTCACATTTAATCTAATATAGAGTTAAGCCACGCATTGACTCCACATAAAGTATACAACATAGGTTGACCTCTATACTATATAGAGATTAATTTAGTAAATAATTTGATCGCTAATGACAAGCGACATCAAATTTAATTTAGTAAATAATATGCTTGATCATGTTTTTATTCCTAGTATTCCTAGTACGACATATTTATCCTCTTGTACTAGGGATGATAGTGAACATTGAGCCTACTTGAGTGCTAATATTGACTTATATTGTAATAAAAACTTACTTGAATCTCCTTCTCTGCCTTGGATGCACATAAGGACAATAAAGTTCTTAAAGAAAATGTTAATAATGATACCTCACATACCTCCTTTCCATGTACATGTAGTGATGATTCACTTTGCATAAATTGTGTTGAATTATCTAGAATGCTAGCCACCTTGCATGAACATGATGGAACTGATAATTATGGTATTCCTCTAATTTGTGATAGTCTTAAAAAGTTTGAGGAAGGTGTTTTTATTGTATTTCCAGGACCCAAAGAATCACATGATGAAGTAAAAGCTATTACAACAATCGAGGAAGTCGCTCTAGTACCAGAAAATGCTAGAACAAAGAAAATGGGGCATAAGACCAATCCCAACCCAGTGTAAATCATGCCTAGTATTCAGGATGATGAAAATAAGGGTGCTGATAAGGATGAAATATTATCATGTAATTTGTCACCCGATAAAGAAATAACCGCTGATGATTATATTCCAATTTATCATGTTGAAGTCAAGACTCTTACTGAAAGAAGTCTTATACATTTTACTGGTATGAGAAATACTTGTGTTCTTATATATCTTGTAGAATTCTCACATATGGTATCTTGATTACTAACCTTGCACGCTTGAAGGCTTTACATGACTTCAAGTATTTTGATTCTTGTCTCATACTTGGAGTTGGAAAAGGAGCTACATGTAGTTTGTTGAATAACTTGCAGGTACTTCACTTAGGAGAATTTTATGGTAATCACCATATTCTATTTTTTGTGGCGCCTCCACAAATTGACTCGAGCCAGCACCCCAAACAATTAGAGAAAACTGTGTAGAGAATGTACACTTACATAAGCACATGTTCCTCATCATAGATGAGAATTTCAATTTTAAGACTCTCAAGAGGCATAAAGGCACATGGTTGTCTCTTTCCTTATCTTATCCTTCTATAGATTCTAAGCTTTATTGTTTGAGATAAGTGTAGGGGAGGGATATCCCAGTAGGAAAAGCTAGATTTATTGCTTTTTATCTTTTAACAATTTCCTAGAATACGTTGCATTTTAAAATTTCTTAGTTTTATGTTAGTTTTTCTTTAAATAAAATATCATATCTTAGCACATGACTCTTTAACCATCGTTCGTTCTCCCTTTATTATATGCTTTAATGCTGCGTTAAGGACAACACATGGTTTAAGTGTGGTGGAGAGAATGAATTTGATTGACTATTTAATTGAGCTCTTGAAAATGCCTATTTTTCAACAAAAAAACATTCCACACTTGTACTTCTGAGCACTCATGTTTTAAATTAAAATATCATCTTGATTACACTTATACAAGTATGAATCTTTCTAATCTATTATTGATTATGATAGTTCAGTTAGTCAATATTCTAAGAGTTATCTTAGAAATATATAATGTAATGCATTGAGAATAGTTTAAGTCTTTAATGAAGCTCTGTGAACAAGAATGAAGAGAGATAGCCCTGTTGGAAGGATTCTCGACCTTAAATTCCTAAATTGAGTGAATACCTCCTACACTAATTACTCTTCAAAACTCGTCCTAGTTCTCTTATCTATTGTCTAACTCATGTGTAACTCTTTAAAATGATTAATGCCATCATATTCTAAAGCCCTTGTATCCCATATACAAACCCATTATACATTATATTCGTAGTCACCCCCTTTGAGCCCATCATTTTTCTTTTTTAATTATTTTTATAGAAACTCATTTATGTATGAACATCTTTTCGAAATAACATTTTTATTCATTTCAAAAAATCATTATTATTGTGATATTGTGCTATATATTTTATATACAAGGTGCCAAAAAATAAGAGAAAACGCATATTGCACAAAAAAAGATAAGGCAAAAAATACAAGAAAAAATAGAGAAAGAGAAAAAAAGAGAGAAAGGAAAAATACACCATTATCATCTCTTATTAGCACAATTATCACCTCTACATCTCTTAAGATAAGAATTCATGCTATATACTCATTATTACATACATATACTACTTTCTATATTCATATTCCATTCCATGTGGCATATTTTCAACATTACAAGCTTATAAAGTCATCTTAATTAAAGAATGCACATGTAACTAACAACAGAGACTTGAACTATTACAAACTAATGGTATGGGCTAGTATGGATAGGTTTGAGTGAAAAAAAAACCCAATAAAAAGTGAGATGAGTGAAATAGATATATCCTTGAATATACTCTCTTCTATATTGTTCCTCTGTCTTAACTCTGTTCATAGAGATTGATCATATTACATTTGTTATTCTGTGACCATAGCTGACCTGAAGGATTTGATTGATTTGATTATCACTTTCGTGCTTGAACTTGTTTAATTCCTCTACTTGTTTTCAGTATTTATCGATACGTTCTTCATTGCTTTTCCCAAGAGTGCAAAGGTTTAAGTGTGGAAGAATTTGATGAATTCTTATTTTATCATATTATTTCATATCTATTTTAGGAAATTTATTATGTTTAATAGGCATTATTATAGTAGTTGTGGTTATTTTGTGTTTTAATTGATTATATGAATTAAATAATTAAAAATATTATTTTCTTATATTTTTATTTATTTTATTATTTCTCTTAATTAAATTGATTTGCATGAAGGTGTTTGCTTTTATATATTTTAAAAAATTAAAAAAATTAAATAAATGATAACTAGGACTCACATCAATTACTATAAAATTATATTATATTATATCTACAAGGAAGGGTAATTTATAATATTATATTTTATTATATTAATTAATTCCTTTAATATAATATTATCTTATATTAGTATTATGTTATATTATATTTTATTTGAATTGATTCAAATATAATTCCTCAATATATAATATTTGAATTTAATCAAAGGATAATAGATAAATGTGTTATATTTTCCTGTTTTCTTATTAATTATTTTATCTCTTTTATCCTGTTACTTTTTATTTGAACTGTTTATAGAATATTTGAGTTAAAAAAGATTATCTCTAGAGATATTGGAAAAGATGATAGTTTGAAAGATAAATTAAGATTATCATTATCTTTTGAAGAGCCAATCGGTGAAGAGATCTATATCAATATAATTCACTCTCAAAAGTTATATAAAGGACCCCAAGACTCCTCCATTCAACACACAAATCACCAACATCATAGTCACCTTTTTCATATTTTCTACAATTCCATCCCTTTTATTCTGAGTTCTTGAGGAGAGATGTAGTGGCTTGAGTTCTTGTGCTTTAGAGTTAGGAGTTGAAGAATTTTATGTTTTTATCTTTTCCTTTATGCAAATTTATCATTTCCAAGATTTAGGTTTTGATATTTGTGTATGTTAGACTTAGGGTTTCAATTGAGACACATTTATGATCAAACCCTTATGATTTATTATTTCAATTTATGATTTGATGTTCTTTATTTAATACCTTTAATTTTCTCTTATAATTATTTATATTGGATTCACATGTTTAGTTATAAGGTTTTCGATCTAATATCTATATTAGAGGAACAAATTATTCATTATTTAATTTATCACATGCTTAGTGAATCTTCACTAATTATTTTTGATACAATTATATGCTAGATCTAAATATAATTGTTGATTTTATGATTATGACCAAGATGAATTGTTTAGGGTGCTGCATAATATGACTTAGTATATACAATCATTATAACTCCAATATATTATTGAACGATGATAGCTACGCATCAATTCTTAGGAGTGTTCGTCTTACTAGTGATATCCTTTTATACTATTAATTTTATTTTATTTTTTTATTATCTCTTTTTATTTTCTAAAAATTATTAATTAATTTCTCTTCTACTACTCTTCCTCCTCACATTTAATTTAATCTAGAGTTAAGTCATGCATTGACTACACTCAAAGAATATGACCTAGGTTGACTTCTATACTATATATAGATTAATTTAGTAAATAATTTGAGCGCTAAAGACAAGTGACATCACACATTTGATTTATTTAATTTAAAACAAAAACCAAGTATCAATTTCCTCAATAGTTTGTACATTGCAGGGGATTTTTTGGTCTAGTACCAGCAATTATTCCCCCAACAGTAGTTTAAGCCTTTGAACTATTTAAATAAAAGTTTAATATTGGTGAAGACGCTTTCCCAATTGATCTTCACTATTTTTTAAAACTATATGTTGCCTGGATTTTCTCTTGATTTTATAGATTCTCCCTAACTCCTGAAGGATCAACAATCCTACCAATATTGCATAGGCTTTCTTCTATCAAATGGTGGGAAAAATTCGAGCTTACTCGGATTAACACAAATGCAGTAGAACATTGGTTCAAACAGAATCCTCAACATCTAGCAAATTCCTAAATCAGAAGTTATGGGTTCAGTCCATCCTAGCCTCAACTACGGATAAGACTAACTTAATCAATCAACTCAATTCTATGATGTAGATCCTTCAACAGTAGGAACAAACTTCTTCAAACCAAGTTGACTCTTCTTCTACGTCAGAAAACCAACAAGACGAAGAAGAAGAATTGGTCGTCAATTTGGACAAAGACTAAATAAACCAAAGACTTAGTTTCTATGGTAGGTTTAGGTAAAATAATTGTAAAAGTATTGTTATCGTAGGGTCACTATGACGACATTGCTGTAGCATTACTCTATAAACAGTATCACTGTAGTGTCTACAATACTGTACAAATAGTATTGTGATCAGAACTGTTCAAATAGTACCAATTTTCATGTCAGAGTACTGTTCATATAGTAATTTAGTCTGTCTATTTAAATAAAACTCCTCTCACTCATTAGGTAGAATTTTAGACACCACTTATAAATAGTTCTTAAAAATAGAAGCCTTCCCTCTTCAGACATTGTTCTAACTCCTCTCTTCCCCTTTCTTCTTTTTGTAAGTGTTTATGTTTTAATAAAAAAACTTCAATTTCAATTTTTCTTTTGCATCATATCCTTACCTCATTTGATGAACTAAGTTGACTGGTTTTACCATTTTCAATTTATTCTAGAGCATCCCCATCCGTATGCCTACATAAATTTTTAATTATATTTTAAGTACTCTGTCTACTTCTTTGCTTCACTCGCTTTCCCTTGTCCCTTGTCCCTTGTCCTTTCCCTCTTTCCTCGGGCGAAGAACGTCTTTAAAATTATAAGAAAGTTGTTCTTTGCCCATCTTTCACCCATCTCTCCATCACTTCATCTCTTCAAGTATACATCTTTTTTTTTTTTTTTAATAAAAAGTGGCTTGTTCTGCCCCATAGACGACGCCATATTTTGGGGAGTGGAGTGAAGAGGAAAGATAGCGAAATTGGGAAGAGAGAGAGAGAGCGCGAGGGAAATGAGAATTGAGACTTGAGAGTGAACTTTAAATAGTAAAAAAATGAAGGGAGAGAGAAGGTAAAATTTTATTATATTCTTTCTATTTTTAATATAGGATATAATTAAAAAGTTGATTTTAATTTTAAATATAAGATATATTTTATATATTTATCAATTTTTTTAAATTACTCCTATTGATACTGTCTTAACAATAATCAAGTAAGAAGAGAGGAAGTGAGTTAACAAAAATTATTGGGATATTTTAGAAAATATATGTCAAGTTAACTAATTTAATTAATCTCCTTAATTTAATTAAATTTATTAAATATGTTCTATATTAAAGACCGGATGAGTATATATTTTTTATTTTTTTTACTAGCTATTATATGCATATATATATAATTATATATTTTTATTAGTTAAGCATTACATATATTTTGTTCAAATTGTTGCCATGGTTACTTCTTTTATGAAGAAAAGGGGTATATAATTTGATCAAATTATAGATTATATGTAGGATTAAGATCAATTTCTTAATTAGATCATATATTAAAGATAGATGAAGTATAATAAAATACTTTCTTTGGTATTAATTATAAGAGCCAGTTGATTTTTTTGAATAAATTTAGGAAGTCAAATAAATTAGTTAATTATGATTAAATATAATTCCTCAAGATAAATTTATATTATATATTTTTTAATATACTTAAATTAATAACTTAATTTTTATATTAGTTAAAATTAAATAATTTATTTAATTTTTTAAATTTATATAAAAAATTAATTAATTTTTATAATTAACGTGATATTTCCTTGTCTGCCCTTCAATTTTTTACTATTCAAAACTCGCTTTCAAGTCTCAATTCTCATTTCCCCACTAATCCTATCCCGTGTTCACTCTCTCTCCCCTTCACCCTGGTCCCCATAACATGGCCACTTTTTTTTTTAAAAAAAAAATATCAGACTGGAAAAGATGACGTGACGGAGATGTGTGCCAAAGTTTGGCAAAGTTGTTCTAGATAGGATGACTTTCTTGTAATTTCGAAGTCATTTTTCGTAACAACGATTTTAGGTGTAGGATTTTAGTAAATTCTTTTTACCTTGTAAGATTTGGGTAATTTGTTTTACTGTTTGTAGTATATGGATAAATTTGCCGAAGAAGGGTTCATCTGCTAATCTGTGAAAATTTTTTATTTTTTTAATTTAGATGGCATTTTAGTATTTTTATAAAAAAATTAGGAGTCATTATTCCATAACATATCAAACATACTTTTAAACCTCATATCCATTTCGTTTTCTATTTCCATCAGAATTAATTCCAGCATATCAAACAGGCCTTTAGTGACAGCCTGGGTCACTAAAGCTTTGTTGGAGAAAACCTTCTCAGTTGCAATCTTTACTATCTTCTGATAGTTCTAATAGACCTTTTGAAAATGGTTAATTTTCTTTTTGGCGTTTGATTTTCTGCTTTATTTCGTTTAGAGAGTGTTGTAGTTCTGTTTTTTGATAATGATATGAAGTTTCTTTAGAAAAAAAAATAGCAACAAATTAAAATACTAACATTAAAATTTTAAATATTAACAAAATATTCTGAAATACTAATATATTAAGCTTAATTTACAAAATAATAATTATTGTTATAAAAAAATATTATTTGAGACTAATGATATTAGGGTTAGAGAATTAAAAAAATATTTTTTTAAATTAAAGAATCAAACTAAAATTTTATATAAAATTAAAAATATACTTTTACCTTTGAATTATATAAGACTAATTATCTCATTTTTATCCTTTAGTATATTTCATCCCTTCAATTTAGACATTAAATTAAGTGCTAGGTGTATCACATAAATGCTGAGTTGGTCAACTAGATTTATAATTAAAAGAAAATAAGAATCACATGGAGTGCTGACGCAGGGGCAGTATTCATAATTAGTAATAGATTAATTAAATGGAATGAAAACAGTCCAGGATGAAGTTCTAGAATGGACTAATTAATTCTTCCCTTTTTTCAATTCAGATTCTATTTTACTCCATCAACTCTTAAATACAAAAATTAAATAAAAAAATTATTTTAATCATAAATATAATAATATTTTAATTTATTTTATCTTTTAAAATTATAATTTTTTTTTACAAAATTTTTCTATATAATTATGTATATAAAAGAGATTTCTATCAAATAGTTCAAATATATATAATCAAATAGGTATTTTAAAAAAATTAACACATAATTATTATAAATAACTAATTTAATTAATTTTTAATTTATTTAAATTATTTAAATAAATATTATATTAAAAATCGGAGTGACGTAATCAAGTATGAGTAGATTATGATTAATTTATAATTTCATATTTAGAGTTGTTTCTTAATTATTTTGTGTATGTTGACCATAAATATTGTAATAATTGTCATTTTAGTGTGGGTTAAGTTTTTTATTAGGTGCCTTATTGTTCTTCTACTATAATCCCTTATATGCTGAGACGTCAAATGTTTAATAATTGGGTGGGGATTTTATTGTTGATTTTAGAAGAAAAAAATCTTCCTTACCACACATTAATAAGTCTAGTTCATTGCCAAAAAGAAAAGAAAAGAAAAGACGTCACGTCTTATTATATGTAGGTGGGTTTGTTCGTTTTTTTTTTTTCACAAGAAATTTAAACACGCACACGCAACCATATTAATGTTGGACTCAAATCCAGAACCTCTGCAAAGTGAGGTAACACATACAACTAATTTATTTTGATCAACTAATAAGAGTTGATCTGAGTGATAAGCGACTCGGTATCATTTAAGTGAGGTCTCGAATTCGAGCCTTAATATATATAAAAAATCTCTATTGGGAGACTCACTCACTATAGTCAGGTGTGCGATGAAGGTCAGATCCATATGTAGTTGGGGCGAAACTCCATTGACCCGGATAGATAAAAAAAAATTATTTTGACCATAGATAAATAATTTTAAAAAAATTGAAGAAAAATCTTTTATTAAAAATTTTATTGATAAGAAAAACTTAATAAAATTTTATACATAAAAAATATTAATAATCTATAAATTTTATATATAATATTGATCCTTTAATTTAGGCATCAAAATATTTTCAAGTGGTGGAATGTTGTGTAAAAACTTGAAAAAAGTGGTAATGGGCCCATTGCCGTTAAATCATAGCTAATGGGAGTTATTTAATGAAGGTTTTTACTTTTAGATTTAAAAACTAAAAATGTCAGATCATCTTGTCCATGTAACAAGGTGACTTGAAAATATTTAATTTTAAAAAGAAGAGTAATATATTCTAACTATTATTATATATTATTTTAATTATATAGATTTCCCCGCTATTTTAAAAATATATTCTTAACGAAAATCTGTTAACTTTGTTAAGTTTATTCTAAAAAAATTTAACTAAAATTTTTATTAAAATACTTTTTATTTATTAATTTACCCTTCATCATACTAAATTTTTAATTTTGGTTAAAATTGTTTTAGAAAATTTAAGAGTTTTTTCATTAATTTTATTTTTATTTTGGCAAATAGTTATTTGTTTAATATTTTTATCATATTGGGACAAAAACTTAAGTAATTTAGTTAATGTAGACATAAAAAACTTAATTGGAAACTTTGATTAATTCTTTAAATAAATATATAATTGACTAAATATGTTTATAAATATTTGTAACAAAATATATATTTAAAAATTTTAAATTTTAATAATTTATATAATTTTCTCAAACTTACATCATTTATAATATATGCCTAAAAAATATGTAATTGAAATATTTTTTTAACCATTTAAAAGAAACCTAATTAAATAAATAAATTTCAATAAATGTGACAAAAATTTAAAATTATTAAATTTTATAACATATTATAAATTTTGAAAGTATATGTATTAAAATTTTTTGTTTTATAAAAATTATTTTTTTTACAAATATAAAATGCTTAACTAATTCTCACGTTGAGGGGTATTTTTGTAAAAAAAAAAAGTGTAAGAGTCAAATTTAATAGTCAACTAAAAATTTGATGGATGGAAATTAAATTTCAAATTAATAAGAGAGATTTATGTAATATATATTTTAATCTTAAAAAACGTTTATATATATATTTTTAAATAGAGGATATTTCTATAATTTAAGTAAAATAGAGTGACAGTTAATGTATTTACTCTAAAAAGAACTAATGTAAAAGGTCAAATTTCTGTTCAACGATTTGCGTATAAGGGTGTGTTTGGATTAGCTTTTGGAGAATAGATTCTGGGAAGAATAGATTCTGGAGAATAGATTTTGGGTAGAATAGATTTTGGGAAGAATAGATTTTAGGAATAGAGATGTTTGGATGATTAGTAGTAGAATCACTTTTTCGTAATGGTAAATTATCAAAAAGGATATAACTAAATATGATAATTATATAAGGTATAAATTTTATTTATAATTTTTTTTATTTAAGTAATTAAAAAATAATACACATATGTTGTTGAACAAATAAAAATTTGGAAAATTTTACTTGAATTTTAATTTCTTCCTTACAGTATTTTTCCCACGCAGGAAGAGAAGAGGAGAAATGTGAGGATATATGAAGCCAGGAGAGGAAAAGAGGACAATGATAAAAATTATCAAATTTTTTCCGTAAAAAGCTGAAAACACTTGGATTCTTACAAACCATGGTTTTATCCTATAAAACCATGATTTGTATTGAGAATTGATTTTTTTAGTTTGAGAGAGTGTTTGGTTGAAATAAGCAAAAACCATGGTTTGAGAGAAAAATCAATTCTCAAACCTATATGCCAAACACACACTAAGTTATAATCTTTAAAATCGTTTAAAATCTCGAAAATCTCTAATATAATATTTTGATAAATATTTCCCACAATACACCACAGAACTGCTTAAAATGCCATTGAGGGCTTATATGTGGGCTTAATAATATATATTGGAGTGGTCAATTCTTGATCACATAATTGGCCTATTTAGTTTAATTTCTAAAAAAGAGTTTATAGGAAAAAATTAATTTTAGAGAAAAATTTTTGGAAGAAAAATAATTCTAAAAAAATAAGTGTTTAGATGTTTATTATTATGATAACTTTTCTAATTATTAAATTATTTGAAAGGGCATAAAGTCAGATAATAATTATATAAAATATAATTTTAAATTTGTATTTTATATTTGATATTAAAATAATAAATAATATATATTTGATTTATAGGATAATTAATAATTTATAAAGTGTTTAGAAAAATAAAAGAAATAAAATTTTTGTATGTTTATATTTAACAACTTCATTATTTAATTAATAGGCAGCTTTGTGTTGTGCATAAAATATTAAAAATAAAAAATCTACAATTAACTTTATTATTTTTTAAACTTCATAATTTAGTAATTTTGTAACCTTTGTTTTTGTAATCTTTGTTTGCTTTTATAACATTAGAAAAAGAAAAAATTATCCACAAAACCGCAGTTAAAAAAGATTAGAAACTTAGGAAAGAGGCAGCATGTTGAAGCTCTACACAATATATTCAAATTTTTTTATTTTCTTGTACGCAACTATAAATTTAATTTTAGATATTTTGATAAATATAAATAACTAAAGAGGGAAGTAAAATCAGTTAAAATGTAAGTAATTTTATATATTAGCCATAGAAATATCAAGTCAAAGATCGTATGAAAATATATGTACAATAGATGACTATTAGACCTGTTTATACTCAATAATTTTATATCTAATTTGATCACGTAGACGATCCATTGCACGTGAAGATCCTATAGAAAAACGTAACTGTGAATGCTCATCTTGGTCATCATATTCATCGTCATATTATGAATTATGAAGGCATTGTTCTTCTTTCACGAAATCATGATAAAACATAGAAGTTCTTATAAAATTATGTATGGCCATCGTTGCGCAAACAATTTTAATTTGTATTGGGTAGTTGTAGCTA
Organism: Leucaena leucocephala; assembly: GCA_037074615.1. NCBI lineage: Eukaryota > Viridiplantae > Streptophyta > Magnoliopsida > Fabales > Fabaceae > Leucaena > Leucaena leucocephala. The sequence continues at coordinate 15,587,940 of CM073522.1, forward strand.
CACATTTCCTTACAATTCTAAACTTATTATTTCATACCCCAAAAGTTCTTTCTATTTTGCTCCTTAAACTTGAATGGCTAAAGTTAAAAACTTCATAACGGTATGTTGTCTACTAGATGTCCTATGAAAATCACCCAGATGGTAACGTGCACGTCTGTACAGATCAAGATATCCATCTAGTGTTGGATAGCCAGCATCAACTAAATAATATTTACCTGAATAAAAAATGTGAGCACCATCAATATGTGTGTTAAAAGAGAAACATAAATAATTTAAGCCTCGATATGCATACCCTGAGGTGGATACGGGAAGTTCGTGGAAAGAGTTGTCAATGCATGATTAACTATGCGAGCATCATAAGCATTACCTTTCTATCCAGCCAAGACAAAGGTGAAGAACATGTCTCAATCACAAACTGCCAATACATTTTGTGATGTGTATCATTTCCTGCAAAAATATTTGACTTGTTCTTTTACAGGAAAAATGCAAGGAATGTGTGTGCCATCACTTGCTCTGATTGCATTTTTAAAAAATGGCCAATATCACTAGTATAGATTGATTTTGGTGTGAACATTCCTAAACTCAGGATGAAAGTGTATGGTAATCATCTTTCTTTAGTGTTGGAACATTTCTTACACTTGCTTATTAGTTTCTGCATGTGCAACTGTCTATAAAAACATTGTTACCTTCTCATGTATTCTAATGTGCTTCCTTTCTTTGAGGCCATGCTGTTGCAATGCACGACCTAAATCTAGTAACACGTTCGGATACATTCAAAACTGTTCATATCAACGAATTCATTCACCATTTAAACATTCGTTCACCCATTGCGAACCTATATACTCATTTGTACGCACCAGCTCCTTACAGATATACAATGCTACATAAGCTCTAACCAAAATATCAACTTCTTCATCTGTGTCTTCCCTTTGCTCCCTGCTTTCTTGTAAACGCTTTGATTGGTCCATTTCTATCAAAGAATATGTTGCAAAATTAAATAACCGTCATTGAAAACAACATTACTTTTAATTGAAATGGCTAACTAGTATTTATACATATGAAAGCAAATCAAAATATTTAAGTAGACATTTAATAATCAAATCCACCATTCAAACTAAGAGTATCCTCCCCTATAACATACATGATGAAAAAATTCCACAACTAGTTGTAGGTTTTCCTTAAGTGACCAATATATATCCCTGTCCTCAGGATTCCTCAAGACTTGCGTGCATCATATAAAGAAATCGAGAGAAAATAAACCCATGATCTGGTCTTGTGCTCTATGGATTTTGGCCGTTTCATAATACTTGACCCATTAGTTCTTTGAGTGGTCAATCATATTGTAGTTATCACTAGCCTATGAGTTCGATCGACGAAAATAAGGTAGTTCGATTAATTAGATGAGGAACTGTGATGGTTTATCTATTTAATTATATTATAATGATGTGTTAGTTTCTATATATCATATTTTATGAACTCTCCCACTTGACACCTCATGAACACATGTCAGTATGCATGAAGAGTATGATGGTTAGTTACTGAGATATTTGTCTACCATATTTTTATTAATATTTTTCAAGAGATAGTCCCTCCTAAAAAATAGTCGTATATTGCCACAGTATAGCTTATTTTGTATACTCTGATATGATATAATACTCTATTTGAATTTAATATTATAAATTATCAAATAATAACATATTTTAATAATATTTTCATATAATTAGTAACGGATTTGTATCATATTTAATTGATATTTTATAAAAGATTGAACAATTTATATATTTTAAATAATTTGACTCATCTTATTATTTTTTTATTATGATTATTTCTCGATTAAAAGAAAAATCTTTTTACAATCATGGTACGGTTTCTTTTAGATTTTAATAAATTTTTTTTTACCATAGTTAACTCTTTCGAAATTATGAAAATTCATTCATAACCATAATTATATTATTATGGATTTATTTGTGAACAAAATGGGTTCAAGTAGCTAATAGTAATTATATTTTAAGAGAATTTTACATAACCTTAGTCATATTACCCTTTTTCTTTCACTTATTGACCTTGTTGCAGACACAAGTCAATAAATAATTTAGTTGTCTGAGTTAGGGGTGTTCATAAAGCCCGCGGCCTAGTATGCCCACCCGAGCCAGCGAAAAAAAGGCTCTACCTAGCCCGATAAATATATGGTAGGGCTGGGCATTGGGCTGCAAAATGCAACCCATGCTTTTTTCGGGCTGAGCACCGAGCAGGGGGTTGCTCTGCCCTGCCCATGAGCACCCCTTTTTTTATTTTTTTACTTTTCTCCCTAAATGCTACACTTGGAAGGGAGAATATGATAGTTATTAGTGACTAAAAGGTCATTTTAGAAATATAAGTAGTTAAATTTGTAAGTTTCGTCTTTTAATATTTATAACTATCTTAATTTTTTTTAACTTTACTAATCATAATATGATTATGTTACAAATTATAATTATTTATTTTATTTTTTTAGATACTTTATCCTTGTCAACATTTAGAAAATTGATGTAAAGTTGTAATTATAAACTATTTAGACTTTAAGATTTTTTTTATATATGTAATGAATTTCAAGACTTTAATTATTATCTTTTTGTTACCTTATTTTTAGTAAATTATAGATATTATTTAACTCTTGAAGATATATGAATATAGTATTATTTTAGAAGTTTATAATTGCAGATTTTTTCCATAACATGAGCATGGCATCACAATTTGGGCATGCCCAGCCCGCCTACGCCCAGCCCGCCCATGCCCTGCCCAAAATAATTAGAGTTTTTACCGGGCAGGGCAGGGCATCGGGCTGCAAAATGCAGCCCATACTTTTTTTTAGGGGTGTGCATGGGCAGGGCTGGGCAGGGGATACCCCGTGCCCGGTGCCCTGCCCAAAAAAAGCATGGGCTATATTTTGTAGCCCGATGCCCGACCCTGCCCGGTAAAAGCCCTAACTATTTTGGGCTGGGCATGGGCGGGCTGGGCATGCCCAAGTTTTGATGTCATGCTCATGTTGTGAAAAAAATATGCAATTATGAACTTATAAAATAATACCATATTCTTATATCTTTAAGACTTAAATAATATCCATAATTCACTAAGAATAAAATAACAAAAAGATAATAATTAAATTCTTGAAATTCATTACATGTAAAAAAAAGCCTTGAAGTTTAAGTAATTTATAATTGTAACTTTGTATCAATCTCCTTAATATTGACAAAGATTAAGTATCTGAAAAAAAATAAACAATTATAATTTATAATGTAATTATATGATGATTAACAAAGTTAAAAAAAAGAAAAAAAGAAAAAATTAATATAGGTATAAATATTAAAAGATACAACTTATATACTTAACTACTCATATTTTTAAAATGAATCTCTAGTCACCAGTAACTATCATATTCTCCCTTTTAAGTGTAGCATTTAGGAAAAAAATAAAAAAAAATAAAAGAAGTGGTGCTCATGGGCAGGGCAGGGCAACCCTCCTGCCCAGTGCCCAGCCCGAAAAAAGCATGGGCTGAATTTCGTAGCCCGATGCCCTGCCCTGCCCTATATTTATCGGGCTGGGCAGAGCTATTTTAGTGCGGGTTGGGCTGGGCATACCGAGCCATGGGTATTATGCACAGCCCTAGGAAGGAGTGTCAGCAGAGAAAGGAGGGAGAGTGATATAAAAAAATATAAATAAAATAATTATTATATAATTTAAAAATTATTTTTTATAAATTAGTCTCATAAATTTATCTAATAATATAATTAGTTTAAAATTTTACTATTTAATAATTATTTATTTAATTTTTACATAAAAATACTTTTTAAACTACGATTTAGGGGTAATAAAAAAGGCACAAAAATGAGGTCGGGTCTCATTTCGCGTCACTAATTATTCAGGATACGACCATTTCTATGCAAGTTTTAGTAATATTATTATTGTTATTATAAGTTGTCGCGTGTTGCAGGTCTCTAGAAATTGTCTTTTTGACCGCACATTCAGTCAATCAAAGATGTGGGTCAATGCTTTCCTATGAAAAAGTGTGTTAAATACTTTTATTTTTGGTGCCGGGAGGTTCCTACCCTTCTCCTAATGGAAACAAAAGTTGTTATTAAAGGCTACATTTTTTTTTTGTAAGAATTTAACACACCCACCCCTATTTATTAACATGAGATATAGAACACATGACCTAGAGGCATTAGGTGCCCATTGAGCTACCCGGCTCTTGGCATATTAAAGGTGTGTTTGGATTAGCTTTTAGAGAATATATTTTAGGAAGAATAGATTATGGGAAGAATAGATTTTGGGAATAAAGATGTTTGGATGATTAGTAGTAGAATCATTTTTTATATTGATAAATTACCAAAAAAGGTATGATATGATTAAAAGTAAGAGAGATGAAAGATGATAGAGAAGAAAGATGAGAGAGAAGAGAGTGTAGAGAGGAGAAATGAGAGAGAAAAAGAGAGATAAAAGAAGAGAGATGAGAGAGAAAAAGAGAGATAAGAGAAGAGAGAGGAGAGAGAAAAAGAGAAAAAAGAGGAGAGAGGAGAGAGAAAAAGAGAAAAAAGAGGAGAGAGGAGAGATGGTGTAAGAAAAAGTAGGAGTAGAATAGTAATTGGATAATCCATAACCTAAGTTTCAAACCAAAAATTATTTTTAGTGGCTTATTCAAAATTTAGGTTTCAAACCGAGGTTTTGTCCAAAATCAATTCTCAACAAAAATTGCTGTTTGTGTAAAAAATTTTCAAACCGCGATTTTGGCCCAGAATTCATTCTCTACCGCTATGTCAAACACGTACTAAAAGCAACATGTTTATAATACAAGGTAACTAGTAGGACGAGAAGTAAAGGTAGAAAACTTAAAACAAAAAATGCCCCCTAAGTCTATGAACTATAAAATTTGAAAAATCATTTAAGAGATTAAAAATATCCTTCCACATGATGGTAGTTGGAGCAGTCCCAAGTTTTCTGATAAGGATGAATTGCTTTTCAACACAAATCGCTTCTAGTTTTCCTGTCAAATACAATCTCAAAACGATGAATGCAAATTTGTGATGTTTACGGACTCCCTAGATGCGTTCAACCTTCTCATGAGAGACTGTGATTTGGATCATCCTTTGAGACCTTCAGTTGTGGAGACGAGATATGATTTATGACTCTGGAAATTTAGAGCTACATCATACATATAGAAATGCAATCCGGGGTGTTTTAGCCACAGGGGAACGTGATGGTCCTGCTGACATTGTTTTTGTGCCAGACATAACTCATGGTTGTTTGGGTATGTTCGTGGAAGACAAGCAACTTGCTTCTTGAGTTTTGCAGCTGTGAAGCAACACTATAAAATGGTAGTTGGTAACGGTACGATTAAGATAAACTGCTACAAAAATTAAGATTTCGTCACAACCTTTAGAAAAATGATTGCAACAAATATTGTCGCCATTATGGCGCAAAATTGAAGCCACATTTCTAGGGGTCAATTTTTAGTGGTTTGGTCGGGGAAACAGCTAGAGAAAATAAAACCATTAGAAACATGTTAGCTTCTCTAAAAGTTCTGACACGTGATAGAAATTTCTAGTAGTTATCTTTATAACTGTTAGAAATTCGCAGCCTATATATACTCTTGTAGTCTCATTTTACATTTTTAGTGAGTTGTTAAGTGAAACTTTATTAAATTCTTTCCATAAATCAAATCCGGATTCAGATCTAGATAATATTTCATATTTTTAAATAATAATAGAAGTTTATTTCTCAATTATTTCTGAAGTTATTTTTTATTTGTTTATTTAGTGAATTTCTTAAATTATTATTATTTGATTTTATTTATTATCTAGAATATTTAGTTATTTTTTATTTGAAGATGATGAGTCATCTATTTTTACCTCTAAGGCACATCAAATTTATTATGTCCAAGCAAAAAGCATAAACACTAAAATATGGTTGTTCACCTCAAGCTACGAGATCATTATGACATGGGTGGTAACCTTACTTATGACAATAAGCCTTTTCAACAAACGAGTTTTAAAAACTTTATTTTCTCGAGGAAACGATAATTTAGTCATTATCAAGTATATATTTTTTATTAAATTATTTAAATAATTAATTATTAAATTTTTTATGAATATATTTAATTATAATCTTAACAATATTTTTTTTAATTTCTCCTTTTAGGTAGGGTGATGATAAAAAATAACATATTTAATAATCTCTATCTATTATATAATATTTTATTTTTCATATATAAATTAAATATGTATAAATAAATTAAAATTGATTCAATTTTTAAAAAATTAAAGATCTGACATTTGTAACGGTTAAGAGAACTGCTAGAAATTGTCCGGGAAAAAAAATAAACTACTACAAAATGCACAAAATCACTAGAAATCCTTAAAAAATCTCTATAAATACCACTTCACCTTATTCATTTACTCCCTCATTTCTTTTCACCCCTCTCCTCTCCTTCATCCCCTTCCTTAAAATTATGTCTTCTTAAGATATTTTTTTATTTTTTATATCTTAATTTATTTTATTTATCTTAATATATAGTTTACTAACATACTTTTTTTCCAGATATTATTTCTTTATCTCAATCAATCTAACCACTTCTTCAACTTAATAATTGAAGTTTAACACTACAAGCTATCTCATCTCCAATTATTGAATATTTGACTCAATTATCTTAGCAAATTAAATTAAATTTATATGATATAATCATAATTTAATTCCTTATTATTTATCACAACAATATTTTAATATATAGCATGTAATACATTGCTAATTGCATATATCAACATAATCATATGATATAATCTATTTAATAGTTTCTTAATTAATAATATTATATTTTATAATAATGAAAAATTTATAATTTTATTTTTTTCAACACTTTCTAGCTTTTAGGAAACCGCTAGCAAATTACAAACGGATAGCCAAATTCAAATTTTGTTCACAATGCCGCCATAATTTATATTGGTTAGATATTGTTATAAGTTATTGTGTTATCCTGAAAATTTCGTTTCTCACAACAAAAATATCGTGCAAGAAATTTCTAACTATTCCTTTGACTACTACAAATATTTTTTAAATTTTAATTTTCGCCTAAATATTTTTTAACAGTTGTGAACAGCTACTAATGTTGTCATATTAGCCATCTACTGCCACATTTGTTTCCTAACATTTACTTGAACCATTAGAAATATTCTAACGTTTTTCACAGTGCGTAGCCTTTTTGGGTAACCGCTAGAAAACTATTACTATTGTCTTTTTATCAGTTTACCCAACCACTAGATAGTGTTATTCTAGCGATTATAACCGCTAAAAACACTATAAATAAACGTTACAAAATACTTGTTTTAGGAATTATTTCTAGTTTTTTTAAGCTCTTAGCTTGCCTTTGCATTGCAAAAAAAAAAATGATTATATCATATTTCTTTTATGCCAAACCACATTGATGAGAAATATGATTCCACACACTAGATATAGGGACGTTTAGTTTAGTTTCTACAGAAGAACTTATAGAGAAAATTGATTTAAAAGTGATTATGGACAATAGTTTCTAGAGACGAACTTTTGAAAGAAAATTAATTTTAAAGAAATAAGAGTTTGGATAGTTATTATTAGAATAATTTTTTTATAATTAAATAACTAAAAATGACTAAGAAATAAGAAATTGTTTGCTGAGATTTCGGGGCATAGAATTAATCCTTCGAAAACTACAATTTGCTTCTCAAGGAATGTAGATGCTTGAAAACAAGAAGAGTTGGTTAAGTTGTGTGGTTTTCAGAAGGCAGAGAAAATTGGCAGACATTTAGGGGCGCAAGTGGTAGAAGGAAGGAACACGAAACATAAATTCAATTTTCTAATTGATAAGGTGCAACATAGATTATGTGGGTGGAAGAGAAATACTTTATCGCTGGCAGGAAAATTAACACTTGTTCAATCAGTTACACAACAAATACCAGGGTACCACATGTTGCATGAGAACATTCCTAAAGGTGTATGTCAGCAAATTGAAAGAATGCAGTGGCAATTTATATGGGGTGTTGAGGGTGGAAGAAGGAAGATTCATCCTATGAGTTGGAGAAGGTTATGCCTGCCTAAAGAAGTGGGGGGATATGGGTTGAAAGAATTAAAAACAATGAATGATGCCTTAATTGGGAAGATAAGATGGGAAATGATGGCGAAACCCAAGAAACTGGTATCTAAACTACTCATTGCAAAGTATGAAAGGAAGATGAAAATTATGAAGGTGACTGTGAAAATTATGGAAGAAGTTGGGGGAGTTATGGAAGAAATGGTGTGGGATGGAGAGTAAGAAATGGCAAGAGGGTGTTATTTTAGGAAGATCAATGGCTGACGAGAGAATGGCCTTTGAGTAAGAAATGTTTGAATGATCTAGGCGATGATGATTGTGGCAAAGCAGTGGCAGATTTTGCGTACCGAAATGGCGACTGGAAGTTGAATGAATTGAGAAGTTGGATGCCTGAGGAGATTGTGGATAGTATACGAACTGTTTTGCCTCCAGAACGTAATGAAGGCAGTGACGAGATCAGATGGGTTAGAACCTCTAATGGGCAATATTCTGTTGCTGATATGTACTATTATTGGAAGGGATTTGATGGTCTGGAGTACGATAAATGTTGGAAGGCAAATTGGGAGTGGAATAGACCTAGGAGAATTCAAGTTTTCCTCTGGCTTTCAGCGAATAATATGGTTTACTGACTTCGGCAAGAAGAAGCAGGATTCTAAAGACTTCACCTATCTGCGTAATCTGTGGGGAGGATGTTGAAGATGTGGCTCATGTATCGAGAGACTGTAGAGTAGCGAGGAATATGTGGATGCAGTTACTGGTTGGAAGAGCATGCAATGATTTCTTTGAGCTTCCATTGAACGAATGGTTCGTTCTGAATTTGGGGAGAAATGGAGGTATGTGAAAGACTGGAACTTTATTTTTGCTATCTGTGTTTGGTACTTTGTGGCATTGGAAATTGTGAGATGTTTGATGCGGAATTTTTTAGGCCAAGAAATTCAGTAGAATTAATAGAGTTATGTAAAGGAAGTAAGGGAGACTATGGAGAAAAGAATTCAGGGAGAAACAAGGCTAGGAGTTGATCTGGTTTGGGAAAAACCAAATGAAGGGTGGATTAAGTTGAATATTGATGGGGCGGTGGAGAAGAAAAACAAGGTGGCAGCATGTGGGGGGAGTGTTCAGGGATCATAATGGTTACTGGTTATGAGGATTCTCGAGAAGGTTAGGAAGGTGTGAGGCAGCAGATGCTGTTATGGGGCCTGCTAACAGGTGCTCAGGATGCAGATTAATCATTGAATGTGATTCGAAAGTAGTTGTGGAGCGTCTGGAAAATTGGTTATGGAGAGGAGAAGGGGATAGTAGATTCATAAGGAGAGTGGGGCGTTTCCTGGAGAAGGTGGAAGAGGTGAGTGCAAGGCACACTTTCAGGGAAGGCAATGCAGTTGCTGATTGGATGGAAAAATGGGGCATCCTTCAACCCAAATTCGTTCATTTTTTTTTTTATTGGTACAACAATTTTTGGAAAGAGGTTAAGCTCATCCACGATGTAGGGTAAAATCTCCCTTCCTCCTAGAAGATACCAATATTAAATAAGGCGAGCCGTCTATTACCCTTAGGCGTAAAGCTAGTTACTTAGGAGTTAGAATGCCTCCCCAAGAGCCGCGATTGAAACCACAACAAAGTAGTACTCTCCAGGGTTAGAACACGCTCCAAATTGTTATATGTCTCAACTTTTTATCAGTTGAACCCACAGACAATGAGTCCAAATTCGTTCATTTAAAGTTTAAACCTCCTGCAGGTTTAGATAGTTGGGTGTCTAGGGACAAAATGGGCTCCTCTGGCCCAAGATGTAGTATAAGTTATTTTGCTTTGTTTGGGCTTAGGCCCAGTTCATAATAAAAACAAAAACGTAATTGTTTGGCAACGAGATAGATTAAAAATACTTTGGAAACATATTTAATTGAATTCTCTTTTATTTTAACCTTAATTATAAACGGTTCTATTTATTTTCAAAACATATTTAATTCAACCAATTAGCACTACTAAAAATACTCCTTAAAAATTCTAAACATAATGTCTATTGATTAAAAATTGAGAAAATTAATCTGCAAGTTGATTGTAATTTTTTTATTAGGTCTTCTTAATTTTACTTAATTTTTAATTAAGTTTTTATAGTTTTTTCTTAGTAACATTCATTTGAAAAAGACCTCGGGTGAAATTATAAAAATTTAATAAACAGAAAAAAATATAAAAACTTGTTAAAATGACGTGAAAGTGTGGAACTATATAAGAACATGAAAAAAAAAACTAGACCATTGATTTAATGAAACTTGCATAGTAATATTTCCTTAAAAATTATTTTAACACACGTTTCCCAATTCCCAATTCCCAGTACACATTCTTGACTATTGCTAATTTCAGTTCTGCGGAAACTTTATATTACAGTTTATATAATTCAGTTCAAGGCCGTAAGCGCATTAGCATAACTATTCACTGTATAAAACACCCTAATTAGCTCTCTTGATTTCGTTCCTAAAACCATATCCCACACAAGTTAAATCAAGTTTGAACATTATACCAGATTCACAGAATCAAATAAACCACATTGAATATTTCCCAGAAAATTCCCAAAAAGCTACGGCAAATTCATAATTATTAATTACCATATGCTTCAATAAGTTTCATCTTCTTGCTTCCACATCTCAACCCAGTTCCTCTGAACCTCTTCAAATCCAAGAAGAGACTCCTTTCTGTCTGCATCAAAGCTAGTCGACAATGAACCATAAGCAATTCCAAGAGCTGAAGCTCCAAATGTGAACAGAGTTGTTATGAATGGAATCCACAGAGGCACATCCCAGATTTGCTTCTCCTTTAGGAAACCAAATGTTTGAAGAAATGCCAGACCCAACCCCATTGGAGCCCCCACTGAAACTAAGATCCTCACTATCATTCTGTTGTATACTTCTTGAGGAATTTCATCGTTCTCGTCGTTATTCTTCTTGTTGTCGTCGTCGTTTTCCTTCTTGCTTGTCGCTTTTATTGATCCGTTTGAAGCTGAAAAGCCTTTCGCATTTGCGCGTGGCTTGAATTTGTGCTTGAAGATGGTGTTTGTGGTGGTGGGAGGTTGAAAAGATGGGATTTTGGGTTTTCTGGTGGGAGATTCGGAGAGATGGAGTATTGGGTTTGATGCGAAAATTAGGGTTTTCATGATTATTTTGAAGGTGGGATTTTGGGTTTTGATTTTGAGTTGGGATATTCTTATCGTTCTGAATCTTATCCAGAAAAACAGGGGACGGTTCGTGGCTTGAATTTGATCCCTTGAGAGATATTCAGTGGGGGTTCATAAAAAACCGGTCATTTTTTTAATTTTCCCAAAGATATTTTTCAATTTTCAATTTACCCCTTTAATTTTATAAAATACTTTTTTATAATATAAAACATATTTAATTAATTTTTTTAATTTAATTAAATTAATTAATCTAATATATTATTTCTAAAATACTGGGACTATCTCTCCTAATTTCTTTTTTTTTATGGAGAGATGTATAGATGCATCAATTCCTCAGACACTGTATGTAATTCTCTGCTAGATAAATAGGACCTTCAGAAAAATGAGTGGCTTAGGCCGCGTTTGATCAGCCAATGTCGCTATGCAAAAACAACTGCAGCAGTAACCCTGCTCACAACCTACAGAATTCCCATATGTTTTTACAGTTAACCAAATCGCTTTCATCCCCTGTACAGAATTTCTTAAATAATAAATTAATATTAATTAGTTCATATCAGTATTTTTAGTTGAAAATTTTTTCTTTAAAAATCAACTAACATAATTTAGTATTTTTATATCTATTTTATAATATTATAATTATTTTTACACACAAATTTATATGGGCAATAAAAGTTTATGAGTATTTTTACACTTTTACCAATAATTGTATGAGGATTTAAAATTTGAAATCGTAATCTGGCGAAAGAGGGGGAAAGGCATGCGAATTAACACCATATCGGGAAGGGAAGATGCATTAATGGTACATTTGAAGGTGAATTCCCGAACCAAAGCAAATATATGAGTGGGTCACTTATTCAATCAAGAAGCGATTTCAAAATATTTACTTCAGGAAATTAAATTGCCGGAGAAGTATGATGACTCGTTTAAAAAAAGGGGTCACCACAAATAATATCTCCAATAGAAATCAATCACCTTTGTTTTTTTTTTAAATGATGAAACCCAAAACCATTAACATGTTCGCATATGTGGGATATGTGATGACATATACAAAAAAGAGCGATGATTGGTGGGATTGTGATGCTTCTCATCTTTGATATCCTAAGCCCTACTCACAAACCCTAGTAACAAAAAACCCTTAAGGTGTTCACACATGAAGATTGCAATGAAGAAATACCCAATGCTTAAAGCTTATTGGTCAGACTAAGAGGCCACCAAATCACCATCAACCAAACATCCTAATTACATCAAAAACCCTTCTTTGAAAATCTTTTCTGGATCTTTCACCCAAGCAACCCTCAACGTGTTCACACAGGATAATCAAATACACGATGGCTTAGACCAATCAACATCCTTCAATTTTGTATGTAAAAGATTATTAGACCAATTGAAGTAATTAATTTATGACACGAAAGCTACTTTATAGGCTGGCCAATAAACAGTAATTGATGAGATTTACAAGTATATATTTGAATTATTAAATAAATTAATTTTATTAATCTAATCAAATTAGGTAAATAGGTTTAATTAATATAAGCTGCTTCCAACATCACTTGAATAATTAGCACTGGTTAGTTGAATATGATAGTAGAGCATAATCATATGAGAAATTAACCCAATTAAACTAGAACATTCATGCAAATTATTAGTAGCAATGATAATAGAAGAAAGTGTATGTCCCTCCTTGGATTTCTTCAGATAGAGCCATATTTAACAAATATATACTTGGAAAATATATATATTAAAAAAATTTAATGCCAAAGAGTTTGGTTCTCTTTGAACAAAAATTCTATAATTCCAAAGTTGAGATAAAAGTGTAAAAGGAGTCACAGTTACATCTAGGGTGGTATGTGCTTATTAGTTTGAATAAGAAGGCATTATATTATAAGATAGTAGTCAGAATCTAATATACAAAATACAGTTACACAAAGAATAATAATAAGCACCATTGGTCTTTCTACACAAACTCTAGGTAGTTATGAAAATATATCCTTTCTTATATGAGTAATATCAGACGATATTTGCCATTTGCTTACAGTTTAACAATAAATGAAGAATTAATTAAGCATCTCAAAATTCAAATCTAACCCAAAAAACGTGATCTTGTATGTTTTGGAGTTAGTACACAGGTAGAAAACCGTGAAGGAGGATCCTATGATGATCACTGTGAACATTCAGCAAAAGCACATACTTCAATCTAACAGCTTCATTTCACTGTAATCTCATTTTCTCCACAAGATATATAACACATGAAAGTTCAGAAAAATCTGAACTCACTCGTTGACTTTCATGATCTCTTACCTTTTCCAAACTCGTATGAAAAGAAGATTGGAAAAAGAGAAATAGTTGAGGAACAAAAATGTTGTGCCATAAAAAGGAGTTAAATACATATAATCACTCATAACATGCAGAGAGCAAATAAGGCAACAGACTTACTTCAGATTCCTATATGGATAATGGCACCAAAATAATACCTGGGAAAGTTAAAAGGCTTCAACAAGAATAATGGAATGTTTTGCCCACAAAAAATTAATCGAAATTAACTAGAAAGAGGATGACGAGATGGTACTAAAATCTTTAAGGGCTCATTTGGTGTACTGGGAAATTTTTTGGGGGAAATGGAAATGAAAGTAATGAAAATAGAAAAGGAAATGGACTTCTAAAATTTGTTTGTTATGATCATGAAAGCCTAACACAATGTTTAATTATAATATGTATTTATATTATGAAAAGACTCAGATACCCTTATCAATTAGAAAAAAATCTCTCCAACGCAAAGAACCGTAGTTGGAACATCATCACCCAAAATGGTCATCCATCAACATTGAAAACCACTCAGAACTCGTCATCGGCCACCATTGGCCACTGCATAAAATTCAGGTCTAACCAAGAAGCAGCTTTCATGAAAGAAGAGGAAGAGGAATAATAAGAAAACCTAGAAATCGCGAGATTCAAATTTAGAGAGACTCAGAAATTGCAAGTCTTTCTAATAGCAAAGTCTTGTGTTAGCGGCATCGTAATCTTTTTCTTCACCGACGTCAAATTTCATGGGTGATTTCTTCATGAAAACTAGCATAACTAGACGATGATGAATACACATTTACACAAGTTTTTAATACATATAAGCTAATAGCATTTTATAAATGAGAAATTAAGTTTCAAGTAGACAAATCAGTATACCGTCAAACCCATGGACTATCAAAACCATATTCTAGTAAAACAATGTGTTTTGGGAGTTTCAATACACCGCTCAAATTTCTTCACAATAGAAGCCTCACCTCAAGATATAACATGTAAATATGTGTTATATTTTGTGAACGGTTAGGATTAAATAATTATAATAACCTTTACTAAAGTAACATTTGTGTATTTTTTCCCCTAAAACAATGTGAAGAAATATGACATGCAGATGTATGTTATATTTTATAAATGTCTGGGATTGAATAATTGAAATAACTTTTTCTAATGTAACACTTTGTGTTTTCCCTAAAACAATGTGCTTTGGGAGTTTCATTAAACCAACAAACTTTTCTTATAACAGACGGCCAAGCTCGAAATATGATATGCAAATGTCTGTTATAGTTTGTGAGTGGCTTGAATTGAATAACTGAAATAATTTTTTCTAAAGTAACACGTGTTTTTTTCCTAAAGCAATGTGCTTCAAGAGTTTCATTAAACTAATCAATTTCCTTACAACGAATGGTTCACCTTGAGGTATGAGATGTAAATGTTTGTTATATCTTGTGAACGGCCATGATTGGATAATAGAAATAACTTTTTCTAAAGTAACACGTGTGTGTTTTTTCCTAAAACAATGTGCTTTGAGAGTTTCATTAAACTAATTAAATTTCTTTCTAACAGGTCGAGATATGATATACAGATATCTATCATATTTTGTGAAAGACTATAATTGAGTAACTAAAATAACCTTTTCTAAAGTAGTGTATCAAAAAGTAACTTTTTCTAAGGCAACACTAATGTGTTTCTTCGTAAAACAATGAGCCTTGAGAGTTTCATTAAACTAATCAAGTTTCCTTAAATAGACAACTCACTTCTAGATATGATGAGTAGATGTCTCTTATATTTTATAAATGGTTAGGATTGAATAACTTAAATAACTTTTTCTAAAGTAACAATTGTTTGTTTTTCTCAATACAATGTGCTTTGAGTTTCATTAAACTAATCAAATTTCCTTACAATAGATAGGTCATCTCGAGATGTGATACGTAGATATCTAGTATATTTTGTAAACAACTAGGATTGCATAACTAAAATAACTTTTTTGGGAGTTTTATTAAACTAATTAAATCTCTTTACAATGGACGGTTCACCTCAATATATGAGACGTACGCAGATGTGTGTTATCTTTTATGAACGGCTAGGATTAAATAATTGAAATAACTTTTTTTAAAGTACCACGTGTGTGTTTATTCATTTTATTCGAGGAAAATCAAATAAATATAATCAATTTATTGTTCATGTAATTAATTATTAATTATTTTCTTTCAAAAGTGTTTAATTTTCTTACTTCTAGAAATAATTATGTTCTATACAAATTTAGGAGAACTAATCAGGTCACAAAAGATCAATTTAATAATAATTTGGTCCTAAAAAATTGTTTTTTTAAAAAAAAAGTTGTAAATATGAATTTAAACCAATGCACATCAGACATTCAAATTTTATTGGTTATTTGTTATTATTTGCAACTCAAACTCCTACATCTATAATTATCTGAAGAAATAATATATTATAATATATATATATATTACGAATTATGATTTAGGACTTGAGAACTCAATATTTGCAACTTTATATTCAAATATGAATTACGTTTTCCTTTTATATGAGAAAATAATAATAAAAGACCATATGAATTTAAAAATAATAAAATAGGTATATGAATATCTAAAAGAACAGATTGAGCAGAAAGTTTAATTTGTCCTTCGCAAATTTAAGAGAAAAGGCGAAATTGCCCCTAGAATCAATAAAACGTATACTAAGGCATACATGTGAAGAAGGCACCGTTGGCGCGCATGGGAGACATCTTTAGCTCATCATAAGCTAGAAATGAGAAAGTATAAGTAAGTTTTTGGCATAAATATTCTTCTTTTACTCCTTTGATAATCACATTGTCATTGTTCATTTTGATAGTTACCTTTGGCCAAAGACTTTTACTTTTATTGTAGCTTTGATTAATTTAAAGAAAGCAATTTGAGAAATCTAAAAAAAAATCCATACCATGCTGGAAGCCATCAGCAACTTGGTTGAGTTATGGGGTAAGGAGATTGATTTACCCATGGATATCGATGATGCATATATTGGTTGGTTAATGTGAATGATAACATTTTTATGTCCTATAATACCTTGTGTCACACCTTACTTTCGTACGTCTTAGAGACCATTTGGTAGCATTTAGAACCACTTACAAGTCCATTTAAGTTTATTCTCAAAATCTGAAAAATTCCAAATCACTGTTCATGTGGTATTTTAGATTAAGCAACAAACTTCAAAACACCATAATTAATTCTAGAAAACTCAAAATAAAGTGGTTCAAAATGATACTCGAAGCTAACATATTATAATTTAAGAAAAAAATAAGTATTAGGCCAAATACTCAATCAATCAGTACAGTTTAATTGTCAAAGATTACTGTTTATTTGGTCAAAAATTCTAGAATTCAGTTTCTGGTCCCCAACTTTAAAAATTTTGTTCTCTTTGTATAGACATCAAAATAATACATTTTTGGTGTAAAAATTAAGCTTGACATGTTAAATAAGTGATGGTAAACTATCATATATTTATTCAATTATTTACTAGTTTTAATTATAACTCAAATATCACTACCTCCTCACGAGTTATTGTTCATAGTGACAAATTTTATCAACTATCTTAACATACATATGCACATAAATCATGCAACTAATTCCTATCTCTTCTTCATACTTCCTTATCTTTTTTCTCATGTGAAATCCCTGCTGTGGTGTGACATGGAGGGAGGGAGATTTTTGGGGAAATCTTAGTAGCAAAAGAAGTCATACCATGTATGCAACTATATACTTGATGTTAATATGTATGCACTTAATGATCATGCTTATATAATGATATCTTACATGCTTCAATATCCCTTAATTATAACATATGACCATAGCATAAAAAGAAACAGAGCATCACTTAATCATATATGCTTCACATAATCAAAGTAAGTAAATATCACATAAAATATCTAAGCAACATAAGCATATAAGTAAGTAAGTTCACTACCTCTTACTCCCTGCTTTCTTTATCCTTTCTCTTTACGTCTTGCTTCTTACTTATCTTTGTTGTGTGGCTTCCCTCTGAGTACACAAACCAAATCCTAACATTGCATTATTATTCATTTATTACAATCTAACTTCCTTGAACATTGAATTTGATTTACTAAAGTAACTTTCCTTAATCTTTATTAATTAGCTTGGTATTTGAATCAATTGATGTCTTGACTTTACCCTACACAATTTGGCCTTATAAATCCATTCATGAACTCAAAATTTTCAAATTCTAGCAGGTGCACACTATTCTGGACAGAACCGAACAACTTTCCTTTTCTTTCAAACATTTTAATTTTGATTTCAATGCTTCCAATACTTATTTCTCTACTTTTATCCCACACAAATTTTTTCATTTTAAAACTATTGGAAGCATTAAAATTATAAAATTCAAATCATTGTTCATACATATAAACAGTAACAGAAAGGATTTCAAAACTTTTCTTTTCTAATTTAAATGCTTCCAAGGTTCTAATCTTATCCAATCCTATACAAAATTATCATTTAAATTCAATGGAAGCCTTAGATCATTGAGAATCAATCTCCTCCTATCCAGAACAGCAATGGCCAAATGGTCTCAAGAAAAGCAAAGTCAAGAATCACAATTTAATTCCATAACCAAACATCCAAACTAACTTGTTTAAGTGCTAATTATATAGTTCTAGCTTCAATTTCTTCTTCCCCCTAAATTTTCAGATTTTGGACAGCAAACATACCATGGGGAAATCTCATTTTTCTTCCCTTGAAACCCTGGGTTCAAGCCTCCAAATTAAAGAAAAATAAGCTAAGATCAATAACTTACATTGATCCCTTGCAAGTTTGATCACTTAGGCTCCTTGTTCTTGCTTTTCCTTTAGGCTTGACTAGAAATTTTGGCATAGTTTTCTCATAGTCCTTGGGAACGCGAAATTGAAGAGAATGGAAGGAGTTTTTATAGTGAAATTTCAAGGGCTTAGTGACTAAAATATCCCTCCTTCAACTAATTATTACAATACCTTAATATTGAATCTCATTGGTTACTTAATTCTTTAATCTTCATTAACTTAATTCTTATATTATTTTAATAAATTTTAGCACATGGGATAACTCTTTCTTCCTTGTCTTTGGCGCCATGTGTCCTTGGTATGGGTCTCACAAGGATACTTCACAAGCCAACTCACATTATCTTTTGATTTTCTTTAATTTTTTTCTTTTTAAAATTAATAAATTATCCACAATTGACTTGAGCTCCAAGACTTGATCTTGGGCTTGTTGGCTGCTATATATGTCGCCACTTTGGGCCAATATTATATCCAATTGCTAATTGACACAAATTCTAATGCACTTCCTTTACGTGATATCCTAATATACCTTAAATTTTGGAATAAATTTTAAAAAATTCTTTTAATAATTATGACATATTTAAAATTTATTCTAATATAAAATAATTTTTTTTCAAAGTGTCATAATTTTTTTAGACTCAGAATTCCTGATAAAAATTATATATATTTCTTCTAAACCCTTTTATCAGTATCTTTTTTCACCGTAAATTTTATAATTAATTCTACAAGACTCCTTTTTGACTTATGTCAGTGTCATAAATTCTTATATTAATTATAAGAATTTACTACAAAATTTTATCCAATTATGAAGTCCAGAAGATACTGTACTAATCTCTAGACTTAAAAATTTACTATCAATTTATCGGGACCTTAAATTAAAATTTTAAGAGATATGTCTAACCTAAATTCTATCCTCTATTTATTGGTAAAATTAGGGACTGAAACATTTCTGGGCAATTTTGGGCTTTTTTGACTCATCTTTCTATAATTATTATTTTACCCCTAAACTCTTGAAAATTGCACTTAGTCCCTCAATTTTTATAATTACACTTAATTGCCCATAACTTTTCTCTACTTCCATTTTGCACCATGGAACTTTTAATTTTTCACTTTAATCCCTTTATTTTTTTTAAAATGACTATTATATCCTTGAAACTTTCATTAATTATAAATTAGCCCCTTTGGCTTTATAACTTTATACATTCTCTCTTTCTTTAGCTTAAAACTTATCTAATCATTATCTTTTCTTATAATTACCATCTCAATCCCTTCATAACCTCTTTTCTCTATCAGTCTTATACATATAGAAAAAATTTGGGATGTTACACCTTGCTTTTGACATTCCTCTTCTGCCCGTTTAGATTGAGCAGGAAAGAGTTGCCATTGTGAAAGAACAGTCTCTTCATTTCGCATGACTCAAAATGTTTATAGTAAGACTTACCTGCAAATTATTACTTTGATCATTTACTACTCCTCTAAAGGGATTTATAGTTTCACTAACTTTAACTAAGTCATTTACAACTCTGTGGAAAAAGTTATATTCAAGTAATTAATTGGGTTATTTATTACTTTTCTAATAGATTTTATAACTTTAGTAATAATTTTAACAACTTGAGCTAAAACATTTAATACTCAACGGAAAAAGTTACGTGCAAGTAATTAGTTGGGTCATTTACTACTCCTCTAATAGAATTTAGAACTTTAATAATAATTTTTACAACTTCAAATAAGACATTTAATACTCCGTAGAAAAAGTTATATGCAAGTAATTAGTTAGATCATTTACTACTCCTTTAATAAGATTTATAGCGTCAGTAATAATTTTAACAACTTCAGCTAAGACATTTAATACTCCGTAGAAAAAGTTACATGCAAGTAATTAGTTGGGTCATTTATTACTCTTCTAATAGGATTTACAACTTCAGTAATAATTTTGACAACATCTGCTAAGACATTTAATATCATGTGGAAAAAGTTACATGCAATTAGTTGAGTCATTTACTACTCCTCTAATGGGATTTAAAACTTCAATAATAATTTTGACAACTTCAGGTAAGAGACTTACTACTCCGTTGAAAAACTATCATCTTCATTACCTCAAGACATTTACTACTTTGCTTCCTGAAGTCCGTATTGTGGGTATTTTATAAAGTGTTGAATTATGATTGTTAGGGGAGTAACATTATGATAAATGCTTGTTTGTTGTAGGTTAGTAAGAAAGATGACATCTAATATTGGGTCACATTTTATAAATTATTGCTCATATTGTAAATCTTATTATAGGAGTTGTAAACCCTAAAGTAATTACTTGCAACTATATTGCAGAGAGTAGTAAATATCTTAAGAAAAATATTCAAAATTATTACTTATGTTGTAAATCCTATTGTAGTAGTTGTAAACCTCAAAGCAATTACATGACAAAGTTGTTACAAAGGGTAGTAAATGTCTTAAGAAAAGTGGTCAAAATCATTGCTCATGTTGTAAATCTCATTGCAGAATTTGTAAACCCAAAAGCAATTACTTGCAACTACGTTGTTATAGAGAGTAGTAAATATCTTAGGGAAAGTAGTCAAAATCATTATTCATGTTATAAATCTCATTGCAAGAGTTGTAAACCTCAAAACAATTACATACAACTAAGTTGTTATACAGAGTAATAAATGTCTTAAGAAAAGTAGTCAAAATCATTGCTCATGTCAAAATCAAAGTAATTTCAAAAGTTGTAATAAACGTCTTTACCAAAGGTGATTTTGTTGTCATTTGGTCATAGTCATTACAAAATTTACACATCACATTACAAAAGCTGAATATTAAAAAGTGATTACCTAAATTTGAATATCAGTTAGTCAATAGTTGGACATTACAAAAATTTAACATTACAAAAGTTGAACATTGCAAAAATTGAAACATCACTTGGTCAATATGGTGGTCTTGTTTGGTGAAAGTAGGCTTAATGTAAATTCTCATATTGAGTTGAGCTCATGATTAACTAGCCACTATATTAGGTTTCGTCTAAACTCTGAACCGTGTTCCTTGTCATAGTCAAGTGCTACATTCGGCTCCTACTTAGTCAACATGATCAATACATGAACCCCACAGTCTCGCCTGCATAAACAATGATATCAACAATATAAACAACTTAAAATAGACCACCCTCTACAGATAATGATACTAATTGATTAAACGACTCAAATTATTTTGTAGTAGAACATGCCCCCAAATAATATTACCCTTTGTCTTCTTCCCCTTCCCAATGAGGTTAGATTTAACTAATCCAATAATATTATAAAACTGATCTCTCTGCTAAAAAATAGATGTATAGGTCAACAATTTGGTTAATATAATTTGTAGATATAAGCAAAAAATGATACACTTACACATGCTTTGATCATAAATGTCATGTCATTTCCTTTTGCACCCTTTTTCTTTCTCTTCTTACTATAAACATTTTGAGTCAATGAATCCAACACAGAAATTTATTGTTTTTGGCCCTAGCACTAGATATAACCAATGCGTTCCAACAAGTATAGTTTCAAGTATCAAAACATAGTCGCCTAAGTTGTAACCTATGTATTCAGGTAATAGTTACTTCTTCTTGTCATTAACATTCCAATGAATTAGGTTAGAAGTCATTATTGCCTACAAAATATATTGAATGTTAGTAATTTAGCATATACTCACTAAATACTTACATCACAAAAAGCTCATCATGAAGTCAGCATAAAAAAGGTGTCACCTCACTTGTCCTTCCTTCTTCAACTGCTCAACATATTTTGCTCCTTTTTCATTTGTCTTCCCCCTAATTCTGAATTGATGGGTCGGGGGATCGCATGATTGAATGAAGGAGGCTAAGAAGTTACGAGGAAGTCTTCTTGTTCCAACATAAAGCAAATTATAGAATCCTAAACTTTTTACTCTGCCTATTAACTCTTCATCTTTATTTACAAATTATAACAATGCCTTCAATTGCATTGGTGAACAACAGGTATTAAAAGCAACTTCTTTCTTCCTCCTCTTCTTCTCCCTCTTCTTCTTAAGTTGTGATTTCTTCACCTTTTGTCTATATTTATTCTGCTCATCCGCAAACAACTCCTTCTAGGCATTTGCCTCCTCCTTAGTTTGTTCACTCATACTCTTAAACTTTTTACCCTTACCAATAAATCCATCTCAAAATAGTAAGTATGCATTCTTCACCCATTTTTTTGGGCCTAATTTAAATATCATATTTTGTCTCTTGAAAAGCGATCACTCCATAATAAATTACATAAACAAGTGTAGTCAATTCCATAAACAATTGTAGTCAATCTCATAATCGACTATACTTATTTGGTTTCATAAACAATTGGAAGTATCATAAAGTTATATTCTAATTAAGGAATGGCAAGTACAAGGCTTATTAATATAAACCATATACTTAGATCATGTATATTTCTGAACTGAACTTCTGCTTATATAACAATTGTAGTTGATTTTATTTGTATGCAACTGGAGACATAAGGAAATAATACTTTTTCCAGCATTATATAATAAATATGATACATTATATTAACAAAGTAAAAGAACTTGAAGGCAACAACTTCACTTAGTACTTTACCCCAGATAACTCTATCAATTGCTAATCTTATATTTTGAAGTAAACAAACTAGGTATTGGGTCTATGATTGTATGACCAAGCTGAGATGTAAAAGTGTAAACCTATGACACATAAATTTTCATTAAAAAAAATTTCAAAATGCATGATGCTTCAAATATATCATATATACATCACAACATGCCTACTACAACTCATTCAATATTATCAATTAAATGATACTGAACATTTAGAAGGAATTTGCCGTTATTGGCAACAAATACTAAGGTTACAGCTTTTCTAGTCTACATACTAACTGATCAAGGATACAAAGTTAGCCTTGATAATACACCATTGTATCGGGAAATCCTTTATTCAAATGTATGTAAAACCAAGATAGAAATAAGAAAATAGGGAGAACAATTCTAATTAGTTATTCATGAATTACACTGTGAAACTAATTGCGGAAAATATCGTCAAGAATTATCAACATGATCATAGATTATATTATAAGAAAATATTTTATGTTTCAAGATTTATGAAATAGGCAATACAAATAAATGTTAAATTCAAGAGGACGTAGTAAGTAACAATGAATAATGACTTATGTCAATCTAACAGCGAATGAAGAATGAAATACAAGGAAGAGAAGCATAAAAGAAGGTACTTGATTAGGGTATAGACCACACTTAAATAACATATTTCATCTAATAGCTACCGACGCAGCCAGAACCCCACGAACAATGACTTTGCCTGAAAAGCCTTTCGAACAAGAGCAAACAATATATCAGTCTATCGCCATTGAAATTTGTTAGAGCACTAATTGAACTGTGAAAAAAAGCAAAAGGTTCTAAGAACAGATATGACGCCCCCAAGACATAGCAATAAAGTGCATTGACCTTTAGGACTTACCTAATTTTTAAGCCATAATCTTCCTTCCAATCCTAAACTCACAATAAGTTTAAAAGATGATAAGGTGTGTGTTTGATCTGAGATTTTTTTGCCTTGGATGGTGCTGTAATGAGTTTCGACACTCTTCAAAGGCGAAAAGGTGAGTGGAGCTTTGGGAACATGTGAGTCAATCTCAAATAGTCGGGGAGGAGATGCTTTGCATTCTCTGCGTAATTCTCCCACTTTTTCCTCAAAAACTTCTAGGAGTAATTTTGTTTTTTTTCTAAATTTGTAGAGGACAGATTGAACATTTGCCCAATCTGTCCTTTTATATATTCATATACCAATTTTGTTATTTTCAAATTTATATAGTCTACTCTTTTATTATCTTTTTCCCTTTATATTATATATATAATATAATATAATTATTGACAAGCTAACAAATTAATGAAACAATCGAATCTTTTTTTATTCACAAGAAAAACAATTCAATCTTTTCATATACTAGTTAGAGGATTTTATATATTTGCACACACTAAAAAAAGGCTTCAATCTTCAATCATTTGATTATTCCTTGTGCTCACCTGCTTCTTCAATCTTTTTCTTCCCAATTGAAATATCGTTCTTAATTACTGTGACTATATCTACTGTGTTTGTTACTTAATGTTTGGTGTGTTTATACAAGAAATTTAAATCAAGTATCCGTACTTATGCATTTAATAAACGATGTCGTGTTCCAGATGTGGAAAGAGTGTGAAGAGGATCTGTACGCATATACTATTCTTTTTTTTTTATAATATAAAGTTTATTTAACTAATTTAAATAAATAAATAAATTAATTAAATTAATTATTTATTTATTTTTAAAATATCTTATTTAATTATGTATATTTTAAATTATTGTTGATAAAAAAAATTTATAATATGTGTAATAATATAGAGGTATTTTAAAAAAAATATTATAATTTAGGAAGATAAAATAGATTAAGATTTTATAATTAAGATTAAATTAAATTCCATCTAACTTTTATAATTAAGATTAAAGGGAATAATTTTTTTAACAACAAACTAAAATCTACTCTTCTCTAATACATGTACAAGCTAGTACGGATTTATATGAAAGTTATATTCTAATTATTCATATGTAAATAACACTACTTCATAGATTTAAGGTTTATTATAAGGTATTTTTTCAATCATAAATATAAAATATAATTTATAACATAATTTATATTAAAAAAATATGTATTATATTTAAAATTAAAAGATTATTTATTTTTATTAAAAATAATTTAATTTGTTGCATTTTTTCCCTTCTATTCTCAAAAAATTTCATTTATCCCCACAGCTAGAAATATTTCTTTGAGTATTATAAAATTTTAAAAATAAAGTTAATTAATGATACTATTAAGATATTATTATCCTAGTAACTTATATTGTACAAGTATCCAAATATGATTACTATTGAACTGATATAATGCGTTCGTTTTTATTAGAAAAATGTTTTAATATGTTGTATTTTTTGCCCTACTATTCTCAAAAAATTTCATTTCTCCTCTATTATTAAAAATATTTCTCCTTTTTAAATTATGTGTTATAAAATTTTAAGAATAAAATTAAAGATTATATAGCACCTAATATCCTGATCTTATTTTTTATATATGTCCAGTATCTTAATCTTATTTTTTATACAATTTTACCTATAATCTTTTTAAATTAGTATAATTTTACTCATAATATGTTTAATTTAATATAATTTTACGCATAATCTTATTTCTCAAATATCAATAATTACATCAAATTAAAAAGATTATATGTAAAATTATACTACAAATAATATTAGGATGCTTGACGCATATGAGAAATAAGATCTAGATATTTTGTGCTATATAATCCTAAAATTAATTGGCAATACTATTTTTTTAAATGATTGATGATATTATTGAGATATTAATACTCAAATATATAGATTTTGTATAAGGATTAATAATTGAGATATTATTAATATTCTAACTTGGTAATTGAGATACTGTTTGAAAAACTCTTAAATTTTAGTTTTAAAAGGGTTTCAAGCATAAATTTTAGTTTCATTTTTTTTAAACAAACAGTTATATTTATCCAAAAGAGATTTTAGATCAAACCATAGTTTAACATTAAAGTTTTAGATAAGCTATTGAAACTAGCTTCTAGAATAGTAAAATAGCTTTTAGATTATATAATTATTATTTTACCTTTACTTTTTCTTATACCCCCTCTCCTCTCTTATCTATATTTTTCACTCTCTCTTCTCTCTCCTATTTTTAATAAAATTAACTTTATGATAATTTTCTAATTATAAAGTCTTTGTGGTAATATCTATCAAAATACTCATTTATTCAGAACTACTTTTTTTCTATAAGCTCTTTTTTAAAAGTCCTTTTTTAAAAATTGTTTAAAAGCTTTTTTTTTAGTAAGTTATTTTCTAAACTCTTATATAAATATGTCATAATTAATAATTGGTGATACTTTTTATAAGGATTTAAACATGATTGCTAGATTAAAAACTATTCATTTGTAACTGTACTTGTATTGAATAAAGTTTTTAGATAGGTTGATTTTAAATATATAAAGTATTATTCTATCATTTTCTTTCATATTTTCATTTTAATTCAATTTTTGTGGGAGAACGTGAGGGTTCAACTATTCTTTTTTAAGGGACCGCAATTGCTTTTGTTTGAGACAAGCTCCATCGCTGGTACTCTTCTTGTTCGGTCTCTCCCTGTTTCGGTCTCTGTTCTTTATCTTCATTGTCTGGGCGATAACCCAAAGCCTACGACCAGAAACAGAGTTTACTCGGCAGATCCTTGGGCTTCTGTATTGCAAATATGTAAGTAACGAAATAGAGGATTTTGATTTGATTCAAATATTTTATTTTTAGGGTTGAATGGACTAAATCTTTGATATTTTAATCCACAAATCTTTCAAACATTTGCAACTTCTCTCCTCAAAATTCTACAATTACTTGCAGTTTCATCAATGGCATCCTTCGTTCCAATTTCTTCTCCAGTTTTCATAGCCACTGATAGCTTACACTCCATCCTCACCCATCGAACTTTAATCAATCACTTTCAATCTTTTCTCCCCAAATTCTCAACCTCAATCGAGTCCCCAATACGTCAAAGCTACGAGGTTTCTCCTTCTTCCTCTCTCCTCCTCATGCCCTCTTGGTCATCTTCTCCTTCTTTTCCTTACATAGGCATCAAGCTCGTCACCCATTTCCCTCAGAACTCTGCAATTAACTTACCAGGCGTGCAGGCAACTTATGTTCTCTTCAGTTCCACCACAGGGCAGCCTCTAGCATCCATGGATGCCACTGATTTGACCCTTTATCGAACCTCTTGTATATCTGGTTTGGCTTCGAAATATCTGGCTAGACCAGATAGTCAAGTCCTCGTGATGGTGGGCGCGGGAGCTATGGCACCCCATCTGATCAGAGCCCATGTTTCGGCGATACCAAGTTTGAGGAAAGTAGTTATCTGGAATCGAACTGTGGAGAAGGCGAGAATTTTGGCCGAGAAAATGCAAGAAAATGATGGTGGTGGTGGTTTACAAGGTGTAAGCTTCGAGAGTAATGCGTCTTTGGATGAGATCATCGGACTTGGGGATGTTGTGAGTTGTGCAACCAATTCAGAGGTTGCTCTTGTGAAGGGTGAGAAGTTGAAGATGGGAGCTCATTTGGATTTGGTTGGTTCATTCAAGCATTCGATGAAGGAATGCGATGATGAGGCGATTAAGAGAGGAAGAGTGTTTGTGGACAATGAAGCTGCAATGGTGGAAGCAGGAGAATTGGTGGGTGCTTTTGAGAGAGGAGTGATTAAGAAGGAAGATATTGTGGCAAATTTGGTGGAGTTAGCTGCAGGAGACAAGGTTGCGAGAACAAATTCTGAGGAAATAACTGTGTTTAAGTCTGTAGGTTCTGCTGTTTGGGATATGCTTGCTGCACAGTTAGTGTATGAGACTTACACAAGGCTATCTAAGTGATATGAATCTGTATCTATTTCCTATGTTTCGATGGGAAGAAAATTAGGGGCAAATAATATTAGGAAGGAAAACCCAAAAAATAGTAAATTTCTTTACTATTTTTAGTAGTTTTCCTTCCCAGTATTCTCCTCCCTCTATTTTCCTCCCATTTTTCTCCCCATCCAAACATAGCCTTAGCGTCTAGTTTCTGCTGATTAGGCTGCTATAATCCATGAAGTAAGTGTCGAATAAGGCCATGGAAGCAAGGTTTGTGTTATTTGTACTATCAAGGGCTGTTTTTAAAATCTCTTTGTGGAAATTCTGTGAATGTTTACATGTTAAAACATCTTCATCACTCTAGCATCAAGTATATGTAGAAGTTTCTTGTTACATGATTGTGCTTGTAAGTTCAGTGAACTCAGATAGGTATATATCTGTGTAGAGCCTAGTTGATTAGGGTGATTCAATCCATGAAGTTAGTATCAATAAGGTGATGGAAAGAAGTGTTTTGATGTGTTGTGCTGTGCTATATGATTATGTTATAAATGGAATTTTAAATTTCTATCTCTAATTGATTATGGCATTATGAATTTTGAAATCTCTGCTGCAAGTCCTGTGTACGTTTACATGTTAAACCTTCTCCATCACTCTTGTATAAAATTTTTATACTAGTATGTCTTGTCACATGATTGTGCTTGTAAGTTCAGAGAACCCATCAACATTTTCTTTAGTCTCTGTACTCTGGAAATTATGACTCATCTTGTCTATCATTTGGTTGTTGCCTCCCAAGTTTACAACTTAATGATACATTCGAATGCTTTTCTGGTTCACTGATGGGTGCTATTTATTTCTCTACAAGTGCAGTATGTTATCAGAAATGTCATGATCTGCTGATGTTAATGTAAAATATTTTTTTCTTTTTTTTTTATAAAATGATCAATTATATATAAAACGAAAGAAGCTACACAGCTAAAGTCAACAAAAAAGATTCCAGAAAATGAGATATTAATAGTACATCAGTTATATAAAAAGAATGATTGGGAAAAGATTGGAGCAGCAAATTTGCATCTTTTTCCGAGGTGCCTCCGAGATTAGAATACACAAGACCATTGAGCAGATTTTTCTTGTATTTAATGATATTGATGTGGTTCAAGGAGGCAGCAAGTGATGGTGCTACTTGGATAATCCAGTGCAGCATCAGTTTCAGATGGGAGACGGAAAACAATCAAGGATCAATAGAGGTCAGTTTCACGGTTTCACCCTTTTTTTTTCTGGTTTTAGGCTGACTATTATTCTGATCTTTACATGGTTTGATCTACTTACCTAAAGTTCTTAGAAAAGTTATTGAATGCAGAAGCTGCTCTCTAAAAGTAACACCAAGAAAACATATTGATAGGGGAAAGAATAATGGAGAACAAGTTTGTCGGTTCCATAATTTGGTGTTCCATTCAGGTAAAAAATAAAGGTGATTTCATTAATTTTTATAACTGAAGCTAAATAATTCTGTCAAGTTGTTGACTGAACCCTTTGACTTTTTGAACTTGCTTTTAAATATCTGATTTGATGGAACCCATTGTTTTCTTAATTAGAGCTGTTGGGGATGTTGAGAATAAGCAAAAAAAGCAGATCTAAGCACTGTGGTTTGTGTGTCAAGTGATTATTACTTGTTCTTCTTTGCAATTGTTTAACTTATATTGCAGAGAAAATGACATGCATGCCAAGAACAAATCTGTATTGGCTCAAAATATTCAACCAAATTCAAGAGGCTGGAGGGAACAAAAACTTTGGACAAACCCGATGCAATGTTCAACTGGCAGAATTTGGCTATTTACATTCCCTTCATTGATTTGCAAATTTGTATTTTTTTTTTATCATTTGAGGGTTCTGATTTTTTGTGACTTTATTCTTGCTTTTAGGTTTGCAGATTTTGAGAAATTTGAAGTTCCATTTGCTCCATATATATGTTTTATTTTATACGTACGCGTGTGTGTGTGTGTGTGTGTGAACCTTCCTCTAAAGTATGCAGGCTGTTAACAAATTAGGCATCATTCCTGCTTTGGTTTTGGCGATAAAGGAAAGGGGGAGGGGGAGAAGAAAAATATAAATACTAATAAATATTATCTTTGTTTGAAATCATAAAGATGTGTGTTAAGGGCAATGGTTCTAGATAAATGAATGTTTGGATTGTTATTATTAAAAGAATTTTTGTAATTAAAAAATTACTAAAAAGGTATAATTTTATTAAAAGTATGAGAGAGGAGAGGATAAAAAAAAGAAAGGAAAGAGGGTGAAGAAGATAGAAGAGATAATGGAAAAGATAGAGAGGAGATGAGAGATAGTAGAAAAGATAAAGGAGTAAGGAAAGATGATATAAGAAAAAGTAAGGATAAAATAGTAATTATGTAGTTCAGAAATTTTTTTACTGTTCTAAAAATTATTCTGACCAGTTTATCTGAAATTATAGTTTTAAATTATAGTTTGGTTAAAAAAAAATTTGGACAAATATAACTGTTTGTTTTAAAAAAAAATTAAACTAAAATTTTGTTCAAAATCACTTTTCAAATTATCGTTTCAATTGAAACCAAATAGGTCTCATAATTGCTAAATTTAAAATTACGAAAAGCATAAATTAAATTCCAACTTGTTTTACTATTTGCATCTTGCAGCTATTCCTTATCTGCCCACACATATATTGCGCTCACTTTTGTTGCTGTTACATGATGGAACAATTGTTTTTTTAATGTAAACATGTAAACTCAATTCCCTTTTGCCGTGTCTTTTACTATTACTGTGTCAGAGTTTCTTTACTTTCATATCATTATTTATTTTTCTGTAAAGTCTCTAACCAATTGCAACCTATCATATCCATCCCCCGTTGTGCGAAGGGCCACGGACTTAGGATAAGGCTAGCGAAGGGCCTCGGAGGATAAGGCTAAGTGACGTTGGAGGTTGGCCTGCCTTTGACATTTTTCACAAGTGCAAGGCTTCTAACTCTATCTTACTCAGCTATAACTATTATGACTTACCCCGTTATAATGAGCATAAATATTTAAGAGAATCATATTTTAAAAATTAGTTAAAGAACTTAATATCTTATAAGGTATTTTTTTCAAGGTAATCTTCCAATGTAAAACTCATGACACTCCGATATTTTATTTAGTATTTCACTTGACACTTCAGTTGGCTTTTAATCAAATTAGAACTCTTTGTAAGTAGTTCTTTCTAGTTAATCAACCCTCAATAAAAGCATGATTGTAACGAATACAAATCTTTGAAAAAACTAAACCTAAAAAATTTGTTGTTAGAGTTTGAGAACTGAAGACCTTATAAAGTTTCTTTTTTAACATTCTAATGTAGGATTTATGACAATACACAACTAAGGGCAAACATCGCCGAAAGGGGATTTCCTAGAATCGCTTGTGAGTGAGGGCGTTTCTATTATAGAGATCGTTTATACGATAAGTCTATAGCCAGTTAAAATGTATTTAGATATTTTTTAAAACCTCTCAAAATCATTTAAACATTTCATAAAATTTAATAATTAATTGTATATAACAAGACTATGGTTTCAAGATTAAAACTATAATTTTTTATAAAGCTAATTTTTTTTATTTTTTCATAAATTATTATATACTAAAATAACTTTTTATTATTTTTTTTAAAAAAATATTTTCTAAAAATTAATCCAAACATGCTCTTAAAAGACTTAGTCAGATCTAGCGACCAAAGAAGATACATGCCTTATCTCGATTCATATAATTTACAAGTGTGATTACTACATCATACCAAGAACCATTCACTCATTCACAAGTCATGTATTTAATTTGCGTTTATGGGACTAATTGAAATGAGTGATTCATGAATAGTAATAAAAAAGTTAAAACACTATAAACAATGAATTTGATCTTTTTGAAATACTCACTCTCTATACCCAACTGCTTTTAACATTTTCAAAGTTGTTGAAGTAGTCATAGAACCAATAATAAACACAAATATAAAAATTGAGATTGTTTTTAGTTGCACATGACAATAAAGAAATAGCATGCGCAATATAAACTCCCCAAGCTATACTTACAGATATATATATATATATATATATATATAATGTGTGTCTATGTATATATATGCCATAACCAGTCTCAAATAATTAATGTCTCACTTCCATCCTTATGACAGACAGAATCATTGGAATTTGATTAAAAATACGTTAACTGCACATAATCGCAATGTTATGCCCACATTCCAATGTCAACCAAGGAGAATATAACGACTGCACTTATATATAGTTGTATTTATTAATTATTGTTATATATAATAATCACTCAAAAGATTATTATATAATAATAATAATACTCAGACCTTTCTTTCTTTTTTTTTTTTGTTGCCCACCCGGTTCACCGGAGCTTTGCCCCGACTAAATCTGGATCTGACCCGCATCGCGCACCTGGCTATGGTAGGTGAGTCTCCCAACGGAAATTTTCTGTATTCGCCAAGGCTCGAACTTGAGACTTCGCTTAAGCGATATCGAGCCGTTTACCACTCGTACCAAACCCTTATAGTTACTCGGACCTTTCTTGTTTTGTCTGTCAAACGCGCAAACTGTCAAATTGAGTTCCCCAACCACTTGCCTCATAGAGAGCTCCCACAAGTCATAAACTCATATATTTAAGCTTATTAATTATATATAATCTTTCATCTGCTCACTTAACGTTTTAAATATTTACTACTAAAAAAATATTTATCACGATAAAATTTTATAGTGATTATAAGTAAAATTGTTATAAAAAAAGGTAATATTTTGATAAATAAATTCTATTTTAAAATATTTTTTATAACAATTTTTATTATAACTACTATAAAATATGTTTTTAATAACGATTCTATAAAAATTATTTAAAAATATTTAGATAGAGTAAAAGTAATAAAAGTAAGAGACTTTTAACTGTGATTTATTTAAAAATGTCCATTAAAAGTAATACTTGAGGATGAGGACTGATTTGCACGAAATGACTGGAGAGAGAGAGAGCAATTAATATAATAATATAATAAAATAAAAGAATACTTGGGGATGACACACGCACGGAAGTGTTTAAAGTGAGAGTGAGAGAGCAATTAATATAATAATATAATAATAAAGTGACGTAGATTTAATCAGGCCATGAAGTAACGCACGCTTTAGCAATTAATACGGCGGTAATAAAGTGACGGATACTTTTTAGCTAGGCACTTTATTGACGGTTTTTATAAAAAATTATCATTAAAAATCTTTTAAAAATTCAAAAATTTTGACCTGAATATATTTTTATTTTTATTTTTTTATAACTGTTTGGGGCTCCGTTCTTCTTACCCTATTATAACAGAATGAATACATTCTTTTATTTTTCTCTTCAAATTATTGCATTTTTATATTTAATTTTATTAAATAAATAATATATATAATGAGCAATTGAATTATGTCTCTGCTGCTGTCTATTTGAGTTATATATATATTTAGAAGCCTCAAGGGATAGGGTAATAAAACTTTCAACGGGCGATTTTTTAAATATACATTTAAACCAGACAAAAAATACCGACAGGTGTAGAAGTAATATTCATATAAATATTAAAACAACTACACACACCGGTCAGGAACACAACCGATGTAGAAAATAGCATAATCTATACCGGTCATGAACACAACTGGTGTAAAAAATAACATAATCTATACAGGTCATGAACACAATCGGTGTAAAAAATAGCATAATCTACACCGGTCATGAACACAACCAATGTAGAAAATAGCATAATCTACACCAGTCATTAACACAACCGGTGTAAAAAATAGCCTAATCTATAGTTCTATACCGGACATATAAATACATCAAATATAAAAAATTTATTAATTTACAGTTGACGTTCAAATAACAGGTGTAGAAAATCTGTTCATCTACACCAGTTTTTCTTAAATCCGGTTTAAAATGTCTCACTTTCTACACCGGATATCTGACCGGTTTAGAATGTCTCACTTTCTACACGGTCTATTTCTATACCAGTTCTTTGTCCGTAGTAGAATGCTATTTTAAACCGATTTAGAAATTTTTTTTTTGTAGTAGTGGCTCGAATTAATTTCATAGATATTCATGCGGGCGTTTATTATGATGGCTTTGACAACACAATTTGAATGTAATTGTATATATGAATTAATTTCACTTACATTTTTATATTATTTATTTATTTGCGTGAATAAAGAGAAGACCTGAAATACTCTGAATGTTAAAGGGGAAGACAAAAAGGAGGGAGAAAACAAAGGATCAGAAAGTGAAGATGGAAGCTTCAGAAACATGTTTGTAAGTGGATGTTGCTTTCACAGCGCGCACACACACACACATATCAGCTATGTCATGCTTAGCTTAATTAGTTGCTTCCTTTGTGCTTGAGGAGCGCTGCTATTTTGTTTTCCTATTTTGTTCCTTCCTTAAACTTGGTTGCTACATCACTTAATTGGATTAGTTTTTCTCAAAACGGAATTTCTTGAGTGGTGAATTATATTGCGGTCGAGATAGAGTGAAGTAAATATGAAAGCTATTATGAATTTGAACAATATATTGATGCAGTGACATTAAATATATACCAATTCCATTTTTTACGCACTATTGAACTCTTTTAATTATATTTAATTAATATATACACAGCATTATTACATATATTATATTGCATGTAATATTTATACATAAACTTTATAAAACATATTCACAATATTAAATAGTACTCATAGATCTTTATATATAACTTAATCATAGAGTTAATATTAGTCCTGAATATAAAATATATTTATTATATTTATTAATTTTTTTAAATTATTTCTATTGATCCTTCCTCGACAATAATCCAGCAGGGAGATTATAAAAGATTATTATGACATTTTTGAACGCTTGTTCGCGTGCTTCAAGTGCGGTTTATCCCCTCTCCTAGGCTTTCACCTCTCTCTAAAACTTGTAGCTTCTAGTCATTTTGCACAAATCATTGATTATATAGGATTAGGTCCTTAATACTTGAAATCAAATCTTCCTTCTTTAATCCTTTTATTTTATTGTCTAAATTGCTTTTGAATTTTTGTTTTTATCCGGCTAATTTGGTTTCTTCATTGTAAAGAGCGATCGTACACTTATCAACGGGGCCTATCACCATTCTGTTATGCTGGAAAGTTAAAACATGTTCTTTTTTGTGGATACCTACTTAACATTTCAACTCCATTGTGTTCGTCGTCCTCATTGATCTCCCTTTCTATATATTCTCACTTATTCCTATTATGCGTCTATGATGTACAATGCCAATCCAGACCAGCTGAATTTTCTCTATTTCTCCAGCAAATAGAGAGAGAGAGAGAAAAAAAACTGTAGCGAACAAGTTTTTTTTTTTGTCTTATCAAGTTATAGATGTTTAATAGTTCTTCAAATTAATGACTAGCACAAGCGGCCTGTGTATAGCAATAGATGGCTAATTGTTCATCAAATGAATGACTAGAACATGAAGTTGTTTATTTAGATATTATTTTCTATAGGGTGAATAGCTTCACTCTTCCCTCTTTAATATGATTATACCATAGATGACGTAAAAACTTTTATTTTCACAGAATCTGCCATAAGGGAAAGAAAGAGAACTAAAAGCAGATTGGATCAAGGAAGTTTGATGAAGTGAATCTCTTGAAAATGGATTTAGGACAATCATAGTTCAAATAGGATAATGGGAGATTATGTTTAACTAAGTTCAATGGGGAAGAATTTTAGTCAAACAATCAAGTCCAATGCACAATCTAGAATGAATCTCACTATAATCCAAGTAGAATTTACTCTTTCATTTGCATTGTTATGAACCACTTAGCTTTGTAATTGAAATCAAATGATGCAGTGTCCTCTAATAATGCCAATCAACACCACAATTCCAAGCAAGCAAGCCAATACCTATAATCCACAGTATATAGTAAACCACAAGGAATCAAAATGATATATATATATATATATATATATATATATATATTAATTAAACCAACAAAGACATCAATAAGATCCTAATACAATGTTCCAAATTCAAGATAGATTCAACTAAATTATCAAGGCCTAGAAACATAGAGAGACTAACTATAATCAAGCACATCTCCTATGAATATGGCATCAATTCATAACAAAAATACTCCTCTTTGAAGCTTATGAACTCAAGCCCACTTTACCATCTTCATGAGTTAAGATTCTAGCCCACCATAGCTCCAATCAATGCTCTAATCCGTAGCAAAATCTGAAATGCCATGGAGGAAGAGGGGATGGGACAAATTTTATGGAGAAGAAGGTGAAGAAAGTGCAGAATGGAAATGAGATGGTGTGGAAATGGAGGAAGATGGAGAGAGAAGAGATGGAGATGGATATGAGTGGAGGAATTGTGTTCAATGATGAATGGATAATGAATGAATGAATGAATGAATGAATGAATGAATGAATGAATAGATGGCTGAATCTTGAGGGTTTAGGCAAAATATTAGGATAGGTATGAGGCCCAAGTGTGAAAGTTAGGTTTACAGTTGGATTCAAGACAAAATCTTAACCCAAAATACATTTTTTGTTGGATTCTATTTCCATTCGTCACAACTAAATTTTGGTTTATTGCGACAAAAGAACATAGAAGCTATATTTTAGACTTTTACAATTTAGTCCTTCAAAAATTTTGAGTCATTAGTTGCTATTTTTGACTTCTTTTAGGCTTCTTTAATATTTCTTTTGATCCTCACACTTCTTCCAAATTTCTTACCATTCAAATTAAATAAATTAAACATCAAATGCCCTCAAAAGAAAATACAGTATATTGACCAAAATACCTTTTCAGCACAAAATAAAAACCGAGATCAGAACACAAACACTAGCCAAAACCCTAGTACTCCTCTCACAGAAATCGCCGCAACCACATAAGACTCGGTCCGTTTTTTTTTTTTTCCTCAGTCAATTTATTAGAGTTTTGCCTCGATGTAGTCCGGATTCGACTCGCCGTCGCGCATCTAACTATAGTGGGTGAGTCTCTCAACAAAAATTTTCTATATATGTCAAGGCTCAAATTTAAGACTTCGTTTAAGTGATATCGAGTCACTTATTATTCAAATTAAATCGTGTTGGTAGAAGACGGATAAGCATCCCTTTCACACCAACGTCATGGGCCTCCCCCTTCGCTCCACCAAACTTTTCAACCTACCCCTTGACCCTTCCGTTCACATCCATCCCTGCATCTTCTTCTTCAACTTTCACATACCCATCAGTTCGGAATCCCTTAGTTCCAGACTCTTTGCCAAACCAAACCTTCACAGCCCACACCAGCGTCTTTGCCATTTTCAACTCCAACCTTTTCCCCAAATTTTAGTCATTATCCCCATTCTTTTACCCCGGACCGTGCCAACCAAACGTGTTCCCTTACTCAGCTCCCTAAATCAAGCCAACTCCATCAAGCTGGTTTGAGAAAATTTCATCACTTGGGAATCAATGATTTTCCCAATCATTCGAGGCCATCGTCTTAAAGGTTACCTTAGGAACCAAAGCCGTTCCACCGAAGTTCATATTCAATAACGCCGAGGAGGTCTTCCCGAATCCACCCTTTGATGATTGGCAGGCTATGGATTAGATTCTACTGGGCTGGCTTCTAAGCATGATGACCATTGAAATAGCGTCTCAAATGACGTCTTGCAAAACTTCATCCACCCTCATGAAGGCTGTATAAAAGAATACATTGGAACAAATACCAGATCCAAATTCACTTGATTGAAGAATGAATTCCAGCGTACCAAGAAGGGTAGCCTAAAGATGAAAGAATCTCTCTCCAAAATGAAATCTATCTCCGACAATCTCACTCTTGCCGGTGCTTCTCTGTCTATTGCTGATTTAATCATTCAGACCCTTGCTAGCCTTGAAACTGAGTATACTCCGATTGTTGTGCTGTCGTCTGAAAAGGAGAATCTGAGTTGGAGCGACCTTCAATCTAAATTGCTCACTTTTGAATCTCAGCTTGAGCAACCCCAGTCATCATCTCAATCAACCCTCTCCAATGCATTTGCAAATCTGGCCGTGCATCATCAGGGACAGAATCGCTCTGACACTAATCGCTCTAACAACCCCAGAGGCAGGGAGGACGATGTGTCAGAGGTAGAGGTGGTCGTGGAAAGGGGCACGAAGGCAATCATACAATAAGTCTGATAAATTTTGTCATCTTTGCAAGAAACAGGGACACAAGGCAGTGGACTATTGGCATCGCTACGATAGAAACTACAGAGGACCTCCTAAGAAAAGTGAAAATGCTTCTGCATGCACGGCAACCCCAGACAACATCACAGACTCCGCATGGTATCTTGACACTGGAGCCACACACCATGTCACTCACACTCTTGAGAATGTGGATTCTGTCAGTGCCAACTCAGGAATAAAGTCACTCTCAATTGGTGATGGTGCATCTATTACCGTTGTCAAGTCTGGAAATTCTAAATTGATATGTGATAATCCTACTCAATCCTTAAAACTCCAAAATGTTATCGTTGCTCCTAAAATGAAGAAAAACTTGAGTAGTGGATATAAACTTATCAATTACAACTCAAATATCTTTGTCGAAATTCACTCAAATGGATGTTTTGTGAAGGTCAAGAGTAGGAATAAAACTCTACTTCAAGGTACCGCAACACACGGATGCAATCAGGGTCTCTATCACATTAAGAACGGAGTGGTGCCTGTTGATGTTGCTGCTGTTAATTTCACTACTGGTAGAAGCAAGTCTAAATTAGAACGAAAAAGTCAGTCTAGTATCTTTCTTTCTGTTGTTGAGTCTTGCCATAAAAGGCTTGGTCACCCACATAGCCGAGTCCTGAAGAAGTTCTTGATGATTGTAATGTGGATTTGAATTCTAATGAAGAGTTTAGTGTTTGTGATGCTTGTCAACTCGGAAAATCACATAAGCTCCCATTTCCAGTTTCTCATTCATCACATCCACTGGATTTGATTCACACATATTATGGGGTCTTGCTCCAATTAAATCCACATCAGGCTATAAATATTATATAAGCTTTCTTGATGATTGTACTCGTTATCTTTGGATGTATCCATTCAAATCAAAAGAGGAAGCTTTGTCGGCTTTTGTTTGTTTCAAAACCATGGTTGAAAACCAACTTGATCGGAAAATTAAAGCTGTTCAAAGTGATTGGGGAGGTGAATACAGATCATTTAAAACTGTCTTAGATGATCATGGCATTTTATTTTACCATTCTTGCCCGTGTACTTCTGCTCAAAATGGTTGAGTAGAAAGGAAACATCGACATCTCGTAGAAATGGGATTGACTCTTCTTGCTCAGGCCAACATGCCACTTTATTATTGGTGGGAAGCTTTCTCCACTACTGTGTATCTAATAAATCGGAAATCACCTTTTGAATGTCTATTTGGGAAAAAGCCTGATTACAATGGTCTCAAAAATTTTGGATGTGCTTGCTTCCCTTGTCTTCTGCCATACAATTAGAATAAATTTCAGTTTCGTAGCACCAAGTGCTTGTTTATTGGTTATAAGGGTTATCGATGCCTTGGCTCTACTGGGAGAGTCTATATCTCCAGACATGTCATTTTTAACGAAGGAGATTTTCCATTCGCCTGTGGGTTTCTGGACGTGAAGCAATCACAAGTAACCGAAATTATAGAATTCATTGATGTTTCTCCTGTTTTATTACAGGACTCTAATGTTGTTCATCCATTACGGGATCTCTCACTTAGTCAACGTCCCCACTCACCTCGGCTTGATGAATTACAGGGTGATCGTGTCTCTGCTACTTCCATGCATCAAGACCCTTCCAGCCCTTCCAACCATTTCAATAGCCCATAACATGCCGAACCCTCCAGTTTGTCAAATCAGCCCGATAGACCGCAAATTGACATGCCACTCCCAAGCCCCCCATCGGATCCTAATCTCATTTCCTCATCTCCTGTTGAAGACCCAAACACTTCTTCGACTTTCAAACACTTCCCACCCATACTCAGCTCTCACCTACAACCATTACCTATCCACCCATAAACATTGAGCCCAAACCCTTGCATAATACTTCCAATACCCATCCTAGGCAGACCAGAAGCAAACGGGCATCTACAAGCCCAAGGCACCTTATGTGGGTTTGACTCAAGCTGTAGAAATTGTCCCCCGGTCACCCAAGGAGGCGCCGCACTAACCGTCGTGGAAGCAAGCCATGATAAATGAACTTGCTCTTCAAAGGAATAATACTTGGGTACTGGTGCCGAGACCCTCAAAGCAAAAAATGGTTGAAAACAAGTGGATATTCAAACCATCCGGTTCTCTTGCAGCACGAAAAGTAAGATTAGTGGCAAAAGGGTTCTAGCAAACTGAAGGTATTGATTTCTATGACACCTTCAGTCTAGTTATAAAGGCACTACTATTCGCATTATTCTAGCTCTTGCAATCTCTCTACACTGGGAAATCAAGCAACATGACGTTAATAATGCCTTCTTAAATGGTTTTCTCACTGAAATTGTATTCATAGAACAACCGGAAGGTTTTATGGATCCCGCTAGACCTCACTATGGCCGTAGATTGCCTAAAACCCTCTATGGCCTTAAACAGGCCCCTCGGGCATGGTTCCATAGGTTACAAAGCATGCTGCTCTCTTGGGGTTTCACCAACTTTAGAAGTGACATCTTGTTTATTTATTCCGACAAATCCCAGATACTAATGATATTCATATATGTTGATGACATACTAGTTACAGGAAGCAACTCATACAGCCTGAAATGTTTCACTGAAAAACTACAGAGCATTTTCTCTCTAAAGGACCTTGGGTCTCTTCACTATTTTCTCGGCATTGAAGCATATTACGACAAATCGGGGTTCTACTTAACTTCAAGGAAAGTATCTGTCTGATCTATTAGGCAGGTTTCAAATGAGTAATGCCTCACCTTGTCAAACTCCCATGGCTGTTCACAAGTCACTATTTGTACATTCTGGAGAACCACTTGCAGATCCTTTAACATACAGAAGTGCAGTCGGAGCACTATAGTACTTATGCATTCCTCGACCAGATCTCAGCTTTAGTGTTGGGAAGCTAAGTAAATTTGGAGCCCATTTGGAGCGTGTTCAGCTGGTGAAAGGGTGAGATATACAATTATTTGGAGTGTGTTCGATCCCTGGGAGTACCACTTTATTGTAGTTCAAGTCGCGGCACTTAGGGAGGCATCCTAACTCCTAGGTGTCACATCCTAACTCTCTTTTGTCTTAGGGACCAAACGGTAGCATCTAGAACCACTTTTTATATCATTGAAGTCAAATTACACAATCTGAAATTTTACTCTATCGAGTACTGTTTACTGTATAAATTTCAGACAAGTGACCTGATTTAGAAAAATCATAATTAAATCTAGAAAAGTCGAAACAAAGTGGTTCAAATTGCTACATGAAGCTAGTTAAATCCTCTTTCAGAAAAAAATAACTCGTTGACCATGCCTTGATCAAGTCAACGTCAGTCAACTCTACAATTTTACTGTTCATCCAACGTTTTCCCCCTGAATCCAGCATTTTGGTCCCAAATTTAAAAAATTATATCTCCATGTGTAGACATCCAAATTATACATTCTATATATCAAATCGAAGCTTGGTATGTCTACTATTTACTGGTAAAATATCATACATTTATTCAACCATTTACTATTTTTCATTACAACTCAAATGTCACTGCCTCCCCACGAGTTACTGTTCACAGTGACAATTTCTAGTAACCAATTATAAATACATACATCAATCACATATCAATCATGCTAAATAATTATTAACTTCTCTTCATGTATATTTATCTCCTCCATCTTGAGAAGACCTGCTGTAATTGGTATGATTTTTATTTGCTACTGAGATTTCTGGGGAAATCTCAGTAGCAAATAAAAATCATACAATATATGCAACTATATGCTTGATGTTACTATGTGTGCACTTAATGATCATGGTTGCATAATGATAACTTACATACTTCCATGTCCCTTAATTATAACATATGGCCATAGCATAAAAAGAAACAGAGCATCACTTAATCATACATACTTCACATCATCAAAGTAAGCAACCAACACATAAAATATCCAAGTAATATAAGCATACAATAGGTAAGTTCACTACCTAACGTGTAATATTTTCTTTTGTCCTTAGCCTTTGCTTTAAGATTCTTTCTTTTTCATAGATCATAGCCTATACATAGCATAATAATATTTTTATTATTATCCTATCCAGTATAGCTCTACTTAACTCAAGTTTAACTTGAGGTAATACCCTTAATCCAACAATCCCCTAACTTTCTTTCTATCCATAACTAACCTTATCAAGAGAGATACTTCTCTATTCTAGCTACTAAATTCATAAGAACAATCTTCTAATTTATTAGAGCATAGACTAGGATAAATTATTTACCTTATTCTTAAGCTTGCCAAGTCCCTAAGCTCATTGGATTGCTTCTAGCGCAGCTAGAACTCATTCTTTTTCCATAATTTCTTTCTCTTTCTATCTCTCTCTCTCTTCCTCCTCTTGCTTGCCATGGATGGAATGGAATGGAGGGGGTGGGGGTATTTATAGGTGAAGTGAAATGGAATAGACAGTTCATATCGAATAATGATGAAAGACTTAGATCGCTTGCTTTTTCAAGAAGTTTTGCTTGCATCATCGTGATGACATCATCAAGGGACACCT
This sequence comes from Leucaena leucocephala, assembly GCA_037074615.1. Classification (NCBI taxonomy): domain Eukaryota; kingdom Viridiplantae; phylum Streptophyta; class Magnoliopsida; order Fabales; family Fabaceae; genus Leucaena; species Leucaena leucocephala. The sequence continues at coordinate 15,630,502 of CM073522.1, forward strand.
TGCATGCTAGGTGGTGCCATGGTGGAGCCCTTGGGACACTTCAGCTGCTGATTCAGTGCTTCCAGAGAATTCTAGATTCTTATCTGGTAATGAGCAGCTGAGATTACGCCACGTGTCCTTAGCTTTTTCTTGAGCTTTCTTCTTCCCTTATATTAGTGCCATGTGGTGTCTTGGTGGGACCTATGAGGACACCATTCATGCCACCTCATAGCTCCAGATAAGTCCAAAGTTTTATCTAATCAATTCCCCAGTTATCACTTCAATCGGGTAATTATACTTTCCTAAAAAAATATTTAAAATATTATTTTAATTCCACTTAGACCCACATAACTCTTGGGCCACATTTTTGGACTTCTTGGAATGTCATCTTAGGTCTCTGATCAAGCTCAAGTGCTCTGATGGCTTAATTCCCAAGAAACTTCCCTTATACTTCTCCTTCGATTACCCTGATTTCTGAGGTAAATTCTATTTAACTCTTTTAGTGGTTCTAACACTTTTATAAATTCATTCTAATATAAAATGAATTTCCTGCAAAGTCTCATAATTTTTTGAGACTTAGAAGTCCTGATAAAAATTACATACATTTCTTCTAAACCCTTTATAGGTGTCTTTTTCCATCGTAAAATTCATAATTAATTCTACAGGACTCTTTTTTTATTTTTTTCTATTTCATAAATTTTTATATTAATTATAAGAATTTACCACAAAATTTTGTCTGATTATGAGGTCCGAAAGATACTGCAATAATTGCCAGACTTCTAAAATTAATATCAATTTTTTGGGATCTCAAATCAAAATTTCATGTCACGTTAAAATGATCAGAATAAATTTTTTATTTTATGGTAAAATTTGGAACAAAACTATTTCTGGGTATTTTTAGGCATTTTATGTCTCAACTTTCCATAATTACTATTTTGCCCCTAAATTTTTAGAAATTACACTTTAGTCTCTTAACTTTTCATAATTACATATAATGGCCTACAACTTGTGTCTACTTTCACTTTTGCACCATGAAACTTTTAGACTTTCACTTTAGTCTCTTACCCAAAATGACCATTATGCCCATAGGGACTTTCACTATTTACATGTAAGTCCTCATACTGTCACTTATTTGCAGTTTAGTCCCTAAAAGCCCTCTTTATGTTTCTAGAACTTCTGCTTAAAGGGGTCTATTAGCCTATCTATTTTAGGCTACTTTCTGAGTCTCTGGGCTTAAAAATTAGGATATTACACTTGGTGCCTAGGTTAACGCTTAAGAGTAATTGACGGCTCGCCCTGCCCGACATTGGTATCACCTAGGAGGATGGGAGACTTCGCCCTGCCTTTAAATAGTGGGTGAGCCCAATGCCTTTTCAAAATTTTTTGTACAAAAAAAAAATTCCTATCTCGGCCCCAATAGAACATTGGAAAGCAGTTAAGCGTATATTGAGATATCTCAAAGGCACAATTCATTATGGTATTCATATCAGACCATCGGCTTCACTTGACATTGTGGCTTACTTTGATGCTGACTGGGCATCTTGTCTCGATAATAGAAGACCAATCAAGGGTACTGCATGTTCCTTGGGGTCACTACTAGAAAAAAGTCATACAACGGTTGTTAAAAGTGACCTTTCATGGCAGGTTTTTGACCTTCTTGAATTTTACCGTAATATATCTAGCTTTAATATTTATAAAACCGCTATTATGTATTTAATATTTTACGGAGGTTTCCAATACAACCGTTGTTACAGTTTAACAATATAATATCAGTTTTTATTTTAACCGCTGTTACAGTATATACTTGTAACGACGATTTTAAGAAAAATTACTGTTAAAGGTTTAACTTTTTTTACATTTTTTTAATTTTTCCATCTATACCGCTATATATTTGCCGTAATGAAGACAGATTGTAGGCAGCAAAGTAAGTAATGAAAAAAATTATAATTAAATGTCAATATATAGGAATAAATTAATTCGAGTTCTTATTGTACAAGCACACATAAACGGATATTGTACAATCATATATACACATAAAATTGATGCTTAATTAAGGCAAGTTCTTTAGCATGATTTTTTCCAAATCTTCCATCATTGAGAGAATTTGATCATCTTCAAAGCTCTTTTTGTTATGCTCGAATAATTGCAAGTTAGAAGTAATAGGTGAATATATACCATATGTGATAAATTGAAAAAGTCTAAATATTGATCACTTTATACCTCATGTAAGCTATCCGATAAAAAGCTTTGATCCTGGAGTATATATACAAATATATTTGAGGATAACATATATATTATCTTGAATCCAATAAATAAGCCAACAATATTTAATAGTTTGTAATTTTGTAATTTGTTGTATTATCAATTTATTGGATAAATTAGACTTCTTTATTAATATTTTTTCTAAAAATATGCGCACTCCGATTTCAATTCCCTCTTAAAGTATTGATTAAACAGTTATTTACAAAATTAAATAAGGTAAAATTAATGTAATAATTTGTTTAGCTTTGAGCAAATTGATCAAAACAATAATAATTAACTTTAGAAAATATTCTATTTTGCTATTCTTTACAAAATATTTGATCAGAATATTCTTTACATTTTACAGAAATCTATCATATTCGCACGCCAAGGGCTAAAAAGTATAAAAACAAGGAGATTGACATTGAAAGGTGTGAAGCCTTTCAATCAGATGATGAAGCATAATCGTCTGAGTTTTGGAAGTCGTCTGGGTCATCTGAAGGGTAGTAGAAGCACCGATGGTTATATTGGCTGAGAAGATCAAAATGAAGACGATTGACTCTTTCTTGCAGGTTCTCAACTTGTAAGGAGATCTCTTCAACCGAGTATGAGAAGGTATGGAAACGACAAAATAGGTATCGTGTCTGGGAGATGATGCTCATGCTCAAAATTATCACGCGTTCTTTTTTGTGAAAGGAAGGAGAAGAGCCTGAAGAGGACGCCATTTTAAGAAAGCTGAAAAGAGAGTAAGACAAAGACAATGCAAGAGGAAACAGATTAAGGAAATTGAAGTGGAACAAAAAGTACAATGGAAAGATATTTAAGATTGAGGAAAAGACGATTCGTAAGATGTATCTGTTGGCCTTCCCTCAAGATAGGTAGAAACGTTAGGAACTGAAGAGGAAAAAGATGTACTCTTTCTTTCTACATAGAGGGTGCGATGGAGGGAAGGCAGAATGATTGACTTATAACGGTTGTTGTCGTAAAAATCACCGTTATAAGTTCTCAGTGTCACTTTTAACAGCGGTTGTATAAAAAATCACCGTAAAAAGTTTCTAAAATGCGGATTTATTTACGGATATGTCACCACCTTTTTTATGATGTTTTTACTTTTAACCGCCATGAAGGAGCGCCGTGATAAGTGTTTTTTTCTAGTAGTGTGTGTCTCTCATAACTTGGTCATCCAAAAAGCAAAAAGTGGTTACTAGGTCAAGCACTGAGTCGTAGTATCGTTCACTAGCCAACACTGTAGTATAAATTTGTTGGGTAAAGTCTCTTCTCTCTCAGCTTCATCTGAGATTCAAACACATAATTGTTATCTGGTTGATAACACCAGCGCTGCAGCCTTGACTTCAAACCCGATCCACCATGCCAGAACCAAGCATATCGAAAATGCGCACTTTGTGAGAGACCAAGTGATGTCTAAGCAGTTGACCGTTCAATATGTTCCTACTGATGTAATGACCTTAGAAAATAAATAGATAACTAATACTAATATAATGGAATATATATTATTTCTTGCAATGTTGTCACAAAGGTAAGTTGGTGGTTGAGTGGTTGGGGACGGTGAATAAATGAGAGGTACTGAGTTTGAACCTTAGCTCAAGCCAAAGAGAAATGTTATTTTCCTTAGCCTATTATGTGAAATGACCAAAACACCTCTTTGTCCATTTTAACATAAACATACTCCTCTTTTCTCACTTTTTAATTGGGTAGCAAGAAAGAGAGAGAGAGAGAGAGTAGAGAAGCTTCGCAAACCTGTGACTAAGAACCCCATGGCCTTGTTTCTATCAGCTCCACTGTCTGTGCTATTGTCACCGGTAACCATCCCCGTCGTCGTGGTATTCCTCATTGCTCAGATCTTGGATGTGGGAAGATCTTCTCCCTCCTTTTACTTGTTTTACAACCGCGTCACCATTGCTGTTGTCGCCATTCGCCATTGTTCTTTTTCTCCATTCAGAGTTTGGTCTGCTGTTCAAGGACGCCCCTATTTTCTTTTTCTTCTCGACTCAGTCATGTCGAAGCTCTACCATGGCTATTGTAGCACAGCCTTATACTTCCCTCTTCCTTGTTGCTTTAAGTTCTGTCGTGAGTGTGTGTGGTAAGCGTAGCTCTTCCCTCTCCATTGTTTGTTCATAGCTTTGGGTTGGGTGATTTAACTTTCTTTGCTTCTATGGTTGACGAGGCTGTGAGGGAAGGGAAATTTGAAAATTATCTTTTATTTCTAAGTTAATTAATTTAAGGGAAAAATGAAGAGTAGAGTCAAAAAGCTTAGCATGTGTATATATATTATGTTTGAAAACAAATTGTTGGTGCGTGGCTGTTGAGCTGAATTAGAGAATCTAAAATTTGGATAAAGATTTTGAAATTAAATATGGTTGCTAAGCTTGAAATTTATAGATTTAAAGTAGAAGTTGTGGTTTTAGTTTCGTAGCTTCAAGGGTTATAAAGAAAAATGGAGAATATGATAAGGAAAAATTGTTAGGATATTTAAGTGTTAGTAAGTATATATGTGAGTTGCTATTCTTGGAGCTTATTAATTATTTATGCAGTTAATGTTTGGAAGAAAAGAAGCTTGTATGGATAAGTGCCCTATTTTTGTGAATGAAAATATTTGGGATATATAAAGTTATAATAAAATGTGATAACAACTATTATAATTGAAATTTGAGTTTAAGTATTAATGATTTATTTTTGGGAAATTTAGGGAAGTAAGAAGAGAATATTATTATGAAGTATAGAGCACGAGAAAGTTATATTGGAGCATTGTAGGTGAATGGATAACGTCCCATTAAAATAATATTTTTAATAATATCTTATTACTTGATACATTGTATTTAAAGTATCAATTTTTAAGAATATTTATATGAATTAACGGCTTTGATTATTGTCATTGATTTTTCTTTCGATTGACTTATTATATTATCATGCTTATGTTTGGGATGAACAAAGAAAGTTCTAAAAGATATTTTGTAAACTATTATATTGAGATAATTTTTTACTCTGAAATATTCTTATGTGAATTCCTATTATTTGAAAAGGTTTTTACTACATTTAAATTAAAGGAAATCTTTTGAGATTTTATTCTTATTTTCATGCTGGGGTCCTTGATTATGGAATACTCTTTATGAGATTTTGGTATTTAAAGATCTTATTCTTATTTAATGTTAAATTAACCCCATGCATGTTTGGAAATTGATTTTTGAGAGGACTGAATATAGAACGCTAGTTACTAACAGTAGTACTGTTAGTCTTTGGTGTACTATGGTTAACCTCGAGCTCGCTTGATATTCGTGGGATACATTCTCGCGCTTGTTATTCGTAGGTCTTGTACATACGTTTGTTATTCATGGCCTCGTGCTACGCTTGTTTTTGTGGCTTCAAGACGCCATTGGATGATTAGTTACCTTGGTGGACTATGTGTCCACACTTTTTATTTTGTTCTGTTGAAGTCCTATAAAAAAGATGATATTTAAGGATTATCATTTTAAACTGATTTCCTTAAACAAGTTGTTTTACATGAAATAAAATTGATTTGATTAATAATTTTTATATATTTCTATTTTTGCTAATTCTATCATTTGGAAATTAAAATTTATCATCAATCCTCATTATTTAAAATTAGACGTGTTTAAATTATTTATTTTCTTAATTTATTTATTTCTTTGATGAGATGTTATTCACCGGTAGATTATTTTGGCTTCAGATAGTGATGTTGACCCTATTCCTCCAGCTGAGCAGTGAAAAGCCTCATGACTAATCCGAAGTGGTTGATCCGTTTTAGAACGTAAATATAAACTTATAAAATCTTTATATTATTTTGTTTGAAACTTAGATGTTTCACCTAGTAGTAGAATCCTAGTCTTTTTTCATTATATTGAAGTACATGTACAAATTATTTTAAGATATGTCTATATATGATTTGAACTCTTTGCAGGCTATTGAAGGATTTTCAGAAAGTTTGATATGCAAAAATAACCCTACCAAAATTTTTATAAATGACTTGCCTTTTTATTATAATGATATATATATTATAATCATTATATCAGATGTTCTATTTAATGTTTAAGACTTAAAAAGTATGAAATTCTTCGGATTCTATGTCAATCATTTCTTAAATTTTAGGGCGTGACAAATGAGTACCAACTCGCTGTCTGTCTCATAAAACCCCTGTAACACGCACGCTTCTGGTACTTGAGAGACAAGCTGGGAGTGACAGTAACTCTATCTCGGGCAGGTCATACCAATGTTGAGAAGAAGAGGAAAAGAAAGGAACCTCAAAATCAAAGGAGGGAGTAAGAATAAATATTGTTTATATTATTGTATTATTATCTCTAGAATATTCTGTCATGAGGACACATGTTGTTATATGATTGTACATTATATTGTAATATATAAATTAGAGAGAGCATGCCCAGAGATTATTCTGAAGCAGTACTATTTTATCAATGTTCTCTTTTATTACTTACTTAAGATTGAATGTTTTATGTTAAATGAAGTTAATAATATTAATTTTAAAAGATTAAAAATATATTTTTTAAATTTGTAGGACTAAAATAAAATTTAGTATAAATATAAAAGGCCAAATATATATTTTAATTTTAATAATGTGTACTGTACAATTTTAAAAACTATGATATATATATAGGACAACTTTTACCATTTAATTTCAGGTTAAATCTTCTAAAGTCAAAAATCAATCATTAATTCAGCTGCCTAAATACAAATAGATAGATCATATTACTCAAAAAATTATACTTCTCTAGTATTTAATATAAGAGTTTAATAACTAATTTATATATATTAAAAAAATTATTAGTTAAATTACTAATTTGCAACAAATGTTTGTTATTTTCTTTAAAATATTATTTTTAATCATGTGCATGAGAACTATCTTTATATAGAAACTCCTTAACATATTAGCAATTAATAGGGATATTTTAGAAAAAATTATAAATTTGAAAGACAAGATGAATTCGAGTTTTATATTTAGTAGTAAAATAAACCTCTTATTTAACTCTTATATTTAGGAGCGGATGTAGTATTAACAAATCAAGCTTAGCGTAATTTGACATTCTAAATTAACAGATCAAGTTACCCTTATAATTACATGCACGTGCTCCTTCATTCCACAACTGTAATACTGATACATTACAATTCATGGCTCTCAATATGATAATTAAAAGAATGAATGAAAAGGAAAAGAGAAATGGAAAGGAAGCTCAAACTAGCTCAATTATTGAAGCTCCCATCATTCCCTGCATGAGCAGATCTGAAGAAAAAGAAACAAAGAGCCTTACTCAGTGAAACGAACACATAGATTCTCAAATGAGATGCAAAGACTCTCATATATAACTACGAATATTATGACATTTTATTAGAATCATATGAATGCATAAATTAATAAGCTATATATATATATATATATATATATATATATATGAGTGAGAGAGTAGCTAGGTACGTACCAGAGACAGATCAAGAAGTTGATGAGAAGATGGAAGAAATAGTTGTGAGGATGAAGTAAGTCTCGCCGGAGAGATCGCTCCAAGTAAAGATGGCGAGGAAGGAGATTGGCGTAGAAGAGGATGGTGGTCATAGTGGGAGCAGGTTCACACACAAGCGCCCTCACCATAGTCACCATGGACCTCAGCATCAGCACTGGCATCGACATCGCCATTGTTATGGAGTGCGAATAATGTAAATGCAAGCGAGGAAATTAAGGAAGGAACTGAACATTGGCTGGTCTTGTTAGCTGAATTTCATACTTTAGAGTTGAGAGGTAAAGCTATAACTACCCTTCAAATGGTGACAGATACTAAAACTATGTTTCGGACATACCCACCCAACGGTTGGTCCTTGTTGCAACATACGACATTAGGTTTATCGATGCTTACCATCACTTTGTATATGTCACCCAAGAAAATAATGATTAAAATTGCTAAAAGATAAGTTGCAATTTGCCAATATTAATTCAGAAAACTGAAAATATGGAAGTCTTGCTTACAAGTCAGATATTTAAGTTCATTTTATGGGTCATTTCTATCAATTTGAGATTGAGACTCTCATATTTGCGATCTCTGAACTGATATTTATTATTTGTTTTGATACAATGAACTTGTATTTATATAACAACTTCCTGTAAGAAATTATTACAGAACCTAACTCTCATTAATATAAACTATTTGCAGATAATTATTTTCATCCAAGGCTAAAAACATTTGTTTGAGTTTTTTTGGCACTCTAATGGAAAAAGTTTTTCAAATCATGAAACATATTTAGTAAATAATTTATGTTATATGAATAATAAATTAAAAGACCTTAATAATTAATTATGAATTTGATCTTTCACTAATTCTTCTCTCACACTCATACACCTAGAGAATTCACTTCTATTCATAGAATAAATTATATGACTTTCTTTAATTTCATTAAAATTGTAAAATTTATTATTTAAATTTATATTGACATTCCTTAAATATTTTAAAAAATAAATAATATATAGAGCTTTGCAAAATTTATAATTCTTTATTTTTAAAAGTGCACAAATGTCTTTTAGAAAAACAAATTAGATAATTTTTTTTAAGAAAAGTTTTGTTGAAATTCCCACACCTCCCTAGCTTCCAATTCTTGTAGAATTAATATGCATTTTCAGAGCTACAAGTCTTAAAGAAAAGTTGAGAGATGACTGAGAGATGACCTAACAGTAAGTCTTCCAACATTAAGTAAAGCTCTAAGCATCTAATCTCAGTTTACTCTCAGTTGAGTGTTCTTCAACATCTCATCTCATATCCTTTCATCTTCTATTCTATTGAACCATCTTCCTTTATTGGAGTCATATGGGACGCTGCCAAGTTTTTCTGTGGCCATATCGAAAGAGAAACTGATTTCGTCTTTGATTTGGAAATCAATTTGCATCTTCTGGAGGATAAAAGGAAGAAGCTTGAAGACAATAAGAAAGATGTGGAAGCACGAATTGAAGTAGCTGAGAAGAATCAAGAGATGAAAATATCTCACCAACTTAATCGTTGCCTGCAACGAATTGAAGACATTCAACAGGTCATTTCTCAACTTATAATTCACTTTTTAACATATCATTTCACCCCCTTTGGAGTAATTTCAATTTATATATAAGACCTTTTGTTATTAATTATTTTTCTCTGATTTGGATTCTAGACCTGAACTTTCCATCTATGAAAGTAAAATCACATGTAGTAGGTGTTAACAAATACTAGTTTCTTTTTTGTTTTGCCAAACTAGTTATCTGTTTGAAGTATAAAATATTTGTAACTTAATATTAAAAAATGAAGTATTAGTTTTTATGCAATCAAGGAAGAATAAAAATAAATTAATTTCAACGCTTAGAGAGAAAAAAAAATAGTACACAAAATTAGGAATAATGAGAATATGTATATATAACTGCAATTAAATTTCATGGTGTCGTAATTTTTTCAAACAAATTAATTAGTGCTTGAATACATACTGAGTACTTCATCCTATCCTTATTATAAGGACCTCCAATATATTTCATAATATAACATGTTTTATCTAAAATATGAGTTCTAATATTTAAATACATCGACAGTATTATATAGATATGAATGTATTCTTGTGTAAATACTTGTGAAGCAAGATTTTGCCGATCTTCTTAATTAATACCGCGAAAATATCAAAGTTGGAAAGTATGCAAAAAAGATCATATACATATCACATGCACATGGAAACATGGCTTGATTAAAAGTATTTATGGTTAATACATGGTGACCCACACCACAAATAATAAAGAAATAGAAGATTATACACCTAATTAACAATCTTATATATCCACAGGAAATAAAAGATATTAAAGCTCAAGAAGCTCGAGAAATTCAAAACAAATGCTCAAGTAAATGTTGTCCAAAGAATTGCAAGTCAAGCTACAAGCTAGGAAAGAATAATGCTAAGATGCTGAAGGATGTAGATGAACTAGCAATTGAGGGGCAAAGCTTCGGTAAGGATTTTATAATTGCTCATAAAGTACCAACCAAAGCAATTGAGATGCCTCTAGAGGAGACAGTGGGATCGGATTTAATGTTTGATAAGGTATGGAATAGTATCGAAGCAGAGAATGTTGGTGTTATTGGTTTATATGGGATGGGCGGGGTAGGAAAACCTACCCTATTAAAGAAAATTAATAATGAACTTGCAAAGAGAAGGTTGGATTTTGAGGTTGTGATGTGGGTAGTCGTATCCAAAGAGCTTAACATAGATAGTATAATGGACAACATCAGAAAATTAATCAGGATTGGGAATGATGATTGGAGTCAATGTAGTAATCAATTTGAAAAAGCAGCAAAGATTTATGGGGTCCTTAAACAAAAGAAATTTGTTATATTATTGGATGACATATGGGAGGAAATCGACTTGAAATTGTTAGGAGTGCCATATCCAAATTAAAGGACACCAATTTTCAATCCAAAGTGTTATTCACAACACGACTTAAGCATATGCATGGAAAGATGGATGCTCAAATGAAATTCGAGGTAGAAATTTTGACGGAGAAAGAAGCACTTGAGTTATTTCGCATGAAAGTTGGTGAAAAAAACTCTAAATTCACACCCAGACATTCCTAAGCTAGCAGAAGAGTTGTCAATGAAATTTAAAGGTCTACCCCTTGCATTGATTGTAGTAGGAAGGTCCATTGCAGGTGTGAATAGCATGGAAGACTGGAAAAGCTCAGACTGGAAAAGCTCAACAGATAATTTATTTAGTGTCTTCATGGACTGCTTTGGATTTAGAGATAAAAGTGTTCTCTATTCTCAAGTTTAGCTATGACAGATTACCGGATGAGGTTCACAAGAAATGTTTCTTGTATTGTGCCTTATTCCCAGAAGACTATGAGATTTATGTTCCCGATCTCATGGAAAGATGGATGGGGGAAGGATTTTCTTCTAAAGATACGACAAACAGCATACAAGACATGTGCGATGATTGGGAGTCTATAATTGCAAAATTAAAGCTGTCATGCTTGTTGGAGATTGGTGAATGTGATGTGATTGGATTAAGATGTATGATATGCTTCGAGACATGGCATTGTGGTTAGCTAGCTGTGATCAAGATAAAGAATTAAAAAAGTTCTTGTACAAGGAGATGCAAGAATATTGTCCCCTAATGATGTTGAAAAGTGGAATATTGTTGAGTGGATTTCAATCATGGGAGGTGAAGAATTGCATGTACCATCTGCAAGTTGTCCCAATCTCACAACATTATTTGTTACAGAATGTAAGATCATAGAAGGATTGCACAATATCAGACAGATGAGCAGATTAAAGTTCTTGGAATTACACGTAAATGGGAGATTAAATCTTCCAGTAGAAATTGGTGACTTGGTTCTTTTGGAATATCTTTCTTTGCGTGAAGAAATGGAGGCATTTAAGTTTCTTTGGAATTAAAGAAGTTGAGAAATTTAAAAATTTTGAAGTTGGAAATATCTGGTCGTAATGCAAGCATTCCTTTGGGAGTGATATCATGTCTTCAACAGTTAAGATTGTTGAGTTTTCAGGCGTGGACAATTGATGACCAAACAAGCAGAGAAGAGAGAGAACTTCTAAAGGAGGTTGACTGCCTACCGAAAATTGAGGAACTAAGGATAGGAATAGCAACAATAAATGGTTTCAATATATTATTTGAGTCTGCAAAACTGCATAAATCATATTCGTCTTGATGGGCTAGACGTTAAGATGGATTTATTATTGTTGTAAATATTAGAGATATCATAGGGATTGCGAGATATCATGGGGATTAAAAGGGAGAAATTATAGGAAAGATTATAGGAGATTATGATTTCATTTATTGCGTGATAATTTGAATTCCATGAACCCGGAATACACGCTGATTCTGGGATCCCAAAATGTGTATATATGTAACACAGTCATGAAGGAAAAAAGTGAGAGTCAATTACAGAACCTTTAGTTGTTTCTCTGGTGTCTTGTTTATCGTCATTGGTATGACAACCAATATGGTATCAGAGCAAGCAGATTCTGTCCACTCTTCCGCCATTAGATACGACATCGCCGTCTCGTCAGATAGCGGGTCACGTCCAAAAGTTGTCGGCCTTGAAGGGTCAGCCATCCTCATCGTCCCAGAGCGTCTCACCGGTGAAAACTACCTAGACTGGAGCCAAGCCATGCTCCTTGCTCTTGACGGGCAAAATCGACTTGATTTCATATAGAGGGATCAGCCTGCCACTAGCGATGCCAGTACCCGTCAGCGGTGGAAATCAGATAACGCCTTAGTCGCCTCGTGGCTTCTCAACTCAATGATTCCTGCAGTCCAACGAAGCTTCATGTTCCTCACCTCTGCCAAATCCATCTGGGCTGCCATGAAGGATGCCTACGGGAAACGCCCAAATGGTTCACTGTTGTTCGACTTGCGAGCCTGCCTCTGGACTACCAAATAGAACTCACGACCCATCAACATGTACTACCTTGAAAAAATAGCACTGTGGCAAGAATTAGACCTGCTACAACAACTGATGTGGCGAGACCCTGAAGATGCTGCAGAGTACCGAAGGGTCGTGGAAGAAGAGCGACTATTTGAATTCTTGGTGGGCCTGAATTCCATCTACGAAGATGTCAGAAGTCGCCTCCTCAGCCGTGTTCCTCTGCCGTCTGTTCCTGAAGCCTTTGCCTTACTGTGAGACAAGGAGGCTCGACGACACATCATGCTTCCCGACAATGGAACCCCTCATCCACTGTCCTCTGAATCATCTGCCCTCACCGTCCGTGGTTCCGATGGCCCTAAGAGAGATCGTCCTTTGTGCGACCACTGCAAGAAAGTCGGTCACACAAGGGACAAGTGTTGGGACCTCCACGGGAAGCCCCCCGACTGGAGACCCAAATCTCGGTGATCCAGAGGACATCACGCTGAAGCACACTGCGTAGAAGAGGCGAGCCCAATTTCTAGAGACCCATCTCACAGCAACGCCTCATGTCCAGTCCATGGGAGTCTATCACGTAGCTCTTATTCAATTTCTGCAGGCCCAAACCACTCTGGCCCAGCACATGCCGCACACAGCTCCTATTCAATTTCTGCAGGCCCAAACCACTCTGGCCCAGCACATGCCTCAAATCCATTAAGCCTCATTTTAGACCGATTAACTGCTCTGGAAAAACAATCCAGTTAACCACCACAGCCTAGTGCTAGTATCATTCAACGAGGTAATTTATTTCGAGCCCTTACTACCATTAAAATTGAGAAAACTGGTCCCTGTTGGATCGTTGATTCAGGTGCTTTAGATCATATGACTGATGATATTTCCTTATTCTCAAATTGCACTCCTGCTGTGAGACACCTTACAATTAAAATTGCAGATGGCTCTAATTCCCGAGTAGCGGGGTGTGGAACTATTCCTATATCCACCGGCCTAACACTTTATAATGTCTTACATGTTCCAAAACTGAGATGTAATTTGTTATCTGTAAGCCAATTAGCTACACGAGAACGTTGCCATATTAATTTCTTTGCCACTCATTGTGTTTTTAAGGATCTGTTCACGGGGATGACGATTGGCGTTGCTAAGGAACTTGATGGACTGTATTACCTAAATGATTGTCATCAAACAGTACACCCTTATTGTAGTAAGGTGTCTCTCCCTAGAACTAATGAATTGGAGTTATGGCACCAAAGGTTAGGACATCCAAATTTTTATTATATGTGTAAGATGTTTCTATCTATCTATTCAAATAAAAATTCTAAATTTTATTGTCCTTTATGTGAGCTAGCCAAACATCGACGTACCTCTTTTCCTAGCATCTCTTACCACCCTTCCAAACCCTTTTCCGTTGTTCACAGTGACTTATGGAGCCCTCTCGTATTCCAAATCGCACTCACTCAAAGTGGTTTATGACCCTTATTGATGACCACACCCGTGTCAGTTAGGTTTTTCTCTTAAAGGATAAAACGGAAGTTTTCCAAACCTTTATTAACTTTTATAATATGATTCATACACAGTTTAACACCAAAATTCAAACCCTTCATACTGACAATGGTACCGAGTACTTTAATCACTCACTCTCAGATTTCCTCAAAACCAAAGGTATCAATCATAAGAGTTCTTGTCCTTATAGCCCACAACAGAATGGAATTGCTGAACTGAAAATCGACACATTCTCGAAACTGCCAGAGCTCTTCTTTTTAGTAGCACCGTTCCCACTTACTATTGGGACAATGCCGTCCTCACTGCCACCTTCCTAGTAAATCGAATGCCTTGTAAGCCATTGTCTTTTCAAACACCTCTCCAAGTTCTCCACAATGCCTTCCACTTACCCTACCTCGAAAACAACCTACCTCTAAGAGTCTTTGGCTGCACTACCTTTGTTCATCTCCATCATACCCACAAACTCGACCTTAAAGCTGTCAAGTGTATTTACTTAGGGCCTGTAGGAAACCAAAAGGGGTACCGATATTTTGATCCAGTTGCCAAACGCCTCTATATCACTTGTGACGTCACCTTCCATGAGACTATCCCATTTTATACCTCATCTTCTATTCAGGGGGAGAATTGGAGTGAACCTCAGACCACCCAAATCAACACGGAACCTATATACTCTCACCATGAACCTGACCAAATCTACATTCTTGAAGAAATAACACATGAACTGCCCAAGGAGAATAGGGAAGATACTAGTTCAGGGGGAGACAATAAGTGGGGGCAAGTCTACACTCATAGAAACATAACAGGTAATACACCACAAGGTCCTGATACAACCCAAGCGACTGAACCAGGGACAGATCTTGAACTGGAAAAGCAAAGCGATGAACTTGATCTCCCAATTACCGTAAGAAAGCAATGACGGTCATGTACTCGACACCCTATAGAAAGGTTTGTCTCTTATCAGGCTTTATCATCAAAGCATTATGCCTTTGTATCCCATATTGATCAAGTCAGGGTACCAGAAAGTATACATGAGGCCCTTGCGAGTCTTGAATGGAGAAAGGCTGTAATGGCAGAAATGGAGGCGTTAAAAAATAACAATACATGGGAAGTAATTGAACTACCCAAAGGGAAGAAAGCTGTTGGTTGCAAATGGGTATTTACCCCAAAATATTGTGCTGATGGAAGCCTTGACAAATACAAAGCAAGATTAGTGGCAAAGGGTTTTACTCAGGTTTACGGCATGGACTACACTAAAACTTTTATACATGTGGCCAAGTTAAATACCATCATAATCCTATTCTCATTAGCTACTAATCTAGACTAGCCGCTACACCAGATGGACGTCAAAAATGCATTCCTAAATAGGGAACTGAAAGAAGAAGTATACACAAAAATACCTCCCGGATTTCCTGGTAGAACAGAAAACCAAGTATGCAAACTGAAGAAATCTTTGTACGGACTAAAACAATCCCCACGCACTTGGTTCGAGAGATTTACCAGGGTACTCAAAGCTCACAATTATACACAGGGACAAAGTAATCACACTCTATTCTTCAAACATCTAAATGGAAAGATTGTGGTATTAGCAGTATATGTTGATGATATTGTTCTCACAGGTGATGATCCGACAGAAATTGATAGGGTCAAGAAAGCACTAAATAAAGAATTCCAGGTTAAAGACCTAGGAAATATGAAGTATTTCCTAGGAATGGAGGTTTCTAGATCAAAAAAGAGAATTAGTATCTCACAGAGGAAATATGTTCTAGATCTCCTTAAAGAAACAGGTATGCTCGGTTGCAGACCGAGTGACACCACTATACGAGCTGATAAAATCAACAATGATGAAGACCTAGGAAAAGCTGTGGATATGGGAATATACCAGCGCATGGTGGGAAAATTGATCTACCTATCCCATACACGACCAGATATTGTCTATGCAGTTAGCATGGTAAGTCAACATTCCCATAATCCCAAATAAAAACACTTGAATGAAGTTTATCGGATCCTTAGGTACTTAAAGGGCTGTGCTGGGTTAGGCCTCTTATTTAAAAAATCTGATAAAAGAAGTATAGAGATGTTAACAGATACGGATTGGGCAGGTGATTAAGATGATAGGAGATCAACCTCAGGGTATGTCACTTATGTGTGGAGCAATCTAGTCACTTGGCGTAGCAAAAGGCAAAGTGTGGTTGCTAGAATTAGCACTGAAGCTGAGTTTACAGCTATAGCCCTTGGAATCTGTGAAGGTCTGTGGGTAAAATGAGTATTAGAAGACTTGAGGATGCTAATAACACCACCTATCAGATTACACTCAGATAACATGGCAGACATCAACATGTCACACAACCCAGTACAGCATGACAGGACAAAACATGTGGAGATTGACAGACACTTCATAAGGGAGAAAATTGATACAAAGACAATTGAACTCAAATATCTTCCTTCCAAAGAACAAACAGCAGATGTGCTCACAAAGGGTTGACCCAAAATGAATTCGAATATCTGATTAACAAGTTGGACATGATAAATATCTATGCTCCAACTTGAGGGGGAGTGTTGTAAATATTAGAGATATCATAGGGATTGCGAGATATCATGGGGATTGAAAGGGAGAAATTATAGGAAAGATTATAGGAGATTATGATTTCATTTATTGCGTGATAATTTGAATTCCATGATCCCGGATTACACGCTGATTTTGGGATCCCAGAATGTGTATATATGTAACACAGTCATGAAGGAAAAAAGTGAGAGTCAATTACAGAACCTTTAGTTGTTTCTCTGGTGTCTTGCTTATCATCATTGGTATGACAACCAATAATTATTGGCTTTCATGTCAAAAATGAAGCAAATGCAATGGTTTAGGTTGTTTAATTGTTGGGTTAGATTCTTTGGTTTTTGACTATTTTGTTTTACCATGCTACGATGTGTGTGTATTAATGAATGCTGTTCAATAACTCATGTGACATGGCTTAAGTATGCTCCACTCCTTCAACAACTTTAAATCTGTCTTTGCTCTTCAATGGAAGAAATAATAAAAGAAGAAGCCACAGAAGTTGAAAATGTGGATTCTTCTACATTCTCGTCTCTAAAAGTTTTGTATTGAGATTTCTTACCTAAGCTTAAGAGCATCCACAATATACCCTTGTCTTTTCCTTCCCTCAAATTCATCAACATAAATGAATGTCCAAATCTAAAAAAGTTACCACTTGATTCCAACTCGGCCAAACTCAAGTTGATGCATATCCTTGGAAACCAAGATTGGTGGGACAATTTGGAATGGGATGACTCAGCCACTAAGCTCAGCTTCCATTCAAAATTTCACCCATGGTGATGTGTATGCAAGGTAAATAGTTAAATACATTACTTTTCTATCAAACACTTTTGAGATTGCATCACTTCCTTGTACGAAGGCTTGTATTTTATAATTTCATCTGCCTATAAAGCAATATTTTACAATATTTTACTACTGGAAAAAAAGTATTTAACGGCAGTTAAATGTATATTTTCATAGTAGTTTTATGAGCGATGTGAATTCTATCGCCATTGTAAGTCTATCATTTAATATATATATATATATTAAATATAGATATAGGTCTCATAATATTTTATATTATTTTCATACTTTTACTTTCTTAAGCTTTTATAGCTCTTGTTTGAGGTTAATTTGGGCTTGATTGTTATATATTTCTGTTAGATGGTAAGAATGAGTAATTGGGAATTTCAGGGGTTTATTTCGTATTTTTAGTGGATTTAATTGTTAATCATATAATCTTCCTATATTTTATTTGCTATAGCAAAGACTCTATTTTAATATGAAGGTGAAAAGAGGCAATTTGGCAAGACATTAATGAATTGGTCAACCTATGTAGCTCCATCTTGTGGCTCTTAATTAGGAGGTCAAGATTGTTCTTAGGAAAAAGGAGAAGCAAAAGGGCACACATGGAACTTATTTGCATTGATTTCACCTACATCCATCCTCTTATTGATGTTCTATTTTCTTATTTTCATTCCCCTTCTTCCTTTTTTATTTCATGTCACCTGAGCCTTTATTTTCAGATTTTATTTTATTTTTCATATTTTAAACTCTCTTATCCATATTCGCTCTCTACCCCCCAAGACTCTCTTCACCCATTCCATCCTCTCTCCTCATCTCTCTCCCCATTAGATTCTCTCTTCTCATTCCAAGCAAAACCGAGCCCAATTCCATCAATAATCTTCATAACCAATTCATCTTCACACTTCACATCTCCAAACTCAATTATTTCCTCTTCCAAATCCGATCATTACTACACCTCAAGTTCCTCTGGATTTTGTCTTCAATCCTTTCAAGTCCGTGGCTATTTCATCTCCTCCTGATGACTTAGCATTCATTTGATCTTGGTGAAGATTTCAAACTAGCTATATATGAGTGGCTAAGCATCTTTTATCTCTAGGAATTAATGGATGGAAAACTTGAGTTCCTATGCTTCATGGATAAGTTCACATTCCTTAGCTCAATTTTCAATTTAATTCTTGTAACCTCTATTTCTAGATTTAGAAATTAATGGAAGTTTGAAAGAGTTTATGGACTATGTTTGATTAAACATGCGTCAACGAACTTGCTTTTTATGCTTGGATCTATGATTGTAGTGCTGTATTTTTTTTCTATCTTTTGATTCCTCTAAATACATAATTGTTAATTGGGCTATGTTATAGCATGTTAAACATGATAGTGCCTTGTTAATTAATATAGTTGAATGTATGCTTAAATAGGATGACAACCGATTGGCCTAACTCCTTGATAAAGGCTAGGATCCTTGGAACCAAAAATTGAATGCACATCATAGAATGTTTGCAAAATATCAAATTCATGAGCAGATTGAAGTGCTTGGAATTACATGTCAATGGGAAGTTAAATATTCCAATAGAAATTGGAGACTTTTGGTTCTTTTGGAATATATATCTTTCTTTGCGTGGAGAAATGGAAGCAAAGTTTTCCCCTGTAGTTTAAAGAATTTGAGAAATTTAAAGTTTCTCAAGATACGCATATTCCATTGGAAGTGATATCATGTCTTGAACAATTAATATGGATTTACTATTGGGTTCCATATAAAAAATGACGCAAATGAATTGGTTTCTGTTGTTCAATTTTCGTGTGGTAGATTCTTTGGTTTTTGACCCATGTTGTTTTACCATGTTAATCACGAGGTATGCACCGCTTCCACACCTTATCATCTTTCAGTGCTCTTCAATGGAAGAATTAATAAAAAAAGAAGCCACAGAAATTGAGAATGTGGATTCTTCACTTTCTCTTCTCTAGTAGGGTTGTCTTTATCGGAATTACATGAGCTCAAGATCATCCATAAGATACCCTTATCTTTACCTTTTCTCTCAATTTCATCCAAATATATAATTGTCCAAATTTAAAAAAGTTACCACTTTATGCCAACCCTACGAAACTCAACTTGCTACTAATCCGCGGAGAACAGTATTGTTGGGACAATTTGGAATGTGATGACTTAGCCACTAAGCTCAGCTTACATTCAAATTTTCAGCCATGGCTGTATTGTGTATGTGAGAGGTAAATAAATAACACTAATAGAAATAGAGTTAAAGGGCAAATTTACACTAGAAATTGTCACTCGAGCAATGTTACTTCGCAATGTTACTTCAGAAGTTATTTTGGATTTAAGATTGTCTGGAAAGTGTTAAATTAGAGTAATATTGCCCCTGTTAAAATATTAAAAGTCAACGTTAAGTTTTTAATGAGTAACATTAGTTTTTTTAATAGGGTGGGACAATATTGCTATGTTTTGAAACTTTTAAGGTAACATTATTTTTGAGTGAAAAATTCTAAGGTAAATTTACTTTAGCACTTAGAAATATTCATATTTAAACATCTTTTGTCATTTATAATTAATTTATGAATTTCTTTTGCTAAATTGCTTGTTATTGTAGATCCGCTTTGTCATTTTGCGTATTTGTGGGATTGATTCATTACTTTTCTATCTCATGCTTTTGAGATTGCATCATTTCCTTGTTTGAGGCTTTTACTAGAGTTGGCCTCTCTGTTTTTTTTAACAAGAGAAAATGATCATTAAATACTCAAAGGTTCTTACAAGGAGCCATATGAGTTAGAACTAAAATGTTGTAGCAATTCTATACTAGAATGAGAAGAAAAGGAAATTTTACATAAATCAAAGCTTAAAAAACTATTATGAAGGCCACAAATATCGTTTAGTACTGTGCTAGAATGTTCCTCCTCATCGGAGTTCAACGGAATGAGGGGCTAATCAATCCACCAGATTTAAGCTTTGGATTTCACAGCCAGCATTGAATTAGGACCATATTCATTAATCCATTGAAGTGAAGCTCGAAGGGCTTTGTGGTAGAGAAGTTTACCATCAGCCATGTCGGACTTCCTCCAAATGAATTGATGAACTACAGAATTCCTTAAGCAAAAGAGAGCATGATATCCTCTATATTGATTATTTTCCTTCAACTTACAGAAGACAAGAACCCATTCAGTTCCCACAACAGCAATGGAAGGGTTGGGTCTTATAATGGAGTTGCATTCCTAAAGGTCTCAGCAAAAGCAAGATCTAATAAGAAATCATTCCCAAGATTTCCCTGATGGTGTCCCCTGATTTTAGGTGTTTCCCAAGATGCAATGCTTGGTTCCTTTTTGTCCAGATACCTTAAGCAGATATGTTTCACCATCATTATGTAATTGATATAAAATATTCCTTAACCAGCTCTTAACATGATTGAATGATCGGCAATGAAGTTCTATGATATGGCTTGTCTTTACATACTGTGTTGTTCTATGATATGGCTTGTCTTTACATGCTTAGTTTATAAACTTGCACATTTATATTTGAGATGTAGTTTGTTACTGATATTCTCCCGAATCTCATCCCATTCTTCCATGTCCCTACCTAGGAGCAAGCACTTCAAGGTTTGTTTACAAGTGTGTAAATACGCAATTTGACAATTAAGTATAATAAAATAATAAGTGTCAATATCAAAATTTTAAGTCCAAATTTAATTTACATTCCAAGATGGTGTGATAAAAAAAATAACAAGTGTTCATAGGTATGATTATAACTGCACATGTACATTTTGACAATTAAGCATAACGAAATGACAAATGTACACATAATCTTTTAGGTCTCATTGAAAATTAGTTTCTTTTATGGGATTCTAATGAAATTCTCCCTAATTATAAACTACACAAAATTTTCATTTAATTATATTCTTTTTCGTTGACTTCATTTTATTTTATTTTATTTAACTAAATGAGTGTATATTGAATTCATTATTATATCATAAAAATCTTTTATAGCAATCTCTTACATATTTTCTTTCCCCATGAAATTAGGCATTAATAAAAAAAATAGATCTATAAATCAATATTATTTGGTACCAGAAGAAAAAGTAATCATTTATAAATCATTTTAAAACAAAAGATCAAAGTCATGAAAGTAAATTAGTTTAAACGGTACAAATACTATAATCTAGTATTGTATCAATCACTATTTAGACTTATTCTAAGGGTGTGTTTGGATTAGCTTTTGGAGAATAGATTCTAGAAAGAATAGATTCTGGAGAATAGATTTTGGGTAGAATAGATTTTGGGAAGAATAGATTTTGGGAATAAATATGTTTGGATGATTAGTAGTAGAATCACTTTTTATATTGGTAAATTACTAAAAAAGGTATGATATGATTAAAAGTAAGAGAGATGAAAGATGATAGAGAAGAAAGAGGAGAGAAAAGAGATAGGAGAGAGGAGAGAGAAAAAGAGAGAGGAGAGAGGAAAGAGAAAAAGAGAGATAAGATAAGAGAGAGGAGAGATAATAGATAAAAGAGAGGAGAGAGGAGAGATGGTGTAAGAAAAAGTAAGGGTATAATAGTAATTAGTTAATCAAAAACCTAAGTTTCAAAGAAAAAGCTATTTTCAGTAGCTTATTCAAAACCTAGGTTTCAAACCGAGGTTTTGTCCAAAATCAATTCTCAACAAAAATTACTGTTTGTGTAAAAATTTTCTAAACCAAAATTTTGCCCCAAAATTAATTCTCAAACGTAGACCCAAGCAGGCACTAAAGAAGTGGACTAGCAAACAGATTCAGAGAGGGGAGCGCTACTTTGTTTTTTTTGTTTTTTTTTAAAAAAAATACAAATGAAAATGCGCATGGGACCATTTATATTTAGCCTTGTTATTTATCTATGCTTAATTGTCAAAATGTCTGTACACTTGTGAAGGACCTATGAACACTTGTAAGTTTTTTTCTTTATCAAATTCTTTTAGAATGTAAATTTAGACTTATAAATTTCTATATAGATTTGTTATTCTGGTATGTTAGTTGTCAAAATACAGCAGTGTATTTATAAACAGATCTATGAATACTTATAAATTTTTGTATTAAAATATGTTATAATGTTAATTTTTTTGGCCAAAAGTTAGAATGTTAATTTGGACTTATAAATTTTTATATAGATTTGTTATTTTGGTATGTTAGTTGTCAAAATACAGCTGTGTATTTATAAATAGATTTATGAATATTTATAAATTTTTGTATTAAAACATGTTATAATGTTAATTTTTTTTTTGCCAAAAGTTAGAATGTTAATTTGGACTTATAAATTTTTATATAACACTTATTATTTCAATAGCTAAAGTTATTTCTATCATCTTCTTTCCTAACTTAATTTTATTTGAGTCTAAATGACTAAATTGAAACTTTAGAAACCTCTTGAGTCTCATTGAAAATTAAGTGCTAATAGAACTTTTACTACCACTAGACTATCAAGTAATTAATGGACGTAAAAATTATGTTTGCATAGGCCAGCATCCCTATTAAAATGGGCTGTGTAACATTGCCAAAATTAGAAAAGGGATATATATATATATATATATATATATATAATGCATAATTGAGGCCAAAGAATATCAGTTAAATATTTAAAATACCTCAAAATTAAATTGTTGGTCAAAAGCCTATTTTTAGCTGAAATTCTTAGAAAACACAGGAGACAATAATTATTAAAATTATGCAGATCTCAGAAAAATTCATAAAAATAACCATGAAATATGAAGCATAGAGATTTAGGAAATTATAGAGAATTTTAATATCACAAAAGAGGCTTAAATAATTTTAAAGCTAATTTTTAGAAATTAAAGGCATATTTTTTAAAAAAAACTCAAGAAAAATAATTTGAGTTTTTCATTTAGCTCGGGAATTTCAGGAAAATTACCTAAAGAATCTAATTAAAGAAGAAACTCATTATAAAGTATTAAGGATTAATTGATAGAGATTATTTAATTTAATGTTTTGAGTATATTGATCAAGGGACAAAACTGAAACAATTGATAAGTTGAAGGGCAAAATGGTCATTGGCCCAACATATGCCCAGCTGCCCGACCACCCCCATCCTTCCTTCTCTCATTTTCGATGCTTCAAACCAGAGAAAGCAGAGAGAGAGAGAGAGAGAGAGAGAGTCCAAGGAGACAATCAGAGAAGCTCATCGCCGGAGGAGGAAGAAGGCAAGACGAGAGGCCGGAGTCCACATGCTATTGACGATCTAGATTAAGGTAAGCCACCTAAACTCCCTTCCGTCCTCAGTTTCTTCAGTTGCTATGATTTTGGGGGTGAGAGGAGGGATTGAAACTGAAGCTAAGGGAAGGGAAATCAACGATTGAAGTTTCTTGATAGTTGATTTGTCAAAAATCATGCTTGATTGTTGTTGCATGTACTCTGGATTTGTGTACTGAAACAGAAGCTTACTATTTCAGTATGTGGGGCTTTGGTTTCTCTCAAAACAAGGCTAAAAAGAGTAGAATAGAGTTTAAGTTGTTGTATTGCATCGTTTAATATGACCTGTTTGAATAGGTTGAGAGTTGACTTGACGGTAACATGAAGCCACGCGTTTTTGGCCAAAAAACAAAAACATGAAGCAAAGCGTCTTCAAACATTTAATTTGACCTCTATGCATCACATATGAGTACGGAAATAATTTTTCTGTGTTGTGTCATCCTCAACATCTCATCTCAGATCTGTTCGCCTTCAGTGTCAAAATGGAACCATCATCCTTTATTGGAGTCATATGGGATGTTGCCAAGTGTTTCTGTGGCTGCGTCAAAAGAGAATCTGATTTTGTATTTGATTTGGAAAACAACCTGAAGCTGCTACAAGTTAAAAGGGAGAAGCTTGAAGACATTAAGAAAGATGTGGAAGCACGAATTGAAGAAGATAAGAACAATCCAATGATGAAAATCTCTCACCAACTCAATGGTTGGCTACAACGAGTTGAAGACATTCAACAGGTCAGTTCTAAAATTATGATTTACTTTTTAACATACCCTTTTCAGCCCCTATGGAGTAATTTGAATTCCTATAGAAGATCTTTTGTTTTTAATTATTTTTCTCTGATGATTTGGATCCTACATTTGAACTTTCCCTCTATGAAAGTAAACTCACATTTAATTAGTTAGCGATAAAAAAATCTACTATCTGTTTGATGTATGAAATATTTATAACTTAAAGTTATTAAAAAATGAAGTAGTTATTTTTTTATGCAATCAAAGGAGAATAAAAAAATGCATTAATTTCGACAGATAGAGATAAAAATAGTACACAAAATTAGTAATAATGAGAATATGTATATGTAACTTCAGTTAAATTTCATGGCGTTGTAATATTTTTCAATAAATTAAATTTAGTGTTTAAATACCTACGTAGTATTATATTGGTAGGCCTTTATTTTTGTGTAAATACCTGTGAAAGAAGTCTTTGCTGGTCTTCTTAATATGATGAATATCAAAGTTGGAATTTATGCAAAGATCTTATATATCGTCATATCATGTGCATATGAAAACATGACTCCAAAGTATTTATGGTTAATACAAGGTAACCCACACCACAAATAAAGACAAGATTATGCACCTAATTAAAAATAGTATATTCACAGGAAATAGAAGATATTGAAATTGAAGGAGCCCAAGAAATTCAAAACAAATGCTCGAGTAAATGGTGTCCAAAGAATTGCATGTCAAGTTACAAGCTAGGAAAGAATGTTGCTAAGATGCTCAAGGATGTGGATGAACTCGCAACTAAGGGGGAAAGCTTTGTTAAGGATTTTATAGTTTCTCATAAAGTAACACCCACAGCAATTGAGATGCCTCCAGATGAGACGGTGGGACTAGATTTAATGTTTGATAAGGTGTGGAATAGTATTAAAGCAGATAATGTTGGTGTCATTGGTTTATATGGAATGGGTGGTGTGGGAAAAACTACCCTACTGAAGAAAATTAACAATGAACTTGCAAAGAGAAGGTTGGATTTTGATATTGTGATGTGGGTAGTCATATCTAAAGAGCCTAACTTTGATAGTATTATGGACAACATCAGAAAATTGATAAGGATTGGGAATGATGATTGGAATCAATGTAATAATCAATTTGAAAAAGCAGCAAAGATTTTTGGAGTCCTTAAACAAAAGAAATTTGTCTTATTATTGGATGACATATGGGAGGAAATTGACTTGAAATTGGTAGGAGTGCCATATCCAAAGAACACCAATTTTCAATCTAAAGTGTTATTCACAACACGGCTTGAGAATATGTGTGAAAAAATGCATGCTCAAATGAAATTCAAGGTAGAAGTTTTGATAGAGAAAGAAGCAGTTGAGTTATTTTTTATGAAAATTGGTGAAGAAACTCTGAATTCACACCCAAACATTCCTAAGCTAGCAGAGGAGATGGCAATGGAATGTAAAGGGCTACCCCTTGCATTGATTGTTGTAGGAAGTTCCATGGCAGGTGTGAATAGCATGGAAGCATGGAAAAGCTCAAAAGAGAATTTATTAGTGTCTTCATGGACTGCTTCCGATTTAGAGACAAAAGTGTTCTCTATTCTCAAGTTTAGCTATGACCGTTTACTAGATGAGGTTCACAAGAAATGTTTCTTGTATTGTGCATTATTTCCAGAAGACTATGAGATTTTTGTTCCGGATCTCGTTGATAAATGGATAGTGGAAGGTTTTCTTTCTAAAGATATGACAAAAAGTATACAAGAAATGCGCAATGATAGTGAGTCGATAATTGCAAAATTGAAGCTCTCATGCTTGTTGGAGGGTGTTAAAGATGATTTTATTAAGATGCATGATATGCTTCGGGACATGGCATTATGGTTAGCTTGTGATCAAGATAGAAATAAAAAGGTTCTTGTACAAGGAGATGCAAGAGTAGCATCCCTTGATGATGTTAAACAGTGGAATATTGTTGAGAGGATTTCAATCATGGGAGGCAAAGAATGGCATGTACCATCAGCAACTTACCCCAATGTCATAACATTATTGGTTGGGGAATGTGAGATCATGGGTTTGCAAAATATCAGATTCATGAGCAAATTGAGGAGCTTGGAGTTACATGTCAGGGGGAGATTAAATCTTCCAGTTGAAATCGGTGACTTGGTTCTTTTGGAGTATCTTTCTTTACGCGGAGAAACGCAGGCATTTAAGTTTCCTGTGGAGTTAAAGAAGTTGAGAAAGTTAAAAATTTTAAAGTTGGAAATATCTGGTGGTAATGCAAGCATTCCTTTCGGAGTGATATCATGTCTTCAACAATTAAGAGTGTTAACTTTTCAAGCACGGACAAGTGATAACCAAAAGAACAGAGAAGAGAGAGAATTTCTAAAGGAGGTGGAGAGTCTACCGAAAATTGAGGAACTAAGGATAATTATAACAACAATAAGTGGCTTCAACATATTATGTGAGTCAGCAAAATTGCAAAATTGCATGTATGATATTCGTCTTGATGGGCTTGACTTTAAGATGGATTCATTATTGGCTTTCATGTCGAATATGAAGCGAATGCAATGGTTTGAGTTGTTCAATTGTCGAGTCGTAGATTCTTTGGTTCTTGACTTTGACCCATGTTGTTTTACCATGTTAAGACGTGCTTGTATTGGTAAATGCCATTCAATAACTCATGTGACATGGCTCAAGTATGCTCCGCTCCTTCAATACCTTCATATCTATGATTGCTATTCAGTGAAAGAAGTAATAAAGGAAGAATCCATAGAAATTGAGAATGTGGATTCTTCTACAACATTCTCTTCTCTAGTAGGGTTGTATTTATTGTACTTGCCTGAGCTTAAGAGCATCCACAAGATACCCTTATCTTTTCCTTCTCTCAAAGTCATCCAAATATATGGTTGTCTAAATCTTAAGAAGTTACCATTTGATTCAAACCTTGCCAAACTCGACAAGTTGCCGATTATCCAAGGAGGACACTATTGGTGGGACAATTTGGAATGGGATGACTCAGCCACTAAATTCATCTTCAATTCAAAATTTCAACCATTGTAATGCGTATGCGAGAGGTAAAGAATTAAATACATGACTATGAATGATCACATTTAAACATTTTTCTTCATTTATAATTAATGTATGGATTGCTTATGGTAAATTACTTTGCTTATTATTGTTGATCGGTTCGCCATTTTGCACTAATTCATTTCTTTTCTGTCTAACGCTTTGGAGATTGCATCATTTACTTGTTTGAAGCTTTTTACTATAGTTGGCCTTTTAGACTCTTTTATTCAAAGAATGCTTGTATTTTACAATTTCACCCCATTATTTACCCTCCTTCACAGAAAAATTCTGATCATCTGCCTATACAGTAATATTTTGCATGATTTCTCAAGGACTATATATATATATATATATTTAATACACTGTATTTTATTTTGACATTTTGAAAAAATAAAATAAGGAAAAAATTTCATAAATTTTAAGAAAATTAAATATAAATAGATCCCTTTATATTTTGTATTATTTTCACAATTTTACTCCCTTAATTTTGACTTTTGGCACTTGTTGAAGGTTAGTTTGGGCTTGATTGTTATATATTTGTATTAGATAGCAAGAATGGCAAATTGAAAATTTTAGAGGTTTAATTCATATTTTTAGTGAATTTAATTGTTAAACATATATTTTTTCTATTTGATTTGATATTATATAGATAAGAGAATTACTATGAGATTTAAAAAAGGAATTAATTATACAAAAGGCTTAATAGCAACTGAAGAATTGAAGAATTATTGAATTGACAATACGTTTATATTATTTGAGATTTTTTATTGATTATATCTCTTTTTTAAAATTTTATAGTAACTTCCTTTTTATTTTGATATGTAGGTTACAAGAGTAAATTGAGCAAGACTTTAATCAATTGGTCAACCTATGTGGCACCATCTTGAGGCTCTTTGTAGGTCAAGATCATTGTACTCAGCGAGGAAAAAGCAGGTTTGAGAATAGGAGAAGCAAAAGGACACAAAATTTGTTTGCTAATTGCATATTGATTTTTTTTGTTTTTGTTTTTACATTTTTTATTTTTTTGTTTTAAAAAATCAGGCTACGCTCCACAATTCTTCTTTACTCGAAAGCTTGAGGCCACGTGTCCCCACTGGCTGCTGTCATGTCACCTTCGGCGACAACCAGGTGTCCTTGCCCCTGAAGGATTAGTTAAGAAATTAGTGATAAATTTGCAACAGAATTTAGCAACAAAATTCCATTTCAAAGCTAATTTGACAGAAAAATTCCGTCGACAATTTTTCTATTTTTTTTTTTTGTATTGGGTAGTTTCAATGCGTCTTGTGATCCTTACAAGGGATCTCATCTAGCGGTGTAATGTGGGGTAATGGTTATTATTGTTATATCAATATGAAAAAATATTAATTATAAAAAATAAAGATTGAAGTAGGTAGGTTATATTTGGATTGACTTTTGAAAAATAATTTTGGATAAGTTATTCTAGAAAAAAATTTATAGAAAAAAAATAGTTTTAAATAAATGAATATTTAGATAGTTATTAAAATAATTTTTATAATTAATAAATTATTGGAAATGGTATGAGTAGGAGATGGGAAGAAAAAAAAAATATTATTACTTAATGTTCATGTGCCCATTTGCGACTTCTATCACTGTAGATCCACCATAAGCATAGAAGAAGCAACAACGATTTGTCTCTCTGCGACCCACTGTTAAAGATCTCCCGTAGGCTAACGCCCTCGATTACTTTAAAGATTTGACAGCCTCGAGTTTTGTTCTACCTTTGTCGACTAACGAGATCTAAAAGCCTAACGACGCCTTTAGTTTCATTCCACCTCTGTTGGCCAACAAGATCGGATAGCCCAATGAGTGCAACGAGATTTGACAATCCAATGACGTCTCCAGTTTTGTTCAACCTCCGTCAACCTATGAGATCTAATAGTCCAACAACGCCTACACATAATTAGTGCCACTGTCTCTTCCTCCTCTGGTGGCGAGAGAGTCACACCAATAAAAAAGATGTAGAGAGTGGAGAGAGTATTATAAAAGTAAAAATAAAATAATATTTTAATATCCATAAAGTTTTTTTTATCTAAAAGTTATTTTTAAAAATTTATCTAAAATTATAATTTTAAATTATAATTTAATTTAAATATATTTATAGACATTTAAAATTATTTATTTAAATTTTTTTTAAAATTATAGTTTAGATCAAAATTGTTTTAAAATTATAGTTTATAATTTATCCAAACACTAACAAAGTAGTGTTTGCCAATCAAACTCATGACTTTACAGCTGACAGCAAACCCCAACCCCGTGATCCTACTTTGAGCCTTTGACAGGCAAAACCCCAACCCCGTGTGGCCATGTTGCACAACTGAGCTCTACATTCTTTACAAACTCAACTTTGCATCTCGTGGAAGGTACTCTTACTTACGCACTGTTTGGTTGGAGGGATTTTGGGGGAAGGGGAGAGGAGGAGAGGGATTTTGCTCCCTTCCCCCTGTTTGGCTTGATAAAAACATTAGGAGGGAAAGAATTTTTTTTTGAAATTTTCCCTACCCTAGCTGGTAGAAGCTCCCCTCCAAAATTGGGGAAATTTGGAGGGGGTTAGAGCTGGTAAAACGGGCCCAGCCCGCGGGCTGGGCCCGTTTTACCCTAAGGGGGGGGCGGGTTCGGGCTGGCAAAATGCCAGCCCGTTTTTGGGCGGGCTGCACAGCCCGCCCCGCCCTCAGCCCGCCAATTTGGCGGGCTGGCCCGTTTAGTGGCGGGCTGGCCCGCCAGCCCGCCACTTTTTTTTTTTTTTTTTTTAAAAATTTAATATTATTATTTAATATTTATTTTACTTAAATGTTATTTTGAATACTCCTATTATCGAATACTAGTAAAGATAATTACTTATTTGTTAATATATGTTTACATATTATAATTGATTAATATTATGTTAATATTTATTTAGATTTATAATTATAAAATTTGAGATTTTTTTATAAAAAATAAAAATTTTTAAGAGTATAACATGAGTAATTTTTTTATTATACTAATATAACATTAGAAAATTTTTATTAGTATTTTAAAAATGTTAAAAATAATTTTTTTTTAAATTAAAAAAAAAAAAAAAAAAAGTGGCGGGCTGGCGGGCCAGCCCGCCACTAAGGGGGGGCGGGCTCGGGCTGGCGTTTTGCCAGCCCGTTTTGGGGCGGGCTGCACAGCCCGCCCCGTTTGTTGGCGGGCTGGGAGCGGGCTGGCCCGTTTTTGGCGGGCCAGCCCGCATTCCCAGCTCTAGAGGGGGTAATATTTTGATATGATTAGACTAATATGTTCATAAGTTTTTTCAATATCCCAACATTAACCTTTCCTGTTTTAAGGCACACAACCTAGTTCCTATTCCAGTCGCAAGTCGAGCCTCCGCTCTTCCGTGTCGTCTCCTCTGGTTGCTTCATCTCTCAGGCAGCTCAGCTCTTCCGTGGTCTCCCTTCGCTGCTGTTCTCCACTCTATCGAAGGTGAGGACTATTTTCATCGATCCTCTTTTCCCTTCTTTCTCCTGCTTTTTATTGTTGCGTTGAGATTAGTTTTGTTGTTGCGTGAGTTTGTGAAATTTCCCTAAACCCTTCTACCCTCCGTGCGTTGAGATTATTTTTGTCGTTGTCGCGCCATGGCATCTCCTAGAACCTTCCACTACGCTGCCTCTGCTGTTCGTATGGCTGGACTCAGTCATTGTCTCATGGAAAGAATCCTTCTATCCTCCGTGCGCTTGGCTAATTCCTTTGCTACAAATACGACTGCCGATGAAACTCTGCTTCGAGTCCTTGATTCTGAGATTCAATGCGCCGAGGAGGAGGATCATGAAGTGAGTAACCGATGCATTTCTTATATTTTTATATAATCATCTTCAAGCATTTTTTTCCCTTAATCTAATATTAGTGATGATGTTAGCTTACCTATTGATTTTGGTGCCTTTTCTTTTGTGCAAACCTGTATAAGGTGGAGGAAGTGCAAATGATTTTCCATTTACAATTGAAGACAATCCTGGTGAGAGAACCATACTCCTTAAGAGACAATATGAGGATGAGACCATCACAGTTCAAGTTGACATCCCTAATGTAGCAGCTGAAGATGAGGATGAGGGTAATGATGAGGAGGAGAATCGTGATGAATCTAGCATTCCTTTAGTTGTAAATATTTCCAAAAGTAATGGGGTCACCCTGGAGTTTGGTGTTACTGCAGCTCTATTCAATGTTTCCAGTGCGGGATTTTTGTTGTCGGCCAATTTCAGTGTCAGAAATCAAGCAAACTCTGCTATAGTAAAGGAGATTGGGGTAGTGGGAGAAGACAAGGAGCTGAAGGAGAAGAGGAAGTAGTTGACTTGGTAGCACACACTGGCAAATTGTAGCATTATACTTATACTATCATCCTTTATATTGTTATTGCCTGTTAATGTGAATGCAAGAATCTGGTTGATGAGAATATTGGTAAAGAGATTAGAATTTTTATTATTTTTACTGTGGGTGGATTGCTTGGTTGCATAAGTATCAGCTTAATCTTTTCTTGCTTCCCTCTTTTTTAAGTCTCACAGTACTTTTCTTTGCAGAAGTGTATTGATAGATAAATGTTGTAGAAAATAGTTGAAATGAACAATTCAGGAATTTAAACTAGCTTGATAAATGCAGAAGTGTATTGGTAGGAATTTATATATATTGATCATGAATGTAGAAACAAAATAGTATCTTAACTGTGACTAATGATAAAGTTGCTTGTCAGATAAATATTGGCAGAAGCGCATTGGTAGGAATTTATATATATTGATCATGAATGTAGAAACAAAATAGTATCTTAACTGTGACTAATGATGAAGTTGCTTGTGATAACTTTATAAGTACAGAAATCGGAGAACCAAACTAGAATCATGCAGTGGCAAGTTTTGAAAATGTAAGAATAGGATATGCAATTGAATTCATATAATATATATATAAAGAAGTACATGGTCCACGTAATTAGGCACCAGGAAGAGTATTATTTTATAAAAAACATGAAAATATCAACTGAATAGACCTCCAGTGCAAGCAAGATATAATATTTTTTAGGGTGTGTTTGGATTAGCTTTTGGAGAATAGATTTTAGGAATAATAGATTTTAGGAATAGAGATGTTTGGATGATTAGTAGTAGAATCACTTTTTATATTGGTAAATTACTAAAAAGGGTATGATTTGATTAAAAGTAAGAGAGAGAAAAGATGATAGAAAAGAAAAAGGAGAGAGAAGAGAGTGTAGAGAGGAGAGAGGAGAGAGAAAAAGAGAGATAAGAGAAGAAAGAGGGGAGATGATAGAGAAAAGAGAGGAGAGAGAAGAGAGGGTGTAAGAAAAAGTAGGGGTAGAATAGTAATTAGATAATTCATAACCTAGGTTTCAAACAAAAAGCTATTTTCATATGGCTTATTCAAAACCGCGGTTTCAAACCGAGGTTTTGCCCAAAATCAATTCTCAACAAAAATAGCTGTTTGTGTAAAAAAATTTCAAACCGCGGTTTTGGCCCAGAATTGATTTTCAAACGTGTTCCTAAACACACACTTAATCTCATATATTAAATATTATTTATAATTTTATTTTATTAAAATATTTTACAAAGTATGTAACAAGTAACTTAAATAACATAAGGGTAAATTTGTCCATATAAAAATATTTTCTCTCCCCTCCCCTCTTAAACCAAGTAAGGTAACATTAAAATCCCTCCCCTCCTCTCCCTTTATATTAATCCAAAAAATGTAATATTAAAATCCCTCATTTTTTTTTCCCTTCCTTTTCCCTTCATTAAAATTCCACCCCTCCCATCCCCTCCATTCGAGATCCCGTCCTTCTTCCTCCCTCCTACTCCCCGGCTACCCTACCTTTTCTTTTACTGTTAGGATCTCTCTATCCACTCCTACCGCCATGGGAGACCTTCCTGATGCTTCCATGGACATGTTGCCTCATGTTCAAAGTAACTAGATGACTTGAGGAACAGAAGAACTGAAGCGATGTTGTTGTCTTTCTTCTATTTATATTTCTAGATTTAACCCGGGTTACGCATTCAACCTAACATGTTATTTGGCTATTATCTAGTCACACTAGTATAGACTAGTTTGCTCCAAGGATGAACTGGATCAGACAAGTTGCCGGTTCGCCAATTTATAGTTTGAACTGGCCCGGCCAATTTTACAATCCTTTGTCTACACATCAATAAATGAAATATTAAAATTGTATATTCGTATATAAAATTTAATAATATAATTTATGAATATCATCAAATAAACCTCTCTTTAACTTATAAATATAATTGAATGTGGATAAAAATATTATTTATAATAATAAAAATAAATTTTTGTGTATACGTAAAATAACAATTCTTAGAGTTAACCTTTAGTTAGCCCAATGTTATTAAAGCTACCTCAATCATAATGAATAACAAATAGTTATATAACAATAAGATAATTCAAAAAATAATAAAAATATTCAGCACCCTCAACCTAAAGGTACCATGTCTGCCACTATGCTTTTAATTAAAATTTGATTTTAACGTCTTCCTGTATTTTCAGATAAAGCTGAAGATGCTTTAAATAAAAAATGTTCAAAATATCACATTATATAAATTAATAATACTTGATTAAATTTAGCTTTTATCTTTACCTTGAGAATGAATTTAGTTAAAACTAACTAACAATTAATAAGGACAACAATATAAGATAATAATAATAAAAATTTCACAGAGATTAATAATGTATCTTATAAATAAAGACATGTCACCTCCAAAACAAATTTCTTATACTTTTTATAGTTTTGTTTATAAGACATTTCTAATGTTTGTTTTGAATATGCACTTCCAACATTTTTACTGTCTAACGCTTTTTGCACATGTGGGATTAATTCATTTCTTTTCTGTCTAACGCTTTAGAGACTGCATCATTTACTTGTTTGAAGCTTTTTACTATGGTTGGCCTTTTAGACTCTTATTCAAAGAATGCTTGTATTTTACAATTTCACCCCAATAGTTACCCTCCTTCACAGAAAAATTCTGATCATCTCCCCATAAAGCAATATTTTGCATGATTTCTTAAGGACTATATATATTTCTAATACACCGTTTTTATTTTGAAATTTTGAAAAAATAAAATAAGAAAAAAATTCATGGATTTTACGTAAGAAAATTAAATATAAATAGATCCCTTCATATTTTGTATTATTTTCATAATTTTACTCACTTAATTTTGACTTTTGGCACTTGTTAGAGGTTAGTTCGGGCCGATTATTATATATTTGTATTAGATAGCAATAATGACAAATTGAAAATTTTAGAGGTACCTGTCGTCTATGGGTTTAACTAGCGAAAAGGTAAGACATATAATTATTTGGAGCGTATTTGATCTTTGGGGAGTATAACTTTGTTGTGGTTCTAGTCGCAGCGTTTGGGGAGGCATCCTAGCTCCTGGGTATCTAGGTTTACGCATGGGGATAATTGACGGCTCGCCCTGCCCGATATTAGTATTGCCTAGGAAGAAGGGAGATTTCGCCCTGTCCTTAGATCTTAAGTGAGCCCAACCCCTTTCTAAAAATTTTGTAACCAGAAAAAAAAAATTAAAAAGAAAATTTTAGAGGTTTATTTCATATTTTTAGTGAATTTAATTGTTAATTTTTTTTAATTTGATTTGCTATCACATAAATGGTAGAATTACTATGAGGTCTTAAAGACTGGATTAGTTATCCAAATGGCTCAATAGCAACTGAAGAACTATTTGAGATTTTTTGGTGAATTAAATATCTTCTTTAAAATTTTATAGTAACTTCCATTTTATTTTGATATGTCGGTTACAAGAGGAAATTTAACAAGACTTTAATCAATTGGTCAACCTATGTGGCACCACCTTGAGCTCTTTGTAGGTTAAGATCATTGTTCTCAGGGAAGGAAAAGGCAGGTTTGGGAATAGGAGAAGCAAAAGGACAAAATTTGTTTGCTAATTGCATATTTATTTTCTTTTTAATTTATTATAGTTAGGATGAATTTTGCCTTGATTCTATCTATATTCATCTTCCTATTGATTTTCTATTTTCTCATTTTTATTTCCCCTTCTTCCGTGAAGGATTAGTAAAGAAATTAGTGATAAATTTGCAACATATTTTAGCAACAAAATTTCATTTCAATGCCTAATTTAGTGACACAAAAATTCCGTCGACAATTGTCTACTTTTTTTGTGTTGGGTAGATTTCAATGGCGTCTTGTGATCCTTATAAGGGATGTGGGGTAATGGTTGTTATTGTCGTATCAACATAAAAAGATATTAATTATAAAAAACAAAGATTGAAGCAGATAAAGTAGTGTTTGCCAATTCAAACTCATGACTTTATAGGTGATAGCAACGTGATCCTACTTTGAGCCTCTGACAAGTAAACCTCAACCCCGTGTGGCCATGTTGCTCAGATTGACTTTAAGAACTCAAAAACTTCGCATCCCGTCGAGTGTACATCTCTTACTTAGAGATTCCGTCCTTCTTCCTCCCTCCTACTTCCTGGCTACCCTACCTTTTATTTAACTGTTAGGATCTCTCTATCCACTCCTACCGCCATGGGAGACCTTGCTGATGCTTCCGTGGACACGTTGCCGCATGTTCAAAGTAACTAGGTGACTTGAGGAACGAAAGAACTGAAGCGAAGTCGTTGTCTTTCTTCTATTTTTATTTTTACATTTAACGTGGGTTGTACGTCTAACCCAACCCGGTGGGTTAATTGGCTATGAACGAGTCACACTATTATAGACTAGTGTGCTCCTATTCAAAAGGTTTAGAGGATAAATTGGATCAAACAAGTGGCTGGTTCACCAATTTTTGGTCTGAACTTTTTTATTGGTACAAACAAAGTTTAGATGGATTCGGCACTAATCCCTCACTAAGGTCAGGGTATAGCCCTAGGGCTCAACGAGCACTTACAGAATACTTACGAGATCGCCTACTAAAAGAATCCTCACGACGGCAGCGAGAATTAAACTCGCGTCCTTGTGGGATACGAGTCCGTTCCTTATTATCTGAACTGACTAGTTTAATTGTATGATTATTTATCTACACGTATTTCTATAAGAAATTTAATGATATAACTATATATATGATCAAATAAACCTCTATCCAACTTATAAATATAATTGAACGTGGATAAAAATATTATTTGTAATAATAAAAATAAATTTTTGTTAATATGTAAAACATTTTTCTTAGAGTTAACCTTTAGTGGGCCCCAATGTTATTTAAAGCTACCTCAATCATAATGAATATCAAATAGTTATATAACAATAAGATAATTTAAAAAATAATAAAAATATTCAGCCCCCACAACCTAAAGGTACCATGTCTACCACTATGATTTTAATTAAAATTTGATTTTAACATTTTCAGTTTAGATAATTTATGTTTAAAAAAATTTTAAAATTGTATTTTCAAGCTGAAGATGCTTTAAATAAAAAAATGTTCAAAATATCACATTATATAAATTAATGATACTTGATTGAATTTAGTTTTTATTTTTACCTTGAGAATGAATTTAGTTAAAACTAACTAACAACTGATAAGGAATAAAATATCTCGATCTCTTCAACACATCATTTCTTAACCTTCTTCATTTTATTTGCCCAAAAGAAATGTCCTTTATTGAAAGCGGAAGAGTGAGTAGACACGCACTGCAATTATTATTAAAATTTGCTGACCAAAAGAAAATTCCTTTATTAAAAAGTTGATGAGTGAATATGACAATGGGACCTACGCGGGATTGCAATTTTTACAATTCATAGAAACAAGTTTCTTCTCAGTTGAGTCTTCTTCAACATCTCATCTCAGATCTGTTCACCTTCTACGCTATATATCATGGAACCCATCTTCCTTTATTGGAGTCATATGGGATGCTGCCAAGTGTTTCTGTGGCTGCGTCCGGAGAGAAGCTGTGTAATTTTGTGTATAGTATTTAAATGCGTAGATTTAGTATTATATATAGGTAGTACATTTATTTCTTTGTAATTTTGGTGAACTTAATGCGGTGAATATCAACATGCGCATGGAAACATGACTCAAAGTATTCATGGATAATATAAGAGTTAAGAGTATTGATTTATTTCTTGAAGGGCTGGAGTTGAAGAGGGATTTTTTATTGGCTTGCATGTCCAATGGTTTGTGTTGTACAAGTGTCGGGAAGATTCTTTGGCTTTTGAGCCATCTTGTTTTACCATGATACGAATTGTGACAATTAGACTTTGTGAGTCAATAACTCATGTGACATGGCTCAAGCATTCTCCGCTCCTTCAACGCCTTGACATCTTTCTTGGCTCTTCAATGGAAGAAGTCCATAGAAGTTTACAGGACCAAACGTATGCATTACATGCTTAGTTTATAAACTTGTTCTATGTTATGGCTTGTCTTTACAAGCCCAGTTTATAAACTTGCACATATTACATTTTAGATGTAGTTTACTGGTGAGATTCTTCCGAATCTCAATCCATTCTTTCATATCTTCAAAGTCTATTTACAAATATAAATACGCATTTTGAAAATTAAATATAATAAAATAATAAGTATCTATATCAAAATTTATAAGTTTAAATTTAATTTACATTCCAACAGGTTGTGATACAAAAAAATTACAAGTGTTCATAGGTTTGATTATAAGGGCATATATACATTTTGACAACTAAGCATAAGGAAATGACAAATATGCACATAATCTTTTAGGCCTTATTGAAAATTAAATCTATTTTATGGGATTCTAATGCAATTCTCCCTAATTATAAACGACAAAAAAAATTCATTTAATTATATTCTTTTTCGTTGACTTCATTTTACTTTATTTTATTAAACTAAATAATTGTGTAATGAATTTATTATTATCTCATAAAAATGTTTTATAACAATCTCTTACATATTTTCTTTCCCCATTAAATTAGGCATTAATTAAAAAAAAATCTTTAAATCAATATTATTTGGTACTAGAAGAAAAAGTAATCATTTATAAATTATTTTAAAATAAAAGATCTAAATCATGAAAACAAATTAGTTTAAACGGTACAAATACTATAATTTAGTCTTGTATCAATCACTATCTAGACTTATTCTAAAGAGAAGTGGATTATGAGAAAGAAAGTGTAATCACAGTATTCCTCTATCACTTTCAGTAAGAGTAGCTAAAAAACTCTAGAGGTACTATTATCTTTCTCTAAAAAAATTAGAAACAAAGCAGACAGATTTAGAGAGGGAAACGCTAATTTTTTTAAAAGAAAAAAAATAAGAATGTGCGCGGCACCATTTATATTTAGCCTTGTTTAAAAATGTGCTTAATTATCAAAATGTATATGCAATTGTTTAAGGATCTATGAACACTTGTAATTTTTTTTATCAAACTCTATTAGAATGTAAATTTAGACTTTTAAATTTTTATATAGACTTATTATTTTGGTATGCATAGTTGTCAAAATGCATATGTGAATTTGTAAACAGACCTATGAACACTTTAAATTTTTATATTAGAATATGTTAGAATGTTTTTTTTTTTTTTAAGTTAGGTTGTTAATTTGGACTTATAAATTTTTCTATAGACACTTATTATTTTACTATGTTAATTGTCAAAATTTTCATATATATATATATATATATATTTATAAAAGTACTTTAAGTTTTTATTACGACTTACTTTCATTTCAATAGTTAAAGTTATTTCTATCATCTTCCTTCCTAGATTAGCTTCATTTTAAGTCTAAAAGACTAAATTGAAACTTTTGAAACTCTTCGGTCTCATTGAAAATTAAGTGCTATTGGAACTTCTACTACCCCTAGACGGTCAAGTAATTAATAGATATAAAAATTATGTTTGCATAGGCCAGTATCCCTATTACAATGGACCGTGTAACATTGCCAAAATTAGAGAAAGGGATATATAATGCATAATTGAGGCCTAAGAATATCAGTTAAATATTTAAAATACCTCAAAAGTAAATTGTTGGTCAAAAACCTATTTTTGGCCAAAATTTTAGGAAAACAAGGGAGAGAATAATTATTAAAATTATCCATATCTCAGAAAAATTGATAAAAAAATCATGAAATATGAAGCATAGAGATTTAGGAAATTATAGACAATTTTAATACCAAAAAAGAGGCTTAAATAATTTTAAAACTATTTTTTAGGAATTATGGGTTTATTTTCATAAAAAACTCAAGAAAAATAAATTGAGCTTGTCATTTAGCTCGGGAATTTCAGAAAATTACCTAAAGAATCTAATTAAAGAAGAAACTCATTATAAAGTATTAAGGATTAATTGATAGAGATTATTTAATTTAATGTTTTTGGTATATTAATCAAGAGACAAACCCGAAAACATTGATAAGTTGAAGGGCAAAATGGTTATAAGGACAAACCCGATTGCCCCTCATTCATCCTTCTCTCATTTTCGATGCTCCAAACTAGAGAAAGAAGAGAGTCCAAAGAGACAATCAGACAAGCTCATCGCCAGAGGATGAAGAAGGGAAGATGCACTCTAAGAAAAAAGGTTTATAGTTAAAACTGACTTTTCACAGTGGTTTTAAGAACGACGTGAATTCTACTGTCGTTGTAAGTATATCTTTTAAGGGAGGTTTTATAACCGCAGTTAAAGGTAACTTTCCACGACAGTTTTCAAAAAATATCCATTAATTGTTTGAATTTTTTTTACTTTCCTCTGCCTATACCTACCATCAACTATCTCGATCATACTCATCTAAAGCTTTGTACTAGATATAGAGAGAAGAAATCAAAGATCTAATGAAAAAACTAAAATTTTATAAGTTTCTTCCATTAAAGCTCTTCAAACTCCTTCTAACAAGGTCCATCTGCTGACACCCACTGTTAGCCACTACGGTCAGCCTCACTAAAAAGTTGAAGATCTGATGAAAAAGTTTAAGATCCGGAGAAAAAGTTATAGATCTGACAAAAATATTGAAGATCTATAAAGCTTTTGTTATTAAAGCTTTTCAAACTCTGATGTATTACAATTTATAAACAATAAATGAAGAAGGACCACGGTAAGCTTTTGTCATATGATGTATTACAGTTTATAGACAACAAACAACCGAAAAAGTAAAAAAAAAATAGCAAATGAAGAAGTTAAACAGTGATTTACGATTTTCACGATGGACAACGACAATAGAGACAACAGAGAATGACATGAATGACTGAGATGGACACCAAAACTAAGGGGAAAACGTTAAAAAATGACATTCATCAAAGTTTATGGTGATAAGTAAGAGAAATGAAACCACAGACGATTGTGAAAAGTGAAACTAAAACTGAAATCGGGTTCAGGGTTTTTAAAATTTTGCAAAGACTTTTTACGGCATTTTTTAAAAAATCACGGTTAAAAGTCCCACCTAATGACTTTTAACGGTAGTTTTTATAAAAAAAAATCAGGTTAAAAGTCCCTCTAGATAAGTTTTAACAGCGATTTTTCTAAAAATCACTATTAAAAATTTTTATAACTGAATTTATTTATGAAAATATTATCGTTTTTTTTACAACAATTTTTCTTATAACTAGGGTGAAATAGCACTGTGAGAAGTGATTTTTTTAGTAGTGATGAACGGCCGGAGTCCACATGCTGTTGACGATCTAGACTAAGGTAAGCCACTTAAACTCCCTTCCGTCCTCAGTTTCTTCAGTGCTATGATTTTGGGGTGAGAGGAGTGATTGAAACCGAAGCTAAGGGAAGGGAAATCACCGATTAAAGTTTCTTGATGGTTGATTTGTCAAAAATCATAAAGTTTCTTGATGGTTGATTTGTCAAAAATCATACTTGATTATTGTTGCATGTACTCTGGATTTGTGTACCGAAACAGGAGCTTACTGTTTCAGTATGTGGGGCTTTGGGAATAGAGTTTAAGTTGTTGTATTGCATCGTTTAATATGGCCTGTTTGAATAAGTTGAGAGTTGAGTTGACGGTAACATGAAGCAAGTTATGATTTACTTTTTAACATATCCTTCTCATCCCCTTTAGAGCAATTTTAATTTATACAGAAGATCTTTTGTTCTTAATTAGTTTTTGCTGATGATTTGGATCCTACATTTGAACTTTCCGCATATGAAAGTAAAGTCACATTTTATTAGTTAGCGATAAAAAAAATATACTATAAGTTTGATTTATGAAATGTTAATAACTTAAAGTTATTAAAAAATGAAGTGGTTATTTTTTTATGGAATCTACTATCTGTTTTCAGTTTTGATAATTTATAATTTTAATAATACTTGATTGAATTTAGCTTTTAGTTTTACCTTGAGAATGATTTTAGTTAAAACTAACTAACAATTAATAAGGAATAAAATATAAAATAATAATGAAAATTTCTCATAGACTAGTAATGTATCTTATAAATAAAGACATGTCACCTCCAAAAAAAATTCTTATACCTTTTATAGTGTTATTTCTAAAGCACTTCTTAAGCGCTTTTTGAACTGGCACTTCCCACGTTCTTGCCCAAAACAAAAACAAAATTAAACCTTATTAAATTTTTCTAAAATTTAATAACTTTCATTATTTAAATTTCATGTCACCTACCCCAAATACTTTAGCAAAAATAAATAGGAAAAATTACTTAAATATATTTAATTATTAACAAGTTCTAATAATAAGTGAATAACAAAAATTTATTATTATTCATTAAATTAGAATTTATCATTATTTATTTTTCAGTTGTTATATGACTTTTGAGTGATTATGTCTCTTTTTTGAAGAGCTGCAAGTAATTATTCCCCTAAATGAATAATTATTCATTAATAACAAGATTTTTTCTTGTTTAAATGACTTTCTTTAATTTCATTAGAATCATAAATATTTTTTTAAAATTTTTTTATCTTCCTTAAAAATTTAAAAAATAAATAATACATAGATTTTTGCGAAAATTACAGGTCTTTATTTTTAAAAGAGCACAATTATTTTTTTATAAAAAGTTAATTTGGTGCAGTTTTCATAGGAAAATCTCACTAATATGCTATTTGAAAATTTAAAACAAAAACAAGGTGACGTCAATTTACTAAATTTCAAATCAGTATTAATCACTTAAAAGAAACTTTGAAATGTTTATATTTCTATAATATTACTCCTTGGTCAGCAAACCGCGACAACTGGCTCTTGGAGTCACCAAATCTATTTAATTAAAATAATATATAAAGCACCACGTCTTCCAACATTCAAGCGCCTATTTGCTTCACAATTCACAGAAGTAAGTTTCTTGTCAGT
Source organism: Leucaena leucocephala (assembly GCA_037074615.1). Classification (NCBI taxonomy): domain Eukaryota; kingdom Viridiplantae; phylum Streptophyta; class Magnoliopsida; order Fabales; family Fabaceae; genus Leucaena; species Leucaena leucocephala. Next base: position 15,673,220 of record CM073522.1, read on the forward strand.
TGAGTCCTTCTTCAACATCGCATCTCAGATTTGTTCACGTTCTAAGCTAACATGGAACCATTAGCAATGACTTTTTATCGCTTCCAAGTCACTGCTCATGAGACTATCGCCTATAAATCTTGACGACGATAATTGAAAGTCGCCGCTGAATGTCAACAATCAGCGACAACATTAGGTCGCCGTTGAAAGTTCAACAAAAAGCGTCAAATTGGCGGTCACCACCAAAGGCAAAGTAAAGGCGGCGACATCTAAAATTAGAATGAGCTGCGACTTAATTTGTCTCCACCTAATGTGCAATTAGTGGCGACATAAATTGTCGCCGCCTAAAATGGAATCTACGGCGACAAAATTGTCGTCGCCTAATGTGAAAACTGAAAGTCAATAATTATTTTTAAATTTTTTTTTCTAATTTTTTTAAATGAACCTATAATGTGGTAATAAATATAAAAATAAAATAATAAATAACTAAATAAACCAAAATCTAATAACATTAATGAATAATTTACATCATCCTTTAAAATATCGAAATACATTAATTACTTAAACATATTTAAAAATAAAATAAATTTGTTTAGTTAAAATATAAATATTATATAGAAAGACAAATACTAGAAGTAGAAAAAACATGTGCCTCTAGTTGTCTACTCTATATCAAGGCAACAAATTAAGCTTGTATCATTTGCTTTATTAGTCTTTGGTCGAATTGCACACTCTCTTCTTTTATTTTTGCATGCTCTGATGCACCCTCTGCTTCTAATTTTATCTCTCATCTTAAAATTTTTTATCAAACTCTTTCTACAATTGAGTACACACACTTTGCACAACTAGATTAATCAATGATTTTTTAATTATGGTTTCCTAGTTACTTCATGGTTAATGATTAATCGATGATTTTACCTCCCTTCAAATTATAAGCAGGACAAATTTCCCAAATCAATGCACTTTATACACCTAAATACTACTACTCAAATGTCTCTTCATTGCATGGCTTAGACTTACCAAACACCTAGATATTAGAAGGAACCAAATGAAGGAAATGTAACTACAATGCAAAGGAAGGATAAAGCTAACCTCTTAAGCTTTGGAACCAACAAGAGTAAACAATCCACCAATTGGCTTACAACTTTTTTACTTGGTGTATATATCGCCTGAAATCTTATATGCTTCACATTGTACAGTGGAATCTATAAGAAAGAGGGATCCATATTAGAATCCTTCACAAGAGTTTATTACAAGTTCTTCCAACTTTTGGCATGTTATGAAAGCATCAATTGGACTAAACTTCAACCCAGTAAGTTTGAGAACCTTCAAAAAATTTGAAAGTAAAAAGAGGAAGAAGCTTGTTGTAACTTACATTCTTCTTGTTCATGACACTCCAATCTTACAGAATAATGAGATAACAGAATATGATTCCTACATCAAAGATTATCTCTGATAAGCCAGACTGAAAAATAATTGGGAGAATACTGAACTTCTCATTTAGTCTGCGAAAAATAATATGATGCACTGATAGTCACATTGCAGTACTTATACAGCTAGCATATTGGGCTCATAACATTAATTACCTAACAGAAAATATAACCAGAATACAACTAATCTATTAATTACAAATATATTTTTCTATTTATACAACGGTTTCTATCACTCCCCCTCAAGTTGGGACCTAAATAGATTAATAGTTCCCAACTTGACAAGTAATCTAGACTGTATTTCCTTGCTCACAGCCTTAGTAAGCAAGTCAGCTTCTTGATTTGTTGACTTCACATGCTCTAAAGTGATTACTCCTTGTATTACTTTCTCCCTTACAAAATGGCAATCAATTTCCAAATGTTTCGTTCTTTCATGAAACACTGGATTTGCCGCTATATGGATAGCAGCCTTGCTGTCACAATATACCTTAACAGGCTTGCTTTGATATATACATAGGTCTTTGAGCAATCCAATCACCCAAACAACTTCAGATGTTGCAGCACCCAATGCCCTGTATTCTGCCTCTTCTTATGACCTTGATACTGTCCCTTGCTTCTTAGTTTTCCAGGTTATAAGTGAGCCACCTAACTTGAGGAGATACCCTGTTACAGACCTCCTTGTAGTCCCACAAGATCCCTAATCTGAGTCACAAAAACACTGCAGCTCCAAGTCTCCTTCAGAACTAAGCAAAGTCCCAAGTCCAGGTGACTGCTTCAAGTATCTGATCACTCCAACTGCTGCTGCCATATGTGATTTCATGGGAGTTTGCATGAATTAGCTCAAACACTGCACAGAAAAGGAAATGTCAGGCCTACTAACAGTAAGGTAAATTAATCTACCTACCAGCTTTCGATATCTTTCAGGGTCTTTCAACAAGTCCTCCTTTCGGTCCTTCCCTTCTTCATAAGCCAAGAGTTTTAAATGTTGTGGCATTGGCACTGTCAAAGGTCTACACCCACTCATCCCTGTATCAGCAAGTAAATCAAGTATATATTTTCGTTGTGAAAAGATAATTCCCTTCTTGGATCTAGCTACCTCAATTCCTAAAAAATATTTCATTAGACCTAAGTCTTTGATTTTGAAGTTGTCATGAAGGAAGCCTTTTACTTCTTTAATCCTTTGTTCAGAATTTCCAGTAATGAGTAAATCATCTACATATACCAATATCATAACCATGCCATCACTATATTTCTTAACATATAAAGAATAATCATGCTTGCTCTGCTGGAAACCACCACTTATCAAAGCCATGGACAGCTTTAAATTCCATTGCCTTGAGGCTTGTTTAAGCCCATACAATGATTTCTTCAATCTACATACCATATTCTCCCCCTTACTGTCAAAACCTTGGGGTATGGTCATGTAGACTTCTTCATTTAAGTCACCCTGCAAGAAAGCGTTATGGACATCCATTTGATATAAATTCCAGTTATTAAGAGCTGCAACTTTAAGTACTATTCTTACCGTTATCATTTTTATAACAGGAGAAAAAGTTTCATGATAGTCAATTCCCTCTCTTTGGGTATAACCCTTTGCAACTAGTCTTGCTTTATATTTATCTATTTCTACTTCAGGGGTATATTTGATTTTGAAAACCCACTTACAACCTATAGGTTTCTTCCCCTTAGGTAAAGGAACAATATCCCATGTCTTGTTGTCTTCTAATGCATGAATTTCTAATTCCATTGGCTTTACCCAATTGGGGTCTTTTATTGCCTCATAATAGGACCCTGGTTCAGAAACAGAATCAATTGAACAAAGAAAACCCATATGAGAAGCAGAAATATTATTATAAGAGATATATCTTTCTATTGGGTATGTGCAATTGTTTTTCTTTCCACATTTTTCTTTAATTATAGCATTGCATACATAATCCTTTGCCCATATTGGTGGTTTCCTATTTTTGCTTGCTCGAGGGAGATTGGGTTCCTCAAAGGGTAGAGTGTCGTGCCCAACATTTTCATCTAACCCTTGTTCTGGATGTTCATTATTAATTATCTTATCTACAATATCTGTATCAAACCAAAAAAGGTCTTTAATTTCATTAGACACTCCCCCTTGATCAGCACCTTTATTCTCCTTAAATGGGAATCTACTTTCAACAAAATGTACATGCCTGCTAACTAAGAGCCTGTTATTCTCGAGATTAAGTAGTATATATCCTTTTTGATTACTAGGATACCCTAAAAATACACATGGCAGCGATCTAGGTTTGAATTTATCTTTATTAATTAGATCTGTCATATAAGCTAAGGACCCAAATACCTTCAAATGACTATAATCTGGTTCTATTCCAAATACCCTCTCGTAGGGTGTTTTGAAGCCTAGTATTCTTGAGGGTATTCTGTTTACTAAATGTGTGGCCATTTTAACACACTCACCCCAATATGTCACTGGTATTCCTGATTGTAACAATAGTCCTCTAGCTTTTTGCATTAGGGTTCTATGTTTCCTTTCCACTATACCATTTTGTTCAGGTGTATGTGGGCAACTTGTTTCATGTATAATTCCTTTCTCCCTAAAATAGTTCGTAAGTTCTTGATTAACAAACTCTCCTCCATTGTCACTCCGTACTCTTTTAACTAGAACAGAAAATTGAGTAAGTATATATGCAATGAAATGTTTGATATTTAATGCTGTGTCAGATTTATTTTTCATTAAGAAAATCCATGTTGCCCTAGAATAGTCATCTACTATAGTGAGAAAAAATTGATGTCCAGAATGAGTGGGGGTCTTATACGGTCCCCAAACATCCATATGCAAGAGCTGAAAACAAGCAGAAGTCTTAATACAACTAGGTGAGAAAGGCAGTTTCGTTTGTTTGGACTGAATGCAAATATCACACTCTTTATTTATGATCATGTTCTTATTGTGAACAATACTAAGATGTTTCAATACAGAAAAAGGGGCATGACCTAATCTCTTGTGTAGCAACCATAAATTTTCAAGTCTATCATAATTTTTTGCTACATTGACAGAAATAACGGGTTCTACAGAACTGTATTTTAGGTTCACAGTCAACAAATATAGTCCTTCTACCAGCTTACCAGTCCCCCTCATCTTGCCACCCTGAAGGTCCTGTATCAAACATTCATTAGGAAAGAAAGCAACCATGCAACAAATATCCTTAGTGAGGCTAGATACTAAAATTAAGTTGAATTTAAGTTCTGCAGCATATAATACGTCCTTTAACTCAATTCCATTTTGAAATTTAATCATTCCTATATGAGTGACTGATATTTTTTGTCCATTGGGTATCTTAATAAAACTAATAGGTCCTCTGTAAGGCTTATAACTATCAAGTAAGGACAGATCTACTACCATATGGGCAGTGGCACCCGAATCTATGACCCATGGAATATGCATATCAGAATGGAAAGAATAGTTTATCAAACCTGTACCCGTAAGGGCATGAGCACCAGCCTCTGTATCTCGCTTCAGAAGGTCCAGCAGGCGCTCGTACTGCTCCAGGGTGAAACTTGGGGATACAACATTTGCTGCATGTGTCACTGTTTCTGCTTCTTGTGATGGACTAGTTTCAGGTTGAGCTGTATTTGCCTCCTGGTTCTGCTTACCCTTATTTCCTTTAAAATCTGCAGGGTAGCCAATGAGCTGATAGCAATTATTCTTGGTGTGGCCCTTCTTATGACAGTGACCACATTCTGGAGGGGGGCCTCCACGGCCCCGTCCCCTTCCACGACCTCGTCCTCGTCCCATCATAGCAACTCCTTCGGTCAGTGAAGGAGTCCCAGAGCTTGCAATATTCTTTTGTGCTTCATCTTCCAGCACCATTGCATAAGCTTGGTTTACAGAGGGCAGAGGACTCATTAAAAGTATTTGACCTCTGGCTTGGCTGAAGGTCTCATTCAGCCCTAAGAGGAACTGCAGCAACTTCTGTTGTTGAATCATTTGAGAATATGTTTTTGAGGTATCACACTTGCATGAGGGGATAGCTATCAGTGAGCTTTGTTCTTCCCAGAGTTGCTTCAGGCGTGAATAATACCTCGACATAGAGAGAGATCCTTGTCTTAGGGATCCAATCTCGCGATGGAGACTGAAGATGCGTGAACCAGTCACTTTATCAAATCTTTCCTTTAAGTCTTCCCAGACATCAGATGCGAATTGAAAATATACCATACCATTGGCAAGTTCCTTCGACATGGAATTTAGAATCCAAGATAGCACCACGGCATTACACCTTTCCCATTGATCATGGAGAGCTTCTGTTTGATTCTCCTTCTTGCAGGACCCGTCAATGAATCCCAGCTTCTGCTTTCCCTTTAGAGCTATGCACATTGCTCTACTCCAGATCACATAATTCTCGCTTCCAGTAAGTACTTGTTGAATGATGCTAGCGCCTTGCGTATCAGCTGGATGAAGATACAAGGGATGAGAGAAATTTAGAGATTCACTGGAATTTATACCTGCTTCTGTCATCTTGAATCACCGCCTAGGTAGAAAGAGAGTACGCCGTATATCACCAGGAATCTGGTCGGCGAACCAAATCAACAGGAAAGCCAAAGATCACCAAGAACCAGACAACCAAATGACTGTAAACCAGAAATCCCAAATATTGGTAGCTTTCGTTTCGAGCGACACGACGGCCCCTTTCCTCAAGCAACGGCTGAATGACGCGACACTATCCACCTACCGAGGGAACAAGCTAAAGAACGCTGGTCACCTGGCGACCAGCCACCACCGTCTAGTTTCTGTTGCTAGCTAGAGTCTTCTTGCGACTCTTCTCAGGCCGAAGTGAAAAGAAAAAAAATGGGAGGAAAAAGGCATTCTGGCAGCGGCTGTACCCAGGAAAGGACAGAGGTGCAATGAAAGACGGAAAGAGAAGAAGAATCGAGAAGAAAAGCTGGCTGGATGTGGGACGACGTCGTTAGTACCCAAGAAAGTGAACAGAACTTCAAGAATGGGGGCAAGAATTACAAAAGGGAAAAAGAACCGCCCAAAGAACTCAAGTTGGGCTTAAAAAAAATCGTCCTAGCCTATTTTTGGCTCTGGTACCATGATAAGCCAGACTGAAAAATAATTGGGAGAATACTGAACTTCTCATTTAGTCTGCGAAAAATAATATGATGCACTGATAGTCACATTGCAGTACTTATACAGCTAGCATATTGGGCTCATAACATTAATTACCTAACAGAAAATATAACCAGAATACAACTAATCTATTAATTACAAATATATTTTTCTATTTATACAACGGTTTCTATCAATCTCTTTGCAATTGTTTTGCTAGGCAAAGTTTAGTAAAGCATGAAATGCAGTATGATAAGGATAGAACTTAGTAGATTTGATCTCTTTATGGTAAGAGAAAATTAACTTTTGCAAAGAACCAACTATATGTGAGGGCCATGAAGTTCTGTGATTCTTCGTATAAAGGAGAAAAATGTCTCTTCTGAATTGTTTTTTGTCCAAAGAAATTCCTATTTACCTTTGTAGCGGTTTTACGAATTTCATTTTTTAATTTAAAACCATTCTACAACATCGACAGAATAGAAGGATAATAGAGTTCTTACCATGGAGAAATCTGTTCCAGCAATCCTGGATTTAACCCTGACCAAAACACACTAATAGAGATTAGAGCTGTACAAATTGATCTAGCAAGATAACCGAGTGAAAGATTCAGTTATAATCAACAAATAATACAAAGTAGGCAACGAGAATTTTTTGGATACATGCACAGGTTCAATCGAACACAGACGCTAAACCACATAATTCAGGGAAAACTAGAAGCGTGACTGAAAACCCAACTTGAAAAACGTGGGACGTTTAGAGATATAAAAAGGAGAGGGAGATGAACCTAACTTTGTGAAACCAGAAAGAATGTATTGAAAGAAAGTCACAAAACAAATCCAGATCGCTAAAGCCTTAAAAGCAGAAAAGTTTAAGAGATTGAGACCCATGTTAGAGTCACCTTAGAATGTTAACACGCAGCAAGTTTTGTTCAGAAAGAGCAAGCTGGTATTTCGGTGTCTTTTGTATTTATGAATGGAGGTGTTCATAGAATGATACTCAAGGTTTAACTTCTCTCTTCCCTCAGAAACAAGGAATATATTATTGAGGTGTCAAATCAAAACAAACTTGGTTTTAGGAAAAATTTGAACCTGCTGAGGAGGAGGAGCGGTGCTCCGGCGACCGGCAGACCAAGGAAACAGGGATGACGATTGAGGATGTGAGGGAGCAATGTGTCTGCACGAGAGCTGATAAAGAGAGGCGAGGGAAAAAAATTAGGGCGGTGAAGTTGAAATTTGGGGAATTTAGAGCGCGAGACTTGATGAGGAGATAATGAAATTAAATATTTTAAAAATTAAATATTGACCTTCTGTCGTGTCACCATAGAAAGTCTTACTAGAATAAATTTAAATTTTTAATTCTCAAAAAATAGGTATTAAATTATTTAGGTATTTTTAGAAAAATAAACTCTTCTATAATTTTTTAAGTCTAAAAAATACTTATTTCATGATTTTCCTTAATTTTTTTGAACCCAAAATATTTTTAATGATTGTTTTTTCTTTTATTCTTTCTCTGAAATTTTACCTTTGAGACTTTTTAATTTCAAAAAAATACTTTTAACCTCAATAATACCTAATAAATTCTTTTTATCAAAATTTGGGATGTTATATGAAAAGCAACAACAAAAGGTAGAGGCAACAATATGTATGTATGCATGCATGTGTATGTATGTATGTATGTATGTATGTATGTATGTATGTATGTATGTATGTATGTATGTATGTATGTATGTATGTATGTATGTATGTATGTATGTATGTATGTATGTATGTATGTATGTATGTATGTATGTATGTATGTATGTATGTATGTATGTATGTATGTATGTATGTATGTATGTATGTATGTATGTATGTATGTATGTATGTATGTATGTATGTATGTATGTATGTATGTATGTATGTATGTATGTATGTATGTATGTATGTATGTATGTATGTATGTATGTATTTCACTTTTGCTTCTTTCTCCCTATCTCTAATGCTTAATTACAATCTTCCCCCACTCTCTAACACACACACACATGCACACTATATGTATATATGTATTTCACTTTCCTTTCTTTCTCCCTATTTCTCTCTCTCTCTCTCACACACACACATCTCCCTCTCTCTATCTTCTCTCCCATATTGTCTCTAACACACACATATTAACTCTGATACTTATTGACACACAATTATAATATCTCTCTAATACACACACCCCTGCTTCATCTCCTTCATTCATACACACCACATTATTATCTATATAATCTCTTTTTATTACAATAACAATATGTGAAATTCTTTTATTTATTCTTTAAAAGTGCATTATTCAATAATTTTATTCTATATATTATATAGTTGCTTAAAAATCCTTTAAAAAAAATTGCGTGGAGACTTTCAGCGGCGAGAAAAGTCGCTACTGAATCCTACCTTATGTGGCCACAATTTTGTTATCACCGCAAAAACTATTGACCTTCTGTGGCGACAATTAGTGTCGCTGCAAAAAGTCTTACTTTCAGTGGCGATCTTCTTTGTCGCTGTTGAAAAGTTGTCTCCAAAACTCTTTTTTTTATGTATTGACCTTCTGCGGCGACAATTTATGTCGCCGCAGAAAGTCTTATTTTTAACGGTGATCTAATCTGTTCTCTTCTCTCAGTCGCGAAGGTTCTTTGATAAAAAACAAAAAATTCAATAAAGATAACAAAATAAGGAAGAAATTTAAACAAAATAATAAGGATATATTTTTTAATTTATAATAAGCTCCCCTCCCCTCTTGAACCAAATAAGAAACATTTTCTCCTCTCCTCTACTTACATTCTCTATCTTCTTCTACCTTCTCCTAAATTAACCTAACTTACCCTCTCCTTCGTTAAATATTTTTTTAAAATTTGTATTTATCTTCCTTTAAAATTTAAAAAATAAATAATATATACATTTTTTGTGAAAATTATAATTCTTTATTTTTAAAAGGGCACAAGTATCTTTTTTATAAAAAAATTACATAATTTTTTAAATAAAAAAATTAATTTGGTGCAGTTTTCATAGGAAAATCTCACTAATATGCCATTTGAAATTTTAAAACAAAAAAAAAGGTGACGCCAACTTACCAAATTTCAAATCGGTATTAATCACTTAAAAGAAACTTTGAAATGTTTATATTTCTAAAATATTTATCCTTGGTCAGCAAAACGCGACAACAAGCCCTTGGAGTCACCAAATCTATTTATTAAAATAATGTAAAATAATATATAAAATAACTATCAAAATAAAAAAGTTATTAATATCATTTATCGTTAGTGCTCAAATTAATTACAAGTTTTAACACTATGTTTATAGAAGCTAACATCTTAAGGCGGAGTTAATACGTGGTTTAACTCTTAATTAAGTTAAAGTGATTAAAAAAGATATAAGAGTAGAGAATAAAATTTAATTTTATTGTGGGGATGATCTCAAAAAATAAACAAAATAGAAAGTTATTAGAAACGATTACTAATAGGATGAGACTTTCTAGAATAGACTGCTTGGATTATCATTACTCACAAATAATATATAAGAGTTATAAAAGAAAATAATATCTAAGTCAAAAGATAAAATCTCGAAAACTTTTTAAATCTAATTATTTATTTTATAAAAAACTTCCTAAGTGTTCTCAGTTGAGTCTTCTTCAACATCTCATCTCAGATCTGTACTGTTCACCTTCTACGCTAACATGGAACCATCTTCCTTTGTTGGAGTCATATGGGATGCTGCCAAGTGTTTCTGTGGCTGCGTTGAAAGAGAAGCTGATTTTATCTTTGATCTGGAAAACAATCTGAAGCTGCTGCAAGATAAAAGGGAGAAGCTTGAAGAGGTTAAGAAAGATTTGGAAGAACAAATTGAAGAAGCTAAGAACAATCCTGAGACGAAAATATCTCATCAACTCAATGGTTGGCTGCAACGAGTTGAACGCAGAATGCAGGTCATTTCTCAAGCTATGATTTACTTTTTTTAGCATATATCATCTTCACCCCCTTGGAGTAATTTGAATTTATAAGATCCTTTTTTTCTTAATTAATTATTTTTCTCTGATGATTTGGATCCTACATTTGAACTCTCCCTCGAGGAAAAGTAAAGCCGCATTCACATGAATTTAGTGATAAAAAAATACTCCTCCGCTTAATATGAGAAATTTATCTTCATATATTTTTTATATTTATTAATTTTTTATTGCTGTAGTTCAGGTCGGAGTTGCCGTTGTGGTCCAAACCTTGCTACTAGAGTTCATATCTCGCCATGATCATTGCTCTACTAGAGTTCATATCTCGCCACGTCTTGATAATTTCTTTGCCTTTTCTTTGCATTGTTGTTGATTGTTGATGGCTGATGGTGTCCCACGGTGGTTACCATGGTGGCTGCCGGTAGTTTATGTGGAGGCTTGGGTTTTTTTTGTTAAGGGTATATTGGTAATTTTATATTTAAAATTAATATATTAATTAAAAATATATCCAAATTAATACCAAACAAACTTTTAACCGCTCTTTCCGTTGCATTTCTACTTCTAGTCCCACCTCTATTTTCAGTCTCACTTCCACAAAAACTCTTCCACCGGATATTAGTGATAAAAATATATTTTTTATATTTATCAATTTTTTTTAAAATTAGTCAATTGGTACTCCCTTAACAATAATTAAGTAACAGAGTTAATAAGAAAAAAGTTAAAGAAGATGATTAAAGTATTTAAAAAATATGTCATATTAATTAATTTAACTAATTTCTTTAATTTTATCAAATTAATTAAATATGACTTATTTTAAGGATTAGAGAAGTACTTGATATTTTTTTGAAGTATAAAATAAAATATTTATAACTCACAAGTTATTAAAACATGAAGTATTTATTTTTATTTTTCAATCAAGGGAGAATGAAAAATTAAATTAGGAATAATGAGAATGTATATAATTTAAATTAAATTTCATGGTGTCGTAATTTTGCATACAAATTATAGTATTTAAATGCGTACACATAGTATTATATATAGGTAGACATTTATTTCTGTGTAATTTTGCTGAACTTAATACGGTGAATATCAACATGCGCATGAAACAAGACTCAAAAGTATTCATAGATAATATAAGGTGATCCACACTTCAAATAACGAAAGAAAATATTATTAACCTAATTAATAATATTATATTAACAGGAAATAAAAGATACTGAAGCTGAGGGAGCCATAGAAATTCAAAACAATTGCCCAAGTAAATGCTGTCCAAAGAATTCCATGTCAAGCTACAAGCTTGGAGGGAATGTTGCTGAGATGCTCAAGGATGTGGATGAACTCGCAACTAAGGGGGAGACCTTGGGTAAGGATTTTATAATTGCTCATAAAGTACCTACCAAAGCAATTGAGATGCCTCCAGATGAGACGGTGGGATTGGATGTAATATTTGAAAAGGTGTGGAATAGTATTGAAGCAGAGAATGTTGGTGTCATTGGTTTATATGTGATGGGCGGGGTGGGGAAAACTACCATATTAAAGAAAATTAATAATGAACTTGCAAAGAGAAGGTTGGATTTTGATGTTGTGATGTGGGTAGTCGTATCCAAAGAGCTAAACTTGGATAGCAATATGGACAGCATTAGAAAATTTATAAGGATAGGGGATGAGGTTTGGAGTCATTGCAATAGCCAAGATGAAAAAGTTGCAAAGATTTATGGAGTCCTCAAAGAAAAGAAATTCGTCTTATTATTGGATGACATATGGGAGGAAATCAACTTGAAAAAGTTAGGAGTGCCGTTTCCAAAGGACACCAATTTTCAATCGAAAGTTTTATTCACAACACGGCTTGAGAATATGTGTGGAAAAATGCATGCTCAAATGAAATTCGAGGTAGAAGTTTTGACGGAGAAAGAAGCACTTGAGTTATTTCGCATGAAAGTTGGTGAAGAAACTCTAAATTCACACCCAATCATTCCTAAGCTAGCAGAAGAGATGGCAATGGAATGTAAAGGGCTACCCCTTGCATTGATTGTAGTAGGAAGTTCCATGGCAGGTGTGAATAGCATGGAAGCATGGAGAAGCTCAAGAAAGAATATATTAGAGTCTTCATGGACTGCTTCGGATTTAGAGACAAAAGTGTTCTCTATTCTCAAGTTTATCTATGACCGATTTACCTGATGAAGTTCACAAGAAATGTTTCTTGTATTGTGCCTTATTCCCCGAAGACTATAATATTCGTGTTCCTGATCTCATTGATAGATTGATTGGGGAAGGATTTCTTTCTAAAGATATGTCAAGAAGCATACAAGACATGCGAGGTGATTGTGAGTCTATAATTTTAAAATTAAAGCTCTCATGCTTATTGGAGAGTGCTGGTGATATGTATGTTAAGATGCATGATGTGCTACAAGACATCGCGTTGTGGTTAGCTTGTGATCAAGATAAAAGAATTAAAAAAATTCTTGTACAAGGAAATGCAAGAGCAGTGTTCCTTGATGATGTTGAAGAGTGGAATATTGTTGAGAGGATTTTAGTTGTAGGGGGTAAAGAATGGCATGTACCACCTACAAATTGTCCCAATCTAGTAACATTATTGGTTGGGGAATGTGAGAGGATAAAAGGTTTGGAAAACATCAGATACATGAGCAGATTAAAGTGCTTGGAATTACATGTCTCGTTGTTAAAACTTCCAGTAGAAATTGGTGACTTGGTTCTTTTGGAATATCTTTCTTTGGATGGAGAAATGAATGATGGTAAGTGTCTCGTGGCGTTAAAGAAGTTGAGAAATTTAAAGTTTCTCAAGTTGCACGGATTTGGCCGTTATGGGTTCTTTCCTTTGGGAGTGATATCATGTCTTAAAGAGTTAAGAGTGTTGGCTTGTAATGTATCGATAATTCAAGGATTAGAGAGGGAACTTCTGGAGGAGGTGGAGTGCCTACCGAAAATTGAGGAACTAAGGATAAGAATAACAACTACAAGTGGCTTCAACATATTATGTGAGTCCGCAAAATTGCAAAAGTGCGTATATGATTTATCTCTTTATTTGCTGGAGTTGAAGATGGATTTATTATTGGCTTGCATGTCGAATATGAAGCAAATGCAATGGTTTTACCATGCTACGATATGTGACAATTGGAGAATGCCAGTCAATAACCCATTTGACATGGCTCAAGTATGCTCCGCTCCTTCAATTCCTTAGCATCTATTATTGATATTCAGTGGAAGAAGTAATAAAGGAAGAATCCACAGAAGTTGAGAATGTGGATTCTTCTACATTCTCTTCTCTATTACACTTGTCTTTGTGGGTACGTATTACCTGAGCTTAAGATCATCCACAAGATACCCTTGTCGTTTCCTTCCCTCGAAGCCATCAAAATATTTGGTTGTCCAAATCTAAAAAGGTTACCACTTGCTTCCAACTCTGCCAAACTCAAGTTGACGCGTATCTAAGGAGAACAAGATTGGTGGGACAATTTGGAATGGGATGACTCAGCCACTAAGCTCAATTTCCAATCAAAATTTCATGCGTAAGCGAGAGGTAAATAGTTAAATTTATTGCAACAAAAGATATTCATATTTAAAGATTTTGCTGTCATTTATAATTAATATATGATTTGCTTATAGTTAGTTACTTGCTTGTTATTGCATATCGGCTGTCATTTTGCACATGTGGGATTAAGGCCTTTTAGACTCTTTTATTCAAATAAGGCTTGTATTTTACAATTTCTCCCAATTATTTCCTATCCTTCACAGCAGTATTCTGCCTATAAATGTTAGTGCTATAAAATGAGAGAAAAATGAAGATGGTGAGGGAAAAAAAATAACAAAACAAGAGATTGAGAGTGGAGACAAGAGAGTATTCTTCATTTACTTGTATATTCATACTTGTACAAATGCCTTGTGTATGGCTTGCATGCTATTTGAATGGACCCATATAATATGACTTTGATATATTTTTAGAATGTAGAAATCTATTCCAAATAATAAATAGTAATATTCTCATGATCAATTTTATTTGAGAACAAGAAACACCTATGATTTCTTAAAATTTATAATGTTAGTTATTTATGAAGAATCTTCTGGTTCTTCAATGGATGCCAATACATAATATTCAATAATTTATTACATCATATATATGGTCTATAATCAAATAAATCATGATAACAATAAATCTGTTTGGATCGGTAAACGTTTGGTTTACTCTAGCCAACAATAAACTTTTCATTTTTTATAACATATGAATGATTTACAATTTCAATATGATATCCATTTTTAGGAGATTAATTGGACTTTTATAAAGATTTGAGTAGAATTTCATCCAATGTTAGCTCACACTTATATATCAATAATCCCTCCTCAAGTGTGAGTCATATAAATATGTTTTCATTTTTCATGTATTTCACCTGGAAGTCCAGGTGTTTCCCATCGTACATATAATCATGGATTCCAATCTAATATAGCTATCAACTTTAGACCATTTGGTGAATCGAAGTTATGATATAAGGGTCATAATTTTCATTATCAATTTTTACCCAAAAGAAAATATGTCTTAGTTTCAAAAAATGTCTTAGTTTTTCAGGAACTATATCAGTTTTGTTACAAAAAATTCTTCAGGAACTGTCATATATTATTACTATATAATTTTAGTACTAATTAATAATATACTTGAATGTACTTCTTTCTATACATATTTAACATAAGTATTTAAAATTATCTATCACATATATATCTTTTTATAATATTTCGTGATAACCCAATAAATTATAGATTTGCATATCAAATAAAAAACTAAATAAAATTTGTAAAGATATTATAAGATATTTAAATATCCTATAATTAGTATATAGGATAAGATATGATATTATTTTATTAGTATCTAGGATTCTCTATTGTATGTATATATATCCCTTCTGAATATCAATAAAGTACAAGTATTATTCATGTGAAACAACATGGTATCAAAGCAAGGTTACAATCGGTGGCTCCTCTGAAGCTTCGTCATCATCCTAGTAGCCCGTGATTCTCACGCGCAACCACGAGTTTCTGATGTCAGTTTCATGCTCCCCTATGGCAGCGCGTGTAATGCCCTTCTTCGACGGCGTTCGTCTTCTCCGGCATCGACTCACTGAATCTAGCCTACCCCTAGTAGTTTTGCACTCTAGTTCGACGTTTCCAGGTTGGGTCATCTCTGTTTTGTTTGATTCACGATCTCCTCTGTCCCCGTGAGATAGGTTTGGCACCTCGGTTAATATTTTCTTACTGATTGGTCCCTAGAGTGGCCTTTGGTTGCTATATTTACTTTGATTAAGTTCTTCCAATACTAATCGGCTATCTATTATATCACGTAATGTCTCATGTAATGCCTTTGTGTTTGGTATTTTCTATGACAAAGCCCCTGGTGTGGCTATTGTTCTCTTTAGTATATTGTTCTTGGCTTGGATGCTTGTTGATTATTTGTCCCTGGTGTGACATCTGGTTAAACTTTTTTTATCTGAATATAGCGATTGACTTGCTAAATATTCTCCTATGGTATTTTATGGCCGATAACTGTGCCCAGTTTCCTAAATACGGCAAGTTGCAAAAGCACGCCACTCTAAATGTTAGTGGTCTTATTGCAAAAAGTAATAATGAGACATGTTTGGTCTCTTCTACTTCTAAATGGATCATAGATTCAGGTGCTACTGATCACATGACAGGTAACCGTCATCTCTTCTCTACTTATGACTCATATGCCAATCCATCAAGTATTACCATTGCTAATGGTTCCTATTCCCGTGTTATTGGTTCTGGCATAGTAAGTCTTACTCTTTCCATTCAGTTACCTTTGGTGCTGCATGTATCTGACCTTGCATTTAATCTTCTTTCTCTGAGCAAGCTTACCTGTGATCCCAATTATTGTGTTTCATTTTATCCTCATCACTGCTTGATATAGGATCTCTTGACGAAGAAGATTATTGGTAGAGATTACGAATCTTGCAGCCATTACTTCCTTGATGATCAGGGGTCTCATGCGGTGGCTTGTGCCAATGGTATCACTCCTTTCAAAGAACATTGTCATTTGGGTCATTTATCTTTATCGTCTTTAAAAAAAGGTTTATCCTCAATTTCAACATTTGTCATCATTAGATTGTGAGTCATGTCAATTTTCTAAACATCATCGTCTTCCTTCAGTATCTAGAGTCAATAAACGGGCTTCGTCTCCTTTTGAGTTAGTGCATTCCGATGTTTGGGGTCCATGTCCAGTTGAGTCCAAAGCTATTTCAAGTATTTCGTTACATTTGTTGATGATTATTCCCCGCACTACTTAGTTATATTTAATGAAAAGTCGTTCTGAGTTATTCTCTCACTTTTGTGCCTTTATTGCCGAAATTAAAAATCAAATTCATACTCCTATCCATACCCTGCGTAGTGTAATGCTAAGGAATATTTTTCTGAATCATTTCACTCTTTCATGCTTCAAAACAGAACTCTACATCAATCTTCTTGTGTGGATACACCAGCTCAGAATGGTGTTGCTGAAAGAAAAAATTGTCACTTATTAGAAGTAGCCCGTGCACTTTTATTTCAAATGCAAGTTCCAAAACTCTTTTGGGCAGATGTGGTCTCCACTGCTTGCTTTATCATTAATCGCATGCCCTCATCTGTTCTTGATGGTCACATTCCCTATACTACTCTCTTTCCTTCCAAGTCTTTGTTTCCCATTGATCTTAAGATTTTTAGCTGTGTGTGTTTTGTTCGAGATGTACATTCTACTGTCCCTAAATTAGATCCTAAGTCCCTCAAGTGTGTCTTTCTTGGCTACTCTCGAGTTCAGAAGAGTTATCGGTATTTCTCTCCTACTCTTAATCGTTATCTAGTTTCTACAGATGTTACTTTTCAAGAATCTGTTGCATATTTTGCCTCTAACACTTTCGCTCCTCATTCTCCACTTGTGGAGGAGGACACTCTTTTGGTATATTCTATTATTGCCTCACCATCACCAGCCCCATCTCCCGTAGCGGCACCTGGTCTACCGCCTTTGTCTCTGGTTTATACCAGACGTTTGAAGGAAATCAATCCTGCTATTACGCTAGATTCCGCTTCGCCATTGTCTGCTTCTTCATCAGATCTTGTACCGAGCATCACTCACCCTACGCCTGAGCTAGACCCAGACCTAGACCCAGTTCTTGACTCTGAGACACCTCCTGTTCCAGATCCTGGTCCCTCCCTTGATTTGCCCATTGCCCTTCGAAAAGGTAAATGTACTTGTGCCTATCCTATTTCTTCTTTTGTTTCCTATAACCACCTCTCCACTTCTTCTCGTGCCTTCATTACCTCTTTTGACACTATTTCAGTACCTCATGTAGGGAATTGGAAGACGCGCAGCGAAAATAAATTTTAAAATTTTTCCAGTCCCTGCCAGGATCTACCGATTGTGTTTAAGTCAAATAGTAAGATGTGTTACCTTCGGTATTCGAATTATTGGTGGCTCAGGGATTCCAACGTTCGGGATGCTTATGCTCTCTTTTCTATCACGAGAAGTCGACTACTCAGATCGGCTTCCTCTACCGGTATCCATATGAACAGCGTTCCAATCACGAACGACGTGCTAGCGCCTCTTGTCCTTCTAGGGTTTTTCTCCAGAATCCGTCCTCTCCATCTCTATTTGGCCGTTTCTTATCTGCAAAAACCGCTTGCACTCTCACACACAAAACCCTAGCCGCTAATGCCAAACATATAGGATGTTATCGATGTTCTGATTGAGTTGGATTTCAGAATTAATCCTATATTCATTCTAAAATTAATACAATATCATATATATTGCATAATTTGATAAGAAACCAATTAAATAAATATGGTTTATATTAAATCCGTCCCACAGATTTAATTCTCCTATTCATTTAATTTAAAATAAAGATAAGACAGAATTATATTTGATTTATTCTCATAAATCAAATTTGAGATATCATATCAATTTAAATTTCAAATTCAAAAGTGATAATATCAATTTAAATTTTGAATTAAAATTTAAATATATCATATCAATTTAAATTTCAAATTCAAATTCAAATATATAATATCAATTTAAACTTTGAATTCAAATTCAAATATATCATATCAATTTAAATTTTAAATTCAAATTCAAATATATAATATCAATTTAAATTTTGAATTCAAATTTAAATATATCATATCAATTTAAATTTCAAATTTAAATTCAAATATATAATATCAATTTAAACTTTGAATTCAAATTCAAATATATCATATCAATTTAAATTTCAAATTCAAATTCAAATATATAATATCAATTTAAATTTTGAATTCAAATTTAAATATATCATATCAATTTAAATTTCGAATTCAAATTTAAATATATTATATCAATTTAAATTTCGAATTCAAATTCAAATATATAATATCAATTTAAATTTCGAAGTCAAATTTGATAGAAATTTAATTTATCCTTAAAAATTAAACCTTACAAATATCTCTCATATTATATATAATATATATATACGAATTTATATATATATAAATATATATACACATCCACCCTAGATTATTCATTGAATCTGGACATGTCTTAGATTCAATGAATCTGGACATCATAGCTCGTGTTGGGCTATTTTGTGTGTGACCCTGTAGGCCCATATGAAGTTGGCAGTA
This sequence comes from Leucaena leucocephala, assembly GCA_037074615.1. NCBI lineage: Eukaryota > Viridiplantae > Streptophyta > Magnoliopsida > Fabales > Fabaceae > Leucaena > Leucaena leucocephala. The sequence goes on from CM073522.1 coordinate 15,692,327, forward strand.
GACCAGTTACTATACTGACCCACAAGTCGTAAGCAGTCTCTAGCAAGACATCACGACTACCCAAATCATATGAGAATCGATGAACGATGTAACCTTTTATACAACCATATCACGTCCCTTTTGTCACACGATATTTTGGTCATGGATGAGGCATGGAGAACGTCATCCTCCTGTTCCTGACCGTTACTTTCTCGATCCCTGAGTAGTCTGACTATAGAAATGGAACTACCTTTCCATTACAGTATGGCCATACATTTCTCAGACTCACTCATCGAGGGGCCCAGTAATATTTCTCTACGAATGTGAGGGACAAATTCCATTTTGACCATTCACATTCCTCCGCATGAAAAACCACTAAGCCTGAACATAGTCTTTATGATCACTCGGTCAAAAGTGACTTTTGACTAGGTCAAAGATGAGCGTTTGTCACGTAGGAATCCATGATGATCTCAGGTCAAATGGCATAATAACATGGTTTGTATATGAGAGAAGCTTATGACTTAACCCATGCAACTCTCTCATAGCGGGTCGGTCCAATACCTTGTACTTTTACATGTACCTATGACTTTGATTTATATCTCTATACATCTTCAAAGTCATGCTGGTCTTATTTCACCTTTGCTCCCGCATAGATGACCGACTAGGGATATTTAGGATAAGATCATGAGTTATCCAAGGATGGTCATTATATTAAACATGCAAATAATATGATAACACAATTAAGAAATCCATAAATCAACAATATTCATAATACAATGATTGGCCCCTAGGGCACAATTTCTAACACCTCAGTCCCTTCTTGAGGCCTTGTCCCACCCGGGTTGGTGTTTTCCTATAGAAGAGGAGATGGTGGCCCTTGATCGTGCTGGCACATGGACCTTAGTGGATTTACCAGCAGAAAAGAAAGCCATTGGGTGTAAATGGGTGTTGACCCCTAAAATTAAGGCTGATAGCACACTTGAACTCCTTAAGGCACGTCTTGTTGCTAAAGGCTATGCTCAAAAGTATGGGGTTGATTACTTTGAGACTTTCTCCCCTGTAGCCAAGGTCTCCTCTGTTCGTCTCTTCATTTCTCTAGCCACTACTTATGGTTGAGATTTCTCTCAACTGGATATCAAAAATACTTTCTTAAATGGTAATCTTCTTGAAGAAGTGTACATAGAGTAACCACCAGGTTTTGTTGCTCAGGAGGAGCGTGGTAAAGTGTGTCGCCTTAAAAGATCTCTATACGGGTTGAAGCAAAGTCCTCGGGCATGGTTTGACAGATTTAGTACTATTGTGAAGGACTTTGGCCTGTGCCAGAGTAAGTGTGATCATTCTGTGTTCTATCAGAGAACAAGTGCTGGCATGATTCTACTAGTTGTGTATGTCGATGATATTGTGATTACAGGGAGTGATACCTCAGGAATTTCATTACCCAAGTCATTCCTTAACTCTCACTTTCAGATGAAGGATATGGGTTCATTAAAGTATTTCCTGCGGATTGAAGTTATGAGGAGCAGGAAGGGCATCTTATTGACTCAAAGAAAATATGTTCTTGATCTGCTAAAGGAAACTGGAAAACTAGGAGCTGCCCTAACTAGCTTCCCTATGGTTTATAATCCTCTGCTTGATGCTGATGGTAGTATACCGTATGAAAATCCTGTTGAAGCTGCTAAGAGCAAGCCGTTTGAGAATCCAGAGAGGTACAGGAGATTGATTGGCAAATTGAATTATCTTACAGTGACCTGGCCTGTTATCACTTATCCAGTGAGTGTCCTTAGCCAATTTATGGTCTCGCCAACTTTCCGACAGTGGGAAGCCTTAGAACATGTGTTACATTACTTAAAGGGATCTCCAGGTCGTGGGATATTATACAAGAATCATGGTCACATAGATATTGAGTATTTTTGTGATGCCGATCATGGTGGATCAAAAGCCACAAGACGTCTACTACAGGATACTGTGTTTTTGTAGGAGGAAATTTAGTATCTTGGAGAAGCAAGAAACAAAATGTGATGTCAAGATCGAGTGCAGAAGCAGAATACAGAGCCATGCCACAATCAGTATGTGAGATAGTCTGGATATATCAGTTATTGAAGGAGGTTGGCATTAAAATCTCGTTACCAGCAAAGCTGTGATGTGATAATAAAGCGGCCCTATATATAGCTTCTAATTCGGTATTCCATGAACGCACGAAACATATTGAAATCGACTGTTATTTTATTCGAGACAAGCTCAAGGAAAACTTCATTTCTACAGAATATGTCAGATCCAGTGATCAACTGGGTGATCTTCTCACCAAACTTCTTAATGGGATTCGAGTTGAATATCTTTGTAACAAGTTAGGCATGATTGACATCTATGCTCCAACTTGAGGGGGAGTGTAAAGATATTATAAGATATTTAAATATCCTATAATTAGTATATAGGATAAGATATGATATTATTTTATTAGTATTTAGGATTATCTAGGATTCTCTATTGTGTGTATATATATATCTTCTGAATATCAATACAGTACGAGTATTATTCATGTGAAACAACAAAATTAATAAATAATTATTACTTAAAATGAAGCCCTCAATAAAATTTCTCCCAGTGATCTCTTTCTATCATAATATATTTAAAAATATATATATGGCTCAACTTTACAAAGATATATAAATCTATCATTCATGTTTGGTAATTATATATGGTGCATAAAAAATTATTAAGTTAAAACTCCTTAATAGAATACATATGATATTAATAATTTTTTTTAAATTATCCCAATTATTGAAGTATCCATAAATTTGACTTGTAATATATAGAGTTTACATAAACTACAAAAATAATTTTTTCCAACCAATTAAAGATCAGGTTCAATTATTTATAATAATTTTTTCTCATAAAATTAAATCAATCATCAATCTCCTAATTCAAATGTAATACACATATAATTTTACTTTTCTAAAGTATTCAATTCCACCATTCATAATAAGATGAATTGGTAAAATATCACAAAAAAAATATTATACTATTTACTATAAAATTGGTTGAATCATATTACAGACATTTAAATAAATCAAGTTTCAAGTTTAAACTTAACATCATTTAATTTTGTTTTCTTCCCCTAAATTTCTAATGTATCTTATTCCATGTTTAAAAAAACCTCAATCATAGAGTTCACTTAAAATTTAATAATACATAGATGTTACTAAGTTTTACAAACACTGCTACAATCATATCACATACAATAAATACAATTGCAATTTGTACTATTATGATAAACATATTAAATTCATATAAATGATATATATTTACTTTTCATATTTCTAAATTTACAAATAAATTGGCATAATATTACTAATCACAAAATGACTAATAACTCCTTTTTAATTTAATCTATTTGGTTTCATATCACACACTTATCAACATCACATAATAACAAATACTTATAATTATTTGTCTCTCACACATCATAATAAATTTAAATGCTAATAAAAATTAAATATCACATATCTTTTAGGCTTATTACTATTTCTTTTCACTTTACAATAACTCTGGTCATCTTTCTCCACAATTCTTTGCCTCGAGTATTATAAGTACTTTTGATATTTTCTATAAAATCTCTTAGTCCTTTTGGTGTCATAACCAATTTTAACATTTAATTTCAATATATTCATGTATATTTGTCCATATAACTTTCGGTCATATTTTAACATTTACCTTTTATTTATATGACTTTTGGTCATATTATAATATTTGCTCGCATAGAGATATTATTATTTTCACAATCATAGTTCAATAGCCAAGACAAAATATCATAAGCTTTCAATTGTCAATTTTTTATTGCAATATGGTCATAGTCATTATTATTTTATCATAGAAATGTTCTATATTACAATAACATATCATCAATTTCTCAAAATTATATACTAATTAATATTCAAGACCATCACTTTTCACTGACATGATTCTTTATAAGCTATTAGTCTTTAGGACTATAGGAAAAACATATTTTTCAATGCAATACAAATCTTTTTGGACTATTTGACGCTTGAATCATTAGCATTCAGGACTTTGATATTTATAATATTAGATTATCAAATTGTCATAATATTTTTCTTATCATTGTCATTTATAAGAACCACAAGATGATCTTCTACCAAATAACCATCTATTATCAAAAGTGATATGACTTCTGGTCATATAATCACAAAATTAAGTGTATTATGGCTGCTGGCCACAAAATTAAGTATATATATATATAATATAGAAGAGAAAAACAAATATATTAAAACACAAATTAATATAGAGGGGAAGGAAATTAATTAGTAATATAAAAATATAGATACAATAATCTAAATAGGTGCAAGAATAATACTGAAACAAAGTAAATTAAATAAATTCAATCTCATAATCAAATATAAAGAACAAATAAACCTAAAATCATATAAATCAAATTATATAATCATATATAGTATCATATATTATGTGTGAATATAGATATATCCAAACAACTTGAACAAACCATATGAAATGAAGGAAACATGTAAATGACATAGATTATGTGTGCTTGATAATTATAATATACCATGAACATAAAAATAAACAATATAAAATATAATATAAAAATTAATAACAAGATAAAAGATAACAAAAGAAAAGATAAATATAGATAATATAAATAAAAATAACAAAAATAATATAGAACAATAGATAACGTAAAAATAAAAATATAAAATAATATAGATAAAAAATAAAAATAATAGCATAATATGAGACAAACAACATGATAAATATAGATAATAAAATATAATGAAAATGATTCAAAAATAACAAACAACATATTCAATATAGTAAATATACAGAAAATTAAAGTTACACATGATAACTGGGTAAAAGAAATATTTGTGTAAATAGAGTATTATCATATACTACAAGAACATATGAATCTATAAGAAATTTATACTTTAACTTTTTGAAGTGAACTCGTGCTGATAACGTGTTATAAAATAAGAGAAAAATGAAGAAGATAGAGAGAAAAAGAAATAACAAAACAAGAGATTGATAAGAGAGACAAGAGAGTATTCTTCATTCATTTGTATATTTATAATTGTACAAATGACTTGTGTATGACCTCTATTTATAGAACCCAACTATTAAAGACTAAATCTAAGGTTACAAAAGAATAAAGATGAATGTAAAAGCATTAACAATAAGAAATTCCTCTCAAGTTATTCATTGGGGAGGTTATGGGTTTGTGACATTAAGAGAATATTGAATCTTAAGAGGAATCCCAAGAGTTAAGGGTTATGGACATCTACACATACATGTAATATTTATAACATAGAGGTTTATTTCATATTTTTAGTGAATTTAATTGTTAATCATATTTTTTTTTATTTGATTTGCTATCATATATATGGGGGAATTAATCACCTAAAAAGCTGTAACTGAAAAACTATTAAATTGACAATACGATTATATCATTTAAAACTTTTTAGTGATTAAATCTTTTTCTTAAAATTTTTTAGTAATTTCCTTTTGTTTTTGGTACAAAAATTTTTGGAAAGGGGTTAGGCTCACCTATGATCCAAAGGCAGACTGAAGTCTTTCTTCATCTTAGGCGATATCGATGTCAGGTAGGGTGAGCTGTCAATTACCCTCAGGCGTAACACCTAGGAGGTAGGATGTCTCACCAAGTGTCGCGATTGGAACTACAACAAAGTGGTACTCCCTAAGGATCGAACACGCTCCAAATGGTCCCATGTCTCACCCCTTCGCTAGCTAAATCTACGGACGATGGGTAACTTCCTTTTTATTTTGATATGAAATAAATCTTTTATTTTTTCCCTATATCTCATCCTCATCTTATCTTATCTCATTCCATAGCATAACCAATTCATCTACACAATTCACGGTCCAACTTTCTTCTTCAAATTCCTCTCCGTAATTTTGTTTTTGTTTTTACATTTTTTTTTGTTTTAAAAAATCTGGAAACCCTTTCTTCTATGCTCCACAATTCTTCTTCACTTGAAGACTTAAGGCCACCACACGTCCATCACTGCCACATTTCCCCACTAACCACAGTCATGTCACATTCAGCGACCACCAGGTGTCCTTATCCCTGACGGATTAGTGAAGAAATTAGTTGTAGGAAGTTAATGGGTCTGTTTAGATAGGCTTTTAGAAAAGGACTTATAGAAAAAAATACTTTTGAATAGCTTTTAGAAAAGGGCTTTTGGAGAAGAATTTATAAAAAAAAAAGTGGTTCTAAATAAATGAGTGTTTGGATAGTTATTACTAGAATGACTTTTATGATTGGTAAATTATCAGAAAGGGTATGAGATAAAAAAAATAGAATGTTCACTCATCCCCATCTTTTCCTTTTTTTAACTATTCATCTTCCCCTTTACTTCATCCGGCAGCTTCTCCTTTCCTTCATCTGGCGGCTTCCTCCTCTCCATCTTCTGGTGTCTTCCTCCTCTCTGTCTTCTGGCATTTTCTGCCCTCCTTAGACCAGATTCTTCCTCCTCTCCTTCTGGTGACTAGCCACCAGTAACCAGAGACTTCCTTCTCTCTGCGACCCATGGCTACTTCCTCCTTTCTGATGGCAACATACTAAAGTAACGACGGAGAGGACGAAGACTAAAAAAGAAGGGGTAGAGGACGGCGATTGAAAAAGAGGACGGAGAAGAAGGTGCTCAACGCAGAAGAGAGAAGAGAGAAGAGAGGAGAGAGGAGAGAGGAGAGAGAGTATCTGAAAAAGTAGGGATAAAATAGCAATTAGGTAGTCTATAAGCTCTTTTACTGTTCCAGAAGCTATTCATAGTAGCTTATCCAAAACCCTAGTTTTAAACCATAGTTTGATCCAGAAGTCATTTTGAACAAACATAGATGTTTGTTTTAAAATTTTTCCAAACCAAGGTTTGGGTAATAAGTACTTTTAAAACCAAGGTTTCAATCTTTTCCAAATAGGCACAATATTAGAATTAGTATTGTTATTTTAAAGACTGTATAAATACTTTACTGTAAGGTTTATCGTGTATGCTTGTAAGTAGTATAAATAGGCATATAATATTTAGAGTTTGTAAGATTGGTTATTCATTTTAATCAAATGAGAATTTCATTCATACGGTGCGTTTGGGTATGGGAGGAATAACTGGGCTCAACATGGTACTAGAGCCACGGTGATCGCATCTTCAATCAAGAAAGGCCCAAGAACCAGCCCCATCCAATCTTAATAGTGCCAAAAACCCTAAGTGCAAAAGCCTTCGACACCAAAAATTCTATGGGAAATCCTAAGCACGATGCTGAGATTATGTCATTCAATCATCCTCTCTTTCTTTACCCATTGGACACATAGGGTAGGGATGGAAACAGGCTAGGCGGCCTATCAGGGGCCTCTAGCCTGGCCTGTATTTGGCCTGGTCTGGCCTGTTGTAAAAAATACACAAGCTAAGGCCTATATAAAAGCTTGTTTTCTTTATAAGGCCAGGCTCAGGCTCTTTAAGAAGCCTGTTAGGCCTGTCAGGTGGCCTGTGCCCGTCATTCAAAATATATTTAGTATAAAAGTGTAATAGATAGGTGTCGAACCCACTACCTATTAAACATAATACCACAATCAGACCATGAGGCTAACACATATTATTATAAATTTTATTCTTATTTTTTTATAACAATAATTAGACAATGAATTTTGATAAAATAGGCTCTTTTAACAGGCTTCAGGTTAGGCTAAAAAATTAGCCTACAACAGGCTACAGGCCAGGCACAGGCTAGATTGTCACTTAACAGGCTTGGCCTGTTAAGGCCAAAGCCTAGCCTAGCCTGGCCTGTTTCCATCCCTAACGCAGGGATAAACCATTATCCCTCACGTTCTCACTGGTGTCGAGAATTACACAGTGTGGAGAAGAGCCAAGAAGATCATGTTCATGGGAAAGAACAAGATCGAATTCATCGATAGAAGCTATAAACAAGAATTTCAAGAAACACCTCTCTAAGAGCAATAAGAGAGGTATAACACGGTGGTGCTATCGTGGATCTTAAATTTGATGTCAAAGGAGCTCAAGAATGGGATCATCTTCTTCCAGAGCGCCTACCATTCGTGGGTCGACTTGAAGGAAAGATTCGACAAGAAGATAGGTTCAAGAATCTTTTCCCTTTATAGAGAAATCAATCAACTGCAACAAGGATCCTCATCTATCATGGCCTGTTTCTCAAAACTTAGAGAACTTTGGCAGGAACATTCAGTGTTGGTTCTGATTCCCTCCTGTTCTTGTGAGACATTGAAGATCTACAGTGAGGCAATCCAACACCAAAATTTGTAATTTCTATTGGGTCTTAATGAAGGATACAATCAGGCCAGAAGTCATATCCTATTGACGAACCCCTTCCAACTGTGAATGATGCTTATGGAATGGTGGCCGAGGATGAGGCACATAAGCAGATTATTGACAGTGAAAAGAATCTCCCTAGTGAAGAAGTTGCAATGGTAGCAAGAGGGAGGGGCCACGGTAGAGGAAGAGGATGAGGATAGAACATAGCAAAATGCACTCCTTGCCACAAGAAAGGGCATGTTCATGAGAATTGCTTTCAGGTAGTTGGATATCCACCCAACTTCAAGAGAAGGGAATGAGACTTTGAATGATCTGGAAGTTCACACAAATACGGCAAGCATAATTTATTCGACATTCACTCAAGAACAATATGAGCAGATTCTAGAATTGTTGAAGAGAGATGTGAAGCCCACAGTCCATGCATTACTCGGTACAGGTTTGACTAACTCTACAACACATTCATGGTCACATGTTAATTGAATAGTAGATTCAGGTGCCACAGTTCATATGGTAGGAAATTTAGACCTATTGAACAATTATAAGAAATACAATAGGCCAATTAAAACCAAAAAAATAACAGATAAAATAGGTTACTTGATGTTTTATATGCACTAGAATTGAAACTTGATATCCATCCCAAAATTAACAAAAGAACATAAATGCTTTGCATCCTTCTTCCCTAATTTTTAGATGTTGTAGGACCTTCAGGGTGGGAAGGTGAAGCTGACTGGTAAAACATTTATAGGGTTATACACTCTTAGAATTCCTGAAAATATGTTCCTTGTGAATTCTTCTTTTGTAAACACAATTGAGAATGATTGTAGTAAAGGAAAACAGTCTGATATATGTCTATGGCACAAAAAATTAGGACACGCCCCATTATCCACTATGAGACACTTGAACTTTGTAGCTTATAAGAATGATGACAATAATAAATGTGATATTTGTGTTCCGTCCAAGCAAATAAAGTTTCCTTTTACAACTAGCTATATTAAATCTAAAAGCTATTTTGAATTATTACACATTGATATATGAGGTCCTTACCGGACACTAACACACTAGTGACATAGGAATTTCTTAACAATAGTTTATTATTACTCTAGAGGAACATGGATATTTTTTATGAAATGCAAATCATAAACTGTAATGCATATAAAACACTTTGTTGCGTATGTGTTAACTCAATTTTCTATTAAAATTAAGAGAGTTAGGAGTGACAATGGTATTGAGTTTATGAATTATGATTTACAATCTTACTTTCGTGAAAATGGCATTGTACATGAAACTAGTTGTCCATACGCTCCTGAACAAAATGGAGTGGTTGAGAGGAAGCATAGAACAATAATGCAAGTAACACGAAGTTTAATCTTGCAATCTGGCGTGCCAAATATTTATTGGGGTGAATGTGTGCTTATGGCAACATATTTTATTAATAGAATTTCCTCTAAAGTAATAGGATATAAGACACCCTATGAAATAATTTATGGACACACAGCAAGTCTAGATAACCTTAGAGTATTTGGTTCATTAGCATATGCCACGGATCTGAGAGTCAATTATAAACTGGAACTAAGAGCAATTGCTTCTATGTTCTTAGGTTAACCAAAGCATCAAAAGGGCTTCTTACTTCTTAACCTACAAGAGAAAAGTATATTTGTAAGTAGACATGTAAGCTTCATATATAGAGGACATATTTTCTTTTAAAGATAGTGCACCTAATGACCAAGGGGGAGTAGGTAGAGATCTAAGAGAAATGTTCTGGTTTAAACCTATAGAAATCTCAATAGATCACAATCAGATCATATATAACTCAAAGGAGCCAAACACAGAGAAAGAGGCTGACCTTTTACTCAAACAAATGATCTTCATGATAGAGTTGCCTTAGATTCAAACCCAACTAGAATTACCAGAGAGCGTTAGCCCCCAATATGGTCAAATGACTATGTATGTTCTGTTTTACAATTGAATATGAATGATAAAGGGAATAATAAATGTAAGTATCGAATTGTTGATTACATCTCTTATAAGAATGTATATGATGATTTTCTATGTTTTATGTGCTCAATTGATTCCACATCAGAACCAACTAATTATAAAGAAGCAAAGAAAAGTCCTGAATGGGTAAAGGCCATAAAAGCTAAAATGAAATCCCTTACTTAAGGATAATAAAACCTAGGAAATAGTACCGCTACCCAAAGAAAAGAAAACCATAGGTTGCAAGTGGGTTTTAGAATTAAATATAAGTCAGATGGAAATATTGATAAATATAAAGCTAGGCTTGTAGCCAAGGGGTACAATCATGTAGAAGGAATAGATTATCATAAAACATTTTTACCTGTTATTAAAATGTTTATTGTGCGTGTTGTATTGAAATGGACTGCCATTGGTAATTGGAATATCTATCAAATGGATGTACATAACGCTTTCTTATAGGGGATTTAAAAGAGGAAGTATATATAGATATACCTGAGGGTTTTGAGAGCAAGGCAGAGCATATGGTTTGTAGGTTAAAAAAATCCCTCTAGGGTTTAAAACAGGCATCTAGAAGTGTCAAGAGCACTGATAGAGGGATGTTTTAAACAAAACAAACAAGATTACTCTCTTTACTATGAGATGTAGTAATGGAATAGTTTTAGTTTTGGTGTATGTGGATGACCTTTTAATAACTGGAAATCCAAAATCAGGTATTATGGAAGCAAAACCCCTTTTGAATGACAATTTCAAAATAAAAGATGTAGGTTTAATAAGGTATTTTCTTGGGATAGAAGTTACAAAATCAGAAAAAGGTATTGTCTTATCACAAAGGAAATATACACTTGATCTTTTGGCTGGTACAGGAATGAGTGGGTGCAAACCATTGGGAATCCCTATGCCGTAGAATCTGAAGCTCAAGGTGTATGACAAAGAAAAGGACAAAGGATGCATTGCTAAGGGATCTGGACAAATATCATTAGCTCATAGGTAACCTGATTTATCTAACAATGACACAACCTGACATTTGTTTCTCTGTGCAAACCCTAAGCCAATTCATGCAAGCGCCCACCAAGACACATATGGCAGTAGCTATGGGAGTTGTGAGATACTTGAAAGGAAGTCCAGGACTTGGGATTCTGAAGAGCTCGGAAGGAGATACTAAGTTGGAGTGTTTATATGACTCGGACTGGACATCTTGCATCATCAAACAGCTCTCAGTTACTAGTTATTTGTTGAAGCTTGGTGGATCTCTGGTAATATGGAAGACTAAGAAGCAGAGTACAGTGTCAAAATCTTTAGCTTAAGTAGAGTACAGGGCACTCAGCATAGCAATCTCTAAAATAGTTTGGGGATGGGATTGTTGAGGGATCTAGGTATATCACATGAGAAACTAGTAAATATTTTTTGTGATAGTCATGCAGCAATCCATATAGCATCTAATCAAGTATTCCATGAAAGAACAAAACACATTGAAGTAGATTGTCATTTTGTGAGAGAGAAGTGGGAGAAGAAAGAAGTAGATTTACAGCATGTAATATCCAAAAATCAGCAAGCAGATCTTCTTACTAAAGCAATAAGAAAGGATATTCAAGCAAGTCTCTTATGTAAGTTATGGACTATCAATATTTTCTTACCCCAAACTTGAGGGGGAGTATAGGAAATTATTATTAGAATTAATATTATTATTTTAAAGACAGTATAAGTATTTTACTGTCAGGTTTACCGTGCATGCTTGTAAGTAGTATAAATAGGGATATAATATTTGGAGTTTGTAAGACTGGTTATTCATTTTAATCAATGAGAATTTCATTCATACGGTGCATTTGGGTATGGGAGGAATAGCTGGGCTCAACATTAGTGATAAATTTCAACAGAATTTAGCGACGGAATTTAACAACAAAATTTCATTTCAACGCCAATTTAGTGACAGAAAAGTTCCTGTTGACAATTGTGTGTGTGTGTGTTTGTATTGGGTAGTTTCAATGGAGTCTTTTGATCCTTGTAAGGGATCTCAGCTAGTAGGATAATGTGGGGGTAATGGTTGTATCAATATAAAAAGATATTATTTATAAAAAGCAAAGATTGAAGCACATAAAGTAGTGTTTGCCAATTCGTAAAATCCTTTGAACTAGTTGGTCTGATTTTACGATCCTTTATTTACATATCAATAAATGAAATAGTAAAATTATATATTTATATAAAATATTTAATGATATAATTTATAATTATGACTAAATAAACCTCTCCAACTTATAAATATAATTGAATGTGGATAAAAATATTATTTATAATAATAAAAATAAATTTTTGTGAATACGTAAAACATTTTTCTTAGAGTTAACCTTTAGTTGCCCCAATGTTATTTAAAGCTACCTCAATCACAATGAATATCCAATAGTTAATAGTTATATAACAATAAGATAATTTAAAAAATAATAAAAAATTCAGCCCCCCCAACGTAAAGGTACCATGTCTGCCACTACGATTTTAATTAAACTTTGATTTTAACTTTTTCAATTTTGATAATTTATGTTTAAAAAAAATTAAAATTGTTTTTTCAGATAAGAAGATGCTTTAAATAAAAGCTGTTCAAAATATCACATTATATAAATTAATGATACTTGATTGAATTTAGTTTTTATTTTTGCTTTGAGAATGAATTTAGTTAAAACTAATTAACAATTAATAAAGACAAAAATATAAAATAATAATAAAAATTTCACAGAGATTAGTAATATATCTTATAAATAAAGACATGTCACCTCCAAAAAAAATTCTTATACTTTTTATAGTTTTAATTATAATGAACTTCTAATGTTTTTTTTTTTTTGAACTGGCACTTTCAACATTTATACTAAAACAAAAAAAGTAAACATTATTAAATTTTTTTAAAATTTAAAAACTTTTTAATTTTAATTTTGTTTAATATACATTATATCATAAGAGTATAAAATCTATATAATAAATAAATAATAAAATTATATATTTATATTAAAAATTTAATAATATAATTTATAAATATAAATAGAATTAAAAAAAGTAGTATGAAATAAGAGGAAGTATTATTTTACAATTATAGATATCTCAATCTCTTCAGCACATCATTTCTTAACCTTTTTCATTTTATTGGCCCAAAAGAAAGTCCCTTTATTGAAAGCGGAAGGGTGAGTAGGCACGCACTGCAATTATTATTAAAAAGTTTATGAGTGAATATGACAATGGGCCCGACGCGGGATTGCAATTTTCATTATTTAAATGTAGATGTCACCTCCCTCAAATACTTTAACAAAAGTAAATAGAGAGAATTACGTAAATAGATTTAATTATTAAATTTTTTTAATAATAAGTAAGTAGTAAAAATTTATTATTATTTTTAAATTATAAATTATTATTATTTATTTCTCAGTTGTTATAATATTTTCTAGTGATTAAATCTCTTTTTTAAAAAGTTGTAAGTAATTATTTTCTTAAATAAATAATTATTTATTAATAATTATGCCTATATCTTATATTTAGATAAATATTTCTTTCTAAAAGACTTTTAGGATATTGGAGCAGGAGGAGTACCTCTATCAGAGTATTCTTTTTCCGTGGCTATTTAGCCGTTGGCTTCATAAGGAGAAGTGCACAAAGAGAAAACTTCATTATTAATAGGGGTGTGTAAGATGCCAATAGTCTAGTGAACTCGCTCGAATCTGTATAAAAAATGCCCTGTCTTGTGTAGTGAAAAATGACCCAATATAAAATAAGTAATTTCGGGTAGTGCCAGTATTCGGGCAGGGCTGGGCGTCGGGCAGGGGTTGCTGCCCTGCCCATTTTGCCCTGCCCAGTTAGTTACTTTTTTATATATCAAAATTTGTAGATTACATTATTTCACATAGAACGAATATGATAGATACTAGTGACTAAAAGGTAATTTTATAAATATAAATAGTCAAGTAGGTAATTGCATCTTTTAAAATTTATAATTAAATTAATTTCTTTCTTCTTCTTTTTTAAACTTTGCTAACCGTCATATTTTTTTCAGATGCTTCATCTTTGTCAGTTTTAGAGAGATTTATGCAAAGTTACAATTACAAACTACTTAAACTTCAAGGCTTTTTTTTTATATGCAATAGATTTCAAAACTTTAATTACTATCTTTTTGTTGATTTATTCTTAGTGGATTATAGATATTATTTAACTCTTGAAGACATATGAATATTGTATTATTTTAGAAGTTCATAATTGTAGATTTTTTTCACGATATGAGCAGGGTATCATGATTTAGACGTGCCCAGCCCACCCATGCCCAACCCGAAATGGTTAAGGCTTTTACCGGGCAGGGTTGAGTATCGGGCTATAAAATGCAGCCTATATTTTTTTCGGGCAGAGCACTGGGCAGGAGAGTTACTCTACCCAACTCTACCCATGCACACCCCTAATTATTAAAGTCTGATGAGTGAATGGGACCCACGCGGAAAGTGAACGTTTTAAAAACTTTGACTATGCCGAAATTTCCTGGGCACCACTGGGTGAATGAATAATGGCAATGATAGCGGTGGCTGGATTTTTTTTTTTCTTGTTTAAATGACTTTCTTTAATTTCATTAGAATCATAAATATTTTTTAAAAAATTTGTATTTATCTTCCTTAAAAATTTAAAAAATAAATAATATATATTTTTGCGAAAATTATAATTCTTTATTTTTAAAAGGACACAAGTATCTTTTTTATAAAAAAATTAGATAATTTTTAATTAAAAGTTAATTTGATGCAGTTTTCGTAGAAAATCTCACTAATATGCCTTTTGAAATTTTAAAATAAAAAAAGGTGACGTCAATTTACCAAATTTCAAATCAGGATTAATCACATAAAAGAAACTTTGAAATGTTTATATTTCTATAATATTGCTCCTTGGTCAGCAAACGTCGACCACTGGCTCTTGGCTCTATAATATTTCTATATTTCTACGCTAACATGGAACCATCTTCCTCTATTGGAGTCATATGGTATACTGCCGAGTGTTTCTGTGGCTGCGTCGAAAGAGAAGCTGATTTTATCTTAAGATCTGGAAAACAATCTGAAGCTGATTTTCTCAAGCTATGATTTACTTTTTTTAGCATATCAGTTTCACCCCCTTTGGAATAATTTGAATTATAAGATCGTTCTTTTCTTAATTAATTATTTTTCTCTGATGATTTGAATCCTACATTTGAACTCTCCCTCGGCGAAAAGTAAAGCCGCATTCACATGAATTTAGTGATAAAAAATACTGCTCCGCTATAATATAGGAACTAATCATTTTAATATATTTTTTATATTTATTTATTTTTTAAATTAATTTATTGATACTCCCTCAATAATAATAAAATAAGAAATATAAAAAAATTAAGTTATTTTAAAAAAATATCATAATTTTTTTTAATGTTATCAAATTAGTTAGATAAGTCTTATTTTAAGGATTAGAAGAGTACTAGATAGTTGTTTTTTGTTGAAGTATAAAATAAAATATTTATAACTCACAAGTTATTAAAACATGAAGTATTTATTTTTTATGCAATCAAGGGAGAAATAAAAAATAAATTAGGAATAATGAGAAAGTATATAATTTAAATTCTATTTCGTGGTGTCGTAATTTTTTCATACAAATCACTTATAGTAGTTAAATGCATAGATATATATTATATATAGGTAGCATTTATTTCTTTGTAATTTTGCTGAACTTAATACGGTGAATATCAACATGCGCATGGAAACATGACTCAAAAGTATTCATAGATATTACAAGGTGATCCACACTTCAAATAACGAAAGAAAATATTATTCACCTAATTAATAATATTATATTTACAGGAAATAAAAGATACTGAAGCTCAGGGAGTCATAGAAATTCAAAACAATTGCCCAAGTAAATGCTGTCCAAACAATTGCATGTCAAGCTACAAGCTTGGAAAGAATGTTGCTGAGATGCTTAAGGATGTGGATGAACTCGCAACTAAGGGGGAAACCTTCGGCAAGGATTTTATAATTGCTCATAAAATACCTACCAAAGCAATTGAGATGCCTCCAGATGAGACGGTGGGATTGGATTTAATGTTTGAAAAGGTGTGGAATAGTATTGAAGCAGAGAATGTTGGTGTCATTGGTTTATATGGGATGGGCGGGGTGGGGAAAACTACCCTGTTAAAGAAAATTAATAATGAACTTGCAAAGAGAAGGTTGGATTTTGATTTTATGATGAGGGTAGTCGTATCCAGCAAAGAGCTGAACTTAGATAGCATTATGGATAGCGTTAGAAAATTGATATGGATAGGGGATGAGGCTTGGAGTCATTGCATTAGCCAAGATGAAAAAGTAGCAAAGATTTATGGAGTCCTTAAAGAAAAGAAATTTGTCTTATTATTGGATGACATATGGGAGGAAATCGACTTGAAAAAGTTAGGAGTGCCGTTTCCAAAGGACACCAATTTTCAATCGAAAGTTTTATTCACAACACGGCTTGAGAATATGTGTGGAAAAATGAATGCTCAAATGAAATTCGAGGTAGAAGTTTTGACGGAGAAAGAAGCACTTGAGTTATTTCGCATGAAAGTTGGTGAAGAAACTCTAAATTCACACCCAAAAACATTCCTAAGCTAACAGAAGAGATGGCAATGGAATGTAAAGGGCTACCCCTTGCATTGATGTTAGTAGGAAGTTCCATGGCAGGTGTGAATAGCATTGAAGCATGGAAAAGCTCAAGAGAGAATTTATTGAAGTCTTCATGGACTGCTTCGGATTTAGAGACAAAAGTGTTCTCTATTCTCAAGTTTAGCTATGACCATTTACCAGATGAGGTTCACAAGAAATGTTTCTTGTACTGTGCCTTATTCCCAGAACACAATTTTATTAATATTTATCATCTCATTGATAGATTGATTGGGGAAGGATTTCTTTCTAAAGATATGTGAAGAAGCATGCAAGACATGAGAGGTGATTGTGAGTCTATAATTTTAAAATTAAAGCTCTCATGCTTGTTGGAGAGTGTTGGTTATAAGTGTGTTAAGATACATGATGTGCTTCAAGAC
The DNA here is from genome assembly GCA_037074615.1 of Leucaena leucocephala. Taxonomy (NCBI): domain Eukaryota; kingdom Viridiplantae; phylum Streptophyta; class Magnoliopsida; order Fabales; family Fabaceae; genus Leucaena; species Leucaena leucocephala. The sequence continues at coordinate 15,709,655 of CM073522.1, forward strand.
ATGGAGTTGTGGTTAGCTTGTGATGAAGATAAAAGAAATAAAAAAAATTCTTGTACAAGGAAATGCAAAAGCAGTTTCCCTTGATGATGTTGAAAAGTGGAATATTGTTGAGAGGATCTCAGTCGATGGAGGTGAAGAATGGCATGTACCATCTGCAACTTTCCCCAATCTGGTAACATTATTGGTTAGTGGATATAAAAGGATAAAAGGTTTGGGAAATATCAGATACATGAGCAGATTTAAGTGCTTGGAGTTACATGTCAATGGGAAGTTAAATATTCCAGTAGAAATTGGTGACTTGGTTCTTTTGGAATATCTTTCTTTGTATGGAGAAATGGAGGAAAATAAGTGTCCAATGGAGTTAAGGAAGTTGAGAAATTTAAAGTTTCTCAATTGGTACATAGATGGCCGTAATGCAAGGATTCCTTTGTGAGTGATATCACGTCTTAAAGAGTCAAAGAGTGTTGACTTCTGATGTACGGACAAGTGGTAGAGAGAGTGAATTTCTAAAGGAGGTGGAGTTCCTACCGAAAATTGAGGAACTAAGGATAAGAATAACAACAATAAGTGGCTTCAACATATTATGTGAGTCAGAACAATAGCAAAAATTCATATCTGATTTATTAGTATTGGCTTGCATGTCGAATATGAAGCAAATGCTATCTTTTAAGTTGTCCAGCTGTCGGGTGGAAGATTGTTTGGCTTTGGAGCCATGTTGTTTTACCATGTTACAATTTGTGGTAATTGGAAAATGTCAGTCAATAACCCATTTGACATGGCTCAAGTATGCTCAGCTCCTTCAATTCCTTCAATACAAAATAATAACTCTTGGTGCATTCAAAGTGGTGCAGAGGATATGCTGAAACTGTTCTAGATTCTTACAACCATGGTGAGCTAGGCCTTGATTGCTTTCTAATTTTGCAAATTATGGTACTCCACTATGAGATTACTGTTTTATTGAATAATTGAAACGCCTTTATTGGCTTCAATCAACTCCTTATCCAATCTTTAATATAATATATATTTAACTAATTTAATTATATTAAGAAAATTAGTTAAATTAATTAATATAATATATATTTTTTAAACTACTCTAGTCGTCTTTTTTAACTCCCTCCATCATTCTCTCTCCTACTTAATTATTATTGAACGAGTATATAATTTGAAAAAACTTGATAGATATAAAAAATAGATATTATATTCATAATTAAGATTAACTCCCTAATTATATTATATATTAATGACTGAAGGAGTATCTCTTACTGGACTTTTAGTCTGCAATATACAAATAAAAGAATTACTCCTATAGTCCCATAGTTATTTATCCTTATTTGATATACATTATACTCAATAGAAATAAAAACAACATAATAATAAATGTAGAGTAAAATGGTATATTTATATGAAAAATATTTCTCTCTATCCTATAATACTAGAGAAGTATATGGATCGTATAAATTCCTTACGGTAGGTGATTTAATATTTATAACACGCAGCAGTAAAATACTAAAATGTGGAAAGCTTGCAGTGAAAATTTTAATACAATTTGCCTCGTGGAAACAGAAGGCTCTCTCGCTCATGCCGAAGAATAATGCTTTTCCAACCTCTGATGCAACTTGGACATATAAGGAAAAATGATCTTCTTTACCAAAGCCCAATACAAAATGTAAACCTTCAACCTGAAATGGCCAGCAGGTTGCAAACTTAACCACACATCTGAAGCATTTAAAATTATGCTTCATTCAAAATTATACTTAACATATGCAGCTTATCAGAAGGTATTCCTAAAGGACAAGAAAATTTGTACGAGGCCAAAGTTTAATATTGATGCAGCAGAGGTTTACTTTAACTCTTTCCTCTCACTGATGCTGCTCAATCCATAAACTCAAACCAAAGAAAACACTTTTGAATATTGAACTATGGGGGCACATCCATCTGATAATATGTGGACATGGACCATTTCAAAAATTACTACTTGCAACATCTTGTCGACAGCTCATTGAACCCAAAGCATTGCAAAGTTTCTTTTCCTCTCCTTGAAGGAAGGATGATGACCAATCACCAAAGCAATCATGCCACTGTATTTCATGCAAATGGTATAGTGTCAGAATTGGGTTTTAAGTCTTGAAGCCTTCAAAGGATACACCAAAACATCATAAAATGATTAATGAGTCAAAGACCATCATCAGATACAAACAAAAATGAAAGATACATTTACAATACATTCACTCATAGCTTTACTTTGCATATTCGCTTCAGAAACTACACTAAAGAGACTTCTCTGAGACATTTTTAAAAGTTGGTCTCCTTTCTGAATGCGTCAGACGAGCGCCTTTAATGTGACAGGGGACTCTTTTTTTTTTTTTCAAGAACCCCTGAATGCATTCTTACAAGGCAATACCATGGTTATGCTTGTTGCCTATGGTGAAAAGGGTGAAAAAGAAAATCAAAACTTTAAACAAAGGTTTGAGATATTACCACGAATAAGTACACGTACAATCAAACAAATATACACTTAATCTAATGAATTGCCAGGCCTGACATATATACAAAATTTCTTTTGGCTTGCAGGGGAAGAGATTGGAATGACATCTTTTGTCTCACTTGATGAACCATGACCCCAAATCTTAGATATGAATCAACTATTCAAAGCATACTATTACATTGAGGATTATATAAAGAATAACTATCACAACTCATATTCAAATCTCACTTACAGTAAGCAGACAAAGAACATGCAAATGTTAAAATAAAAGACTTCGGAGCTTTCTTTTTATCCTGCCTGACAGAAAGAAAGGAGAAGAAAGAAACATGGATATAGATGCAGAAACAAATAACAAGAACGCGGGGCAAGAGGTTTGAAGACAACAATGCAGAAAAGTGGCCTTCTCTTTCCTAAAAAACTGGTCTTCTTGTAACGTGTAAGTTACAGGTTAAACATTTAACTTTTAGGTTCCATTTAGAATAGACTTCCCTTTAGGGTGAAAGATAAATACATATTATAAACTTGCACAGCTAGGATTGGTTTTCCGAACTCATGATGATGTATTATATCATTAATATAATAGAATGGGAGATTAAGATATCAAAAAGGGAAAAAACATATAGACATGACATTGTAATGACAGAGTGATTGTCAGGATAAACCCTTCAAATATCTCTATCATGACTGTTGAAGCATCCATTAATTATAGGAAAATTCAGAATAAGTTAATGTCATTGTAATGACAGAGTGATTGTGATCAATGGTCCTCCAAGAATGAGGACAAAGAAATAAGCAGACTAACCGGCTGTACAAAGCCCAAAGTCCATTTGTTTTACAATTTATAGGATTGGTTTCAGGAAGAATGCAATATTAAGAAAACAAAAAAGGAACAAAGCCCATGATTTGTTAATGTGAATACTTTTAAAGCATCCATTGAATCCCATTGACAGCTCAGAATCCCTGCAAGCAAGCAAATCCCTTCTTTAGGGATGACTGAACCATACAACATTGAGAAAGGAAAATAAAGTTCAGCGGAATAAACTGTGAAGAAGGAGAAACAGATATAGAAGAAATTGATGGAAAGCCTATAAAGGGAGAAGGGAGGAGGGAGGAGGGAGGTGGGAGGTTAGATGTCATGGGAGGAAATTTGAATAACCTACACATTTTAATGAGTAGAGGGCCAGAGGCCACCTCCAAAAATACATCATCGAAAACGATGCATTTTACCAAGAATCACCTTTGAGAAATAGTTTTGAAGCGTGGCCTTAAAAAAATAAGGGAAAATTGTAATTAAGTCATGTGGAAGGAAAGTAATTGTAACTAAGTGTCAAAAAATTATCAAACGATTGTAAAATTTTATGGGACTTGTGATTCATTCTTTTAATTATAAAATGAAGAAACTGCCCCTGTTGTTTAAAAAATAGAGATTGGAGTAGAAGTCAATTGGTGCGCTGGTCTGTCTGGAAGCGTAAGGAGGAAGATAGCGGTTCGGTGGTCTGCATGGTTGGATCTCGGCTTCCTTTTCTTGTCATCTTGCTTTATTAAGAATAGGAGGAGTACCTATATTTGTTTTTGCCTTCCTAATTTCAAATGCCCCTTTTCAATCGGAACTGATTTCTGAAACCTAAATCTAAATCCAGTTTCCGTAAACAGTGAAGCTGAACTACTGAAGCTCTTCCCTTCTCCTACTTACTAATTCAAGCTCGTCATCTCTCTCTCTCTCTCTATTTAGTTATTTGTTACAAATGATCTATTACCAATCTATTTGAACGCTATATTATAAATTGAAAGTTTTGGAAGATGCCTTGGAATTAAAATAGTGCTAGCTAGAAGAAATTTGTTCCTCTTTTGACTTGGGAGGATAATTGCGAATCTGAAAACAATGTTTACAGGATACATTTTAAAGTTTCTCTAACAATTAACAATAAAGTACTAGGAACAAAAATTCTAAGATTAAGAATGTTGTTGACTGCTGATTTGTGCTGTTATATATGTGTATGAACCAGTTTTGTCCACAATACCCACTTTATTTTATTTCATTCCATTTTGATTCATTGATTTTTTACTGATCGTTCTTGAAATTATATCTGACGGTGTGTATAGAGAGTGACTTATAACCAGTACTGAAGTCCTTTTGAGAAATCTACGGTGTGTATAGAGAGTTACTTATTCAAACATATCAAGATGGGGGCTTGAACTTGACATAGACTATAATAATTTCCTTTCATGGATAGTTTGAGATATATCAAGATGGGATAAGTGGCATATTTTGAGAAACAATATTATGATTTGAAATAGACGCATGGCTTGGCTTTGTTATTTAAACATCCATCTATAATGCACTTTAGAAGGCTCAATGATTTATATATCATTTGATGCCTAATCTAAATATGCAAAAATTTTGTTCATGGTTTTCGTGTTTCAGCTTGGACTCTCTTCTTTGCTGCCTATATTCCCCTTATATATGTGTTGGATATATACTTTTTGGAAAAATTATTCCCGCAGCACTTTCTATGCATCATTTGATACACAGTGGGATTGCTATGTGGGTATACTAAGATTGATTCGTGGGCTGGAACGTGACATGCAAAGCTGACAGTCTCAAGTTGTTATAGTCACATGAGATGTTCTTGGTTAATTCCAGAGTTACTGCTGATAATTCATATTCTACTGTTTAAATTGAAAAAAAAATGCATAAATTTGAAAAACAATTGTAATACAGAGTCTGATCATTCATATATTACTGTTTAAATTGAAAAGAAAAATGAATAGATTTTAAAAAAATTGTAATATAGAGTCTAATCATTCATATTCTACTGTTCAAATTGAAAAGAAAAATGAATAGATTTGAAAAAAAAATTGTAATACAAAGTTTGATCATTCATATTCTACTATTCAAATTGAAAAGAAAAATGAGTAAATTTGAAGAAAAAAAAAATTGCAATACTATGATTAACTGTGTTGTAGGACAAAGGTAGCTGCTTGTTCAAAGCACTTTGTTGGAGATGTTGGAACAACCAAGGGAGTCAGTGAGGACAACAGAGAGATTGATTGGCATGGGTTGCTTAGCATTCACCCGCTTGCCTATTCCGATTCCATTCTTAAAGGGATTGATATAGTCATGGTTTCATATTTCAATTGGAATGAGGTGAATGTCACCAGGAATGTCAGAGAAAAAATGGATTAAATCTCAATTTCAGCAGAAAAAGATTTATCATTATAGAAGATACTATGAGCCTAGACACATAGTGAAGATGTACAATAATCCAAATCTAAACTAAGCAATGTTGGTTGCTTGTATATTTTTTTGTGTAAATGCATTGCCCACTCTCCTTTTTGTTTTATAAATAGCTATGGAAGGTTATGCTAGTAATTTTTATTAACCTTGATCAATCTACACCTTTTGGATAATAGGGTGGATCTTAAAAAAGGTGACTATGTGTGTTGTATTATTTTTATATTTGATGCAAAGAATTAGTGTACTTGTAAAGTACATATATATGAAATTATATTCTCACCTGAACGGTGTTGAGAAAAAATATGTTCAAGTTGTTTTTTTTCCTAGGGACTTGTCATTTATTGTTGGTAGAGTTATTATTTTCTTACCCAGAGTCCTTTTATGGATTAATTCTAGGTGTTGAGCTAGCGTGCCTAGTGCATTTTTTGGTCTCCCAAATAGCTAGGAAGAAATGTGCTCAAGTTATTATTCTTTTACCATGAAGTTGTCATTCTTTCATAGTGGAGTTATTATTTTTCTACCCAGACTTTTTTTATTTATTTCAGGTGTTGGGATAGTGTGGCCAGTGCCTTTTGGGTCTCCCAAATTGTTGAAAAAAAATATGCCCAAGTTGTTATTCATTCACCAGTGTGTTGTCATTCCTTCATATTAGAGTTGTTATTTTTCTACCAATTACATGTTATGGTTCATTTCAAGTGTTGGGATAACATGGCTAGTGCCTTTTGGGTCTCCCAAATTGCTGAAAAAAATATGCCCAAGATATTATTCATTCACTAGTGTGTTGTCATTCTTTTATGATAGAGTTATTATTTTTTTACCTAGTTGCATATTTTGGTTCATTCCAATTGCTGGGATGATGTAGTTAGTGCCTTTTGGTCTCCCAAATTGTTGAGAAAAATGTGTCCAAATTGTTATTCTTTTACTAGTATATTATCATTCCTTCATGCTAGAGTTGTTATTTTTCTACCCAATTACATGTTTTGGTTCATTCCAGATATTGGAAACCAATACCCCCCAATTGTCATTTCTTTTCCCATGGAGTTGTCATTCCTTCTTATTGAAGTTGTTATTTTTTTCCTACAGAGTTGTAATTGTTTAAAATCATGTAAATAATTTGTCAATTAGCTGGGAATAAAAGCACTCAAGTTGTTATTCCTTCACTAGGGTATTGTCATTCCTTTATGTTTTAGTTATTATTTTCTCACCCAACGTATTGTTTTGGGTCCCCTACTAATTTGGGAACAAATACCCCCAGTTGTTATTTCTCACCCAAGTTATTATTCTTTCATATTTGAGTTGTTATGACGAACTCAATGATTTGTATTTGGTTCCCTATTAAGTCGGTATCAAATGCCCCTTAGTTGTTATTTTTTTCCCCAGTTGTCATTCTTTCATGTTTAAGTTGTCATGTTGTGGCTGTATGGATAAAAAATAGATAATGAAGTATTAATTTGTTGTCAAATTCCTTGTGAAACTATACAATTCAACATCACACAAGATCAATAAGCTAACGAACAACATAAAAATATTAAATTACTTTAAATTCTCTTATTACAAGAGTTGTCATTATTGTCAACTTAGTGACTAAGTACTAGATTCATAATTATACACTAGTAGTCACTAATTATCCATCTTTATCTTCACCTTCATCTCCGCCTTCCTCTTCAGCTTCCTCTCAGTTCAAAAACCAAGAAAGCAATAAGCAATAAATATTTTAAGACCATAAAACAACAGCCATGAATCCTCATGCTTGTTTTTTGGTCAGGAATACATCTTAAAATCCTAGGTGAGTAAAGAATATCATACCTCCAACAATAAGCAATGTTCCTGTTATTTAGAAGTTAGCATACATCCACAACAACATAAGGATAGCAAAAAGCCCTACAATGAAGACACCAGGAGTATAACCCAAGTACAGAACAGCAGCTCCAGCAACTCCCTAAAGCATACTGTACAGAGAAGGGGCAATCCAAGGTTAACTATTTCATATACAAGGTAGGAGTGATTCTGCTGGTTGCTGGCTATGTGTGAGCCCTTTCATGGATCTTGTTAAGTTGATAGGTATCTGTTATTTTTATTTGTATTATTTTACACATTTTTTGAACTTATTTGTATTAATGCTTCTATTGTATCATAACCTCATAGTTCAATAAAAAAAAGGTCAAGCTAAGAAGAAAAAATCTAAAGAAGAATTCAATTGTGTTCAGTTTTACAATAAGTATGCTATTTCGAAAAAAAAATTATGTTTAAATATGATACTTTAGTAGTACAGGAATGATTGGAAACACAATAAAAGTTATCGTGGTTTATGAATTTCATCCTACAGAGTACAGACATTCATTTTAAATTTCATCCATCCAATCAAATACAAGTTGCTGCAGCCTGCAAAAATAAAAAAACAATAAAAGAAAGGAAAAGTAGTTCAAGCTAACCATGGAATAAACATGAGTGGGTATTGGGGACAAAATCGGTACATACACATATATAACAGCACAAATCAGCTTGATGGTCAACAGTATTCTTAATCTTAGAAATTTTGTTCCTAATACTTTATTGTTAATTGTTAGAGAAGCTTTAAAATGTATCATGTAAACACTGTTTTCATATTCGCGGTCATTCTCTAAAGTCAAAAGAGGAACAGCTTTCTTCTAGCTAACACCTTTTGAATTCCAAGGCATCTTCCAAGACTTTCAATTTATAATGTAGCATTCAAATAAATTGGTAACAGATTATTTGTAACAACCTAGCAGATAAAAGTTTACAAGCAAATGAAAGTACTCTCGTAATTTTTAAGCTATGGACACTCACTGAGAAGATAACTAAACAGAGAGAGAGACGGCAAGTGTGAATCAGTAAATAGGAGGGAAGAGCTTCAGCAGTTCAGCTTCGCCATTGACGGGAAATGGATTTAGAATTAGGATTCCGAAATCAGTTCCCGATTGAGAAGGGGGTTTTGAAATTCGGAAGGCAAAAACAAATACAGGTACTCCTCCGATTCTTAATATAGCCACAATGACGAGAAAAGGAAGCCATGATCCAACATGCAGACCACCAAACAGCTATCTTCCTCTTTATGCTTCTCCCTCTTCAGACATACCAGCGCGCCAACTGACTTCTACTCTGATCTCTGTTTTTTAAACAATAGGGCAGTTCTTTCATTTCATAATTAGAAACATTAATCCCAGATTTCATAGAACTTCACAATCATTTATGATTTCTCGATACTTAACTACAATTTCTTTCCACGGGACTTAATTACAATTTTCCCATAAATTAACAGCGTTAACTAGAGTGAGAAACAATAGAAACTGTCTGTAGAATACTGTATTGTGCAACAAATTAATTTTATACCTCTTCTTTATCACTTAAAGGCAAAACTGTGACACCGTTCTTGTGTCGAAGCGTTACTAATTGAGCCTTGATGCAACTTCTCCGATAGAATTCAATCTCACATCACTAATTACAACCATTAGCCACATCAGACAGGTGATTTGCGAAGCTTAGTCTGGTAAAACAAACAAATTGATGAACTAGCCATGATCTGGTGATTCAATTGCGAAGAGACGAGTTGGACTTGTTAAAATGCAAATCCTCTTTAGTACTACTTGTTATCCCTGCAACTCAAGTCTGAGGAAACTATTTGAGCTTCCTGTAGCAGACCCTTGAGACTAAGTCCAGAGATAAGTGGATAACAAATGAGTTCATTTAGGGAAAAATCTCCGTAAGACATTTCTTTATACCAAAAGTACGCCTCATTGAAATCCTTCAAATCGTAGTACCCCTTCACCAATATGTTATACATATCAGCCTTTGGAACCACTCCTTTAGCCTTTATGTCATGAACAAGACGCTTTACTTCCAACACCCTCTTATGTCTAAGGCATATTAAAATTGTCATAAGTTACCTTGTCCGAATTAATCCCCTGCTCAACCATCCGTTGGTGCAAAGACATTGCCTTCTTAAATGGAGGGCAACCGCCATAAATAACCAAATTATCTTATTTAATATGTCAACCGTCACATGCTCACGGGGGGCGCTGTGTGTTCAACTTTAAGAACTATTTCTTTATATATATATATATATATATTGGTAATGAATTTTTAAACTTTTAGAAAATTCTATTTTTACAAGGGAATAGTAGTTCAAGAATCATTTAAAAAATTTTGAAGTTTTTATTCTCCAAATTGAGTGGAAGTTGTTCTTAAATGGTTAAAGAACTCTAATAGATGACCTTAAAGTTGGCTGTAACATATATACCATAACTCAACTAATAAATATGATTTTTTTCTTGTAAATATTTTTTTAAAAAAACTTTGCTAGTATTTAATGAAATTCAAGGGACCTATTTATATTTAATTTTTTCCCACTTTTTTATCCACAGCGGCTACTGTACAAATCAAATTTTAAAATTTTAAATTTATTTATATATCTCGATATAATGTTATAATAATATTTTTATAAAATATTGAAGCTTAACTATTGAAAATTTTTTGCGTAGAGTTTATGTAATATTCCTAAAAGATAACTAGAGACTAATCTTATTGAAATATAGAGATTATTAAAATAGTTTTACTTCTTCTAATAAATACTTTTTCATACGTTCGATTTAGTTCAAATTAATAACATTATATTTAAAAAATTTAGTCATTTTTTAACTATACCAAACTTTATAAAGAATTTAGCCGTCTTCTAACTATACTAAATTTTATTGGTTAACTATTAAAATTTTTATCTAATGATTTTGAAAGAAAAAGGAGCGTAGAGGAGAGAAGCTAAGCCCGAACCAATTCCCTCAAAAGCCTACAATCTGCTAAAAAGAAAACCCAGTTGTAACCGACTTCACTCCTCTTCATTATGCATATGTAATCGTCTTCGCCTGCCACACAAACACCAGATTTTTTTGCAACAAGCCACTGATTCAACTTTAACTTTCCAAAAGTGAAATAATCAATCATTAATCAAGCTGATGAGTGAATAAGCCAGCTTCTCTATTACAATGGGCCCTACACACATTTTATTGATCGAAAGAAAATTCCTTTATTGAAAGTTCACGAGAGAATATTACATTGGGCTCTGAGTGTAAAGTTAAACTAGCCTTGTAATTTATTATTCTAATCTTATATATAAAAATCTATCTTAACTAATTTTTTTATATTATAAAAGATTAGTTAAGTCATTTAATATACTTTAAATTTAATTTTTTTTTAATTTATCTTTTTTAAAAAATAAGTGTTGACTCCTATTTTCTCTCACCTCCTATTTTCTCTCTCTTCATTTTTAATAAGATTAAAATTAGAAAACATTTATTAACTCTCTTATAAATAGACTTATATTAAGGATAAATATTTTCAGCCAAAATAAATTTATATATAAGACCAATCTGCATTTGAAGTAGTAGACCAATCTGCATCGCTTATCAGTTGAGTCTTCTTCAACATCTCATCTCAGAGATCTGATCATCTTCAGTGCTAGCATGGGTCCATCATCTTTTATTGGAGTCATATGGGAAGCTGCCAAGTGTTTCTGTGGCTGCGTCAAAAGTGAAACTGATTTCGTCGTTGATCTGGAAAACAATCTAAATGTTACTTTTTTTCAAAAAAATAAAAATAAAAATGCACGCGGCACTATTGATATTTAGCCTTATTATTTTGCTATGCTTAATTATTAAAATGTATGTGCCCTTGTGAGAAGGCCTATGAGCACTTGTAATTTCTTTTATCAGATTCTATTAGAATGCAAATTTTGACCTCTAAATTTTTATATAGACTTATTATTTTAATATGTTTAGTTGTCAAAATACAGATGCCCATTTTTAAACAAACCTATAAATACTTATAATTTTTTTATTAGAACATGCTAGAATGTTATTTTTTTGGCCAAAAGTTAGAATGTTAATTTGAACTTATAAATTTTTATATAGACATTTATTATTTTACTATGTTAATTGTCAAAATGAGCATATATATTTATAAAAGTATAAGTTTTTATTAGGATTTGCTTTTCATTTCAATAGCTAAAATTATTGTCATCATCTTCCTTCCTAGCTTAATTTCATTCTGAGTCTAAAAGATTAAATTGAAACTTTAGAAACTCTTGGGTCTCATTGAAAATTAAGTGCTATTGGAACTTCTACAACCTCTAGACTTTCAAGTAATTAATAGACATAAAAATTATTTTTTTGATACAAAAATTTTAAAAGGGGATTGGACTCACCTACGATCTAAGGGTACGGTAAAATTTCTCTTTCTCCTAGATAATATCATAGACATACAAAATATGTTTGCATAGGCCAACGTACATATTACAATGGGCCATGTAACATTGCCAAAATTAGAGGGGGAAAAAACGGATATATAGAGCATAACTGAGGCCTAAGAATATCAGTTAAATATTTAAAATACCTCAAAAGTAAATTGTTGGTCAAAAGCCTATTTTTGGCTAAAATTTTAGGAAAACAAAAGGAGAGAGTAATTATTAAAATTATCCAGATCTCATAAAGATTGATAAAAAATCATGAAATATGAAGCATAAAGATTTAGGGAATTATAGAAAATTTTAATATCACAAGAGAGGCTTAAATAATTTTAAAGCTACTTTTTAAGAATTAAGGGCTTATTTTTTAGAAAAAACTCAAGAAGAATAATTTGAGCTTGTCATTTAGCTTAGGAATTTCAGGAAAATTAGTTTAGGAGCTAAAGAATCTAATTAAAGAAGAAACTGATTATAAAGTATAAAGGATTAATTGATAGAGATTATTTAATTTAATGTTTTGAGTATATTAATCAAGGAACAAAACTGAAAACATGGATAAGGTGAAGGGCAAAATGGCCATAACGCCAACACAAACCCAGTTGCCGGCCTGCGCCTCATCCATCCTTCTCTCATTTTCCATGCTCCAAACCAGAGAAAGCAGACAGACAGACAGACAGTCCAAGGAGACAATCAGAGAAGATAAGCTCATAGCCGGAGGAGGAAGATGGGAGGACGAGAGGCCGGAGTCCACATGCTATGGACGATCTAGACTAAGGTAAGCCCCCTAAACTCCCTTCCGTCCTCAGTTTCTTCAGTTGCTATGATTTTGGGGTGAGAGGAGTGATTGAAACTGAAGCTAAGGGGAGGGAAATCACCGATTAAAGTTTCTTGATGGTTGATTTGTCAAAAATCCTGCTTGATTGTTGTTGCATGTACTCTGGATTTGTGTAACGAAACAGGAGCGATCTCACCTAGTAGGTAATAGTTGTTATTGTTGTATCAATATAAAAGGATTTATTGTAAAAGAAAAAATTGCAATTAAGTCTCGTGAATCGTTTGTTTAATATCAACAAATCTTCAATCGATTGTAATAAAATTATTCAGTATCTTGATATAATCTTTGATATGCATGTGTTCTTGTTACCAAAGCTGATAATTTTGGGCAGTGCTGAATTAAGAAGCTTAGATACTTTGCACAAATAATTCTGACGGGACAAATATCTTTAGTTGTTATTTTTTTACTTTTAATTATTATTTTTTTATGTTTGAATTGTTATGACGTGACTATATAGATAAAATAAATAGATAAGAAAGCATTAATTTGAATTCAAATTTTTTGTAAAACTAAATAATTTAATGTCCCACAACATAATCAGCTATCGAATAATATGAAAGTGTTAAAATATTTTAAATATTCTAATTAGATGAGTTGTTATTAATTATAAATTTAGTAACTAGGTACTAAATTTTTAATTAGATACTAATAGTTACTAATTATTCATCTTCCTTCTTTTTCACCCTTATGTTTACCTTCCATCTTCGCCTTCTACTCAATTCAAAACCCAAAAAAAGAGCATCACGTCCTACAAGAAATTATAAGTTACTGAGTTAGGGAGTTAATAATAACATATATATAACAACTTGTATTGCAATATTTAAACTAGATGGGCTAGCATCTTTCTTTAGCTCAACCCCATTAGATGGTTTAGTTCTGATCAATTGTCCTCTATCAATTTTTGTAACAAAAAATAAATTGTCCTCTATCAATATTTTCCAATTACGAATCAAATGAAAATGGAAAAATAAGAACGCAATAAGCAATATCTCCAAAGTCAACCTCCTCCCCCAAAAAATTATTATCAAGTAGCAGTACTCCACAATAGCATCTCAACGGAATCTTGCAATTAAGATTCCATATCATTTCATGATACTTACTCCATTCCCAACTCCGACATATATACCTCCTTCCTCACAGGCTCTTCTTTTTCAGATAGTGTCAACTTTATGTGGCATGGAGACGACATGTACACTGCAAAAGCAGGTTTCAATCAATAAAAGCACGCAGCAAAAAAATTTAAAATTAAAATCTCAGGTGTCAACTCTTTGCTTTTGTGCTTGATTAACCTGGATGTGAGAAATGTAGAGAGCATCTACATCCAAGCCTTTCAACTGGAAAGATGCCGTAAACCCAGGGAGGGGGGGTCTATTAAAATGTAGATCTGAGTCCTCTATTACCTTCGGGACAAGCTGTAAATGGGTAAATTGATAAGCAGATGTTGGCATAAATTGGTTTTACAAAACATATATGAGCATCTTAGCATGACATACTTCAGCATTACTATCTGCATTCTTGAGCAAATCAAGAATGAATTTAGCTGACTTAACGGGCCATCGTCCTTGTCCATTAGAACGCCTGTTCTTTGCCTGGGCTGTTCTCCCTACACCGCCACAGAACCTTCTGAAGGGAATAGCTTGTTTGTGGGCTAACACATCCTCCAAGGACCTTTTTGCCTTTGCCAAGGGCAACGTCCTCATGACAAACGCTGTCTCCCTATCGGATCGTTTAGTACAAGGGATTTAGGGGTGGGGAGGAGGGGGAGGAATTTTACTCTCCTCTTTTGTTTGGGTGTGCAAAAAAAAGAATTTCTCCTCTCTTTAACTTTACCTCCCTTCTAAAATTAAAAGAATTTAAAGAAAAGAGTTAATATTTATATTTTATAATATTAATATACTTATAATTTTTTTAATATCATAATATTATTCTTATATTATATTTTATTAAAATATTTTATAAAATAATATATGAATAAATTTATCTATATAAAAATATTTTTTTCTGTTTTTTTTTAACTAAATAAAATATAAATATTATGTCAAATTATACGTCATTGTTGTTATTGAGGCTAACTATTAAAAAAAAATATTAAATCATGTTGAACTATCTGTCTCTTCTAGAGCGCACTGTGGTAAACTTACTTGTCATTATCATAGTAGCAGAAAATGACCACCGTTGATCTCTCAAACGTTTCATGTGAGACGAGAGATGTGAGATTTGGGTGCGTCCACATGAGACATGATGGGGAGGCGGGCAGTATATGAAAGTTGAAACAGAAATGGGTAGGGCCGGAGGAGTGGGACAATGGGATCTGCTCTGATGTCCCTCAAATTTGACAATTCCGTTCATCTGTCAAATCACTATCTTTTTTTTCACCTCTTATTTTGTTACTTTTACCCCCTTCTCCCTTCGTCATATGCCATTCCCAGGAACTGTAGAGGAGTAAAAAGGCCAACTCAGTTCGAGTCCCCATTTGGTGGGGTGTTGGAGAAGAGAATAAATTTAGGCAGCCTTACCCCTGCTTTGCAGAGAGGCTGATTCGAACCCGCGACCTCAGACCCCACGGCAAGCAAGCCTACCACTTAACCAGGCCGGCCCTTCAGGAACTGTAGAGGAGTATTTCATTTTTTTTGTTTTAATCTAGAAGATTCCATTATTAATAAACCATTTCTTCCCAGTAACTTACCATTTGGTGGGATATTTTAACATGGAACACACTTGACATAAGTAAAAAAGAAATAATTTAGTTTTTTTGTTTTGTGTGGGGTTAAAAATAAAGAAAGGTAGTAAAGAGTTTGGGGGAGTTGGAGGGGTACTGACAAGGGAACAGTAGAAATAGAGAGAGAGGACAAAAGAATGATGTTACGTATCACTGAAGCCTGCGAGAGGGGCAGCAGCAAGGCCGCGTCTCCATCAAGGTCTCGTTCTCTTGTGCCGCGAAACCCGGACTCCAGCAGTCCCACCTCCCTCACAATCCCCCACTACCCTAATCATCACCCCTCGCTCCCCAATTTTTTTTTTATGAAACTCTGAAAGTAATTTTCTTCAATTATTTCTGCGCATTATTTCTAAATTTATTGTCACATCCTTATCCAATACTACCTCCAATGATAGATATAAAAATTAAATATACAATTTACTTTAATTCTTAACACGATATCTTAATTTATTTTATTTTTTAAAATTATAATTTTTTTAAATATTCTTATTAATTACAAATAATAAAAAAATTTATAAAATAATAGTTACATTGCATATAATTATAAAAGT
Organism: Leucaena leucocephala; assembly: GCA_037074615.1. Lineage (NCBI taxonomy): Eukaryota > Viridiplantae > Streptophyta > Magnoliopsida > Fabales > Fabaceae > Leucaena > Leucaena leucocephala. The sequence continues at coordinate 15,725,736 of CM073522.1, forward strand.
TATTCTAAGGCTAACATATATTTATTATAAATATTTAACTTAATTTAATTAATTTCTGTAATATTTATAAATTAATTATTCATCTCTTATGTTAAAGGATGAGAGGCCGTATACTAATTGAAGAATCGTCGGATAAACACGCAGCTAATAACTTTATTTGAAGAATAAAGTGTAAAAAATTTACAGGAACGAACTCCAGCATTCCAGTGTAACATAAAACTTTATTTGTTATTTGAACAACCTATAGATCTGACCCTACATCTAACACAGTATACTATTATACTCCCTCTTATCATAAACATATAAAAATTATAAAAAAAAATTATTTCATCTTTAAAAGTTATAATTTTTTTCTCAAAATTTTCTTATATGATTACACATATTAATAACAGTTTAAATACATATGATTAAAAAAGATATTTTAAAAAATTAATATATAATTATTATAAATAACTAATTTAACTATTTTTTAATATACTTAAATATTTAAATATATTTTATATTAAAAATTAGAAGTAGTGTATAAAAAAATAATATACTATAAATAGATATTAATTAGGAGATAAAATATATTCTCGCCCATCATATATATGGCTGGTTTGGATGGATTTTTGAAAAATAATTTATAGAAAAAAAGATTTTTAAACAACTTTTGAAAAAAGATTTTTGGAGAATAATTTAAATCTGTTTAGATAGACTTTTAGAAAATGACTTATATAAAAAAAGTTTTTGGACAACTTTTAAAAAAGGGCTTCTGGATAAGAGTTTATGAAAAAAAATATAGTTATGAATAAATGAGTGTTTGGATAGTTATTACTAGAATAACTTTTATAATTAGTAAATTACTATAAAATATATGAAATGAAAAAAAAAAATTATCTCTCACTGTCCCATCAGTTCTCACTCTCTCGTCTCATCTCTCTAAACTTCTCTCGCAAAAAGCTCATCTTCTCTTCTCATCTTCTCACAATGGTAACGACAGAAGAAATCAAGCAAGAAGACGAAGAAGGGAGAAGAAGTTGCTCCATTTTCATTTTTCACTATTCATCTTCTTCCTATTCTTCCTTGACGAACAACAGATGACAGTAGCAGCAAGGGATAACGGTCGACAGAAAATTGAAGCAGCAACGGACGACGAAAAATGAACTATAGAAGACGACGTATGCAGAGGGAGGAGAGAGAGGGTAAAAAAAAACTAAGGACAAAATAGTAATTAGATAGTTTATAAGCCATTTTACTGTTCCAAAAGCTATTCCTAGCAGCTTATTCAAAACTATAGTTTAAAACAATAATTTGATCCATAAGCCCTTTTGGCCAAATATGACTGTTTATTTTAAAATTTCTTCAAACCAAAGTTTGGATTAGAAACCTTTTTAAAACTAAGGTTTGGATTCTTTCCAAACATATGGGAAAAAAATTGTTCTAAATAAATGAGTGTTTAAATAGTTATTACTAGAAAGACTTTTATAATTAGTAAATTATTAGAAAAAGTATGAGATAAAAAAAAGAATAATTCAACCAGCTGCGATCACTATTCACTCGTTATTGTTGAAGTCGTCGTCTCTCCTACATCGTCTCCTTCCTCCACTGTTGACCCTCCTCCATCACCGTTGTCGTTGCAGATCTAGAAGAAGACGAAGACTATGTTGAAAATTGTGCCCTAGGGGCCAATCATTGTATTATGAACATTATTGATTTATGAATTTCTTAATTATGTTATCATATTATTTGCATGTTTACTGTGATGATTATCCTTGGATAACTCATGATCTTATCATAAATGTCCCTGGTCGGTTATCTATGCGGGAGCAGAGATAAAATAAGACCAATATGATTTTGAAGATGTATATAGGTATAAATCAAAGTCATAAGCATATGTAAAAGTACAAGGTGTTGGACCGACCCGCTATGAGAGAGCTGCATGGGTTAAGTCATAAGTTTCTCTCATATATAAACCATGTCGCTATACCCTTTGACCTGAGGTCATAATGAATTCCTACATGACAATGCTAAGCTTTGACCTAGTCAAAAATTACTTTTGACCGAGTGATCATAAAGACTATGTTTGAGTTTAGTGGTTTTTCATGTGGAGGAATATGAATGGTTAAGATGGCATTTGTCCCTCACATTTATAGAGAGACATTATTGGGCCCCTCGATGAGTGAGTCTGAGAAATATATAGTCATACTGTAATAGAAAGGTAGTTCCATTTTTATAGTCAGACTACTCAGGGATCGATAATGTAACGGTCAGGAACAGGAAGATGACGTTCTCCATGCCCCATCCATGACCAAAATGTCATGTGACAAAAGGGACGTGATATGGTTGTATGAAAAGTTACATCGTTCATTGATCCTCATATAATTTGGGTAGTTGTGATATATTGCTAGAGACCGCTTACGACTTGTGGGTCAGTATAGTAATTGGCCCACTGTCAACTTCATATGGGCCTATAGGGTCCACACAAAATATCCCAATACGAGCTATGATGTACAGATTCATTGAATCTAAGACATGTCCAGATTCAATGAATAATCTAGGGTAGATGTGTATATATATATAAATTCGTATATATATATTATATACAATATAAGAGATATTTGCAAGATTTAATTTATAAGGATAAATTAAATCTCTATCACTTTTGAATTTAAAATTTAAATTGATATGATATCTCAAATTTGATTTATGAGAATAAATCAAATATAATTATGTCTTATCTTTATTTTAAATTAAATGAATAGGTAAATTAAATCTGTGGGACTGATTTAATGTAAACTATATTTATTTAATTAGTTTCTTATCAAATTATGCAATATATATGATATTGTATTCAGAATTAACATAAGATTAATTCTAAAATCTAACTCAGTCAGAACACCGATAGCATCATATATATTTGACATTAAGGGCTAGCGGTTTTGACGAGTGACAAGAAGGGTGCAAAAGGTTTGCAGATAAGAAACGGCCAAAATAGAGACGGTGAGGACGGATTCTCGAGAAAGCCCTAGAGGGATAAGAGGAGCTAGCACATCGTTCGTGGTTAGAACGCTGTTCGTGTGGATGTTGGTAGAGGAAGTCGATATGAATCGTCGACTTCTCGCGATCGAAAAGAGACCACCAGTGGCAACGAGTAGATACTGAGGTCACGACCATATAGGCATCCTGAACGTCGGAAGATCGAAAAGAGACCACCAGTCACCACTAAAAGTTGAGGACGTCGCGACTGACAACTCCAAAGACTACCCGTCGCGACGAGAAGCTGAGGACGTCGCAACTGACAACTCCAGATACAACAAGTCGTGACGAATAGATATTGAGGTCGCGACCATAATTCGAATTCCGAAGGTAATACTTCTTACTCCTTGACTTAAACACACTCGGTAGATCCAGATAAGGAATGAAAAAAATTTTAAAATTAATTTCCGCTTCTTGTCTTCCAATTCCCTATAGACTAAACTCGAGCTTCTAGAACGTTGCCACCTTAAATCTGGACGGAAGTGAAGAAGAAGACCAGAAGAAGTCGACAGCCCCCTCTATGATGGCGATTTGGACAGAAGTGAAAAAGAAGTCTCATGTGACCCACGATGACAAAAAAATAACAAGAGGTGAGGGGTAGATTCTGAAAGAGAGGAGAGAGAGTAAAAAATGGGGGTAAAATAGTAATTAGATAATGTATAAGCTCTTTTACTATTTTAAAAAATATTACTAATAGCTGATCTAAAACTATAATATAATCCATAAACTATTTTAAATAAATCTAACTATTTATTTAAAAAAAATTAAATTAAAATCTAAACTATAAATACTTTTAAAATCTCAGTTTAGGTGGAATCTAAACACACATATTCTAAAAAGATGTTAATTTGGCTATTATCAAGTCACACACTAGTATACTAGTTTGGCCCTATTAAAAAATTTCCCGGTTTAGTGGATGAGCCGAATCAGACAAGTGATCGGTTCACCAATTTCTGGTTTGATGGGTGGAAGAAAATTCTTTTATCAAGACGCCCTGCAATTATTATTAAAATTTACTGACCGAAAGAAAATTCCCTTTGATGGGTGAATATGACAATGGGCCCTAAGCGGGATTGCAATTTTCATTATTTAAATTTGCTTGCCCCCCACCTCAAATGCTTTAACAGAAATAAATAGGGAAAATTACTTAAATGGGATTAATTATCAGAAAATTCTAGTAAAGGAGTAGCAAAAATTTATTATTATTTTTTAAATTAGAATTTGTTATTATTTATTTTTTAATTGTTATAGGACTTTTGAGGGATAAAATATCTCTTTTTCATGGAGCTGTAAATAATTATACCCCCAAATAAATAATTACTCATTAGTAATTATGTCTATCTCTTATATTTCTTATATTTGGTTAAATATTTTCTTCTAGAAGACATTTAAGATATTGAACTGGAAGGAGTACCTCTATATGAGGGAGAGAGAAGGAGAGAGAACCCTCGTATTCTTCTTTCTCCATGGCTATTTAGCCGTGGGCTACATAAGGAGATGTGTACAAAGAGAAAACTCCATTATTTGATGAGTGTAAATTGATATCGGCGAGAAAAAGGAGATTTTGCCTTATTCCTATAAGTAAAATTTGTGTGACAAAAAAGACAAAAAAAGGCTGATGAGTGAATGGGCCCCACGCAGGAAGCGAAAGATTTGAAACTTTGACTATGGGGAAATTTCCTGGGCAACACGGTGTGAATGAATAATGGCAATGATAATGGTGGGAGGATTTATTTTTCTTGTTTAAATGACTTCCTTGAATTTCATTAGAATCATAAATAATATATAAACTTTTGCGAAAATTATAATTCTTTATTTTTAAAAGGGCACGAGTATCTTTTTTATAAAAAAATTTAGATAATTTTTTAATTAAGAAATTAATTTGGTGCAGTTTTCATAGGAAAATCTCACTAATATGCCCTTTGAAATTTTAAAACAAAAAAAAGGTGACGTCAATTTACCAAATTTCAAATCAGTATTAATCATTTAAAAGAAATTTTGAAATGTTTATATTTCTATAATATTGATCCTTTCTTTAAAAAAAAATCCTAGCCGGCTCAGCAAACCGAGACAACAGGCTCTTGGAGTCACCAAATCTATTTATTAAAATAATGTAAAATAATACATAAAATAACTATCAAAATAAAAAGGTTGGGGAATTTAGAACACTAGTATTACGCTGGAAAGCAGTTTATCCTTTTATATTAAGGATTTGCAACATTTTTCTTAATAAATTCTACAATTTGAAAGATTTATATAAAACATCATATTTAAGAGAACTTATTACACCAGATATAGTTATAGAGACGGAATTTACTGCAGTTTAACTGCCTCAAAATTTTACCCTAATCTTTCTTGTGAAATTAATGTGCATTTTCTGAGCCACTCGTTTTTTGCAGGAAAATGTTAAGAGATGACTTGACTGTAACTTAAAGCAACACGTCTTCCAACAATTAAGCACCTATTTTTGCTTCACAATTAGCAGAAACAAGTTTCTTTTCAGTTGAGTCTTCTTCAACATCTCATCTCTTTGTTCACCTTCTACGCTAACATGGAACCATCTTCCTTGATTGGAGTCGTGTGGGATGCTGCCAACTGTTTCTGTGGCTGCGTCAAAAGAGAAGCTGATTTTATCTTTGATCTGGAAAACAAGCTGAAGCTGCTGCAAGATAAAAGGGAGAAGCTTGAAGAGGTTAAGAAAGATTTGGAAGAACAAATTGAAGAAGCTAAGAACAATCCTGAGATGAAAATATCTCATCAACTCAATGGTTGGCTGCAACGAGTTGAACGCAGAATGCAGGTCATTTCTCAAGATATGATTTACGTTTTTTTAGCATATATCATCTTCACCCCCTTGGAGTAACTTGAATTTATAAGATCCTTTTTTTCTTAATTAATTATTTTTCTCTGATGATTTGGATCCTACATTTGAACTCTTCCTCTGTGAGAAGTAAAGCCGCATTCACATGAATTTAGTGATAAAAATAATATTCCTCCGCTTAATACAAGAAATTAATGTTAGATATATTTTTTATATTTATTAATTTTCTTGTCTCCATAGTCCGGATCTCGTCACTGGAGCTCAGATCTGAGTCGTCGTGGTGGTCCAAATCTTGCTACTAGAGTTCATATCACGCCATGCTCATTGGTTCTACGTCTTCATAGTTTCTTTCCATTATTTTTTATTGATTGCTGATGGAGTCCCACGGTGGTTCCCATGGTGGCCGCCCGGTAGTTTTTGTGGAGGGTGGATTTTGTAGGGGTGTTATGGCTGACTTAGGTGGAGGTTAGGTATATTTGTTAAGGGTAAATTGGTAATTTTGTATTCAGAATTAATATATTAATTAAAAAATATTTCCCAATTCCATGGGTATACCCAAGAAAACTTTTAAGATCATCTCCAAATCCGTTTCTACTCCTACTTTCCCCTTAATTTCCATTTCTATTTTCTAAAAACTCTTCCATAGCAAACAAACGGGGCATTTGTGATAAAAAGTACTCCTCCGCATAATATAGTAACTAATTGAATTTATCATATTTTTTATATTTATTAAATTTTTTAAATTAATGTATTTTCTAGAGAAGTAGGTAAAAAGTAAAAAAAAAAAAGAGATGATTTAGATATTTTAAAAAAATTATCACATTAATTAATTTAATTAAATTTATTAAATTAATCAAATAAGTCTTATTTTAAAAAGACTAGAGAGGAGTACTAGATATTTTTTTTAAAGTATAAAATAAAATATTTATAACTCACAAGTTATTAAAAAATGAAGTATTTTGTTTTTGGGCTTATTTGGATAGGATTTTAAAAAAGTACTTATGAAAAAAAAAAGGTTTATGGACAACTTATAGAAAAGGGCTTTTAGAGAAGAGTTTATAGAAAAAAAGTGATTTTAAATAAATAGATATTTGGATAGTTATTTTTAGAATGACTTTTTATGGTGGTAAATTACTAAAAAATGTATGATTTGATTTAAAGTAAGAGAGAGGAGAGAGGTAGAAAGAAGATAAGAGAGAGGAGAGAGGTAGAGAGAAGATAAGAGAGAGGAGAGAGGATGTAAGAAAAAGTAGAGATAAAAGAAGAGAGAAGAGAGATGAGAGGGGTAGGGATGAGAGAGGAGAGAGGAGAGAGGGTGTAAGAAAAAGTAGGGGTAATATAATAATTGGATAGTCCATAAGCTCTTTTACTGTTGAAAAAGCTATTTTAAATAGCTTATTCAAAACCATGGTTTTAAACCATGATTTTGTCCAAAAACACTTGTGGACAAATAAGCCTGTTTGTTTTGAAATTTTCCCAAACCAAGGTTTTACCCAAAAAAAACTTATAAAACTTTGGTTTGGATCCTTTCCAAACACACTCTTTATGCAATCAAAGGGCGAATGAAAAAATAAATTAGGAATAATGAGAGTATATAATTTAAATTAAATTTCATGGTGTAGTAATTTTTTCATACAAATTAATTATAGTATTTAAATGCGTAGATATAGTATTATAGTAGATATAGCATTATATTTAGGTAGACATTTATTTCTGTGTAATTTTACTGAATTTAATACAGTGAATATCAACATGCGCGGGGAAACATGACTCAAAGTATTCATGGATATTATGAGGTGACCCACACCTCAAAGAAAGAGAAGATTATTCACCTAATTAACAATTTTATATTTGCAGGAAATAAAAGATACTGAAGCTCAGGGAGCCCTAGAAATTCAAAACAATTGCCCAAGTAAATGCTGTCCAAAGAATTGCATGTCAAGCTACAATCTTGGAAAGAATGTTGCTGAGATGCTTAAGGATGTGGATGAACTCGCAACTAAGGGGGAAACCTTCGGTAAGGATTGTATAATTGCTCATAAAGTACCTACCAAAGCAATTGAGATGCCTCCGGATGAGACGGTGGGATTGGATTTAATGTTTCAAAAGGTTTGGAATAGCATTGAAGCAGAGAATGTTGGCGTCATTGGTTTATATGGGATTGGCGGGGTGGGAAAAACAACCCTACTAAAGAAAATTAATAATGAACTTGCAAAGAGAAGGTTGGACTTTGATGTTGTGATGTGGGTAGTCGTATCCAAAGAGCTTAACTTAGATAGAATTATGGACAGCATTAGAAAATTTATATGGATAGGGGATGAGGCTTGGAGTCATTGCAATAGCCAATATGAAAAAGTTGCAAAGATTTATGGAGTCCTCAAAGAAAAGAAATTCGTCCTATTATTGGATGACATGTGGGAAGAAATCGACTTGAAATTGATAGGAGTGCCAAATCCAGGGGACACCAATTTTCAATGCAAAGTGTTATTCACAACACGGCTTGAGAATATGTGTGGAAAAATGCATGCTCAAATGAAATTCAAGGTAGAAGTTTTGACGGAGAAAGAAGCACTTGAGTTATTTCGCATGAAAGTTGGTGAAGAAACTCTAAATTCACACCCTGACATTCCTAAGCTAGCAGAAGAGATGGCAATGGAATGTAAAGGGCTACCCCTCGCATTGATTGTAATAGGAAGTTCCATGGCAGGTGTGAATAGCATAGGAGCATGGAAAATCTCGAGAGAGAATTTATTAGAGTCTTCATGGACTGCTTCGGATTTAGAGACAAAAGTGTTCTCTATTCTCAAGTTTAGCTATGACCGATTACCAGATGAGGTTCACAAGAAATGTTTATTGTGCCTTATTCCCAGAAGACCATATTATTTATGTTCCTGATCTCATTGTTAAGTGGATTGGGGAAGGATTTCTTTCTAAAGATATTTCAAGAAGCTTGCAAGACATGCGAGGTGATTGTGAGTCTATAATTTTAAAATTAAAGCTCTCATGCTTATTGGAGAGTGTTGGTTCTCTGTGTGTTAAGATGCATGATGTGCTTTGAGACATGGCATTGTGGTTAGCTTGTGATCGAGATAAAAGAATTAAAAAAGTACTTGTACAAGGAGATGCAAGAGCAGGGTCCCTTGATGATGTTGAAAAGTGGAATATTGTTGAGAGGATCTCAGTTGTAGGGGGTGAAGAATACCATGTACCGTCGGCAACTTACCCCAATCTGGTAACGTTATTGGTTAGTGGATGTGAGAGCATAAAAGGTATGGAAAACATCAGATACATGAGCAGATTAAAGTGTTTGGAGTTATATGTCCATGGGAAGTTAAGTCTTCCGGTAGAAATTGGTGACTTGGTTCTTTTGGAATATCTTTCTTTGGATGGAAAAATGGCGGAAAGTAAGGGTCTCATGGAGTTAAAGAAGTTGAGTAATTTAAAGTTTCTTTGGTTGTGCATAGGTGGCCATAATACAAGCTTTCCTTTGGGATTGATATCATGTCTTCAAGAGTTAAGATTTTTGAGTGTTCTAGCACATACATTGGCAAGTGATGACCAAAGGAGCAGAGAAGAGACGGAACTTCTAAAGGAAGTGCAGTGCCTTTCGAAAATTGAGGAACTAAGGATAAGAATAACAACTACAAGTGGCTTCAACATATTATGCGAGTCAGCAAAATTGCAAACGTGCATATATGATTTACATCTTGAGGAGCTGGACTTTAAGATGGATTTATTTTTGGCTTGCATGTCGAATATGAAGCAAATGCAATGGTTTGAGTTGACCAAATGTCGGGTGGAAGATTCTTTGGCTTTTGAGCCATGTTGTTTTACCATGTTACGAAGTGTGAGAATTAGCCATTGCGAGTCAATAACCCATTTGACATGGCTCAAGTATGCTCCTCTCCTTAAAGTCCTTTCCATGTATGCTTGCGATTCAGTGGAAGAAGTAATAAAGGAAGAATCCACAGAACTTGAGAATGTGGATTCTTCTACATTCTCTTCTCTAGTAGGGTTCTCTTTGTCTGGATTACTTGAGCTTAAGAGCATCCACAAGATACCCTTGTCTTTTCCTTCCCTCGAATCCTGCGGAATATATCGTTGTCCAAATCTAAAGAAGTTACCATTTGATTCCAACTCTGCCAAACTCAAGTTGACGCTTATCCAAGGAGAACAAGATTGGTGGGACAATTTGGAATGGGATGACTCAGCCACTAAACTCATCTTCAATTCAAAATTTCAACCAGTGGTAAAGAATTAAATTTTTTCTTTTCTTTCTCTTCCTCCAGAGATTAATATAGTTGGCCTTTTAGACTCATATATTCAAATAAGGCTTGTGTTTTACAATTTCACCCAATAATTTTCCATCATTCACAGCAATATTCTGATCATCTGCCCATAAAACAATATTTTGCGAGATTTATTAAGGACTGTATATATATATTTGATGCAGATAGGTCCCTTGATATTTTATATTATTTTCATTTTGTTACTCACTTAATCTTGACTTTTATCTCTTGTTTGAGGTTGATTTGAACTTGATTATATTGTTACATATATGAGTTATTAGATTGCAAAACAAATTGAGAATTTCATGGGGTTTATTTCATATTTTTAGTTGATTTAATTGTTAATAATATGATTTTCCTATTTTATTTTATAAGGAAAAGTTTAGGTAGGTTTGGCACCGGTCTCCCACCAAGGCCAGGGTACAGCCCAAAGCTCAAATAGTGTTCATAGAGGACTTACGATAGAGTCATCACAACGGCAGCGGGAATCGAAGTCACGTTCTTATAGGATAAGGGCTCATTTTTTACTATACGTGTGCCAATTCTCATTGCTATAATTTTCCTATTTTATTAGCTATGTAGGTATAACTTGGCTTTGGAATCATCGCCCTACATCCATATTCTCTCTCTTCACTCAGTTCATTCACCACTTTTGATCATCTTTCCTCATCTCTCTCATTTCTCTCCATGATTGTGGTGCTTCAATTTTTCTCTATTTGTTGATTCCTCTGCATACATAATTGTTAATCTGGCATGGCACCGTAGAAAGGTGCAGGGAACAGATAATGCAGTCTCACATAGAACAAAAGGAAGAATAAAAACTATTATGAATAAATATAAATTTATTCACCCAACAAAATGAAATTTCACATGGTGAAATTGATGAACTTTGCTTTGCACCACCTCTAAACAAAAGTCAGCGCTATGTCCCATAGTAACCACAAAGGAACTTTGATATTAATGGTAAGATTTTTCACAATACGGTGGATGCTAATGGCTATAACACTAATAAACTCTTAACTATTTTATTAAAATCTTATAATACTTTATTCAATTATAGATTTAGGCTTATTTGATTCAATATTTTTAATATTTGTATATAATATTAGTAACTTATATTAACCTTTAAAAAATTTTAAACCTAATAATAGTAATTAATTAAAAATCTTTTTAACTGATTTTATAATATTTTTAACTTTAATGATGATTTATAATAATTATAAATAACTTTTATTTTTAAAATATTTTAAGTCTTATAATGATAATTAATCAACAATCTTTTTAATTAAATTTGTAATATTTTAAATTTATAACTATAATGATAATTTATAATAATTATAAATAATTAATCAACTATAATCTATTGAGAAATATCTAGTTAAAAGAATAAAAAAAAATACGACATCCTAATAGAAATGATAAAGAATACTAGGGTCTTTTATTGAAAGATGTGAATAACGTTAGTAGTAATAGGCCGCGGCACACACGTTCCAGTCAGTAACTTATAGCCATCTGATAAAAGTACTGATGATGTCAAGCTTAACAAAACGTGAATTCCACAAGACGCGGAAATAACAAAATTGAAAAGGTATAATCTTGTATTAGCCTGCAAGATGAAATGGAGGAACAACAATGCAATGCAAGCAACTAAACAGCTACAAGTGAAAAATTGCAGATTCCAAAATACTTAAGCCAGTTACAAATGAACTTTCAATAGAACATAATGCGTGAAATATATACTTCTAAAATCTAGGTTATCAAAATATACTCAATCCGTTCTTAATTATAAGAGTAAAATTAGGGTTAAATTTGTTTCCAAATATAATTTATCTCTTAAAATTATAATTTTTTCTAATATTTTTCTATATGTAATTAATTAATTAAAGAGTCAAAAGATTACAAATTCTTAAGAGTACCCCATAAGCGTGTTGTTTGGAAAGGAGTAGAAGCGCAGCCAAAGACATGGTTTTCAGTGCCTTACGTGAAGAAGCGCATGACAAAACATACAGAGTTCCCATTTCTGCGTATTTACTTGTCACAATGAATGCCTATAGCTTTGTGTGAAAAGGTAGTTCTTGATGAGGATAACCCAAACCCAATGGTTGGCTCCGAATTTATATTCCCAATTGATATGCTTCTATGTGACTCTTCTCCCTTCCACATAAATCTACTTCTGTTTTTTCTTAGTATTAACCCTTTCTATATATATATATATTGGTAATGAATTTTTAAACTTTCAGAAAATTCTATTTTTACAAGTGAATAGGAGCTCAAGAATCATTTAAAAAGTTTTGAAGTTTTTGATCTCAAAATTGGATCAGAAATGGTTCTTAAATGGTTAAAGAACTCTAATAGATAACCCTCAAGTTAAATGTGACATATATACCATAATTTGTCTTGTAAATATTATTTTCTTAAAAAAATTTACTAGTATTTAATGAAATTCAAGGGACCTATTTATATTTAATTTTCCCCATTTTTTAACTACAACAGTCACTGTACAAATCAAAATTTAAAATTTATTTGTATATTTCTATATAAAGTTAGAATAATATTTTTATAAGATATTGAAACTTAACTATTGAATTTTTTTTTATAAATTTAGATAATATTCTCAACTAATAACTAGAGATTACTCCTATCGAGATTTAAAGATAATTGAAATAGTTTTTTTTTTCTTCCAATAAATACTTTTTGATACTTATCATTTGGTTTGAATTTATAATATCATATTTAAGAAATTCAGTTATCTTTCAATTATACTAAATTTTATTGGTTAACTAAAATTTTACCTAATGATTTCGAAGGAAAATGGAGTGTAGAGGAGAGAAGCCAAGCCCGAACCAATTCCCTCATAAGGCTACAATCCACTAAAAAGAAAACTCAGTTACAGCCTACTTTACTCCTCTTCACTATGCATATGTAGGGCATGTTAGGATAAGATTTTAAAAAAAAAAATTTATAAACAGCTTATGGAAGAAGGCTTTTAGAGAAGAGTTGATGAAAAAAAAAAGTGATTTTGAATAAATAAGTGTTTGAATAGTTATTTTTAGAATGAATTTTTATATTGGTAAATTATTAAAAAGGGTATAATTTAATTAAAAATAAGAGAGAGGAGAAAGGTAGAAAAAAGATAAAAGAGAGGAGAGAGGGTAGATGAGAGAGAGAAAAGAAGAGAGAGGAGAGAGGAGATGGGTAGAGATGAGAGAGGAGAGAGGGTGTAAGAAAAAGTAGGGGTAAGATACTAATTGGATAGTCCATAAGCTCTTTTACTATTCAAAAAACTAGTTTTAATAGTTTATTAAAAACTATAATTTTGTCCAAAAATACTTATGGATAAATATTACTGTTTGTTTTTAAAAAAATTTAAATCAACATTTGAGTTAAAAACTCTTAAAATTATGATTTGAGGCTTTACTAAACAAGCCGTAATCGCCTTCGCCTGCCACACAAACACCATATTTTCTGCAACAAGCCACTGATCCAACTTTAACTTCCAAAAGTAAAATAATCAATCCCTCGTCAAGCTGATGAGTGAATAAGCCCGCTCCTCTATTACAATGGGCCCCACACGCATTTTATTGACCGAAAGAAAATTTCTTTTTTGAAAGTTCATGAGAGAATATTATAAGGAGCTTCGAGTAGAAAGTTAAAATAGCCTTGTACTCTATCATTCCTCTGTATATAAATTCACTTTAACTAATTTTTCCATAAAATATTAGTTAAGTCATTTCATATAATATTTTTAAATTTATCCTTATTTAAGAATAAGTGTTGCCCTATATTTTCTCTCACATCTTTTTTTTTTCTCTCTTTCCACTTTCAATATTATTAAAATTGGAAGCCACTCATTAACATTATTATAAGTGGACTTATATTAAGGACTAAAATTTTTAGCCAAAATAAATTTATATATAGGACCAGAGTGATATGATACGAAAGCTCTCGTATAAGTGAAATGTCACATATTCCATCCAATTTATAATGAATTTACAATTTCATATCATTAGTCCTTCTCTTTTAATTACAAAAAAATCATTATGCAGAAATTTCCAGAACCCTATTATATGTGTTGGATTTTTTTTTTCCTTCACCACTCTAGAAAGTGCCAAGTTATATACATATCTACATATTCATATTATAAGCTAGATGTCACGTGGCCATTACCCTCTCCCCATAAAACCGGTTGTACAGGGTGTGCAGCGCCACACTTATATAGTCAGGACCCACCCCTCACCTATCCAATGTGGGACTTTTGAGTCGTCACACTCTCCCCCACCCAATCCTGTGACGCCCTCGTCACAGTGGGGCCCCCTGCCTACCCCGCACCCCGAGGGCGCTTGGCGAGACATCGGAGTCGGAGTTCGGGTCGGCTCTGATACCACTTGTCACGTGGCCATTACCCTCTCCCCATAAAATCGGTTGTACAGGGTGTGCAGCGCCACACTTATATAGTCAGGAGACCTATCCAATGTGGGACTTCTGAGTCGTCACATAGAGTTTGGCAAAAATTATAGTTCCTTAGTTTTAAAAATGTAAAGATGTCTTTTGAAAAAGACAAATTAGCCAATTTTTTAAGAATTTTGTTGAAATTTCCGTACCCCGAGCTTCCAATTCTAGTATAACTAATATGCATTTTCTGATGAGCCACAGGAAAAAGTAGAGAGATGACTTGATAGTAAAATAAAGCAACTCGTATTCCTTCCAACATTTAAAGTAGTAGACCACTGCATCGCATATCAGTTGAGTCTTCTTCAACATCTCATCTCAGAGATCTGATCATCTTCAGTGTTAGCATGGATCCATCATCTTTTATTGGAGTCATATGGGCAGCTGCCAAGTGTTTCAGTGTTTTCGTGCATCCATCATCTTCACTGATTTCGTCTTTGATCTGGAAAACAATGTAAAGCTGCTGGAAGACAAATGGGAGAAGCTTGAAGACGTTAAAAAAGCTGTGGATGCAGAATTGAAGAAGCTAAGAACAATCCTGAGATGGAAATATCTCACCAACTCAATCGTTGGATGCAACGAGTTGAAGGCATTCAACAGGTCGTTTCTCAACTTACATATTTACTTGCTAACATATCATTTTCACCCCCTTTCGAGTAATTCTGATTATTTTGGTGTTAAAAAATACTAATTATTTGTTTGATGTATAAAATATTTATAACTTACAGTTAATTAAAACTGAAGTATATAATTTTTTATGCAATCATGGAAGATTGAAACAATAAATTAATTTCAATGCTCGTAGAGATAAAAAATATATAGTCTACAAAATTAGGAATAATGAGAATAAATATAATTTAAATTAAATTTCACGGAGTCCTACTATTTTCTTACAAATTAATTCTAGTATTTAAATGCGCGCATATAGTATTATACACACACACACACACACATATATAGGCATTTATTGATGTGTAAATACTTGGGAATTTTGCTGATCTTCTTAATACGGCAAGGTCTCCCACCTCACAAATAAAGAAAGAGAATATTATTCACCTAATTAACAATATTATATTAACAGGAAATAAAAGATATTGAAGCTGAGGGAGCCCGATATATATATATATATATATATATATATAGGATAAATGGTTTGGAAAATCTCAAATACATGAACAGGTTAAAGTGCTTGGTGACTTGGTTCTTTCGGAATTTCTTTCTTGGTTTAGATCAATGGAGGAAAGTAAGTGTCTCATGGAGTTAAAGAAGTTGAGAAATTTAAAGTTTCTCAAGTTGCGCATAGTTGGCCGTAAAACAGGCTTTTCTTTGGGATTTATATCATGTCTTCAAGAGTTAAGAATGTTGACTTTCAATGTAGGATAAATGGCAGAGAAGAGAGGGAACTTGTAAAGGAGGTGGAGTGCCTACCGAAAATTGAGGAACTAAGTATAACAATAACTAACAATAAGTGGCTTCTAGATATTATGTGAGTCAGCACAATTTCAAAAGTTCATATATGATTTATTGCTTGCAAGGCTGGGATTGAAGATGGATTTACTATTGGCTTGCATGCCGAATATGAAGCAAATACAATCGTTTGTGTTGTACAAGTGTCCGGGGGAAGAGCCATGTTGTTTTACTATGTTACGAAGTGTGAGAATTAGACATTGCCTGTCAATAACTCATGTGACATTGCTGAAGCATTCTCCTCTCCTTCAACACCTTGACATCTTTCTTTGCTCTTCAATGGAAGAAGTGATAAAGGAAGAAACCCTAGAAATTTACAGGACCAAATGTATACATTACTGCTTAGTTTATAAACTTGTTCTATGTTATGACTTGTCTTTACATGCTCAGTTTATAAACTTGTACATATTACATTTGAGATGTAATTTGCTACTGATATTCTTCTGAATCCCACCCCATTCTTTTGATATGTAGGAGCAAGTACTTCAAACTCTGTTTACAAGTGTAAATACGTAATTTGACAATTATGTATAATAAAATAATATGTTTATATCAAAATTTACAAGTTTAAATTTAATTTACATTTTAATAGATTATGATATAAAAAAATTACAAGTGTTTATAGGTCTGATTATAAGTGCACATATAAATTTGACAACTAAGTATAACGAAATGACAAACGTACACATAGAATCTTTTAGGCCTCATAAAAATCTTTTATAACAATCTCTTACATATTTTCTTTCCCCATGAAATTAGGCATTAATAAAAAAAATAGATCTATAAATCAATATTATTTGGTACCAGAAAAAAAAGTAATCATTTATAAATTATTTTAAAACAAAAAATCAAGATCATGAAAGTAAATTAGTTTAAACGGTACAAATACTATAATCTAGTCGTGTATCAATCACTATTTAGACTTATTCTAAAGAAGTAGACTAGCAGGTCTCTAAAAACTAAAAGTGAGAAAGAAAGTAAACAGATTTAGAGAGGGGAATGCTACTTTTTTTTTTTTTAAATAAAAATGCGCGTATGACCATTCATATTTAGTGTTGTTATTTTGCTATGTTTAATTATCAAAATTTATGTGCATTTGTTTAAGGACCTATGAACACTTATAATTTTTTTATCAGACTCTGTTATAATGTAGATTTAGACTTATAAACTTTTATATAAACTTGGTATTTTGGTATGCTTAGTTGTCAAAATGCAAGTATACATTTATAAACAGACGTATGAACACTTATAAATTTTTATATTAGAATATGTTAGAATGTAGATATTTTTTTACCAAAAAGTTAGAATGTTAATTTGGATTTATAAATTTTTTTATAGACACTTGTTATTTGCTATGTTAATTGTCAAAATGCACACATATATTTATAGAACTATCTTAAGTTTTCATTAGGACTTGCTTTTCATTTCAATAGCTAAAGTTATTTATATCATCTTCATTCCTAGCTTAATTTCATTTTAGGGTCTTAAAGACTAAATTAAAACTTTAGAAACTCTTAGGTTTCATTGAAAATTAAGTGCTATTGGAACTTCTACTGCCCCTAGACTATCTTAATAGACGTAAAAATTATGTTTGCATAGGCCAGCATCCCTATCAAACTCTTAGGTTGGACTTTGATATTGTGATGTGGGTAGTCGTATCCAAAGAGCTTAACTTAGATAGTATTATGGACAGTATTAGAAAATTGATAAAGATTAGGGATGAGGCTTGGAGTCATTGCAGTAATCAAGATGAAAAAGTAGCAAAGATTTATGGAATCCTCAAAGAAAAGAAATTTGTTTTATTATTGGATGATATATGGGAGAAAATCGACTTGAAAATGTTAGGAGTGCCATATCCAGAGGACACCAATTTTCAATCCAAAGTGCTATTCACAACACGGCTTAAGAATATGTGTGAAAAAATGCATGCTCAAATGAAATTCGAGGTAGAAGTTTTGACGCAGAAAGAAGCACTTGAGTTATTTTGCATGAAAGTTGGTGAAGAAACTCTAAATTCACACCCTGACATTCCTAAGCTAGCAGAAGAGATGGCCATGGAATGTAAAGGGCTACCCCTTGCATTGATTGTAGTAGGAAGTTCCATGGCAGGTGTGAATAGCATGGAAGCATGGAGAAGCTCAAGAGAGAATTTATTAGAGTCTTCATGGATTGCTTCAGATTTAGAGACAAAAGTGTTCTCTATTCTCAAGTTTAGTTATGACCGATTACCAGATGAGGTTCACAAGAAATGTTTCTTGTATTGTGCCTTATTCCCAGAGGACTATTATATTCATGTTTGTCATCTCATTAATAGATTGATTGGGGAAGGATTTCTTTCTAAAGATATGTCAAGAAGCATACAAGACTTACGAGGTGATTATGAGTCTATAATTTTAAAATTAAAGCTCTCATGCTTGTTGGAGAATGTTGGTGATAGGTATGTTAAGATGCATGATGTGCTTCGAGACATGGCGTTGTGTTTAGCTTGTGATCAAGATAAAAGAATTAAAGCAGTTATTGTACAAGGAGATGCAAGAGCAGTGTCCCTTGATGACGTTGAAAAGTGGAATATTGTTGAGAGGATGTCAGTCGAAGGAGGTGAAGAATGGCATGTACCATCTGCAACTTTCCCCAATCTGGTAACATTATTGGTTACGGACTGTAAGAGCGTAAAAGGTTTGGAAAATATCAGATAAATGAGCAGATTAAAGTTCTTGGAATTACATATCAAAGGGAAGTTAAATCTTCCAGTAGAAATTGGTGAATTGGTTCTTTTGGAATATCTTTCTTTGTTTGGAGAAATGGAGGAAAATAAGTGTCTCATGGAGTTAAAGAAGTTGAGGAATTTAAAGTTTCTCAAGTTGGGCATAGCTGGCCGTAAAACAAGCTTTCCTTTGGGAGTGATATCATGCCTTAAAGAGTTAAGAGTATTGAGCTTTCAATTAAGTACAAGGGAACTTGTAAAGGAGGTGGAGTGCCTACCGAAAATTGAGGAACCAAGGATAATTATAACAACTACAAGTGGCTTCAACATATTATGTGAGTCAGCAAAATTGCAAAAGTGCTTGTATTATTTATGTCTTGAGGAGCTGGAGTTGAAGATGGATTTATTATTGGCTTACATGTCGAATATGAAGCACTTGCAATGGTTTGAGTTGTCCAACTGTCGGGTGGAAGATTCTTCGGCCTTTGAGCCATGTTGTTTTACCATGCTACGATATGTGACAATTGTAGAATGCCAGTTAATAACCCATTTGACATGGCTCAAGTATGCTCCGCTCCTTCAATTCCTTGAAATCCGCGATTGCGATTCACTGGAAGAAGTGATAAAGGAAGAATCCACAGAAATTGAGAATGTGAATTCT
Source organism: Leucaena leucocephala (assembly GCA_037074615.1). Classification (NCBI taxonomy): domain Eukaryota; kingdom Viridiplantae; phylum Streptophyta; class Magnoliopsida; order Fabales; family Fabaceae; genus Leucaena; species Leucaena leucocephala. The sequence goes on from CM073522.1 coordinate 15,745,145, forward strand.
TCTACATTCTCTTCTCTAGTAGAGTTGTCTTTGTCGGGATTACGTGAGCTTAAGAGCATCCACAGGATACCATTGTCTTTTCCTTCCCTCAAAGCCATCAGAATATACGATTGTCTAAATCTAAAGAAGTTACCATTTGATTCCAACTCTGCCGAACTCAAGTTGACGCGTATCGAAGGAGAACAAGATTGGTGGGACAATTCGGAATGGGATGACTCAGCCACTAAACTCATCTTCAATTCAAAATTTCAACCATTGGTAAAGAATTAAATTTTTACTTTTCTTTCTCTTCCTCCAGAGATTAATATAGTTGGCCTTTTAGACTCTTTTATTCAAAGAAGGCTTGTATTTTACAATTTCACCCAATAATTTTCCATCCTTCACAGCAATATTCTGATCATCTGCGTATAAAACAATATTTTGCTTGATGTAGTTCTCACTGGTAGGCTACCGGGCAAACTCGGTGGAGCCGCTGGTGGTTCTTTGTTTCTTTATCCATTACACTTTCTGTAAACCCCTGACTCTGTGTCTCGCGCTTTTCAGCCTGAATTCCATTCCCGTAATTCTTCTATGAAACTACATACCTTTCCTCAGGGAACTACACTAATGAGGAATATCATATCCTACCAGGCACGATGGAAAGGATATTTTGCACCTTACTCATAAGGCCCGGACTTGCCAATACGGATGAGGGAAACCCAGAGGATATCCGTGCAGAAGCAGAAGCTCGGTACGAAATGGCGACGGAAAAACTTCATATCTTTAGTGGATTTAATTGTTAACCATATAAGCTTCCTATTTTATTTGCTATGCCGTGCAACGTAGCTTTGGGAATATCGCCCTACATCTCGTTTCTGTTCCAAATCCTCTCAAGTCTTTGCCTGTTTCATCAACTTAGCAACCATGGCCGAGCATTCATTTGATTTCCAAGGAGCTATGATCTTTCAGTTGCTATGCTTCAAGGATAAGATGATGACAATTCCTTATAGTTCTCTGAGTTAATTCTTGTAAACTTTTTTTCTAGATTTAGGAATTAATGCAAGTTTTGTTAAACACGTGTCAACGAACTTGTATTTGATGCTTGGACCCATGACTGTGTTGTAATTTTCTCTATCTGTTGATTCCTCTGCATGCATAATTGTTATTTTGGCACAGTGAAATTTTCAGACCCCAGTAGAAAGCAGCAGGGAACAGAATTTTCTTGCTTGAACTCTAAAATTTGTCATAAAGAGACCTTAAAACTAAAATGAACAATATGAATTTATTCACCCGGCACTTTCAAAATGAACAAGACGAATTTTCAGAATATTTGATGAGAATAACATGATAGGGGGAAAAGGAACACGCTTGTGAAAGGAAACAATGTCGTGTATTCCGGGATAAATTTGTTGTCTAAGAATAACCCGAAGATCTGTTTATATAGCAAAGCCGTATCTCCTTATGAGAATCCCATTGACAAATTGTGAAAAATAGGTCTTAAGGAAATTAATATTTACAAGTTTGACTATTAAATGATGTTATTTTCCAATTTTATTAAGCATAATAATTTTATTTATAGTATATCTAATATTAACACCCTAAATCATAAATAACATCCGAGGATGCTACTTTACCGGATTAATATGTTAAATATTATTGAAAAATAATATCACAATACCGGATGCTACTTTACCTTTTTAAAGTATTCATTAAGGGCATGGGAAAGTTTGCGCAAATAAAACAATTAGTGGTTATTTAGTTTAAAATGGCCAAAACTTTATCCGTCAAACTTAAGTCTGGTAAAAATTAGTTAGTGTAATAGGATTATATTAATGTTTGAATATATTCATGAAGAAGTCAGTTTAGTATAAACTGGAAATTGTTTAGATGCATTTTTTGGCCAATGAACAATGCGGGCAAAAAAATTATATTAAAGAATTTTCTAAAGGCAAAAGCTATAAATAAAGCCTAATAACTTTCAGCCACTTTCGCTAATCAAGAAAATGAACTCTTGGTATATATAAGTTTGTGAATGAAACCAGACAATTTAATAATTTCTGTCAAATAAATTTTCGTTTTAAGTAATTAGTCCTTCAAACCAATTTTCCACTACAAATATAAACAAATAACTAAATAATAATAAGGTAAATGCTAAATAATAACTCTTGGTGCGTTCACATTCAGTGGGACAGAGAATATGCTGAAACTGCTCTAGATTCTCACAACCATGGTGAGCTAGGCCATCATTGCTTTCTAGTTTTGCAAATTATGGTTCTCCAGTATGAGATTATTGTTTTATTGAATAATTGAAATGCCTTTATTGGCTTGAACCAACTACTCCTCACATTTTTAATATAACACATATTTAACTAGTTAAATTTGATTATATTAAAAAAATTAGTTAAATTAATATATATTTTTTATAAACTACCCTTATCGTCTTCCTTAACTCCCTCCCTCCCTCCCTCTATCTCTTACTTGATTATTATCGAGGGAGTATTACTAAAAGTAATATGAAAAAAATTAATAAAAGTAGAAAATAGGTATTATATTTAGGATCAAGATAACTCCTCAATTATGTCATATATTAAAGATAAAAGGAGTATCTCTTATTGGGCTTTTAGTCTACAATATACAAAGAAAAGAATTACTCCTATTGTCCTATTTATAAGTTACTTTCAGCATATTTCACACAGACCAAGAAAAACTTTAAATCTCATTAATTAAACTATCAACTTCAATAACTTTATAACTTTACCCCTAGTTAATATACATCATACTCCATGAAAATAAAATCAACATAATAATAAATAAAAAATAAAACAGTACATTCATATAAAAAATATTTTTGTTTACCCTATAAATAGGACTAGAGTAGTATATGAATAGTATAAATTCCTTTTGGTAGGTGATTTAATGTTTATAACACGCAGCAGTAAAATACTAAAATGTTGAAAGCTTGCAGTGAATATTTTAATACAATTTGCCTCTTGGAAACAGAAGGCTCTCTCGCTCATGACCCAAGCATAATGCTTTCCCAATGATGCAAATTGGACATATAAGGAAAAATGATCTTCTTTACTAAAGCCAAATACAAAATGTAAACCTTCAGCATGAAATGGCCAGCAGGTTGCAAACTTCACCACACATCTGAAACATTTTAAATTATGCTTCATTGTAGAAAATCTGAAGGGCAAGAAAATTTGTACGAGACCAAAGTTTAATATTGATGCAGCAGAGGTATACTTGAACTCTTTCCTCTCACTAATGGTGCTCAATCTATAAACTCAAACCAAAGAAAACACTTTTAAATATTGAACGATGGGGGCTGATCCATCCGATAAGATGTGGACGTGGACCATTTCAAAAATTACGGCTTGCAACATCTTGTCGACAGCTCATTGAACCAAGAGCATTGCAAAGTTTCTTTTCCTCTCCTTGAAGGAAGGATGATGACCAATCATCAAAGCAATCATGCCACTGTATTTCATGCAAATGGTATACTGTCAGAATTGGGTTTTAAGTCTTGAATGCCGTCAAAGGATACACCAAAACATCATAAAATGATTAACGAGTCAAAGACCATCATCAGATACAAACAAAAATGAAAGATACATTTAAAATACATTCATTCATAGCTTTACTTTGCATATTCTCTTCGGAAACTACACTTGTGAGACTTCTCTTGAGACATTTTTAAAAGTTGGTCTCCTTTCTGAATGCGTCAGACAAGGGCCGTTAATGCGACAGGGGACTTTTTTTTTTTTTTTTGCAAAACTCCTGAATGCATTCTTAACAAGGCAATACCATGGTCATGCTTGTTGCCTATGGTGAAAAGGGTGAAAAAGAAAATCAAAACTTTAAACAAAGGTTTGAGATATAGCCACGAATAAATACACATACAATCAAACAAATATACACTTAATCTAATGAATTGCCATGCCTGACATATATACAAAATTTCTTTTGGCTTGCAGGGGAAGAGATTGGAATGACATATTTTGCCTCACTCTATGAACCATGACCCCAAATCTTAGATATGAATCAACTCTTCAAAGCATACTATTACATTAAGGATTATATAAAGAATAACTATCACAACGCATATTCAAAGCTCACTTACAGTAAGCAGACAAAGAACGTGCAAATGTTAAAATAAAAGACTTTGGAGCTTTCTTTTTATCATGCCTGACAGAAACAAAGGAGAAGAAAGAAACATGGATATAGATGCAGACAAAAAATAATAAGAACGCGGGGCAAGAGGTTTGAAGACAACAATGCAGAAAAGTGGCCTTCTCTTCCCTAAAAAATTGGTCTTCTTGTAACGTGTAAATTACAGGTTAAACATTTAGATACCATTTAGAATAGACTTGCCCTTTAGGGTGAAAGATAAACACGTTATAAACTTGCGTAGCTAGGAGTGGTTTTCCGAACTCATGATGATGTATTATATCATTAATATAATTGAATGGGAGATTAAGATATCAAAAAGGGAAAAAACATATAGACATGACATTGTAATGACAGAATGATTGTCAAGGATAAACCCTTCAAAAATATCTATCATGACTGTTGAAGAATCCATTAAGTATAGGAAAATTCAGAATAAGTTAATGTCATTGTAATGACAGAGTGATTGTGATCAATGGTCCTCCAAGAATGAGGAAAAAAGAAATAAGCAGACTAACCGGCTGACACAAAGCCCAAAGTCCATTTGTTTTACAATTTATAGGAATTGTTTCAGGAAGAATGCAATATTAAGAAAACAAAAAATGAACAACGCACATGATTTCTTAATCTGAATACCTTTATGTGTGTTTGGCTCAACGGAGGGGAGGGATTTTAATAGAGGGAAAGTAAGGGGAGGGAAAAAGAGAGATTTTATTATTACCTTGTTTGGATTAACATTAAAGGAGAGGAGGGGAGGAATTTTCATATTACCTTGTTTGGTTCAAGAAGAGAGGGGAAGGAAAATACTTTTATATAGACAAATTTACTTTATATTATTTTATATAATATTTTAATAAAATATAATATAGGGATAATATTAGGATATTAAAAAAATTATGGGTATATTAATATTATAAAATAATAATATATCACTTCCCCTCCAAATTCCCCCAATTTTGAAGGGGAAGTAAAGTTGGAGGGGGAGGAAAAATTTTAAAAAAAATTCCCTCCCCTCCAATGAGCCAAACAAGGGGAGGGAAGCAAAATCCCTCCCCTCCTCCTACCTTCCCCCCAAATACCCCATACCAAACCACCCCTTAAAGAATACCTGCATCCATTGAATCCCATAGACAGCTTAGAATCCCTGCAAGCAAGCAAATCCCTTCTTTAGGGATGAATGAACCATACAACATTGAGAAAGGAAAATAAAGTTCAGTGTTGCAGATCTTTATGGCATTCTAAATAAACTGTGAAGAAGGAGAAACTGGTGACGAAGAAATTGAAGGAAAGCATATGGAGGGAGGTGGGAGGTTAGATGTCATGGGAGGAAATTTGAATAACCTACACATTTTCATGAGAAGGGGGCCAGAGGCCAGCTCCAAAAATACATCATCGAAAACGATTCCTTTTACCAAGAATCATCATCAATCCCCTGCTTAACCATCCGTTGGTGCAAAGGCATTGCCTTCTTAACATTTCCTCCTTCGGCGTAAATGTAAATCATTGCATTATATACAACTCGATCTGGGACCAAACCCATTTCTAACATTTCCTCAAACAGCCTCTCTGCTGTCACAACCCCTTCCTTGATGCTTGCATTGATCAGAGGATGAAGCGTCCTGACTGTAGGTTTTATGCCCGCTTTCTTCATACTATCATACAACTCAAGGCATTTCCTGGTGTTTCTTGACCTAGCATATCCTGAGATCAAGGAGTTGTATGAGATTACATCTGGATTGTATCCATTGCCACCCATTTGCTGGCAAAGCTCCTCATCTTCTGTTATCCTACGATCTTTTCCGAGCCCATATATGAACTTATTATATGTTACAAGAGTTGGTCCGGCTCCATTTTTAATAATTTCCTCAAAAAATCTCAAGGCGCCTGCCATTTTGCCCATCGAGCAGCTACCTCCAATTAGCATATTATATATTTCGGCGTTTGGAGGAACCCCTCGGTTTGCCTTATCCACAAGGATCATTTCAGCTTCAAGAAGCTTGCCTCCTTTGCATAAGCAATCTACCATATGATCATAGCTTAAGACACTGGGCTCTATCCCTGCTTTTTCCATTTCCTCGAGAATCAGGAAACATTTGTCAAATTGACTCATGCAGTAAGTCTCCAAACTGGGGGAAACAACCTTCTCCACCATCTCCTTCAACCATCTCTCTGCCTGGTCCACTTCCTTCGTTTCAAAGAACTTGTTAATGAGGGTATTGAATGTTACATAGCTAGCCTCCAACCCATGTTCTTCCATTTGTTCAATTGTCAGTATGGCTTTCTCTATGTCGCCCTCTTGGCAATATGCATTCACTAATACATTGTATACTATCTTACTTGGTATAAATACACTCTCTGTTAGTTTGGCCAAAACCTCCTTGGCCTTTTCAACCATGCCCACTCTGCATAATCCATCCAACAAAATACTACAAGTATACTCGTCGATCGTCCCCCCTTGGTCCAACGAAGCATTATTATTTCCACCCAAAACATCATCAAATATAATATGAGTGAATCCATCTGGCAAAAACTTGTTAGCCTCCATCTCTTGTAACAACGTCCTCGCTTCTGCCATCCTCTATGAACCACAAAGACCACTCCACAAAGTATTGTACATGACAAGATTAGGCTCCAAATTTTCTACCCCCATCCTCTCCCTCAAAGCCAATGCTCTCTCTATCTCTCCCACCTTGCAGTATCCACGAATCAGTGTATTATAAGTAACCAAATTCGGAACCAGCTTCCTCTGGACCATTTCATCAAACAGGTTGTGAGCATATGTGATTCTCCGCTCTTTACACAACCCACGTATTGCCAAGTTATAAATAAATGAAGAAGGGCTCACTCCTCCCTCCTCCATGTCATGGATCAATTCGAGAGCCCTTTTTAAGTCCTTCAACATCACTGCCGCCTGAATAGCTTTGCTGTATGAGAAAGTGTTGGGTTGAATGCCAGACTCCACAAAATCCGGGAATAGATCAAGAATTTTCTTATACTGTTTCAAAATAATCAAAGTTTCAAGCAACCAATTCAAAGAACCTGTCGAAGGAAGCATACCATCATGAAGCTCTGGCCTGCATGGAGCTCCGGTCTTGATTTGACCCTGCTCAAGAACAAATCATGACAAAGTTAATCTGGAATTTTGGACGTGGCCTTCAAGGAGCCACTAGCACAACTTTTATGGATGGTGGAAATTATACCTTGGCCAAACCAACAGAAAGATCAGCACTAAAAGTTTCCTCGGTCTCTCCACTGCAGTCAGAACATTAAAAAAAGTCTGGAAAGCTAGCGCATTATAAGCTTACAACAGATTTATAGGCAATTAAACTTCAATGGTCATTAGCATTTCAAGGAAGAGCACAAACCTCCTGTGGCTGGCCGTTACACCCATCCAAATTTTTTTATATGCGTCTAGTATCCTAATCTTATTTATGATATAATTTTATTCATAATCTTTTTTAATTTAGTATAATTTCACATACAATCTTTTTAATTTAGTGCAATTTTACACATAATCTTATTTCTCAAATACCAAGAATTATATCAAATTAAAAAAATTATAAATAAAATTATACTAAATTAAAATTATTATAGGTAAAATTGTACCACAAATAAGATTAAAATACTGGACGCATATGAGAAATAAAATAAAGATATTATGTGCTATATAACCCTTAAAAAAAGGTGATCTAACCCATGGGTTATGCAAGTTAGTCTAGCCAAAAATATCCACTTTTAAATGAGCTATATTTTCATCAACCTAAACCTGTCATTTTCAACTATCCAACTCGTTCTAAATATAATGTGTTTTTAATGTGTCTTCTTATGATAAAATATAAAAATATATAAATATTACATGAATTAAGCAATTAGCATTGAAAACAGTTTTAAAGCAAGGAAGGCTTTTCTTTGAGATCTCCGGCTTTTAAATGAAAATATATTTTGTTTTTACTCTCTTCCAAAAGTGAGGTGAGTTGTTAGATCAGATTTTGAAATTTGGTAGACGCATGGACACGTTGCATGGCATTTGGTCTGTGACATTTGACTGAGAGGGGAGTTAAAATTTTTATGCGTTATATATTTAAGAAAATTAGAGGAGTGGGATTATAAAATCCATTTGAAAGCTCTAAATGGATTTTCCTTATATATTGGTTGACTTTGTTTTTTTATTGGAAAAAATTGTAATTATAATTCTTGATAGTAAATATTAATATTAATATATGTGTATATTCTTTTTTTTTTAGAGCTTTCAAATGGAAGCCCAATGGTGTTGGCGATGTAACATCCTAAAAATAAATACAATTATATATATATGTTTGTGTGTGTCTAGGTATGTGTGTCGAATATTCTGCTAGGAGAAATCAATAAATATTCTACGGAATACATCTTGAATTTCCGAGATAAGTTGCCTATCATCGTGGAGGTCATATACTCTTCACATGTTGCCAGAGAACAACGTCGTACGAGTCCGAATGCACCTTCACTCTACGGAATCCTCAGTCCCAAGCTCGTTTGAGCCCAAGCATGCCCTTGATTTAGAGAAGAGAATATGGGTAACATGATTTTTTTTTTTAATAAAAAGACAAATTTATTATTACATAAGGTAAAAAGATACATGAAAAAAAGGCTTCACTAACTAACCCACCGAAATGAGATATCATGAGATCCAAGTACAAGTATATAGTATTAAAATTCAACCAAAAAGTCTAAAAGATAGTCAACGTATCAAAGACTAACTAAAGTTTGAATCTCATTTTAAACTAGCTACAATATAACTTAACTTGATATAGCTAATTAAAGTCCTAAAGTGCAGGAGTAGATACTAATCCGTAACATGATGAACTTCATTTGATTGTGGATTTTAATTAAGATATATTTTTTTTGTCTACTCAGTTTACTGAAACTTTGCCCAGATTACATTCAGATTCGACCTGCGTCGCGTACTTGTCTATAGTAGGTGAGTCTCATAACGGAGATTTTCTGTATACATCAATGCTCGAATTCGAGACCTCGTTTAAACGATATCGAGCCGCTTATCACTCGGATCAACCCCCGTTGATGATTTTAATTAAGATATGTTTAGCTACTTTTAACCACAAACTATAATTTGGGTCAGGAACACTTTTTATGTTTAACCAATCACATCCATCTCATTCCTATGTGTTGTACGGTAGCCCCAGCCTCTACGTTTTTATTCCTTCCTTGTTTTTGTTGCTGAACGCCTCCAATCTTATATTCGTTGTATAAATTCCCACATATTTTCAATTAATTGTGATTAGGTCAACATAAATACAACAAGAAATCAGCCTCCATAAGAAATCACAAATCAATCAAATCAAATCATTTTTAATTTCATCAATAAAATTAATGAGTATATGAGTTGCATCTTTTTATAGAATCAAGGGTAATTTCATAAATACCCTACTTAAATTTTAAAATCTCAATTCAAAAAATTCTAAAAAAATATGTTATTATTATTTATTTATTATGTACAGCCAATATCTATTAAACTATAAGAAATAAAATTGATTTAAATTTTTAAAATTTAAATAATATTTTCATATGATTTTTCCCAAATCCACCATGCAGTTAATACAATAAAGCATAAAAAAATTGTATGCTGTTTAAAATCTATACATCAACCCTGGACATAATTCATAGATTTGAAGTATATATTTCTGAAAGTCTAGTGGGGAGGGGTGACAAACTAGATTCGTAGAGATCATCCATAGACCTACGAGCATGATGATTAAGGCAATATAATGGAATCAAATTCTCAATTAGACGTGGTGAGATCGTTCCAAAAAGTCAGGGCATTAGTGTCATTTTGTAATCCTTTATACACTAAAATGAGATAGTATTTTGTAAATAAGAATAAATTTTATACAATAGATATAACTATATAATAAAAATTACTATTATAACAATCATTAAGCTGTTAGTTAAGATAGTAAGTAGTTTCGTATTATAAAAAGAAAAATATAAATTTAAATTCTGAAAAATATTTTATTTTTAAGTTATACTCCTCTGATCCTTAATATAAGACATATTTAATTAATTTAATTAGATTAAAATAATAAATTAATATAATATATAATTTTTAAAATATATTAATTATTTTTTTAACTCATTTTTTTCCTCTTATTTAGTTATTATTTAGTTATTGTTAAGATAGTATTAAGAGTTTATTTGGAAAAAAAAAGAGTTAATGCCACATTGTGACGGAGAAAACCTTGTACTATGATATACCTCCGCAACCCATAGCCTGATCACAATCTCGAGAAGCCTGCAAAATAGTTCAATGGAGTCCCGACACGTGGGGTGAACCCCACATTTCAGTAGGGCATCATTAGTGAGGATTTTGTTATGCAGTAATAAGATGATGTTAGCATGAGTCTATCCATATAATTCTACAATAATGACATAGCAAATGATGTCATCTAGCTTGGCTTAGGAAGAAGAAGAACAGAATCTAACACCAATAATCCCCTCTCATTCTAATTAAATTAGAATTTTAAAAAAATTGTCATTCTATCTACTTTATATTTTAAAATCTTGTAGTAACAGTAGTTTTCTTTTAAACAGATTTCGTTATCGGTTGGATTTATTTTAATACATTTCATATACTTGTCACATGTAGTAACATAGTTTTTTAACGGATTCCTTTCATATCCCTCTATTAACTTATAATAATAATAATTCTACTAGTAGTAGTAGTTGTTATATGTACCTTCCATGTGCCTCTATTAAGTTATAGTTTTCATTCAAAATAACCTTTCATATCCCTCTATTAAGTTATCATTGTAGTAGTAGTAGTAGTAATAATAATCATAATCATAATTAATAAATAATGACAATTATTATCAAGTGCATTGAAAATTATTTATAAGTGCTTGCATAATGCATGTGTCCACATATGAAAAATCACACTATTTTAGTAACTATCTATGTTTGTTCATTTGCTTTTATTTGTATTAGCTCTAAAAAAATATCACAATATGTCAGGAGTATCCCATGATATTTTTTGCGACATCAATGATTGAAAAGACACCTAGGTGATTATTACACGTATTCTGAAAAAATTTGTTTATTGGAAGAAAACCCCACCATATGCTCCTTGGAAGGTTATCATCATTATGGTTGATGAGCATGTATGCCAATTATAAAGTTTTCTTACATATGTAGTGCGTTCGCCTAATTGCTTATGACGACTTGCGAAATGCATGCAGGGGACGAGGATCGAGGGTTTTGTAACGCAATGAAGAGTATTGGAACGTTAAATGGAAGAGATCAACGAAAGTCAAGTGTATCATTTTAAAAAAATTTGAAGTACTTGATAATTGTGACCAATACAAAGTGACTCCGTACCCCTGGAAATTTAGATTTCACAGCTCAACATCTTTTGAAGATGAATTCCCAATTTCTAAGGAGTCATTCAATTTTATTCCTATAAAAGACATTGCAGGCTACACAGCCAAAAACAAAGGACCACTTGGTGGTTATAAATATGCAATGTCTTTTTTGGTGTACCAATCGATTATTTAATGTTGATGTTATGATTTTATGCCTAAGTTCTTTTCCTATTTTTGTAACTGGCAAATGTGATAGAGTTCCTTCAATCTTTCGGCAACTTGGAAGAACAAAAACTAGAATTTGGCACTTGCAAGAGATTCAACTTCACAATCTCCAATAAAGAGTAGTATCTCTCCCATATCATTTCTTGATGTTATTGTGATACTTAATTTTATATTTTTTGCAAATCTATTTCAAATATATATTCTAAATAAATTTGTAATTTTCAATTTAAAATCTGATTATTTCTTTAATTTGATGGCATAATTAGATTCAGCCAAAATTCGGATGCTGCTCAACAGTTGTCTCAAGTACCAAATGTGGATAAACAATATTACTTCAACAAAGAGAGCAGGATGTGTTTCCTATTAGGATTATATTCCTCTCGGTGAATTATGCAATATGAAGGAGATTTCATTTAATATTTTATTGTGCTGAATCAAGATTGAATTTGTGTAAATTAATAATAGGATATGAATTTCTTCCCCCGGTACTAATAAAATAACCTTCTTTCCCTTCCACCCTCGCTTCAGGAATGTGAGATTGTCTCTAAAGTATCTATCCAAAAGTTAGAAACTGTCTATGGATAGACTTATGAAGGCTGCCCATGTGATACGAAACCATACAAAGTCGCCTCATGACTACATAAATCACATTCCCTTACTGATTAACGGTCCATTACAAGGTCTCAGATTCTACTGGAATATGTTCAGTAATGTTTTTCAATCGCCATGCCATTGAGCTTCTTGGTTCCACGGCTGATCAGATGAAGAAGAAAATAGAGGAAAATATTCAATTATGGCACACTAAAATATCCAACAATTGAAAAATATCCTTAAATCTGACAGGGAAATGACTTTTGCTTCGGCCAAATGCGCACACTTTTCCTAATGAGCTAAGTGACTGCACTGAGAAAGAATTGGTCATTAAATTAAAGATCAAATATTATAACATTGAACACCCATCTAGTAGCATGATATTAACACCATTTTCGGCTGATCCTCATTTGTTAGCTCAATTTACTTACTCAAATGGCAAGGTTTCAATTTTGGCAATACTATTTCGCCCACATTTCCATGTTCATTTATTTTTATCCAGTATGAACATCATTAATTTAGCAAACTATTTAATTAATTACAGGAGACTTCGAGGGGAAAGTTAGAGGAAGAGGATCATCTCCTTTTACTCCTCAAGAACACTTGTCCAAGCGAATGAAGACTAGAAATGATGCAGTTATTAATATTGCTGAAGGTGGATCATCTAACATGCCCGCTCCAAAATATACCCCCCGTGACAAGCGCCAAAAAAATTAAGAAGGACAAATGAATATGGGCAATTATTCAAATATTATTGTCACTTTTTACTTATTGTTGAAGTTTGGCCATGTTACTATTTATCATCAATAAAGTGGGTTCCCATGGTGGATTTGAAATAATAAAGTACTTACTGCTGGTTTATTTTAACACCGTTAGGTGGTTCTTCTTGATGGGATTAATTGCTTTTTATTATTTAATAATGAGTTTATTATACCATAAATTCATTTTACATCCCCTTAGCCTTTATATTTTCCCTCCAATTTTGAATATGATATATGGTGAATGTGAGTTATCTTTCTATATTAAGTCTTTTTATCTTACTCTTTTAACATCGACAGCCTCTATAACTTTATTTTGTTTAAATTGTTATCATCGGTAAAGAAGTTTATTGTGCAAACAGTAATAAATTTTAAATGATTTAATCAAGAGGGAAAACACACACAAATACCAAATAAAAAATTGAAGGAAGTTAGAAATATCTCAACAAGTATTTTCCCTAAAAGTTTAATAACTAAAATATTATTTACAAAATATACTAATTATATATCTACATATATTATAACCAATCAAATCCAATGATAATGTAAATAATTAAATATTAAACACTCACAAAAATAACTTTGGGAACAACCTCTTCAAAACAAAAATGTCAACAAAACATTAAAATAGAAAACACGTGGATAACAACATTACAAAGAACATATTAACCAATCGGCACAATTCGCTAACACCATTTTAACAATACTAAAGATTTTGAGAGAATATAATATCTAAGGATAAAATGAATAAAAATGCATTCATGTTCCAACGATTTCAAAATGAATCCTATAAAAATGGAAAGGTCCACCATTGGATTTATTTTACCACCATTGGTTGATTCTTATCTATGGGGTACACTCCATCTATTATAGATTAATAAGCTTATTACACCATGGTTTCATTCCACCTCCCTTAATACTTTATATTCTCCTGTATCGCATTGGTTTATTTAATTGGCCATTGCATGTTTGCATTTTGTTGCACCTTTCACATTCTGTTATTAATTTACCATGTAATAATAATTAATAATACTTAGAACGCTTGTAGTAAGCAATTTCATATTGAGCCACTATTCATTTGCAAACAAAAAAAACAGCGTCACTCAATCACTAGAGTCTAGACAGTCAAGTAGTTTGGAGACTTGGTGTTTTAAAAACTATTTGGAAAACAGTCACTTAAATTTTCATTATGAAATAGTAAATATGATTCTTAAGTAAGAAGTTGAAAAGCCACTTAAATGTTACTCATTTTATTTTTTATCAAATGTTTGTTAATTTTAACTTCACAATGTAAGAAGTTAAAAAGTTAGGAATAATATTATCAAATTTCAATATATTTTATTATGGATTTCCGAATTAGAAGACGATATCTAACGACAAGCGCCAAAAAAATTACGAAGGACAAATGAATTATAAAGTGGATCATATTTCAATATATTTTAAAAAAGAATTCCATTCCGCTAACATCCCATTGCCAACATGGATCCCTAGAAGGACGATGCCACCGATGTCGGACACAGTACATATCATCCAAGAGGAACCATGCTGGGGAAATACCTCAATCCTCTAAGAACAATACTGGACCTTCCAATTCCAATATACAACGTGTGACTAGAAGCCGGGAAGTTGTTTACAAATGGGACAAAAAAGCGTTGGAAGCCTGACGTTGAAGAAGAACCGACTTCAATTCGTGACAAATATGCCCACAGATCTGAACTCAGAGGCGCTGCAATCAAGCCTACAAGGTACTAGATGACCATCAAAATATTGCATGGTTTACTTCACTTTTATACGACATTTGTAACTATCATTTTGAAGTGTTGCAAAACGCAGATGATGGACTAAAGAATTTAGATGACGAAGATGTGACAACAGAACTCACACCGTAGGCTACTGCAAGCATCCTTGAGTGTGCCTATCTAGATGAAGATGACCCTGTTTATGAGTGCCAATATTGTGGCGCACTATTTATTATGGTACAATGAGAGCCTAAAGAGGTCCCCTGCTTCTGAATACCCATTATTCTCCAACTGTTGCTGTCATGGAAAAATTTTTGTGCCACCTCAAGAACTAAGCAAACTCTTCTTTGACAAGGAAGATGCCCAATCAAGAAAGTTCATATTAAATATAAGAGCATATGATAGCATGTTCTATTTCACGTCCATGGGCCAGAAGATTGACCATTCAATTAATCAAAACAGCAAATGCCCTTATTCATTCAAAATGTGTGGACAGAATTACCATTTCTTGGGCAGCTTATTGTCCCCTAAGGATATCACACCCCGAAATTCAAGTAATAACTGGCACAGAATATTAAAAAATTTATATTCTTTAAGTTTTAAATATTAAATAAAACGTCTGATATAATAATTATAATATATATTCTATTATAACAAAAAAGTAAGTCATTTGTAGAAATTTCGATAAGGTTATCTTTGTATAACAAATCTTTCAAAAATTTTACAACAGACTGCAAGTGTTTCAAATCATATATAGACATATCTCAAAATAGTTAGTACTCGTACTTTCACCAAATGACAAGAGACCAAAATTTTATCTATAGACCAGGTGGAGTATCTAAGTTTCAGACAAAATAATGAAAGTATTTTATAAATTTATAGTTACATTCTAAGTAGATACACTAAAAATGATCAACACTTCGAATCAGAAATGAGGCTTTTCACTGCTCAGCTGGAGGAACAAGGTCAACAACACTATCTGAAGTCAAAATAATCTACCGGTAAATAACCTCCAATTAAAAGAAATAACTAAAATACAGAAAGAAATAATTTAAACATATTTAACTTTGAATAATGAAACTTGATAATAAATCTCAATTTTCAAATTATACAACTATAATAAAATGAAAATGTATCAAAATCATTAATCAAATCAATATAATACCTAGTAAAACAATTTGCTTAAGAAAATCAGTTTAAAACTATAATTCTCAAAATCTCATTTTTCCGTAGGACTTTAACAGAACGGATTATCTGGCATGGACACAGTCCACGAGGGTAACTAACCATTTCGACGTAGCTAGAAGCCATGAAAACAGGCACTGGTGCGAAACCTACGAATAACAGGCGCGAGAATAAATCCCACGAATATTCGGTGTGAGTACGAGACCCACAAATATTCATCGAGCTTAAGTTTAACCATAGCGCATCAAAGACTAACAGTACTACTGTTAATAACTAGCGTTCTGTATTCAATCCTCTAAAAAATATTTTCAAACATGCATGGGGTCAATTTAACATTAATAAAGAACAAGATCTTTCAATACTGAAATTTCATAAACAATATTTCATAATTAGGGACTCCATCATGAAAAGTTCACAAATCTCAAGATTTCTTTCAATTTTTGTCTTCCAACTAAAACCTTTTAAAATAATAGCACCTCACATAAAACATTTCAAAACGTAAGTCATTTTAACATGAGAGTTGACAAAAGATATTTTAAAAATTTTCTTGATTCGTATGAACATTAGTGTATTTTTCCAAGCTATTAAAACATGACTACCAATAAAATAAATATAAATAATGATAATATTTAAATGAAATTGCCTTGATAAATAACATTTAACATAATTGATAAATTGATAAGATATGACAAATGGCAAAAAATATCATTCAAAAATTAATAATTATGGGACGTTATTCATCACTCACCTGTAATGCTCCAATATAATTTACTCTAGCTCTATACTTCAGAATAATATTCTCTCATTACTTTTCTAAATTTTCTGAAAATAAATCATTAATACTTAAACTCAAATTCAATTATAATAGTTATTATCACATACTATTATTATTTTATATATCCCCAAATATTTTCATTCATAAAAATATGACACTTATCCACATAAGCTTCTTTTCTTCCAAACATGTAACATGCATCAATAATTAATAAGTTTCAAGAATTGCTTCTTTTATAGCACTTTTCAACCTCCATAATCCACCGGGAAATAAAATTCACCACTGTTATACTAATTACCTTTAATTTATCATAACTATAGCAAGTCACATATATATTTACTAATATTTAAATATTTCAATAATTTTTCTTTATCATCTTCTCTATTATTTTTTATAACACTTAAACTACGAAACCACAACCTTTACTTAACTCTAAAAGTTTCAAACTTTATAACCATATTTAATTTCAAAATCTTTAACCAAATTTTATATTCTTCAATTCAGTTCAACACCCATGTATCAACAATTTTTCCTCATATCAATCAACATATATATACACATTAAGCTTCTGACTCTGCTCTTAATTTTTTTCCCAAACATCTATGTGCAGAATAACTTCTCAAATACAATTATTTTTCTAACATACACTTAAACCCAAAGATGCATAGCTTAGGTCCAATTTTTACCTTATTACAAAACCAAAATATTTAATTAAATTTTCCATCCATTACACATACTTTAACTTTAATTTTTTCTAAACTCCCATCCTCCTTCTGCCCCCACACGTAGCACCACAGAAAAACAGCAATCACACACACGCAGCTCCAGGTGCAACCACGGTTTCCACAGCACTACGCAACTCAATCTTCAACCCTCATTTCCTTCACAGACTCTCGGCAACCACGGAGAAAAATCAATTCACCCAACTCAATGCTATGAACAATCCATGGAGAGGGAGAGATCCATAACTTACCATTCACACACAGTGAACTGCACAGAGAAGGAAGTCGGAGGTTGAAGGCTACTACAGCAGCAACGGCGACGCATGATAGCAGCAACATTGTGCAAGTCGACAGTGCCGGTGGAAGCTGACAGAAGCAAGGCGACACTATGCAGAACAGAAAAGGAAAGAACCAGATCTTCCCACTCCCAAGATCTGAACAATGGGGAAGACCACGGCGATGGGGACGGTCACCGGTGACAGCAGCACGACGACGGAGGGAGATGGAGTCATGGCGGCGACGGATTTCAAGGACTCGCGAAGCTTCTCTGCTCTTTCTCTCTCACTACTGTCGACAGAAAATGGAAAAGGAAAAGTGGCTGTAATAAAAATGGACAGAAAGGCATTTTTGTAATTTCATGTAATATCTGTAGCAAAAGAAATTCCACCTAGCTTGAACCAAGATTTGAACAGACCTCCACTTCATTCCGCTGTCTCCAACCACTCAACCATTAACTTCCCTTTATGATATCACTGCAAAAAATAATATATACTTATTAAGTTAGTATTATGTATCTATATATTTTTTAGGGTCATTACAAAGAATGTGCTCTAGTGTACTCTCAACTGTACATGTATGACACAGAACGAAATAGCAAACCGAACTGTTGCCATCAGGTAAGTATAGAATATGGTGCATTATTCTTCTCTCCTTACAACATTCAATGCTCCTATTCCTCTAACAATCCCACTTTACCTTGTAGGCGACACCCAGATAGCTCTGACATCGATGCGGGCATAGGGAAAGTGATCAAAGCATGCCTCGACCGTAACAATAGCTTGGTCAAGAAATATAGGATGGCTACAGAAATTATCAAACATGATAAGTTTGCCGATATTAGATATGTCTTATTAGGCATTTAGATCGGCGGCAGAGAAATTACAAAATGCCTACAACTTCAAAAGTAGCTGCATTGGTGGTTAGCGGGAGAGACATACTTGTGGAGAAGAGAGGTGGAACCTTGAAGCATGTTGACAAAATCCACGACGCTTATTTGCCTCTTCAATACCCCTTAATTTCCACTATGGTGACAATTTGTTCCATTCAAAGATGGAACATAATGAGTCAACACTACAGACAACAAAGAAAGAAAAAAACCCTGACAATTCGTGAGTACTTGGCTTTCAGATTGATGAATAGAATTGACAAGCAATCTACGCAAATCTACACTGCTCCACTCTACGAGACTACTACAACAATTCATTGTAGATGGATTCGCAATGGTCTAGTGTGACAGGCTTGACTATATAAAAAGACATCAGAAAGACATCAAAGTTGATTTATATAGAGGCCTAACCGATGCAATATCAAGGGGTGAAACTGATGCCTCCAACATAGACAAACAGATAATACTCCCCTCCTCTTTCACTGGAGGTGCCCGGTACAAGATCCAAAACTACCAAGACGCGATGGCAGTGTGCAAATGGCTAGGATATCTTGATATCTTCTTAATATCCACGTGTAACCCTACCTGGCCTGAGATCACAAGATTCTGTGGCAAAATAAAAGCTTCACGCAACTGATTGACCGGACTTTTAAGCCGAGTGTTCAAAATGAAACTTGATACATAAATGAGAGTGATTGGGACGGGAGAAATATTTGTGACAATTATAGCAGGTAAATGCCATATAACAATCCTCAATATTAATATTAACTTATTTTCCTAAGAACAAAAAATGCTTAAAATACTACATATCACAGGAGAAACGATGGTCACACTATTGAGAAAAAGGGCATACCATTGGATAAAAGATATGTCTCCCTTATAATGCTACATTATTGAAGCTTTTAGGGCCATCTCAATGTCGAGAAGACAAACGAGTCAAGAGCAATCAAATATTTATTTAAATACATCAGTAAATGGAACGATCGAGTAATTGCTGGACTCTACAGTAACAACACCTTCGGTAGCTCCCAGCAGGCATTTGATGAGATAAAACATTATCTCAACTGCAGATATATTTCCTCATGTGAGACTGCTTGGAGAATATTATCATTCAGCATCCACCACAAGCATCCTCCCGTTGAAAGATTGAGTTTCCACTTGCCAAATCAACAATCAACAATCAGAGAAGGGAGACGATACTACTTCAGCAACTTCACCACCCTTGAGAGCACCCTCCCTCTTAGAATCTACCATCATCCATATGTAATCATATTCAGCGCCAGTACTGACATACTGTTGTATGAAGAAGAAGACATCCCTTATGGTGCGTGCATATGAGAATGTTCCCATCTACAAAATGCTAAAGGAGAAATCTCCCGTAAATTGGTTACGTGGTAAATGCATTTGCGACCAAACAAAAATTTACACGACATTTATTTTTATGAACTCAACATTGTATACAAGACAATCACACTGTCACTCACACAACCATATTTTTTCTCCATTTAAACAGATGCGGTCAGCCTCCTTAAGGGCTCCGGACGTTACAAACGTACCAAGGATGCCCACAGCACATTCATGTCAGCACATCATTCCAGTTCAACCTATCTGATTTCAGGTCAGACACCATATACACCCCACACTAATTGATCAGACCATACAATCCCATCCACATGATCCGCTGACATCCATTCAAATCTATGTATAGGTGCCACACTCTCATATGTGTTCTTAAAGGAAAAGTAGCGGACGATGCATACAAGGAACTCGTGCGAAGTGACAACAGGACTCATGTAGTCCTCATTCAATTTACCAGATTTCATCACTCTGGAGGTAAACCTAATATAATTACCTCAATAAAGTTATCACAAATGCCATAAAAAATAAAACTAATCCCATCTAATTTACACAAATTGTATCATGAACAAGAGTGCTTCGCAGCTACTGGAGTGTCAAGAAAGTCACAGTGGATCCGCAGCTCAATCAGCACACTCAGTATCATTATCTGCTGGGGAGGGAAACTGAAGAAGTTCCGACTGACAAATCATCGAGCTGACAAAGTCCTTTGGCAGAGCATTTCAATAAGATTATACTAATAATAGCTCTACCAATTATTTTGTTACTGCAAGAGTTTGATAATTGCTAAACATCCTAGCACCCTTACTGTAAGCTGAAACAAACATATCTCAAGCTCTAAATGTTGTCAATGGCTTTTGATGGTAACACAGCAGATAAATTAAATGGACCGTATGGTACTCAAAATTCAATTCACCGAAAGATCGAGCTCGGTACAAATCAGCCAATGTAATGCAAGGGGTAGAATCGCTAGTTTAAAATAGAATTCCTGAGTTAAATTACTCATAGCACTGACATAGTCACAATTATTGTTATTTGGATATTAATAGACATAATATTATGAAATATACCAACTCACCATACAACGTTTATTCACCATTTTTTTAAGGAAAAAGGCATGCATTAAATCTCGGCAACCTACGACCCCATATCTGGATGCTTCAGCACCAAAATTATTAAGTCCCAAAGACTCATAATTATGACATAAAACATTCCAAGGGCACGTCATATTTGTTTCACCAACAAAAATACTCTATTTTTTCCTTCCCCCCAAGAACCTTTCTTCTTCGATGATTGGCTACCACAACCACAACAATGATGTTTTGTTTATAAAACATCAATCCACCTTGTATATATATATATAAGGAATTTCACCATATATAAAACACAATTCACACTATTTGTGTATATATAAAAGCCTATAAAATAACCAATAGATTATTAGTTCATGGACTCTAAGACACATACCTCGCCGTCTCATTCACTACAAAAAAAATTGATTTTCAGCGGCGACTTTTGTCGCCACTGAAAGGGAAAAAGTCGCCGCTGAAAACATTTAGCGGCGACATTTTGTCGCCGCCATGTCGCCGCCTATAAGACTGTCGCCTATTCCTATTAGCGGCGACAATATTTTGTCGCCGCTGAAAGTCCACAATCAGCGGCGACACAGTGTCGCCGCTGAAAGTCCACAATCAGCGGCGACATTGTGTCGCCGCTGAAAATATATCATTTAATAACTAATTTTTAATTTATTTCTTAAAATTATTTATTTAATTTATTTAATTTTTAATTTTTGTGATAAAAAAATATAATTTAATAACAAACAATAAATGATAAATAACTAAATAAATCAGAATCTAATAACATTGATAAATATAAAATATCAAATTAGTTCAATTACGAACATAAATTTATATAGAAGGACCAATACTATGACTAGAAGACCCCTTTTGCATCAAGGCAGCAAATTGAGCTTGTATCTTTTGCTCCATTTGTTCCATTAGTCTTTGCTCGAATTGCACACGCTCTTGTTGCATCTTTGCACGCTCTTCTTCCATCTTTGCACGCTCTTCTTCCATCTTTGTACGCTCAGCCTCCATTTTTTCTCTTTCCTCTTCAAATTTTTTATCAAACTCTTCCTGTAATTGGGCACGCATACTCTCAACAACTGAAGTATCTGTAGATTGAGGGCGATTTCTCTTCCTTGAAGGCTCCGCTCCATACCCTTTCCCTCTTACATACCCTGACCTCTCACCAAGAACTGTCGCCAATATTTCTTCTGACGTCATTCGAGCATCACTCTCTAAATCTTGGTCTTGTCGTTGAGAAAGCTCGTGCATACGACTCTATAATAAAAACATTTAAAACTATTAAATAAAATATAAAACTAAATCAAAATAAAATATTAAACAACAATACGTACATGAAGCTGTTCAGAGTGTGCGTCAGCCCATACTACTTGTCCATCTAATATCTTCCTAGTATGCGTTATCTCCCACAGCCGGTCAGGAGGAATAGGTTGTCCAGTAGTAGGATCTCTCTACAAAATAATAAGATAGAAAATGCGAAGAATAGATTTTACAATAAGAAAAAGGATTGAAAATTTAAATTATAGTAGTGATAGATTAAACTTACTGTAGCATACTCAATCTCTGCAAATGACCGAGGACCATATGTATGTTTAGTCATTTGTTTTTCTCGATTTATCGTGCTTCTTGCACTTTTATTCTACAACAAAATATAGTAAGTAATAAGAATTTAATAATTAAAATAAAAAATATAATTTATTTAGAAAGATAGTAAAATACCTTAAACATGTCAGACTTAAAGTATATTAATAACCACTCCCAATCTTGAAAACTAATAGTTTGAGGAGGATCAGCCAACCTATCCTCATCAGTCTCATATTTCTTGTAGTGAGAGTGCAGATTGTTCTTCCAATTTCTGAATGCATTTTGTAAAATAATTGATATAGAAATATGAAACTTTTCTTCACTAATTGCATCAGCAGGTTCAAATTTATCCTGAAACAAATAATCATTAACACTTGATACAATGAAATAAATAAACTAAAATAAGTATAACAAGTTGACATACATAATACCTTTATTTTTAAAATCATATCATGACCATATTTTTCAAAAACATTCTTCCAGCTACCTCCACCATCCCTGAAAGAGATTGTGGTTCTAAGAGTTAGACCACAATAATTAGAAAAGTCTCTTGCTTCTGCACCGATTGCTCTTGACATGGAATCTGAAAATTTGACTCGAATCTTTGCTCCTTGTGCAGTCCTCAAATTAACGTTAATAGACTTATAAACTCCTCTGCCCTTGTTGATTGCAGTAGAAGAGCCTATCATTAAAATTTAATTGCAACAATTAAATGTTACATGCGATGTAAATCAATTATTATAAATTTGAAACAAACTTACCTGCACTACTATTTTGAGTATGGGGAGTAGCGGGAGAGTTGATAGGCATTTCCTCAAATTGCTGTTGCAGTGATAGCGGTGAAATAACAGGTCTTGATTGAGGTGTAGAGCATGTACCTCGGCTATTTGTGTTGTCATTAGATGTAACAGAAATACTTTTCCCACCTCGCCCTCTCTTTAACACTGACATATCCTACAAAAATATACATTTCATTTAAGAAATAACAATCAATCAAACAAGAATCAATGTAGGTATTAATAAAATATACCATATCAAGTAATTTCATTCAATTGAATCTTCCGTCGCACTATCACTTAAACTAATGTCTTCTGATTCATCTGTTTCTTCTATTTCACTTTCTTTTTCAGTATCGCTATCAAAGTCGTCAAGAAGATCCTCTCCATCACTAAATCCAGTATTAATGGCATTACTTGTATGTATTTGTGATGGTTCTCCTTGAACTAAGGGCTGCGTTTGTCCATCTTCTCCATATAAGTTAATAATAACATCATCAAGTTGTGTAGGACTTGCATTGTAAACATTTAAGTCTACCACCAACTGTTGATAAGGTTCTGTGTCAACCATAGGATCATGTACCCCACTGTCATCAATATCACCATCAGCTGGTACATTAAACAAGTCTCGTGGGTTTGTTTTGACAACAATGAGCCAACCGGGTGCAACAATGTCATCCACATAGAAAACTTGCTCAGCTTGAGATGCTAGAATAAATGGTTCATCTGTTTGTAATGAATATCGCGTGTTGATACTTATGAACCCGTACTTATCAACCTTATATCCTTTGTCATAATGAGCAACATCCCACCAATGGCACTTAAACAAATATACTTTTCGGTTGCCTATGTAAGACAACTCATAAATATCCTCTAACACACCATAATATTCTTTGTCAGCATTAGTGTCATCACCCTTAGCCAGGATACCGCTGTTTTGAGTTTTTTTTCCTGTTGCACGGTCTTTTGTGTGAAAACGAAATCCATTGCCTATGAACATGGAATAACGATTCACAATCGTCAATGGGCCAATTGATAAACTGATGAGTTCATCACTAACATGGCTCTGTGTAGATAATGATGTCACCTTTGAGGACAAAAGTCATGTGTTAGATAAATTATATATAAATGTAATTGCTAAAAAGACTAAGGCTGAAAATGTTATAACTTACTCGTGAACGAAACCATTGAGGAAACTCATATTGGCTTTGCTCACTCCTTGATCCATGCGCTTCAAGCTCTGTTGTATATTCCCTACACATTTTCATAGCAATAAGCAAAAATGACATTATGAAAATAAATTCTCTCTTTAAGTCGGGCAACTTACTCCATAAATGGCCATACTTCTTCACAATTTTGTAGCACATACATTCTTGCTTGACAGTATTCTTCATAGGGAAGAGAAATTGACTCGCAATGTCCCCTAGCTTGACCAATTTTCTTAAATATTGTCAACTCAACGTTGACATCATCATTGGTATCATCATTCCTACGTGGCACATTAAATTTTGTAGGAAAATCTTTCAAATATCTTGAACAGAACGTGAGACTTTCATCTGCCAAGTATCCTTCTGCAATTGATCCTTCAGGCTGAGCTTTGTTGCGAACATACGATTTTAGTGTCCGCAAATACCTAATGCATTAAAATTAGTTAACCTTGCATAATTATGAATTATAAATATACAATGATATTGACGCATGTTACCTTTCTATTGGATACATCCAACGATATTGAACTGGTCCAGCAACTTTTGCCTCCCCTGCCAAGTGTATTGGCAAGTGAACCATCACATCAAAAAAAGCAGGTGGGAAGACCGTCTCCAATTTGCATAATGTCAATATTATCTGACTTTGGAGTTTGTCAAGTAGTTCACACGTCAAAGACTTTGAACACAGATTCTTGAAAAATCTTCCCAACTCTATAATTGGTTCACACACTTTAGAAGGTAATAACCCACGTATTGCAATTGGAAATATCTCTTGCAACAACACATGGTGATCATGACACTTCAAACCAAACAACTTTCGCTCCTGAATGTTGACACATCTTGAAATATTAGATGAAAATGCATCAGGGACTTTTAAGTTAGCCAAGAATTGTAAACAGGATTGTTTATTTTCAGGGGACAATGTGTAAGGAGCAAGAGGAATAGAAATACTATTACCATCTTCAACTGGGTGCATGTCACTCCTAATACCCAAATCCATCAAGTCGTATCTACTTTTAATTGTATCTTTCGTCTTTCCAACCAAATCCATCACCGTGCACACAATGTTATGAGAAACATTTCTTTCTATATGCATCACATCAAGATTATGTCGTATTAACAAGTTCTTCCAATAAGGCAATTGGAAAAAAATACTTTTTTTCCTCCAATTGTAAGCAGAATTATGTGTACGAAGCTTTCGCTTTGTACCTTTCCCAAATGACACATCACCCAAGTGTTGTAGTTGCGTAAGTACTTCATCTCCGGTCAATGGAACTGGTGGATCCATATGCTCTTCCTTACCGTCAAATGATACCTTATTTTTACGCCATGGGTGATTTTGTGGAAGAAAGCGCCTATGGCCCATGTAAGATAACTTGCTCCGTATCGAAGTACAATGCGTGTCCTTGTGACAACATGGACATGCAAGTTTACCTTTAGTTGACCACCCTGAAAGATTTCCATATGCGGGAAAATCATTTATAGTCCACAAGATTGCTGCATGCATGATAAAATTTGATTTAACATACGCATCGTACGTCTGTACCCCTACTTCCCACAATTGGTTCAGCTCCTCAATCATTGGTTGGAGGTAAACATCTATTTCATCACCTGGACACTTTGGACCAGGAATAAGAAGTGTCATCATGAAGTACGGGCTTTTCATACACAGCCATGGTGGCAAGTTATACGGTAGCAAGACAACAGGCCATATACTATGATTAGCACTCATATTCCCAAAAGGTTGAAATCCATCACTTGCTAAACCCAAGCGAACATTTCTTGGATCAACAGAGAAGTTAGGGTATTGATGGTCAAAGTGTTTCCAAGCTAAAGAATCAACTGGATGTCTCAGTACATCATCATTTGAGTGTTTCTCCTTATGCCACCTCATTTCTTTAGCTGTATCTCTTGACATATAAAGTCTTTGTAACCTAGGTGATATAGGAAAATGCCTCAAGACTTTATGTGGAACCTTCTTCCCTTTCTGTTTATTTAGCTTCCATCTAGGCATCTGACACTTATGACATGATTCTGCATTTGTGTGCTCTCCCCAATACAATATGCAATCATTCTCACAAGTATCAATTTTATTGTAATCTAAACCCAGATCGCGAATTATCTTCTTAGCTTCATAGAATGAGTCTGGCACTAAAGCCCCTTCTGGGAGAACTTCTTTTAACAAGCCCAACAACACATCCATAGATTTATTACTCCAATGGTTAAGGCACTTCACTTGAAGCAACTTTACAATAAAAGAAAGTTTAGACATCTTCACACAACCTGGATAAAGTGCAGTTTCAGCATCTTCTAATAAGTCAAAGAACCTTTTAGCCTGAACATTAGGCTCCTCCCTCTCGTTGTCGCTAGTATTGGTATAATCCACACATGGAACTCCATGTGCATCATAAACCATCCTGACAAAGTTGTCATTATCAGTATCATTTTGAATGTCATGACTGGAAACTCCACAATCCGTCTTAAATGTTCTAATTTCCCCATGCAACTCCCACACATCGTAACTATTCCAGAAACCCTTGCTCAATAAGTCTGTCCTAACATCTCTTCTCGCTTTAAATATAACATTCATGCATCTTTTACAAGGGCAACGTATTTGATTTACCACGCCAGGTTGACTAAATGCCCATTCTAGAAAAGCATCCACTCCTCTAATGTATGATAGGTTGCCTCTATCTTTAATATGTAACCAACTTTTATCCATTTATATTCCCTAAAAAGTTAAACCAGGAGTCAATTTATAACATTAAATGAGAATAATAACTTTTAATATTGAAATACCATAAAGAAGCTATGAAAAGAGGGAGTGAGAAGTGTTGTCATTGAGACATTTTAGTGATTAAATTTTTTTCTTAAAATCTTATAGTAATTCTCTCATATTTTCAAATATTTGCAAATGAGACCTCTCAACTATAATAGTGCCAAAAGAGTACCCCCGACCCCAAGAGATTGAAGAGAGCGAATATATATTTAAGGAGATACGACTTTCCACATTAGCAGAGGAGCATTGGTTCCTAGTTTCAGATATTCAGGTGGGATTTACTTTCATAATTCAAATTGCAAATATAAGCTTGTGCTAAGTGGAGAGGGGAAATCCCATAAATGAAGTAAAATCATAGAAGCGAACGTGCTCAAATAGTAAAGTATCACTCATCATCATGCATAATGCTACATCATTGCTTTTCTTAAGAGGAACAGACGCTTCATTAATCAAAAAACATAA
The DNA here is from genome assembly GCA_037074615.1 of Leucaena leucocephala. Classification (NCBI taxonomy): domain Eukaryota; kingdom Viridiplantae; phylum Streptophyta; class Magnoliopsida; order Fabales; family Fabaceae; genus Leucaena; species Leucaena leucocephala. The sequence goes on from CM073522.1 coordinate 15,773,059, forward strand.
ATGCACTCACTTAAGAAATCCCATACTTCATCTCAACTCAGCATTGATTATCATGAAAACTAGATACTTGTAATTCAGATAACAACCTCTGAACTGAAGGGCCAAAAAAAAACCCAGAGATCTTAATGCACCCTTGTAATAGAAGTACAAAGCTAATTGTCCTATTCCCAATATGAACAGATTTAGAAATAATATTTTCCCCCAGCTGAAATGACATGTTTGGAGTCATTAGTACTCTGGACCCCAAATCAGATTAAAACCAATTCATTAAGACATGATCATACATAAGCAGTTGAGAACACACACATATATACTTACGGTTTGTGAGGTTTGCTGTGCTGCACAGAAGATTCTTTTCGGATCTGAAATGGATTGGTATGGAATTCTTCAGCTAAAAACTGGCAGATGAAGCAACCATTAAAAAACAGTTCAAGCTTATCAAAATTGAGATCATAACACTACCATTTCATAGAGCCAGAACACATCAACTGAACGGCAAAACCAGGGGAAGAACAAAATTGGACAGAAACCATGATACAAGAGCTAAACTGACAAATGAAGACAGGTGAATCAAGAAAATGTAGAAGGCGAGAACGAAGCTCCCCCTTCGGTCAACCAAAACAGCAGTGACATAGGGAGATTAAAGCTTCATTCCACACTTTTAAACTTCATTAATTACTTAATCAGACATTGAATCTCAAAACCCCAAATTTCAACATTCACAAAACCTAAAACGCATCGACACAGCAAATTTGAGAGCAACCCCAGCGTCCACCGATTTTACTAATTTTCACTGAATCAACCAAAATCTACTCAAAATATTGAGTTTAATCGGTGACCCACCCCATAATCGAAAGAAAAAAGACGAGAAAACAGAGGCGAGAAATTGAAGACGGCGCTCGGAGAACTCACCTCTGATGGCTAACGACGTCCCAAGCTCGATCTCTGACCTCCAGTCGGTCCTCCAACGTCTCAATCCTCAAGTCGTTCCCTCGTGCTCTCCCTCTCCCGCTCTCGATGTTTCGCCTTTCCTCAGAAGCCAAGTCGCGACGGTGAGAAATGAAGAACAGAAGGGGAAACCTAAAATATTAAAACGTATCAGCGACGACAAAATGTCGCCGCTGAAAGTATTTTTAGCGGCGACAATAAAGTCGCCGCTGAAAGGTATAGTTTAACTTAATAATTTTTAAAAATAATCCTCTTCAAACATTAATGATATTTTTCCTCCAATATCTTCTTCAAATCATTAGGGAATTTTTATAAAATTTTTTGAGTAAATAACAACCTCTAACTATTTTTCTTAAATTTTTTAAATAAATAAGTCTTTCATTCTAGAAAAATAGCTATGAAATCTCTTCGGGGTAAATAAACTCTTTCATAATTTTCTATACTCCCAAAATACTTATTTTATAATTTTTTCTTATTTTTTAACCCAAAAATATTTTTAATGAATATTCATTCGTTCATTATTTTTCTAAAGTTTCACTTTTAATACTTTTTAATTTCAGAAAAATATTATTAAACTCAATAATATCTTATAAATTCTTTTTATACAAGTTAGGATGTTATATAAAATGTAACAATATATGGCATATGCAACAGTAACTAAAAATATATATACGTTTGTATTTTATGTCTATTATTTCTCTCCCTCTCTCTATCTCCCTCACACACATCTCCCTCTCTCTATCTCCTCCCTTACATTATCTCTAACACACACATATTAACTCTCACTCTCATTGACAAACATTTATAATATCTCTCTCATTGACATATCCATGTGTCATCTCCTATTTTCGCATGCATCACATTATTGTTTGTATAATCTTTCTTTAGTATAATAACATATGAAATTCTTTTATTTATTATTTAAAATAAAATTATTCAATAATTTAATTTTATATATTATATAATTGTTTAAAATAACTTCAAATGAGGAAAAATGTATAATCACCTTTAGCGTTGACAATCTATATAATACATTAATTAAATTTAAGATTGCAAAATTTTGAGCTTCAGCGGCGACAATAAAAGTCGCCGCTGAAAGTAGGACTTTAAGCGGCGACTTTTATTGTCGCCGCGAAAGTCCTACTTTCAGCGGCGACTTTTATTGTCGCCGCTGAAAGTCCTACTTTCAGCGGCGACTTTATTGTCGCAGCTGAAAATTCATTTTTAGCGGCGACTTTTTGTGTCGCCGCTGAAAAGTCGTCGCCAAAGATATATTTTTTTGTAGTGATTAAAATCCAATTCTTATACACTTTTGTCAATTATCTCTGTATAATGACAAGTCCGTTTTGTCAAGATTTCTTCTCCAAACACTTCTACCACTATCGTGGTTTTCATGCCAGGACTTTCCACCTAACGAAAATACGGTGTCTTTAAAGTCTTAAATGAGTCTTGAGTCTAGTTAAAGAGGCAAATTTGGCACTCATTGATATTCATAATCACCATGGCCCTCCTAAGCATATAACACATGCCTCACAACCCCAATTTTACTCATAAGCATCATCAAACTCACGGCATCAACGGTCAACACACACTTTTTATCGGGTTCATGAATCACCACACTAGGTGGCCATCCCTAGGTACCAATTACAACTCAATTATTAAAATATCCATGGCCTTTACAATCACACTATTAGTTAAAAGGCCTTTAAATGCAGTTAAAAAGGGTATTTTACGGCGGTTTTGTGAGCGGCGTGAATTTTATCACGTAATAAGTTCATGTTTTAATAGTATTTTTTAACTTCCGTAAAAAGTACACTGTAATAAAAGCTTATGTGTAATGCAATCTATCTCTGTATTATTGAATGCTGTCAAATATGGGTCAGATTACAAAGAATTCTGAATTGCATAGATAAACAAAATACTGGAATTGGAATGATAAAATCATCACGATCAGAAAGCAATTACAGAGGGAAAACAGAAATGATCAGAGAGAATATTGTTCCTGAAATCATCCTTGCCCCCTTGCGTGGTCCTTCCCCTTCTTCTTATCTTTTCCCATTGCTTGCATTTTCCATGTGGTCCTGCGGATACGGTTACTCCTACGTGGCTGTGCATCCCTCTCTTCCAGACTGTTCATTGCATTGTTTGGATCTCCTGCATTATGGGCCGTCTCATTCCTAGTCCATGGCCCATTCATGACAAGGCATTCCCCATCGAGATGGACCTTGTCCTCAAGGTCAAAATCTGGATATTGTAGATGAAAAACATCCAAATTTTCCCAGGTAGGATCACTATCACTACAAAAAAATTGAGTTTTGGCGACGACTTTTAGCGGCGACAGGAAAAGTCGCGCTGAAAATAGACTTTCAGCGGCGACTTTTTTGTCGCCGCTAAAAGTGAGACCTTCAGCTGCGACAATAAAAGTCACCGCTGAAAGATAGACTTTCAGCGGCGACAATGAAAGTCGCCGCTGAAAGTCAATAATAAAAAAAATTTTACTCACTTTCTGCGGCGACAATTAGTGTCGCCGCAGAAGATAATAGTATATAAGTGGAGAACAATTTGTTAGTATTGACTTTCAGTGGCGACAATAAAAGTCGCCGCTGAAAGTCTCCCTTTCAGCGGCGACAATAATAGTCGCAGCAGAAAGTCAATAATAAAAAAATTTGACTTCACTTTTCTGCGGCGACAATTAGTGTCGCCGCAGAAGATAATAGTATATAAGTGGAGGAAAATTTGTTAGTATTAGCTTTCAGCGGCGACAATAAAAGTCGCCGCTGAAAGTCTCCCTTTCAGCGGCGACAATTATAGTCGCCGCAGAAAGTCAATAATAAAAAAATTTGACTCCACTTTTCTGCGGCGACAATTTGTTGTCGCCGCGAAAGGTAATATTCAGCGGCGACTTTTATACCCTTTAGCGGCGACAAATGTCGCCGCTAAAAGTCTTCATACAAATTTCCCCCCATTTAGAGGTGTTTAAAATAACTATGTAATATATAAAAATAAATTATTGAATAATGTATGTCAATGAGCATAAGAGTTAGTATGTGTGTGTTAGAGATAATGTCGAGGAGGAGATAGAGAGAGGAAGATGTGTGTGAGAGAGAGATAATGAGAAAGAAGGGACGTAAAATATATACATATATACATTATTAGTTACTGTTGCATATGCCCTCTGCTACTGTATTTCATGTAACATCTCAACTTCTATAAAAAAGGATTTATAACGTATTATTGAGTTTAAGAGTGTTTTCTGAAATTAGGAGCGTTTGAAGCCGTTGAGAAATCCCAGAGCTCTGTCGAAGTGCTAGACCTCAAAGCCCTTAAGAAACTTGTCCTCGCCTTCGAACGCCGCCTGAAGGACAACATGGAATTTTAGGGGCTTATAAAATTATGAAAGAGTTTATTTCCCAAAAAAGACCCAGATGATTTAATAGCTATTTTTTGGGAATTAAAGGCTTATTTTCTTAAAAGATTCAAGAAAAATAGTTAGAGATTATCATTTGCTCATAAAATTTTATAAAAATTCCCTAATGAGTTGAAGAAGCTATTGGAAGAAAAATATTATTATTTTATTAAGAGAATTATTTCCTAAAAAATATTTAGTAAAAGAAAAACTTTCAGCGGTGACAAAATAGTCGCCGCTGAAAGTAGACATTCAGCGGCGACTTATAGTGTTGCCGCTGAAAGTAAGACTTTCAGCGGCGACTTCATTATGTCGCCGCTGAAGGTCAATTCAAATATATTACTGTGCATTTTTTCCGCCTGCGCCAAAAAGGAAAAAATTCCCGCCCAAAAGGAGATCATCCGGGTGATTTTCTCTGGGAAGACCGATTCGCTAAAGCCTAACTAAGGCAGGCCATTACAATTGGTGAGCACCACATCTCCCTTCTACCATTTCTGTCTGTCAGTGAGGAAGGAGCCGGGGAATTTAGAGCTTCACAACACAGAAGTCTGCGGTGGTGTGACCAGACACTGCCATCTCCTTACCGTGGTCGATTCTTCTGTCAGTGACGCTGCCTCCGGTGTTGTCTTTCTGTCTGCAGCTGCCTTTATTTGCGTCGTGTGAAGTTGACAATGAGAGGGAGCAGACAGAGCAGAGAGCAGGCGAGTGAGAGAGAAAGTTCTGAGGAGAGGTTCTGCGACGGTGGGACTTACCGTTGATGAGACTGCCATTTTTCGTCATCTGTACTGCATCAGAAGAGTGTGAGTCGCGATTGTAACAGTGGCTGGGGAGGAAGTTGTCGGAGCTTGGTTAGCGTACGTCGGCACTGTTTCCACCTGAGGTCAGCTTTCTCAATGTATTCCCACCATTTTTTTCGGTTGATCTGTAAGTTTGCTGGTTGGGTTAATGTTGTAGCTACAGTATCCGGATGCTTCTTCCCTGTTTTTGGTTGAATTGCTTTGGGTTGTCTTTGTCGTCGCTGCTTCTTGGCGTCTGTGGGAGCTCTGTTTGTTTTCTTCTTTCTATTTCAGCTGCGCCCGACGCCCTTAGTAAAAATCGGATAAGGATGTGTTATTTATGGGATGTGTTGGGTGTGTTGAAGTTCTGAGAGATGATTACGAGTTGCAGAGAGAAATAGATTGTGAGTGGTTTTTGTGTTATGGCGACAATGCAGGAGATGGTTTTTGTGAGACGCAGGAAGTAAACTTGACCTTGACTATCTTAGTGGAAAAATAGTAACATTATTTGTTCCTTTCGATTGAATATTGCTTTTTAGATATAGATTCCAATAGCTAGAGAGTAATGCTTTTCAGATGGTTTTCTCTTGCACACAATTTTCAAGTTTATGTAGAAGAAACTAGCACACGTGTTTTGAGTCTTAATAACTTCCTCCCATTATTTCAGAAGCTTTTCATGAAAGGCTATGGTGGCAACTTGAGCACAGCATATCTGAAGTTCAACGTGCTGGCTGGGGAAGCTGTCAGTAACATGCGTATTGTTGCTGCCTTTTGTTCAGAAGAAAAGGTCCTAAAACTTTATGCTAATGAGCTTGTCGAGCCTTCTAAGCTTTCATTTAAACGGGGACAAATTTCTGGCTTATTCTATGGCATTTCACAGTTCTTCATTTTTCTCTTCTTATGGCCTTGCCTTGTGGTTACTTTTATGCTGAGACTGACTGACTGACATTTTCATCAGGTATGGTTCCGTTTTGATAGAAAAGGAGCTGGCTAGCTTCAAATCCGTCATGAAGTCATTTATGGTTCTAATTGTAACTGCATTGGGCATGGGAGAGACGTTGGCACTGGCCCCAGACCTTTTGAAAGGGAACCAAATGGTTGCTTCAGTTTTTGAAGCGATGGATAGAAAGTCAGGAATGATGGCCGATGCTGGAGAAGAGCTTAAGACGGTGGAGGGAACAGTCGAGCTAAAAAAATCCATTTTGTTGTAGTGATTTTTAAAGATTTTAATCTAAAAGTGCCTTCAGGCAGGAGTATTGCCTTAGTGGGACAAAGTGGTTCTGGTAAAAGCTCTGTCATTTCCCTTATACTCAGATTTTATGATCCATCGTCTGGGAGAGTGATGATTGATGGTAAGATCTTTGGCCAAGCTACGCTTCTTTGATTGTTAAATTTATAGCCTATAGGGGAAGGAAAAAATTAAAATGAGAAAAGGGGAAAGAAAGAATAAAATGGCCAAGGCCCATCAAGCATTAGCATGCACACGATTATATTCTATTAATCAAGAGAAGCACGTAGGTGGTCGAAATGGAGATACATTTTTTAAAATTATATTGCTTTCTCAAAAATTCTTTGATAGACTATGGGCTCACAAAAAAATAGTAGAGTAAAATGATTATCATTAATAGACAATTAGACATATAACCACATCAGTATATTTTTTAGTGTTATCTCCTTACGATATGTTTTATCTATTTATTTGTAATTAAGTTGGTCTATCAATTTTTTGTTGACTGGGTTATCATAACATATCAAATTTTGCAGGAAAAGACATTAGGAGACTCCATTTGAAGTCTCTGAGGAAGCATATTGGTCTTGTGCAACATGAATCTATGAAAACATTCTATATGGAAGGGAATTAGCTTCTGACTCAGTGGTGACTGAAGCAGCTAAGCTTGCCAATGCTCACAGTTTCATCAGTTCTCTTCCGGATGGCTACACGACCAAAGTGGGCGAGCAAGGCGTACAACTCTCCGGTGGCCAGAGACAAAGGGTAGCCATAGCCAGAGCTGTTCTAAAGAACCCAGAAATCTTGCTACTAGTGCACTTGATTTGGAATCTGAACGTGTGGTGCAGCAAGCTCTGGACAGATTGATGCAGAACAGGACAACAGTTATGGTGGCACACAGGCCATCCACAATAAGAAATGCAGATCAAATCTCAATTTTGCAGTACAGGAAGATAATAGAGCAAGGGACTCATTCAAGTCTTATGGAGAACAAAAATGGAGCATATTTTAAATTAGTCAATCTTCAACGACACCGGAGACTATAACATATTGAAAGACATAACAGAATGGCCTACAAAAGCTTTACGGTAATTTTGTATTTATTTCTTGTCCTCCCTTACATTCATAAAGACGGTCGCATGTCTCTGCATGTTGGAAGTAAATGTAAAAAGTTATAGAAATATAAAAGGGATATTTATGTTCAGTTCTTCACTCCTTTCTTCCCTGTATTACATCTGGTTATAGTAAAAGAAAATGGGAGAACATAGGAACTGAATTATTTATCATTTATTATTTTTGTTATTAAATTATATTTTTTTCATACAAAAAAATAACAACAGAAAAGAATTTAAAAAATAATATCAACTTTTAGCGGCGACAATTTGTCGCCGCAGATTCCCCTTTACGCGGCGACAATCTTGTCGCCGCCTATTCCACTTTAGGTGGCGACAAGATTGTCGCCGCCGATTCCTCTTTAGGCGGCGACAAAATAGTCGCCGCCTTTTCCACTTTAGGCGGCGACTATTTTGTCGCCGCAGATTCCCCTTTTAGGTGGCGACTTTATCTGTCGCCGCTAATTGTTGACATTCAGCGGCGACTTTCAATTGTCGCCGCCAATGTGTATAGGCGACAGTCTCATAGGCGGCGACTTAGCGGCGATAAAATATTGCCGCTAAAGGTCTTCAGCGGCGACTTTTGCATCTTCAGCGGCGACAAAAGTCGCCGCTGAAAGTCAATTTTTTTGTAGTGTATTATCATCCCATTGGACTAAAACCTGTATCAACCAAGTATCTCGAATTTTCACCTTTATAGAACTCAACACAGCCTTAAGAAGTACGATAGGACCCTCAAGATCAGTTTGTTAGGGTAACGGTATATGTTGTTCCTTTGGGTTTCCATGACAACGTTTCAGCAAAGAGACATGAAACACTGGGTGAATGCGAGCTGCAGCAGGTAATTGAAGCTTATAAGCCACTGCTCCTATCTTTTCAATAATAAAAAATGGTCCATAATAACATAAGGAGAGCTTCTGATTTGTTGAACCCTTCACAGAATGTTGGCGGTAAGGCTGAAGTTTGGCAAAAACATAATCACCTACACCGAAAGTAATTTCAGTCCTCTTCTTATCTGCATAAAGCTTCATTCGCTACTGGGATTTTAGTAAGTTGTCTTTTAAAGTAATAAGAAGAGCATCACAGGCCACAAGCTGAGCTTTAACAGGTAAAGGAGCATCAATAGAGTGATCACACCTTAGCAACAATGGTGGATCTCTGCCAAATAAAATCTTAAAAGGTGTCATACCAGCAGCAGTATGAAATGCAGTGTTGTAACAGTATTGTGCCCAAGGCAAATAATTCACCCATAATCGAGGTTGGTGATGAACAAAGCACCGTAAATACATTTCCAAGCAACGATTTAAAGCCTCTGATTGTCCATCGCTTTGAGGATGTTATGCAAAGCTCATACAAAGTGATGTGCCCTGTAATTTAAACAGCTTCTTCCAAAAATGGCTAGTAAAAACTTTATCCCTATCTGACACAATTGTCCTTGGAATACCATGCAAACTCACAATATATTTCACAAAAATTTCAGCCACATATTCAGCAGTAAAGTGTGCTTTAAGAGGTAGAAAATAAGCAAATTTGGATAAGCGATCCACTACCACAAAAACTACAGTAGAACCTTTAGATATAGGTAAGCCAGTTATAAAATCCATGGCAATATCTTCCCATACCTTAGATGGTATTGGAAGTGGTTGTAGCAAACCATATGGATTGGCCTGAAAAGTTTTAGCTTGTTGGCAAATTGTACAGTGATGAATATACTTCTTTACATCATTACGAATCCCTTTCCACCAGAATTCAGCAGCAATCTGGGCATGTGTGCGAACAGTCCCCGAGTGTCCCCCAATCTTGGATTCATGAAATTCCTTAATAATCAAGGAAATGAGCTCCTGATCTTCATGAGGTATAACCAGTCCTCGTTTGTAAAATAAGCTCCCATTATAAACTGTAAATAAAGGGTAATGAGTTGGATTATCTACCACCGTTTGTCGAAGTTCTGTCAACTCAGGTGAATCAGCAATGGCTGTCTGGATCTGCTCAAATAGTTTATTAGTAGTAAAAGAAATAGCCATAAAGGAACGGGACAGTGCATCCGCAGCAATATTAGTCCTGCCAGATTTGTACTCAATTTTATAATCATACCCAAGTAATTTGGGCAAAAATGCTTCCTGTTCCGGAGTTTGTATAACCTGATTAGATAAATGACGCAAACTCTGTTGATCAGTTCGTATAATAAAGGAATGACCCACCAAATAATGCCAAAATTTTGAAACAGCCTAGGTTAATGCATGCAATTCCCTTACATAAGCTGACTTTGCTTGCATCCTAGAAGAAATTTTCTGAGTAATAAGCGATAGGATGATTATTCTGACTCAGAACAGCCCCTATCCCAGAACCTGACGCATCGACCTCAATGATAAAAGGTTGTGAAAAATCTGGCAATGATAATACAGGTACAGAGGTTAGAGCGGTCTTCAAATTCTGAAAAGCAGGGTGGGCACTAGAAGACCAAGCAAAAGCGTCTTTCTGCAATAGATCAGTCAGCGGTGCTGCAATATTAGCATAATGTCGAATAAAACAACGATAGTAGCCAGTTAAGCCCAAAAACCCTCTGAGCTGGGAAACAGAAGTAGGAACTGGCCATTGTTGAACTGCAGCTATTTTCACAGGGTCCATCTGCACACCATCAGCTGTGACAATATGCCCCATATATTCAATTTTGTCGCGGGCAAATGAACATTTAGATAGCTTCGCAAACAGTTGATTTGAAGCCAAACATTCTAAAACCTGTTTCAAGTGAGACAAATGCATTGGCCAATCCACACTATACACCAGAATATCATTAAAGAAAACAAGTGCAAACCGACGCAGAAAAGGTCGAAAAATGTCATTCATCAATGCTTGAAAAGTAGCTGGAGCATTGGAAAGTCCAAATGGCATGACTAGCCATTCGTATAACCCATGATGGGTCCGAAAAGCAGTTTTATGGCGATCTTCTTGCTTGACCAGAATCTGATGATATCCAGAACGAAGATCCAGTTTGGAAAAGAAGCGCCCCCCCTTTAATTCATCAAGTAACTCATCCACCGTAGGCATAGGATAGGAATCCTTAATAGTAACAGCATTAAGAGCACGATAATCAGTACAAAATCTCCATGTACCATCCTTCTTACGAACCAATAAAATAGGAGCAGAAAAAGAACTAGTACTGGGTTGAATAATGCCCTGCTCCAACATCTCCTTCACTATGTTTTCAATAATAGTTTTCTGACTGAAAGGATAACGGTAGGGCCGAACCTTAACTGACTGAACCCCATCCTTAAGTGGGATGGCATGGTCATGAGAACGATATGGTGGCAAACCCCGAGGTGTTGTAAATACCACTTCATACTGCTGCAATAAGTCATGCAAATCAGAAGGTAATGTGTCTGGCAAAGATATCATAGTACCCTCATTATTTGAGAAACAAACTAAAGTTAAGAATTCTTGCACCGCATCAGTCGCCTGCATTCTCTTCAGATGATGATATTGTAATGGTTCCAAATTTGAACATTGATTGCCAGTAAGTGTAATAAAAGTATTATTCAAGTAAAACTTGATAGTAGCACAACTATAATAAGCTATATGAGCCCCTAATGTCGCCAACCAAGAAGAACCCAGAATCAAATCTGATCCAGCAATTGGTAAAACAAAAGCAGATAAAACAATATTGCAACCTTGAATATTAACAATGATGTTTTTAACAATACCTTCACCACACATATACTCCCCATTGCTGACCATTACCCTATCTGTAGAAGATAATAAAGGCAATTTGAGATGAGCAACGATTCTAGGATGAATAAAATTATCGGAACTGCCTCCATCCAACAAAATCTGCACGATAGTACCATTCATCGATCCAGTAAAACGAATAGTTGAGCTATGTGAAGAGCCATGGAAAGCATGAAAGGACACATGAGGCACCAAGTCAGAATCTAATGGTTGTGTATCTATGGTTGACACAGAGTCAGCAACTGGTAGCTCCGGTTCCGGGAAAGAATCATCTTCATCCACTTGAATCAACAAATATTGACGATTGGGACACTTGTGGTTCCATGTAAACTTTTCATCACAGTTATAACAAAGTCCCTTCCCCCTTCTCAGTTGCATTTTAGCTGCCGACAGTTTCTTGATTGGTGGGGACGGTTTCATAACTGGTTTAGGTAACAACCCAAGAGTAGAAGAAGATGACGATGCGGGTAAGGAGGGGACACTAGAAAATGGTTTGGATGCAACAGGCCGACTGGACATAAAGCTGGGCTTGGGAAATAGCCCACGTAAACAGGAACGCTCATCAAAGAGACGGGCTAACGACGCGGCCCGAGAAAGAGTGAATGGTTCTTGAGCCAATACCTCGGTTAGTATATCCTGTTTGAGTCCACTCAAAAAACAATCACGGAGTACGTCCTCGGACAGACCATCAACGCTGTTAGCAGTGGCCATGAACAAGGTGTGATACTCTGCCACTGAACCATTCTGTAGCAACTTAAAAAGCTTAATCCTAGGATTCTCAAAATGTGAAGGACCAAACTGCTTTTCAATTGCCAACGCTAAAGAACGCCAAGAAGGAATCTGGTTTGTTTTCTGCAACAACTGAAACCAAGGAACCACAGAACCATCAAAATGCACAGAAGCTACTAATACGTTGTTCATCTGGAATTTGATAGAAAGAAAAATATTGCTCAGCTCGGAATAACCAACTCATAGTATCGGATCCATCAAAACGAGGTAAATCAAGTTTAATCTGTCGACCAACTGTCGAAAAACCAGTATGAGAACTGGACACATTTACCGATGTCCCAGAAGAGCTTATACCATGCCCATGAGTCTGTGTTAACGTTTCTAAACTTCGAATCATTCTGTCCACTGAACGTGATAATGTAGCGAACGAGTGTTCAAAACTTTCCAATTTGTTGGTGTTGACCGAGAGCATATTCTCAAACTCGGACATTTTAGTTGAGTAAGCTCGGTCCGATGATGCCAATGCCTCCTCTAAACTACGAATCTCAGCATTCATGGTTTGCAACCACGTGTTATCAGCCATAACAATGACCCAGGGAATGAAAGCACCAATATAATAAAAGTTTATGTGTAATGCAATCTATCTCTGTATTATTGAATGCTGTCAAATATGGGTCAGATTACAGAGAATTCTGAATTGCATAGATAAACAAAATACTGGAATTGGAATGATAAAATCATCACGATCAGAAAGCAATTACAGAGGGAAAACAGAAATGATCAGAGAGAATATTGTTCCTGAAATCATCCTTGCCCCCTTGCGTGGTCCTTCCCCTTCTTCATATCTTTTCCCATTGCTTGCATTTTCCATGTGGTCCTGCGGATACGGTTACTCCTACGTGGCTGTGCATCCCTCTCTTCCAGATTGTTCATTGCATTGTTTGAATCTCCTGCATTATGGGCCGTCTCATCCCTAGTCCATGGCCCATTCATGACATACACTTTTAACAGCTTTTTTACGGCATTTTTTTTAAAGCTGCAGTGAAGTAGAGCCAGTTTCTCTTATTATGAGGTCTCATACAATGCCCTGGAATGACGCATAGATGAAAGACATGAGTTCTAACTCAATTCATCTTACGCAAGAGAAACCATAGTCATGTAAGACATAATTAGTAAATTAGGATAAAGCTTAGGTGCCTCCCTATTTAATAGCTCTATCGTTGATGAATACCAAAACAATCCGCGCAGGAATAAGTCTTGAGATTGTTGGCAACACTTGTAAAACTAACAAAATATGTGGTTTGAGTTTGTCCTAAAATATTATCCTTAAGAGTTATTTCGCATCTATTAGCAAATTAATATGTAACACTCCTTAAGATTAAGCTATCCCTTCCTACAAAATTAGGGTGACAGAATAGCAAAAGAGAAATAGAACAGAGCAAGGTAGAAGATCGGATAAGAGAAAATAGTAGCTCGAAAGCTCAGAGCAGGGTACTTGAACCTTGAACCACAAGAGCCTTATATAGGCCATGGATTGAACATGTCAATTGGGCATTGATCAGCACATTCATGACGCTTAATTCTACGGTTTCTGAACGTTGGGTAGCCATAATCATGGTTTGTAAGGGGAACTTCTAGCGTTGGGCTATAAACCAATTAAATGCCCTTTATAAATCAGTTTTTTAATAATAAACATAAGAGGAAAACGCACCAACGTCCAGATTCAAAAAATACTATTTTTCTAGTAAGCAATATTACCAAATATCTTATTTTGATTTTTGCAAAATATTTCTAGTAAAAGTGCCGAGTACGTTTTAATTCTCACGCATAAGAGGAGTAGAAATTGTCCGGATTTCTTTATCAAGTGGCCCATTGCACGAGTCTATTCCTTCTCTTAACCTATTTATTAGCCCAAAATTATATGTTATTATTTAAATACTTGGGCCCCCACAATCCCAAATGAGGTAGGACTCTTTCTTTGACAAACCCATATATAAAATTTACAACAAAAGCATACAAATTATTTATTGTTTACATTTTCAAGGCAAAAATTTTGGCATAAAAATATACAGAAACCTTTCTGAATCCAAATATTTTAAAGATAATATTATTTTTTTTAAAAATATTGATTGTTAAATATATGTAATTTAAAAATATTTATTTAATTAATCTAACAGGATAAGGCTTATTGTTATTGTTATATTAAAAATTATATATTCAATTTATTTAAAAGTTGGAAAAGTTATTGTTATATTTTCAAAAACATTTAATAGCAATAATTTTATATAATTAATATAATGGAAAGAGTATGTTTGGAGAAGGGAAAACGGGTAGAATCCTCTTATTATAAAAAGTTCAAACACTCGAATTCTCGAAAAAAGAAAAAACACTGCGCGCCCGAAAGGAAAGAAAATTAATCTTACCAATAAAGTTAATCTAGTAATATAAAGCCCTATTAGATATATTTGGGTCTCGAGTTTAATTTTTAGATGAGTATTTATGTTGGGAGAACAACTATGAACTTTGAAATTGGATACCTAGTAATATAATCTAGTAAATAATATAAAATAAAGAAAGAAAATGAATCATGAAGATTGAGTATTTTTTTTAATATTTGTTGAGTTTTTGTTAAAATTGTGACGGTACTTTTTTTTCCCCAATAAATACATATAACGTTGGCAAAAAAAAAAAATTAGTACATATAAAAAGAAATTTAGAATTTTTTATATCTATCACAATCACTCACTGATCGTTGAGGATTGTGTGCATGAGAATTGGATTTCTAACAACTCTAATAATTTAAAAAGAAAATAACCTTTTTCCTGTATAATAAAAGAAAAAGGAAACTTTTGTATATATATACATATATATTCTTTTTCAACTGTAAACTACGCGTCGTTTAAAGTCACTTTGGTCACCATCGAATAATTTAAAAGAAAATAGTCTTTTTCCTGCATTATTTATTGATTTTCTTTTGCTTTGTTTGCCTTAATGGTTTTTGCTTTCCACTAGAAAGTGAACGACAAAAAGAAGAGCGGACTTTTCCCCGAAGGCTGCTTCTTCTCATTCAGTGTTTAATCTTAATCTCTAGTTAAAACTCAACCCAAGTAGATCAATCGTATTAGTGATCTAATGAATGAATTTATTGTTCTTTCTGATTATGTTGAGAGCCTTAGATGAGTCAACTAAATTGAATTTTATTTTTCCCCCAAACTAAACCTAAAATAATGTTATTTTGAGTTAAAAAGGTAAGAGTATGTTATTTAAACTTATTATTTAATAAATATGTTATTATATCATTTTCAACAATTTAGTACTAATATTTAAATATTCAATATTCTTTCTGCTTTTGTATTTTTTTTTACACATTTTGTCATTCATAATTAGCTTTCACTCTCAGGCAGACAGGCACCGAGCAATGATCCGTGGTGATTTATGATGCAACTGACCATGAAATTTGAAATTTCTTCTCACACTCAAGGCGGCGTTAATGATGACCCAAAAAAAATAACCGGGTTAATAAATTTGTAGAATATCAATAGAATAAATAGATTGATCTATATAATACGCTATATAAGATAATATTCTCATCTTAATATAAAAACTAGATAACTCTTTCAGATAAATTAAGGAACCCAAATAAATTAATTAATTATAACTAATATAAGAGCTAGTTGATTAATTTGGATAGATTAATGAGTATATATTATAAATTCGTCTTAAGGGATTAGATTTGGTCATAATTAATCGATTTATTTGACTTATTTAATCTATATAAAAAGTTAACTAATTCTTATATTAAAGAACAGATAGAATATTAAATATTAAAATTCTAATTGGTAGTAGTAACATATATAAGATTAGAACCCAACCTGAGTCACTAATCAAACTAGTTAACTAATTCCTTAGTTGATCTAGTTAAGGTGTATTTGACTTAACAGAGGAAAGGAGAGAAGAGAAAAGAGTTTTGAATATTACTTCGTTTAAAATTGATTAGAGGGGAGAGGAGGGGAAAGATTTTGATTTTAAATTATTTAGTTCAGGAGGAAAGGGGATAAAAAAATATTTTTATTTGGACAACTTTACTCTCATCAAAATTAATTAGATATAATAATACATAATTAATTGTTAGAAGAATTTTGTTGTGATTGTTAGTTTTAAATTGTCTCTCTATTACGAATTTTTATTATTGCGCCGGTTGAATGTGATTTTGCAGATATAGGAGTTGTGGATAAAGGTGGAAGAAATCGCGTTGTGCTAGAGGCTCGGAGGTTGGAGATCTTAGAATGGGTGAAGGACAGTGTGGGAATATTATAACATAATGGTTATATCATGTCAAAATAATATCCTTTCCCTCCAAATTCTCCTACCTTTAGAGGGGAGGGTCATGAGGGGAGAGGAAAGAAAATTTTAAAAAAATTTCTCTCCCCTCCTCTCCATTTCCTTCATATCCAACACACCCTGACAGTTTCCAAATTAAACTTCATAAGAGGTGAATATGTTGAGCTCTCTGAGCACCAAGCATAAGATATCATAACTTTACACTAAGAACAATATTTATTTATTTGTACATTACCCTCGTTTTACATTGAATAAATGAAGGAGTATATAATGTTAATGATACTATTAATAGAATTAGTCTAGTTATATAAAGTTTTATTAGATCTCTCTAGATCTTGAATTCAATTTAATTTATAGAGGAGAAAACTATCTTATGAGGAACAACTACGAATCTGGTATTAGGATTCAGAAAACAATTTTAAAACTTTTTAACCAAATTTTTATATATGTAATTGAATTATTTGTATCTTATGAAAAAACACCCGAGAGAGTAATAATTTTGGGCTACTTTGTACAACAAACCCCTCCGAGCACATCACTTTCAATCCAAAAACCATGAGGGGGAAAAAAATAAAAGCACACCAAACCTCTATAAACACATACTTTAACCTATCTTAGTTTTCTTTCTCTATATATAAAAAAGATCACAAAGCACCACGTATATATCTCTATCATCCCAACCATATACTTCCTTAACATTCTCTTTATTTTTTCGACACAAACATGAGTTCAAAATTTAGCAGATGACACAACCATTATTATTAGGATACTCTTCCACAGTCCCAACATAGTAAGGTGGTGGATAATAAACATGGCTGTAACTCAGAAGATCTGCAGGCACAATGGCATTGGCTATATTCTCTATCTTCTCTTCTTCCTTCTCAGATTCTTTGGCTTCTCCAACAGACACTATCTCTGTACGACACAACTTCCTTAGCTTTCCCACTACCTTAACCGGGTCGATGTTTCCTGTTACGGTTAATTCCTTGTCCTTCATGTCTACGTTCACTGACTCAACTCCTGCAAAAGAAAGCCAAACCAGTCAATTTTTCCCCTTTTGCTAACAACCTTACAGTATTCTGTACAATTAGCTAATCCAAATTCTAAGGACCACGATAGAGAATTTGTAAAAAGTGAAAGTGAAAACTGTAAACAAAAGGCGATTAGGTTAAAATTTAAATTGAATAGACTTTTAACCTCGGTTATTTGGAATAACCGACATTGACAGCAAAAACAATGTATGATAAGCAAAGTTTTTTGTAGGCCATCTTTGACCGTTTCGTATTCGTCGAAATAACCTACTTTAAAATATTATAAAAATATCACTGCTTTTTTTTTTTAATGTTTGTTTGGTAAAAGAAACCAACGTCGTAAAAAGCCTACTTTGTAGTAGGGTAAACCCACCCGTGAATATTACATTTCGTTTTGTTTCCTGATTTGAACTTGACGGCCCGCTAGAGAGTTCAATTTTATTCATGAATACATACCCAAAATGCCTGAGGTTGTTTTCATGACCTTTTGCTTGGTTCTTTCATCGTGTAGTTCCACCTTCAACACTAATTTCTGCCACCAAACAAGTCATCAAACAGATATATATATATATATATATATATATATATATATATATTATATGCAAAGGGAATCAATAATAATATTCATTTAGATTTGGAAGGAAGGAAGTTTCAAAAGAGCAGGGCCTAGTTCTGACCTTCATCGTCATATTTGCGTATTATATTGTTGCGTTTGAAGCAAATTTCAGAGCTTTGAAAGCTAAAGGGAAGGTAGGTTGTGAAGAAGAGGAAGATTAAAAGAAAGGGTTCAGCGTGGGGAAGTGAAGTGAACACATATGACAGCCAAATTTATAGACTCCGAGTCAACCCAAGTCAAGTCTATCTTGACTAGCATATATTGACTCCGCGTAGCGTCCCGAAGAAAACATAAAGAGCACAACACTCAGTAATTTGTTTACTAGTATTTCCTAGGGCCCTATTGACTTAAAACAAATCACGAATTGAAAAAATAAATAAATTTTAGATACTCTCTCACTCCATAATATAATAATTAATTAATTAATTTATATAAATTAAAGAATTTAAATAAATTAATTAATTATAACTAATATAAGAGTTAGTTAACTAATTTAAGTAGATTAAATAATATATAATATGAATTCGTCCTAAAGATTTATATTTGCTCTAAGTAATTGATTTATTTAGCTTTTTTGATCTACTAAAATTAGTTAAATAACTCTTATATCAAATATCTGATGAAATACTATATGCGAATTTTTTTTTCATTTGTCGTTTGTTTAATGGCATCCATCTATCTAACTGGAATATTATTATTCAAGTTCTTTATAATTATGATGTAAAATTTTTTTAATAACACCTTGTGATGTGTCAATTTTTTTTTTACATATTCATTTAATGTGTGATTGAAGAATAACCATTGTAAAGAAGTTGATCTAATTCATTATTGTCCTTATTATAATTAAATACGAGTAATATGTATACCTTAAAATTTTGAACAAGGTATATATCTAGATACAAAATCAAAATATAAATCAAGAAAAATAAATAGGGACCGAGGAAATAGTAAATTTTCTTAAAGAATATAATTAATTAATATGATAATAATAATAATAATAAGTATATCAGAAGGGAAATTTTCGTCCATATTTAATAAATTACTCTTCTTAATATTTTTCAAGGCAAAACTTTATTATAAAAATATGTACAAACATTTTAGAATTAAAATATATTAAGTATAATGTGAATTTTTATTAAAATTTAACCTGTTAAAGTTATATAGTTTTAAAAAATTTAGAGATAAACATAATTTTACTTCATATTACTCCCTCAATCTTAAATATAATATCTAATTTAAATTATAAATTATACTATAAAGTAAATCTTATATTTAGAGTCGAAAAAATATTTATTTTATTTTAGAAGCTATAGTTTCATTTACAATTTGAAAATTTTTAATTTTATATTTTGAAAAATATTTAATATCAATAATTTATAAAATATTTAATATCAATAATTTATAGAAGGATAGTGTGAATGAGAATTGGATTCTTAACAACTCTAATAATCTAAAAGAAAATAAGCTTTTGACCTGCATACCAATTAACAAGAGGAAAAGCAGACTTTTCTTTTTCATATTTTCTTTCTCAATGGTAACGACGCGGAGCTTAAAGTTGCTTATGTCATCAACTAAGAAAAAGTTACCCGAAAAATGAATGAGGCCATATTTTCAATTATTGATATTTACTTTGTTGGCATTACCAATTTTGGCTTTCTAGAAAAGTATACCACAAAAAAGTAAGAACTCTAATAATTTAAAAGAAAATAGGATTTTCCTGCATAAGAAAAGAAAAAGGAAACTTTTCTTTATATATATATATATATATATATATATATATATTCTTTTTCAACTTAAACGGTGCGTCGCTTGGTCATCATCTTGGAAAAAGATAAGCAAAATACAAATAAAGTCATCCTGTTGATATTTTTTATTAGGTAAATGTGACATTTAGCGTCCCAAACTAATTTTAGAGGTATAAATAGTATCCTAAAATATTTAAAAGTATAATTAGCACTTTGAATTAATTTTAAATGTGTGGCCAACACCCTAAAATATTTAAAGGTTTAATTAGTATCATAAATTAATTTTAGAGATACGACTAATATTTTAAAGTATTTAAATTAATATACCTTTACCATTTCACTGACAGAAATATAAATTTATATCTGATCCACGTGAATTTTTTATTTTAACACATTATTATTTAAAATATCGTATGTGTCATATTATTTAAATAAGAGTACTGAATAATCTAAAATTAATATTGTATATAATCATATGTGAAGATTGATGAATTATATAGTTTATTTAGTATAATTTATTAAAATAGTATTACATATATAATTTTTTAAATAATAATATATCGAAATAAAAAATTTAGTATATGAGTAAAATTATATCAATTTAAATATTTTATAGTGTTAATTATCCTTCTAAAATTATGTTAGGGTGTTAATTATACTTTTAAATATTTTAAAATATTAATTATATTTCTAAAATTAATATAAAATACTGATTATATTTTTAAATATTAATTATTACTCTAAAATTAATTTAGAGTTATGGAAGTATTTTACCTTTTTTATTTGCATTAATAGTTATGACTTTTTGAAAAAATTTATGACAAAAAGTAGAGGCGACTTTTCCACGAAGCATCTTCAGCCTTCTAGGTTTGACATTAATTTTTCATATGATAATTACATAATCTAGAAATATAAATTATTTAAATTTTATTGAATTAAAATATAATAAATTATCTATTTTAATTTGAATTAGTTAGTGATTCATGTGAAAGAATTCAATTTTTTTATTTATTTAAAAAATAAATATCTTAATTTAATTCGGATGAATATTTATTTTTTTAAATTAATAAATTTATTTTTTAAAAAAATAAAATATAACATGAATATTTTTAAATGAATCAACAACTAAATTGTTATATTTTTATTTTTTTAAATTAAAAAATTTATTTTTTTTAAAAATAAAATGTAACATAAATTTATTTAAGTTAGTCATTAGTTAAACTTTTATATTTTAATTAAATATAATTTAATAACATAATACTCTTTAAATATATAAGCATTTCTCTAATAAGTATTACTATCACTTCGAAATGGGTAAACGCTAACAATTGCCACGTGTCCAAGAATGGTCAACTAAGTCAATCTTAACCCCACACTCTTCTCCGTGTCGCTTAAAGTGTGTTTGGCTAAATAGAAAAAGAAAGGAGGGGAAAAATTTGAACGGAGGAAAAAAAAAAAGAAAAAAAGGAAAGATGAGAAAGTTTATTATTATTTTGTTTAAATTAATATCAAAGTAGAGGAGGGATGTGATTTTAATATTACCTTATTTATTTTAAGAAATGAGGGGAGAGAAAATATTTTTATATAAATAAATTTACCCTTATATTATTTTATAAAATATTTTAATAAAATATAATATATAGGTAATGTTAGAATATTAAAAAAATTATGGATATATTAATATAATAAAATAAAAATATTATCTCTCCCCTCCAAATTCTCCTAATTTTAGAGGGGAGGTAAAGCTTGAGAGGGAAGGGAAAATTTTAAAAAATTTTCCCTTCCCTCCTAAATTTTAGATATCTAGATAAGAAGAGTGAAGCAAAATCCCTCCCTTTCCCTCCAAATCACTCGTACCAAATAATGCTTTAACCTTCGCCCTTTTGTCGAGTTACTTGAGTGGTTCTCGGAACATTCGAACGCAAATGTAATTCTTTCTACAACACATTTTCTAATTTTATTTTAAAAAGTATTAAATATTATATATATATGTTTAATAAAGAGGTTAACAATGTTAGAAAATAGATTTTTTAAACCGGTTAAAAATGAGTTTCTATACCGGATCTTAATCCAGTATAAAAACAGTCTGTGTAAAAAGTTTGATATTCTACACCAATTGTATATGACCGGTATAAAATAATTAGCTTTCTTAAACCAATTATTCTATATAACCGGTTTAAAAAGTAATATAAAATTAAAAAACAAATCTAGAATCGAGAAACTCTATATTCAAATTAGAGAAGTTTCTAAACAAGATTTTCCATTAAAGTACCAAAAATTTTTCTTTCTTCGTCACAAATTTGAAGGAGGAGGAGAGTGATGAAGAAGAATAGGTATTTGTAAAACACAAGCAAAGAACAAAAAAGAGGAAGAAAAAAAAAAGTCAGAGAACCCATAAACGAAAGAAACAAAAACTCATATATATACACAGAAACGAAAAACTATAAACGTCATTACCTAATTGAAGACATCACATAAACGCCGTCACAATTTCTCTGACTTGCCTAGTTAAAAGTGAACAGAAATATATTTAAATAAAACTCAGAAAGAAAGAAACAAAAAACCAGACACTCACTATCGCAGATATGGGTTTTCTTCTTTGGTGAGCTTTAAAGACGAGAACGACAGACTTCAACAATAGAGAACGAAGAGCACATATATGAATCATCACATATGTAAGTCTTCTTCTTCGGTGAGCTTTATATGGTGTGTTGCGAAGATGGAGCTTCCTGTCACCATGTGTACATCAGGTATAAATATTTTATCCTTATTTATAAAAATATCACCTCTAATTTCTTTTACACTGGTCATATGTATAACAAGTATAAATATTTTACCTTTATTTACAAAAATATTACCGCTCATTTCTTTTACACCAGTCATGTGTACATCACGTATAAATATTTTACCTTTATTTATAAAAATGTCACCGCTCATTTCTTTTATACCGGTCATATGTACATCAGGTGTAAATATTTTACACTTATTTGCAAAAATGCCACCTCTCATTTCTTTTACACCGGTTATGTGTACATCAGGTGTAAATATTTTACCCTTATTTATAAAAATATAACCAGATATTTTTTTTAAATCATTTTCGCAAAAACCGATTTAAAAATGAAGTTTTAGAAAGTCTATTTTGTAGTAGTGTAATTAAGGTGATATTCATATATTTTTTCTAAAATTGTGCTCAACATCAAAGTTATTAGGAGGCACAAAAATATTCATAAATATTTAAAATGAGAGCAAAAATATTAAAATTATTAAATATAATTTAATAGTATTACTTTTGTGGTAGAGCCCATGTTATTATTAGGAAAGTATTAAAGTATCCTAACTTAAAAAATTAAATAGTATGAAGGTGTAAAACTATCCTTAAATTTTCATCCAATGTGCGCTAAACATCATATACTTTTCGTATGGGCAAAAATACTAATGAAAGTATAAATAAATTAATTCTTTCAATTTTGCTAAAATAAAAAATTCTATTAAATTCTACTACACTATAATAATAATAATTTTACGGTTAATATATATATATTTGATCCTATAAATTTATATCAAATCTTAGTTTAATCCCTTAAGTTTATCAAATTTTACTACATTTTATCCCTATCTTAAGAAGTGATCTGGATTTTGGATAGAATGAGATGAGATGTGGATGTCAATATATTATTGAAATATTCGTAACATAGTATAAATTAGAAATCTGAATTAATTTTCACAATTTTATACTACATTAAAATTAATAAGAATTTTTATTTTAAGAAAAATATATTACGATCTTAAAACTCTTAAAATAGTTTTACAAGATCTGGATTTTCAAATGTCATGTTTTCTAAACTTCATGAGAGGTGATTATATTGAGCTCTCTGAGCAGGGTACACACCAAACCAAAATTTTACACCAAGAATAATATTTCAAATATAATTTTTTATTTTTCTAAATTACCTGAATTTTAAATTTTATAATTTTATAAATATAGGAGTATATAATTTTTTTATTTAATTAAGGGTATTTCTACCCTATATATCTAGGTTTATAGAACAAATCATTTTTATTTTTTTTAATAAATATATTTTTTAGTATTTGAATTTATATTTTTTTATAAAAATAAGACAGTTTTATCATCTCAACTAACTATAATGGCTCTATAGTTTAATCTTCACCTACAGATGGAGGTTAAGATAGATTTTTTGAGTTATTAATTTGTTATCCTTCGAGGAAGGAATTGGTCACCCCTCAGAGAATTTATTGTAAATTTATTGTTGATTAATAACATTTCATTATTTTTTTTCTTTTATTTCTCGAATATATGATAACGTTGTATGATCTACGTAGCTAATTCTAGCTAGAGATAAAGCTTCTTGTTGTGTGTGTGTATATATCATATAATTGTATATCATATACCACTTCAGAAGACTAAAGGGAAGAAAATGAAGTGGCAGATTGGATTGTTAATGAATTGGTCTTACCCTCGTGATTGGATGCTAAGACCTGTATTGGTTTTGGATTTTGAAGGATCTACCTTATTTCTTTTAGAGGAGGTATGTGGTGTTAATTGAGTTAGAAACTTTAGATAAATGTGGCTTAGATATTTATTGACTACTTTGTTTTCTTTAGTAGTCCATATTAGTTGGCGTTATTTTTTTCTCTTGTATGTAACTTGGTTTGTATGGTTTCTTTTGTTTTAATATAATGAATTTTTTTTTTGGGAAAAATTGCAATTATAATTTTCAATAGTAAATATTAATATTAATATATGTGTGAGGGCGCTCTTTTTTTAATGAAACAAGCACAAAGCAAACTACTCAAGAACTCTCAACATGAAAAAATATGAAGAAGACAAATGAAACTTAGAGCCTCCCCATGGAAGGCCAATGGAAACAGCATTTGCCTCACAAATATCTCTTCAATCATAACAATTTTAATTTGGCTGCTTTTTACAACAGACCCCTTCCAACACATCACTTTCAACCCAAAATTAAACCATGAGGGAAAAATAAAGGCACACCAAATATCTATAAATAGATACTTTAACATATCTTAGTCTTCTTTATATATAGAAAAAAGACAAAGCAACAAATCTCTATCATTACTACCTACCCTATACTTCCTTATCCTTCTCTTTAATTATTGTCTTCCCCACAACCATAATTTAGCAGATGACACAACCATTATTAGGATACTCTTCTACAGTTCCAACATAATAAGGTGGTGGTGGATAATAAACATGGCTGTAACTTAAAGGAGCAGACACAATGGCTTTAGCTATATTCTCTATCTTCTCAGATTCCTTGTCTGCTCCAACAGATACTAGTTCTGTATGACACAACTTCCTCAACTTTCCCACTACCTTAACCGCGTCGATGTCTCCTGTTACTGTTAATTTCTTGTCCTTCATGTCCACGTTCACTGACTTAACTCCTGCAAAACAAAACAAAACCAGTCAACTTTCCCCCCTTCTGCATTAGCTGATCCAAATTTGAGTGTATGTTGGGTTTGAAACGAGATTTTTAACTCAGAAGAGTTAAAACTCAGGATTAGATATAGAGTATTTTTCTACTTGACCTATTGCCCAAAACTCACTCAGTTTTGAATGCTATATTACGTGATTTATTTGGGTTTCGTTTAGTTTCTTTATATGAACTTCGCGAGAGAGAGTTTGATCTGATTGAATACACACACACACACCTGAAATGCCTGAGGTTGTTTTCATGACCTTTTGCTTGGTTCTTTCACTGTTTACTTCCACCTTCAACACTATTTTCTGCCACCAAATAAATCATCGATCAAACAGATATATATTAGTCGAAGCAAAGGGGAAGAATCATCAATAATAATATTAATCATTCAGACTTGGAAAAACGGAAGTTTGAAAGATATGAAGGATCTAGTTCTGACCTTCATCGTCATATTTGCGTATTTTGTTGTCGTGGTTGAAGCTAATTTCAGAGTAGTTCTGAACGCCAAAATGAAGGTAGGTTGTGAAGAAGAGGAAGATATATTTAGAAGATATGGTTCAGTGTGGTGAAGTGAAGACATATGACAGTCAAATTTATACATGTTTTGGAGTGTCCAAGTCAACCAAGTCAAGTCAATCTTAACGCGTCGCTTTAAAATCACTTACTGTTATCATAAAAATCATCTCTTAAAAAGGTACGCGAAAAAATGAACGGGGTCATCATTTATGTTTTTTCATTTTATTTCATTTACAAAATATTAAAAAGGAAGAGAGAGATTTATAAAAATAATAGAGAGAATGAATAGAAAGATATGACATATAATAAAAGTATATTTAAAATATAATTTTATTATTTTTAATCATATTATTTAATAAAAGTAAATTAGATAAATTTTATCAATTTAAGATATATGTAATAATTTAAATTTAATAAACACTTGTTAATTTGTTTGATTCTGTTAAAAAAAATTATATATTGAATAATACGAAGTAGTTAAAAAATATTTTAAAATATTCACTAGATATACATCTTTTATTTTCTGCTTTGTATGCATTAATGGCTTTTAACTTTTTAGAAAGTGCACGAACAAAAAAGTAGAGGGGACTTTTCCACGAAGGCATCTTCGTCCTTCTGGGATTGATCCTCATCTTTCATGTTACGTGCCATTCGTATATAATTAAAGCTTTAATTTTAAAAAGACTCTGCCGAAAATAAATAATTTTATTTATTTAAAAAAATTAATAAACTAAATTATAATTTTAAATTAACTAGTAAAAATAATTTATAAAAAAAAATTTATAGATATCAAAATATTAATTTTTTTTAATTTTTTTTATTCTCTCTCGTTGACCGTTCTATCCCATCCCCCACAGAAGGCCATTACTCGTTTTTACTCTTCTACCATTCTCTTCCAGCAAGCTCATATGTCTCTCATCTCCTAAATATAAATATACGTAATTACGTATATGTATATATATATATATAATATAAACTTAAATTTTCACTTCTCATGTATTAAATAATTACCGATTAATAATCAATATTAAATAATTAATAATTAATAATTAATAATATATAAATTAAATTATTTATTTTCTTATTTATTAGTAATTATTTATTTTTACTTACTAAATAAATAAAATATATATATTATTTATTATTTTAATATTACACAGAAAATAAAAATTAAAAATTTATTTTATATAATTATCATTTCATCTCGTATATTTTTTAGTAATTTATCAGTTTTTAACTAATAACTATTTAAATGTTTATTTATTTAAAATTATTTTTTTTATAATTTTTTTTAAAAATTATTTTTCAAAAACTCTCCCAAAACTTATTTTTTTTCCCTAAAACTTTCTTCGAAAGCCTATGGGGGGCTCTACAACTCTGAAGAGGCTAAACGCTAAGAATATTTCAAGTGTCCAAGGGTCGTCAACTAAGTCAATCTGGACCCCACACTCTTCTGCGTGTTTAATCCCTAGCTTTCTGTGGGATTACTTGAGTGTTTCGCGGTGCGTTCGGACTTTTTCTTGGGACCCTATGGATCTGCTCAGGAGGGACCATATGATCTTCTCTTATTCATTTTCATCTATTTTATTAGTAATTCTTTTAAAAAATAAAATATATGAACAGCTTTGGAAGTATTTTATGAAATTACAGTTAATATAACAATGTTAAGAAATAAAGTTACAAATGTTAAGGGTACTAACATAACAAAATTAAAAAAATTAATAAGAGTAAGAAAATACGTAAGTACTAAATTAAAAATTAAAAAAAAATATAGGCAACTATAAAATAGTTTTCCCTATTTTTTTACAAACAATGTATTTTTTGTGTATTTTCAGTATGATTTATTGCGTGTTAATGAATTAACTTATTGCAGAAAATTCAAAGTAAAATTATTTTGTTATTCGAATTATTATATTCAAAATAATAATTATTGTGTATTTTGTATGATGCTACAGTTATATCATACAAACACATTAACATAAAAAAATAACAAGTTCCAAAACAAAATGTTAATGCTTGAATTGTTAATTATATGATTAAAAAATATTAATTATCAGAAAATTAAAGAAGAGTGATTACATGTTCTAGAAGGAGTTAACACTTATAGTTACTTAGAGGATATGGTAATAACAGTAAGCATCAAATATGAACCAACCAATATGAGAAACAAACCAAGCTAATTGACATCTTTGTTCCATTGATGATAATGCTCTCAACTTGCCCGCTAATAGTCTCCCAAAAAGGATGCTAGAGCCAATGCATGATTACTGTTTCTATTATCATAACCTAAGGTAAAACCGTACATCAAGTTCAGTAGAGTGTGTGAGAACCCATATGCATTGAAAGATTACGTGTCACTCATCCTAGGGATCTGCGGAATGAGGGAACATAAGGTGGGTCTAGATTTTTCATCTGCCCCAACATAGGAGGGCTAGTATGATCAAAATTTGTCATTTGTCATGGAAAAGATGAAATGGTTGAGAAAAAGGGTTTGATTGGAAATAGTGGTGGTTTAGCGGAGAATATGGGGTTGAATCAATGGAATTTCTGACGGAAGGTATTATGAACTTGTTGATCCCATCCTGCACTCAGGTGATGATGACAGAATTGTGCGTGTGACTGTTGTGGTACACGTCAGGAGAACTTTCATCTTCAAGTATTGATTCCACTATCTTCAAAATCATTTCAACAGGTGAGCTTCTTGGACTATGCGTTTCATCTTTAATTGGATTCTTCTCTGAGCTAGACACGAGTTCATCAACTGCATACCAATTTTGCTCATCAGGCTTCAAGAATGGTCCATCAATATGAAAATATAAATCAAGACAAATAAATAGGGACCGAGGAAATAGTAAATTTTCTTAAGAATATGATTAATGAATATAACAAAACTAATAAGTATATTAGAATGAAAATTTTCGTCCATATTTAATAAATTACTCTTCTCAATATTTTCAAGACAAAAATTCAGTATAAAAATATGTACAAACATTTTAGAATTAAAATATGTCAAGTATAATGTGAATTTTTATTAAAATTTAAGCTGTTAAAGTTACATAGTTTAAAAACCATTTTAGAGATAAACATAATTTTATTTCATATTACTCTTCCAGTCCTAAATATAATATCTAATTTAAAATATAAATTATACTACAAACTAAATCTTATATTTAAGACCAGATGGGTATTTATTTTATTTTAGAAGCTGTAGTTACATTACAATTTAAATATTTTTAATTTTATATTTTAAAAAAATATTTAATATCAATAATTTATAGAAGGATAGTGTGAATAAGAATTGGATTCTTACCAACTCTAATGATCTAAAAGAAAATAAGCTTTTTATCTGCGTAAGAATTAACAAGAGGAAAATGAGACTTTTCTTTTTCATATTTTCTTTCTCAATGGTAAACGACGCGTAGCTTAAAGTTACTTATGTCATTACCTCAGAAAAAGTTGCCCGAAAATTGAACGAGGCCATATTTCCAATTATTGATATTTTACTTTGTTGGCATTACTAATTTTGGCGTTCTAGAAAAGTATACCACAAAAAGTAAGAACTCTAATAATCTAAACGGTGCGTTCACGAAGGCATCTTCCTCTTCGTAGGTTTGATAGGTATCTCTCATATGATAAATACTTATATATCTAAGAGGTATCAATTTATTTAAATTTTATTTAATTAAAATATAATAATTTATTTATTTTAATTATAATTAACTAATAAATTATTTAAAATAATTAAAAAAAATTATTTATTTTTTTAAAATAAATTTCTTAATTTAGTTTAAATAAATTTTTATTTTTTTAAATTAAGAGATTTATTTTTCTTAAAAATACAATATAACGTAAATTTTTTTAAATCAACCATCACTTCAATTATTATATTTTTAATTTTTTTAAATTAAAAAATTTATTTTTTAAAAAATAAAATATAATATAAATTTATTTAAATGAGTTATTAACTAAATTATTATATTTTAATTTAATACAGTGATATAACATTATTTGAATATGTAAATATTCCTCGTATAAACTATTACAACAACTTTCCAAGGCTAAACGCTAACAATTTAAAAATGGTCAACTAAGTCAATATAGACCCCACACTTTTCTCCGTGTCCCCTTGAGTTACTTTAGTGCTTCGCGGAGAGTTCGAACGCAAACGTGATTTTTTCTACAACATATTTTCTAATTTTATTTTAAACAATATTAAATATTTCTTATACATATATCTATCTTTAATAAAGGGGTTAAGGTACAAAATTATTCATAATTTTTTTTTAAATTGCGCTCAACATCATAGAGTATTCATAAGTGCAAAAATACCTATAAACATTTAAAATAAGAACAAAAATATTAAAACTATTTAATATAATTTAACACTGTTATTTTTTGTGGTGGAACACATGCTAGTATTATGAAAGTACTAAAATACTGCTAACTTAAAAAACTAAAATATATAAAGATGCAAAAATATCCTTAAACTTTTACACAAGGTGCAAAACAAAGTACCAATGAAAATGAAAATATATTAATTCTTTCGTTTTGGCAAGACAAAAATTTTTATTAAATTTTTTTACACTAGTATAATAATTTTATAATTAATATATACGTTTGGTCCTATAAATTTATATTAAATTTTAGTTTAATCTTCTAAGTTTATCAAATTTTATTACATTTCGGGCCCATTTGGTTTAACTTATGAAGAATAAGTGATTTAAAAGTGATTCTTAAGAATAGTTTATGGAGAAGAGTTTTTGGAAGAATAGTACTTCTAAACAAATAAGTATTTGAATATTTATTTCTAGCACTACTAAAAAAATAGTTTTCACGGTGCTACTTCATGACGGTTATAAGAAAAAAGGCGGTAGTATTTTTGTAAATAAGTCCTAACTTAAATAACTTTTAAGGACGATTTTTACATTTTTTATAAAAATCACTATTAATGACAACGTTACTACTTTTGATCGTGGTTTTAATAAAAATGGCCGTTAAAAGTATTATACAACACCTGGGAAGAGTAAACGTTACTACTTTTGATGACAGTTTTAACTAAAATCACCGTTAAAAGTATTACATAACACCTAGGGAACAATAAACGTTACTACTTTTGACGACGATTTTGTGAAAAATCGCCATTAAAAGTCCATAAAAATTTCAAAAACCTAAAGCCTGGTTTCAATTTTAGATTTACTTTTTACATCCGTTTGTTGTCCCATTCTCTATCTCACCACCACATCTTTGGATGAAAGGCATTTTTTCGTCATTTTCCCCTACTTTTTGTGCCTTCTATCGTCATTCTCATTATCGTTCACTCCCTCTGTTGTCGTTCGCTCCCTTTGTCATCATTCTCATTGTCAAAGGTATGAGAAACTTCTTTTACTGAAACTTCTCGTCCTCGTGTACCCAATATTATATATCGTAGAATGTTCGTTTGGCTGTTGTACTTTCATTTATTCTTCCATACTTGTTTTAACTATTGTATCATATTTATATACCTTGACTCGTCTGGCTGATATATTAAAAAGTTAGTTTCAGTATGTTTTAAAGAAGAAAAATAAAAAGCTTTCAAACAAAACTGCTTTAGTTCTAAATTGGCCTTAAAACTAGAAGTCAAAATATCGCTGATAAATAACATGGAAGCATTTTTATAATGAGTTTTGTTGTTAGTTGTGAGACTACCCTAATTAGTCCACCCAGACAGTTTATCTAAATTTTTGTTTAAAAGTAATAATAAACCGAATGTATTTATTTATGTCCACTTAAATAAATATTGAAAGTAATTAATTGAGAGAAGTAACTTTACTCCTCCAATCTATTTTGCTGTTCTGGAGATCCACCTGAAGTTGCATAGGCGTACATTTGTACAAGTTTCGATTGATTTTCACTCCTTAATTTATATGTGTCATAACTGATTTACTATATATGAGGGTTTCAATATATTAATTAAATGTGTTTTGCGAATATGTGTACTCTATATATTAACAATAAAATTTATATTTAGGTGACATTTAACAATAAATGTGTTTTCGCCATATGTGTTATGTTGTAAATGTTCTTGTGGTGATTTGAAGAAAATGTTGCTTTGTTCTTATCTTTATCTCAAAAACTCAAGTTCTTCGCTTTGTTTTAACTAAATCATTGGACTGTTTTGTTATCAATAGGTTTATTCAATACATTGGTTCTTATTTGTTCAAGTTTGATGGATTTAGTTATCATTTGAGATTATTACCTTTATTTATTATTTTTGAACAAAGCATGGACAGTTTAGGTTAGGACGATTCTAGTCAGCAAGGAAAAAAAAAGAGAAAAATGCCCGACCCATATGAAATGGGTGGCAAAGACAGATGAGGAGACACATTCCACAAAGTTGCAGGTGGAGTTTGATTATGACTTGGAGGCAACGGGTCAAAATGGAGTACGTGCTAAGATTAGCATCGCGTACGCTTAGTTGGGAGGTGGTAGACTCAAAAGACAAGGATATGATTTGGGAGGACAATTAGGTACATTTATAATTCTATGTTTCACCTATCTACTTTAGTTATTAATAATTTTTGTCCCTTATTGCGGCTTCATTTTATTTGTTTTTTGTACTTTGAACAACATTTTAATATTCCTATCACAGCAAGCATGAGGCATCTCATCTTAAAGCAATACGATGAACGGTGGAAAGACTTTAAGTCTAACCTTGTAAAGGACTACCTCCAAGGAAGTAAGATGGGGGAGCATCCAAATGACACATACCCCAATATTAGCAACGAAGCGTGGACATTATTTTGTCAACTGCGAGAAGAGGCTACTTATAAGGTTGGATGTGTTTAAACTTACATTTTAATTTTACTTAGTAATGAATGTACATTTTACTAAACTAATATAACTTTATTTCATTTTCATAGGCTATGAGTAAGAGGAATAAGGAAATAGCCAAGAAGAATATGTACCACCATTATATGTCTCAAAGGGGGTATAGTGTCCTGAAAGCAAAACGATGGAAGAGCAGTTACAGGCTGCGCAGCAAGCTATTGCATCAGACCCTTCTGCATTCATAGCTGGAAAAAAGCATTTCAACACCGGTTGAAAATGTCATTCAACATCGCACACACAACCGGTGTAGAAACGGACCGTGTAAAAAGTCAGACATTTTACACCGGTCCTATAATCGGTGTAGACTGTATAATTTTGTACACCGGACTAAATTTTAAATCGGTTCACATTTACATCCGGTGTATTATTTTTAACATCTGCACCGGTTGAATATTGGGACGGTGTAGATTTTTCAAATGTTAACACCGGTTAAATATTGGGACGGTGTAAATTTTTAAATTTTTAACACCGGTTGAATATTGGGACGGTGTAAATTTTTAAATTTTTAACACCGGTTGAATATTGGGACGGTGTAGATGTTATTAAATTTAATTTATATATGTTCTTACTACACCGGTGGGTATGTACCTCCGATGTAGATGTTATTAAATTTATATTTGATAGATTTCGTTGGCCTGAAGCTTCAGAAGTAAACTGCCCAAATGTAATATATGACTCAATCATCGATCATCATCAGTTCAAGATGCCAGAGACATATATAATTCAATTGCTCATTATATTATTCATTGAATAAAACTCAATACAAAAATGCTACAATTTGAACAGAAAAATGTATTCAGTGAAAGACAAATACTATTGAGAAGGAAGGATTTGAACAAAAAACTCTGCCCACCGATTACGCAGGTCCTCAATATCTTGGTCAGGAAATGGATCAGGTTGTTCAAACATCTGAAATATGAAATCAAAATCAAAGAAATTAAGGCATTACTAATTTAGATTAGATTGACAATTAAGAAATATGAAATCATTCAAAATATAATTTTACCTCCCCAGTTAGGTCAATCCTATTTGCCAAGATAATATTGACCATGTGTCTGACTATGTAGAAGCCGCACAAGTTGCTTTCTCTGGGTTGCCTTCGACTCTGTAATGTTAACAAGATAAAAATTATTTCTCATCATCAAAACGGGGAACCTAGCTAACACCTAATATATACTTTTATTACCATCGGTGTGATCCATTCAGGGTCCCTCACCAAATTAGCGTGCTTAAGGCCCCTTGCAACTGCGAATGTCCTCATAGCCCTATGACCAAAGTTAACAAGTTAGTAACCCATTTATCACACAGATCATTGTGTATAGAAGAGAACTCACGTACGTGTTCATGATCTTCCTAACATCCACCGAGGGCTTGTAATGGAGGGAGCATAAGAAGAAAACTTTATAGCTATGCTTACATAGGATGACAAGTTGCCAATGATTGCTGTAGAGATTAGTTAAAAGAAAATGAGTATTATAATTAAGCAACTACAAAACTAGTATATATAAAATAAAATGAAACATTATTATTCTTACTCATGCATATATGGTGCGAAGAAACAATCAATATCGGTTTCACCGAGCCTCTCTGAAATGTATGCAAGTCTCGAAGATTGAGAGGTCCCTTTAGCATAAATCTGAATTGGGCATAGGAATCCGAACTTTTTTTGTTTTCCCTTGGAGGAAACCAACTCAGCTTGCATGTACCTACAGGCAATGCATGCACGACATTAGTTGTAAGACTTAAACTTTGTTATTACATATATTTACATTTAAATTATACTTACATCAAAAACACTTGGATGCAGCCGGAGGTCAGTTCTTCATTGGGAGTGATCAGAGATTTGACGTCCGCATGATCCAGGAAGGCCGGTGCCCCCATGTCGCCCACAACTGAATCCATAGGCAACGCGTCCACATGGAACGTTTTGTCATATGCCATTAGGATCACACGTTGCATGGCATTCAAAGTTGGAGGGGTGGGAAGTTGGTCGGGGGATGAGGCGACGTGATCCGAAACAAGATGCTTTGGCCACACTATGAAAGTCCCTTTTGCTTGGCTCACTGTCTTTACCTCATCAGTGGGAATTGGGACAAGAGCATCTCCAATTAGCACGGCTTCAACTGTCACCCTTAATTGATCGTCCTGAATTTGGACGTGGTGAACAGTAGTTGCCCCTAGGCTATGGATGGAGCCACGTGCCACTAAGCGTCTAAGAGGATCCTCAACATATAGATCACAATGTTCTGCATCCTCTGACAGCGGCAAGCAACAACTCCCCTTAGTGCTTTGACGGACTGCAGTTGAGGGCGGGAGGGGATCAGTTGGCTCTTGCTGCCTTGATGTCATCATGGACAACATTTCTTCCTTCATCTTTGCGAACCCCTCTTGTAATCGCGCCTCAATTGAAGCTTCTGCTTGTGCCCTAGCCTCTATCCAAGCCTCTTCCTTAGCCTCTGCCCTTATGGTGGAGAGCAAGGATGCCAACTCTGCCCTCGGCACCACATGTGGGGAACGTATTTGAGATGCTCCAAAGTAATCTCTTATACCCACACCTCTTCCAACTCCCCTGACACGGCCCCCATGTTCTTATTTCCCAGTGGCAACAGTCAAGATGTCATTCCTACCATCTGACTTGAAGGATCCATGGGACTCTTGTTGTTTAAGATCACTCTATAACATAGAAAGAACAACAAACATAAGGAAAATGATATAATTATATATAGTCTACTATCACAAAATAATGCAAGTAGTGCTTACAATTTTTTCAGCAATCATGCGAGCATTGTCGCTTGTAAAAGCTCCGCTCTTTCTTTGGCGAGCGTACAACCATTTTTCTTCGCGACGTATCGGAGAGGGGGGGTCAAGAAGAACACTAGGATCCGACCCAGCACTTTCTTCTAACCTCTTCCTCTTGGCCCCCAACAACTCTCTTTCTGCCTTCGCGTAACCCCCTCGAGACATTGTGTGGGGGCAATCATTCTTGAGGGCGTATTCAATCGCTTTTGCTCTTTTTTCCTACAAGACATGAAGTATTTAAAATCAATACATATGATACTCTGATACATTTTCTGCAACCACATACAAAAGGATACACTCACTATTGCTACTGGCGTGGTCCGATTCCTAACAAATTGTTCCCACGCAGCTTCGTCAATGAATTGATACTTGCTGCATGGAGAAGGTTGAGGATGACCACTTCTGTCCTGTCCATGCAGATACTGATGAGCTAGTTGTGTCTTGAATGCCCTCCAACGCTCACAGCAATAAGACAACGTCTTCTTCTTCAAGAACTCATTGTTGGGCACATCGTAAGTGAGCTGCAATGTTTGCCATTGAAAGCAGAGTAATCAACAAACAGTTGTGTATTTGGTATTGCTCTGCATGCAATATTAGATAGTTCCTATACCCGGATAGTGTCCCAAATTTGATTCTTCACGCGATCATCCACAGCATCCCAAGTCAAATAGGTGATGCTAGGCTTGTTGCGTGCTAGGAGGCTGACAAAACTTACGTACTTTGTCCTGTGTTCACCAGTTGGGTTCCAGTTTCTGTCAAACTCTATCGGAAGCAGTTTCCCCTCTATCCTGTCCTTCGTAATGTCTTTCAAACGAGTCGCACTTCTGCCCTTCCTTTGCTTAGTGGCGCTTGGAGCATCGCCAGCCTCAATCTGAGTAACTCTATCCTCCATATTCCTATGTACGCAATAACAACATCAAAAACATTGAAAACAGACTTAACCCTTTTTCCCTCAACCCGTCAGAACACACAAAACTTGTTCCTTTAGCAGTTATGAATGGAAAGATGTGCCAGCATTCATCAGGAAAAATAGAAAACCTAGATTAAACGAACATAAAAATGGCATCGCATGTACACAGGGAAAAAAATGCAGAGAACACGTACACTTACGGAATAGCAGAACGAGAGAGGTGACAGAGAAGAACGGCTGACCGAGCACGGAGAAGCCTCGCGAGAACCACAGAGCACGACGAGCGGCGATAAAAAAGAGTATGTGAGAAAGGAGAAGATTGAAGGTCATCGCGCCAAGAGGCGGGTTAAAAAAATGAATATAAACATTTAACACCGGTTGTAAATAATTCTAACCCGGTCAAAACATAAACGACGTAAAAGTGAAACATTTTACACCGTCTAATTTTAAAAACCGGTGTCAAAAATAAACATCGATAATTATAACACCGGATAAAGTATAACCCGGTGTAAAATCGAACAATAAATTATTATTAGACGTGACCTGTTACACCGAATATCACTTAAGACCGGTGTTAAATGTTGTAGTTTTTTTTTAAACTTCACCACCTTATAATATCATCCCATCCTTAGCGTCACAACATTCTTATCAGAACAAGAATCTGTCTCTATTATTATTACATCAAAATCATATACGCAATCATTACAAGAAACTTAAAATTGCATGTTTAGACTAAACAAGAAACACATAGAAATTAATCAGAATCCACTTCTTCTTCATTTAGTTGTGGTAAACCTACTGAAAAAGAAGGGATCTCATAAAAAGAATCATCATTGTCAACAACACTTTTCCCTTGGAGCGCGACAGACCATCTTTCATTCTGAGGATCAGTGATAAAGAACACTTGCTTTGCTTGGTCTGCCATAATGAAAGGCTCATCCCCAAAACTTATATTATTCAAATCCACTAGTGTAAATCCTAACTGAAGAGGCGATGAAGCTGCACCGGGTGTTTATATTTAAATCGGTTAATTTTAAAACCGGTGTAAACATTTAATTTTTTTATAAAACAGACACCGGACTATATATTTCCACCTCGGTCAATATAAATACGCTGTAGAAAGTAAAAATCTAAACCGGACTAAATATTTCCACATCGGTCTCTATAACATCCGCTGTAGAAAGTAAACATCTAAACCGGACTAAATATTTCCACATCGTTCATGAGTAAATACGGTGTGAATATTTCATTTTATTTACAAAAATGCCACCGCTCATTTTTGTAAAACCGTCTCCGCATTGACCGGTTTAAAAATGGGGATTTCGATTGCCCATTTTCCACCAGTGATTCATCTAACGTCCAACCACCAACAAAAATGGAAGGATGCTAGGGTTAAGAAGGGACATTACATCACTCCAAAAGTTGCTACTGTTACTGAGAGAATTTTAAGTAATTAATTTAAATATACTAAGAATGTATATATTATTACGTGCTATTCAGTTATTTTAACCTGATTACTTGTATGTTGTAGGATGCACTGGAGGAACAGGCAACGTAAGGGTCTTTCGTTCTTGAAAAAGAAATGGACATCTTGGAGATCGCTATTGGGAGCCCTGACCACCCAAGTCGAGTAAGAGGGCCCCCCAAAGGAGTTATACGAAAAGAGTTTTTTGGCTCTGCATCACAAAGAAGAAGTACAACCTCCGCATACATGGTGTCTAGAGATGAGCTACAAAAGGTTCGAGATGAACTTGCTGCACAACATCAAGCAAAGTTACAAAAGATGCATGATGCTATGGATGCCAGACTCTAGCAAGCTGTCGAAGCCAAACTCCAACAAGTTGTCGAAGCCAAACCTAATGTGGCTATGGATGCCAGACTCCACCAATCTATGAAGATAATGGGCTTCTACATAGCCAGCCAAAGTTCAGAGGTAAAAAATTATTCATTTACTTCTTTTCAAGGGACATTTAACATGTATTTTGTCTTGACTAATTTTGTTCATATTTTTAGGGTTCTCTTGTGTGACAAGTGAGAAGGGTAGTTCCATTAAGGAGAAATTTATCTCTCAACTATCTGATCTTGACTCTAACCCTAAGCACACCGAGAAAAATGGGAAAGATGGTGTTCTCTTTATTATGACACACAAAGGGACTACAACCTTTGCCACTCATGCTATAGTGTACCTGACTGCCACAACAATTCACCAGAATAGAATTCCTCATGGTAGAGTCAAGGTCACAGTACACCTAACAAAAAAATATTTTAGCACTACATTGGTTCCCTGCTCTATTGACAAGGTGCACATATTAGACAATGCTCTAGAGCAGTTTATTCTGTAGCTAACATATCTGATCAATTTGAGTAAGAGGTGACACCAGAGTCATTTCCAAAGAAGGTGCCAAAGAAGCAAACATTGAAGGAGCCAAAACTAAAAAAGGCACTAGATAAGCTGAATGTTAAGATGGAGAAAGGAGACAAGCTCAAATATCTTCATCAGAACATATCCTCGAGATATATGAATATGGCAACTCTTCATGCTCTGGCAGATGGTATGGAGAAATCACTTAGTTTCACAATTCTGTCAGGGACTTTGACCACACAAGAGCTTTATAAATTCACCGTGGATAGGAATGACATAATACAATTCCTAAAATTTGATATAATGGATTCAACTGTCATCCAGTTAACCATATTGTAAGTTACAAATTTATTTTAATACTTTATGTTTTGTCATTCCCGCAATACTGACTCCTTTCTCTATTGAACAATAGCTACTTCAATCGCAAATGCCTAGATGAAGTAAAAGGAGACACATATGGCTTCATGTGTCTGTAAAGGGTCCAAGAGATAGGCACCTATGGGAACTCGAGGATGATGTACGTGGTCAACATCATGACCCGAATCAAAATCAAGAGGAAAATATATTGTTAACCTTACATTAAAAGGTAAGTATACTCTTACAGTTGGTACACACATATACATATTATAATCAAAACATATATAACGTTGTTGATATTTTGTAGTATGCATTGGACTCTACTTGTCATTGCTCTTGAAAATAATGTGGTGTACTGGTTCAATTCAATATTTGGATAGCCAAATCCTGATATATGAGTTTTTCTTCATAAATTTATTAAGCATAAAATTTAGCAAATTATATGATATCATTTTTTCCAATTGGAGATAAGGCTGTGCAAGGCATCAACCTTTTCAGAGTCCATCCACATAGTACTAATCCTACATGGATTTATCCTCAAGTAAATTGTTTTCAAATAATTTAAGTTTCAATTTTCATAATTTTATTAGGTATAAAGTTAGCATCTAATGTGCTATGTGTTTTTCTATTTTTTTAGTGCCGCTATCAACTTGACAGAGTGCGGATATTATGTAATCTGCTATATTCACGATATCATTGAGATAGGGTTTACGAAGAACGTACATGAGGTATGAAGCAATTAATGTTTAGTAATTTTTTAATTTATTCATCTTAAATAATACTTACCTATTACTTCTAATTTGCAGTCGTTTGATAACAATATGAGTTATAAAGATGACCTAATCAACTCAGTGAGGGATGATTTGGCACGAACAATACTTCCATACATGCCTTGATCATTCAACAATTTCCTTGTATATATGATGTACAAATTTTGGTTTGGTTTATTGCAAGATTAAGAATTTGAATTACATTATTACTATTTATTACCATTTAATTTGGACTTTTGCATTGCTTGCTTTGTACTTTGTTGCTTAGAAATTAGTTTGTCTTAATTATGGAAAATGCAGGATGGTATTGAATGGAAAATTAACGGAAAGATTAAAAAATAAAAAAATAAAATTAAACTTTCCATGGCAGTTTTTTCACAAAATCTCCGTTGAAAGTATAGCCTTTAATGACTGTTTCAAGTATAACCGCCATTAAAGGTTATACCTTTAATGGATGTTTTGTGAAAAAATTGCCGTTAAAGGTGTACATTTGTAACCGCCATTAAAGATAGACTTATAATGGTGGTAGAATTCACACCGGTCACAAATCTGTCGTGAAAGGTCACTTTTAACTTTCATTAAAGGCCTTTTTTTCCAGTAGTGTATAATAATTTTTGTGATTGATAAATTACCAGAAAGGACATGATGGCAAATGATAATTACATAAAGTGTAATTTTAAATTTGATTTATTCGAGGAGAAGAAGAAGACAATGACCTGAAGAAGAACAATGACCTCCAACAAGATCAACCAGCACGATATGATGGGAAGAAGATGACCTCCAAGAAGCTCTGATCTACAACTGACCTGAGAAGACACCAGCAGAGAGGCAGAATAGAGGTAAAGACTAGGGCCGATCATGGAGTCGAACTCACAGTTTGGCAAAGCTTGGAAGACACAGAGATCCTTCTTGTTTC
The DNA here is from genome assembly GCA_037074615.1 of Leucaena leucocephala. NCBI lineage: Eukaryota > Viridiplantae > Streptophyta > Magnoliopsida > Fabales > Fabaceae > Leucaena > Leucaena leucocephala. The sequence continues at coordinate 15,813,679 of CM073522.1, forward strand.
CCCTCACTAGTGATCCTTGAGGAAGTTATGCAGCAAGCGGTTATTTAGCAATAAGGTTCTTGACTCCAGTCAAGATCTCATCCGTAACAAGATGCACAACTCCTCCAAGACGTCGAGTGAAGAAGTGTGACTGGTAAAGCTGTGGATATCAGAAATGGCAGAAAGAGTGAAGGAAGTGAAGAGAAAAGAGAGAGTGAAAAGCAAGGCTGAAGGCTGGAGGAGGGAGTGCTGACAAAGAGAAGAAAGAGTGGCAAAAAAAGATAGGGTAAACTAGTCATTACACATTCCAAAAGCTCCTTTTTCCAACAAGAAGCTAGTCCCACAAGCTTATATGAAACCATGGTAGTATATAATATTTTATTTAATCAAGGGTATTTCAATCCTATCGATGTTTAGATTATAAATAATTTTTATCTCTTCTAACAAGTATGCATCTTAGTATTCAAACTTGTGTTCTTCTCTTTATAGAAGTGAAACCAATTTATCACCTCAACTAATAATTTGTTGGTGGTAAATAATTTTAAAAAATAGTAATTATATATGTTGGAGATATTTAAGTGTCATTAATTAGTTAAGATAGGCTCTATAGTTTAATGCTCACCTAGAGATGGAGGTTAAGATAGGGTTTTGGGTTATTAATTTGCCATCCTTCAGGGAAGGATTCGGTTACCCCTTAGAGAATTCATTGTATCTTTGTTGTTGATTAATGACACTTCATTATTTTTTTTCTTTCATTTTTGAATATGTATGTTTATGTATGTCATATTCTAAAGACTTAGTTTTTGATAAAATACAATGAAGACGTTTGATCTATATAGTCAACTCTACCGAATAGGATAAAGATTATTGTTGTTGTATATGTATATCATATAATTGGGTATCATATATCACTTCAAAAGACTAAAGGGAAGCAAATGTGGTGGCTGATTGGGTCGTTAAAGTTTTATCGAATTGGTCTTAACCTCATTATTGTTTGCTAAGACCTCTATTGGTTTTGGACTTTGAAGGATCTACCTTATCTATTACAGGAAGCATGGGGTGCCCAATTTTACTGTTAGGGGTATTTAATTTGTTTTCCTTAAGGACATAATATAATGGTCACATAATTATTATTTAATCCTTCAAAATAAGTAAAACTTTAAGGACTTCATCGTAAATATTTATCAATATTATTGGCTCTTTAACCAAATATAAAAAAACAGAACCAAAATTTATCTAATTTACAAATATCTCGTCAATCATAACAATTTTAATTCGGCTGCTTTTTACAACAAACCCCTTCCAACACATCACTTTCAATCCAAAATTAAACCATGAGGGAAAAATAAAAGCACACCAAAAATCTATAAATATATACTTTAACCTATCTTAGTCTTCTTTATATATAGATAAAAGACAAGCACCAAATCTCTATCATTACTACCTACCCCATACTTCCTTATCCTTCTCTTTAATTACTTTCTTCCCCACAACCATGATTAGCAGATGACACAACCATTATTAGGATACTCTTCTACAGTTCCAACATAATAAGGTGGTGGTGGATAATAAACATGGCTGTAACTTAAAGGAGCAGACACAATGGCTTTAGCTATATTCTCTATCTTCTCTTCTTTCTTCTCAGATTCTTTGGCTGCTCCAACAGATACTAGTTCTGTATAGCACAACTTCCTTAACTTTCCCACTACCTTAACTGCGTCGATGTCTCCTGTTACTGTTAATTTCTTGTCCTTCATGTCCACGTTCACTGACTCAACTCCTGCAAAACAAAGCCAAACCAGTCAATTTTCCCCCGTTCTACATTAGCTGATCCAAATTTGAGTGTATGTTGGTTTTGAAACTCTAAGAAACAAGAATTTTTTACTCTGAAGAGTTAAAACTCAGGATTAGATATAGAGTATTTTTCTACTTGACCTCATGACCAAAACTCACTCAGGTTTGGATGATATATTACGTGATTTATTTGGGTTTCGTTTAGTTTCTTTATATGAACTTCACGAGAGAGAAAGAGAGTTTGATCTGATTGAATACATATATATACTTACATATATATATATATACCTGAAATGCCTGAGGTTGTTTTCATGACCTTTTGCTTGGTTCTTTCACTGTTTACTTCCACCTTCAACACTATTTTCTGCCACCAAATAAATCATCGATCAAACAGATATATATTACTCAAAGCAAAGGGGAAGAATCATGAATAATAATATTAATCATTCAGACTTGGAAGAACGGAAGTTTGAAAGATATGAAGGATCTAGTTCTAACCTTCATCGTCATATTTGCGTATTTTGTTGTCGTGGTTGAAGCTAATTTCAGAGTAGTTCTGAACGCCAAAATGAAGGTAGGTTGTGAAGAAGAGGAAGATATATTAGAAGATATGGTTCAGTGTGGTGAAGGGAAGACACATGACAGCCAAACTTATACATGTTTTGGAGAGTCCAAGTCAACCCAGTCAAGTCTATCTTGACGCGTCGCTTTAAAGTCACTTTTGTTATCATCTCTTAACAGGGTACGCGAAAAAATGAATGGTCTTGATTTTGAATACCTTTAAAACATTTTTTAACAGTACTTTACGTCCCAAAATAATTTATATTTCATCGACAATCTTAAAATATTTTTTTAATAATATTTAATATTTTAAAATATTTTTAACTATTTTTTATATATTTAACATCCTAAAATATCTTTTTTTTAATAATACTTAGTATCACAAGTTAGTTTATAATACTTATTGCTATTGAAAAAAAATACTATAAATATACAATTGTATCAAAAATACTTTAAAATGTTGCGTATTAGTTAATAATATTAAATGCTACTCCCTCTAATCCAATAAATTAGAAATCTTTTAAAATGAAATGTAAGAAGGAGACATGATTATTAATAAGTGTTTGTCTATTTTATCTCCATTATAAAATATTAGAAAGGAGGAGGGAGATTCATAAAGGTAAGAGAGAGAGTAAGAGGAAGAGTAAGTAAAGAGGTGTGACATATACAAAAAAATATATTTAAAATATAATTTTATTATTTTTTAATCATATTGTTTAATAAGAGTAAATTAGGTAAATTTTATCAATTAAAAATATATTTAATTATTTAAATTTAATAAATAATTCTTAATTTGTGTAATTTTCTTAAAAGAATTTTATATATTGGATGGGAGGAACTAGTTAAAAAATATTTTAAAATATTAAATGGAGATGTATCTTTTAAATTTTGCTTTGTACGCATTAATGGCTTTTAATTATTAGAAAGTGCACGACAAAAAAGTAGAGGGGACTTTTCCACGAAGGCATCTTCTTCCTTCTGGGATTGATCCTCAAACTTTGAAGAGGCTAAACGCTAAGAATATTCCACGGGTTCAGGTTGGTCAACTATGTCGATCTTGACCCCACAATCTTCTACGTGTCTAATCCCTAGCCTTCTGTGGAGTTACTTGAGTGGTTCGCGGTGCGTTCGGGAACTTTTCTTGGGACCCTACGATCTGCTCACGAGGGAGGGACCCTGAGATCTGCTTACTGGTTTTCATCGTTTTTATTAGTAATGGAATTGAAACTGCTGCAAATAATGCAATGTGAAAACTGAAATGTGCAGCGTTTTTTTTTTGCCCCCCGTTTTTTGTTTTTTTCCCCTTTTGGCAAAATTTAAGATTATGATTCGTGATATATGCCTGCATAGAGATTGCGCTATGTTTTTGTGGGAAAGAATGACTAGTAATAGGAAGAGAAATCAGGAAAGGGAACAAAGTTTGCTTGGAATCGATTTTCTAGGCCCCAAAAGGAAATGAGATATGAAAAAAGGTGAGAGAAATGAGATATCAAGTATAATTCTTTTAAAAAATAAAATATATGAGCAGCTTTGAAAATATATTATAAAATTAAAGTTAATATAACAATGCTAAGAAAAAAAATTACAAATGTTAAGGGTACTAACATAATAAAATTAAAAAAAATTAATAAGAGTAAGAAAATACATAAGTACTAAATTAAAAATTAAAAAAAAATATAGGCGATAAAATAATTTTCTCTATTTTTTTTACAAACAATGTATTTTTTGTGTATTTTCAGTATGAGTTTTTGCGTGTTAATGAATTAACCTATTGCAGAAAATTCAAAGTAAAATTATTTTGTTATTTGAATTATTATATTCAAAATAAAATCATAATGTTACGTTGGGGTCTGATGCTACAGTTATATCATACAAACACATTAATTAACATGAAAAGTAACTAGTTCCAAAAAAAATGTTAATGCTTAAATCTTGTGAATTATATGATTAAAAAACATTAATTATCAGAAAATTAAAGAAGAGAGATTACATGTTATAGAATGAGTTAACACTTACAGTTACTTAGAGGATATGGTAGTAACAGTAAGCATCAAATATGAACCAACCAATATGAGAAACAAACCAAGCTAATTTACTAAAAAAAATAAAGTTTTGGCGACGACTTTTCAGTGGCGATAAAATTAGCGGCGACGACTTTTAATGTCGTGGCTGAAATTCCTGAGTTTCTGCGACGACACCAATTGTCACCATAGAAAGTCAATAACTAAAAAAAGAGTTTTTGGCTACGACTTTTCAGCGGCGACAAAAGCAGTTATCACAGAAAGTCAATATTTTCTGTAGATGGTCATAGTTTATGTGGCGCCAATTTTTTGTCATTGCAGAATGTATGATTTAGCGGCGACTTTTCTCACCTTCAACGGTGACAAATGTCGCCGCTGAAGGTCTTCATGCAATGTTTTCCTAATTTGAAGGGTTTTTAGGTAACCATCTAATATATAAAATGAAATTAATGAATAATGTCACTTTTAAATAATAAATAAAAGAATTTTATATGTTGTTATGGTAATAATAAGAGATTATATAGATAATAATGTGATGTGTGTGACATAAGGAGATAAAGCAGGGGTGTGTGTAAGAGAGATATTATAATTGTGTGTCAATTAGTGTGAGAGTTAGTATGTGTGTGTTAGAAATAATTTGGGGGAGGAGATAGAGGGAGATAGGGAGAAATAAGGGAAAGTGAAATAGATATATATACATATAGTGTGTGTTAGAGAGTGTGGATGATTGTAATTAAATATGAGATATAGGGAGAAAGAAGAGAAAGTGAAATGCATGCATGCATCCATCCATCCATCCATCCATCCATACATACATACTGTTGCCTCTTCCCTCTATTTTTGCGTTTTATGTAAGATCCCAAATTTTAATAAAAAGGATTTATAAGATATTATTGAGGTCAAGAGCACTTTTCTAAAATTAAAGTCTCAGGTGAAATTTTACAAAAATAATAAAGGAAAGAATAATCATTAAAAATATTTAGGGGCTCAGAAAAATTAAGGAAAAAATCATGAAATAAGTATTTTGGGACTTTAGAAAATTATGAAAAAATTTATTTCTCCAAAAGAGACCCAAATGATTTAATAGCTATTTTTGAGGAATTAAATGCCCATTTTATTGGAAAATTCAAGAAAAAAATGTTAGAAGTTATCGTTTGCCTAGAAAATTTTAGAAATATTCCCTTATAAGTTGAAGAAACTATGGGAGGAAAAATATCGTTATTCTATTAAGAGGATTATTTTGTATACATTATTTGGTAAATTTAGTATTGATAGATAAGGGTAAAATAGTAAATTTATCACCCTAAATCTAAGTATATTTGATAAATTTAGCATCCTGCCCATATTACTGTTCATTTCACTAAACATTTTATAGCCCACCCAAAAGGGAAAAAATTGGAGTAACAGTTAGCGGGCCACCCAAACACTTCCTCTTCAGCAGATGAGAGTCAAGCATGAGAGACAGAGTGAGAAAGCAAGAGCAAGATCGAGAGCGAGAGTCTGCTGAGTAATCGGAGGCCATCATTGTCAGAAGAGAGGTCGAAGAGTGTACGCAATAATGGATTTCTACTAAGGTGATCCCTCTAATTTCACTCTTAGCTTTGGTTTTCTTGATTTGTGAGTTTTGGGGTTGATTTGGTCGATGAAAATCAAAGCTTAGATTGGAGAAAATATTATTTTGGTGTAGGTCAGTAAATTCCTAAGTTATTTGATCATACTTTACGTGGCGACTTTTGTCACCGCCTTTGCCTTGCGTTTGGTGGCGACGGTCATTTTGACAACTTCTGTTAAACTTTTAGTGACGACAGTTGATATTTAGCAGCGATTTTCAATTATTACCGTCAATATTTATAGGCGATAGTACTAGAAGTGGTGATTTTTGTTGCCGCTTAAAGTCAATATATTTTGTAGTGATTTACATCTTGATTCCATTGTTGATAACGCTCTCAACTTGCCAGCTAATAGTCTCCCAAAAAGGATGCTAGAGCTAATGCATGATTACTGTTTCTATTATCATAACCTAAGGTAAAATTAGGGGTGGTCATGCGGGCCAACCCGCCGAATACGGGGTTGGCTCGCCGCGGGTTAGGGTGGAGGCGGGTTAGTGTAACACCAACCCGATCCCGCCATGACTTTTTTTTTATATGTATATGGCTATATGTTAATTTTTTTTAAATTTTTTTTTTACATATGTCAATATTAATTGGATTCGAATCATGATTGAAGTTGTCAAAATATTTATTTAGTCAACTTTGTCACCATCCATAGATAAATCTATCACAAAGAAAATAATAATAAAATAAAATGAATATATATAAAGAAATGACTAAATGAGATAAAGTTAATATAAATTAAGTGTAATGTCCCTTATTTGGCTAAGATTCTCAAATTAGTAAAGTACAAATGTACAATATAAATAATAAAAAAATAAAGTAAAAAAAAAACGGGCCAACCTACCAACCTGGCGGATTAGCCCGCCGTGGGTACGGGCTTGGCGGATGCGGGTCAAAAAGACCCGCATCCAAATGGGTTGCAATATTTGCAATCCAACCCGCTATTTTTTAGCGGGTTGACGGGTTGGGCCCGCAAGCCCAACCTATATTACCACCTCTAGGTAAAATTATACATCAAGTTTAGTAGCGTGTGTGAGAACCCATCTGCATTGAAAGATTACGTGTCACTCATCCTAGGGATCTGCGGAATGAGGGAACATAAGGTGGGTCTAGATTTTTCATCTGCCCCAACATAGGAGGGCTAGTATGATCAAAATTTGTCATTTTGTCATGGAAAAGATGAAATGGTTGAGAAAAAGGGTTTGATTGGAAATAGTGGTGGTTTAGCGGAGAATATGGGGTTGAATCAATGGAATTTCTGACGGAAGGTATTATGAACTTGTTGATCCCATCCTGGACTCAGTTGATGATGACAGAATTGTGCGTGTGACTGTTGTGCGGAAAGTCCAGATTTGTGGTACACGTCAGGAGAACTTTCATCTTCAAGTATAGATTCCACTATCTTCAAGATCATTTCAACAGGTGAGCCGCTTGGACTATGCATTTCATCTTTAATTGGATTCTTCTCTGGGCTAGACACAAATTCATCAACTGCATACCAATTTTGCTCGTCAGGCTTCAAGAATGGTCCATCAATATGAAAATATAAATCAAGACAAATAAATAGGGACATAGTAAATTTCCTTAAGAATATAATTAATGAATATAATAATACTAATAAGTATATTATAATGAAAATTTTCGTCCATATTTAATAAATTACTCTTCTCAATATTTTCAAGGCAAAAGTTCATTATAAAAATATGCACAAAAATTTTAGAATTAAAATATGTTAAGTATAATGTGAATTTTTATTAAAATTTAAGCTGTTAAAGTTACATAGTTTAAAAACCATTTTAGAGATAAACATAATTTTATTTCATATTACTCTTCCGGTCCTAAATATAATACCTAATTTAAAATACAAATTATACTACAAACTAAATCTTATATTTAAGACCAGATGGGTATTTATTTTATTTTAAAAGCTATAGTTACATTACAATTTTTTTTTAATTTTATATTTTAAAAAATATTTAATATCAATAATTTATAGAAGGATAGTGTGAATGAGAATTGGATTTTAACAACTCTAATGATCTAAAACAAAATAAGCTTTTTATCTGCATAACAATTAACAATAGAAAAAGGAGACTTTTCTTTTTCATATTTTCTTTTTCAATGGTAAACGACGCGTAGCTTAAAGTTGCTTATGTCATCAACTCAGAAAAAGTTGCACGAAAATTGAATGTGGTCATATTTCCAATTATTGATATTTTGCTTTGTTGGCATTACTAATTTTGGCTTTCTAAAAAAGTATACCACAAAAAGTAAGAACTCTAATAATCTAAAAGAAAATAGGATTTTTCCTGCATAAGAAAAGAAAAAGGAAACTTTTCTTTATATATATATATATATATATATATATATATATATATATATATTATTTTTCAACTCTAAACGGTGTGTCGCTCGGTAATCATCATAGAAAAAGATAAGCAAAATACAAATGAAATCATCCTATTGATTTTTTTTGGAAAAAAGATAATAAACAACCATATGAATTTGGAAAAGATAATATGAGCATATGAATATTTAAAAGGACATATTGGGCAGAAGGTCCAATCTGTCTTTTATAAATTTAGGTGAAAAGACAAAATAACCTTTGATGCCTCTATGACTTACTAGTGTCTTCTCTTCCCTGACCAGACTTTTTGAAGGGTTCTGAATTTCTTTATCTGCAGTGATCGTCGACGGTTATGGCAGCTAATACAGTTCGATGGAGGAGTTCTTGAAGCAGTGCGAGTAGTCCGGCAACGCCACATACGGTGCGCTCCTTTTATTTCAGAGAAGTTTCATCAATGTTTATTCTATAGAAAGCAATATTTTTGCGCAATATATTTCGACAATGCAAAAGGATTTCGATATTAAGCTGTTTAATGCTGTTTCTCTTTGCATTCTGCTTAAGTAACAAAGCTTCCTTGAATAGAGTTAGTCATTTCCAATCCTCTCTACAATAATAGATGTTCCAAGTAATTAATTTCAGTACCCTACTTTGGCAGTGAATGGGACTTGGCCAAAGATTGTTCCAGTTGGGGGAACACACTTGTGTTACTGTGCTTTTCTTCCCCCATTGTTAATACTATTAATTCGTCTTATGATGCTTTAACATATTTACTCTGGACATCCCTTTTCCTTTTTTCTCTCAGTTTACTGGAATTTTAACATTGTTCATAAGAAAAGCTTCTTGCAGCTAGTTCTTCTGTGAAAATTGTTGCAAAATTTTTATTGATGTGTTTTGGATATAGAGTTTACATGTGTCTTAACTCTTGAGAAGTGTTCTTTTGACTTTCTCTATATCTTTTATTAAATGCAGGATACCAGGGGAGGAAAAAATTGACAATGATGGTGATCCCTAGCATTTTTGTCCTGGAAGATTGGTCGTTTACTTTTTATGAAGGAATTAATAGACACCCAGACTCCATTTTTAAGGACAGGACTATTTCAGAGTTAGGTTGTGAAAATGGATAGATATCTATTGCCATGGCTGAGATGTGGCTGCCTCTGAAGGTTAGCTTTTTTCATTTGACTTTCAATGCTTTTATATTTCATTATTTTGAGACACTCTCAATAATTTTGTTTTTTACAGTCTGCTAACTTGTATACAACTTCTTCAGGTTTATGGGCTTGATATCAATCCTAGAGCAGTAAAGATTTCTTGGATAAACTTATATTTAAATGCTTTAGATGAAAAGGGCCAGGCTGTCTATGATGAGGAAAAGAAAACTTTGTTGATAGGGTAGAGTTTCATGAATATGATCTTCTATCATATTGCAGAGATCATGAAATTCAACTTGAGAGAATTATGGGCTGCATACCTCAAGTATTCCAAGAACCATCTTATGTAGGACATTATCTGGATTGTTATGGTGGGTATAAAATGAGAACCAAGAGTATCGCGATTAGCAATTGCCAACCAAACTGGCCACACTAGAAGAACATGCAAAAATCCAACTTATCCTTTTTGTACATAATGTTTAGGGTATAAGAAGAAAATGTATAGTGTATAGAATATGATGTATAGTGTTAATAATTGAAACTAGTAGGCTCAAGTGGAATATTAATGTATGTTTGTCATTTGTTCATATGTAATGTAATTGCTATCATGGGTAGGATATTTTTTGTAAGTGGCCTAAGTTAAGTAGTCAATGTCATCAATGAAATTGTGCAGTACGTTATGGCTATAAGTTGCAAATCCCATTGTGAGACTTGCAAATCCCATTGTAGAAGTTGCAAATACCATAGCAAGAGTTACAAACCTCATTAGCAGAGTAGCATACCAAATGTAGTAGTTGCAGACTTCATAAAACGAGTTACAAATCCCACTATCAGACTTGCAAATCCAATTGTGGGACTTACAAATATCATTGTGCAATAGTTACAAATACCATTTTGGAAGTTATAAATCTCACCATTGGGGAAGTTGCAAGTTCCCATTGTCGAAGTTGCAAATGCCATTGGGGAAGTTGTAAATACCATTGGAGAAGTTGTAAATCTCATTTTCAGAGTGGCAAATCCAATTATAGCAGTTGCAAATCAAATTGTGAAAGTTGTAAATCTAATTGTGGCAGTTATAAATACTATTGTCGGAGTTGCAAATACCATTGTGAAAGTTGTAAATCCTATTATCAGAGTTGCAAATCTAATTGTGGTAGTTCTAAATCCAATTGTGGGACTTGCAAATATCATTGTACAATTAGTTACAAATACCATTGTGAAAGTTGTAAATTCCATTGTGGGAGTTGCAAATATTATTGTCGGAGTTGCAAATCCTATTGTCAGAGTTGTAAATCCCATTGGTTAGAGTTGCAAATCCCATTGTGAAAGTTGTACATTCTATTGTCAAAGTTACAAATCCAATTGTGGTAGATCCAAATCTAATTGTGAGACTTGCAAATATCATTGTGCCATTAGTTGCAAATACCATTGTGGAAGTTGTAAATCTTATTGTGGAAGTTGTAAATACCATTGGGGAAGTTGCAAGTTCCCATTGTCGAAGTTGCAAATGCCATTGGGGAAGTTGAAAATACTATTGTCAGAGTGGCAAATCCAATTATAGCAGTTACAAATCCAATTATGGCAGTTGTAAATACTATTGTCGGAGTTGCAAATACCGTTGTGAAAGTTGTAAATCCTATTGTCGGAGTTGTAAATCTAATTGTGGCAGTTACAAATCCAATTGTGGGAATTGCAAATATCATTGTACAATTAGTTACAAATACCATTGTGAAAGTTATAAATCCCATTGTGGGAGTTACAAATACTATTGTCAAAGTTGTAAATCCCATAGTTAGAGTTGCAAATCCCATTTTGAAAGTTGTAAATCCCATTGTCAGAGTTACAAATCCAATTGTGGTAGTTCCAAATCCAATTGTGGGACTTGCAAATATCACTGTGCAATTAGTTACAAATACTATTGTGGAAGTTGTAAATCCCATTGTGGGAATTACAAATCCCAATGTGGAACTTGTAAATACCATTGTGGGAGTTACAAATTCAATTGTGACAGTTGCAAATCCCATTATAAAACTTGCAAATACTATTGTGGAACTTGCAAATACCATATGTACATAGTCATTACAAAATTTAGTCATAATCATTAGAAAGTTTAACACTATAAATATTGTACAGAGAAATGTGATTGCCTGAGTTGTAACATCAGTTAGTCAATGGATGAACTTTCCAAAAATGAAACATTACAAAAGTTAGACATTACAACAATTTAAACATCATCTAGATCAGATTGTGGCATGTCTGTGGGAGGGTGTGGTAAGGATTCTTGCTCTCATTTTCCATTCTTCATAATAAACACCATTTCTAGTCCCCATAACTAGTGTATGTCAATGTGACAGGGCATATAGCATACCCCTGCAGAAAAATGACAGAAATGTTAAACCAAACATCTAAAAAGACAAATAAGATAGTTGTTTTACATTTTTATACCTGGCTTATCAGTAATGAATCGAATTGATTCCCATCCACCTACTGGAACTCTAACTGTGCTCATATAAGGGGGATCCACTAAGTTGAATTGTGTAGTTTGTGGGTTAGAGTTCCTTGTGCCATAACGTATGACATAAAAGCTGTGACCATGAAAATGCATTGGGTGATTTTTAGTGTTTACTGTACCAGTGTCCTGCAAAATTATTTGCACCTTACTGACATATTCAAGGACCTTTGCTCTGGTCCTATTCAATAACTGTGTATCATAATAAATTTTATTAGGTGCCCCATATACATGATTCCTGGGGCCAAACTGGGCGACCTCCCATGTTAAATATCATGATTCCATTTGGTTTGATTACTGCTATTCCCTCTTAACTGCCCTAGCAATTAATCCTAGGCCAAACTGATCCTCAACAAAACCCTAGATGGATCAAAAAAATGAGAATGTTGTTGTATAGTTATAATTAGTTAGCCAGCATATTAATTAGAAACATTTCTACAAGTTGATATTCTTCATACTTGCTGAATATGGAATGGAAATTATTCAATGAGAATACTAAGCAACTAAAATTTAAGGTGGACCAAAACCATGAAATTTTGGGAAAATATCATAAAAATAGATCCAATGAAATTGTATATAAATATGTAAATGGTAAAGTAAAGGTGCATAGTTAAAGTATTTGGCATTTAAAGAAGCAGGACATAAAAGCCAAGTACATTACGGACAATCAATAAAACAATGCCAGGGATTCACCAAATAAAAGTAATAATAATACAAGGAAAGTTCTTACTTGAAGTGCATAATAATTGCTCAAGGAATAAAGGAACTCCTCACTTACATTTTCAGTAATAATCATAGATATTGCATCAGGATTGGGGTTAAGAATTTGCATGATACCATACAAATATAATTAATATTTGGAAAAATGATTAAGAGATTTTTCCCAAAACACCACCACCACCACCAACAACAACAAAGCCTTATCCCATTAAATGGGGTCAGCTACATGGATCATACGACGCCATTGTGCTCTATCAAAAACTGAATCCTTGGTTAAGTTATTGACCAGGAGATCCCGCTCAATGACCTCGTTGAGCGTTTTCTTTGGCCTTCCTCTATTCCTTTTAACTGGGCTCCATACGATTTGATCCACCCTCCTCACTGGCGCATCCCTTGGCCTTTTTTGTACGTGTCCAAACCACCTAAGACGGTTCTCTACCATTTTCTCCTCAATAGATGCCCCTCTAACTCTTCCCCGAATTTGTTCATTATGAATCTTATCTTTTCTTGTATGTCCACACATCCATCTCAACATCCTCATCTCAGCTACCCCAACTTTATGCTCTTGCTGTCCTTTTAAAGCCCAACATTCACTTCCATAAAGCATTGCTGGTCTTATAGCAGTGCGATAAAACTTTCCTTTTAATTTATCTGGTACTTTCCGATCACATATAACCCCAGTAGCCTTTCTCCATTTAAACCACCCAGCTTGAATTCTATGATTAACATCCTCCAAAATTTCACCATCCTTCTGTATAATTGATCCCAAATATTTGAACTTATCTATTTGTGGAATAACTTGATTTCCCAATTTGACCTCCAAATTATTTCTAACTTGCCTCTTATCAAAATTACAATGCATATATTCAGTCTTACTTCTACTCAGACGAAAACCCTTCGACTCTAAAGTACTTCTCCATAACTCAAGTTTAAAATTAATCTCTTCTCTTAACTCTGCCACAAGAACTATATCGTCTGCAAAAAGCATGCACTTAGGGATTTCTTCTTGAATAGGCTTGGTTAGAACATCCACTACTAGATTAAATAAATAAGGACTCAAGGATGATCCCTGATGAAGACCAATCCTTATGGGAAAATCCTTTGTTTCGCCCCCAGACGTTCTTACAGTAGTTGTTACCCCCTCATACATATCTTTTATTGCCTTGATATATGCCATGCGCACACCTTTCTTTTCCAAAGCTTTCCAAAGCACCTCCCTTGGTACTCGATCATACGTTTTTTCTAAGTCAATGAAGACCATATGAAGACCAAAGCTTCCCAAAACACCACCAAGTAAACAAAATTCATCAAGTCCTAAGGTTGTCAGAGAAGCAGATTCCCCCAAAGTTCCAAGATCTACGAGGTCAAGAGAATAAGGTCAGAAGTTGAGATGTGTGCTTATCTGAAACTAGAAATAAGGCATGCATCATAAAAGCATACCACTCTTTATGGGAACAGATTATATAATTTGTGGCTTATTTATTTGGTTCTATAATTTGTGGCTTATGTGACCATGGAGAAGTAAAGATCAAACCAACTTTTAATTAGTGCCAGATGTTATCTTCCTACGAAAAGCAAAAGTGAAAACCAAGCGCACTCCATGGAGCTTTCTGTAAACAACACATTGGTCACTTGGCGCAACGTTTTCATTTCACCACCAACAGATTTCCACTTCCAGTCATACTCGATTTCCCACTAACCATACAGGTCAACTTAAAAGGTATAAAACTATAAGCAGAACGATCAAAGAGACGTAGTAAATGGCAATGACAATACCTTTGTATTGGTCTAAGAAAATATCTTTGATTTGGAAATGGTAGGTCTTAAAGCAGTGATCGCAGGCTTCCTTGGTGGTAAAACACTTCTGCAGGTCTGAAAGGAAGATCAGAGCTTTAGAAAGGGTTGACGGATCTTCCAGGCGAGCCAATATCGACCGGAGCGCACCGTATGCGGCATCGTCGGACTGCTTCAGGAACTCTTCCACCAAACTGTATTCGCTTCCATAATCGTCGACGATCACTGCAGAGAGAGAAATTCATAACCCTTCAAAAAGTCTGGTCAGGGAAGAGAAGACACTAGTAAGTCATGGAGGTATCAAGGGTTATTTGGTCTTTTCACCTAAATTTATAAAAGACAGATTGGGCCTTCTGCCCAATCTGTCTTTTTAAATATTCATATGCTCATATTGTCTTTTCCAAATTCATATGGTTGTTTATTGTCTTTTTTCCAATTTTTTTTATTTGCATTAATAGTTATGATATGTTTAGGAAAAGTGTACGACTAAAAGTGGAGGCGACTTTTCCACGAAGGCATCTTCCTCATGGTAGGTTTGATAGATATCTCTCATATTATATATATAAGAGGTATTAATTTCTCTAAATTCTATTCAATTAAAATATAATAATTTATTTATTTTAATTATAATTAATTAATAAATTATCTAAAATAATTTAAATTATTTATTTTTTAAAAAATAAATTTTTTAATTTAATTAATTTTTATTTAGATGAATTTTTATTTTTTTTAAATTAAAATATTTATTTTTCTTAAAAATAAAATATAATGTGAATTTTTAAATAAATTATCAGTTAAATTGTTATATTTTTAATTTTTTTAAATTAAAAAGTTTATTTTTTTAAAATAAAATATAAATTTATTTAAATAAGTTATTAACTAAATTATTATATTTTAATTTAATACTGTTTAATTATATAGAATATATAAATATTTCTCTTATAAACTATTACTACAACTTTCTAGAGGCTAAACGCTAACAAAATGCCAGATGTTCAAAAATGGCCCACTACGTCAATCTGGACCCCACACTCTTCTCCGTGTCCCCTTGAGTCACTTTAGTATTTCGTGGAGTGTTCGAACGCAAACGGGATTTTTTCTACAACATATTTTCTATTTTTATTTTAAACAATTTTAAATATTTCTTATATATGTCAATCTTTAATAAAAAGGTTAAGGTACAAAATTATTCATACATTTTTTTTTAAATTGTGCTCAACACTATAGAGTATTTAGAAGTGTAAAAATACCTATAAACATTTAAAATGAGAGCAAAAATATTAGGACTGTTAAATATAATTTATCACCATTATTTTTTGTGGTGGGAAACATGTTATTATTATAAAAGTATTAAAATACCCCTAACTTAAAAAGCTAAAAAATGTAAAGATGCAAAAACATCCTTAAACTTTTACACAAGGTGCAAAACAAAAAATGTACCAATGAAAATACAAATATATTAATTCTTTCAGTTTTGGTAAGGCAAAAAATTTTATTAAATTTTTCTACACTAGTATGATAATTTTATAATTAATGTATATGTTTGGTCATATAAATTTATATCAAATTTTAGTTTAATCCCTTAATTTTATCAAATTTTACTACATTTAGAGCCCATTTGGTTTAATTTCTAGAGAATAACTTATGGAGAAAAAGTGATTCTGAAAAATAGTTTATGAAAAATAGCTTTTAGAATAATAGTACTTCTGAACAAATAAGTATTTGAATATTTATTACTAGTACTACTAGAAAATAAAGTTTTCACGACGCTACTTCATGATGGTTATAAGAAAAAAAAGCGATGGTATTTTCGTAAATAGGTCCCAACTTAAATAACTGTTAACAACAATTTTTACAGTTTTTGTAAAAATCGCTGTTAGTTACAACGTTACTACTTTTGATCGTGATTTTAACAAAAATATCCGTTAAAAGTATTACAACACTTGGGAAGAGTAAACGTTACTACTTTTGACGGCGGTTTTAACTAAAATTGCCATTAAAAGTATTACATAACACCTAGGGAACAGTAAATGTTACTACTTTTGATGGTGATTTTGTGAAAAATAGCCATTAAAAGTCCATAAAATTTTCAAAAACCTAAAGCCTAGTTTTAGTTTTAGATTTACTTTTCACATCCGCTTGTTGTCCCATTCTCTGCCCTACTACTACAGACTTAGACGAAAGATATTTTTTCGTCATTTCCCCTATTTTTTGCGCCCTATGTCATCATTCTCGTTATCGTTCACTCTCTTTATCGTCGTCGCTCCCTTTGTTGTCATTCTCATTATCAAAGGTATCAGAAACTTCTTTTACTGAAACTTCTCATCGTGTACCCAATATTATATATAGTAGAATGTTTGTTTGGCTATTGTACTTTCATTTATTATTCCATACTTGTTTTAACTATTGTATCATGTTTATATACCTTGACTCGTCTGGCTAATATATTGAAAAGTTAATTTTAGTAGGTTTTAAAGAAGAAAAATAAAAAGCTTTCAAACAAAACTGCTTTAGTTCTAAATTGGCCTTAAAACTAGAAGTCAAAATATCGCTGATAAATAACTTGGAAGTATTTTTATAATAAGTTTTGTTGTTAGTTGTGAGACTACCCTAATTAGTCCACATAGACAGTTTATCTAAACTTTTGTTTAAAAGTAATAATAAACCGAATGTATTTATTTATGTCCACTTAAATAAATATTGAAAGTAATTAATTGAGAGAAGTAACTTTACTCCTCCAATATATTTTGCTCTGGAGATCCACCTGAAGTTGCATAGGCGTACATTTGTACAAGTTTCGATTGATTTTCACTCCTTAATTTTATATGTGTCATAACTGATTTACTATGAGGGTTTCAATATATTAATTAAATGTGTTTTGAGAATATGTGTACTCTATATATTAACAATAAAATTTATATTTAGGTGACATTTAACAATAAATGTGTTTTCACCCTATGTGTTATGTTGTAAATGTTCTTGTGGTGATTTGAAGAAAATGTTGCTTGTTCTTATCTTTATCTAAAAAACTCAAGTTCTTCGCTTTGTTTTAACTAAATCATTGGACTGTTTTGTTGTCAATAAGTTTATTCAATACATTAGTTTCTATTTGTTCAAGTTTGATGGATTTAGTTATCATTTGGGATTATTACATTATTTTTTGAACAAAGTATGGACAGTTCAGGTTAGGACGGTTCTAGTCAGTAAGGGAAGAAAAAAGGAAAATGCCCGACCTGTATGAAACGGGTGGCTAAGACAGATGAGGGGACACATTCCATGAAGTTGCATGTGGAGTTTGATTATGACATGAAGGCAACTGGTCGAAATGGGGTACGCGCTAAGATTAGCATCGCGTACGCTTAGTTGGAAGGCAGTAGACCCGAAAGACAAGGATATGATTTGGGAGAACATTTAGATACATTTATGATTCTGTGTTTCACCTATCTACTTTAGTTATTAATGATTTTTGTCTCTTATTGTGGCTTCATTTTATTTGTTTTTTGTCCTTCAACGCATAACATTTTAATATTCCTATCACAGTAAGCATTAGGCATCTCATCTTAAAGCAATGCGATGAATGATGGAAAGACTTTAAGTCCAACCTTGTAAAGGACTACCTCCAAGGAAGTCTGATGGGGGAGCATCCAAATGACAAATACCCCAATATTAGCAACGAAGCGTGGACATTGTTTCGTTAACTGCGAGAAGAGGCTGCTTATAAGGTTTGATGTGTTTAAACTTACATTTTAATTAATTTACTTAGTAATGAACATTTTAATTAATTTACTTAGTAATGAATGTACATTTTAATAAACTAATATAACTTTGTTTCATTTTCATAGGCTATGAGTAAGAGGAATCAGGAAATAGCCAAGAAGAATATGTATCACCATTATATGTCTCAAAGGGGGTATAGTGTCCTGAAAGCAAAACGATGGAAGAGCAGTTGCAGGCTGCGCAACAATTTGTTGCATTAGACCCTAGTACATCAAACCCTTTTGCATTCATCCGACGTCCAACTCGCCAACAAAAATGGAAGGATGCTAAGGTTAAGAAGGGACAGTATATCACTCCAAAGGTTACTACTATTGCTGAGAGGATTGTACATAATTAATTTAAATATACTAAGAATGTATACATTATTACGTGCTCTTCAGTTATTTTAACATGATTACTTGTATGTTATAGAATACACTAGAGGAACAGGCAACCTAAGGGTCTTTCATTTTTAAAGAAGAAATAGACATCTTGGAGATAGCTATTGGGAGCCCTGACCACTCAGGTTAAGTAAGAGGGCCCCCCAAAGGAGTTATATGAAAAGAGTTTTTTGGCTCTACATCACAAAGAAGAAGTGCAACCTCTGCAGACATGGTGTCTAGAGATGATCTACAAAAGGTTCGAGATGAACTTGTTGCACAACATCGAGCGAAGTGACAAAGGATGCATGATGCTATGGATGCCAAACTCCAGCAAGCTATCGAAGCCAAACTCCAACAAGTTGTCGAAGCCAAACTCAATGTGACTATGGATCCCAGACTCCACCAATCTATGAAGATGATGTACTTCCCCACATACGGCCAAAGTTCAGAGGTAAAAAATTATTCATTTATTTCTTTTCAAGGGACATTTAACATGTATTTTTTTCTTGACTAATTTTATTCACATTTTTAGTATGCATTGGTATTGGTCAAAATCATATATAACGTTGCTGATATTTTGTAGTATGCATTGGACTCTGCTTGTCATTGTCCCTGTAGATAATGTGGGGTACTGGTTCAATTCAATATTTGGATAGCCAAATCCCGATATTATATCCATCGTCAACACGTGAGTTTTTCTTCATAGATTTATTAAGCATAAAATTTAGAAAATTATATGATATCATTTTTTTCCAATTGGCGATAAGGTTGTGCAAGGCGTCAACCTTTTCAAAGCATATCCACATAGTACTAATCCTACATGATTTATCCTCAAGTAAGTTGTTTTCAAATAATTTAAGTTTCAATTTTCATAATTTTATTAGGTATGAAGTTAGTATCTAATGTGCTATGTGTTTTTCTATTTTGTTAGTGCCGCTGTCAACCTGACAGTGTTGAGTGAGGATATTATGTAATCCGCTATATTCACGATATCATTGAGATAGGGTTCACGTAGAACTTACATGAGGTATGAAGCGATTAATATTTAGTAATTTTTCAATTTGTTCACATCTTAAATACTTACCTATTACTTCTAATTTGCAGTCGTTTGATAACAATATGAGCTATGAAGATGACTTAATCAACTCAGTGAGGGATGATTTGGCATGAACAATACTTCCATACATGCCTTGATCATTCAACAATTTCCTTGCATATATGATGTACAAATTTTGGTTTGGTTTGTTGCAAGATTAAGAATTTGAATTACATTATTACTATTTAATTTAGACTTTCGCATTGTTTACTACGTACTTTGCTTCCTAGAAATTAGTTTGTCTTGATTATAGTAAATGCGGGATGGTATTGAATGGAAAATTAACGGAAAGATTAAAAAATAAAAAAATAAAAAAAAACTTTCCATGGCGATTTTTTCACAAAATTACCGTTGAAGGTATAGCCTTTAACGACTGTTTCAAGTATAACCGCTGTTAAAGGTTATACCTTTAATGGCTGTTTTGTGAAAAAATTGTCGTTAAAGGTGTACATTTATAACAACTATTAAAAGATAGACTTACAACGGCGGTAGAATTCACACCGCTTACAAACCACTTTTAACTGTAATTAAAGGCCTTTTTTTCCAGTAGTGTATAATAATTTTTGTGATTGATAAATTACCAGAAAGGACATGATGGCAAATGATAATTATATAAAGTGTAATTTTAAATTTGATTTATTCGAGGAGAAGAAGAAGACAATGACCTGAAGAAGAACAATGACCTCCAACAAGATCAACCAGCACGATATGATGGGAAGAAGATGACCTCCAAGAAGCTCTGATCTACAACTGACCTGAGAAGACACCAGCAGAGAGGCAGAATAGAGGTAAAGACTAGGGCCGATCATGGAGTCGAACTCACAGTTTGGCAAAGCTTGGAAGACACAGAGATCCTTCTTGTTTCCCCTCACTAGTGATCCTTGAGGAAGTTATGCAGCAAGCGGTTATTTAGCAACAAGGTTCTTGACTCCAGTCAAGATCTCAGCCGTAACAAGATGCACAACTCCTCCAAGACGTCGAGTGAAGAAGTGTGACTGGTAAAGCTGTGGATATCAGAAATGGTAGAAAGAGTGAAGGAAGTGAAGAGAAAAGAGAGAGTGAAAAGCAAGGCTGAAGGCTGGAGAAGGGAGTGCCGACAAAGAGAAGAAAGAGTGGCAAAAAAAGATAAGGTAAACTAGTCATTACATATTCCAAAAGCTCTTTTTTCCAACTAGAAGCTAGTCCTACTAGCTTATGAGAAACCATGGTATTATATAATTTTTTATTTAATCAAGGGTATTTCAATCCTATCGAGGTTTAGAGTATAAATAATTTTTATCTCTTCTAATAAGTGTGCATCTTAATATTCGAATTTATGTTCTTCTCTTTATAGAGGTGAAACTGCTCTATCACCTCAACTAATAGTTTGTTGGTAGTAAATAATTTTAAACAATAGTAATTATATATGTTGGAGATATTTAAGTGTCATTAATTAGTTAAGATAGGCTCTATAGTTTAATCCTCACCTAGAGATAGAGGTTAAGATAGGGTTTTGGGTTATTAATTTGTCATCCTTCACTGAAGGATTCGGTTACCCCTTAGAGAATTCATTGTATCTTTGTTGTTGATTAATGACATTTCATTATTTTTTTTCTTTCATTTTTGAATATGTATGTTTATGTATGTCATATTCTAATTTTTGATAGAATACAATGACCGCGTATGATCTATATAGCCAACTCTACTTAATAGGATAAAGATTATTGTTGTTATATATGTATATCATATACTTGTGTATCATATATGTACGTTAGAAATTAAACATCTCATGCACAAAATAATCAGTCCAAATTATGACATATAGGGATGGAAACAGGCCAGGCCAGGCCAGGCTTTAACCTTAACAGGCCAAGCCTGTTAAAAAATAATGTAGCCTGAACCTGGCCTGTAGCCTGTTGCAGGCTAATTTTCTCGCATAAGCCTGGCCTGTTAATATGCCTGGCCTGGCCTGAAGCCTGTTGAAAAAGCCTGTTTTATAACTATACTAACAGGCCTTCATAACAGGCCCCAGAACAGGCCTTTGTAACAGGCCCCAGAACAGGCCTTCATAACAGGCCCTATAACAGGCTTTTTTTGCATATTACATTTTAAAAAACTACAAATAAGCTTTTTGTAATATTAATTAGCCTAAAATTAAAAAATACTTAATCAACCATCAAGACAATACCAAACAAATAGAACATTTGTCATTACAATAATATAAGTACAACAATCCAAGCTAAATCAAACTAAAACTATTAGCCACCCATCATAAAATCTTCAATGTAATTTCTTCCTCTTGCTCAAACACCTTGAAAAGAATAAATCAAATGTATATTATTAGATCATAAAGCAATTGAACAAAAGATATCAATAGACAAAGGAAATAGAAACAAAAATACCAGGAAACAGAACCACGAAATGAAACTAGGACAGCAATCAAAACAGAATAAAGCAATCATTTGGGGATTCAAGTGCAATGAAGCATCAAAACCAGGAAACAGAAATACAGAATAAAGGAAACTAGCAGGAGTACAATGCGTTTGTTAAACAATGTCTGAAATTATTCAGAATAAAGGAAACCAGGAGAGCAATGCAAACAGAATAAAGGAAACTATTCTGAAATTATTCAGAATAGTTTCATAGCAAGTGCAATGCGTTTGTGAAGAATGAAGGAAACAATCCAAACAGAATAAAGGAAATTATTCATATGATGCAGGGCAAGAGATTTCTGAAACACAGAACAATTCCAGTGACATTGAGAAGAATATAACTTCAAACCAGGAAGCATCAAATCGACTGGGGATTCAAGTGCAATGAAGCATCAAAACCAGGAAACAGAAATACAGAAATACCAAAGCGTTTGTGAAGAATGAAGGAAACAATCCAAACAGACTAAAGGAAACAGAATCATTCGTAGCAATCCAAACAGAATAAAGGAAACAGAATCATTCCTAGCAATCCAAACAGAATTATGTGCGTTTGTGAAGAATGAAAGAAGCATAACCAAAGCACAATCATACCCTAGGCTTTTCCAGACAAGTCCGAAGGTGCACAATCTGAATGTTCAGCAAGCCGTGAGAACTGCAAGTCACTGAACTCTATCGCAAGCCGTCCGTGAACTATCGCCCGTCGGTGAACCAAGCTCTAGTCGGTGAACTGTCGCCCGTCGGTGCCACACAAGCCGCAAGCCGTGAGAGATTTTCAGGTTTGACTGTCGATGCCGCAAGCTCCAGTCGGTGAACCCTGTCACAAGCCGTGAGCACTGCAAAACCAAGCTCCAGTTGGTGAACTATCGATCGTCGGTGCCACACAAGCCGCAAGCCGTGAAAAGAGAAGGTTAGACCATCGGTGCCACAGGTTTCAAGGTCGTCGTTCTGCCGCAAGCCACGCCCACAACAAGTCGTTGAGCTCTGCCGCAAACCACAATGAGAAATTGAGAAGTGAGAGGAGGGGATTAGGGTGGCGATTTAGGTTTTCACATGGGGTGATTGTCTGATTGATGAGAATACAATTAAAAGATGAGAATAAAATTAATAATAACATGCCTTAGTCTCATGGTTTACTTATTGTGTTATGTTCAACAGGGAGGGGGTTCGATACTCAGCTACTACGTTTTCATATTAAGTTATTGTTAAATAACAGGCTCAGGTTGTCAGGCCAGCCTGTCAGGCCTAACAGGCTTCTTAAAGAGCCTGAGCCTGGCCTTTTAAGTAAAACAAGCTTTTATACAGGCTTGAGCCTGTGTAATTTTTAAAACAGGCTAGGCCAGGCCAGGCTAAATACAGGCCAGGCCATAGGCCCCTGACAGGCCGCCTGGCCTGTTTCCATCCCTAATGACATACATAAATATAAGATGTAGTGGAAACTTAAAGTTACATCTTGCCATTAGCTTTGTTGATCTGAATCTGAGAAGAATTGAAATAAATCAGAGATACCTGTTAATCAGGAAACACCATTAGATAATCGACAAGCTCTTCCAACTGGTGATTAGGCACAGTGATGGCAACTTGTGAACTGCTATCACCGTGGGGAACCTTCGAGAGTGAGCTGAGAAAATAGGTATTCGCTCTGGATTCAGAAAAAATATCGTACGATATAAAACTCAATTGTTAATGTCCACCATAAAAAAATTAACCTTAATAAACTGAATCAATAACCCACCTTGGACTGGGCCCAAATGACCACGAGCCACACTCAGAAATATTTATTAATTATCCTAATTAATATCTAAATAGGTTATATAATAATAAATAAATATCTCATATTCTCCCACTTGGCCCGTATACTCAATGTCATTGTCCTGTCTAAGTAAACTGATGTCATGCTACAAAAATCACGGCGATAAGTTCTCTTTTATCGAGTATTACCTTCCATGTATTACAAATAGCACAATCACTTAATGGGTATCACAATATACATGAACTCAATGTTCATTCGGTTCCTGCCTCAATGTTTATTGTAACATCCCAAATTTTTATTTATTTTTTTTAGCAGATTAAAAATATTATTTACTAATAAATTAAAGATATCAAATAAATTAAAATCATTATAGTTTGATATTTCTATTAATTTCAATAAAAATAAAGATATCTGAATTATCCTACTATTATTTTTATTAAAATCCACGATTTGATTGATGTTATAAATTAGGAATATATTGATATTTATATTCAATTTAGATATGAATTCAAATTTTGAAGATGTGATTTAAATTTTAAATTATCATATCTTATGGGATTCTCATAAATGATAGAGATAATAATAATAATAATAAAATAAGATTATATTAGATAAAAAAATAATGTTAAACCTAGATCCCTTTCTCACCTCTTTTTATAGAGCCGTAACCTATTATTTCCTTCCTTCACATCACTCTTTCTCTCCTTCTGATCTCACCCTTGCAATAAAGGTACGCGTTTTTAATTCCTGTTCTCAATTCCTCTTCCGTTTCTCCTTTTCTTTAGTGTTTATCATAGTACTGTACTTCTTTTTTTTTTTTTGGCCAAATCTTGTCCCCGTCACGCCACTGCTCTTCTTTTTGTCTTTTCATTTTGTCTCTCCCTTTTGTTAAGCAAGTTCTGCAAATATATAATATGTATATATATTTGAGTGTGGGTGTTGCATTAGGTGTGAGTTTCAACGTTTTGCTTCACAAAGGAACCATCAAATATATACACATATGAAAAGTGACGTGATCACTTTTCCACTTTATCCTTTTTCTTTTTCAATAAAATAAGAAACAAACTCACTCCATTGCAAATTATATGCACGTATGTATATTTATATATAGATATATAGATAGACTTAAATATAGTTATAAACAGAAACTCTACTTTAAAATTTTTGAAAAGAATTCAAGGCTTCAACTTAAATTATTATTATTATATTAAACTAATTGAATTATAAATAAATATAAATTTAGAAAAAGATTCATATTTTTCTGGGATAAGCTCTAAGATTCTAGAGAAGTTTTAGAATAATTTTAGAGTAGTATTAAGTATTATAATGATAGTTTTTGTGTAATGATTTTGTAGACTATCCTTGGAGTTCTGGAGTAACTCCTAGAAAAGCACCAGATAGTTGTGATTGATATTGTTATACACTGAGCCACCCGACTCATGTAATTATTTCTTATTTTGGCGAGAGGTAACCACTTTCCACTCATTGTGTGTGCTAATGTGATGTTTGTGAGTGATTTGTTATATATAAATTTACTGGTATTTATGTGACTATATTAAGGAATTATTATTGATGATTTTATTAAAAATAGTCTTGTGGGACCTGAAGTTTAATTTAGAAAGTTGAGTTGAGGGGAAAAAAAACTTGTTATATCTGGTTATTGTCATTTGAAGGAAATTTATTACCTTGAGAAAAATTTTATTGAGATACTTATTGATGTTATTGGTTATTAAACTTGAGATTATTGATTAATATTATTATCTTGAGAATTATGCATTGGGGATTGGTGATGAGGGAGTTATATCTCTACCACGTGGTATAGCCTCCATTGAAGCTAGATGGTTGGCTTTTGTCCCACCTGTTTACCGAGGGACTTGCCCCACCTGTTTACCGAGGGGCCGCGACACCCCCACCTGTTTACCGAGGGAGAATGAACCCATGGTCCGGTCATGTGCTCTATAGATTTTGGCCGGTCTATAACACTTGACCGGTTAGCTTTTTAGGTGGCCAGTCATATGGTAGTTATCACTAGCCCATGGGTTCGGTCGGCGCGAATAAGGCGGTTCGGTTGGATTGAGGGGAGGAACTTGGGTGGGTCATCCATTGGATTATAATATGATGATATGTATTTTCTATATATTGTACTTTATAACTGTCCCACTTGACACCTCACGAGCACATATTAGTATGCATGATGAGTAGGATTGATGGTTACTGAGGCTTTTGTCTCACCCTATTTTTATTAACATTTTTCAGGAGTTAGTTCAGTTGCTGGTTCGAACGGGAAGGCGCCGGAGGCATAGTTGTGCTAGTGAACTGTACAACACCCTCCTTTTTATTTATGTGTTGAGTAGATGTATATTGCCACTATAGGGCCTACTTTCATTTATACTCTGATGATTTACCATTTTTTTATTATCGTACTGAATAATGGTTGCTGGTAGGAGGCCATAGCCTTTTAGGATTATGCATGTGACTTGGTGGACCCACACGAATTATTTGCAATATTATAAGTACTATTTGGGAATTTGCTTACTTCATGGGCATTATTGTGGTTTACCCGAGTACGTCACCTGGGGGTCTATTCCATGAATTCGAATTGATAACTTTGATAAGGTTAAACGGGGGTTGAATCCTTTAACCATGTTAGTGGGGTCGAATTCTTTCTAACATGGTTTTGCGCACGAAAATTATGTAAAGTTTTATATCCATGATAGTCTCATTTATAAGTTTTACTCTTTTCTATCATGGATATCCTTTTCAACATAAGTTAAACCCTTTTAACCATGATAGTGCTTTAGGGTGGTTTTGTCTTTTTCCTATCATGGTTAACCTTCTAGAAGTAAAGTTTTCTTTCTTTAGTTTTGTCTTTTCTACCATGTTAAATATCGATCAAGTTCTTTTATAACCATGGTAGTGTTGCTTTTAAAATTTAGTAAACTCTTTTCTACCATGGTTAACCCTTTTAAATTAAATCAAATTTATCTACAATATATTTTATTCATTTAATTAGAAGGATATTACATTTATCAATTTCAATAACACAAATGTATACAATCATAAATTTGAAATGATAAACCACAAAATCTGATTTCATTGCTCATACCTCCACTAATCAAAAGTAGGACGAAGTCCCATATAAGGTACTTGTGTGACAAAGATGTTCGGTTTCAATCCTTTCGTCAAAGGATCAGCCAACATATCCAATGTACTGATGCGTTCAACAGAAACTTGGCTATCATGAACTCTTTCTCTCAAGCAAAGGAATTTAAGCTCGACAAACTTGCTTTGACTTTTATTTCTTTTGTTATTTGCTATGGCCACCGCAACTGTGTTATCACAGTACATATATCATATACTTGTGTATCATATATCACTTCAAAAGACTAAAGGGAAGCAAATGTGTTGGCTGATTGGGTTGATAAAGTTTTATAGAATTGGTCTTACCCTCATGATTGGATGCTAAGACCTCTATTGGTTTTGGACTCTGAAGGATCTACCTTATTGCAATTATAATTTTCAATAGTAAACATTAATATTAATATATGTGCGCGCGCGCTCTTTTTTTTAATGAAACAAGCACAAAGCAAACTACTCAAGAACTCTCAACATGACAAAATATGAAGAAGACAAATGAAACATAGAGCCTCTCCAAGCAAGGCCAATGGAAACAGCATTTGCCTCATAACGCTTGTTTTTTTTTCCCAACCTCACAGCACAACATTTTATTTTATATGCCCAATTTTAGTGTTAGGGCTATTTAATTTGTTTGCCTTAAGGATATAATATAATGGTCACATAATTATTATTTAACCCTTC
This sequence comes from Leucaena leucocephala, assembly GCA_037074615.1. Lineage (NCBI taxonomy): Eukaryota > Viridiplantae > Streptophyta > Magnoliopsida > Fabales > Fabaceae > Leucaena > Leucaena leucocephala. The sequence continues at coordinate 15,841,383 of CM073522.1, forward strand.
AAAATAAGTATAACTTTATGGACTTCATCGTAAATATTTATCAATATTATTGGCTCTTTAACCAAATAGAAAAAACACAACCAAAATTTATCTAATTTACAAATATCTCTTCCATCATAACAATTTTAATTTGGCTGCTTTTTACAACAAACCCCTTCCAACACATCACTTTCAATCCAAAATTAAACCATGAGGGAAAAATAAAGGCACACCAAATATCTATAAATATATACTTTAACATATCTTAGTCTTATTTATATATAGAGAAAAGACAAAGCAACAAATCTCTATCATTACTACCTACCCTATACTTCCTTATCCTTCTCTTTAATTATTTTCTTCCCCACATCCATAATTTAGCAGATGACACAACCATTATTAGGATACTCTTCTTCTACAGTTCCAACATAATAAGGTGGTGGTGGATAATAAACATGGCTGTAACTTAAAGGGGCAGACACAATGGCTTTAGCTATATTTTCTATCTTCTCTTCTTTCTTCTCAGATTCTTTGTCTGCTCCAACAGATACTAGTTCTGTATGACACAACTTCCTTAACTTTCCCACTACCTTAACCGCGTCGATGTCTCCTGTTACTGTTAATTTCTTGTCCTTCATGTCCACGTTCACTGACTCAACTCCTGCAAAACAAATCCGAACCAGTCAGCTTTCCCCTCTTCTAAATTAGCTGATCCAAATTTGAGTGTATGTTGGGTTTGAAACTTCAAGAAACGATATTTTTTTTTCTCAGAAGAGTTAAAACTCAGGATTAGATAAAGTATTTTTCTACTTGACCCAATGACCAAAACTCACTCAGTTTTGAATGCTATATTACTTCATTTATTTGGTTTTCGTTTAGTTTCTTGATATGAACTTCGCGAGAGAGAGAGAGAGAGAGAGAGTTTGATCTGATTGAATATATACACACACAAACATACCTGAAATGCCTGAGGTTGTTTTCATGACCTTTTGCTTGGTTCTTTCACTGTTTACTTCCACCTTCAACACTATTTTCTGCCACCAAATAAATCATCGATCAAACGGATATATATTAATCGAAGCAAAGGGGAACAATCATCAATAATAATGTTAATCATTCAGACTTGGAAGAACGGAAGTTTGAAAGATATGAAGGATCTAGTTCTGACCTTCATCGTCATATTTGAGTATTATGTTGTCGTGGTTGAAGCTAATTTCAGAGTAATTCTGAACGCCAAAATGAAGGTAGGTTGTGGAGAAGAGGAAGATATATTTAGAAGATATGGTTCAGTGTGGTGAAGTGAAGACATATGACAACCAAATTTATACATGTTTTCGAGAGTCCAAGTCAACCCAGCAAGTCTATCTTGACGCGTCGCTTTAAAGTCACTTTTGTCATCATCTCTTAAAAAGGTACATGAAAAAAATGGACGGTCATCATTTTGAATAACCTTAAAACATTTTATACCAGTACTCTTATTTCATTCACAATCTTAGAATATATTTTAATAATAATTAGTATTATAAAATATTTTTTTAATAATTTTTTATATATCTAACATCCTAAAATATTTTTTTTAATAGTACTTAGTATCACAAGTTATATTTTTAATAATAAGTTATATTTCAAGCTTTGGTCGCGACCTCAGTGTCCACTAGTCGCGACTCTTCGCCTCTAGAACTTTCAGTCGCGACCTCCTCAGCTTCTAGTCGCGACCTACTCTGCTTCTCGTTGCGACCTGACGTCTCTGGAGTTTGTAGTCGCGACCTCGTCAGCTTCAAGTCGCGACCTGCCTTTTCTTTTCGGATTTCTGACGTTCAGATGCCCGTATGGTCGCGACCTCAGCGTGTTCTGGTCGTGACCTGTCTTCGTGTCTGGTTCGATCACAAGAAGTCGATAGCTCAGATCGGCTTCCTCTACCGGTATCCACACGAACAGCGTTCCAATCGCGAACGACGTGCTAGCGCCTCTTGTCCCTCTAGGGCTTTCTAGAGATTTCGTCCTCACCGTCTCTATTTTGGCAGTTTCTTGTCTGCAAACCTTTTGCACTCTCCTTGCCCCCTTTTCTCACGTCTGAATGTGTGTGTAGAGATATATAGAACCCTAGCCCCTAATGTCAAATATATAGGAAGCTATCGGGCTTCTAATAGGGCCAGGCTTCAGAATTAATCTTATATTAATTCTGAATTAATACAATATCATATATTGTATAATTTAATAAGAAACTAATTAAATAAATATGGTTTATATTGAATCCGTCCCACAGATTTAATTCACCTATTTATTTAATTTAAAATAAAGATAAGACAGAATTATATTTGATTTATTCTCATAAATCAAATTTGAGATATCTTATCAATTTGAATTTCAAATTCAAATAGATCATATCCATTTAAATTCAAATTCAAAAGTGATAGAAATTTAATTTATCCTTATAAATTAAATCTTGCAAATATCTCTTATATTATATATATATAATATATATATACAAATATATATATAAAATATATAAATTTACCCTAGACTATTCATTGAATCTAGACATCTCTTAGATTCAATGAATCTGGACATCATAGCTCGCATTGGGCTATTTTGTGTGCGACCCTGTAGGCTCATATGAAGTTGGCAGTGGGCCAGTTACTATACTAACCCACAAATCGTAAGCGGTCTCTAGCAAGGCATTACGACTACCCAAAACATATGAGGATCGATAAACGATGTAACCTTTCATACAACCATATCACGTCCCTTTTGTCACACAATATTTCGGTCAAGGATGAGGCATGGAGAACGTCATCCTCCTGTTCCTGACCGTTACTTTCTCGATCCCTGAGTAGTCTGAATATAGAAATGGAACTACCCTTCCATTCCAGTATGGCCATACATTTCTCAGACTCACTCATCGAGGGGCCCAGTAATATCTCTCTACGAATGTGAGGGACAAATTCCATCTTGACCATTCACATTCCTCCGCATGAAAAACCACTAAGCCCGAGCATAGCCTTTATGATCACTCGGTCAAAAGTGACTTTTGACTAGGTCAAAGCTGAGCGTTTGTCATGTAGGAATCCATGATGATCTCAGGTCAAAGGGCATAGTGACATGGCTTGTATATGAGAGAAGCTTATGACTTGACCCATGCAGCTCTCTCATAGCGGGTCGGTCCAACACCCTGTACTCTTACATGTGCTTATGACTTTGATTTATATCTCTATATATCTTCAAAGTCATACTGGTCTTATTTCATCTCTGCTCCCGCATAGATGACCGACCAGGGACATTTAGGATAAGATCACGAGTTATCCAAGGATTGTCATCATAGTAAACATGCAAATAATATGATAACATAATTAAGAAATTCATAAATCAACAATATTCATAAGATAATGATTGGCCCCTAGGGCACAATCTCCAACAACATCTTCATGTAAGGCACTGTCTTGATGTGATGCATGTGGAGAAAAATATGTGTGACAGCATTGTTGGAACACTTCTCAACACACATGGTAGTTCCAAAGACGATTTGAAGGCAAGATTGGATTTGAAAGAAATGGGAATACGAGAGGATTTACATCCGAGGCCAGATGGTGAGGGAAGCTATCATGTTGAAGAGACTAACATTATGTCCAAGGATGAGAGAAGAAGTATTTGAGAGTGTTTGCAAGGAATCAAAGTTCCCTCTGGGTACTCATCTAATCTTAAGAGGATTGTTTCCATTAAAGATTTGAAATTAGTAGGCTAAAAGTCTCATGATTGTCATATATTGATGAAACAATTACTCCCAGTGGCTGTTCGAGGAATCCTTCAAGATGATTTGAGACACATTATAACCCGACTTTGCTTCTTCTTTAATGCTATATGTGGCAAAGTCTTTGAGACTGAAAAGTTGGAGGAATTGGAGCACGAGGGTTATGTTATTTTGTGCCAGCTTGAAAAACAGTTTCTTCCTGCCTTTTTTGACATCATAGTACACCTCATCGTTCATCTAGTGCGAGAGATAAAACTGTGTGGCCCTATATACTTACGATGGATATACCCATTTGAAAGATACATGAAAATCCTTAAAGGGTATATGAAGAATCCAAATCGGCCCGAAGCATCCATTGTTCAAAAATATGTTGCCGAAGAAGCTATGGATTTTTGTCAATAATACCTGTCTAAAGTAAGACTTACTGGTCTCCAAAAACCCCGTGCCAAACAGGGGGGTCAACGCGGAATATTGGTGAGAAGTGTTGATTGTAATGAATTGTAGCAAATACACTTACACATCTTGAATAACATTGATGAAGTTCAAGAATATATTGCTGTTCATAAAGATCTTGTCCGAAAAAAAATAATAGGATGACAGAGCAAAGGCTGATTAGAGAACACAACAAATCTTTTTCACATTAGTTCAAACTGGAGGTTGAAAATGAGGATTGTGTTTCTGATACAGTTAGATGGTTGTCATGTGGTCTTGAACATAATGTGATCTATTGGAATTTATTTGATATCAACGGGTATTCCTTTTATACGAAGTCCCTAGATAATAGAAGTAGCGTGCAAAACAGTGGTGTTATGTTAGTGGCTGAAGCTATGCATTTCTCTAGTTCAAAAGATAACAATCCTAAATTAGCAGTCATCCCATATTATGGCGTTGTTGAAGAGATTTGGGAGGTAGACTACTCTAAATTCAAAGTTCTCGTGTTCAAATGCAAGTGGGCTAATGTAAACAATGGTGTTATGGTCGATCAGTTAGAATTTACACTGGTGGATTTGAATAATACAAGTTTTGGGGATGAGCCTTTCATTATGGCAGACCAAGCAAAGCAAGCGTTCTATATCACTGATCCTCAAAATGAAAGATGGTCCGTCGCGCTCCAAGGAAAAAGGGTGCAATGATGATTCTTGTTATGATATCCTTTCTTTTTCAGTAGGTTTACCACAATTAAATAAAGAAGAAGTAGATTCTGATTAATTTCTATGTGTTTCTTATTTTTGATCTGATGTAGACTAAATGAAACAACCTTTTCATCCGATGTCGCCTTGAGGTTACTTCAAAAATTTAAACCAAGGATTGTGTAACATCCCTAATTTTCTGTACTGAGTTGTATGTACAAATTGAATAAAATATATATGAGATTTGTCAGGAAAAGATGTGGCCATTTATGTAAATAAAGGAATTAAATTGGAAGAGGAAGAAAGTGTAAGAGCCAAAGTGCAAAGTTACGAAAATGCCTCCGTGATGCCATAAGAAACCAGAAGTGAATGGAGGGCATTTTGATCATTTCATACAATGGATGGATATCAGATGAAAATTGATAGTAAATTATTCTAATTAATATGAGAATTTATGGAGTTGACAGAAGTCAAAAAGGAGTCCTGTAGAATTAATTATGAAATTTATGGTGAAAAAGGACACCGATAAAGAGTTAAAGGAAATGTATGTAATTTTTATCAGGACTTCTGGGTCTCAAAAAATTATGAAACTTTGTAGAGTATTCATTTTATATTAGAATGAATTTCTAAAAATGTTAGAGCAAGTAAAAGAGGTGTTTAGAATTTATTCTAAGATCAGGGTAATTTAAGGATATCGGTATAAGGAAAGTACATTGGGATTTGTGCCAATTAGCTATTGGACCTAAAAGAGGCCCAATATTTCGTCCAAGGCCAGCCCAATAAGTCCCAAAAGTTATCTTGGAGCCCAAGTCCAATAATGAATAATTTATGGATGTTTGAAAAGAAAGAAAAAGAGAATAAAGTAAGAATTAGGTGTTGCACATGGTGGGACTCACAAGGACTTCAAAATGGCACCCAAAAAGAGGAAGGGTTAGGTGTACCAAGAGAAGCCATGCTAGTGATGTCATGGTGGTAAGGTCTTGAGTGAAAAGGATAAAAGACATTTCAAAATCAAACCTTTAACCATTAGATCAAATAATTCCCAAGGTGATATTGGCCTTCAAATGGCACATGACTTTTGCTATAAATACCCCCCATTTGCAAGCTCAAAACCATGGAGCAAGAACCTTAGGAAGCTCTTGAAAAATTCTCTCTCAAGCAAGGAAAAAGCAAGGATCTTGGAGAAGCTTGTAAGGTAAGTTGCTCCCTTGCTTCTAGACTTTGTTCTTATGATTTCTCCTTGAGTTTAAATTAGTTTTGAGGCTTGAATCTTGGGGAGGTGCAGCTGGAATTTTTGTGTATATGTGAAACGAATATGAGTTTTAAGTCATAGATAGTTAAGACAAGCTTAAACAAGTTAGTTACATGCTTGGTTGTGAAGTAAGTTGATGTTCTTGACTTTTACCATTTCGGTTTGCACTGTTCATGCACTGTTCATGATAGAAGGAAATGGAATTTCAATGATTTAATACTTCCATTGAGTTTATATGATGATTTTGTGTAGGATTGGAAAGGTTTTGAACCTTGGAAACCATTGGAATTAAAGGTTATAATGTTAAAAATTCCTCACGATAACTGTTCACTCGCATGAACAGTGATTTAAATTTCATGATTTTGATGCTTTCAATGGTCTTAAAATGAGATTTTGTCTGGGGGTAAAGTGGAGGAACAAGTATGGGAAGCATTGGAATCAAAATGAGAATTTTTGGAAGAATTATGTATGCTTTTCCAAATATGTACAGAACAGTGCATTCTTGCTGGAATTTGGTTATTTTGAGTTCATAAATGGATTCAAAAGGTGAAATTGTGTAGGGTAAGGTCAAGACATCAATTGATTCAAAGGTCAAGTTAATTGGCAAAGATTAAAGAAAGTTATGTTAGTTAAAGCAAGTTAAAGGTTCAAGAGAGGTAGTCTTGAGTAGTGTTTGAGTTCATGGTCCTAATGGATTATGTAATGAATATGAATGTGTTTAGGACCTTGAAACCTCTAAGAAGGTGTTGGGGAAAGATTGACCAAAAAGCTTGGGAAGCAAGTGCAAGCATAAGAAAGAGAGCTTAAATCCAAGGTAGTGAACTTACCCTAAACTTATATGTATGTAATGTATGCTTGATTGTGCTATGGCTTGATTGAATTGTGTGTATATGTGTAGATGATTGAAGCTCTATTCTTATGGTTACTTTGGCCAATTGTATTTCATATGATACATGGAAGCATGCTCATCACACCATAGTAACACTTTCACAAGCAACCACAAGTCTTTACATTAATACATACATTGTTTGGTATTGTTTGCTACTGAGATTCTCCCAAATCTCACCCCCCATAACCATGATTTAGGTACTGGAACATCACAAGTAAGGAGGTAATTGTGGATGTATGAATGGTGTATGACTTGAAAAGCATGCCTTTAACTTAAATGATGATGTATGGGTATGTATAATGTATGCATGCACTGGATCCGATGAGAGGCAGTCTACTTCCAGTGATAGTTTAAGCAACTTATCCAACTAGTTTTCACATGAAATTTGGCATGAATATATATAAGATCCATATCTTTAATTGGACACCAAGAAATCTTGATTTGGTTAAGTTTTCAAATTTATATGATTTTTCAAAGTTGAACTTAAACTCTGGATCAAGATAAAACTAGCCCTGCGATACAGTGAGGTTCATACGCGGTTTTCATATAGTAAATGAATGAGTTTGTCCGCGATATTTGGTGAGATTAAAGTACACATTCTGATATTTAAATACATAGGTAATTCAACTCAATTGGATAAGTATACAAGGAGAAATGAATTTTTGAAAGTGGGACAAAGAAACTGGAACTTCCAGATTTACCAAATGAACAGTAAAGTTCAACGAATAAACTGATTTGATCTGGACAAGAAAACCTCATTTTCATATTTTTCTATCAAATTTAAAGGAAGGATATTTCATTAGAAATTGTAATCACCTCAATACGATTTTTCTAAATTTAATTATGAATTTCCAAAGTTTAGGCTGTAACCTGGAATTACCTAGTGAACAGTGACGGTGAACAGTATCCGTACGCCCAACTCTTGGAAATACATGTTTTTGAGGTTAAGAGGTATTCCAATGTTCTAAAATAGTTCCAATTGAGTATAAGTAAGGTTAAGGATTAAGCTCAAACTTTAAGGTCAAAGTTTAAGGATTGAGATTAAGGATATTTACTAGAAAATACTGTTATACTGGCAGAATATCGAAAGTATTGTGTACGTAGGTGCTGTCTAAGGAGGCTGGAAGTGAGTGGACCTAGCCGGTTCATCCAGTCTTTCCTGGGTACTTACGTAGAATGGTAGTTCTCATGGGGAGTTACCGAATCAGTACAATTAGTTTCTGCCAGGATTTTTGGCAAAGAGAGATATAATAGAGTTAACATTACTTCCGTAAGTATACTCTGAGAGGTTTAAAGGAGGATGTTTCAGATTGTGTATAGTGCAACCTCGGGTCGTTCTCTTTGAGGAGCCAAAAAATAAAATTAAATTCCTAAGTAACTAAATGCAATGCAACTTAAACTAGAAAATGAGATTTATTTTGGTTGACTAACAACTAAATGCAATGAATTAAAAATAAATTTAAATAAAATATTTTTAGAATTTTTAATTTAAAGAAAGAAATAATGAATGATAATGAGTGAATGGAATAAAAATGCAAGTGATTAACAATTATAAAAGCAATCCTCCAATTCAATAACGCATGCAATCATAGCTTCAACAGATATGGGAGTTCTAAACAATGAATTAAGAATTATAATCAAGCTTTTAATCCAACAACCGAGCCACCTCAAATTGTTACAAAATATTTTCCAAGTCCTAATTTATTAACTGCCACCAGAATAATAAATTAGGACTAAAGATATTAAAATCCAATGCTCAATTATAACTCAATAATTCATAGAAATAGGATTAAAGCCAGCAAGAAATATAATGATCCAATAATTCAAGCCACCTTGAAAAATCACAAAATATTCACAATAATCTCAATACCATGTCTGACCCAGATCAAAGTAAATGAAATTAAAGTTAATTAAAGAATAATATCAATTGCCAAACAATAATCCAGTTACAATAATCCTCAATAAATATAGATCATTTTAAGCATTCCCAATAATTATAAAATTATCCTAAGACCTAGGAATCACAAAATAATTAATGGGTGAAAATTAAAGTAACTTAAACTCCCCTTTAAATTCCAAGCTCATGCCTTTGCCATTGAATAGGAGGATTAAGACACTCTAGCCACGCATAGTTATAGAGATCCACGCTATCATCACTGCCTTCATGGCACCGTCACTGTTTACGTGTGGGGTTGACGCTGTTGTTATATTCGGTGCTGCTGTGCCGTCGACCTTTGTGACTGATTCTGCGCTTGATGAACTACTATACTGTGGTGGAATGGATGGGTGGAGATATGCCGTGAATGATGGAGGATGGAATATGGAGTGGGTCTGTGTGTGAACGTGAATGGATGGGAAGGAGTCGCGTACGACAGTTCAAGCTTCTTCGCGGCACTGAAACTTTTCCTGTGATGCGTGCGCTTCTTCTGAATGTTCTCCGTGGTGTGCTATGGTTCTGCATGTCTGTGGATATGGAAGCTGGAATGGAGGTTTGACTACGATGATAGGAGGTGAGTTGCGGCTGTCAATGGAATATGGAAGGCGCTGAAGGTGTATGAATAAATGGTTGAAGTGCCGCGTGAATGGAATGAAGATCTGAAGCTTTTTTGCGGCGTGCTGAATGGTTGCGTGCATGCATGGTTAAAAAGGTATCCTAATGGGCTAAACCGCAAGGTTTGGCCCATTGGGTCTTTTCATGTAATTTCTGAATTTATGGCCCATTGTTGTCATTTGTAAATTCTGATTTCTCCTAAATTCCTTAAATATAAAATTATAATAATGTAATACCTTTTATGGCAAAAATAATTATTTAGGAGAAATAATAAAAATATGATAATTATGCCCCTATTAAACACTAATTCATTATAAGGTTCAATAATTCAATTAATGCACAAATAATATAATTAAAGCCCAAAATAATGACAAAAGCCTACTAAAATGATATGAATAAATATATAAAAATATGAGTTTGTCACTAAACATGCAATATTAAGTTTTTTGTTATGATTGCGTATATGATTTTGATGTAATAATAACAGAGACAGATTCTTGTTCTGATAAGAATGTTGTGACGCCCAGGATGGGATGATATATATGATGATGGAGTTTAAAAAAATAACTACAACATTAAAACCGGTCTTAAGTGCTATCTGATGTAAAAAGTCTACTACTGACAATTCGTAAATAAATTATAGTTCGATTTTACACCGGCTTATACTTTATCCGGTGTTATATTTTAGTAGGTGTTAGTTTTTACACCGGGTGTATACTTTATCCAGTGTAAAATGTATCAATTTTACATCGGTTATATTTTTACCCGGGTTAGAATAATTTATATCCGGTGTAAAATTTTTATATTCATTTTTTAAGTCCGCCCCTTGGCACAACCATCATTCTCATTTCTCATGAACTCTGTCATATCTCTGCTCGTCGTGCTCTGTGGTTTTCGCGAGGCTTCTCAGTGCTTAGTCGTTCTTCTCTGTTGTCTCTCTCGTTCTGCTATTTCGTGTACGTGTTCTCTGCACTTATTTTCCTGTGTGTACGTGCTTCGCCGTTTTTATATATGTTCATTTAATCTAGGTTTTCTATTTTTTTTTATAAATGCTTGCACATCTTTCCATTCATAACTGCTAAAGGAACAAGTTTTGTGTACTCTGACGGGTTGAAGGAAAAAGGGTTAACTCTGTTTTCAATGTTTTTTATGTTGTTATTGCTTACATAGGAATATGGGGGATAAAGTTACTCAGATTGAGGCTAGCGATGCTCCAACCGCCACTACGCAAAGGAAGGGCAGAAGTGAGACTCATTTGAAAGACATTACGAAGGACAAGATAGAGGGGAAACTGCTTCCGATAGAGTTTGATAGAAACTAGAACCCAACTGGTGAACACAGGGCAAAGTACGTAAGTTTTGTCAGCCTCCTAGCACGCAACAAGCCTAGCATCACCTATTTGACTTGGGATGCTGTGGATGATCGCATGAAGAATCAAATTTGGGACACTATCTGGGTATAGGAACTATCTAATATTGCATGCAGAGCAACACCAAATACACAATTGTTTGTTGATTACTCTGCTTTCAATGGCAAACATTGCAGCTCACTTACGATGTTCCCAACAATGAGTTCTTAAAGAAGAAGACGTTGTCCTATTGCGCTGAGCGTTGGAGGGCATTCAAGACCCAACTAGCTCGTCAGTATGTGCATGGACAGGACAAAAATGGTCATCTTCAACCTTCTCCATGCAGCAAGTATCAATTCATCGACGAAGCTGCTTGGTAAGAATTTGTTAGGGTTCGGACCACGCCAGCAGCAATGGTGAGTGTATCCTTTTGTATGTGTTGGCAGAAAACGTATCAGAATATCATATGTATTGATTTTAACTACTCCATATCTTGTAGGAAAAAAGGGCAAAAGCGATTAAGTTCGCCCGCAAGAATGATTGCCCCCACACAATGTCTCGAGGGGGTTTGCGAAGGCAGAAAGAGAGTTGTTGGGGGCCAAGAGGAAGAGGCTAGAAGAAAAGGCTGGGTCAGATCCTAGTGTTCTTCTTGACCCCCCCTCTCCGATACGTCCCGAAGAAAAATGGTTGTACGCTCGCCAAAGAAAGAGCGGAACATTTACAAGCGACAATGCTCGCATGATTGCAGAAAAAATTGTAAGCACTACTTGCATTATTTTGTTTTAGTAGACTATAATCATATCATTTTCCTTATGTTTGTTCTTTCTATGTTATAGAGTGATCTTAAACAATAAGAGTCCCATGGATCCTTCAAGTCAGATGGTAGGAATGACATCTTGACTGTTGCCACTGGCAAACAAGAATATGGGGGCCGTGTCAGGGGAGTTGGAAGAGGTGTGGGTATAAGAGATTACTTTGGATCATCTCAAAGATGTTCCCCACATGTGGTGTCGAGGGCAGAGTTAGAATCCTTGCTCTCCACCATAAGGGCAGAGGCTAAGGAAGAGGCTTAGATAGAGGCTAGGGCACAAGTAGAAGCTTCAATTGAGCTGCGATTACAAGAAGGGGTTCGCAAAGATGAAGGAAGAAATGTTGTCCATGTTGACATCAAGGCAGCAAGAGCCAACTGATCTCCTCCAGCCCTCAATTGCAGCCCGTCCAAGTACTAAGGAGAGCTGTTGCTTTCCGCTGTCAGAGGATGCAGAACATTGTGATCTATATGTAGAGGATCCTCTTAGACGCTTAGTAGCACGTGGTTCCATCCATAGCCTAGGGGCAACCGTTCACCACATCCAAATTCAGGACGATCAATTAAGGGTGACAGTTGAAGACGTGCTAATTGGAGATGATCTTGTCCCAATTCCCACTGATGAGGTGAAGACAGTGAGCCAAGCAAAAGGGACTTTCATATTGTGGCCAAAGTATCTTGTTTCGGATCACGTCGCCTCATCCCCCAGCCAACTTCCCACCCCTCCTACTTTGAATGCCATACAACGTGTGATCCTATTGGCATATGACAAAATGTTCCATATGGACGCGTTGCCTATGGATTCAGTTGTGGGCGACATGGGGGCACCGGCCTTCCTGGACCATGCGGACGTCAAATCTCTGATCACCCCCAAGGAAGAACTGACCTCCAGCTGCATCCAAGTGTTTTTGATGTAAGTATAATTTAAATGTAAATATATGTAATAACAAAGTTTAAGTCTTACAACTAATGTCGTGTATGCATAGCCTGTAGGTACATGCAAGCTGAGTTGGTTTCCTCAAAGGGCAAACAAAAAAAGTTCGAATTCCTATGCCCACTTCAGATTTATGCTAAAGGGATTTCTCAATCTTTGAGGCTTGCATACATTTCAAGGAGGCTCGTTGAAACCGATATTGATTGTTTCTTCCCACCATATATGCAGGAGTAAGAATAATAATATTTCATTTTATTTCATATATACTAGTTTTGTATTTGCTTAATTATAATACTCATTCTCTTTTAACTAATCTCTACAGCAATCATTGGCAACTTGTCATCCTATGTAAGCATAGCTATAAAGTTTTCTTCTTATGCTCCCTCCATTACAAGCCCTCGGTTGATGTCAAGAAGATCATGAACACGTGAGTTCTCTTCTATACACAATAATCTTTGTGATAAATGGGTTACTAACTTATTAACTTTGGTCATAGGGTTATGAGGACGTTCGCAGTTGCAAGGGGCCTTAAGCACGCTAATTTGGTGAGGGACCCTAAATGGATCACACCGAAGGTAATAAAAGTATATATTAGGTGTTAGCTCGGTTCCCTGTTTTGATGATGAGAAATAATTTTTATCTTGTTAACCTTACAGAGTCGAAGGCAACCCAGAGAAAGCAACTTGTACGGCTTCTACATAGTCAGACACATGGTCAATATTATCTTGGCAAATAAAATTGACCTAACTGAGGAGGTAAAATTGTATTTTTAATGATTTCATATTTATTAATTGTCAATCTAATCTATATTAGTAATGCCTTAATTTCTTTGATTTTGATTTCATATTTCAGATATTTGATCAACCTGATCCATTTCCTGACTAAGATATTAAGGACCTGCGTAATCGGTGGGCAGAGTTTTTTGTTCAATTTCTTCCTTCTCTATAGTATTTGTCTTTCACTTAATACCTTTTTCTACTTTTCTGTTCAAATTGTAGCATTTTTGTATTAAATTTTATTAAATGAATAATATAATGAGCAATTGAATTATATATGTCTCTGGCATCTTGAACTGATGATGATCGATGATTGAATCCTATATTATATTTGGGCAGTTTATTTATGAAGCTTCAGGCCAACGAAATGTATTAAATTAAATATAAATTTAATAACATCTATATCGGAGGTATATACCTGCCGGTGTAGAAAGAGCATATATATATAAATTTAATAACATCTACATCGGATGTATATACACCCGGTGTTACCATTTGAATAATCTACACCGTCCCAATATTCAACCGGTGTAGATGTTAAAAAATAATATACCGGATGTAAATGTGAACCGCTTTAAAATGTAGTCCGGTGTAAAAAAGTATATATTTGAATAATCTACACCGTCCCAATATTCAACCGGTGTTAACATTTGAATAATCTACACCGTCCTAATATTCGACCGGTGTAGATGTTAAAAAATAATACACCGAATGTAAATGTGAACCGCTTTAAAATGTAGACCGGTGTAAAAAAGTATACATTCTACACCGGTCTTGTGACTGGAGTAAAATGTCTCACTTTTTACACGGTCCGTTTCTACACCGGTTATATGTGCGATGTAGAATGCAATTTTCAACTGGTGTAGAAATGCTTTTTCTCAGCTGTAAATAGTAATTGTACATGTTGGTGATATTAAAGTGTCATTAATCCTCACCTAGAGATGGAGGTTAAAATAGGGTTTCGGGTTATTAATTTGTCATCCTTCGACGAAGGATTTGGTTACCCCTTCGAGAATTCATTATATCTTTGTTGTTGATTAATGAGACTTCATTATTTTTTCTTTTATTTCTTTAATATGTATGTATGTCATATTTGAAGGATTTAGTTTTTGATAGAATACAATGTCATCGTATGATTTATATAGCCAACTCTATTTAGTATGATAAAGTTTATTGTTGTTGTATATTATATATATATTTATATATCATATATCACTTGAGAAGACTAAGGGGAAGCAAATGTGATGGCTATTTGGGTTGTTAAAGTTTATTTAATTGGTCTTACCCTCATGATTGGATGCTAAGACCTGTATTGGTTTTGGACATTGAAGGATATACCTTATTTCTACTAGAGGAGGTATGGGGTGTCAACTTGAGTTAGAAGCTTTAGATGGATGTGGTTTAGATATTGATTGACTCTATTTTCATTAATAGTCCATATTAGTTGGCGTTATTTGTGTATCATATATGAACCTTGGTTTGTATGATTTCTTTGGTTTTAATATAATTATTTTTTTTTTGGAAAAAATTGCAATTATAATTTTCAATAGTAAATATTAATATTAATATATTTGTGCGTGCGCTCTTTTTTTTAATAAAATAAGCACAAAGCAAACTACTCAAGAACTTTCAACTTGACAAAATAAGAAGAAGAAAAATGAAACTTAGAGCTTCCCCATGGAAGGCTAATGGAAACAGCATTTGCCTCACAACACTAATTTTTTTTTTTTTTTTTTTGCCAACCTCACAGCACAACATTTTATTTGATATGCCCAATTTTAGTGTTAGGGCTATTTAATTTGTTTTCCTTAAGGACATAATATAATGGTCACATAATTATTATTTAATCCTTCAAAATAAGTATAACTTTATGGACTTCATCGTATATATTTATCAATATTCTTGGCTCTTCAATTATTTTCTTCCCCGCAACCACAAGTGCATAATTTAGCAGATGACACAGCCATTATTAGGATACTCTTCTACAGTTCCAACATAATAAGGTGGTGGTGGATAATAAACGTGGCTGTAACTTAAAGGAGCAGACACAATGGCTTTAGCAATATTCTCTATCTTCTCTTCTTTCTTCTCAGATTCTTTGGCTGCTCCAACAGATACTAGTTCTGTATAGCACAACTTCCTTAACTTTCCCACTACCTTAACCGCGTCGATGTCTCCTGTTACTGTTAATTTCTTGTCCTTCATGTCCAAGTTCACTGACTCAACTCCTGCAAAACAAAACAAAACCAGTCAATTTCCCCCCCTTCTACATTAGCTGATCCAAATTTGAGTGTATGTTGGGTTTGAAACTCTAAGAAACGAGATTCTTTTACTCAGAAGGGTTAAAACTCAGGATTAGATATATAGTATTTTTCTACTTGACCTATTGCCCAAAACTCACTCAGTTTTGAATGCTATATTACGTGATTTATTTGGATTTCGTTTAGTTTCTATATGAACTTCGCGAGAGAGAGAGAGAGAGAGAGTTTGATCTGATTGATTACACACACACACACACACCTGAAATGCCTGAGGTTGTTTTCATGACCTTTTGCTTGGTTCTTTCACTGTTTACTTCTACCTTCAACACTATTTTCTGCCACCAAATAAATCAGCGATCAAACAGATATATATTAGTCGAAGCAAAGGGGAAGAATCATCAATAATATTAATCATTCAGACTCGGAAGAACGGAAGTTTGAAAGATATGAAGGATCTAGTTCTGACCTTCATCGTCATATTTGCGTATTATGTTGTCGTGGTTGAAGCTAATTTCAGAGTAGTTCTGAACGCCAAAATCAAGGTAGGTTGTGAAGAAGAGGAAGATATATGGTTCAGTGTGGTGAAGTGAAGACACATGACAGCCAAATTTATAAAAGTTTTGGAGAGTCCAAGTCAACGAAGTCAAGTATCTTGACGCGTCGCTTTAAAGTCACTTTTGTCATCATCTCTTAAGAAGGTACGGGGAAAAAATGAACGGTCATCATTTTGAATAACTTTAAAACATTTTTTAACAGTACTCTACAACCTAAAATAATTTATATTTTATCTACTAATAATATTCAGAATTTAAAATATTTTTAATAATTTTTTTATATATATTCAACATCTTAAAATATTTTATTTTAATAAGATATTATATTACGAGTTAGTTTATAATGTTTATTATTATTAAGAAAAATACTCTAAAAATAAAATTATATAAAAAATATTTTAAAATATTAAACGTGAGTTAATGATATTAAATATTATTTTTTCCAATCCAATAAATTAGAAATCTTTTATCATTTTATAAATATTACAAAGTATTAGAAATGAGGAGACATATTCATAAAATCAAGAGAAAGAATAAAAAGAGAGATGTAGCATTTAAAATATAATTTATTATATTTTAATTATATTATTTAATAAGAATAAATTAGATAAATTTTATCAATTTAAAATATATTTAATTATTTAAATTTAGTAAACACTTCTTAATTAGTGTAATTCTATTAAAAACTTCATATATATTGAATACCAGGAAGTAGTTAAAAAATATTTGAAAATGTTATATATATATATATATATATATATATATTACTTTGTATGCATTAATGGCTTTTAACTTTCTAGAAAGTGCACGACAAAAAAGTTGAGGGGACTTTTCCCCTAAGGCATCTTCTTCCTTCTGGGATTGATCCTCAAACTTTGAAGAGGTTAAATGCTAAGAATATTCCACGTGTCCAGGTTGGTCAATGAAGTCAATCTGGACCCCACACTCTTCTGCGTGTCTAATCCCTAGCCTTCTATGGAGTTACTCGATTGGTTCGCGGTGCGTTCGGGACTTTTTCTTGGGATCCTAGGAGATGCTTTTCATCGTTTTTTTTTTTTAAATTTTACCTTGACTATCTAGATTCAATTTGTATCATACACTTAGTTATAAAAAATAATCTCTTAATAAAATTTTTTTATATATACTAAGACTCAAATTTAAAATTTCGCTTAAATAATACTAAATTACTTATTACTCACACTAACTTTTGTTAATTTTTTTCATCGTTTTTATTA
Source organism: Leucaena leucocephala (assembly GCA_037074615.1). NCBI lineage: Eukaryota > Viridiplantae > Streptophyta > Magnoliopsida > Fabales > Fabaceae > Leucaena > Leucaena leucocephala. Next base: position 15,858,848 of record CM073522.1, read on the forward strand.
GTAACGGAAGAATGCAATGTGAAAACTGAAACGTGCGGAGTTTTTTTGCCCCCGGTTTTTTTATTTTCCCCCTTTTGGAAAAATTTAATCTGCTGATTCGTTATATATGCCTACATAGAGATTGCGTTATGTTTTGTGGGAAAGAATGACTGGTGATAGGAAGAGAAATCAGGAAGGAACAAAGTTTGCTTGGAATCGATTTTCTTGGCCCCAAAAGGAAATGAGATATGAAAAAGAGGTGAGAGAAATGAGATATCAAGTCTAATTCTTTTAAAAAATAAAATATATGAGCAGCTTTGGAAGTATTTTATGAAATTACAGTTAATATTTTTTTGGGAAAACTATTTTGAGATAACCATATTTTTATTCAATTTTTAATTTAGTACATGTCATTTTTTTCTCTTTAATAAATCTTTCAATTAAAGGAAAATATAGACACCTGTAGAATGGTTTTTCCTATTTTTTGACAAAAAATATATTTTTTTGTGTATTTTCAGTATGATTTATTACGTGTTATAAGTTCAAAAAAGGTGCTAATGCTTGAATCTTGTGAATTATATGATTAAAAAACATTAATTCTCAGAAAATTAAAGAGTGATTACATGTTCAAGAATGATTACACACTTGATGAGTGACCATATAGTGAAGCAAATGACCGCATTCTTGTTTTTATCTATAGCAACATGCATTTTGTCCTCTATTTATACAACTTCATTGTATAGTCCTGTCTTATCTCCGCTATTCCAATTATCCACTTTACGAAGTTTTCATAAACTAGTCTACTATATATCTAATCTGAACTAATTCGGTGGAATATTACAAGACTTTTTATTTACTGGGAATTACCTAGCAAATATGATAGACAAACCAAGCCAATTGACATCTTTGATCCATTGTTGATAATGCTCTCAACTTGCCAGCTAATAGTCTCCCAAAAAGGATGCTAGAGCCAATGCTTGATTACTGTTTCTATTATCATAACATGATGATGCACGGGATAGGATCAGAAACTAGTCAAATTAAAACTGAAATTTTACTTTTACAATATCTAACCATCTTCAAGAATGAAATTTCTTTTCATATAAAACATTAGTCTTTATAATTTAATAAATATTTGAACCATTTTCCCTCTTAAGGGGTCAAAACCCATCGTTCGAAATTTGAGAAACTAAAACTAAAATTTGTGTAAATTTAAAAGGACAAAATATTGTATTAAATCTAAAAAGAATAAAATGTGAATACAAAAAATGAGTATAATGTTTTCTTACGTGGTGTTGGCTATGTAAAACTGTCATGACTTGATTCCTAGTGCGCTAAGGTAAAACCATACATCAAGTTCAGTAGTGTGTGTGAGAACCCATATGCATTGAAAGATTACGTGTCACTCCTCCTAGGGATCTGCGGAATGAGGGAACATAAGGTGGATCTAGATTTTTCATCTGCCCCAACATAGGAGGACTAGTATGATCAAAATTTGTCATTTTGTCATGGAAAAGATGAAATGGTTGAGAAATAGTGTTTGGTTGGAAAAAGTGGTGGTTTAGCGGAGAATATCTGGTTGAATCAATGGAATTTCTCCGGAAGGTATTATGAACTTGTTGATCCCATCCTGGACTCAGTTGATGATGACAGAATTGTGCGTGTGACTGTTGTGCAGAAAGTCCAGAATTGTGGTACACTTCAGGAGAACTTTCATCCTCAAGTATAGATTCCACTAGCTTCAAAATCATTTCACCAGGTGAGCTTGGACTATGCATTTCATCTTTAATTGGATTCTTCTCTGGGTTAGACACAAATTCATCAACTGGATACCAATTTTGCTCATCAGGCTTCAAGAATGGTCCATCAAATCTAATCAAACTGTCCTCATCGGGCAAGCAAATATCAGAGCTATCATTAGATTTTTCCTCTAACTTGCTGAAAGTATTTAGATCCAAGTCCTGCAGAACCTGGCAATCACAAGTTGAAGAATTTTGCTTCTTGCTAAGTAAAATAGCTTGATCAACACCATCAAAGAACAAATTCCCTTTACAATGGACCATGGCTGACTTATCAACTGTTGAAAGAAACGGTTTATGATAAGAATCCAATACCTCACGTTTTTCACCTTTTCCAAATTCAAAAAGATTCTTCTTGAAATTTGGTGATCTGCTCTTCTCATGGAATTCCATTACACCAGGAATTCTGTCTGGATGTCCCACATTTAAGTTTGAACATGCTTCTGATTCTTTAAGGTGAAAACCCTCCTCTAAGAGTGAAGGATTACGATAAGAATCCATATGATTTACATGCCTGTGTGACAGATTTACTGGGTTATCTATAAAATCATCTTGCAGTGGCTGGTGTTCATTTGAACAACTTTTAGCACTCCTTGGCAAGATGGTCCATTGCAGGACATTGCATTTAACAGTTTCTTGAATCTGACATGGTTTATGAGGAGCAACCATCTGCTCAGTGGCTTCACTTGATGATTGCAAGTTAGTGAAGTTTCCTGATGATGGTGACAATAGAAATGCCTCCGAAGATTTGTCACAATCTTTGTACTTATTAACATGCCTCTTATCTTCCTTGGACAGTGGGGTCTTATCTGCATATGACTTCTCTTCATGTGAAACTGAAATTTTATTTAAGCGAAATTAACATTGTTGTGTTTGAGTGGAACGGATTACTCATTGATAATAGGAAAACTACTATCTAGTTAAAACTATGTCAACCTATGAAGACAGTGAAGTACCTGGAAAGAGAATTTTACAAAACCAAGATCAGGAATAGGATTTACCATGTTTCCATCTCTTTTCCTCTCCTTTATGCAGACTTGTAGAATTTGGAAATCCAGATGATTCGTATAGTTCCTAAAAGAACATTATATTAGGATTCTTGCCAGATGTAAATTAGTTGCTTTTAGCTTTGTCAAATCCATATAAGCAAAAGCAAAAATGAACTCTGACCAGACCTGGTAGCGGTGCGGAGGTCGGTAAGGTACATTACTTTTACGCAGCGAATCATTAATCTTATTCGAAACCTTCAGAAGAGGCAGTTGAGGTACACTTGTGTCAAGTCTAGAATCTGTGTCACAGCATAAAGTTTACAATCCCCAAAAAAATTAATACAACTTTGTCAATCACGCTACAGCTATTTATAGAAATAATCTAACAACATTCATGTTTACATGCATTAAAAAACACACGAACCCGTATATACCTTGGAAACAGACCCAACGTATAGATCATGCGCAATGAAATGGTCAACCAAGCACAAATTATGTGGTATGGGGATTTATTTTGATCCAAAAGTGGAATTACATTCAAGGATCTTTATTTTCAAACGTTAAAATCCTGCAACTGTTCTGCATCAAGAATGGCATTTTCACTATATATGAAGCAACCAAGAGCCAGAGGGATCAAAGGAGACAAATAGTGTACATTATCTTAGTAGGAAACAACTTGGGCATGTGTATTTCGTGAACCTGACATTCCCTGCACCCATATCTCATAAATAACCGAACTAGTACAACGGCTAAGCAGCTTACATCTATTATTGCAATATATATATATATATATATATATATATGTCAAGTACTCAAGCCAAAATGACTAAAGAACAATTCCTTCTGTCAAAGCCCAGCAAGCTACAATCTAAGTAAGAATGAAACTACTGTTATTTTGCAGCAACCAAATCTAAGGGAAAAGGAGTATTTACAACTAACCAAAGCTTTTCTAACAAAAACTTCTAATCCAGGGCAGATTGTAATGATACATGTTTAACTGTAAGAGCAGAATCGTGTTTGTCAGCAAAGATTAGTATTTTTAGGATTGTATGTGTTGTCTACGAATTTTAGCCTCAAAAGAACCCAATGCAATGGTGATTCATAATATTGGTACATGATTGACAGCTGGGGAATGTCTAAGTATTGCATCTACATACCGGAATCACAAAATGGTGGTGATAGCAGACCTTCTTCAAATGCTCTGTTAAGAAACAGGCAGAGAATTAGAAAATATGCAACCACACTAAGCAGCAAAACTTGTTAAAACACAGCGTAGAAGAGTTGTATTACAACGAAATTGATAGGCAAACGTCCTTCGGCAATTCAATCGATTGCGTTTTAGCTAAAGAGAGAATAACCTCTCTTGAATATGAAAATTTCGACCGTCTGCAGTACCAAATCAACAGATAAATTTCCATAAGGACGACGAAAAATATATAGCAAATTGCTTCATTCTTGAATACAATCAACAACTTAAGGAAACTTGTCATCGAGTGATGCATATGTTAATACAGTAAATCCATAGCAACCATGGGCTTTGTCAATTACTTTAACCAGATGGAATGGGTAGCAACACCGTTGAATCGGTCTTTGTATTAAACAAAATTAAAAATCTTGTAACTATCTTGTCTCCAAGCCGCCAAAATAAAGCTTATAGAAAGACGTATTGGTACGGAAATAGTTTAATAGTTTTCAATAGAATATTTTACTTGTGAGAAGGATCTTCGGCGGTATCGTCGGATGGAGACATTGACAAGAATCTCGTGCCTCCCACTCTGAAGGCTGATTTTCTCTAGAACATTTCCCGCCAATGAATCTTTCAGGAAAATGTTAGAATAAGGCTGTAATCTTACGCGCAAGAAGAAAAAAGATCTCTGCAAGAAAGAACTTGCAACATTTTGTCACGAGGAAATTTTCTCGAGAAAGCTGGAGGGAGAAGCCCGCGGATTTGTGTAAAATGTGTTTCAGAGAAAAATTGGAGTGACAGAAAGCAGAAGAAATGGAAGCTTGGAAGCGAAGAAAGACAACAATTAAAAAAAAAAAAAAATTGGCCTGGACGCAAATTCTTTTTTCTCCTGAATTGCCACTAAAAATGAATTTCAATAGGTGCAACAAAAATTCTTTTAGTAATATTTTCTTTAATTTTTTATAAAATATTTTTATATTTTTATTATTTAACAATTTCACACAAAATTTTATTCTAATCCTTTAATTTTATAACATGTCAGTCTTCTAACCTTAATAATATTAATAAAAAGTGATTATACTTATTTTACTAATAATGACAATAAGAAATAATAATTTTATCACATTTTATTTATTTTTAATTATTTTTACCACATTGTATTATTTTCATAAATCTATCATGGTCTTTAGCCAATCGATTTCACGTAATACCAAAAGGGCAAACGAGAATTCTGACATTGATGATGGGAGTATGCGACTATAATCAATTAGTTGGGTGTTTATGAGGGCTGGATAAGGCAACTCCCTACCCGGTGCCCTGCCCGAAAAAAGCATGGGCTATATTTTGCAGCCCGATGCCCGGCCCTACCCGGTAAAAGCCCTAACTATTTTGGGCTAGGCATGGGTGGACTGGGCGTAGGCTGGCTGGGCATGCCCAAGTTGTGATGTCATGCTCATGTTGTGAAAAAATATGCAATTATAAACTTCTAAAATAATACCATATTCATATATCTTCAAGAGTTAAATAATATCTATAATTCACTAAAAATAAGGTAAAAAAAGATAATAATTAAAGTTTTGAAATTCATTGCATATAAAAAAAAAGTCTTGAAGTATAAGTAGTTTATAATTATAACTTTATATCAATTTTTCAAATGTTGACAAGGATGAATTATTTAAATAAAATAAAATAAATAATTATATTTTATAATGTAATCATATTATGATTATTAAAGTTAAAAAAATTAATATAGTTATAAATATTAAAAGACGCAACTTACGTATTTAATTACTTATATTTTTAAAATGACCCTTTAGTCACTAGTTACTATCATATTCTCCCTTCCAAATGTAGCATCTACGAAGAAAAGTAAAAAAATTAAAAAAAAAAGGGGTGCTCATGGGCAGGGCAGGGCAACCCCCCTACCCGGTGCCCAGCCCGAAAAAAGTCTGAGTTGCATTTTGTAGCCCGATGCCCAGCCCTGCCCTATATTTATCGGGCTGGGCAGGGTCTTTTTTTTGCGAGCTCGGGTGGGCATACCGGGCCGTGGGCTTTATGAACACCCCTATCAATTAGGATTCAAAGGGATGACAGAGAAAGTTGAAAGAAGATTGCAATCACTAGTGGAAAATAAGCTTTTTAAAGCCCTATTTTTAAACCAGTCATTGCGAAGACGGTTTAAAAAAAATGACCGGTGGTATTTTTGTAAATAAGATGAAATATTTACACCGGTTGTAAAACATGACCGGTGTAAAAAGTAATGACCGGTGTAAAAAATCATGACCGGTGGTATTTTTATAAATAAGATAAAATATTTACACCGGTTGTAAAATATGACCGGTGTAAAAAGTCATGACTGGTTTTGCAGTGACCGATTTAAAAATGAGGCTTTAAAAAGCATATTTTTAAACCAGTCATATCTACAACTGATAAAATTATATCCGGTGTAGAATATCTTTGCTATTAAAAATCTAACAAAAAACGTTAATTTTTACGATTCTCTATCTTTACAAATCATATCGTCGTCCATGGAGAAAACTAGACAAGGGAGAATACATAGTGACAGGAAGCTCCACCTTCATAACACACCGTCTAAAGCTCGCTGAAGAAGAAGACCTAGATATGAGATGACCCATACTTGTGCTCGTCATTCTCTATTGTTGAAGTCAGTCGTTGTAGCCTCTAAAGCTCGCCAAAGAAGAAGACCCAGATCTGCGCTGGTAGGTGTCTATTTTTTTGTTCATTTCTTTCTCAATTTTGCTTAAATATATTTCTGTTCACTTTTAACTGGGTAAGTTGGAGGAATTGTAACGATGTTTCTGTGATATTTTTAATTAGGTAACGGCGTTTCTAGGTTTTTGTTTCTGTGTATATATTTGGGTTTTTGTCTCATTCATTTCTGGGTTATGTTTAAATATATTTTTGTTTGCTTTTGAGCAGGTAACCAAAAGAAATTGTGAAGATGTTTTTGTGATATCTTCAATTAGGTGATGACGTTTATGGGTTTTTATTTTTGTGCATATATTTGAGTTTTTGTTTCTTTCGTTTCTGAGTTATTTGGCTTTTTCTTTCTTCCTTTTTTTTGTTCTCTGCTTGCATTTTACAGGTACCTATTATTCTTCATCACTCTCCTCCTCCTTCATATTTGTGACGAATAAGGAAATAATTTCGGACCTAGAGTTTTTTTATTCTGATTTTTTTTATTTTAATATTACTTTTTAAACCGGTTGTATGGAATAACCGATTTAAAAAAGCTAATTGTTTACACCGCTCATATACAACCAATGTAAAATATTAAACTTTTTACACAGGTTGTTTCTACACCAGATCAAAGTTCGGTGTAGAAGTTTATTTTTAACCGATTTAGAAAACTTTTTTTTTTAGCCGTGAATTATAGAAATATTTTCTATTGTTTTATTGTTTCAAGCAGGGTCGTGCCTAGGATTTTTTTTTTTTTTTGCCCTAACCGAAATAATTTTTTTCCTGATTTAGTAAAAAATATCGAATGAATTTAATATAATGAAACACATCATTCCTTATAATTTTTTTTATCAAAACAAATAATTTTAACATCTCGCCATTACCAATATCGTGTCTCCCACTCTGAAGGCTAATTTTCTCTAGAAAAATTCATGCCAATGAATCTTTCTAAAAATAATGTTAGAATATTTATTTGTTAATGAACTTAGGGTGTATTTGGATTAGCTTTTGGAGAATATATTTTGGGAAGAATAGATTTTGAGAAGAATAAATTTTGGGAATAGAGATATTTGGATGATTAGTAGCAGAATCACTTTTTATATTGATAAATTACCAAAAAAGATATGATTTAATTAAAAGTAAGAGAGAGGAAAGATGATAGAGAAGAGAGAAGAGAGTGTAGAGAGAAAAAGAGAGATAAGAGAAGAGAGAGGAAAGAGAAAAAGAGAGAGGAGAGATGGTGTAAGAAAAAGTAGGGGTAGAATAGTAATTGGTTAATCTATAAATTAGGCTTCAAACCAAAAGCTATTTTCAGTGGTTTATTCAAAACCTAAGTTTCAAATCGAGATTTTGTCTAAAATCAATTCTCAACAAAAATGACTGTTTGTGTAAAAAAATTTCAAACCGCGATTTTGACCAAAATCAATTCTTATAATTGATATCCAAACACATACTTAGAGTGTGTTTGATACGAAGGAAATGGAGGGGAGGGGAGGGGAGGGGAGGGTTTCTAAAAATTTATAGGAGGGGAGGGAAAATTATTTGAAACTTTTCCTCTCCTCTCTCCATAACCCTCCTCTCAAAAAATAGGGGAGTTTAGAGGAAAAGAATAATATTTTAATATGATATGATTATTATTCCTATATAATGTTTTAATTATATATTATTATATCTAATTAATTTTGTTAAGAGTAAAGTTATCAAAATAAAAATATATTCTCTTACTTCTCCTCTTAAACTAAGGTAACATAAAATTCCTTCCCCTCCCATCCTATATAATCAATTAAAATAAGATAATATTAAAATATTTTCTCTCTCCTTTCTCTTTTCAATTGAACTAAATACATGTTTAATGTTGAACTTGAGAAACGCCATTAGATAGATTTTGTTATTAGGAAATTTTCTCAAAAAAAAATGCTAAGCTTAAGTGAGAACAAAGACATAAACTCCAATAAAATTTGTATTAAAAGAGATGCCCACATTTAAAGATTGTTTGGCATGAGGGATTTGGAGGGGAGGGTATGGGAAAGGAAATTTTGTTGAGTTAGATTTAAACAAATTGGAAAAATAGGGTCAAAATTTTTAATTATTCTTTTTTAATTTTTATCTTACATTTTATCTTTATTTAAAAATTTTATAACTCCATTTTTACAATTTTTTTTTTAAATCCAACTCAAAATTGACATACTTGTTGGCAAAATTTGTAAAATAACAAATCATCTAGTCTGAGTTACATCCGAGGATACCGTCCTTAAGAGATATTCTATAAGCCCTCAATAAATTAGAAAGCAGCACTTCTCAAAATTAAAAGAACTCCTTTAGAGATACAGGGAGATAGAAGCAGTGGAATATAATAGAACTTGGCGAGATAGAATATGTAGGAGGAGAAATATCTCAACAACTATATGTTTTTAATTTTTCCTCAACAAGCCTATTTTATAAATTGTGAAAAGATACGAGACATACCTTTTAGACATATGTTCCCAAAACAAAAAAGCCACGTCATAAATATGCTTCTTTCTTTAACACACCATTACACAATATTTATAATATTTCTAACAATCCCCCACATGTGTCAAAAAAACACCATATGATGAGTTACACATGAATATAACTATTGTATCTAGTAGTCATATGTACTATGAACTAAATCTAGACTAATAACACTTAGTACACAGAGATGCTAGTGGTCCTATGGACTATGAACCAACATCTCTTGGACATATATCAGAGGATTAAGGGTCATATTATACCCCCACATTTCAACAGTTAACGGGCGGTTTTGCAAGTCAAAAGACCATTCGTGTGTCCCAGTGTTTAACTAATGCTCTAAAAATTTTACCACAATCTTATAGGAGCAGCCACACTTATCATTTGTATAGGTGATTTCATAAAATATAGCTACAATAAATACATCATCCTGTAGGATTATGAAATCCTCCAAAAATTGGATTCTAACACTCCCCATACTATAGAAAGGGATCAATGATATATTTTAGTGTTATAAGAACTAACAAATGACTTATTCTTAACCATTAAACCTTCTTCATGTGATTGCCAATCACAAAAATTGCATTGCCATCACTTTTAATTTCAAACTAACTTTAGTCCTATTCCCCTCGATAAATTTATTTCTTCCTAGGGTTTTTGTTAATGGTTGCAACAGGTTTATTTTGATCTCACAAAATCAAATGAGATAACTCAGCCTCTAGCATACCATCACTAGAGATATATAATCTCTTGTGAATTTTCTCACACATATAAAACTCAAATTCAATTAACATTTGGGTATCTTAATACAGTGGGAATCCACCACCTTATTTTCTCATATACATAAGCTGAATTTCATTTAATATCATTGTATTTTGTTATTAGCTAGAGGCATCCACTGTACATGATACTAACATTTATAGTACTCCTCAAATATTTCATTTTCCTCGTAAATTTTTATTTATGTATGATCAATCCTCCACTATATGCTATATCACAGGAATTAACATTAATACACCAAATTCTCATAATTTGTGCATAAGTAGATTGAGCAAGTAACACCCCAAATAACATATTAACATTAAAAGGAATATAATGGTTCTCAAAACCAACTTTAAAACATTTTTAAAGATGATATATCACTATTATGATTTTAACACCCAAAATTATATTTAATTCACCCATGCTTTCAACTCAGATTTGAAATAACAGAATAAAGATTCAATATATTTTTACAATAATCATGTACATTTATTCTAAGATAAATACACCATGATGAAAATTCAAATATATTTATCTCTCTACTAGACATATGATTAAATTTTCATATCCTCAAAATGTTTGTTTCAAGGAACACAAAAAATTAGATTATTAACAAAATTTGCATTTAGCAACAAATTAATATTAAAGCCTTTACAAAATTTGTACTCATAGACAAATAACAAAGCCTATACCTAATTAATTTTTAATCATAACATATAACTTTATAATTATAAAATGAGGCTAGCAGACACATAATTTTTTTTTTACTTTCACTCATAAATTTTGTAAGATAATCCACATCTTAGACACCTCACACTTTTAAATCTCAAACTATATTTAGTAATTTCTCAATAAATTAGAATTTTTCTAAACCAAAGTCAATAAAATTACCGGATAAATATGGATACATAATATAAAATGGTATATTCATGTACACATATATTTATGTTTTAAAAAACTTCACTCATCCCATATTTTTTAATATAATATGAAATCCTCCAGCCCTTTTACGAATTCAACCGAAAATAATAATAATGAAACCATTAATGAATTAATGGTCAATAACGTTAACAATAAAGTAACTGCATCTTCCTCTCTCCCGCATACAGTAATTCATGGTTTTCAACCAAGGCCATAGACAATGTCCAATACAAATAGAGGATTCATGTAAATCGCAAAATTATAAGAATATAACACTGCATAAGAGAGATATGTTTTTCAAACCGTTTATTCCCTCATCATGAGCATGAGAAATTGAATCAAGATCATGAGAAACTGAATGAAAGTCAGTTAAAGAACTTACTGCAAGAAAATTAAGAAACATACCGATTCCCATGAATGGCACAAACCACAAAATCCTTGACAGAACGTTCAAATCAACCCAACTCTATCTCCATCATGGCTTCCATTTGATTTCCACATTCAAGTTTTTCATATTCTTCCCACCATTTTAGATCGGCTTTTTCAACATAACAAGGCTCGCCTCCTTTTTTTCTCATCATCAAAGTCCAATTCTCATATAGGGATAAAGACAAGTAAGAAATATCTCTTGAATTTTGTTGGCAAAATCTGAAAAATAACAAAGCATCTAGTTCGAGTTACATTTGAAGACATTGTCATTAAGATATATTCAACAACTCCTCAATAAATTAGGAAGCAATACTCCTTAAGATTAAAACTCTTCCTATAGAGATACAGTGAAACAAAACTGGTGAAAGATAATAAAGCTTAGTGAGATAAAACATGTAAGAAGAGAAAGATCTCAACAACCATATATTTTTAATCTTTTATCAACAAGTCCTTTTTATAGATTATAGAAGTATACGAGATATGTCTTTTAGGAATATATTCCTAAGACCCAAAAGTCATATTAAAACTACGTTTTTTTTTACACACCCTTACAAAATAATTTACAATATTTCCAACAATGCCAATGCGAAGGACTGAAGTTTGAATATGTACTTACATTTAATACTCAACAATACAATACATTGAACAATATTGTATTGCATATGGGAAAAAAAGGAGCCACTAGGGCCATGGGTATCCCGTACGATATAGAGTTGACAGGAGAAAACAAGTTTGTCATAAGAAATGGCATAAAAGCCAAACTTTAGCCATTCGAGTCATGTTGTGCATGTTTAATGCAAGTGGGAAGCTTAGTATAGAAAATGAAGAACCATCTACTTTCATTTATAATCGTAGAACCATTATGCATTCGTCTCTCTGTCTGTCTCATTGTGATGCTGAGCGTGCAGCGGTGTTTTTGAACTTTTAACTCATTTAAAATTAAGTCCTTAATATTTTTTATCTTTAATAATTTTGTCCTTATCATCCATGCATAACTCATTCCATGTCATCACCGGATCATCCTACATATCTAAAAAACACCTTTAAAAATTATCTGGGGCTTCCAGATCAGCTCTCAATGTGGATTTGATAGAAAATTGAAAAACAATGTTTGTTTCCAAATTTAAAAACAGTATTTTTTTTAAACAAAAATAAAACTTGTTTGGATATTATTTTTGGTTAGGTGTTTTAAAAAACAAAACAAAATAGAAATGTGTTTTTAAAACTAAAAAACAAAAACTACTGTGTTTTTATATTTCTTATTTTTTGTTTTAAAAAATTGCAAAATAGAAATGTGTTTTTAAAACTAAAAAACAAAAACTGCTGTGTTTTTATATTTCTTATTTTTTGTTTTAAAAAATTGACACTATTAAAAACTAAATTCTTATTCGCGATGACCACTGACCACCATTGCTTGCCATCAACTACTGTTGTTGTTGTCACTGCCCCCCGTCAACAATCACCTCCAGTGACCGCCATCGCCAATTGCCGCTAGCAGCCACCAAACGCCACACAACAACCACTACGTGTCATTTTCGATTGTCGCCATCTCACTACTAACGGTGCCCATTGTTATATCACCGTTGGCTAACCATTGCCCACCACATAATTAGCGATGACTGGCCTAAATTAGTTTATCAATATAATAAGACATTAATATAAAAAAGTCATGGCAATATCAATTATATAAAGTAAGTGAGCCAAACAATTCTTTTCTTCTTTTTTTGTTATTTAAATTAATAGTAAGAATAATTATTTTTCACTCATATACTTTGTCTCTTAGTCTTCCAACTCTTCCTCTGTCCCCATTGCATTCTTCAAAGTTGGTTTTCCCTCTCTCCTTCCTTACACCTTTAAAAATTGCAGGATGCAGTTTGCTGATCTTGCGCTGGGATGCAGATGTTTATGGACTCACAGATTCAGCTGGAGAGGATAAAGCGTGGCAAGAGATCTGGGTCAGCCTCCTTTTCTTCTGATAATTCCTCACAGCAGGTTTGAAGGGATGGGTTGAAGCTCCTTTTGTTCTCATCCGAGTTGCCGGGTTAGGATCATAATTTTAAGTTTTTTTCCCCGAATTCTCAATCAAATTCACCTGGAGAGATTATTTGGATGGCCCAAATAATTTTTAATGGTGTTTGTTTTTTGGACATAATGTAGAATGATTTGTGATGACATGGTAGGGGTTGTGGATGATAAGGACAAAATTATTAAAAATAAACAATATTACGAACTGAGTATTAAGCGAGTTAAAAGTTTATGAACTGACTTCATATCGATGATGAGTCAAAAGTTCTAAATTAAAAGATTAAGTTTTCTTTAGATTAATTAGTTTAGAGAAAAATAATAAATAATAAATATAAAATAGATTAAGATCTTGTATTTAGAACCAAATCTAACTCTAAAACTAGTTTTTATATTAGAAATTTTGGAGTACCTTTTTTTTGGTTGAAAAACAAAATGGTACTCTTCCGGTCCTTAATATAGAACCTTATCAGGAAGTTGATACTGGTCTAAATATAAGATATATTTCTTATATTTATTAACATTTTCTCATATTATCTCTATTGATAATCCTTTAACAATAATCAAGTAAAAGGAGGAGGGGAGGAGTTAAGGAGATAATTAGGGGTATTTTAGAAAAAACCTATCATATTAACTAATTTAATTAATTTTAATAATCTAATTAAATATATTATATATTAAGGACTGGAGAAGTATTATATAATATTGAAATTGCTGTACACAAATTGAAATGGTATCATATACAAAATGGAGTAATTTTTTTAGTCTCTACCTTTTTTTTAGTTGAAAACCAAAATTGTATTATACTAAAGATAAGAGGATTGCCCTCCAACTTTTTTTTAAGGTAGATCTCTCAATTGATAGCTAGAGACTAATCTTCTCGAGGCATAGAGATCATTAAAGTGGGTTTTACCTCTTCCAATAAAATCTTTTTTCATGCAAATAGCCTGGTTCGAACCTAAGTCATCATATTTCAAGGATCTAGTCATCGAAATTTTTAAGGAACCAAATAATTTTTTTCTTTTGAGATCAATTGAAATTGTCTAAGGGGGTGAAGACATTTTTTGGGTCCTTATGTTTTTGTTTTCTTGTTTTGTGGGGACAATTACTATAACAGTTCATTCCCGAATATTTCACATCATATTCGCCAAAATATCCACTATAAATTATTTTTTTGTCATCATGTCCAATATAAATTAATAGGAAAAATTGCATCCAGGTCCAGTGGAAGGAATTAAATTACGTCTAGGTCCCATGAAATAGCATAATTAATGTCAGGTCCCGTCCCATGAAATAGCATAATTAATGTAAGGTCCCATAGGACCTGACATTAATTTTTTACAATTGTGAAAATACAAAATTGCCCTTATGAATTTAAAAGATAGTGAAGCGCATAGGTGATCGTAGCTAGATTTTGAAGTTAGATTTTGTGGAAAGAAGAGGAGAAAGTGTGACGAGGAAGACAGCTTACGATGGTCTGCATGGTGTGATCGTAGCTAGATTTTGTAGTCATCGTGGCTGGACGTTGAGGAGTATTTGCCGTATTTGTCGTCTTTTCTAGCTATAATATGAGAAAGTGAAGTCATTTGTTGTCAAAACCAGTGAAGTCTTTTCCTCATCATTGTGCTGCTACGTATGATATTGTGTGGCTGAATTGTGATCTATATGGCATGATAAATGAATAGAAAAGTAGAATTAAAGGACATTAGCTCTATCTTAGTTGTGGGTTCACTTTATTTATTTAAGGTTTTGAAACTTATGTTGGGTTTGTAGGAATTTGTGGTGTGTTTATTTGAGTGTAGTAAGAATAAATGAACAATACAAAGGTTGCTATAAATTGTTAACGACAGAGCCTAATATGATATAGGAGGAAAGTATGAGTTGTTATTATAGCACGCGATAGTTGTTAATATGAGTGGTTAAGTTGTTAATAATATGTACCTGCTGCAGGTTGTCACTACTGATGGCAAGTTCTTCTGGAAAGCATATATTCTGTTACACATTCTCCAAGAATTTTGAACTCTTGTTGGAATAAGTTCATCACTCTCATTTCTCACTACTGTGATGCCATTCTTCTTTGGTACTACAGGTACCGGGCTCACCCACTCGCTATCTGAGATAGCATATATGATTCCAGCACTCAATAATTTAGATACCTCTTTTTTAATCACATCATGAATAAGAGGATTTGACCTCTATGGTGGTTGCTTAACTGGCTTTGACCCTTCAGCTAAAAGGATCTTGTGTGTGCAAACCAAGGGATCGATCCCTGGTATGTCCCCTAAAGACCAAACTATAGCCCTTTTATTTCTTTTTAACGTAAAAACTAATCTCTCTTCTTCAGAACTACTCAGAGAACTAGAAATAATAACAGGAAATTTACAATCATCAGCAAGAAAGACATATTTCAAGTTAGATGGGAGGGGTTTTAATTCTAAATCAGGGGGTTGCACAATAGAAGGAACCAGTCTCGGTATATCAAGTGCATTTAGTGTGAGTGGTGTGCCCATATGGCTTGGGGAAGGAGATATAAGCTTAGTGTAGTGTATATTTCCTCCACTTCCCGACTTAGTGCCACCATCAGATGACCTAAAAATATGAGAGTTAGGGTCAGTCTGATCAATAGAAAAAGAAAGTAAATTAGAAGTGAGAGTGGGATTAGAAGGGACTAAGGCAGTAGCAGAATCATTGTTGTCCTCTTCTAATGTTCCAGCGCCACTCAATGGTGAGTCTATATCCATAGCTAGTGAATCAACCCTTTTATCATCAGTTCCTGCAAAATCAAGAAATACACCTTTCTTAAGGCTATCAAGTGTGTAATCAGCAGTAATATCATAATCAAAACAAGATGATACATCAAAATCATGAGTAAAAGAAAGCCAGCTATCTATCTCATTATCATGACATTCAATCGAACTAATACCCAAATAAGAGCAATCTTCATAACCATGATTCATAGCTTCTGAAAGATTAAATTGCACTTCTTGATCCCCAATACCCATAGTGATAAGACCCTTTTTCATGTTAATTATGGTCTCAGCAGTTAGAAGGAATGGCCTACCTAGAATCAAAGTACTCTCGGTGGGGAGGTCATTAGTCATATCAAGGATATAAAAGTCAGCTGGAAAAACAAGACCTTTGACTTGCATAAGAATATCCTCAAGTATGCCTGTGGGGTATCTCACCGTCCTATCAGCTAGGTCAAGCACTACACTAGTGTCTTTCAAAGCTTTAATCCCCAAGATCTTATAAACAGAGGTCGGCATGACATTAATTGCTGCTCCTAAGTCAAGTAGGGCATGAGAAATTGTAGTTCTACCTATGGTGCAAGGAATAGTGTAAGAACCTGGGTCTTTACATTTGATAGGAAACTGTGGCTTAAACAAGGCACTAACACTCAACCCCAGTTGGATTCTCTCACTATGCTTATACTTTCTCTTGTTTGTACATAGGTCTTTTAAGAATTTAGCACACTTAGGCATCTTTTTAATCAACTCAAGTAATGGAACATTAACCTCAAGTTTGCTAAACATTTCAAACAATTCATCATTATCTTTCTTTTCAACAATCTTTTTACTAACCAAGTAAGAATTTGGAAAAGGCAAGTCACGAATATTTACCTCATTACCTTTGGAGTCGGAAGGTGATCTTTTCTCCACAGGTCCCTTTATGATAGTTGTTGCCTCTTCATCATTTTGCACCACTGGTTGTTTCTGACACTTCTCCAAGAGCTTCTTTTCTTGTAGGCCTTCAGATTGGATAGAAGCTTCTTTCTCAGCTTGGGAAGTTTCTTGAGTAGTTTTGGCAGGAGGAGACTCAACTTCTATTTCCTCATCAACTGGCTCTTCATCCTCTTCATGTTCTTTGAATTGCACATTCTTAGCACAAATTTTCTTACCACTTCTCAGTGTGATTGCATTCAAAGATTTAGGATTTATCACTGTGTTGGAGGGCATAGAACCACTACTTCTTGCTTATTGTTCACTCATGTTGTTGGAGAATTGAGTAACAAAAGCGTTCAAATTCTCATGCTTAGTCTCCATTTGCTCCAATTTAGAGAACACATTTTGTAGACATGAGTCTACCTTATTCTCCATAGCATGTAACTTAGCCTCAGTTTGTGACTTCTGATTGTCAAATTTTAAGTTAAGTTCAGTAATACCTTTGACAATCAAAGTAAGTTCGTTACCTCCAGAAAAAGAAGATGATGTTATTTGATTAGGCCCCATTTGATTTGAGAAATTTCCCTGAGGGTTGCCTTGATTTTTACCCCATTTAAAGTTAGGATGATCTCTCCAACCTGAATTATAAGTGTTAGAGTAGGGATCCCTTTTTTGATATTGGCCATTCCTATTTTGATACAGGGCAGAAACATCTTCATATCGAGAACAAGTATTAGAGGCATGCATCATTGACCCACAGTACTCACAACCGGCGACTATAGCTTGAGAGTGACCCATTGAATTAACCTGCTTGGCATTCACATTATTCTCCAAAATACTAAGTCTTTTCTCCATTCGGTTTCCCAAAGCAGCAATTTCAGCAAGAATATCCTGGGAAGAAACCGAAGAGGTATTATATACTTTCCTTGTGTCTCCAGATTGAGGGTCATTGGTAGCCATTTTTTGAAGTAGGTCCCATGCGGCATTGGGACTCAATTCTCTGAGAGAACCATTTGCAGCGGCATGAATTGAGGGCTTATGATGTGGAAGTAGCCCTTCATAGAAAGAGTTGACCAGATCATTCTTTGAAATATTATGGTGTGGACACTGAGCTAGAAGTGTGATGAATCTGGTCCAATACTCGTGCATGGATTCATTATCCCGTTGTATAACACTAGTTATCTCCTTCTTTAGCCTTGAAGTTTTAGAGGCAGAGAAATATTCATCTAAGAATGCTCCTTTCAATTGATCCCAAGTTAATGTAGTAAAATGTTGAGGCAGTGTGAAAAGCCACTCCTTGGCCTTACCTTCTAAAGTAAAGTGAAATGCTCTCCTTAATACATCTTGAAGATTTTCCGTGGGTGGTTTCATGGAAGAGCACACCATATGCATAGTCTTCAAATGCCTGTGTGGATCATCACCTGCAAAGCCATGGAATTTAGGTAAGAAAGAAATCAATGCTCCTTTAATTTCAAAGTTTACATCATCAGTATAAAAGCCATAAGGATCATAATCAACATTAGAATTATTAATCTCCCTCATGCTTCTATTATCCTCACCATTATTCCCAAAGTTATTCTCACCATGTCCGTTATTCCCATTAAGCCCATTGTAACCATTATTACCATTAGCACCATCCATGGTTTCTGGTTCTAATTCAAAATCACTAACAGACACTTGTTCACTAGATGACAAACTTGACTCTTGTGAAATATGCCCCTCTTCAATAATAACTTGACTTGTACCCTCTATTCTCCTATTTCTTCTAATCTTTTTCATAGACTTATCAATTTCAAGATTTAAGGGAATCAAAGGTAAAGCCCTATCATTCCTAGGCATAAACAGTAGCAGTTCAGATGAAAAAAAATTAAAATTAAAATAAAAGAAAAAACTAAATAAAATGAACCTAAATTTTTTATTTTTTGTTTTAAGAAAAATAAAAATAAATTCAAATAAAGATGCAAATGCAAATGTTATGCAAACTGACCAAAATAGGCTCAATAAATAAATCCCAGTCAATGTCACTTGACACTTAATTACTAGGGAACCAATTTCTTGGCTCCCCGACAACGGCGCCAATTGAAACAACCTTTAAGTCCGATGTCACCATGGGGTTACTTCAAAAATTTAAACCAAAGATTGCGTATAGTGCAACCTCGGGTCGTTCTCTTTGATGAGCCAAAAATAAAATTAAATTCCTAAGTAACTAAATGCAATACAACTTAAGTTAGAAAATGGGATTTATTTTGATTGATTAACAACTAAATGCAATGAATTAAAAATAAAGTTAAATAAAATATTTTTGGTATTTTTAATTTAAAGAAAGGAATAATGAATGATAATAAGTGAATGGAATAAAAATGCAAGTGATTAACAATTATAAATGCAATCCTCCAATTCAATAACGCAGGCAATCATAGCTTCAACAGATATGGAAGTTCTAAATAACGAATTAAGAATTATAATTAATCTTTTAATCCAACAACCGAGCCACCTCGAATTGTCACAAAATATTTTCCAAATCCTAGTTTATTAACTGCCACAAGAATAATAAACTAGGATTAAAGATGTTAAAATCCAATGCTCAATTATAACTCAATAATTCATAGAAATAGGGTTAAAGCCAGCAAGAGATATAATGATCCAATAATTCAAGCCACCTTAAATTATCATAAAATATTCACAATAATTTCAATACCATGTCTGACCCAGATCAAAGTAAATGAAATTAAAGTTAATTAAAGAACAATATCAATTGCCAAACAATAATCCAGTTACAGTAATCCTCAATAAATATAAATCATTATAAGCATTCCCAATAATTATAAAATAATCCTAAGACCTAGAAATCACAAAATAATTAATGGGTGAAAATTAAATTAACTTAAACTTCCCTTTTAGATTCCAAGCTCATGCCCTTGCCATTGAATTAGAGAATTAGGAGCTTTAGCCACGCATGGTTGACACCATCACTGCCATCATCGAGATTTCATAGAAAAGCATGGTTAGTGACAAAGAGGTAACGGAGATCTGTGGCTGTCCCGTTTATTGTTGTGTTGCCATCACTGTGCTGGTTCTGTTGTTGCTCACTGTTCACATGCTACACTGTCACTGCACTGTGTTACCGTCGGTAAATTCTGGATGACTGGAGGAGTGGATTATGGAAGAGCGCTTGAGATGACAGACTATTTGCGTGAGTGAGTGGCTGTCGTCTGCTTCTGTGAGAGAGGGAGATGACCGTGGTAGAGGAGTGACAGATGACGATAGAGAACTGGGGAAGGCGACAACCGAGAGGGGTGTGGTGACGGCAGGTGCTGCTGCGGTTTAGATGATTAAGGAGTTGGTGGTTGAAGACGATGAATGATGTGGAAGGTTCAGTGATGTTGCCGCGTGCTCTCCTCTTTTCTGCGTTGTGTGCTCAGGAATGAATGTCCTCCGCGGCATCTGGTTTGAAGGTCTGAAGCTGGGTATCTTGCAGCGTGGGTGTTATGGAAGGTGTTGAGGGTTGTGAATGGGATGGAAGGTTTGAAGGGTATGAATAAATGGTTGAAGTCGCCGCGTGAATAGAATGGAAGATCTGAAGCTCTCCGTGGCGTGCTTTTCTTCTCTGCATGCATGGCTTTTTAAAGCCATTGAATAGGACAAAACCTAATGGGCTAAACCGCAAGGTTTGGCCCAATGGGCCATTCAATGTAATTTTTGAATTAGTGGTCCTTGGTTGTCATTTGTAAATTCCGATTTCTCCTAAATTCCTGAAATATAAAATTATAATAATGTAATACCTTTTATCCCAAAAATAATTGTTTAGGAGGAATAATAAAAATATGACAATTATATCTCTATTAAACACTAATTCATTATAAGGTTCAATAATTTAATTCATGCACAAATAATATAATTAAGGACCAAAATAATGACAAAAACCCATTAAAATGATATGAATAAATATATAAAAATATGGGTTCGCCAAGGGACAGTTTGAAAATGATGGAGAAGGTCATACATATGTTAGTGGTTAAGTGAGAACAATGTCCATAAAGGAAGGCACACTGTATGATGAGTTTAAAATACTAGTAACATCATTTGTTGGGAAAAAAAGTGATGAAATTATGATAAAGTTCACTGTTAGATTTGATCAACACACATTTGTTGGCATGTTTAATGATGAAGGAGTTGAGCATTTAAAAATGTTCAATGGAAAAAGTGGTCATGTTTACGTAGGAGAGAAAGCAAATAATGAGTATACACAACTTGGGATAGATGATCTAATGGAGGACCAAGATGTGTAAGATTTATGTTGTGCTGATTTCATAATGTTATCCTGTCATATGTTGCAATATAATTTGGTTGAGGTCTATCACGTTGAGGCCCATAATCTAGTTGAGGTCTACTGCCACCAGGTACGCTTGATCGAGTTTGTACCATCCTTCCCACCTAAGGATGCAACCCACCAAAGAAGTAAACAAAATAATACAGAAAAACAGGGAAGGTATGTGTGAATAATGTATATTGCCACTAATTAGTATGATATGCAATGTCATACGCAGGAAACGACCTTGGCTCTAATACCAAGTTGTAAAATCCTTCTTCTTAAATAAATAAAAATATATGGTAATTAAATTTAATTTATTTCAAAAGGGTTAACCTGTTGGGAATTGGAAGACACGCAGCGGAAATTAACTTTAAAAATTTTTTCAATTCCCAGCCAGGATCTACCGAATGTGTTTAAGTCAAGGAGAAAGAAGTGTTACCTTCGGTTTCAAGCTTTGGTCGCGACCTCAGTGTCCACTAGTCGCGACTCCTCGCCTCTGGAACTTTCAGTCGCGACCTCCTCAGCTTTTAGTCGCGACCTCCTCTGCTTCTAGTCGCGACCTGTCACCTCTGGAGCTTTTAGTCGCGACCTCTTCAACTTCACGTCGCGACCTATCTCCTCTTTTCGGATTTCTGACGTTCAGATGCCAGTTTGGTCGCGACCTCAGCGTGTTCTGGTCGCGACCTTGCTTCGTGTCTGGTCGTATCGTAGAAGTCGACAGCTCAGATCGGCTTCCTCTACCGGTATCCACACGAACAGCGTTCCAATCGCGAACGACGTGCTAGCGCCTCTTGTCCCTCTAGGGCTTTTCTAGAGATTCCGTCCTCACCATCTCTATCTCGGCAGTTTCTTATGTGCAAACCTTTTGCACTCTCCCTGCCCCCTCTTCTCACGTCTGAATGTGTGTGTAGAGATGTTCTTGTGTGTAGAACCCTAGCTCCTAATGTCAAATATATAGGAAGCTATCGGGCTTCTAATAGGGCCGGGCTTCAGAATTAATCTTATATTAATTCTAAAATTAATACAATATCATATATTGCATAATTTAATAAGAAACTAATTAAATAAATATGGTTTATATTAAATCCGTCTCACAGATTTAATTCACCTATTTATTTAATTTAAAATAAAGATAAGACGGAACTATATTTGATTTATTCTTATAAATCAAATTTGAGATATCTTATCAATTTGAATTTCAAATTTAAATAGATCATATCCATTTAAATTCAAATTCAAAAATGATAGAGATTTAATTTATCCTTATAAATTAAATCTTACAAATATCTCTTATATTATATATATAATATATATATATAAACTAATTTATATATATATATAAAATATATATCCACCCTAGATTATTCATTGAATCTAGACATCTCTTAGATTCAATGAATCTGGACATCATAGCTCGCATTGGGCTGTTTTGTGTGCGACCCTGTAGGCCCATATGAAGTTGGCAGTGGCCCAGTTACTATACTGACCCACAAGTCGTAAGCGGTCTCTAGCAAGGCATTACGACTACCCAAAACATATGAGGATCGATAAACGATGTAACCTTTCATACAACCATATCACGTCCCTTTTGTCACACGATATTTCGGTCAAGGAAGAGGCATGGTGAACGTCATCCTCCTGTTCCTGACCGTTACTTTCTCGATCCCTGAGTAGTCTGAATATAGAAATGGAACTACCCTTCCATTCCAGTATGGCCATACATTTCTCAGACTCACTCATCGAGGGGCCCAGTAATATCTCTCTACGAATGTGAGGGACAAATTCCATCTTGACCATTCACATTCCTCCGCATGAAAAACCACTAAGCCCGAGCATAGCCTTTATGATCACTCGGTCAAAAGTGACTTTTGACTAGGTCAAAGCTGAGCGTTTGTCATGTAGGAATCCATGATGATCTCAGGTCAAAGGGCATAGTGACATGGCTTGTATATGAGAGGAGCTTATGACTTGACCCATGCAGCTCTCTCATTGCGGGTCGGTCCAACACCCTGTACTCTTACATGTGCTTATGACTTTGATTTATATCTCTATATATCTTCAAAGTCATACTGGTCTTATTTCATCTCTGCTCCCACATAGATGACCGACCAGGGACATTTAGGATAAGATCATGAGTTATCCAAGGATGGTCATCACAGTAAACATGCAAATAATGTGATAACCTGATACAATGATTGGCCCCTAGGGCACAATTTCCAACATAACCATGGTAGAAAAGAGTTTACTAAATTTTAAAAGCAACCCTACCATGGTTCTAAAAGAATTTTTCTTGATCGATATTTAACATGGTAGAAAAGACAAGACTAACGAAAGAAAACTTTACTTCTAGAAGGTTAACCATGATAGAAAAAGACAAAACTACCCTCAAGCACTATCATGGATAAAAGAGTTTAACTTATGTTGAAAAGGATATCCATGATAGAAAAAAGTGAAACTTATAAACGAGACTATCATGGATATAAAAACTTTACAAAATTTTCGCACGAAAAACCATGTTAGAAAGAACTCAACCCCACTAACATGGTTAAGAGATTCAAGCCCCCATTTAACATCATCAAAGTTATCAATTCGAATATCCCCTAATAACGTACTCAGGTGAACAACACCAATACCCATAACGCTAGCAAAATTTCCAAATAATACTCCTAATATAGTAAGTAATCCTCGTAGGTCCATTAAGTCACATGCATAATCCTAAAAGGCTCTGGCCTACTGCCAGCACCCATTATTTAGTACGATCATAGAAATAGCAAATCATCAGAGTATAAATAAAAGTAGGCCCTATAATGGCAATATACATCTACTCAACACATAAATAGAAAGGAGGGTGTTGTACAGTTCAACTAGCACAACTATGCCTCCGGCGCCTTCCCGTTCGAACCAGCAATTGAACTAATTCCTGAAAAATGTTAATAAAAATAGGGTGAGACAAAAGCCTTAGTAACCATCAATCCTACTCATCATGCATACTAATATGTGCTCGTGAGGTGTCAAGTGGGATAGTTATCAAGTGCAATATATAGAAAATACATATCATCATATTATAATCGAATGGATAACCCACCTAAGTTTCTCTCCTCAATCCAACCGAACCGCCTTATTCCCGCCGACCGAACCCATAGGCTAGTGATAATTACCAAATGACTGGACACCCAAAAAGCTAATCGGTCAAGTGTTATAGACTGGACAAAATCTATAGAATACGTGACCGGACCATGGATTTATTCCCCCCGATAAACAGGTGGGGGTGTCGCGGCCCCTCGGTAAACAGGTAGGGCAAGTCCCTCGGTAAACAGGTGGGACAAAAGCCAACCATCTAGCTTCAATGGAGGCTATACCACGTGGTAGAAATATAACTCCCTCATCATCAATCCCCAATGCATAATTCTCAAGATAATAATATTAATCAATAATTTCAAGCTTGGTAATCAATAACATTAATAAGTATCACAATAAAATTTTTCTCAATTCACTTTCTAAATTAAATTTCAAGTCCCACAAGACTATTTCTTTCTTTTTATAAAATCATCAATAATAATTCCTCAATATAATCATGTAAATACCATTAGTTTATATATATCAAATTACTCACAAACATCACATTAGCACACAATGAGTGGAAAGTGGTTACCTCTAGCCAAAATAAGGAATAATTACACGAGTCGAGTGGCCCAGTGTATAACGATATCAATCACAACAACTTGGTGCTTTATTAGGAGTTACTCTAGAACTCCAATGATAGTCTACAAAATTACCACATAAAAATTATCGCTATAATACTTGATACTCCTCTAAAATTATTCTAAAGCTACTCTAGAATCTTAGAGCTCATCTCTTTTAACTAATGTGCTTTTGTTTAAATATATGTATATATATAAATTTTTAAACATATAAAACTATTTCCTATTTTAATCCTATATTATTTAAGAACATAACTTATTTTATTTATAAGATATATGTATATATATGTGTTTCTTTGCCAAGCTCACTGGACTCCCTTTTATTTATTTATTTACATATACATGCCCACTGTCACATTTAAACATTTAATTAGTTTAATATAATAGTAATAAATTAGGTTGAAACCTAAATGTGTATATATATATGCATATGTATACATGCGTAAGGTATGCGTAAGGTGATGGTGAGATAGGGATATTTGATAAGCATATATCCATATATGTATTGAAGAAAGGAGACGTACAGGAAGACATATGGATAATGATGTTTGAAAAAGTATATATATATTTGATGGTTCCTTTGTGAAGCAAGACGTTGGAACTCACACCTAATGCAACACCCACACTCAAATATATATACATATTATATGTACGCCGAACTTGCTTGACAAAAAGGAAGAGACAAAAGGAAAAGGCAAAAGGAAGAGCAGTGGTGTGACAGGGATAAGATTTGGCAAAACAAAGAAGTATAGTACTATGATAAACACTTAAAAAAAGGAGAGACGGAAGAGGAATTGAGAACGTGTCCCTTGCAAGAGTGAGATCAGAAGGAGAGAAAGAGTGATGTGAAAGAAGGAGATAATAGGTGACGGCTCAATAAAAAGAGGTGAGAAAGGGATCAAGGTTTAACCTTTTTTTTATCCAATGTAATCTTATTATTTTATTATTATTATTATTATTAATATCTCTATAATTTGTTAGAATCCCATAAGATATGATCATTTAAAATTTAAATCACATCTTCAAAATTTGAATTCATATCTAAATCTGAATATAAATCTTAATATATTTCTAATTAATAACATCAATCAAATCATAAGCTTTAAGAGAGATAATAGTAGGATAATTCAGATATTCTATTTTCATTGAAACTATTAAGCTATAATAATTTTAATTATTTAATATTTTATAATTATTGATAAATAATATTTTTTTAATTGTGCTAAAAAAATAAAATAAAAATTTGGGATGTTACATAAACTAGAATGCTTGTAAGTTTCATATACATAGTTATGTTCTGACCTACATCTTTTATCTGCTGCAATCCAGTTCAACTTCTATGGCCAACATTGTCATTCCTTAACTATGGGGTTGTTATTTACTGGTGCTGGGGTTGTCATTGCTTTAATACTCTGTGTTATTTCCTCGAGGTGGGGTTGTTATTCCTTCGATACGACGTAATCATTCACCCCACCCACACTGACTTGTTATTTCCTGTCTTTGGGTAGTAAATATAGTGTGGTTATTTTACATTGGTGTAGTTGTTATTACTTCAATATGGGGTTGTTACTTGGTATTGGTTAAGTTGTTAAACTTTCCCCATGTAGGATCAAATTTGTCTGACGGACCTGTTTCATTTCTTACATTGCAATTGACAACTTTCCTGCCTAACTAAGCAATTAAAAATGTAACAACACAGATGAATGGGATAAAAAACCTTCTTAAACAAAATGACAACTTTACACAATAAAAGATCTTTGTATTCAATTCAATATGTGTTACACGTTTTCTTTGAGAGTCATGTCCGCACTATACTTAAATGGGAATTACTTTCTTATGCTTGCTTTTGTCTTGCCCACATAGGATTGACAACACTTTTTCACGTTGAGTGTTGTTGTGATGATTCAACAGCCACCACACACAATCAACCCTCAGTTGATGGAGGTCTTCAGCTGAGTACTTTGGCATTGTGTAACCTTCCTCATCTACGGCATTGCCATCCCAGGTCTTGAGCCATGACAACACTATAACCCCACACGAGAAACTGCATTCTACAATTAACATAACAACATGATTTTCTTAAAATAAAACCAAAAGCCACAAATAAACTAACAGGGTTAGCATGCTTACATATCGATTTGGATATGTAGCTTCGACCACTTAACTTTAATCTGATGATCCTGGGAAAAGACTTTCCGGCTTCACTGCATGAAGTATTTTTAGGAAGCAACTTTTTTTAATTGTATTTTTGTTTTAAATAGTTTGACTAGTAAATCTGTGCAACGTTGGACGTGGTTCACTTATATTTGTACGTTGCTGGAGACTATTTCATGGTTACATGAATAATTAGTTATTTGGTGCGTAGTGATTTGGAATTGGTTAAGAATTGTGATTTTGGTACTTGGGCTTGAAGTGGAGTTATAAAATTTTAATATAAAAAATATGTAAGAGAAGAATAAAAAAAATTAATTAAAGATTTTTAATCTCATTTCTCTAATTTTTTTTTAAATTTAACTTAAAAAAAATTTCTCTCCTCCAAATCTCCCGTATCAAACAACCTTTTTGGTAGAAATCTAGTTTTGGTGCTCATTAAAATGATGAGTCCATAAACTCGTTAGACAGTTTAGATTTAATTTTTTATTTTATTTTTATATTTTTTAATAGGTATAATATGTAAAATAAAAATAATCTCTTACCTATTATTTTTTTAAAAAAATTATTTTTTATTTAAAAATGTCTACATTTAATGAATTTATGGTGCACCGAAAACTGGTCCGGTAGGTAATGCAGATCGCCTATGACAACCTCAAGGAGCTCTTGTGCATTTGATTCACATTTAAATGAAGGACGCACTGTCCGACATGTTATCCAAATTTTGTGAATTAAATGGAGTCTATTTTAGATTATTGAGCATGGGCAAGATTTTCACTTATTTTTCTTGGGTCATGAACAAAAAGGTTAAGGAATATAAAAAACAATAAAGATATGCTAGACTTTTATTTTTGGGTAAAAATATATAATCCCGCTTAATTAGATTATTGCTGCAGAATGTTGGAATCAGAAAACTATGTGATTTCCTTCCTACAAATGTTAAAAGCAAGCTATCAAAAACAATCTCTGCACTCAAAATTCAAATCTCTAGAGGCCGAACTGAACTAAAAAATAGTATCCTTTCAATCCTTAATATATGATTTATTTAATTAATTTGATCTAAATTTAAGGAATTTATTTAAGTTAATTAATATGATACATTTTTTTCCTTAAAACACCATAATCATCTTCCTTAACTCCCTATCTCCCTTTTTTTATTTGATTATTATTGATAGAGTATCAATATAAGTAATTTGAGAAAAAGTTAATGAATATAAAAAATTTGTCTTATATTTATAACTAATATCAACTCTCTAATTAATTCATATATTTATGACTAGAAGAATATCTCGGAAACTTCCTCTCTTGCTTCAGGATATCTAGAATAAGCAACACTATTTGGAGTTTCTCTTTGACTGTGAACATGGTTTCTGGGAACAAAGAGCCAAGTTAGGATGGAAATTCTCTAATGTTGTGGTTTCTGGAAGAGCAGCAAAAAACCTCAATCAAATGGCCACAATTTGAACTTCATAACATAGCTTAGCGTCATTTTATATCTGGCCTCTTTTTTTATTTAGTGAAAGATATATTTACTTTTTAAGGTTTAGAATATAAATTTTTTTTAACTCTCTCTCAATAAGTACGTTTTCCTATTATATGTATAGTCTCTTTTTCTGACATTTTGAACATCTACCTAGGTCCCTCAACAAAACTCAGATCACTCACATCTGACCCCTACCTATAAGTTTGTGCAATATGTGTCCTACAAAATTATTTCCAAAATTATAGGCAAAGAGCTCAAGTCAGTCATCTCCACTCTTGTAGCTCCAAATTAGTGTGCTTTTATAAAGGGAAGAGTATTCTCAGACAATATTCTCTTGGAAACAGATTCAATACATCAAATTCATTCCTCTAGAAGAGTTAGGAAAAATTTGGATGCACTCAAAATAGATTTGTCAAAGGCATTTGACATAATCTCTTAGAATATTTTAGTTGCCACAATGCAGAGATGCAGTTTTCCTCGTAAATAGATTAGCCTTATCTTCCATTAATGTATATCAACGATTGATTTCCATCTCCATTTTAATGGACAACTCTCGAGTGCTAGCTATTCAACCAAACTAGCAACGATTACCCTAATTTGATTGTGCAAAATTAAGATTATCTTGTGTTAAGAAATAGGCTAGTCCACCCTTGATAAATTAAGCCTATATCTATATATAAGATAATAGAGGGAGTTGTTTATTTTTTAAAGGAGAAAAATAAGGGATTTAAGAGTTATGAAAATCTCACTTCTCCACCCATGCACTTTTTCCGAACTTGAATAGGGCAGCAAAAAGAGTGATTGTTTTAATCATTTGGTGAACGCAGCTGCCTTGCTCTCTTGTGTGGGTTAGATTGGCTCTCCTCTACTCCTCTCCTCCTTTCCTCTTACGTCTGACTCTCTGTTTTTCTTCTTTCTTTAGTGAGTTTGTCATGTAAACATATCAGAGTCTAAATAAGGTGCTCTAGTAGTATATGGGTATCTCAGTGGACAACAGTTAATTTAAGCTACGCCCGAAAACTTACATCTTAAATTTATTTTAATTACCCTTTATCAATAACATACAAAATGAAAGTAAATTGAAGAGGACAAAATTGAGAAAATTGAAGGTGAAAATATTTATTTATTTACCCGGACGAACTTGAGCAAGAATGGGGCCTACATATCGTGTGATAAGGATCAAAGACTACGTAATTCGAATAAAAATGAGTGTCATTTTAGTTAAAACTTTTTTGTGAAAGAATGAAGATAGTAAGAAATAATTTATCAATTGCAAACCAAATGATTTTCTGAAATTGTTTAGTGTTTTAATTAGCAAAAGACAACTTAATTCCACTTACTTCATCTTAAATATCATTATAAAATGCACGTTTTATACATTTAATAGTTTTATTTTAAAATTTAAAAAAATTCATTTTTTAATCCTCAAATTTTTAATTAACTTAAAATTTAATTTTTTAACTATGACTCGATACGGACTCTCGTTATGCTTTCTTATTTTTACTGTTGTTTTGATCTAATCTCTACTGAGGACATATGGATGACGTTGTCGTAATGTTTAACCAGGTGAAGTGTATGAAAAATGGCTATTGTTTAGTAATTGTCTTCTATCTATGATGCTGGCTAAACACTTTTTGCAATTGCCATATATAACTCTGTAACTTAAATACAGGATGTCCTTAAGAATTAAATTTTACAATTTATAAATTTCCATGTCATTTGAATTTGAAATTCACAAGTTTTATTTTGCAACAAAATTTTTACAATAAAACCTCTTGTGACTCAAGCACAAAACAACCTTAAAAATTAACATGAGAAAATTCTTTTTTGTTATAATAATTTTTAAAAAGTGGTTAGGCTCACCTACAATCTAAAGGTAGAGCGAAATCTCTCTTTTTTTTAGAGAATACTAATGTCAGATAAAACGAATAGTCTATCATATAAGAAATTTCTTGCTTCACAAGTTTTTATTCATAGTTCACAAGTCATCGCTCGCAATAAAAACCTTTGCAATAACCATTTTGTAACTTAAGCATAAGACATCATTAAAAATTAACACCTTAAATTTCTCAATTCAGTTCTTATTTACAACAAAATTTTTGTAATAAATCTCTTTTAATTCAATTAGAAAGTAACAAGTTAAATTTCACTATTCACAATTCAAAAGTTCCTATTTACAATAGTAAAATATCTTCAATTTTCCTTGTTCTAATAACTTAGGGGCATTGAGGTAAATTTACAAATATTCTAAATCCCAGTTTGAGTCGTATGGCTTGGTTAATGATTTCTAAAGTTTAGGAGCCCAAATTGAAATTTGGGTAATTTAACTGCCTTCTAAAGGTATTTTCCCAACAATATCCAAAAATAAAATGATAAAACCTCATCTCAGTGTGTGCTGGTCTGTCTCATCTCCGGCTCCAAAATCCCCGAGCACCACGAGAAATGGTGACGTGTTTGAGATTACCCTCTCTCACCCACCTCTTCTCCTCGCCCTCTACCGGCGCTATTTCTAGTATCTCTAGCCGTTCACCGGTGTTTCTCCGGCGTCGCTTCCATGGGCTTTGTCTCCGGTCACGGCCACTTGCTGCTGGCTTTTCCACCCAAAGCACGGCAGCGGAGACCCAAGACCGAGTAGATAGCTTGAAGAACCGAGTTCCCGATGAAGTTATCACTCCCAGGTCGCAGGACTTCAATGCTTGGTACCTCGATGTTATTGCCAACGCCGAGCTAGCCGATTACGGCCCAGTTCGCGGGACAATGGTCATTCGGCCTTATGGATACGCAATATGGGAATCGATCCAGGTTAGCTAATGGAGGGATCTCTTTGTTTATTACTTCATCTCGTGCAATCTACGGAGATGATTTCTTCAATTATGTTCATTTGTTTGTTGACATTTAGCGGTTCAGCAATTTTGCCTCGTTGGTGCTTCTATGTTTGTAAGGCAGTTTGAATTCCTCAAGTGACATTTTTGGGTCTCCCCTCTATGGTATGGGGTGTGCAGGAGTATTTGAATGTGAAGTTCAAGGAGACGGGACATAGTAACATGTATTTTCCACAGGTGAGGTGCTGAATTCTTGATGATGCTGATTTTATGTTTGTAAAATTGTACTTGCCCATGGTAATTTTAGATAACACTCCTCCATATTGTTGACTGCAGCATTTACCATATGTTACTTTTCAAGTATTGTTCTTTTAGTTTACCCACACTTTTAATCAGTAAAGAAATGATGAAAAGATTAAAGAGTTATATGTATCTCTCATCTGTTATATTACTTATTCCATTTTCCCTTTGTTGTTGCAAGCCAAATCAGATCACTTTGTGTTGTGTGTTTATTTTTTGAAGTTGATAGTAATGCAATGATCTTGTTAATGTAGTACATAACAGAAAATAAGAGTATACTATCTATCATTTGTTTGGTGATTTTTATCCAAACTGTCCTGCAGTTTATTCCATACTCATTTATAGAGAAAGAAGCTAGTCATGTTGAGGGTTTTAGCCCAGAGTTAGCACTAGTGACAATTGGAGGAGGGAAGGAACTTGAAGAAAAACTCGTGGTGTGTATACTTTTCACTTAATTGTTACAATTGCTTTCAGATATTTACCTTTTCATTTTATGTTCACTTGAGTCTATAACTGAATTGAGGCAGTTGCTCATATGTGGTTCTACAATGATGTGGCC
Source organism: Leucaena leucocephala (assembly GCA_037074615.1). Taxonomy (NCBI): domain Eukaryota; kingdom Viridiplantae; phylum Streptophyta; class Magnoliopsida; order Fabales; family Fabaceae; genus Leucaena; species Leucaena leucocephala. Next base: position 15,891,115 of record CM073522.1, read on the forward strand.
TAAGTTTTGGCTTTTGATTTTTGTAATTCTTGAGGTTGTGGCAGGTCCGACCAACTAGTGAAACTATTGTGAACCACATGTTTACTCAGTGGATTCATAGTTACCGTGACCTCCCTCTTATGATTAACCAGGCAAGTGCTGTGCATATATGATCCCTTTCTTTTTTGTATTGAAGTGCTTTTTATATATGATTAGAATTTAAAAGACTGCTTTTATATGATGAAACAATGCTATAACCTTGTTTACTTCTTGTTGTAAAATGAATGTGGCATAGTGGGCAAATGTCACAAGATGGGAGATGCGTACTAAGCCATTTGTGAGGACTCTGGAATTTCTTTGGCAAGAGGGCCACACTGCTCATGCCACTCCTGAAGAGGCAGAAAATGAGGTCTGCTTCTTAAGGCATCAAAACTAAAAATGTCTTTACTACTTTAGCAGAGCACTTTTTGTTTCATTAAATAAAGATTAGCTGTTCAACTGCAGGCTAGGCAGATGATTGACATCTATACCAGATTTGCTTATGAGCAAGCTGGAATACCTGTTATTGCAGGTCGAAAATCTAAAGTGGAAACATTTGCTGGTGCCTGTAAGACTTACACAATTGAAGCCATGATGGGTGACAAGAAAGCATTACAGGCAGGAACTAGCCATAACCTTGGGCAAAATTTCTCCCGTGCCTTTGGAACACAGGTACTTTTTCTCTTGAGAAAACAAAATATATGATTTGACCTTCAGATGTGTTGCTGACGCCTTGTAAAAGGCATTTCAAAATTTGAAATAATAAGGTTGTTGATGTAGGAGAAACAGAGACAAGTATTAACACAGGAGAAGAGAAGAGTGGGATCGGGGAAAACTGGGGAAGATTAGGCAGAGATAGAAGAAAGATGAGGTGAAAGGGAGGGAGAATAATGGCAAATGAATAGCAATTTCATATAATTTGATCCCTAATTGTCCTAGAATCACTTGGTAGAAAAGCCTAACTTTACATTTTCTAATGCTTATATTAAATAAATATCCTTGTTGAACGTAAATTTATTTCTGTGCAAGTATGATATTATTCTGCAAACAAAAGTCTTAATATTCTTAGCTATTCTCCATTTTCTGCATGCTTCATCAGTTTTGACTGTGCCTAAATATGTTGTCACATGTTTTGATTGAACACCAATCCATAAAAAGCATAGCTACCTGGTGTAAAGACAAAAATGGACCCTTGGATTCGTTTAGGGTATTAATCCCTTTCATATTCTTCAAGTGCGTCTTATGTCTGCTGTTATTTATAATTATTGATGATTATTGATATGATCCTGTGATGAGAGTGCAGCTTTACAAAATGAATATTTGTGCAGTTCCAAGATGAAAATGGACAAAGGCAACATGTTTGGCAAACATCATGGGCAATCAGTACCCGTTTTGTTGGAGGTATCATCATGACCCATGGTGATGATGCAGGCCTAATGCTTCCCCCAAAACTTGCACCAATACAGGTACATTTTGATGTTATTTTACATCTAAAAAGATTTAATTCTTGGTTAAAAGTGGTTGTTGGGACACTTGACATCTTGTTAATTCTAAGCATGATGGTGACAGTAGACAATATGTCTACATCTGTCATAAACAACTTGCTTACTGAATATCCAACAAATGAGTCGTTTTAATACATAGTTGAATGACAACTCTGGTGATTCCTTACCATGACTTCAGGATTTTCTTTAGTAGGTAACTATTCTAAACCATTATAACTTGTGGGCTTTTTCATGATATGCATGAGGTGCTTCAGGTAGTAATAGTACCCATCTGGAAGAAGGATGACGAGAAAATGGCTGTTGTCAATGCAGCATCATCTGTAAAGGCAGTTCTTCATTCTGCAGGGATTAAAGTTAAGCTTGACGACTCTGAGCAAAGAACCCCTGGATGGAAATTCAATTTCTGGGAGATGAAGGTTTACTTTTAATCTTGGATATTCAACTTCATTAACTAAAAGATTATCGGTTGCTTTTACACCTGATATATACTTATTCCAAGTTATGAGTATCTAATCAGATTCACCTCATATAAACCCTCATTTTTCAGGGTGTTCCTCTTAGAATTGAAATTGGTCCTCGTGATTTGTCTAATGGAACTGTGGTGATCTCAAGGAGAGATGTTCCTGGCAAGCAAGGCAAAGTATTTGGAATCTCTATGGAGCCTTCAATTTTGGAGGCTTTTGTTAAAGATAAGTTGCACGAGATCCAGTCCTCTCTGTTGGAAAAGGCAATTGCATTTCGAGATAGGTTAAGTTCTTTTCAACATGTCTCCATCTGAACATCATTTCTCTGTCTCTAGATCAGTGCATCCAACTCAGTAGCTTGTATTGCACTTGAGAAATGCGATTTCTGTCATCATTTTTAGCCTTTCATTATATACTCCTCCGGTCTTTAATATATGACTTATTTATCTAATTTAATTAGATTAAGAAAATTAGTTATATTAACTAATATGACATATTTTTTCTAAAACACTCTAATCATCTTCCTTAACTCTTTTTTTGCCTCTTTTACTTGATTATTGTTGAGAGAGTATCAATAATGTAATTTAGGAAAAAGTTGATAAATATAGGAAATATGTCTTATATTTAGAATTAAGATTAACTCCCTAATTAGGTCATATATTAAGGACCGGAAGAGTATTATGTTATGTAATTTGACGAAGAAAGGAGAGAATGGGAAAGGGAAAGGGAAATAGGGAAGGATACGAGAGGGAGAAACGTAGCAAAAGTTTCTGAGGGGGAAACCGAGAAGAGAGGACGAGGGAAACTGAATGTGCACTATTATTCACAATGAGTCAATCAATCTGAGTACCATAGGTCTAATGGTCCATATTTATAATCTCTATTCCTCACCTACCCCCTAACGGCTAATAGTTGGTAACTAATTAACTAACTTTTCTATATTCATTATTAATATATTACATACTATTGAATGCACTTGCACATTCTTAACCTTGCTACCAGCTGTTTTGACAAGCAAATAATTCTCCATATCTCCTTGCAGTAATATCGTGGATGTGAGCTCATATGATGATCTTAAAGTAGCAATATGCGATGGCAAATGGGCAAGAGGCCCTTGGTCTGCTAGGTAGCGTTGGTCCTTCATTTCACTATTTTAGTTTATCTTGGCTAGGAAACATGGATTCCAATATACTGATAAAGACTCAGAACTCTAATACAAGCTATATACAAAATGGCACAGCGATGAAGATGAGAATAAAGTCAAAGAAGAAACAGGAGCAACTATCAGGTGCTTTCCTTTTGAACAGCCAGGGGGGGATAAGAAATGCTTGATGACTGGAAAACCTGCTGAGGAAGTAGCCATTTTTGCCAAATCTTACTGACTCTGCATCTATAAGCTCTGCTTGTTCTTTGAAATTATCAAATCACGTGATCTGGCAGTTGATACTTTAAAAGTGTTTTTGTTGAAGTTTTGGTTTCTTGCGAGTCAGTTCTTGTTGTATAACCTAGGTTAGTTTAAATCATATAATTTATTGATCTGATGTTACTTTTAAGCATTTTCTCTGTTGATTTGATGTAACTATTTATGATCTTTAGAAATAAGATTATGTTTATGCCCTCAGGAAGAAAGCATATTGCAGTTGAATATCTTCGGATACCATATTAAAACAGCCGTGATGACGGTGCAGTGGGAAATGAAATCAGAAATTAGACCTTGGCTAGTGTGCATCTTTAACATTGTTTCCAAAACAAATTTGGGTGTTGAACCAGTCATTGCATTTGTTCAGGGTTGATGGTTTGAATGTGATTGAGTTGAGGTGATATAATTAAATTAATATATTTTTAATTACAAATAATAAGCTATTAATAACAAATTTCACAATATTTAAATTTAACTAAGTTATTATTTATTATAATCAATTAAAAATTAAGTAATCAATAGTCATAATATTCATTAAAGGGAAGTATTGACTTATTTAAGACTTGGTTCTTTAACTATGATTCAATATAATTCAGTTACTAAACTTTTAACTCAATCTAAATGGAGACTTATCTTTTTTAGTTTTAATAATTCTGTCCTTATCATCCATAACTCATTCCTAGTCATCCTATGTGTCAAAAAACCTATTAAAAATTATTTAGTTGCTGCCAAAGGTTGGATATGATAGAATTTTTGTTTTTTGTTATAAAAATTTTTAGAAAGGGTATAGGTTCACCCATGATCTAAGGGCAGGGTAAAGTTTTACTTTTTCCTAAGCGCTACCAATGTCAGGCAAAGCGAATCGTCTATTACCTTCAGACATAAATTTAGGTACCCAGGAGTTAGGATACATCTTCAAATATTACGACTGAAACCATAATAAAATAGTATTCTCAAGATTAAATATGTTTTAAATAATCACATTTCTTGCCTTTCCCCAGTTAAACCACGGACGATCAAAGCATAAACACATACTCACTCAAGCATAACTGCAGAAGATAATAAAAAAAATGTGTGCAGCATATTTCATCCTCCAGATTATTATAAGTAAATAACAGAACATTGGCATGCAATTGACGTTCTCGAGCTATCACCAGAGCCTTCTTCTCTTTACCATCCGTAAAATTTTGCCCCTTTTTAATGAATTTCGAGGGCTTTCCAGAAGCTTTGTTTTTCTAAGGGAAGGAATGTTTTGAGGCAGTTAGTTTGGGTACCTCCAAAGGACATGGTTTATCTGCTTGGATGTTAGAACTGGAATTAGCAGAGTAAGAGAGTTCTGAATCTTTTGATAAAAAAAAACCAGAGAGAGAGGGTTCTGAATCTGATGGTTAAGAATCAATGAATGGGCATAGCAATTGGAAGAACCAAGAGCAGAATCCAAAGCTTCACGCCATAAACTCCACCACCGACAGCGATGAGCTGCCGAATTGCCAAAAGACGGGAATTCCTCACAGGGCTCCATTTCGGGATGCACTCAACAGAGAGGGAAGGTAATCCAAAGAAATGACGAAGAAGAGGAGAGGAGGGTGAGAGAGTGAGGTTGCCCGTGGTCAGTTTTGCGATGTAGGATGCCTCAGTGATGACTTAGATTGAGATATGGATGATAAGGACAGAATTATTAAAATTAAACAAGATGAGAGATTAAGTTTCAAGCGAGTTAAATCAATATTCCAACGACTGGAAAATTAGTCGTTAAATTCATAATGATTAGTAACTGTGGATAAGAATGATACTTCTACGATATTAAAATATATAGAAATTATTTTAAAATACAATATCATTTTGCACAAGCAATTAAAAAGTTAAAAAGTTTTCCATTGATCGAATCATGAATCTTGTTAATCTACCAGTTCATTTTAAAGGTTTTAGAATGTTGTCTACAAGTTCATTATTTTTCAGTTGAACTGGTGAATTTGGTAATAATAACAGTGATTTTTAGTTGGCTTATTATGATTAGCGTTATTTTTTATGAATAAAGTGTCTCTATCATTGAGGGCTGTTAGGGATGATGGATTTGGAGGGGAAAAGTGGGAAAAAAATTGAGTTGGATTTAAAAAAATTGGAGAAGTTGAGTTAAAAGTGTTTTAATTAATTGTTCTTACCATTTTTTTATATTTTTTTATTAAACTTTTATAACCCCATTTCTTAAACTTTTTAAAATCAAACTAACTTTAAAAATTATTACTTCAAAGATACTTGTATTTAATAAAAAAAATAAATAAAATCGAACCCCTCCCCCCTCCAAATCTATCGTAACAAAAAGTAGCCCTTCAAAGGATATTGAGTTATTTAGTTGAACATAATTAAGTAGCTAAGTTGGGAAAAAGACAATAAAAAGATTTTTTAAAATTAAAAAAGATAAAAAAGACCTTTGAATTTTAAAAAGGATATATTGGGCAGGGAGTTCAATTTGTCATTTATAAATTTTTGTGCATAGTTGTAAATATCATTATAAAAGTTACAAATATTATTGGCAGAGTTGCAAATAGTCCTTTGCAAATTTGAGGCAAAAGATGAAATTATACTTTTTATTACTCTGCAAGTGGTATTTATAATTCTTGTAATAGTATTTACAACTTTACCAATGATATTTGTAACTCCCATAATAGTATTTGCAACTCTGCCAATAGTATTTACAACTCCCATAATGGTATTTAGTCCCTGCATAGGAATTTACAAATGACAGATTGAGCCTCCTGCCCAATCTATTCTTTTTAAAATTTAGAGACCCTTTTTATCTTTTTTAATTTCAAAAAGTTTTTTTCTATCTTTTTTCCTAATTTGTTTAACGTTTATTTTCTGCGATTCATAATATTTTTTGTAATATCCTATTCATAATATTTGAGTATTAAATTTTAAGAAGAATAATTTTTGTGCATTCGAATCAAAAGAGGGAAAGACAGGTATGCTAGACTTATTTGGAATATTATTGACAAAAGTGACTATTATTCTATCTGAATTTTATAAACTAAAATTGGGATAAAAATTAATTAGTATAATATAATTTATGTTTGAACAATTTTTTATAAAGGATTAATGTGTAAATTTGCTCTAAAAATTTTTATTTAAGAGTTGTGGGTATCCGGAAGATTTTTTAAGAGTAATATTGCTCCAGAAGTCTTCAAATCATAGAAATGTCATCCTGAATATTTTAAGTTAAATTTAACTGTTAGTTGATCAATATGCTGATGTGACATACCTACATAGCATCTACTTCCTCTTTTATTTTGTGTTAAAGTATAAATTTTGCTCGGAAGTTTTCACTCAGGAACGTTGGGTATTTAGAATTTTTTTGGGGCAATGTCATCTCGACTATTTTTAGGCTCAATTTAACTGTTAGCTAGCCAAATATCCTGAGCTATGTAATCCTTGTGTGATTCATTTCATTTTTTTTCAAAATCAAATTTTAGATTTATAAATAAGAAAAAATTAAGAAAAATACATCATTCTAAGTTCTGCCATTAGTATCACTCTCGGATACTATCATTATTCATCAAAATCCCATCTTTGAACTTTCATAAGTTTAAGGGATGGTTGAAGCAAAACTTTGCTCTAGCTTCACTCTGAGAAATTATTTGCCTAAATATTATCTGGAGGAAAAGCAATAAGGCCCTTCATCATGGGTATTGTGAATCTCCTTCCACCGTCATTCAAGAAGTTCGGTAAATTACATCATTCTCCGCTTTGGCCTTTAATGACTCATCCATAGTTAATTATTTATAAAAAATTTATGAGATCGTCTACTAAAAGATTTCTCATAATGACAAAAAGAATCGACTTACGTCCTTATAAAATATAAATATATTTTTTATTATATGTATAAATTCTTATTAGTAATCCCTACTAATCTTTTATTCTACCGCTTTTAAGATTCATACACTTGCTAGTATAAAGGAGCTAAGGAAAGAATAAAAATGTTTTATATATTCAAAGAATGGGGATTGATCAAAACTCTGCTATTAGTGCAATGATGCTTAATGGAGAAAAGAATAGTTTGTCCATAGCAACTTGGGCCCAATTTGGATCAGCATATTTTAAATACTTCCGTGTTTCGAGGCTAAATTCTTTCATATATTTACCTCATATAACAAAATCAATTATCAACAGTTAATACTAACGGGGTTAGTCTGAGTGATAAGCGACTTAATATCGCTTAAGCGAGGTTTCGAGTTCGAGCCTTGGTGTAGGCAGAAAATCCCCGTTGGGAGACTCACCCACCATAGCCAGGTGCGCGACGCAGGTCGGATCCGGATGTAGTCGGAGCAAAGCTCTGATGAACCTAACAAGCACCAAATTCCTAAGGATTGCGAGATTCAAATAAAAAATTTGCAGATGATGATGCATAATAAGCAAATAGGAAACAGAGTTTGAATTAAGTTGTTAAAGGTCCTTAATTCTAATACTTCCAAAACGCTATTTCCACCAAGGAAACCACCCACAAAGCAACCCGAGCTTAGAGATAGCCTCAGAATATCAGTACCATCTCAATTTTAAACTTCCTTTCAAGTCTCCTTATGCCATATATCAGATTTAAAATAATTTGAAACACCGGATAATCTCAACTCAACATGGTTTCATTGGCTCTCAACATGTCCTCATAGAAGCCGATGTTGATATCAACTAGTTAGGTTGTCATGCTGATAATCATGATATTAAAATTCAATCTAGAATGACCGGTGGACTATTGAACTTGTGAATTAGTCCCCAAGCCAATCCAGTCAAGAAGTTTGAATACGTCGGTCGGGTTAGCCTTCATTTTTTTTTCTTTCATTACTATGCCTAAAATAGCTTCATTTTCAGTTAAAAAAAGGGGGGGAAAACAATAGTATGTCAAAACCTTAATTCAACCTAGCCAAAAGCCCATAATAAATTAATAAAATATGAGCAAGGGCAAGGAGGAAGAGTTGGAGGACGCCACTTTGTTAAATTAGATGGAAAATAGGATACTTGAAGATTAAATAATGAAGAGCATTGTAAGGACCATTAGATTTTTCAAATTAATCTAATTGTGAGTGGATAATATGTGTGGAAGGACAAAATAGAAATTAGATTATTAAAATAATGTAAAATGTGAATGGATAAAGACGCATGTTTAATAACTATTAATCAGGCTGATAAAAACAATAGGTATTCTTAATAATTAAATAAAATATTTTATATTGTGAAAACTAATTGAGTTATACGAATTATAATTTAAAATCAAATTTCAATTGAGTCAGAATTATAGAAAAGATAAAAATATATCTAACACCCAAAACTAATTTCAGATAATCAAATAATACCCTAAAATATTTAAGGGTTAGAGGTGCTAATATTTAAATTGATACAATTTTATATTTTTTTTTAATAGAAATATAACTTTATATCTGTTTATGTCACGTCAATTTTTTATTTTAACATATTATTATTTAAAATATCATATATATCATACCATTTAAAAAAATATTAAATAAATCCTAAAATTGATATTATATAGAATTCATATATGAAGATTGAAAAATTTCATAATTTATTTACAATTTATTAAAATAATATTACACATGTGACCTTTTAAATAATAATATATCGAAATAAAAAATTAGTGTCATACATCAAATAAAAATTTATGTTTTTATTAACAAATAGATAAAATTACAATTTAAATATATTAATTGCACATCTAAAATTAATTTAGGGTGCAATATTTTATAGTGTTAATTGCTCCTCTAAAATTAATTTGAGATATTGAATACACTTTTACTTTTATAGAAATTGAGTTATATTAAATTAAATTTTAAAAATTAAATTGTAATAAAGTCAAAACTACATAGACGAAGTGATTAATTTTCCGTTGATGTATTTTTGTTGGACATCGCATATAAGAGCTTCATTTCAAGAAAGAGAACGAAGCAAAGGAAAACAACTAGACTTAAAAAGGCCTCCCCCAACTATTTGTATTGAAAGATTAAGTCACTGCATACCAAGGCGAGGAGCATAGATAAATAAAAATGAATGGAAGCCCTTTAGACTTATGATTAATGGTCCTCCTATCTCTTACCTTTTATTTGCGGATGACTTATTATTGTTTGCAGATTCATCTGTCAACCAAGCTATAATCATTCAACAATGCTTGACTGACTTTTGCATGGCCTCTGGGTAGAAAATCAGCACTACTAAATATAAGACCTACTGCTCATAAAATGTCAACACAAACAGAACCTTGCTGATCAGGGAAGAACCTGGAATCCTCCTCACCGGTAATCTTGGAAAATATCTTGGCATTGACATTTGCACCCATCCTTGAGAAGACCAAGGATCACTCTGCTTGAAAAGGCCGCTTCCCTAATATAGCTGAGAGATATATGCTCATAAAATCTGTCATTTCTTCCTCCCAAGCTACACGATGCAAACCATTCTACGCCGAATAGCGTTCTTAATGAACTTGAGAAAAATGCAAGAAGCTTGGTTTGGAGCTCTCCTAACGGTTCTAAAAAAGCCTCATCTTCTCTCATGGGACTGCGTGGCCGATGAGAAAAAAGATGGTGGCTTTGGTTTCAGAAAGTTCAAGAGTCAAAATATTGCCTTCATTATGAAGCTTTGTTAGGGCATCCTCACAAAACCTAACAGTCTCTGGGTTACGGTTCTTTGGGACAAATACAAACGCAACAAGCCAAGCATTTCTATGGTCGTCAAACCCAGTATTTGCTCTTTCATCTCAAATAATGGGATGGAAGGTTGGCAAGGGAAATAAGATTTCAGTTTGGTTCTATAAATGGACTTTTCTCTCCCAACCTCTTGTTATGTATGGTGTAACGCTCTACTTCTTCAGTACATATTCTAAAGACCCTACCATCATAATTAAAGAATCAAACCAACTATAAACAGGTTTACCCATTGCAGAAAAATTGCAAACCAATTATTCAATACTAGCCATGGTAGAAAAAAGATAAAGCCAATTAATAAGGCCTACCATGGTTTAAAGAAAAAAACCAACATACATAAAGGTTTTAACACACAAGCATGGTAAAAAATTGGGAAATGTATCATTTGGCTAAAAAAAATACTAAGAAAGCAGTGACTGAAACATTTTCTAAAGCATATGAGGAGTTATACAAGGAGTTAGGTGCATAGATTGGGAAAAGATTTACAAGATTTCAAAAATAGGTAGAGAAGATCGAAAGATTTGGACCAAGTAAGAAAGGATGAAGGCAAACCTTTTGTTACTTATGGAGATATTAAGGATACCTGGGAAGTCTACTTTTAAAAGTTGTTCAATGATGGAAAGGGGAGTTGCGTTGTTACTTGGAGGATTTAATGACTAGTGAACCAAATTTGGTGTGTTCTTGTGGGATCTACGGTGGTTCTTTTAAGGAAGCTTTTAAGAAAAGGGAAAATAGTAAAATCATTGGACCTGACGATGCCCTTATTGAAGCATGAAAGTGTTTAGATGAAAAGAGTGTGCTGTGGCTAACTAAGCTATTTAATAAGATTTTACGATCCACAAAAATGCATGGTAAATAGAGGAATAGCATTTTAGTTCCTATTTACAAAAATAAATGGATATTCAAAATTGTGCCAGCTATAGAGAGATAAAACTTATGAGCCATACAAAAGTTATGAAAAAATGATTGAAATGAGGTTGAGGTTGAAGACTTGCATTTATGAGAACCAGTTTGGATTCATACCAAAAAGATCTACAACAAAAACGATTTATTGACCAAGGAAATTAATGAAAAAGTACTAGAGCAAAGGAAGAGATTTACACATGGTTTTCATTGACTTAGTAGAAATTATGATTGTGTATCAAGAGAAGTACTTTAGAAAGCCTTGCAAAATAAATGTGTTTGTGTGGCATATATTAAAGTCCTACAAGATATGTACGAGGAGGTAACAATATTGTCTGAACACTTGGAGGTGAAACAAAGAACTTTCCTAGAAGAATGGGCCTGCGTATACAAGAAGAAATCCATGTGTACAATTTTTGCTATTGATATAGTTCTTATGGCTGATTAACTCTAAGCTTGAGCTATGGAGAAAGACCTTGGAGTCGAAAGATTTTCATCTAAATAAGAGTATGATAGAATACATGCACTGCAATTGCTATTCATCAAATCCATGTGTATGATTTTTGCTATTGATTGATTAACTCTAAACTTGAGCTATGGAGAAGGACCTTGGAGTCCAAAGGTTTTCATCTAAGTAGGAGTATGATAGAATACCTGCCCTGCAATTTTGACAAGAGGGCAAGGTAGAAGTGATTTGGAGATTAAATCATTCTACAAGTGAGGATGATATCCTTTGCTGGCGGCCTTCTAATGATGGGGGCTTCTCCATCAAATTTGCTTATAAAACCATTATACAAAAGCAAAGGAATGCTAACTCTGAAGTTTGGACGAAAATTTGGGAATAGCCCACACAAGAAAAAGATTAAAATCTTTCTTTGGAAAGCTGCTTGGGGACGCCTCCAAAACAATTTCGTCAATCTTGAAGACCACAACACAGGTCACAGGATTTTCCCTTCTGGATGAAATTTATAACCTACATTTTCCCCTTTTTCTTTTCTTTGTTTTTTTGGGAATGTTGATCTTGACAGCCTGTACGATTGTTGATAATATTTTCACAATCCCTAGTGTTTTCGGCTGTAACATACAAGTCCCAGACATCTGGAAATGAATCGAATGGAAGGCCAAGGCACTAGAAAGAGACTTAAAGTGGAAAGAAAAAATGAGTTTACTGTTTAAGCTTTGATACCACATGAATGAAGAGGATAAAGCCCCATCCCCCATTGGACGAAATGTAGTCTAAGGACTGATCTATATGAGACTTCGTATTAATAGATACTCCTCAGGTCAAATTAACCGTTATTCCCTCCTTACAATCATCTATCCAATTTCCGGTCCATAATTGGATATTTAGCCGGATCTGCTATAACGATACACTACAATGAATTTCAATTTTCGCTATTCGATAGCTGATATACCAGGTCTGAATAGCTTGTGTTCTATTATAATATACTCTCACAGAGAATCCATGCATAAAAATGTTCTTCTAAAGGAAACTAAAACATATTTTTTGTCACCAAAAAGATAAGCTAGCATTCATCAGGATAAATAATTATTTGGTTCTATGTCAATTATTTTCAAATTGGTTAAGTAAAATCTTCCACAAACGTATGGCTAAATGTTTTGCAAGGAGTAGAAAAGATAAATGGATCTTACAACTCATTGAGCAGTTTCGACAAGTGCACTGTACCCTCCAGATGCAAAATTTATTCATTACCTTTTGTAACTACAAACAACAACAACAACAAGCCTTATCCACTAAGTAGGGTTGGCCATATGGATCGCATGACACAATTATTCTCTATGAACCACCAAATCTTTGGAGAACTGCAAACATTAACAAGAATATCATAACTTATTGGCTGCTTTTAGATTAATCGACCCAATTATAATTTTTATTATTCTTAATAAATGTCATGCAATATATTATTTTCTATAATCAAGTATATCAATAATTATATTAAAAAATGCTGTTATTATACTTAGATACTGTTTATTTATTGTGCTTTCCTGGAGCGCATAACAAAAGACAAAAAGAATTGCCTCTATCTCTCCCTCTTCGAATTGCCACCAATTCCATAAGGTGCAAATCCCAAAATAACTTCACAATATGCCTCCCATTTCAGATCTTATCACATTATTCATGCATCTTATTTCACTTTTTTGGGCCATAAGGTGTTGATGTTTCTAGCTCTAAACGAATCATTGAATCACTATCATAAAAAATTTCTAGTGGAAATCCTATTTGAGATTGTCTTTTTACTTGCATCAAGCTAGAATAAAGCAATATAAAGAGCGGATAAGGAGATCTTACAGTTGTTGATTGGCATGCAATTTCACATGTGCTTTAGTACAGTCGTACCAAATGCAAGGCCAAGAAAAGTTGCTATGGCTATTCCAAAGATGCCAGCAAGAATGCCAGGGACTATGAGAGAGGCCCAACCTTTTGCCAAAGCCATTCCACATGCAGTAGTAGGACCTCCAATGTTGGCATTTGATGCAATAAGCAACAATTTCAAGTCAAAACGAAAGAGCCTTCCCAAGCTTAGAATCACTGCAAGATGGATTGCTATTTGAACAAAAGCAAACAAAAAAATACTGGGTGCTGTGTTGATCACACTCCATATGCTGCCACTTGCACCTATTACCACAAAGAATACCTATTTCCCACAGGCATGGCAAAAGTCAAGCGGTCAATTTCAGTAACAATCATGTTGATATTTCATAAATCATCCAATACAATACATTCCACTAAGAATAAGAGGGAGGAAACATCTGTGTACAAAAATAATGGTAGTTTTCAGTCTGCAAATTTGATCACAGTTACACCAATAAACCCATATTTTTTATCCAACCTTCATTGTTGTAATAACTCATATTTACCAAAAAGAAATGTTTACAATTAGTGTCTTGATATTAATCTTGGAATAACCTACTCTTACTATCATTTCTATGTATCCAAAAAATATAACAAAGATACAAGGTGAAATTTGTATTTCCACATTAAAATAGAATAAAGGCTTAAACATACTTTTCGGTCCTCCAAATACTGGAGAAGATTCAATCTGATCCTTCTTAATTTAATTGATTTACTGTCCTTCTACATTTAAAAATAATGCAATTGAGTCCTTCCATATTAGCTTTGTTCTGAAGATTGAAAAAGAAAATGAAGTTGCAACCTTGCCCCTCTCCCCTACCATTATATGGGCCTGTACCTCCCTTGTTATCAAAATTAAGAAATAAATAAAATAAAAAGGAAAGAATGGATAAACATGTGAAGTTGCAATTCATGGTGTGGTTTATGTTATATGGCCTTACTAAAAGACAAATAATCGAATGACAGCACTCTAAGTTTCCCTCAAACATGAGAAAAACTGATCGGGCAACAAAGATCACATGACTAAAGTATGATATTACTTGTTTACCTATCACCTAGAAAATCCCCGAGGCCTAAATTTCACCTACACAAGCAAGCTAACTGAAACATGACATTTATGCCGCCTGACAAAACAAAACTTATTATAATATACCAAATTACATTATTTCTAAATGTTGAAGGAAAATATTGACTCCGATCAAAACCAGAGAGAGTAAAAATGTACCTAAATCAAAGAACAAATTAATAATAACCACCTGCCCCATTTTTTCCCTGATCATATCTGCTACTATCTTTACTTCCCTGTCCCAACAACCTCACCTTTCATAATTTTTCTAAAGAATTACTGCATTTTAAATTAATTAGATTTCATTTAAATTTATATATATTATTGTTTTGTTGAGCATAAAAATTAGCTTGTGTCCTCTTTCTATTACATAGAAAGCTCTGGTCTATGACCCACACTAAGCAATCAGCAGTACCATTAAATACAAGCCCACCTGCGAGAATGACAGCCATAGCATTCACCAGACGGTTGGAAATGCAGTTGCGAGTATTACAACAATTGCTGTTATAACTGGCAGGTTAACTTTGTAATCCCAAAATAATGGATAAGAAAGGCGGCACCCTTGCAGATGGCAAGGGCCAGAGCAAGAGCAGTTGCCATTTTTAGCACCGGAAGTTTGTTCCCAGACTCAGATTCTGAATTCATTGCATCATCTGCCAAACTCCATGAGTTATGTGCCACTGTGACTGATATACTTGTTATTCAATTCCACTGGCCATATCTAGTACCATAGAAGCATTGAAAGGAAATGAATCTAAAATTTAAGGGAATATATCATGTCTTTCCAAAATCATATATGCTCCTAACATTATTGTAGAAATCCTTTGATAGACCCAATCTATAAAAGATAAGTAAAACAAAAACCAATCATGAAAAGTTATGCAAGAATGTGACAGATCAGCTTCACTAGAAAGTTTAGTGTGCCTAACATCCTCGTCTTTTCCTGTATCGGAATGCTCCAACTAAGAATTTTTCCTTATAACCAAGAAGGAAGAGAAGTTAACATTTCCAGATGATGAAGCCTCTAGAGGCACTTTAGAGGCTAGTGCAAACAATGTTGAAAAATATACTGCACAGATAACATTATCTGCAGCTAACCCAGCAGTTAAAACTGAAGAAGAAACTTCAAGCACATCAGCTATGGCAACATAGTTGACAGCTGAACAAGGGAAACTATTCATCATCAGTGAAACTACAGCAAACCATGTCTGTGTTCAAGATTAGAAACCACTCTTTATATGATCTAGGTAATGAAATGACCTCCACCAATATGTCTGCCCATGAGTGCAGCTGCTATCTTCCAACTATCCTGACCAAGTGATCGCATTGGAAGTTGGAACCAGCACATATGCTATTGCTGTTCCAACAGTTGTTGCGACTGTCAATAAAGAATAAAAAGGTCAACAGAATCTGAAACAAGACAAGAAACAAACAAGTATATATAGCTGTGACAAGTTGCTCCTCATAATAATGGTTATAACTGTAAGATTAATTTTCAGCACTTCCCTCGGAAATAATTTTTTTTACTTGGTTTTAAAGTTGGACCCATGTTCAAACTGTTGAGAAAAAACAGGTAAGAACTAACATAGTGCATAATATTGAAAACAGGACCAGACCGACCAATTCAACCTAAAAACCAGTGAACCAGTGCCTCATTTGGTCCCAAGAATTTGGTGAGCCAGCATAACTGATAACCACACTAAAACTGGTTAAACCAATCAAAAACTAATTAAAACTGGCAAACACAGACACTTTAAAGAATGATACAGTTCAGATTTTTTTTCCTTAAAAGAAAAAAGAGCACTGATGACAAATTGCAGGAAAAGGAGGGATGAGAAGGAAGAGTGAATATGACAAAATATAAAAGAAAAATAATTTTAAAAAAAAGCAGTTGATAGCCTTTAGTACCCTACTGGGAACTACCTCTGGAGCATCATAGCTTATTGCCAAAGAAGTTGAGAGATCATGCCATGCAGGGGTGTTCAATTAATTCCCGTCCCGAGTGACCCGTCCTGGTCCCGGTGATATCGGGACGGATCCGTCCCGTTCTGTGAAGGACAGGGACAGGGCGGGTCTCGGCTCGACCCTCGGGTCGTCCCATCCCGTCCCGATATACATATATTTTTGTTAACAATAACGATATACCATTATACCCTCCCTCAGCCTCAGGCCTTGAGTCCTTGACCCCTCGCGTCGCATGTTCTCACTTCTCCCTCAGTTTACTTTCAACCCTAGCACCGTAGCACTCTTCCTTCCTCCCCCCAATCGGCCTCTCGCCAAGTCACTCCTCCTCGATCACTCCTCTCTGCTTCAGACCCGCTTCATCTTCACTTTGCGACTGCCGCCCGTGACCTCCAACCATCGCTCCTCTCGGCTTTAGTACATCGTTGTCGTTCACCTCATATGTTGAAGGTAAGTGACCTTCCTTCTTGTTGCTCCTTCAGTTGTTGGCTTTTCTTATAGCTGTATTTATCATTAGATGTGACATTAGAAAGACATCAAATGTTTCCTATATATTATCTGAGTTATAGGTTTGATTCTCGTATTTTCCTTTATGCACCTAAGGACTTTAATATAGTTATCAAAATTGGCATTTCTTTAAAGTAACTTTCGAACTGCTTTAGATGATTAATTTTTTCAAAGAATTCCTGGGACTTTTGAACTAGGGAACTCCTTGCCAAATTTTGCAGAATATGCTATCTTACATTGTCCACTAATTAGTTATATGAACTATGGTTTAAGAATAGCTTTCTTTATATCATTCGTCATTTGTTTTTGGAACAGAAGGTAGCTACATTTTTTCAGCATATGAACTGATATTACTCACATTGCAATGTTCCTTGTCTCTTCTATTTCTTTTTGCAGGCCTTGTGTTTACTCGAACGGGGTTTGAGGCCCTTTCTTATGCCTCTCTTTTTAGATTTCTATGCTGTATTTGATGCCTAAACTTCACTAAAATGCTGGAATTAGTATTTTAAGGGTCAGTGTATGGTTTGATTTAGTTAGAACTGTGATAGTCCAAGGAGAAGATATTACTAGGGTTAGTAGTTTAGTTGGAATGCAGGATACATGGAATGTCAAGGATGGATGTGATAATAAAATTGTTATTGCAAAAGATTTCATGGTGGATGACATCAAATTAATTTAAACAGATGAGAGTTTTTGCATTAGCTTCAAGTAAAGTCTTTTTGGCTGATATAAGTAGAACAAAGTAAATCTTTTTGTGAGCTCATTTCTGAACATGAAAATGACTTCCATGGATGAGTTAGCAATTGTACTTCATTAGTTATCTTGTGTCTTGATGGTTTCTCAGCTTTCATGGAAAGTTGAATCATTTATGAAGAGAAATTCGATATCATAGTCAGGATAAATGAGATAATATTTACACCTATTATTGTACATTTGATGTATGGACCAACCTGATTTTCGAATTCTCATATTTATGATTTATGGTCTTACTTTCATTAGTGCTTACTTTGACATTCAGAAGTTGACTAACAATTTGAAGTCAGGGCAATAATCTCCGCATGGTTTTGTCACTTCTATTATCTCTTTGAGCAGATCCACGCTTGACGGACTATGACACATTGCTCCAGAATCTACTAAAATGGGTTTCAATTGAAAATATCAAGTTTATATCAAAGTCAACTAAAATGGGTTTCAATTGATTTGAGATATTACGTTACTCGATTTTGGACTGAATGACTTTAGCTTAACTGTTATGAAGACTCTAGGCAAACAGATTAGCCAGTAAATTTTCAGGAGAAATATTCGACAGCACCTTTCTTAACTCCTCTGTCTCATACTTATACCAGAGTACAGAAATTCTAATTGCACTAATTGGTTGATGCAACATAGGGATGCTTTTGGAGCCTTGTAATTGCAGTTTTATTCTTTTAAGCAGTGACATATTGCTTGATGTGTTAGTATTTTTGTTCTTCCTTAGTTCAATGACTGATACAATTTTTTTTTTTTCTATTTTACAGGAGGATGGCAACTGCACCTACTGCTGAAGAGAACTTAGAACAAACTAAAGATGTTGAACATGAAGCTGTAGTTGAAGTACAAGACACAGAGGGAGAAGCAGAAGATATTGAGGAAGAAGAGAAACCAACAAAAAGACTCAAATCTATTGTTTGGGAGCATTTTGATAAGATTCCTTTGGATGAAAACAATAGAGATCACAAAGCCAAGTGAAAGTATTGTCCAACAAAAATTGCTTGCAATCCTGTCACACATGGGTCAAATGGATTGCGAAAACATCTGGATAGGTGCCCCCTAAATCCGAACAAAATAAATAAGATGAGGCAAGCTATGTTTACTGCAGTAGGGTCTTCTAAAACTGTTGGTCATCATTTATTTAATCAAGAGGGATGTAGACGAGCCGTTGCAAAGTACATCATATTGGATGAAATGCCTTTTCAAACTGTTCAAGGTAAAGGTTTTTAGACAAATGATGAGTGAGGTAGAACCTCATTTTCAAATACCATCAAGGTCAACGATTACTAGGGACTGCTTAAAGGTATATCTTAACAGGCAACTTAAAAAGTTATTTCAAAAGAACAAAAGTTAGAGTTTCCCTCACTCCAGATACATGGACTTCCAATCAGAATTCCAACTATATGTGTCTCACTGCTCACTGGATTGATGAAGATTGGCATTTGCAATAGCGAATCTTGAATTTCTGCATAGTTGAAGACCATAAGGGTGATACAATTGCAGAAGAAATTGAGAAATGTTTATTTTCATAAGCATTGATAAAATTTTTACCATCACAGTAGATAATGCTTCTTCAAATGATAACGCATTATCAACTTTGAAGACGGTTTTCAAACATTGGAATGGTTTTATATGTGACGGGGACTTCTTGCACTTGAGGTGTTGTGCTCATATCATGAATTTGATTATGTCAGATAGTGCGAAAGATATGGATGACTCCATTGAAGCCATTCAGAATGCAGTTAAATATGTAAGATCTTCTCCTGCAAGGTTCCTAAAATTCAAAGAGCTTGTGGAGAAAATGAAGATCGATTCAAAGAGTCTATTGAGAATGTTTTGTCCAACTAGGTGGAATTCAACTTATATAATGTTGGAGAATGCCATTAAATTCAGTAGCATGTTTGCAAGGATGAAGGAATTGGATACAGAGTACCAAAAATGTTTTAAGGATAAAAAATTAATTGGTCCCCCTACAGCTAAGTCATTCAAAGAAGCTAAGGAGTTTGTTGCATTCTTGAAGGCGTTCTACAATGTCACTTTGAAATTTTCAGGATCACTCCATGTAACCTCAAATTTGGCCTTCCAACAAATCATTAATGTGGCTCTTCTTTTGAAGAGAAGGGCAAATAATCCAAATTCTTTGTTGTGTCACATGGCTAAGAGTATGCAGTGCAAATATGACAAGTATTGGGGTAAGTTTGAAAACTTAAATCCTTTGTTGGTGATTGCAGTGGTGCTTGACCCCAGGTATAAAATGAAGTTTTTAAAATTTGCTTTTGAGGATATGTTTTCAAATCCTACACATCGTGACGCCATGTCCAAAATGGTCTTTGTGGTCTTGTATCGCTTGTATGATCATTATTCAGATGCACTTGATACATCTCAGTCTGAAATTCAAAGTGGAAGTCATAGTCAAAGATAGTCTCAAGTTGTTATGGCACGGATGTCTTGGAACTAGAGTCTTTTGATATTGATAGGGAGGGTTCTTGTGCAATTCAAAGGTTCCTCGCCCACACTGAGTTTGAGAGTCAAACAGATAAGTATGCGGAGTTAGAGAGGTATTTTCAGGCTGAGTTAGCTGACTATTATAATCCTACATTTGATCTTTTGGATTGGTGGAAAATGAATGCTAGCAAGTATAAAATCATTTCATTGATTACACGTGATGTGTTAACCATACCTGTCTCTACTGTGTCCTCAGAATCAGCATGTAGTACAGGGGAACGTGTCATTGATGACTTCAGAAGTTCACTATCCTCTAACATGGTTAAAACACTAATTTGTGCACAAAATTAGTTATCTCCATCTACATTCAAATAAAAGAATTCGATATTGACAACTTCAACGAAACTTTGGAAGCAGAAAATGGTATTGCTTATATACTTATATCATATTATTTGTTTTATTTCTAAGACGATGTTATATGTTTACTATTGTTTTATTTCTTAATTATGCTCTCCCTCTTCATTGTTTCTTTGTAGATGAAGCAATTACTCCAGTAGGTGAAGCGGAAGAATTGAAGAAGTAAAACAACTGAATATTATAATGTATTTTTTTTAATGTTGTTTGTTAATTATAATGTCATACTGTTGCAGATGGATGTTGTTACTTGTTAATTTGTGAATTCAGGAATTTCCGCTTTGCATGTTGTTTGTTCGCTAGTAGCATTTTTGTTGTAGATGTAGTGTACTGTAACGGGACGTAGTGTACTATAACAGGACAGGACAAGGGACGGGGGTGTCCTGGTCCCGACCCGTCCTGTGGACACCCATGCCATGGAGGAGCATAGTCCCAAGGAAAAAATTAAGATGCCATTGATCCAAAGTAATATGGAGAAGAAACAATATCCTAGCTTTTGTCATTGCACATTTCCTAGGAAATATTTTTAATTACATTTTGAAAACATTACAATATATTTTTATTTTCTTTATTACTTAATTTATTTTTTAATTTTATTATTTTTGTTTTTGGCGAACATTTTATCATTATATTTCGTTAATTATGTAAACAACATGCTGATTTTTAATTATATTATTTATGATTTTTGTCTCATTTCAATTATATTACATTACTTTCTATTTAACTTCTGTACTTATTTTTAATTTTAATAATTTTTATTTGAAATAATAAATATAAATTAAAAATGTTTATTTAATTACGATTGTTTCAACAACAGTCTGACCATTAAACCAAGAATCAATGACTCAAATGGTCTAATGGTCATGCCAGCTTTCATAACGTTGTTATCTGAGAATTCTTTACTAGTAGTGCTAATTTCGAATTTGAAGGCCTTATATTGTTCAGTAAGGGTCACATTGAGACACTAAGGATAGAATGAGCCTACTGTCCCACATTCACATAGACCGTACACAATATCTACCTTGTTTAGCACAAGGAATCTTGGAAACATTCAGTAGATAGTGTTCGATATGCAGAGCATCTTAATTTTCAAAGCCTGTGAATCTATTCATAATATGATTGCAAGTATAATAAAAAGCCACCATTCATATATTATTTAGGACATTTACAATGCATAAAATTTAAATTGTCAAATTTATTATACCCAAATGTATATAAATAGATTTCCAGGTGCTTGGAAATTAAGTTTCCCACCCACCAAACAACACTTTGAGGAAACAATTTTCCGGAAAACACCAAGCCAAGAAAGAGTTAAATAAACAAGTCCATATATTATTAAGATTCTTAATAATATTCATCATCTTCTGTTAATTCAAGGAGTATAGGGCACCCAACAATGGTGAGTGCTCTCCCCTTAAAACTAATAAGTGAGGTGAGAGAACCAATGCACTCAAGTAGCCAATAAAGTAGCTCATACTACCTAATATAGGACTAAGCACAACATACCATCTTTGTCTTCATAAGGCTTTCATCAATCTTAAAGTAGCTGAAGTAACCTAATTAGTGAGGTGGGAGACCTAATGCACTCAAGAAACCTACAAAGTAGCTCATACTGCCTGATATAGGACTAAGTACCTGATGGGTACCTAAGTGGGATGGGAACTCTACCTATAAACTAGTTGTTAAGATGGGAGAACCAACCCACTTAAATACCCTATCAAAGTATCCCATATCACTCAATATGTGACTTAGTATCCCATGCTACCAAGTCTCCGTGGGAGAACCTAGAACTCAGTTTAATCAAACTTTTGGATTCACGTGCTTAGGTCAGCAAACCTTGTTTTCTTTTTCTATGAGATAGCCACAATTAAATATCATTATTATCTATTTCAAAACAAGCATTTAGCCAAATAGCAGGACTACAAAACCATATACTTCCATATCCATACCAGCACCGAAAATCCTTCTAACTACAAGGCTAATCTGTTAGAAATTAAATATCTCTTAAACAATATAATCAATCCAGATTATGATATACATAAGTATAAAACTTATATGAGATGCAGCGAAAGATTTAAAGTTACCTCTTGCCATTAGCTTTACTGATCTGGATCTAAGAAGAATTGAAATCAATAAAGATACCTGTCAATCAGAAAATACCGTTAGATAAACGACAGGTTCTTCCAACTGGTGATTAGGCACAATGATGGCAACTTTTGTGCTGCCTTCACCCGTGGGGAACCTTCGAGAGTGAGCTGAGAAATTAAGTTTTCGCTCTGGACTCGGAAAACTATCATACGATGTATTCTCAATTGTTAATTTCCACACTGAGTCAATAACTCATCTTGGATTGGGCCCAAAGACTACGGGCCATATATAAAAATATTTATTAATTATCCTAATTAATATCTAAATATGTTATATTATAATAATAAATATCTCACGTAATCGCCACTAATCAATCCAAGAACCACACCCAAACTTCACATAATTCACGTCCTAATATAGTTCCTATATGACAGTAAATGAATAACCATAATATCAACTGGTATTACCTGAACCCAGCAAGAAAAGAGAAGTGTCCCAGTTGACTTGATCACGCGGCGCAAGTGAGCCCTAAATTACAACAACGGAACGGCTATTGGGAGCAGAAAAGCCATAACAATCTTATATGCCGAAGCTTCACTGGAAATAATTCCCAAATTACTCGCTGCAAGCCCTACTAAATGCTTACCAGAGAACCACTCAATGTGCTACCAATCTTGGTCCTTTCCGACCTTCAATTAAAGAGAAAGAAAAAGAAAACAAATTTCTGAAAGCATACCGTAACTCTCTGCATATATACAAAGATCGAAAAGACAGACGAGTGATTAGGGTATATGAAAAAATTATCAGATGCCAAAAGCACCAGCGGCGAATAGAGCGGTCCAGGTGCCTCATTGATCTTCAGGAGAAATCAGAGGGACGTTGAAATTGGTTCTGATAACAGATCTAACTGCACTAAGACGTCTTGCTCTAGTAGGAACAGATGACGGAGAGAGACTAAAAGGATGTAATCTGTTGATGAAAGAAGAACATGGATGCTGAGATACCGAAGTAGCTGCCGGAGATGAAGTGAAAAGTTTTTGGCGGGAAAATGGACGCAAACGGCGCTAAGTCGGAGAAGCCGGAGAGGCCGGAAAGCGCGGAGAATATGATAAGGACATTGGCGACTAGCTTTACAAGGAAGACATTGAGAGTGAAGAATACGGAGATCTTCAGCTGCTCTGACCCTTATTTGATGCAGAGAAATAAATAAATCATATGCCTCTCAGTCTTATTTTTCCTTTACTTTCATCCATTTCCTATTTTTTTTAAAAATATATATTAATTATATACTTATTTATAATTTATCAAATAAATTTTTAAAATATATTTTTATTATAATTTTATTTTTTTATTTTTATTTTTATTTTTATAAAAAAATTCCATCCTATTAAATATACTATAAGGAAGTAAAGGAAGAGTTTGGAGAATTTGGACATATCTATCACTCAATCTTTTTTGTTTTTTCGGTAAAAATCTATCACTCAATCTTTGATAGCATGGAATTACCTAACAAGAAAGAATTCACACTCATTAATACCCAAAAGCTTCCTTATTTAAATGATTGTGAGCTTCAAAAGTTATATTTTCTTGTCAACAAGAAATTCGACTTTTTTCACTCCATCATAGCCAAGATGTTGTGGGTAAGAAAGACTATTTTCACCATTAATTTCTTACAAAAAGTAATAAATTATCTAAATATTAATTTTTTAATAATCAATTTTGTATAAAAATTAATAAATTATCCAAACACTAATTTTTTCTCATGATCAATTGTTTACTAAAATCAATAAACTATCCAAAGATTAATTTTTATCCACTCAATCTATTTTCTTTTTATTAAAATCATAATTTTAGCATAAGTTAAGGAAAACAACGTCTAATTGATGTGTTTGCATTAATTTTTAGAACATAGATTTTTTTAAGGGAGAATAAATTTTGTAAAATATTTATTTTTTATTAGTGTGTTTGGATTAACTTTTAAATAATAGATTTTGTAAAAATATTACTTGTTAGAAGTGGTTCCCTTAGCTTTTCTAAAATAATAGTTTTGATAGAAAACTGTATTGTGGGAAAATATTAGTGTTTGGATAGTTTATTAATTTTAGTGAAAATTTGATTATAGGAAAAACTTAGTATTTAGATAATTTGTTGGTTTTCGTAAAAAATGGATTGTAAAAAATGTAAGATGTTTGGATTATTTAATCCAAAACTATCATTTGAATTAAAAAATATTTTTTTCATAAAAATAAATCTATTCTTCTAAAATTTATTTTACCCAAAAATATATTTTTTTTTAATTTATTTTATCTAAAATTTACTTTTTAAAATTTAATCCAAATACATGTTGAAAATTGTGCCCTAAGGGCTAATCATTGTATCAAGTTATCACATTATTTGCATGTTTACTGTGATAACCATCCTTGGATAATTGATGATCTTATCCTAAATGTCCCTGGTCGGTCATCTATGCGGGAGCAGAGATAAAATAAGACCAGTATGACTTTGAAAATATATAGAGATATAAATCAAAGTCATAGGCACATGTAAGAGTACAGGGTGTTGGACCGACCCGCTATGAGATAGCTGCATGGGTTAAGTCATAAGCTTCTATCATATACAAGACATGTCACTATGCCCTTTGACCTGAGATCATCATGGATTCCTACATGACAAACGCTCAGCTTTGACCTAGACAAAAGTCACTTTTGACCGAGTGATCATTCATAAAGGCTATGTTCGGGCTCAGTGGTTTTTCATGCGGAGGAATGTGAATGGTCAAGATAGAATTTGTCCCTCACATTCGTAGAGAGATATTACTAGGCCCCTCGATGAATGAGTCTGAGAAATGTATGGCCATACTGTAATGGAAGGGTAGTTCCATTTCTATCGTCAGACTACTCAGGGATCGAGAAAGAAACGATCAGGAATAGGAGGATGACGCTCACCATGCCTCATCCATGACCGAAATATCGTGTGACAAAAAGGGACGTAATATGGTTGTATGAAAGGTAACATCGTTCATCAATCCTCATATATTTTGGGTAGTCTAATGTCTTGCTAGAGGCCGCTTACGACTTATGGGTTAGTATAGTAACTGGCCCATTGCCAACTTCATATAGGCCTACGGGGTCGCACACAAAATAGCCCAACTCGAGCTGTGATGTCCAGATTCATTGAATCTAAGAGATGTGTAGATTCAATGAATAGCTAGGGTGTATTTATATATTTTATATATATATAAATTTGTATATATATTATATATATAATATAAGAGATATTTGCAAGATTTAATTTATAAGGATAAATTAAATTTCTATCACTTTTGAATTTGAATTTAAATGAATATGATCTATTTGAATTTGAAATTCAAATTGATAAGATATCTCAAATTTGATTTATGAGAATAAATCAAATATAATTCCGTCTTATCTTTATTTTAAATTAAATAAATAGGTGAATTAAATCTGTGAGACGGATTTAATAAAAATCGTATTTATTTAATTAGTTTCTTATCAAATTATGCAATATATGATATTGTATTAATTTTAGAATTAATATAAGATTAATTCTGAAGCCTGGCCCAATTAGAAGCCCGATAGCATCCTATATATTTGACATTAGGAGTTAGGGTTCAACACACAACACAACACAACACAACACAACTCACAAGAGAAAAAGGGGCAGGAGAGTGCAAAAGGTTTGCAGATAAAAAACTGCCAGAATAGAGACGGTGAGGACGGAATCTTGAGAAAACCCTAGAGGGACAAGAGGCGCTAGCACGTCGTTCGTGGTTGAAACGATATTCATGTGGATACCGGTAGAGGAAGCCGATCTGAGTTGTCGACTTCTTGCAAACGAGAAAAGAGCACTAGGTACGACGAAGTCGCGATCAGTTGACTCAAAAGTCGCGACCAAATTGGCTTCTGAACGTCAGAAATCCGAAAAGAGACTATAGGTCGCGACTAGTAGCAGAGGAGGTCGCGACTAAAGCTCGAATACCGAAGGTAACACTTCTTTCTTCTTGACTTAAATACATTCAGTAGATCCTGGCTGGGAATAGAAAAATTTTTAAAGTTAATTTCCGCTGCGTGTCTTCCAATTCCCTTCAATACATTCATTAAATATATTCAATTTTTTAAACGAGAATCATTATATATAAAAGTTAGATATTTCCATCAGCAATAACCCAAGGCTACATTTAGGAAATAGAAAAATTATTTCATGCTCTTAAACAATCTAAATATAAAAAATAAAATATTTTAATAACTATTTTATTAATGTTTATGTATCCATAAATGTAAAAATAATATAATCATTTAATCTTCACGAGTCTTTTTAGTCAAAAATTGAAAATATAGCATACCCTCTCAAAATATCATGTTTTGGAAACTTCAACCGGAATGATTGGGTTATCCCAAAACTCAGCGACCCAACTTGACTAGTCTAATTATGTTAACCCAATAAAAAGTGACCCGGGTGACTTAGTCTAACTTGGGATTACCCAATTGTAACCTGGGTAATCCACTGGGTTGGACGAGATATTTGGGTTAATTTTTTATTAACTTACATATTAACAAAACGACCTCGTGTTTATATATTTAAAAAACAAAACAAAAGTTAAACTCCACTACTTTATAGTCTTGGAACTACATATATTGGGAAAGATGCTCTACCTCTTTGAGTAGACACATTTTTAATTTTATTTTACTCTTTAATTTTTCATAACGCCACGTCACGGCGGTTATTCCGTCGCATTTCTCATAAATAGTCCTTCTCTTTGTATTTTTTTTTTTTTTCCGTTAGTTTGTTGTTTTTATATTTGAATAGATTATACGGGCTATATTCCCTTATGTTCAAGACTTGAATTTGGTAGTGTTTTGGTTGATAGACAAATCCCATTTGTATATGATAGTTTTATATGATTTTTGAATAAAAAGCTATTGTGATTGGTACTTCTTGTTGTTAGTTGGTATGAATAACTTAATTATTTGTTATGGGTATTATTAAAATAGTTATAAACATTGGTTGTGAGATTATTTTTCAAGTTATATTGATTTTTTATTTTTGAGACACATATAATTAGTATTTTTGTATTATTTTTTGTGTGAGCAATGTAAGTATATTATTTAAGAAAGTTGTTGATTAAGTTAAAAGTTTTGGTTAACAAAACACTTGACTGTCAAGTTTGATAGATAACTGACTTTATTTGAGTTTTCGTTTATTACTCAGAACTTTTACTCTAAAAGGAGATGTTTGTATGGTATTGTAAAATAGAGTTTGTTAAAATCAGTTTATTGCTTGCTGCTATGTTGGTTTCTTGCCTTATATTGTTATTTGGGATTGTTTATATTTAAGGGGAAACTCTATTGAAATTTTTATAAAATATAAAAGGCATCTCCTTTAATTTGACAACTATACTAAATGACAATGTAGAACCATAGATCATAGTTGGATGAAAGCTAGTAGGATTAACAAGAAACGTGAGTGGCCCCTAAATGAGTTGGTCAGAAAGAGTTCTTTGGTTTCACATTATGAAGAACAAGTGCAACATCTTCGAAAAAGGTTTGAGCTACACTTAGTGCACAATATTGAGTAGAGATGCAAAAAAATGCATGAAGAGATTGATGTCAGACTCAATCAATCTATGATGATGATGGGCTTCCACACTATCGTCCAAATTCCTCATGTATCTGAACCAACACAGGTAATAATTATTCACTTCTTTTCAAGAGTCATTTAACATGTATTTTGTCTTGAGTAATTTCTTTCATATTTTAGGGTTCTCCTGTGGTGATAAGTGACAAAGGCAGCAACAATTGATTCCCTGTTTGGATAGCCAGATCCCGAGATTATATATATATTGTCAACATGTGAGCTTATGTTTATAAATTTATTAATCATAAAATTTAACATATTATATAATATTTAAAAGCTACCGTTATATTATTACATTTAACGGCTATTTTTCAATAGCCGTTAAAAACTAGATTTATAACGGCAGTAGAATTTATGCTGGTCAAAAACCCGTCATGAAATATCATTTTTAACCATCGTTGTACAACTTTTTTTGGTAGTAGATACAAGTTTAACCTTTTTCTATCATGGATAAGTTTTTAAATGTGAGAAAGGTTCTCTATATCCATGATAGACGTTTTGTATAGATGAAAATCTCTTTTATACTATGGATATCCTTTTTTAAAATATGTTAAACTCTTTTAACCACTATAGTGCTTAATTAGGGTAGTTTTATCTTTTCTATCATAGTTTATTATTGATTAAGAAAAATCTTTTATAATAAAGTAAGGTTTTTATTAGTTTAGTAAAGTTCTTTTCTACTATGATTAAATTTTGAATTGAGTTTAAACCTTTTCTACAATAGTATCTTTGTTTAACAGTTTTTCTTTTTTACTATGGGCCTGTTTGGATAGGATTTTGAAAAAGGGCTTATGAAAAAAAAGGGCTTATGGACAACTTATGGAAAATGACTTTTGGAGAAGAGTTTATGAAAAAAAAAGTGGTTTTGAATAAATAGGTGTTTGGATAGTTAATTTTAGAATGACTTTTATGGTGGTAAATTACCAAAAAGGGTATGATTTGATTTAAAGTAAGAGAGAGGAGGGAGTTAGAGAAAAGAGAAGAGAGAGGAGAGAAGGAAGAGAGGAGAAAGGAGAGAGGGTGTAAGAAAAAGTAGGAGAGAGGAGAGAGGGTGTAAGAAAAAGTAGGGGTAAGATAGTAATTGGATAGTCCATAAGTGCTTTTACTGTTAAAAAAGCTATTTTAAATAGCTTATTCAAAACCATGGTTTTAAACCATGGTTTTGTCCAAAAGCACTTATGGACAAATAAGCCTGTTTGTTTTGAAATTTTTCCAAACCGAGGTTTGGGCCAAAAGTCCTTTTAAAACCGCGGTTTAGGTGTTTTCTAAACACACCCTATAATAGTTGACTAGAAATGGTATAGCTAAACAGTTTTTAAGAAGGTTTATTATTGTGATTAGTGCGAGAGTTTTACGGTTTGCAAAACTAGAACATAATGAAAAGTTGATTCTTAAAAGATCGATTATTAATACAATTATGAATAACAGATACTAAAATAACTTTTATATTCTAAGGACAAAAATCATAAAATCAAACACGTAGGAATATAATATAAATACATTTGATGTAAAATTGAAACACTTAGATATACATTTATGCGAAGAATAGTCAACAAATACTAGTCCAGTTAGTAAGGAGTTAGTTCATAATCCACAAGATCTTGAGTTCAAATCATGCTGCCGATGCGAGAATTTTGTTAGTAGACGATCTGTAAATACTTCTATAAATTATTACCTCATTTTTAGTGTTATTTTAAGAGTTTTTCATTATGATTTTCCACCTATTTTCAAGACATTTAATGTATAAATCATGATTTGGGATTTCTTATTGAGTTTTGCAAAATTAAGGGTAAAATGGTCAATTTTCACTTATTTTCTATATGCCTTAAATTTTTGGGAAGATGGATATTACAAAAGTTTAGTTGTTGATTGTAGGTACAAGAAAAATGGCAAAGGACTCAAAGGATCATCACAAGAAATTCTAAGACTTGAAGAGCAAAGAAGAACCAAGAACCAAGAGAAGAGCAAAGAAGGGGAGGACTTAATCTTTCATTATAGAGTTGCTCACTATGTTTGCCGCGGCAAATTACACACCTCAACTTGGCGAATGAGTACTTATCAGAATTATGTGTTTTCCTCGAACCAAGCCGCTCCATACCTGCATTTTTGGATCTCAAGAATCATCTCCTTGGTTCCTCTCCATTTCCTCTCAACTCTATCCCCAAATTTTTACTTTTTCCGCCATTCCACCATTTTTCTGTAATTTCCCACCGGTTATTTCCTTCCATTCATCATCTTCTACACCTTTCCATCTCCATTTTCGTGGGCCTTCATGGCAACAAGAATGTGGAGCGATTGTGATCTTCTTGAAACTATGAAAGGCTAAATCTTTAGAGTTTTGGTGAAATGAAGCAAGGCTATAGTTCGTTGATCATGGAGCAGTGTTTTATTCTAATCTTTTCTATTCTCATAGTTTATGGTTCCTAGATTTGGGAATTTCTGTTTTATATTGTATACTTGGACACCGATTGGTTTCTCCTTGAGTTAGAATATTGTAATTGGGTTGGATTGATGCATTTGTTGTTTTTACACATATATATGTGTGTGTGTGTGTCTTTTGACACCGATTATTTTTACATACATATATATATATATATATATATATATATAATTGGTTTTTCCTTGAGACTAGAATATGTATTTGGGCGTTGTTGTTGATTGATCACTAATGATTATTAGTAATTAATTAGATTGCTGGGAATTGTTGTGTTTATTGACACCTACTTAAGGGCATTTCCATCATCTGAACATTAACAATGCATTGCGCTTTACTTTGATAAAAGATGGTTTTAAACAATTTGTGCATTGGACTTACCTGATAGGTTAAGGTTCTTGTTTTTACTTAATAATTTCAACTCCTATATCCATTTTAATTTAAATTGCGCACATTTGAATGACTCCGAATGCAAAACCCCCCATGTTTTCTCAAGTTTTCATTAATGTTTTTTATAACCAAGTTAGCTTAGGAACTAAATAAAAAACTTTTCAAGAAGAACGATTCGAATTGCAATGCTATACTTTATTATTTTAGTGCATTGGTTACAAAACTTTTATGGCCCCCAAGATGACATCCCGGCTCCATTAATGACCAAGTGATTAGAATAAAGAATGTGTACAATGAAGCCCAAGGTTGTAGTTGGTAAAGATTAATTAAAGGTTGTCTATGTTCATTGTCCCCATACATAATACACATTATTTATTTTTAAATTTAGAGTAAAGTATCTTCTCCACCTTTCAATTATGTTACACGGACCTCCCACCTATTTTAAAAATATATAGTTTAATTCAATATGTTAGCACGGTTAGTAATATTTTCAAAAGATTCTAAAAACAATTTTTTAATTAAAATAAATTTTATTTACTGTTTAATCTAAATTTTATATTAAAAAGTAAAATAAATAAATTTTAAAAAATATGATGAAAAATTTAAACTATAAAATTTCACAATAAATTCAAAATTAATAAATTTTATAATATATTAAAAAGCTTGAAAATTCATGTATGATAATTATTTTTTCGGTGTATAAATGTTTAATAATTCTTATGATAAAGAGGGATATTTGGGTCAAAAAAAATTTAAAAGTCAAACTTAACGGTTTAGGTAGATAGAAATTGAATATCAAATATACAAGGAAGATCAGTGTAATATGCATTTAATTACCTATGGTTCTAATTATAAGATCTACTAAATAATTTAAGTAAATTAAAGAAATTAGTTAAGTTAATTATTTGTAATGATTGTGTGTTAATTTTTCTAAAATACACAATTGAATCATGTACATTTGAATTAATCTTAGTAGAAACTTTCTTAATATATGCAATCATATAGGGATACTTTGAGAAAAAAATTATAATTTTGAGAGATAAAGTAGATTATGGTCTTATATTTAAGAGTAAATTTAACCCTCTTTTAGCTCTTATAATTAAGACCGGAGGAAGTAATTTTAAGAGATTCACTTGTGTTTACAAAATAGAGCGGAGATCCATATAATTAAGAGAAAAATAGGGATGGTTAGAATATTTTACCCTTAAATTTAAGAAGATATCTTCCACTTTCCTTCCATGCATTCCTTCATCAAGCTCTATATATATAAGTAACAATAAGAGCCTCATGGATACATCACACCAAACTTAAGAGATCGCGTTCAATGAAATTATCAAGTGCGAGTGAGCAAATAATTGCTTACTTAGCTGTCTTCAGTTGGCTTGGCCTTCATTTCAACGTATCCATGATTATTTACCACCCATTGAAGAATGGAAAAAGGAGCTAAAAGAAAGGGAAAGGCCAGCAAAAGAAAGAAAACGAGACGTAGTAACAGAAGGAGAAGCAACGACAAAAAATAATATCAAAATTGTCGAGCAGCAGCAATACTGCAGACAGTGATACCGATTATGAAGACGGCAACAAGAAGAAGATGAAGAATAAGAAAAAGGAGGAGGACGAAGCAAACCATTCTGGCACTGACAGTGACAAGGCAAGTCCATTTTATGTCTGTGTGCTTATGTGTTTTACCCTAGCTAATAGAACACTCCCTCCTGTCTTAATATAAGAGTTAAATATAGAGTCTATTTTATTCTTAAATATAATATCCTAATCTACTTTGTCTCTCAAAATTATAATTCCCCTCCAAAGTCTCATTATATAATTATATATATCAAAGGGGTTTCTATAAAGGATAATCCAAATGCACATGATTGAATGTGATATTTTAAGGAAACTAATATAAAATTATTGTAAATAACTAACTTAACTTCCTTAATATACATAAATTAATTAAATAGATCTTATATTAAGGACTGGAGGTAGTACATTGAAAATGAATCCCATATCAATTATTTATAGAAAGAATTGAAGGTATATAATATCAAGAAAAGTTCTATCAAATTGACTTAAACTATTCTAATATAAAGACAAATCTAATATTTACTCTCTCTCTCAAATCTAATAGCTAAGAAAATTAGGCTTTATCACCCACACATGTAAAACCCCAAATATATTGTTAAGAGTTTGTGGAATGAATCCCAAGATTCATGATTTATTATAATGGTAACCCTTCCGTCCTTAATATAAGAGTTAGTTAATTTTTTTAGTAGACTAATAAGGCTAAATAAATCAGTTAATTTAACTAATTTCTTTAACTTCTTTAATCTATCTAAAAAAATTAATTATCTCTTATATTAAGGATTGAAAGAGTATGATTTCTTTCCTATAGATTTTAATGCACTGAGAGGTTCTTGTTTGGGTCCTTAACCTTGTCTTATTTGTATTGCTTTCTTTGATTGCAGAAGAAGAAGAAAGGAGAAGAGTGCATGAAGATGAAGATGGAGAATTGTTGAATAAAAGGAGCTGTGTTTGTGTGTATACGCATACATGTACATTCGGCCTTGCTTACGAAATAATAATAATCAGAACTATGTTAATGTAGTGACATGGCTTGGCTCTATGTATGCGTGGGTCTGATAATAAGACAGACTAAAAATATGTGACCTTGAGTATTTCAAAATAAAAATTGTTTAGGTAAAATAACATCAAACATCTTTAATAATATCTATCACTTTAACCTTATTTATGATATATTTAGAATTTTAATTTTATTTATAAATTTAAGATGCTAGATGTACTATATATAAATAAGTTTAGAGTGTTAGATATATTGAAAAAAATATTATCAGAGTATTAAATATATCATAAATAAAATTAAAATACTAAATATAATTAAGAAATAATATTAGGGGTTGTTACTAAAAAGAAAAATAATATTTTTACTATTCATATTTCTTGTTTTTGATGTTTATGTACCTGTTTGGAACCATGAGAAAATGTGGTTTTAAAAGTCCTTTTGAGTAAAATTTAGGTTTAATTTTTTTTTAAAACAAACAGTCATATTTGTTCAAAAAGATTTTTTTTGACCAAACTATAGTTTAAAACTAAAGTTTTGGATAAACTAGTAAAACTAGTTTTTAGACCCAATTACTATTTTACCCTTATTTTTTCTTACTCTCTCTCCTCTCTCCCCTACTCTCTCTACTTTCCCTCTGACTCTCCGTACATCTTTCCTACTTCCACCGCCGTGCTCTTCCTTCTCCGTCGTCGTTCTTGTGCAAATCGCCATTACGCTTGTCGTCGCCATTGGTAGAGGAAAAAAAGAAGATGACCGATTCCAGCGTCGTCGATGGAAAAGGGAGAAGAATATGAACAGTATGTATGAACAGTGATGTGCACAGTGACTGTTGAACAGTGTTAAGACTGCTTTAATTAATATTTTTTATCTTATATCATTTTTAATAATTTACCAATCACAAAAACTCTTCTAATAATAACTATCCAAACACTCATTTATTCAAAACCACTTTTTTCTATAAGCTCTTCTCCAAAAATTCTTTTCTAAAAATTGTCAAAAAGCTATTTTTTTTATAAACCTATTTTTAAAAATCTATCCAAATAGGTTTCCTTATATATGACTTATTCATTCGTGTTTCCAGAATTTATTAGAAACACTTTACACGCACATGCAGGAATCCCACCTTTTTGTCTTAATTAAAAAAAAATCCAACTAAAACGGAACAGGAGCAAAAACATCTTCAATGGCATAATATTTTGTTGGGGTATAAAGACTTCACGTTTAAATAATTGATTCTACCAAGGTAGAATTATTTTAGCAATATAAAATTCCACTAAATCCTTCTTAATCTTAAATTCAATTTTTAGATAAGACATATATATTAAGAAGAGTAATCATATGCTAACAAAATCTAATAAATAGTATAAAAAAATTGATTATATAACCAATTTTGCTGTACAAATATACCAACAGGTCATACTATAAAGAGTATAGTAAAATTTATTTTAATTCTAAATATAAAATCTCAATTTATTTTAATTTATATTATATATATTTTTTAAAACATTCTTCTTTATTGCTCATAGGAAATGAGTTTTCATGAAGCGCTATTATAAAAAAATTAATATATATTTATTATAAATAATTAATTTAATTAATTTTTGTTGAGTCCAAACTTATAAACATTTGCCTCTTCTCTTCTTCGCCTTTGCTAGTAGTATTCCTGCTCGCTTTATTCTTCAAAGACAATACTCAATGCTTGTTCTGTAGTTTCGCAAAGTCCTGCAACCGTGACCCATTTCAAAGCTTTCATAAACTCAATCAAAGCATTTATATTCATTCTATTTTTCTTTCTGAATCGTGTTTGGAAATTAATAACTTGATGATCAAGAAAAATAGTTTGTCATACACTTGTATCATGAGTGTGTTTGGGATCATGTTTGTGATCCCAAAAGTGACTTCTCCATTGTAAAAGCCAATTTTTTGCTTAAATTCATGTTTATATTTATGATTAGACAAATGAGTTTTTAATGAGTTTCTGGACTAAAAACTAAAACTAAAAGCAACTTATAGTTATTTCTGGCTTATTCATTTTCACTTTTTTTTTCTTTGTTTTGAATTTTCATCCAAATGAGTTTTTGTCAAACTAATTTTTTTTACAAAAATTAATCCGAACATTAATTACAAAAGTTAATTCGAATATAAATCACATTACACTATCTAATTTTTACTCAATCTGACTTTTGCAAAAGTCAGATTAAAAAAAAATATTTTTGGCACCATTAGTCCAAACACATACCCTTAGGCGTTGTTTGGTTGGGATTTTTTAGAGGGGAGGGTAGGGGAGGTATAAATGTGTTTGGTTGAAAAAAATGGAGGGGAGGGGAGGTTTAAATTTTTGTCATTTTGTGCTCCCTTACCCCCCTCTCTCAACCCTCTAAATTTGGAGGTTTTTGAAAGGGTGAGAAATATTATATGTAATATTGATTAAATTACCCATGCTAATTTTTAATATTCCAAGTTTACCCTCCTGACTAAAAACCCTTTTCCCCTTTTTCTCTTCATGGTCCGTCATCTCTGCTCGCGTTCGCTCTCTCTTCACAGGCTGTCTTCCTTCGGTCGTTTGCGTGCCTCCAATCACGGCCGCTAGTTGCTACCACTTTGTTTGTTGTTCAATAGACTTCGTCTGAGTGGTTGTTCAATAGCAAAGGAGAAATTGTGAAATTGGTACGTTCTCAGAAGTCCGGTTTTTGGTTGATAGAAATGTGAAATTAATGGTGGGAAATGAAAGTGACACTTTCTCGTACTTAAAGATATAAGAACAAAACGTAACTCTAAGCTAATTAATGTTGAAGATTCACTAATGCTTTACAGGGAAACAATTGAAAGGGTTGTAAGCAGATGACAGAAGCTTTGCTGATTGCTTTTGTTACCTGTAGACTTCATTGAAAATTTGCTTTTTCTTATGTTTGAGTTCATTAGTTTAGGCCTTTGGTGATGGAATGTTGATACTTATTTTGTTTGCGAATAAGTTATGACAAAAAAGAGGCCTTGCATCAGTTATTTTTGTTAACAATATTAGAGAGAAATAATGAGAAGAAAGATGAAGAATCATATGTATTATTAATGAGCTACATGCTCATACAATCATGGTAACCCATTTGGGTTTACCTTCTAATCTACCCTCACTTGAGGGAGATAAACCTACCCCACTTGGGAACTTTAAGGAGAGACCCAAGTTACCCTTTCCTTCACTTTGGTGAAGATTACATAATCTCACACATCAACCATTAACTAGATCCCTTTATATAGAATTCTAGGGTTATCTAGGTACAAGTGATTAACACTAACCACCTAATTAATTCAACCTTCTAACACCCCCACTCAAGTTGACACCCTTTAACTATAGGTGTTCAACTTGCCAACACAATATACAAGGGAGTAAGGTGAATTAAAACAAATCAATCTCATCTTATCTTCAAAAACTTTCTAGCACCCATACTGGCAGGAGATTGTCCTGGCAAACAAATATAGGATCTGCAGACATAAAAGCAACTTTTGGAAAAGGCTAGAAGCACGAGTTAAATGTCTCCACTTATCAAATGTGTGTCCTCATGGCGTTCAACGATGCTGATAGACTTAGCTACAAGGAGATTGAACAAGCAACAAAGATTCCAGCTTCAGATCTAAAGAGGTGCCTGAAAGTGCTTCTTTCTTGCTTGTTATACCAACTTCATTCAGAGTCCACGCACCTTCTCCATCACTACATACTCGTCAAGGATATGGTCTCACCAATCTGTAAGTGCCAGGTTTCACCACTGTACCAATATCTATGAAGTTGAAAACAGGCTTCAGATTGTTAGATCTAAGAAATCGACGTCCACGAAGGCTTCCATTTGGCATTCTTACTTGCAAGGTCACAGCGTTCCCATCGTCCAAGGATGGTTCTGGTGGCAAAGCAGCTTCTTTTGCTGATAACTGTCTTTCCAATTCTTTCTCTCTCCTCCTTTCCTCTTCACAGGCAGCCTTCTCTTCCTCAACGGCCATTGGTTCTTTTTCTTTGTCTGCCTGGCGTTCCCTTATCAAGCGCTGAGCTTTGAGTGAAGGAGGGCAAGGTGCAGGCTGCCGATAGGAAACCCTATTCTGCATGAAATCATTTGGAATTCTACCAAACATTGCAGCCTCGAGCATTACTCCTTCATCAAGCTCCACAGAAGAAATGCTTCTTAAGAATGGTACAAATGGAAGTGCTCCAATCCTTCCCCTCCCAAGAATGGCCACAACTTAATGTCACTCTGCACGGAAGGGTCACGACCAACCTCTTGGCGTAAAAAAAAAAACGGTGTTGATCAGGTTCATGGCGACCTGGTTCTTTGCGGCATCTCCGATCAACCTCTCGGTATTGATTCCCAGGAATACCACCATTCCTACCAAGAAGGAGCAAGTTTTCTCCACCTACTAAGATAACCAACCAGGTGTCTTGATTCAAGTCTACGAGGGTGAGAGAACAAGAACCAGAGACAACAACTTGTTGGGCAAGTTTGAGCTCGCTCTCAGGAATTCCTCCAGCTCCAAGGGGTGTTCCACAAATCACTGTTTGCTTTGACATTGATGCCAACGGTATCTTGAATGTCTCTGCTGAGGACAAAACTACCGGACAGAAGAACAAGATCACCATTACCGGAAGTATTCTGCCGCGGCTGTAACCAAAGAAACCCAAGAAACTGATCGGGACTTCAAGAATGGATACAGGAGGTACATGTAGAAATGCGCAAACAATTCAAGGTGGGCTTCAAAAAAGAAGAAGAGATGGGCCAAGGATTTCACTAGCTTTGATACCATGTTAACAATATTAGAGAGAAATAATGAGAAGAAAGATGAAGAATCATATATATTATTAATGAGCTACATGCTCATACAATCATGGTAACCCACTTGGGTTTACCTTCTAATCTACCCTCACTTGAGGGAGATAAACCTATCCCACTTGGGGACTTTGAGGAGAGACCCAAGTTACCCTCTCCTTCACTTTAGTGAAGATTACATAATATCACACATCAACCATTAACTAGATCCCTTTATATAGAATTCTAGGGTTATCTAGGTACAAGTGATTAACACTAATCACCTAATTAATTCAACCTTCTAACAATTTTGTTTGCGAATAAGTTATGACAAAAAGAGGCCGTAATTGCATCAGTAGAATTTGCCGAACTTTTGGTTACTGTTTATTGCTTGCTCAATGATCTCTAGTTTTTTTTTTTGTTTGGTAATTTTGTCCAGGATGATCACAAACGAGTTTTATAGCCTAGTATTAGGCCATGGTTGCAAAATGAGACGAGAACCTTGTAGATAATTGAAAAAATTTGAACTCTCTCTGATAGCAACACACAAAGGAAGTCATCCAGTCTGCTTAGCTGCAATTGCACACATTGTAGATAGTTCTGTGTTGTATTTTAATAATGAAAGTTTTAATTTTATCGTCTTAGCTAAGTCATCATTTTTATTTGATTTTAGCTTTAGATTTTTCAATGTTCTGCACTGGCAATCAGGCGTAGTACTAGATTATAGAAGAGATTATATCTTCTATGAAGTATATATTGCTTAGGCTTAACAGTTTTGGTAACTGAAAGGGCATGATAAGTGTTTTCATTGAAATGAATGTTGTATTTTTCATTAGTTAAACTATGAGAAAAACACATTTCTCTGTATTCCCTTGATATATTGGTAAAGTATTCTTTTTGGTTTTTGTACTGTGAAGCTGGACTTGTTGGACTACTTGTGTTCTGAGATGTCTTCCTTATTCGTGGTGCAGTATATTTAAGAGGGAGCAGCTTGGGTTGGAAGATAAGAACAACGTGGTTCTCAAGTTTTCCTTTTTCCTTGAGAAATCGTGCATTCAGTTGTTTTAATGCACATGGTCATGACGGACGGAAGATTTGTTTATTACAAGGGTGAATTTAAAATGTAATTCCCAGTCGTTTAGATCCTGGCTAATGCATAAAAAAGAACCAAAGTGAAAGCTTATAAGAAAGATGAAAGTCTATTGAACCACCACCCAGACAAAGGATACACTCTCCTTTATTATTAATATATATAATAATTATAAAATTAATAAGGGACGATGTTAAAATTTTATCATATTTCATGATTTTCTCAATTTTATCATATATATAAACGAAGTAAAAAGTTTTTTGAGATTCATAAATTAAGAAATAATAATTCTGATATAAATATTATAAATAAAGAGTAAATAAATTTAAATAAAAAGATAAGGGTATATTTATCAACTTTTAATTACCTCCCCTCCCCTCCCCTCCTGAACCAAACAAGAAATATTATCTCTCTTCCCCCTACCTTCACACTTATAACCTCCCCTATCCTTCCCTACCCTCCCTTAAATTAACTTAACCTACCCTTCCTTTAATTGAACCAAACATAGCCTTAGTCGCTACTTGCTAGATCATAAAGAAAAACACACGAGGCCTTTGAAAACAAATGCTATTCATTTAGTCTCCTGTAAATAAAAGCCAGGACAGAAATGCATGCCAATGTATATGAAATATAGACATTGTGTGATTCCTTATTTCCAGAACATTTTTTTCGTTTTTTTTTAAACAAAATAAAAACAAACTTGTTTGATAATTAGTTTTAAGTTAAGTGTTTTGCAAAACAAGAAAGTAGCAATGTGTTCTTAAAAATAAAAAAAATCAAAACAACTTTTAGTATTACCTGTTTTGTTATTTTTAATTTCGTGACATTGAAAAAAAAAGTGAAGA
Organism: Leucaena leucocephala; assembly: GCA_037074615.1. Classification (NCBI taxonomy): domain Eukaryota; kingdom Viridiplantae; phylum Streptophyta; class Magnoliopsida; order Fabales; family Fabaceae; genus Leucaena; species Leucaena leucocephala. The sequence goes on from CM073522.1 coordinate 15,931,508, forward strand.
ACAAGTTTTGGGAAGAACAAGCGTTTTTTTAGAGATGTCCACATTTAATATTTGATAGTGTGCCTCTAATAAAAAAATATTTATGACTGGCAAAACACTCTAAATTTTGTTCTTCTCAAAACTTATTCTAAAATAAATTCACAAAACTACTCTAAGAATATAAAAACTAAAAACAGAATCAAATAAGGCCATAATGTCTATCAAAAGTATGCATTATTTATGTCATAAACAGTGTAACTCGACTAAGACCCCATGCAAAGGGTGAGCCTATAATCTAGCGCCTAGGAAAACGTCAAATCAAAAACAGTGTAAGGATCACATTACAGAGATGGGATAGCAGTATGACAAATCACTTCAATACTAACCACAAAATCGTTGCTTCCTTTGAACAGGTGTGCAAGAGAAGGAAAAGCAAAGAAAGAGAGGATAGCGACATAGATAATCAAGTAATTTCTAATTTCATTTACAAAGCAAAGAGCAACATACCACAGCCATATTTATCAATTCTGAGGGTTATGATGTTACCTCACAAATTTGATGACCTAAGAGAGCATCACTGAGCCCATTGAGAATATGTCCAATGCAAATATAGTCATCATTCTTCTATTTCTGTCTTTCTCTAATTTCAGCTATAGTTTCTTCTTTTCCTTTTTGGAGCTTGGAGGTGGAGGGGACATAAGCCGCATCCAAAGTTGTAAGGAGAAATTTCATCTTCTTTTGCCACCTCAAAAAGCTGCCTCATTCAAATCTTTTTAACCTCACAAAGTTTATAATCAACTCCTTCAAAGAAATTATTTGTATTCAAAGAATTAAGTCAACTCAAATCTTTAGGCTTAATTTTTTTAATACAAATGGCTTCTTTGAGGGAGTTAACTACAGACTTTTTGAAGTTCGCAAGATTTGAAGGGGGCCAACTTTCCGAGATGCCAAAGATGAAATTTCTCCTTTCTACTTTGAATGTGGCTTATGTCCTCACCACTTTTTTCTGTTCTCCAAGAAAGCAAGAAAGAAAGCATTACTTTTCCTCTTCTCAAAATTTTGGCGATTCAAGAAACTTACATGAGCTCTAGCCAGTCAGTCATAGATCAGATGAACATGCAGTACTCATGATTTTTCTGATTGTTTATTTATAAAATTATCATCAGTATCCAATTCCCACCAAGCATTTGAGTCTTCCTTATTGCTATAGGCACCATCAACTTCATCAAAGGTATCACTACTATCTTCATCCTCAGTAACCATATCATGTGGACCGAATTTCTTTTTCTCCACCTCTGGATTGTATGTCCACTCTAATCTTTTCAAAATATCACGATCCTTCCACTTTTCAACAACTGATACTGCCTCCTTCTTCGCCTTCCCCATCAGAATTTCCTCCCATGAAAAGGCAGCATCAGCAGTCCTCTTCAAGATCCCATCATTAGTATCCCCAACGACAACTGTCTTGAGACATCGTAACTTTGCCTCCTTTAATACATCAGCAAAATCAGAATCATCTGAAACAAGAACCACACACTCAACCTGCTTATTATCCATCATATCTACCATGTGACCTTTCAATGCAATATCTGCGGCTTGTGGCTTATCCAACACAGTCCGAACCCAAAACCCTGCATGTTTTATCTCATCTGCCAAACCATACCCCACTTTGGGAGTCAATATGCTCCTTGCCGCTTTCTTATACTTCTCCATTTTCATTGAAAACTTAGCAACCAGCTTCACCCTCCTGTTCCCCCTTGCTGACTCTATTGTGTTCAATCTTTTTATGTGCTCACGCTCATGTATTTCCTTAAAATGCTTAATAAGCTTCTCATTTGTATAAAATTTTCTCCCACAGACCCGGCAAAGATAAGGTTCAGCTGGCTTAATCATATCCTTGTTCTCTAAATGGTTTAGCAATTTCCTTTCTTTTCTTTGTTCCCTAACATTTTGAGGGACATGGCTAAAAGTATGACGATTTGCATAAGCTACCATATGCTTAACAACACCAAAGTGAGATGCAGCTGCTTTCAGCTTAGTAGCAGCTTCATGAGGTGGCAATGACTTGGGTGGTTTGTTGTCTAAATCCCAAAAAATTCCAACTCTGCTTTGCATGCTGGTTGGTGACAATTTAAATTTTTTACTCAAAGCATTTTGACCCCCTTCTGTCTCAAAATGACAATTTCTCAATGCAACATGAGGGATTAATGATGGTGGAAAATTGGCTTGTACAGCAACAAAGATGCCACGATATTTGACAATACTTAACATAGGCAATTGGCTGTCTTTTTCCAAAATGAATAATAATGACTGCCATAAAAACCATTGAGCCCAATTAAACTTGACTGATGACAGAAAACAGGAGAAACCAAAAAAGAAAAAAAGAAAAAATGAGTCTACTTTGTGAAATAGACATGGCAAAGATGGATGCCACCCCATTTTTGCAACACTCTAACCTAAGGAAATTATTCTTGTTCCACTAACTCTGAACCTGAGGAGAGAATACCGTATATACAGGTTTTTTCCAACACGGTGAGAGTCTGAAATATGATTGTCATAATTTTAAAAGGGCACAGAGTCCAGAAACCAGTTCTCCTATTCATTTTTGCATAATACCCATGATAACCCAATGCAGCACTAGTCTAACAAGTGAAGTCTCTTCTAAAGCACTAGAACCAGCTGGGATTCAGTGATTAATGACAAAACTTAAATTCAAGACTATCTACATTAATTACACAAGCAAAACCTAGCTAATATCTGCTTATTTTCTTCCAAATTTACCAACTATTCACATAAATTTTAGATATTTGATGGGAATTGGAAACAGATTGGATACAGAAGTAACACACCTCCACTGCATAAACAAGCTCACAGATGCTTCTAGGATGCTCTGCAACCATTAGGGCCCGTTAGGTTGTAAGAAAGGAGTCTATGGAAAGCAAAATGAAAAACAGAGAATGACATGATGTAACATTGTAACTCAAGGAATGTTTGGTAAGCTAAGGAAAAGAATAGGCACGGAAGAGATTTTTTTATTTGGTTATTAAAAAAAGAAACTAAGAGCGGAATCAAAACATGGTTAAATTTCCAAAACTCAATGACATCAAAAGTCCAAAATACATGTTTATACACTCAAAACCTGAGCACACTACATGGATTATCAATAATAGAAGTACCAAAAATTTTGCAGGACCCAAAAACAAAAACATCTGCAGAGCCTAAAATTCCAGGTTAGATGTCTTGGATTTTCCAAAATCCAAACCAAAGAAAAAAGAATTTGTCTAAATCTGTTTAAGAAAAAAACTAGTGAATTGATCAACCATTTGAAACTGTGTTTCTTTTCTCTTCCTATTTCATACATTTTCTTTTTATGAGCTCACTCGCATGCACCAAAAGCCATTATACTCGTTTAAATCTGTTCATTGTTCTGCTAATACTCATACACCTACAAAAGTAACCAATTTTCAATTCTATACCTCAACATAGACTACACGAGTGACAAAACCACAGCTTTATCTCAAACATAAACAGATTTCTTCTTCAACAAGTGCAAGAATATGAAATTTCATCAGCTCAGACGCAAACACAAACCTATTTCATTACAATCCCACTCAACGAGCGGAGTAGACAAAGCCCAAGAGTTCCAATCTTCTTCAATACTTACCCGAGAACAACTCCGAAGGGCTGACAACGGCAGACAGCGTCCGACGGCGAGCTTGACCAAGTGTGGAATGCTGGTCCGTCGACGAAGAAAAATGGATCCCTACTTCTTACCAGACGAGAGGGGTTATGATTTGTAATTAATTTTAGGCATAATTAGGCTTTATAATTTATCCTAAAAGTATTATTATCTTTTTAATAATTTTGGATTTTTTTTATATATAAATATGTATATTCAGTACTCTATACATTTCAATTTATAACTTATAAGACATTATTTTCGAGCGATTTCATAATTTATAATATAAGATGTCTTGGAATTGTTTTTTTTACTAATGATCATGTTCTAAAATGCTTTTATTAATTAAATATGAGTTAATTAGGGGTTGCTGTTAAGGTTTATATTTCCTTTTGAAGAAAAATAAGATATATAACTGTATTTAATGACATTCATTATTATTGACAATTTATGATACAAATATATCTATAATTTTTTTTAAATGTAAGACTGACCTCATAAATTTTTGTTGGGTAAAAAAACATATATATATATATATATATATATATATATATATATAGATTTTAAAGGATTGCAAAAATGTCACGGTGGTTAGTCCTTGTAACGTTGATCATTTGTTTGATTGAAGACGATCTCGTAGACACACTGAAATTAGGGGGTTAGATAAAAAGAAGTTAAAAGTGCAAATATATTAATGAACTTTTTTAAATACGTGCTTAGAACCATAAATAAAACCTCATCTGCAAAAATACCTATGATTATTCAAAAAGGGTGCTAAAATGCTATGGTCATTTTAAGATGAAAGATAAGATAAAAAAGTTTTTGATAAAAATAAAATTAGGTTAAAAATAGATTTTAAAAGTTTGTTTAATAAGATAAAAATAAGTATGGAATTAATATATATATTTTTTTATAATTTAGGATAAAATGATTCAAAAAAAAATTTATAACTTGGGAAGGATTAAAGTTGTTTAGAAATTTTATAACTAGATAAGATTGTCTAAAAACTTTCACTTCCTCTTTCAACATCTCAATTTCTAACTTTTCTAATAGAACTAAAATAGTCCAAACGATTAAAAGTGAAAGTAAAATTGACTTTCATCATACTAAACGAGATAAGTAGAAAAATCAATTTCTACTTTCACTTCTATTTCCTCACCCCAACATTCACTTTGGGCATGTTTGGATTAGCTTTTAGAGAATAGATTTTAGGAAGAATAGATGTTGGAGAATAGATTTTGAGAAGAATAGATTTTGGATAAAAGTGATTTTGAAAAAATAAGTATTTAGATAGTTATTTTTAAAATGACTTTTTGTATTGATAAATTCTTAAAAAGTGTATGATTTTATTAAGGGTGTGTTTGGCTCAACGGAGGGGAGGGATTTTAATAGAGGAAAAGTAAGGGAAGGGAAAAAGAGGGATTTTATTATTACCTTATTTGGATTAACATTAAGGGAGAGGAGGGGAGGGATTTTTATATTACCTTGTTTGGTTCAAGAAGGGAGGGGAAGGAAAATACTTTTATATAGACAAATTTACTTTATATTATTTTATATAATATTTTAATAAAATATAATATAGGGGTAATATTAGGATATTAAAAAAATTATAGGTATATTAATATTATAAAATAATAATATATCACTTCCCCTCTAAATTTCCCCAATTTTAGAGGGGAAGTAAAGTTGGAGGTGGAGGGAAAATTTTTAAAAAAAATTTCCTCCCCTCCAACGAGCCAAACAAGGGGAGGGAAGCAAAATCCCTCCCCTCCTCCTACCTTCCCCCAAAATACCCCATACCAAACCAACCCTGAAAGGAGGAGAGATGAGAGAAGGTAGAGAGGAGAGAGGAAAGATGAGAGATAGTGGAAAAGATAGAAGAGAGAGGAGAGATAGTATAAGAAAAAGTAAGGGTAAAATAGTAATTGAGTAGTTCATAAGTTCTTTTACTGTTTCAAAAGCTATTTTGATCAACTTATCTGAAACCATGATTTAGTCCAAACCGAGGTTTTAGACAAAAATAATTGTTTGTTTCCAAATTTTTTTAAACTAAAATTTAGACCAGAAGTCCTTTTGAAACCGTGATTTGGGGGTTTCTAAACACACACCCTACCAAACATACCATTAATTCATTAATCGTTATAAGGTTACAAGGACGCTGAGTTATAAGGTTACAAGGACGCTGAGCTGGCGTTTCAGTATCCTTCCTTCAAGTGCGACTTCTCCCTCCTCTCTTGCAAATGATCCCATTTCAGTCTCCCTCCAGTGCCAACGGCGTTCCCTCCTCACTGTCGCGCCTCCCTCAAAGAGAAGAAGACAAATTGAAGCTCTCCACGACACTCACTTCTTTGTTTCATCTCTCTTAGTCTAAGAAGAACAATACTACTCTCTCAATTCCACTATAGTCTTCATCAACGAGTAACCAGCGGAGATACAACTAGAGTGGAGCTCCACCTGTTTGCAAGAGGGAGAAGCCGCACTTGAAACGCCAGCTCGGCGTCCCTGTCCCCTTATTTGATTAAAAGTTTGAATTTAGATGGTCAACGTTTAAATCTGTAGCATTTTAGGGCTCTTTTCCAATGATTATGCGTACTTTTACACCCGAAATTTATTTATGGTGTTAAACGCATGTTTTAGATAAGTTTATGGGTATATTTATATCTTTACTTTTCTTATCAAACCCTCTAAAGCATATCAGCTTCATATCATGACTTTAGTCAAATAAACGGTCAATGTTGCAATAATCAATTGCCGTGATATTTTTGTAACTTTTTGAAAACTTCATCTACATTTTCGCACCCAAAAATATTTATGGTGCTAGACATATATTTAAGAAAAATTCACCTATATTTGCCCCTTATCCCTTACCAAAAATGTCACACTTGAAAATGTGACGCAAATGGGATGCAAAAAAAAGAAAAAGAAGAAAAATCATTCTTTAAAATGAAAATCGATTTAGAGGAATCACCACAAAAAATTTAACGAAAATTATAGAAAACCTTTTAAGGTGTGTTTTGTACAAGGGATTGGAAAAGGAGGGGAGGAAACAAAATTAAGATTTTCCCTCCTCTTGTAATGACCTTACATAATAAATAGATAAATAACACTACTTTGTAAATATGTATACTATTTCTTATAGTTTTATTACAAAGAGAAATGGATAGTCGAGTGGTTGGAGATAGAAAAGTTAAGTAAGAGGTTACCTGTTCGTTTGCAAAAGTTAGATTTTATTTTTCTGCCACTGTGTGAAATTACCAAATTATATTTTTGTTGGATAAGTAGTTGATAATGTCTCGAATATAATTGCTTTAAATAGAAGGATATCTGTACTTAATCTTTTTTTCAATTTTTGCTAGGAGAAGTGGCCGATAATGTCTCAAATAGAATTGCCTTAAATAGAAGAATATCTATACTTATTTTTTTTTTCAAAATTCTAAATATTTAGAAAATATTAAAGAGAAAATGACATCTGAGTCACATGGAAGCAATTAAATGATAAAAAAATTCCAAAAAATGACATAATCAATTTCAAATCCTATGGGATCTTAGATGAATTTTTTTCAATTATAAAAAGACAAAACTGCCCGTTGCTAAATTTTTTATGTTTAAATTTGTATGCTCTACATATTATATCATAATTTGAAATCATGTTTCTTTAGATTCTTCTCTAACATCTTTTTCATTAGAAAAACTTATCCCTTTTTAATTCACAAGGGCAATTTTATCTTTTCATAATTAGAAAAAATTCATCTAAAGTCCCATAGGATTTAAAATTAATTATGTCATTTCTTGGGACTTTTTTGCCATTTAATTGCTTCCATGGGACTCAGATATCATTTTTCTAATATTAAATGTAAATTCTAATTATTAATTAATTAATCATGTTGAGTTGGTGGGTTAACCTATTTTTTTTAATATTTTTTTACCATTTATATTATACTTTACTAATTTTAAAGTCTCAGCCAAGTCAATGTTTACATTACATTTCATTTACCCTAACTTTATTTTATTGAGTCATTTCTTTATATATATACATTTTATTTTATTATTACTTTATTTGTGACAAATTTATTTACGGATAGTGACAAAATTGAGGAAATAAATATTTTGACAATTTCATATCATGCTTCGAATCTAATTAATATTGATACATATAAATAATTTTTTTTAGAAAAAGATATGTAGATAAATAATTTTTTTTAAAAAATTATTATAAGTATATGATAGTATGATATTGATACTAATTTTAAGATTTACATGAAAGCAAATAAACTAAAAAATAATTATTTATCATATTGTGATATTAACATATTATGTTATTTGTGTAAAAATTAAAGGGATGATATATATTATACATATTTTTTTATTTATTCATATGATGTTATTTAATACTAGTTTGAATTTATTATGATTCATTGGGGATAAATTTTAAGTATTTGAATTTATTTTTATTTTAATTAATTTTTTTGTTAAGAAAGAAAAATTAAGAACTCATATAATATGAAAACATTAGTCCATATGATATATTTTAAATGTTGTAAATAAGTTGTATATAGTATCTCAAAAGTTCACTTTAAAAGGATCATCTATATTTAGGTTTGATGATTTTGATAAATATTAGATTGATTTAAATATAATTATATACACTTATATTTGTTATTAGTATTCTATTCTAATGTCAATAGAAATGTTTTCAACCTTCATTTTTTTTTAAAAAATGATGAATTATTGGGCATATATATTATAATTAAATTTGGTTTTCTTATGACATTTGAGAGAAAAAGAAAAATCATATATTACATATGAATGAGAATTTATTATTTTAAAAATTCTAATCTTAAGAGTTATTACCTGCTAATCTTAACATTTAAGTTTTGGAAACTATTTTTGGTTAGCGGTATATTTTGCATTCTATTGGATATAGTTAATACTGGTGGAATATTACTCATGCGATGATCTTGAATAAATTACTATTGGTTGAAGGTAATTTTTGCTCTCTTTATTTGATGATTAAATTGTGATTGATGCCTACAAATATTAAAAAATAGTGTGTATTCTGTGAGTTATTGGATGTGTGTATTCTGTGAGTTATTGGCTATTCATTTATTTATTATGGGATTTGTAATCTCTAAAATTATTTATATTAGATATTTAATTATTAATCAATAGTAGTTAAATTTATGGATACTAAAATAGTTGGGACAATCTGAAAGAAAAATATAAATATCATAATTATTTATTATTTTATATTATAATATTGATGATATGTTGGATCTTATTCCACTGTACCCCTAAATATTATAAATAATTATAGTGCTTTGAATATGTTAAAGTATGTTATTAATGAATATTAAAATTATGTAGTGATGTAATAATATATGATAGTTCTTGAAGAACTTATGTGACAAAAAAAATTAGAATAGTTCCTAAAGAATTAATACATATTTTTCTTACGAGATGATTGATAATGAAAATTGTGACCCATGAATCTACATTAAATTTATGATTGTATATAAGGTATGAAACGTCTTGATTTCCTAGTGAAATACATGAAAAAGAAAAACATGTTGATATGATTTATACTTGAGGGGGAGATTGCTGGAATATAAGTGTGAGCTAATATTAGAATTGTTGGTTATAGTAAACCAAAAGTTTACTTATCCAAATAAATTTATTGTTAGCATGACTTGTTTGATTATCCTGAATCGTATATGATGTAATAAATTATTAAAAGTTATGTAATGATATTCATTGAAGAACCAGAAAATTCTTCATAAACAGTCAACATAAGAATTAACATGTGCTGCTTGTTCTCAAACAAAATTAATTATGAGAATATCACTAATTATGATTTGGAATGGATCTCTACATTTCTAGAAATATATTAAATTCATATATGAGCTCATTTAATTAACATGTAACCATACAAATATTTAATAAATTTGATAGATGCATCTATAAGATGGTTATATGTGTGATTATTATAAGTTTGCAACCAGAAATTTGCAAGATTATTTAGATAAATATAATCAATATATTGAGTGCACAATTTTCAGAACATGAGAATCATTTATTAATGCCTCCATAAATAACCGGATCAACGCTTATGAGAACAATATTTCTATTTCAGTGTTAGCATATTTGATTTGATATATTGCAGCACTTGTATATATCAAGCCAATAAAATTGGCTTTTGGTCAAGAGCAAGATATTTTTGAATGTGTAATATTTATTTCTATTGATTCACCCCAATGCACATAGATGACTATTAAAAGAAAGTTGAGATAAATGTTGGGTAATAACCTCCTTCTTCTTGTTTGTCTCTAAATGAAATAAAATGATGTTTCTAAAGGAAATAAATAGATTTAGGAGACTTATATTACATGATTAGTTGATCCTCATTTAACAAATTTTTCTCAAGATGAGAGGAAGAAATTGAGTAGCTGAAAAGAAAAATACAAGGAATATATCATTACTCCCAAATGTAGATAAGCAAATATAGTAGTATGAACCAGAAGTTTATCAAATATTATATTCATAAGATATTATGAAATATCTGCCAGATATGATTACTGATCTAAATGAGGATTATCAAATCTCATATTCCAGCTAAAAATGCTCTAATTAGTATAAATTAAAGTGAGACATGTTTAAAGCATGAAAGGCTAATTGGTTCTAAATATAATATTAGAAATATTAGAGCATGTAATTAAGATGATAATATTAATGAGGCAGATACTCCAGAAGAGTGTTAAGACATAAATACGGATCTTGCCAATAGTATCATTTTTTTTTCAGGATGCTAGAGCGGTTTGGGTCGACCTTGAAGAACGATTTAACAAGGTAACAGGCTCCAGAATCTTTTCTCTGCACCGTGAAATTGCCTCCCTACGTCAAGGTTCAGGCTACGTCTCATCATATTATACCAAGATGAAAGAATTGTGGGAAGAACAGAGCATGCTACTGCCATTACCCTCTTGCAAATGCGAGACCTCAAAGATTTATGCTGAAAGAACACAGCAACAGAAGCTCCTACAATTCCTTACTGGACTCAATGACAATTTTAGCCCAGCGAAGAGTCAAATCTTATTGATGACTCCCCTACCGACAATTAAACAAGCATTTGCCATGATTCTGGAGGATGAGGCACAAAGGAACATGATGGGTTCAATTAGCAGGTGATATTGTTGAAGGCGTCGCCATGGCCACTAGAGGCAGGGGACGTGGACGAGGACGGGGCAGAGGAGGACCCCCACCTGAATGTACCCACTGCCACCGAAAGGGCCACACCAAAGAAGGATGTTGGCAAATAATTGGGTTCCCAGAAAATTTTAAAGGGAACAAGCCAAAATTGGGTTGTGAAGAAACTATCAATCATACTGACACTGAGATCCTTTCAGGACCAGAAACCATTGATCATCCTGCCACCACTGTAACTCCAAAATTCACTCAAGAATATATGAGCGATTGCTTCAATTTCTTCGGAAGGATATGGCTTCTACCAGTTTAGCACACGCCCTAACGGGTACAGGTTTGATCGATCCTCAATTCTCCACACCCACACACATTAATTAGGTCATTGACTCAGGGGCCACTACACATCTTGTAGGGGACCTTGCTATTTTAGACACTTATGCAGTTTACACAAGACCTATTAAACACATTAAAATTCCTAATGGGTCCCGAGTTCCTGTGACTCACATTGGGCAAGTTACTATTTCACATAATTTTATTTTACACAATGTGTTATATGCCCCACAGTTACAATTTCATCTCATATCAGTGTCACAATTACATTGGGCAAGTTACTATTTCACCTAATGGTTACTTTCTTTCCTGACCTTTGCCTCATGCAGGGCCTTCAGGGTCAGAAGATGAAGGCAACTGGTAAATTGGTTGATGGGCTTTATATTCTACAACATGTTAAAGCACAGTCACTTCGTTCTTACAATTTTGTTGGCAATACTATTAGGACATATACTTGTACACCCAATTCTGATGTTTGGCTTATGCATTTTAGACTAGGACATGCACCTTTTTCTGTGCTAAAGCGCCTAGGCATTGTATCTGATAATAAGAACTTGATGAATAAAGGCTGTGACATTTGTGCTCAATCGAAGCAAACTAAACTTCCTTTTTCTTCTAGTTGCATTAAAACAACTTCCTGTTTTGAATTATTGCACCTTGATATTTGGGGACCATATCAGGTGCCTACACATCAAGGACATCAATATTTCTTAACCATTGTTGATGATTTTTTGAGAACCACTTGGATTTTCCTTATGAAACACAAATCAGAAACCTTTTCTCATATTAAGCATTTTATAGCTTATATCTTCACCCAGTTTTCTGTCAATGTGAAAAAGATTCGCAGTGATAATGGTAGAGAATTTATGAACCACGACCTTCGTGAGTTCCTCTTAACCAAGGGAATCATACATGAAACTTCATGGCCCTATACTCCCGAGCAGAATGGGATTGTGGAAAGGAAACACAGGACCATCATGCAAGTTTCCAGAAGCTTAATGCTTCAATCTCATGTTCCAATCCAGTACTAGGGCGAATGTGTCAAAACTGCTGCTTATATAGTCAATCGTCTACCTTCCAGGATTCTTAATTATATGACTCCCTATGAGAAAATATATGGCACTGCACCTAGTTATGATAATTTCAAAATTTTTGGAAAATTGGCATATGCCACAGACCTGAATGCGTGTAATAAATTTCATCGTCGGTCTGTCGCCTGTGTTTTTCTTGGTTATCCCTCTCATCAAAAAGGGTACCTTTTACTTGAGCTAAAGACTCGTAATCTCTTGATTAGTCGCCATGTTACCTTTATGGAGAATAAATTTCCATTCAAAGATAGCATGCCCATTAACCAAGGGGGAGTGTCACATGAATTACAACAATTATTTTATTTTGATCATTCTAATTCTGACATGTTGCCACAGATTTCACAGAATCAAAGCATACCTGCTGATCCTGAAACCCTTGAAAACCAAGATGAAGAAGACGAGAACCACATAAGGGAGACATCTATACAGTGGAGATCCGCCACCAGACAATCCAGATAAAGAAAAGCACCTATATGGGCAAAGGACTATATCTGTAACTTGGTAAAGGGGGATAAATAGAAACAGGAAAGTCAAAATATTTATATCCTATTGAAAACCATATCTCTTATATGAATATCTCCCCTTCCCATATGTGTTTCTTGTGTAATGTGGATTCTGTTACTGAACCTAGTTCATATGAAGAGGCTGTATTAAATAAAAATAGGGTAGAGGCCATGAACAAGGAAATTAAGGCTCTAGAAGACAATCATACATGGGACATAGTGCCTTTTCCTAAAGAAAAAAGGGCAATAGGATGTAAATGGGTATTTAAAATCAAATATGATTCACAAGGGAAGATAGACAAATATAAGGCCAGACTTGTTGCCAAAGGTTACACCCAAAGGGAGGGAATTGACTACCACGAAACATTCTCTCCTATAGTAAAGATGATAACCATTAGAATAATAATCAAATTTGCTAACTTATATAATTGGAATCTGTACCATATGGATGTACATAATGCCTTCTTGCAGGGGGACCTTGATGAAGAGATATATATGAATATACCCCAAGGTTTCAATAGAAAGGGGGAGCATACAGTTTGCAAACTTAAAAAATAATTATATGGTTTAAAGCAAGCATCTAGACAATGGAATGCTAAATTGTCTATGGCCCTAATTCAAGGAAGATTTAAACAAGGTAGACATGATTATTCACTCTTTTATAAGAAATATGAGAAAGATATAGTGTTTGTATTGGTTTATGTTGATGACCTTTTAATTACAGGAAGTTCAGAAACTAAAATAAGGGAAGTCAAGCAATACTTGCATGATAATTTTAGAATAAAAGATTTAGGAATGATGAAATATTTTTTAGGAATTGAGATAGCTAGATCAAAGAAAGGCATAGTACTATCACAAAGAAAATATGTGCTGGAATTATTGGCTGATGCAGGTATGAGTGGTTGTAAACCTCTTTCAATTCCAATGGCTCAAAATTTGAAGTTATTGGCTTATAAAGAAGGGAAGGATAAGAAATCTGACTTGTTGACAGATCCTGAGAAATATAGACGGTTGGTAGGTAGGTTAATATACTTAACCGCCACTCGTCCTGATATCTGTTTTTCTATACAAGTTCTTAGCCAGCATATGACGAACCCGATGAAAGCACACATGGCAGCAGCAATGAAAGTGATGAGATACCTAAAGGGGACACCAGGTCTTGGAGTATTGATAAGTTCCTCAGGAGATCTGGATCTTACATGTTACTGTTATGATGATTGGGGTGCATGTGGATCTACAAGGAGATATGTAACAGGTTATTTATTAAAGCTGGGAGGATCACTTATCAAATGGAAAACCAAGAAACAGAGCATTGTATCTCAGTCATCTGCTGAAGCAGAATACAGAGCGTTGGCCGCAGCAGTAGCGGAGGTAGTTTGGCTTGTAGGCTTGCTCAAGGAACTAGGAGCAGAGCATTCTCAGCCAGTAAAAGTATATTGTGACAGTAAGGCAGCAATTCACATAGCCTCAAACCCGGTATTTCATGAGAGAACAAAACATATAGAAATCGACCTTCACTTTGTTCGAGAAAAGGTGCAAGATAAACTAATCAAACTGCTACATGTAAAATCTGGAGGTCAAGAAGCGGACATTCTGACTAAGGCAGTAGGAAAGGTTATACAGTCAAAATTACTCCACAAGTTAGGAGCAATAGATATATTTTGCCCCCAACTTGAGGGGGTGTTAGAAATAAATAAAAGAATAAGGTGTTTTTGGGCCGAAGCCCATAAGTTGTATATTGTTTGGGCTAGTTGTGTCTATATACATAATCAGAGCTCGTATCACGTAATGGATATGTTAAATAGATGACTCATGAGCACTAAATGAATAATCAGAATTTTCCATTCTCCCTTATTTCATCACATATCTCCCTTCCTCTCTTTTTTCTCTAGCCTCTTCATTTTTCTGACACTGTCTCTCTCACTCCTTTCCCTATCTCTTCCATCCTTACGCACAAATAAGGCAATTGCTTTATATACATTCCTCTCTTCAAATACCCACACATTAGAGTTGTATAGGACACAACATTGAGATGTTTGGTATCTATGAAAGCTTTCTGGGCATCTTATATACCTTCCTCTCAGATTGACATTTTTCAGAGAAGGAGATTGAATTTCGAGTAAATAAAAAAAGTTTCTTGTTGTATGGATGAAGTTCCTTGATTGAGATCAGAGGCATAACAAGTTGCTTTTGGAGCTTCAATCAGATAGCTACAAGCTAAAATGTGGAATTTTTATCCATATGGGTTGAGATACGGAGAATCTATAATTTACAGATCTCCTTCGGAGCTTTATCTAATCTTTGGCTTGAAGCTCTCAAATGAATTTACTGGGAGGAATTGGCTCTGCTTCCAACACTCACCTTGTTGTGCCCATGATTCCTATTATATTTTGCTGTGTTTGCCGTTAAAATTTTCTCTTCTCTTCTTGCGACGAGCACAAACCCATATTCCTCTTTCACGGAAAAACAGGAGATCTGTGAAATGGGTGTAGCCCATCAGAGGAAGCTTGCGGAAAATGGGAACTTCTCCTTTGGAGGAGGCAGCTATGAATGGAGAGCAGCAGATGTAGCGTCAAAGATGGATGTCTCACAGGAAAGGATTTGGATCCTCTCAGAATCACTTGCCTCCTCATCTCTCAGAATCGCTGCTTTTGCCTTAGAATCGTTACTTTTGCCTTCTTGTTGCCCCTCTCTCTCTCCCCATGGCCCTCCTTTATCCATTAAAAAATAAAATAAAACAAAAAAAAAAAATTATCCAACGCTGGCCCCTCTTTAAAATATTTTTTTTTAAAAAAAGTGTTTTTTTAAAAAAACACTTTAAAAAAGTTTTTTTTAAAAAAAAATTAAAAAATGCTTTTTAAAGTGTTTTTTAAAAAACTTAAAAAAAACATTTTGAAAAAAAATATTTTTTTTTAAGTTTTTTATAGACAAAGGAGAATCAAGAAGGCAAAAGCATTCTAAGGCAAAAGTAGCGATTCTGAGAGAGATGAGGAGGCAAATGATTCTGAGAAGATCCAAATCCCACCGGAAAGGGGAGTCTGATAATGAAAGCGTGTAAATCATGATTTTAGAAATGCGTAAAATTTTAGTTTAAATTTTTTTTAAAATAAACAGTTATATTTATTTATAAAATTTTTAGATTAAATTATAATTTTAAATAAATTAGTAAGAGTAACTTTAAAAAAATAGAAATATTTATAGACTACTTAATTATTATTATTTTTTATTTTTTTATACTATCTCTCCTCTTTCTTTTCTCAGCTCTTTCCTCTATTCACTCTTTTACACTATCTCTCTTTTCTTTTATATTTTTTCTATCCTCTCTCATATTTTTAATAAAATTATATATTTTTTGATAATTTATTAATACAAAAAGTTATTTTAAAAATAACTGTGTAAATATTTATTTATTCAGAACTATTTTTTTTAAAAACTATTCTACAAAAATTATTTTTTAAAAATTATCTAAAATTTTTTTTTATAATTTTTTTTTTAAATTTATCTAAACCCACAGAGGCAAAGTCGCTAAATGGGCGAAGGCATTTCCCCCCCTAAAAATTGCATCTAAATTTCGTGAAAAAAAAATAAATTATAAATAAATTTTACTAAATAATAAAATTATTATAAAGTTTCGTGAAATTTAAGATTAATTTTTTTAATTATAAAAAAATAAAACTACCCTAATATTTTAAAAAATTCAAATAACGTTGTCTTGTCGCTGGATCTTCGAACCTTCCCAACCCCCTCCAAAAAAAAATCCAACTTCCCTTTTTCTCTGCAGCTGTAATTTCCAATAGCTCCAAAGTTTTAATTTTATTCTTTTTTTCCTTGTTTTCGAAATTTTTTTCCCATCATTTGAAGCTTCAGTTTTGACATCCATAATGGGTTTATCCGTTATGTAGGTATGGCAAAATATGTCAGCAAAGCAATATTATCTTTTTCGCAAGAATGATATTTTTTTTGCCTAACGAAATTGCACATTCACGCGAGTTTGAAATTTAGATTTCTCCATCCATGAGTTTTAGCTTGATTTCATCCATAAGTTAACGATTTTGAGGGGCCGAACTTGCATTTTTGCCTTTTATTTGTTTACAATTTTCTCTTTTAATTATCCCTCTTTGCTTTTGCTTGTTTATGATGCTTTTGTTCTTACTTAATTATAGGAATACGCTCGAACTGAATTGCTAAATTGTCAGAATGGAAATATACCCGTTATGTCCCTTCTTGCCCCAAGAAATTATTGCTCCGACAAGAAAGCAGCAACGGTAAACTGGATTGTTTATGGTTTGCTTAACATTAACATACAGACCTATTCCAATTTCATTCTCAAGGGGTTGCTAACAGTTATAGTTTTATAATCTAGTTGGAATAGGGTGAAGGCCACTAGGTATATTAAAAAAAATAATTAAATCTCAATTTTAACAAAAAAAAAATTTATGATTGTGAAAGATACTATGAGCCTAAACATATAGTGAAAACGAGTAAGAATACAAATCTAAGATAAACAATGTTGGTTGCTTGTATATTTTTTTATGTAAATGTATTGCACACTATTTTATGTTTTGTACATAGCTGTGCAAAGTGATCATAGTAATTTTTTATAACTTTGATCAATATCTACCTTTTGAAAAATATAGTGGATCTTGATAAAGGTGACTGTGTGTTATATTGTTGTTATGTTTGATGCAAACATGCTATATAATTGAGTGTATTTATATGAAGATATATTCTCACATGAATGGTCTTGGGAACCAATATACCAAAGTTGTTATTCCTTGCCTAGAAAGTTGTCATTCGTAATAGTAGAGTTGTTATTTTGATACCCATATTGCTAGTTTTTTGGTTCATTCCAGGTCTTGTGCGCAGGGCAATGTCTCCCAAATTCCTGATAGAAAATATGTCTAAATTGTTATTCCTTCACCGTGTACTTGTCATTCCTACTGGTGGAGTTGTTATTCTGCTAGCTATAGTATAGGTTTTGTTGGTTCATTCCAAGAATTCTGCTGGCGTGCCTAGTGCATTTTGGGTCTCCCAAATTTATGGGAAGAAATATGCCCCAATTATTATTCATTCACCATGCAATTATTATTCGTGGTAGTATAATTGTCATTTTTTCACTTAGACTAACTTTTTTGATTCATTCCTAGAAAAAAAAGTACTCAAGTTGTTATTTTCTAGCGATCGAGTTGTTATTCTTCCCCACTAACAGTAACTTCTTTTGTTCATCTTGGAAAAAAATGTGCCCAAGTTATATTCTTTCAAGAAGAAATTGATATTTTCTAGTGGTCGAGTTGTTATTCTTTCACCCAAATATTAACTTTTTTTTGTTAGAAAAAAGGTGCCCAAATTGTTATTCTTTTACAACGAAGTTATTATTTCCTAGTGATCAAGTTAATATTCTTCCACTCATACTGATGGGAAAAAAATTACTCAAGTTGTTTACTCCTTCACCATGTAATTTTTATTTTCTAGTGGCAGAATTGTCATTCCTTCTTGATAGGATTGTTATTTTTTCCATAAGGAGTTATCATTCTTTAAAATCATTTAAATTATTTGTCAATTAACTAAGAATAAAAGTGCCCAAATTGTTATTCTCTCTTTGTTATTACTTCATGTTTGAGTTGTTATTTTTTCACCCAGTAATATTAATTTGTGGTCAAATTCATTGTAGAACTAAGCAATTTAACGTCTCACAAGATTAATTAGCTAATGAATAACATAAAAATACTAAATTACTTTAAATTCTTTGATTATATGAGTTATTAATTGTCAATTTAGTAAAAAGTATCATATTCCTAATTACACACTAATAATCTCTGATTAAAATGAAGCAATAAATTGAACAATAAGATCAACCATCTAGGCATCATAAACAAGCCCTTCCATCTAGAAGTGTCTACCCTAACAATAAGATGTATTTCTATGTGTCCTGCTACAGAATTAAGTTTGTTTTTAAGCTGCTTCACACTAGTAAATCCATCCTGAGTTCCCATAATAAAGAGCTTCAGTTTTTGGGTTTGTAGTTTTGCTCTTGGTGGTTGCAACACTTCCATAAGCATGCCTCATTTGGCTGATCCAGGTTTTGGGCCTCAGTTCTCAAGATCATTCAAGTTATGATGAACCAATAAAATGAAAAAACGTATTTGAACCATGAGAAGTGCTATTTTGTTGTGGTTCCAGTCACGGCACTTGGAGAGACATCCTAGCTCCTGAGTGCCTAGGTTTATGTCTGAGGGTAATAGACGACTCGCTCTGCCCGACATTAGTATCGCCTAGGAGGAAAGGAGATTTCGTCCTATCTTTAGATCGTGGGTGAGCCCAACCTCTTTCCAAAAATTTCTTTACAAAAAAAAATAATATGAAAAAGAGCTCTTGTAGGTCATAAAAGTTATGATGAACCAAAGGCTTTGCAATACTGACACGCTTGTAGCTCCAACTTATTGTATCAATATGCCCAAACAAAGGACAGATCAACCACTTCCCAAACTTCTTCCTGAAAAGTTATGATGAACCAATAACACGGAGAAGAGCTCTTCCAACCAAGTCGTAGAAGGCTTAGTTGAAAATACTCATGAGAGATCGGTAGGCTTAGTCGAAAAATAGCATGATTTTGTATACAGATTTCCATAACATACAAGACTCATTATTTGACCTTTCTGCACTGTTAATTAAGTCTGCATACATTCTCCATTGATGTGTATCATCATCAAAAAGATTTCTAAACCTCCCACTTGGGAAAGATAGCAAACTATATTTACAAATAAGATTCAACATATAATATTCCGCTTCCTTTAGATTCCTTCATCATTTCTAGACTAATAAGTAACAGTCTAACGGCTCCAATGCCATCCTTTGATAACCATCTAAAGATACAAGTGAAAAGCATACAGTCAATTGTATGGAAGTAAAATAAACCATTGGAATTAACTATTCACCTAATGGCAGTAGCAAAAACAACAACAATCGTTCTTGAGAAGGAGTCAAAACCAACTGCTTGCAAGTTAAGGAGAGATTTTGACATGAAAACAGCACAGAAATGTAGTTGTCATTCATTTCATTTAAATGGCAGAGAGACAATTTCGAACACAAGATGGACATAGTTAAGGAGCACTCAACTTTGAGCTAAACATGGCAATCGATTACTAGGGAAACATCATAACCAATTGAAATGGAACATAATTTTGAAATAAGTATAAATTCTCCCCAGGGAAGTTTTGGTATTTCTGCTAAAAAGCCTCATGTATATATCTCTTTTAAAATATGAAAACCAAGTTGATATAACAATTATTATGTACACACTAAAACATATGGCCATAGCACTCTCCCCTAATAGTAACTGCCTTAGAATGGGAACTCAGCTCAACTTGGCCAATCATATTCATAAGATCAGCACAGGAAATGTGAAGTTAACTTAAAGATAACAGTGGATGACTAAAGCTTCGTGAACCAAACTAATTTCAAGAAACCATAATGCAAGCTGATGATTACAGAACAACTACTAGAACACTCACCCTTCATACTTTTTGACTAACCATGTGTTATGAAGTTTTATTGTTTACTGTTTACTTTGACTATTTTCGGTTACTGTGGGAGAAGTCAGAATTATCGGTGTATAAATAATATCTCTGAACAGAAAAGAGATATGATGACAGTTGAATAAAACAGAAGGCTTACAGATTCTTTCAATCTCCTCGTCTTTCTCTTCTCTGACTTCTTCGTTCTTCTTTACTCCTTCAGTGTTCTCTTCTTTTATTCAATTCTTTCTTTTCATTTTCGGGCAAGAGGAGTAACAGTGGTATCAGAGCCTCTGTTCTTTGGACTCCGCCTGGTGCGCTCTGAATGGTACAAACTCATCGGCAAGAAAGCACGAGAAGGATGGACGACAGGGTACAGAGGGTGGAACAGCAAATGTCTAAGGTTGACGACCTGCAGGAAACGGTGTTAGGATTTTGGGAGGAGGTGCAGATGTTGGGTCGCTCCTTCCGTCAAGAGCTACAGACAATTGCGCAAGAGATGCGCGAATTCGTTCATGGTGGTCCTCCGCCGAATGGACATCAAAGGGATAAGGAACAAGGGAATGATCGGCGTCGGACTAGGCTTCCCAGGATGGAATTTCCAAGATACGATGGAAAGAACATCCATTCTTGGATCTTGAAGTGCGAACGATACTTTCGATTGGAGAATATCCCGGAGGAAGCGAGGGTGGACGCGGCGGCAATGCATTTGGATGGGGATTCTTTTGAATGGCAGTTAGCCACTGAGCGACGGTGGGGAGAATTCCGACCCACCTGGGCGGAATATGTGGAATTGTTGACAAAGACGTTTGGGCCACCGTACGAGAGACCGATGACCGAGTTGACGCATCTTCGACAGACGGGCTCGTTGGCGGAGTTTAATATTCGCTTCGATACGATTTCGGCCAAGGTGGACCTGCCGGAGGCGTATCTGATTGATGTGTACGTGGGCGCCTTGAAGGAAGAAATAGCCGTATCGGTACAGATGTTTGATCCCCAATCCTTGGTAGAGGCTCGACGTTTGGCGAGAATTCAAGAAATTGCCGTTAACCACCGGAGCAGTCGAATAACAGGGGAGAGGACGGGGAGGCTGGCGTCGGGGTCTGTAGCGTCGGCGAGTCAATCCTCGTCCTACAAGAACGCTTTGCTTAAGGGTGGGGGTCCCTCTCGGTCTAGTGAAGCGCCAGTAACGGGTAGGGAGGCGAGTCCTTCAAACAAGAATGTTGCAAGATTTGTCCGGCCCCTCAAAACGTTGACCGCTGAAGAGGAAGCAGACCATAGAGCTAGGAACTTATGTTTCTATTGTCACGAGAAGTTCTCCCGGGACCACCGCTGTGCAGAACGACAGCAAATGCAGTTGCATTTCCTGGCGTGTGAGGAAGTGGGTGAAGACTCGAATAGTTCCGCCATCGGTGAGGGAGAGCTCGAAGACTCAGTTCCACTACTTTCCTTGCATGCTATTCAGGGCCAAGAGACGGCTGAAAGTATGAAGATTGCAGGGAGTATTGGTAGAAGGAGCATCTACGTGTTGATTGACAACGGCAGTACCCATAATTTCTTGGATCTTCATTTAGCGCAGAAGTTGGGTTGGAAGGGAGGGCAGGATGAAATATCGTGTGTGCAAGTGGCTGGAGGACGCAGACTGAAGGTTCATGGGGTTTGGAAGGGGTTTAGATGGCGGATGCAGGGTATGGAATTTGAAGCTACCCTCAGAATTATTGAATTGCACACTTATGATGTTGTCTTGGGGTTGGAATGGTTGAGATCTATAAGGAATGCGTATTGGGAGTATGACCAAATGGTAATGCATTTTTGGTATAAGGGTCAGTTGTGCAAACTACAAGCAGTAGGTCCCAAGACGTTGGATGTGGTTCCTGTGAGCAAGCTAAGCTCTCACGGCAGTAAGGACCAGCAGATGTTTTTGGTTCAACTTCTTAGGCCTAAGGAAAAGGAGTTTCAATGCTTTATGGTTCAGGCGGAAGTGAAGGAGTATCCTGGAGAAGTGCAGGAAATTCTGAATGTGTTTGAAGATGTTTTTAAGGAACCCAGTGGCTTACCTCCCTTGAGACCTGGGCATAATCACCCTATTGTCCTTCAAAAGGGGACAAATCCTATCAATTTAAAACCTTACCGTTATTCTACAGCACAGAAGGATGTTATTGAGCAACAGATTAAGGGATTACTACAGAATGGTGTGTTGCAGGAGAGCTGTTCACCAGTCTCAGCTCCAATAGTCTTGGTCAAGAAAAAGGATGGGTCATGGAGAATGTGTATTGACTATAGGGAGCTGAACAAACATACCATTAAAAATCAGTATCCAATCCCTTTAGTAGAAGATTTGTTGGATGAATTGCATCTAGCTAAGTGGTTTACTAAGTTGGACTTAAGAGCAGGTTATCATCAAATCAGAATGGTCCCTACAGATTGTCACAAGACAGCCTTTAAAACCCATTCTGGTCATTATGAATGGTTAGTCATGTTTTTTGGGTTGACTAATGCTCCAGCTACATTTCAAGGGGCTATGAATGATATTTTCAGGTCTTTTCTTCGTAAATTTGTACTAGTTTTCTTTGATGATATACTCATTTACAGTCCATCCATTGAAGATCATGTTTTGCATTTGGAAGTGGTGCTGAAGGTGCTACGTGACCATCAGTACTTTGTTAAAATGAGTAAGTGTGTTTTCGCTGCCAGAAGTGTTGAGTACTTGGGACACATTATTTCGGAAGGAAGGGTGTCCACTGATCCTAAGAAGATTCAAGCTGTGGTAGAATGGCCAGAACCCAGAACTGTGAAGCAATTAAGGGGATTTCTTGGATTAGCTGGATATTATAGGAGGTTTATCAAAGGTCATGGAGAATTAGCTCGGCCTCTGACTTTGCTCACGCGTAAGAATGCTTTTCAGTGGTCAGAAGCAGCTGCGGTGGCTTTTCAGAAATTAAAAGATACTTTGGTTTCAACACCCTTACTGGCCTTACCAGATTTTTCCAAGAGGTTTGTTGTGGAAACTGATGCCAGTGGGGCAGGAGTGGGAGCTGTATTAATGCAAGAAGGGCAGCCCATTGCATTCTTCAGCAAAGCCTTGGCTCCCCAGCATATTAAGCTTTCTATATATGAGAAGGAATTGTTGGCAGTGGTCCTTGCGGTAGAGAATTGGCATCAGTACCTGGAGAGGTCTTGTTTCAGTATTAGGACTGACCAACAGAGTCTCAAGTATCTGCTGGGGCAGAAGCTGAAAACACCCTTCCAGATGTATTGGATAGCTAAACTGATGGGTTATGACTATGAGATTCAATATAAGCGGGGAAGTGACAATTCAGTAGCTGATGCCCTCTCCAGATTGCATGGGTCGCAGATTTTGCAGATGACACTTGATATGGCTTCACCTGAATTGCTGGGTCTAATCAGGCATTCCTGGGAAGTTGATACAGGGGTGGTAGCTACATTGGCAAGTCTTAAGCAGCAAGCTGATGGAGTTTTGGGAAGATTCTCTTGGGATGGAGCAGTGCTACGCAGAGATGGAAAGATTGTAGTGGGGAATGATGCTGTCACGAAGCAGCAGATCCTTGAATGGCTTCATTCTAGTGCACAAGGAGGTCATTCAGGAATTAATGCAACATATCAAAAGGTTCGTGGTTTATTTTGGTGGAAGCATCTGTATAAGGAAGTAGAAGATTATATAAAGGGGTGTGATACTTGTGCTCGATGTAAATATGAGACTGTAGCTACTCCGGGGTTGTTACAGCCTCTTCCCATTCCAAGCAAAATTTGGGAAAGTATATCCATGGACTTTATAGAAGGCCTTCCTAAGTCTAATGGGAAGGAGGTCATTTGGGTCATAGTTGACCGTATGAGTAAATATGCTCATTTTATTGCTTTGGCTCATCCTTTTACAGCTTCTTCCATTGCACAGATCTTTCTTGATCAGGTTTATAAACTTCATGGTGCACCGGCAGAAATAATAAGTGATAGGGATCCTATCTTTATTAGTAGTTTTTGGAAGGAGTTCCTTAAAGTACTGAGGGTTGAGCAGAAGTTATCGTCAGCATACCATCCTCAGAGTGATGGACAGACAGAAGTATTGAATCGCTGCCTAGAGTCATACCTAAGATGCATGTGTTGGGAGAATCCTAAGGAGTGGAGTTCTTGGGTATCTATGGCTGAATGGTGGTATAATACCACTTTTCATACATCCACTAAGACAACTCCTTATGAACTGTTATATGGGCAAAAGCCCCCAATTTACTCTCCTTATATTCCCAGATCAGCTATTGTGGAGGCAGTGGACAGAAGTTTTGCAGCAAGGGAAAGGATGATGGCTGTCTTGAAACACCATTTATATAGGTCTATCAATACTATGAAGCAGAAAACAGATGCTAAACGTTCTGATCGTGAGTTTCAGATAGGGCAGTGGGTTTTCCTCAAACTACAACCTTATAGACAAATTCTGCAGCCTCCAGGAGTAACCAGAAATTAGCCCCTAGGTTTTATGGACCATATAAAGTGATAGGAAGAGTAGGATCAGTAGCTTACCGGTTGGAATTACCTGCTGAATCCAGAATTCATTCTACCTTTCATGTGTCCTTGTTAAAACTATGTCCAGACCCAGGAGTGAAACAAAGACACCCACCGATTGATTATCCTAATGTTCCCAATTCTCAGTACCCTGAGAAGGTGTTGGCTACAAGAGTAGGGAGAAAGAAAAAGCGCATCATTACTGAAGTTTTGATACAATGGAGGGGATATCCAGAGGAAGAAGCTTCTTGGGTTTCCCTTTACAGTTTACAGCAACAATTTCCTGAATTTCAAATGCCCAACCCTTGAGGACAAGGGTTGTTTTAAGGGGGGGGTGTTGTTATGAAGTTTTATTGTTTACTGTTTACTTTGACTATTTTCGTTTACTTTGACTATTTTCGGTTACTGTGGGAGAAGTCAGAATTATCGGTGTATAAATAATATCTCTGAACAGAAAAGAGATATGATGACAGTTGAATAAAACAGAAGGCTTACAGATTCTTTCAATCTCCTCGTCTTTCTCTTCTCTGACTTCTTCGTTCTTCTTCTTTCTTCGTTCTTCTTTACTCCTTCAGTGTTCTCTTCTTTTATTCAATTCTTTCTTTTCATTTTCGGGCAAGAGGAGTAACACCATGACTCAATTTTCGTGGTATTTAAGTCATAACAAAACCAAAATTTTCCTACAATGTAGAATTGTCATAGAAGATGGTTATCATGACAAAAGAAAATTCCAACACCACCATAAATCTTGAAATTGTCATGATTACCTTTAAATTTGAAACTTTAGTAATATCTGACTCACTTCCAAACGAACTACTCAAATATGCACTTGTCAAATGCAAATACAACAAATTTTAACAAGTATAAAAGGATTATAGATTTTAAAGGAAAAACTCAACTTTAATTCCCACCTAACAAGAACAATTCAAAGTCACAATTTGAAGGGCTCCTGCATCGATTTGACTAAGTATATTTGGTGCTAAAAAGATACGTGTAAAAATATCTACCTAACACTGTTATGCACTTGAAAGGTTTTTAAATAGTTTATCCATTGAAAATAAAGAGATATTATTTCCATTTACCAAAAAAAAAAATTCCTTCCAAATTCCACACTCTAAGAACAAGATATGGATTGAAAAATAAAAAAATAGAGCAGCTGTTAAAACTATCAACCTAACACTGTTTTTTATCCAAGTTGTTATTTTTTTATCATGCAGTTGTTATTTCATAGTAGTAGATTTGTTATTTTTCTACCTAGAGTCATGTTTTCTTAGTTCGTTCCAGGTATTGGGACGATATGCCCAGTACCTTTTGGGTCTCCCATATATATGGAAATAAGCAACAGATATCATTATCATCATTACCTCCTTCCCACACAGATTAATACAATACATACAATAGAACACTAAACTATACTGAGAAACACAAAAGAAATCATGAAATGCATTTCCCCATCTTCTTTCTTCGCCAAATACAGGCCTTGGCATGCTTATTTTTCTGGGTTGAATTGCATTAACCAGTGTCTCTTAACTGTTTATCCAGCAAATATGAATTTGCGATTGGCTGTACATAATTGCAAGAAACCATCCAGTAACAAAAATTCATTTTATCTGGCAGCCCCAACAACGAAGTACAGAAGGTAAGAAAACAATAACTATAAGTCAGATCCCACTAGGTGGAGTCGGCTTGGAAATGCCTCTCACCTAGGAAAAGAGACTGAGAAGGAGAACAAGACGAAACAAATATATATATACACACAAAATCGATTAACCCCACAAAACAAAGCAAGCGAAAATCACTCTGTAACCACTACCCACATCAGATGGAGTCACATTGCACCCCATAAGATCAATAATGCCCCGTAAAAGAAAACCCACAAAATCCAAGAAACACATAAACTTCATACAAGCTTCAGCCCCAATAATAATAATAATAACAATAATAATAGCAATAATAGCAACAGACAAATAAGCTGAAGAAGACGATGAAGAAAAGAAACGAAGATACTTGTATGACAAAGCAAAGGAACCCTAGATCCGATGAGCATTGAGCGAAGTCACTGCTGTAGAGGGAAGATTTGAATTTTCTCTCACATAGTGGCCAAAAGACAAGCAAGAGCTCTTAGAGGGGTAGCTTTGTCTTTTGACAATTGGAAAAAATTAATCTCAAGTTGGGACTTCATAATAGTTTTGTCATTTCACGGAACTTATTTGTAATTTGATTCCTTCCACAGGATCTAAATGCAATTTTCCCAAAAAATATTAATAAAATTTAAATAGCTGCCACATGGGATTAAAAATTAGTTGAGTTGGTATATTTTTTCACATCAGATTGCCCACAACATGTTAAATAAGAAACAGCCACATAGGCAAATTTAACACCATTAATAACGGAAGGATTAACGATCTCAGACTGTTTGAAGTTGAAAGACTAAAACCCACAGTTTAAAAATTGAGGGACTAAAACCAAAATAATGATATAGATAAAGGATAAAAAGTTGTATTACTCACAAGATAAACCTCTACTTCTTACGTCTAATATCTGATAGAGTGAGTATTGCAAAACGTAGAGAAATCAACCATTTGGTCACGTCACTATCAACTGTCGCTATGATGCAACAATTTGTTAGTGACTGTATCCCCAAGCAAATCGGCTAGTATATTTCGGAATGGCAACCTTTCCCTCGCAAAGCCAGGCAAATTAGCAATTAATCAGTACAAACAAACAAATGAATATATTAACAGATATTGATCCTAGTATAAAGCTACTTACATACTGTTACTTTAGATAAATAATACTTGTACTTTATTGATATTCAGAAGGGATATATATACACACAATAGAGAATCCTAGATAATCCTAAATACTAATAAAATAATATCATATCTTATCCTATATACTAATTATAGGATATTTAAATATCTTATAACATGTCTTATAATATCTCCACACTCCCCCTCAAGTTGGAGTATAGATGTCTATCATGCCCAACTTGTTACAAAGATTTTCAACTCGAATCCCATTAAGAACTTTAGTGAGAAGATCACCCAGTTGATCACTAGATCTGACATGTTCTGTAGAGATAAAGTTTTCCTTGAGCTTGTCTCGAATAAAATGACAGTCGATTTCAATATGTTTCATGCATTCATGGAATACCGAATTAGAAGCTATGTGCAGGGCCGCTTTATTATCACACCACAGTTTTGCTGGTAACGAGATTTTGATGTCAACCTCCTTCAGTAACTGATATATCCAGACTATCTCACATACTAATTATGCCATAGTTCTGTATTCTGCACTCGATTTTGACACTACATTTTGTTTCTTACTTCTCCAAGATACTAAATTTCCTCTTGCAAAAACACAGTATCCTGTAGTAGATCGTCTTGTAGCTTTTGATCCACCATGATCGGCATTACAAAAACACTCAATATCTACGTGACCATGATTCTTGTACAATATCCCACGACCTGGAGATCCCTTTAAATAATGTAACACGTGTTCTAAGGCTTCCCAATGTCGGACAGTTGGCGAGACCATAAATTGGCTAAGGACACTCACTGGATAAGTGATATCAGGCCGAGTCACAGTAAGATAATTCAATTTGCCAATGAATCTCCTGTACCTCTCTGGATTCTCAAACAGCTTGCTCTTAGCAGCTTCAACGAGATTTTCATACGGTATACTACCATCAGCATCAAGCAGAGGATTATAAACCATAAGAAAGTTAGTTGGGGCAGCTCCTAGCTTTCCAGTTTTCTTTAGAAGATCAAGAACATATTTTCTTTGAGTCAATAAGATACCCTTCCTGCTCCTCATGACTTCAATCTCCAGGAAGTACTTTAATAAACCCATATCTTTCATCTGAAAGTGGGAGTTAAGGAATGACTT
This sequence comes from Leucaena leucocephala, assembly GCA_037074615.1. Lineage (NCBI taxonomy): Eukaryota > Viridiplantae > Streptophyta > Magnoliopsida > Fabales > Fabaceae > Leucaena > Leucaena leucocephala. Next base: position 15,960,204 of record CM073522.1, read on the forward strand.
GAGTGATGAGATTTCCGAGGTATCACTCCCTGTAATCACAATATCATCGACATACATAACTAGTAGAATCATACCAGTACTTGTTCTCTGATAGAACACAGAATGATCACACTTACTCTGGCACATGCCAAAATCCTTCACAACAGTACTAAATCTGTCAAACCATGCCCAAGGACTTTGCTTCAACCCGTATAGAGATATCTTAAGGCGACACACTTTACCACGCTCCCCCTAAGCAACAAAACCTGGTGGTTGCTCCATGTACACTTCTTCAAGAAGATCACCATTTAAGAAAGTATTTTTAATATCCAGTTGAGAGAGATCCCAACCATAAGTAGCGGCTAGATAAATGAAGAGACGAACAAAGGAGAGCTTGGCCACGGGGGAGAAAGTCTCAGAGTAATCAACACCATACTTTTGAGTATAGCCTTTAGCAACAAAACGTGCCTTAAGGCGTTCAAGTATTCCATCAGCCTTAATTTTAGGGGTCAACACCCATTTACACCCAATGGCTTTCTTTCTTGCCGGTAAATCCACTAAGGTCCATATGCCAGCATGATCAAGGGCTGTCATCTCTTCTTCCATAGCAGATCGCCAACCCAGGTGGGACAAGGCCTCAAGAAGGGACTGAGGTACTGAAATAGTGTCTAAAGAGGCAACGAAGGCACGAGAAGTAGTGGGGAGGTGGTTATAGGAAACAAAAGAAGAAATAGGATAGGCACAAGTACGTTTACTTTTTCAAAGGGCAATGGGCAAATCAAGGGAGTGATCAGGATCTGGAACAGGAGGTGTCTCAAAGTCAAGAACTGGGTCTGGGTCTGGGTCAGGCTCAGGGTGAGTGATGCTCGCTACAAGATCTGATGAAGAAGCAAACAATGGCGGAGCCAAATCTAGTGCAATAGTAGGATTGATTTCCTTCAAACGTCTGGTATAAACCTGAGACAAAGGTGGTAGACCAGGTGCCACTACAGGAGCTGGGGCCGGTGATAGTGAGGCAAAAATAGAATATACTAAAAGAGTATCCTCCTCCACATGTGGAGAAGGAAGAGCGGAAGTGTTAGAGGCAAAATATGCAACAAATTCCTGAAAAATAACATCTGCAGAAACTATATAACGATTAAGAGTAGGAGAGAAACACAGATAACCCTTCTGAACTCGAGAGTAGCCAAGAAAAACACACTTGAGAGACTTAGGATCTAATTTAGAGACAGTAGGATGCACATCTCGAACATAACACAGCCAAAAATCTTAGGATCAATGGGAAACAAAGACTTGGAAGGAAAGAAAGTAGTGTAGGGAATGTGACCATCAAGAACAGATGAGGGCATGCGATTAATAAGAAAGCAAGCAGTGGAGAACGCATCTGCCCAAAAAAGTTTTGGGACTTGCATTTGAAATAAAAGTGCACGAGCTACTTCTAATAAGTGGCGATTTTTTCTTTCGGCAACACCATTCTGAGCTGGTGTATCCACACAAGAAGATGTAGAATTTCGTTTTGAAGCATGAAAGAGCGAAATAATTCAGAAAAATATTCTTTAGCATTATCACTACGTAGGGTATGGATAGGAGTATGGAATTGATTTTTAATTTCGGCAATAAAGGCACAAAAGTGAGAGAACAACTCAGAACGACTTTTCATTAAATATAACTAAGTAGTGCGGGAATAATCATCAACAAATGTAACGAAGTACTTGAAACCAGCTTTAGACTCAACTGGACATGGACCCCAAACATCGGAATACACTAACTCAAAAGGAGACGAAGCCCGTTTATTGACTCCAGATACTAGAGGAAGACGATAATATTTAGTAAATTGACATGATTCACAATCTAATAATGACAAATGCTGAAACTGAGGATAAACTTCTTTTAAAGATAAATGACCCAAACGACAATATGCTTTGAAAGGAGTGACACCACCGGCACAAGCTACCGCACGAGACCCCTGATCATCAAGAAAGTAATGACCGCCAGATTCGTAACCTCTACCAGTAATCTTCTTCGTCAAGAGATTCTGTATCAAACAGTGATGAGGATAAAATGAAACACAATTGAGATCACCGGTAAGCTTGCTTGGAGAAAGAAGATTAAATGCAAGATCAGGTACATGCAGCACTGAAAGTAACTAAATGGAAGGAGTAAGACTTATACCATAACCAATGACACGGGAATAAGAACCATTAGCAATGGTAATACTTGATGGATTGGCATATGAGTCACAAGTAGAGAAGAGATGACGGTTTACCTGTCATGTGATCAGTAGCACCCTAATCTATGATCCATTTAGAAGTAGAAAAGACCAAACATGTCTTATTATTACTTTTTACAATAAGACCACTAACATTTAGGGTGGTGTGCTTTTGCAATTTGCCGGATTTAGGAAACTGGGCACAATTATTGGCCATAAAATACCATAGGAGAAGATTTAGCAAGTCAATCGCTATATCCAGATCAAAAAAGTTTAACCAGATGTCACTCCAGGGACAAATAATCAACAAGCATCCAAGCCAAAAACAATATACTAGAGAGAGCAATAGCCACACCGGAGGTTTTATCACAGAAATACCAAACACAGGCATTACACGAGATATTACGTGATATGATATATAGCCGATTAGTATTGGAAGCACTTAATCAAAGTAAATACAGCAACCAAATGCCACTCTAGGGACCAATCTGCAAGAAAATATTAACTAAGGTGCCAAACCTGCCTCACGGGGACAGAGGGGATCGTGAATCGAACAAAACAGAGATAACCCAACCTAGAAATGTTAAACTAGAGTGCAAACTACTAGGGATAGGCTAGATTCAGTGGGTCGATGCTAGAGAAGATGAACACTGTCGAAGAAGAGCATTACACGCACTGCCACAGGCCGAAGCATGAAACTGACGTCAGAAACTCGTGGTTGCGCATGAGAATCACGCGCTGCTAAGATGATGACAAAGCTTCAGAGGAGCCACCAATTGTAACCTTGCTCTGATACCATGTTATTTTAGATGAATAATACTTGTACTTTATTGATATTTAGAAAGGATATATACACACACAATAGAGAATCTTATATAATCCTAAATACTAATAAAATAATATCATATCTTATCCTATATACTAATTATAGGATATTTAAATATCTTATAATATGTCTTATAATATCTCTACACATACAAAGTCGTGTTTGAGTTCATATAAATGTAGAGAATGCCTTTAGAAAAATCACTCCCAATTGGACCTAACAATACTCATATGACCTAATCAGATAGCCATATAAAAAAACAAATGAATATCAACAAGGAAAAAACAAATGAATCAATTGATGGTCTAAAATCTGAACTATACAAAATAGAATCTATGATTCTTTGTTAGACTATTATCCTTTTTGGTATTTCATTCACTTCCGATTTTTCACAACCTAATAATATATAGAATTCCAGTATATAATTTCAAAGTTAATAATTGTAATTGGTCTATTATGCAAAAAAAATGTAGGTGAAGTAGGTGTAATGGGTATAGAATCTATTTCACAACCAAAAGCCATCATTACATAAATTACAACCCTTGCAAAACCTCCTTCATCATAGATACATCATCAATAATAGTACGTTTCACCAACGCTAATGGAAGGGGTTAATCTCTCATACTGTGACAAATCAAAGTTTAAATCCCTATTATGAGAGATGTCCATATTTAAGGTATGACATTGCCTCAAATATGATTACTTTCAATAGAAGGATATATGTGCCTATAAAAAAATATACCACTACATTGAAGGAAGTGTAACAAAATTTGAGACCCAACCTTTACATAACAATTTTTTACTCAGTCAAGTGAATGCTCAAAAGTTAGAATGATTCCTATAATCTGTGGAAGCTCATAAACAAAAACTTAGAAGCAAAATAAAATATCGAATAGATAAATTGCAGACTGAGTGAAGAAACAGGAGCATTCACCCACAAACACTGATAGAGTTCTGATGTGAAGTTCACTCTGAAAAATTATATTATTCTGATTTTTTTATAAGTTTTAGTAGTAATTTTAGGGGTTAGTTTAAGTGCAGCACAAGTTTAGGAGGAGCAGAGTCTGTTAAAATTATTGACTGAGTCAAGTACTTTATTTTATTTATTTTATTAAAGATGTTCAGGTAGATTATTTTTCCAAGTCATGGGTTAGTGGGCCTAATTTTAGAGAGTCACTGTTATTTTTCTATCTATAAGTCTTAACATATGTCAAAATAATTCAATATTTGATTTTATCATTGGAGATTGACCTTGTTAGTTGTATGAACTTAAGATTTTTATCATATTATGATGAAGATTTCCCCTTTTCTTTATTAATTTGTAGAGTTAGATTCTGACTTCATAATTTAATAGAGACTTTCTTCTCATATTTCTCTCTCCCTTTCTTGGGTTCTATCACACACACACGCATATAGAATCCAACCAAGAGAACATGCTTGTATGACAATTTTTTTTTACGAACAAACTGATAGAACATAAGGCAAAATAGTATAAAACATACTAACTTATATTAAATCAACCATTCTCCCCCCTCAATGAAATGAAAGACTTACAAAATAAGAAAACCCACACACAAATGATACAAAAGGAAGCATACTCATGAAGAAAGATGATCTTCTATCACCTAAACCTGGCATTTGAGAGACCAGCACTCTCCTCACCAAACTCTCAATACAAAATATGCCATACCCCCAACTCCAGAGAAACTAACGGCTAATATAAGTCAAAAAGTAACCAACACAGTCTCCAAAATACCTTTGAAGTTTGAACTAAAGCACCCATAGAGTACTCTAACTCTCAACTTCTTTCTCCAAACTTGTGAGAGTCCTAAAGTCAACTCCCTGAACACCAGAAAGCATCTTTCCTTTTGCTTGCTTCTTCCAATTTTTCCTCTTGTAAGTTTGGTTAGAAAAAGTATCTCTACCATAGCCGAAATGAGTTTTTATGACAATATTATAAATTATAAATCACTATATTATAATAATAAATATAATAATGCACATCTATGACAACTATCCTTTAGTTATTGAAAAGAGAATCTCCCATACATGACCTAAGACTTCTTTGTAGCTCCAGGCATAACTAATGAAATATTATGATTAGCACCACGAAATGGCAAGTTGAGATAATGGCAAACCCAGTTCATTTGTAATTGGCTTCAGCACTTGACCAAATCGTCAACCAAATTGATTTGCTACAAATAAATGTTAAAAGCCTAAGTGTCAGAGACAAACCCCAGTTTATCCATGTTATGAAAATTACTTTTAACAATTACCGTTACTGTTACTGTTACTGTTACCATTACCGTAAGCCCAGTTAGTTAATGAGACCAAAGTGTATAAATAGGATTTCCAGTGATGAGGGAATATTCAGAACAGTAGTTGAATGAACTGTGACTTACAGATTCTCTTCGTTGTTCCCATCTTCTTTCTACTTGAGTTCTTTCTGTCTTCTCTCTTTCTTTTCTGTTTCTTCTTCTTTCTTCAATTCTTTCATTTCTGGGCAATGACGCATCAGTGGTATCAGAGCATACGCTCCTCGGACCTTGGCTCTGAATAATGGAAACCAGAATACAAGAAAACGCCAGAAAAATGGAAGCCAAGATGCAGAACATCGAGCAGCGATTGCACAGTGTGGATGAACTACAAGAGATGGTTCTAGGCTTCCGTAATGAAATTCAGATCATGGGGCGCACCTTCCGTCAAGAAATACAAGCAATGGCTCTTGAGATACGAAACATTGCCCACAGCCCAACCTATGAGAAGCCGATAACGGAACTGACCCATCTGCGACAGACCGGAACGTTAAAGGAATTCAACGTGAAATTTGATACGCTTGCGGCAAGGTTAGACTTGCCAGAAGCATACCTTGTGGACGTATACGTGGGAGCGTTAAGGGAAGAAATAGCCGACTCTGTCCGATTCTTTAACCCAAGAACTTTGGTGGAGGCACAACGTATGGCCAGAGTGCAGGAGATTTCTTTGCTGTGGCGGAGCAAGAAGATGGTTCTGTCAATCAAGAACGAACAGCAAGGGAAATTCCCAGAACCCCAAGAACACATCGCAATGCAAGAAGAAGTTAAGGAAATGCAAGAGCCTTCCAGTCAGGACCCAAGTTTCTGTAGCAAACAAAGGTTCTGTTCTTCAAACTTCTCAAAGACAGAGGTTGGGTGTGCGGAAGGTAGAAATTCAAGAAAAGTATACCCTACCTCTGTCCTTTTGCCATTGGGTTCCAGTTCGTCACCTCGGTTCGTCACTTCTGGTTGTGGGATGTTTCCGCAGCCATTCATAGATTCGTCACTGGAGTTTATTGCTGTTCCTTTACCGTCCATGTCTCTGTCCTTACAAGTTGAGCGACGACAGCAAGTTCAGTTGCCAAGAAATGAACAAACAGGGTGTTCTCATGTTGGATCGTACAACACGCTTTCAAAGACAGCGCCATCGACAATTACTACTGCTTCCTCAACGTTGATGGTTGCTATTCTCCGTGAGCTGCTGAGTTTCTTCCCTTTACTGTTGTTTCTGTTTGGGTCACGTGTTCAGAAGATTTTACAAAGTGGAAATAATGCGCAGATTCCAAAAAATAAGGAACAGCTTGCAGAATGTGCTTGGAAGTTCACGTGGCTGCAGAACTTTCAATGTGAAAAGTCAAATTTACAGCTGGATTGCACTTTTGTTAAGCCACAACAAGGTTTTAGAGGCTACACAGGAACCCAATGGGCTTATAGACTAGGCTGGAATAGTAAAGAGGAGAGCCCAATATCATTGCATTTCTGTTTCACAATTTCTTTGGGTGTTAATAATGATGGGTTATTTCAGAAGTGGGTTTTGTTTCTGAACTTCACTCCAACCAGAATTATTGTATTAGAATGGTTTAAGGGTGAATTAATTGCAATGTTGTTTGGAAAGGGGCTACTGTTTAAGTATGACAGAAAAGGAGGAAGTGAAGTGCTCAGTGTGGCAGGGTAAAGTCAATTTGAAGAGATCAACTCTTGGATTCAAATCACCAATAAGCAGAAGATTTTTTCCAAGATATAAGAACCTATATTTTGCAATTTTGTTCTTACTTGATCCTTGGGGGCAAGGATCTCTTTGGGAAGGGGGTATTGTTATGAAAATTACTTTTAACAATTACCGTTACTGTTACTGTTACTGTTACCATTACCGTAAGCCCAGTTAGTTAATGAGACCAAAGTGTATAAATAGGATTTCCAGTGATGAGGGAATATTCAGAACAGTAGTTGAATGAACTGTGACTTACAGATTCTCTTCGTTGTTCCCATCTTCTTTCTACTTGAGTTCTTTCTGTCTTCTCTCTTTCTTTTCTGTTTCTTCTTCTTTCTTCAATTCTTTCATTTCTGGGCAATGACGCATCAATCCATGTCTTGGAGAAGCTACTCTATGAAACTAAAGTTATTAACTTTACACAAGCTAGAAATAAATAAAAACAAAGGAACTATATTGAGAAACTGAAATAAATAGAGAACAAATAAAGTTAAATCATATCATCAGCAGCTGTAATGTAATCAAGTAAAGGATTATTAACATGAATAAGATACCTGTACCTTCAGCTATGCTAAAAGGATTTGTAGAAGCAAATTTATATGTAAGATCAAAGCATTTAACTGCAATTTTTACCATTGTTGTTTGAATTTATCTCATTGTACTTGAATTATTAGAAAACACCTGTCCTAGGGAATCACAGAGTAGTTACCTTACTCAACCATTTTATTAAGCAAAAATTAAATGTACAATATCTGATCCCCATAGCTCTCTAGTATATTATGCATCAAAATTAAATTCTTCATACATACCAAGTATATAGACTTATACAAACCTAAAATATATACAAATAAGAGTCAACTGACATGTGTTTCGAAAATTAACATTTGATAAAGTGATAAATTTGAGAGAAAGCCAAATTTGTGACATCTATTTCTAAAATATTAGCTGCCATACACTTCTACTATAGAATAAATAAATATCATGAGAAACAAAATTAAAGAGGGACATAAACAATATATTTCTATAGTGCATTTACTACTATAAAACTGTAGGCACATATCATTTAGCCATAACGTTTGTAGCAACTGAATGATGAAGATCTCAAATTTTCATCAAAAGAAATTATCTGTGTTACAAAAAATTAAAAGACAATTGTAAAATTTTTAGTTATGCCTCTAAGAGGTTTAAAAAGGGAAATAGGCTATCAGAGCGTTTTTGCTTTTAAACTTATCTATCAGAACCTTCAATCCTTCCTCATGAAATCCATCACATGTAAAAAGTATATAATATATTTTCATCACTAGCAAGTTTTAATTTGACCAAGATCGTACAAGAAAAGATTCTTGCAACTTTGATTTGGAAAAACATTAGACAAAATGATTTTGGAAAGCATGAGAGGTAGTGTGAAAAATCGAACCCTTTAGAAGCTATGTAATGAAGAAAAAAACCCTTTGATCTCTACTATGTCGCACGGGGTTATTATGCTACAATATAAACGATGGAAGCAAAAAAAAAACACATTTGAAGCAATGTAATGAGAACTGACCAAGAGTTTGGTTCTTTGACTTGAGTAGATCCAATTTGATCTCGGGCCCATGCGTCAAAGCCATCAACCACAGTTACTTGGAAGTGGCTCATCACTGAGTTCCATATGGCAAGCACCAATTGAGCAATGAGAGTTTAAATTAGGGAAATGATCTTCTCTATTTTGTTATACTTCTCCTCTCTCTCAATGTCTCACATTACTTCAGTCTGTCTCTTTAACTCCTCTCCTCACCCAAAAATGTGCGCTTTAAATCTTGGTGGCACAAAGGAAGTCTTTAATCCCCAGATCCCTTTAAGCCCCACAAAAAATTCAGAGATCCCTGATCCTCATCTCCCCTTTAGTCATCCACTATCCAGTGGCACCATCCTATACCCTACTTCCTTCTAAAATCTGCCTTATCAAACTCAAAAATGTCAATACTATAGGGGAAACCAATAGAAAAAGAAAGAATGAGGGAGACAAGTTTTAGGTTGAAATTGAAGAGAAAGTGAAGAAGAAAAGTAAACAGATTTAAAAATAAAAATGATAACAAAGAAGGTAAAAAATCAAAAGAAAGAAAGAAAGAATAACAGAGAAGAAGAATGGAGGGAAGGAGAAATTGAAGGAAAATTGAGCATGGACAAGGAAAGTAGAATCAGGGAGGAAAAATAACATTTGAGAAACAGGATGTGGAAGCGATGGAGGAAGTAAAAATAATAACTGTTCATAGGCCTCTAACCATGCATATATATATGTTACTACTCTGTTTCAACCTATAACAAGACACAACAATCAACAATTGGGAGTTTACCAAGGAAAACAAACAAGTAAAAGCATCTATAAATCAAGTCAAAAGGCATGCCTTTTCTTTTATTACAAGTAAAAACTACTTGAGTAAACAATATTTGCTTGGCCTAACCAAGGATCCTTCTTGGCACCTGCAATTTTAACTCAAATGGTGACTCACCAACATCAATCCAAACAAAACAACTAACCACACATCTCAATTCAAAGCGCCAACACTATTGCGAGCCAGTTTTGTCCACTCAGTATGAAAGGACCCGGGGCGATCAATTCGCTCATAGGTATGAGCCCCAAACAAATCCCTTTGAGCCTGAACAAGGTTGGCTGGAAGCCTAGCTCTTCTATATGTATCAAAGTAAGCAAGACTAGCACACATGCCTGGAGTGCTAATACCAGATGATATAGCTAGTCCAACAACTCTTCTCCACGCTGCTTGCCTCTGCACCATCTCTCTCGCGAATTCCGGGTCCACAATCAAACTAGCCAAGTTGGGGTTTCTCTGATATGCTTTCTTAATCCTATCAAGAAACACAGCTCTTATAATACACCCACCTTTCCAAATTCTCGCCAATTCCCCCAAGTTCAAATTCCATCCCTTCTCATTACTCTTCGCCCTCAACAAATTCATCCCCTGAGCATAGCTACAAATCTTGGATGCGTATAAAGCTTGCCTCACATCATCTATCAATCTCTTCTTGTCAATCCCACTCTTCACAGACCGCACTTGGTCATTCAACCCTGCTTCCTTCAATACATTTGCAGCATTCTCTCTTTCATCCTTGAGTCCACTCAAGTATCTGCAGTCCAATGAAGCAGCAATAGTCGGAGCTGCCACTGAGAGTTCAGCTGCTTGTTGTACAGTCCATTTTCCAGTACCCTTCATACCTGTTTTATCCAAAATCTTATCCACCAACTCCCCATCTCCAGATTCATCCTTAACTTTAAAAATATCAGCAGTTATCTCAATCAGGAAACTCTCAAGCTCCCCTCTGTTCCATTCACCAAAAATCTGAGCAAGCTCCGAATTGGACAAACCCCCAACGTGCTTCAACACGTCATAGGCCTCAGAAATGAGCTGCATATCCCCATATTCAATACCGTTGTGGACCATCTTAACGAAATTACCAGAGCCACCCTCACCAATATACGTAACACAAGGGCCATCCTCAACTTGAGCAGCGACTTTCATCAAAATGTCCTGCACATTTGAGTATGCCTCATAAGAACCCCCAGGCATCAATGAGGGTCCATGACGAGCACCGTCTTCGCCGCCAGAAACACCCATACCCAAATAGAGTATACCCTTATCAGCAACTTGCTGGATTCTACGTTCGGTGTTCTCGTACCACTCGTTACCTCCATCGATGATACAATCGCCGGCCTCCATGTGTTCCGATAGGGCGGCTATGGTTTGGTCAACGGGAGAACCGGCCTTGACAAGGATGATGACTGATCTAGGCCGTTGGATGGAAAGGACGAATTCTCGGGGGTTGTATTGACCGACGAGCGGGAAGGGACCCTCTTGACGAGCCCGATCTACTGACTCGTCGACTTTGGAAGTGGTTCGGTTGTAGACGGAGATAGGGAAGCCTTTCTCGGCGATGTTAAGGGCTAGGTTTTGGCCCATGACGGCGAGGCCGGCGAGGCCTATGCGGGACAAAGCAGCTGCTGAAGCCTCCATGATGAAAGGGGAGAAGAAGAGAGTGAGAAGAGAATCGAGAGAAGGGGAAGTGATCGAAATGGCGGCTGAACTAGACAGAGCTATACAATCTGAATCTGAAGACGAGGAACAAGGGGTTTCTATCTATAAGTTTTTTTTTTTTAATTTTATTTTTGGTGCGAATGGAGTTTTGTGCTCGTCGAGGATATCAAGGGGCAGTGAGTCAGTGACTCCACCACCAACGAGGAGGTGCCGTTAATGTCGTTGTTTCCAAGGAGGTAAGTGTTGTATGGCTGAACTCTCCCTAAACGACTTCGTTTTGTATCTCTTGTAGGACGTGGAGGCGTTCCCCTGTAATTTATCTTATATTCCCTCGCTTCCATAGTAAATACTCCATGCGGTTGATATACTTAATTCATTTAATTAATTAAAATAAATTAAATAAATTATTTTTTTAATTTTTAATATAAAATTTAATTAATTCTTTTAATAAATTTAAAAAATTAAATAAATAACTTGATAATAGTATATGTTAAGTATTATAAAATTATATATCAATTTATAAGTTAGACTAATTAATTTAGAGAGAAATATAAGTATAAATATTTTAAAGTAATTTTTTTAATTTTTTTTTAAAAATTAATTTAATTTTATATTAAGAGCCGAAGCTAACAGTTAATTATAATAAATATAGCATAATATTTTTAAAATATTTATGTATAATATTAAAGAAAAATACTTACATATTCTAAGAATAGCCATCATCTAAACTTTATCTAATTAAAATTCAATAACTTAGCTTACCACTAATATAAAAAACACTCGTGATTAATTTTATTTTGAAAAAAATAAATATTTTAATTTGAAAAAAAACTCATTGAATCAAATTAAGAGGTTTATTTTTTTCTTAAAAATAAAATAAAATATGAATTATTTTAGATGAGTTATCGGCCAACTAGAATTAAAATGTGTTAATTTTGTTATATTTTGATTAGGCAAAGTTCAGATAATTTGATCCTTCTGGAGCAGGTAAGTATTTCTAGATTATATATATTAGATTTTTAAAGTTAAGTAAATTAATTTAAAAAAAAATTATAAATATTATATATAAATGGACTAAATTATTATATTTAGTACTAAATATAACCCTCCAACTAACTCATATATTAAAGATTAAAGGTAGTATGTCACTTCTAAGCAATGTTTTAAAAGATGGACTGGACATTGAGCTGAAAAGTCACGAGTCACGATTCAGATAGTTAGAACGGTCAGACCGTTTGGTCTTACCAATGATTTAATAATTAAATAAAAATTAATTAAAAGTAATTATACATATATAGTAATATAAATTAAAAATAAATCTATAATAAGTCTAATTGTTATCATAATAATATCATAATATATAAAATTTTCAATTAAATAACATCATATAACTATAAATAGTCTAAAAATATATTTAGCTTTTTAAAATGATCAATTTTTTTAATATTTTTTATACATGTTTCAAATTTTTTTCACTATTTTTTCATTAAGGCCAAAAACCATCCGGTTTTTTAAAAATCATTTCTATTCTCAATCTAATTATAGGTTTTAGCTCAATAATAGCTCAATTCTAATCCAATTAAGCTCAACCATAAAAATGGTTCTTTGGTCTAAATCAAGTTATTGGTAAGCCTAGGTGACCATTCGACAGGTTGAACCATTCAGTCGATTCAATGGTTAAATCATTGCTTCTAACAAGAATTTTTTCGACAACCCTAACAATATGATACAATCATTTGAAAATAATAAAATAAATTTTTAAATTTACTTATTTAAACTCATAAATTTAAAAGAAACAAATCCTAGGAAGCTGGAAATAAGATAATAGTTGGAAAAAGTTCATACTCTATATCTTTTTATGTCAAGTGACTAATGTATAGAATCACTAATAATCAATATCAATAAATCAATATCTACTACAAAAGAGGACACCTAGAGCTATCTACCATGCCAGCTTCAGACTGAATTTATTATAGCAATGAACAATGACGGTTCAAGGGTTCTAATATTGCTTATTATCTCATATGTCAACTTTATATTTTAAAATTAAGCTTCCATCTTATGCTATTTTAAACTTAAAATATTCAAATTTTAAATTTTATGATTAGATGCAAACGAGGCTTTAGAAAAAACAAAACTGACAACTTTGTTTTTACAATGTTGCTGGTGACATAATTCTTTATTCAAAATTTCAAATTTACAATCTATCTATTCTTATTCTTAAAATATTGTAGCAATGAATCCATTCTCTTCTCTTTGTACAAGAGAAGAGTTGTTTATGAAAATAAAAGTGAAAATAGAAATAAAAATAGCAATGAAAGTAGAGTGGAAATGAAGATTAAAATTGTGTTTTTTATAACTATAGAAATAGAGGTGGAAGTAAGATTAATATATTAATTTTTAAGATGAAATTACTAATATACCTTATCAATTAAACCCTAGCCTCCGACCAAAACATCCACGGACAGCACTGAACAACTGGCAACTACCATAGAGACCATCGGCAGCCACTATCACTCATCAAAAACTACCAAGAACTAGGAAATTGAACCCTAGCCTTCAAATACTAGCAACCTTAGACAATAAAAAAAAAGGCAAGGAGAACACGACGTCGATGGATCTGGACGAACACAAACGTGAATGACGTTGAAGAAGATGGGTGGAGAGATCTCGATGGAGCACGAACATAGGCGAGAGATCTAATTGCATCCTACATTCTTATGAGTTTACCGTCACAGATCAAAATCCATCGTCCACCTTCGAAGTTGTTCAGAAAGATATCACCACCATTACTATCATGTTTTGCTAGTGGATGCCAGAGGTGATTTCAAACACCATGATGGATCTAGAAGGAGAGCTCACGAGATCTAAGAAAAAAATAAAACCAGAAAAAGAGGGGAGAACAATGACGAAAGAGGACGTGACTTCACAAGTTTAATTTTGGATGGAGATAGAGGACACAATTCTAAAGCTAGAGAGAAAAGGGGAAATGTCGACATTGCAAATCAAAGAGAGACGCGAAGGAGGGAGGGTGTGAACAGTGGAGATGGACGCCAAAGGAGGAGATTGTGAATGCTGGAGGTGGACACCGGAGGAGGAGGCCAATGGGTATGAGGGAGCCAAGGATGAAATAAGGTTACAATACAAATGGTTAAAATTGTCAATTAATAAAACAACTGGGGATATAATGGTCACAAGTTTTAATTCCAAGGAACTGTGTGGGTTCTTTGGGTAGACCCATGGAACCAATAAAACTACAGCTGGTAATGCCGGCCAACTAGCAGAAAATAGAATGACCCATGGTGGGTTGTGGTTTAAACGGGTTGGTATTTCACCAACCAGAGCCCGTCGTGCCCACTAACCTGCCACTTTTTTTAATTTCTTTTTTCTTTTTTCACAATCTACTAAAACCTTATAAAAATACATCATAAAAATTGTTCATAAAACTAGAGAATTCAAAGATTACAAATATCCAAGTCTACATCCAACTCAAGTCTCAACTCTCAATATTAATTGGATTCGAAGCATAATCTGAAGCTATCAAAATATTTATTTCTTTAGTTTTGTCACCTTCTGTAGATAAATATGTCACAAGTAAAGTAATCATAAAACAAAATGAATATATATAAAGTGTAGGTTTTCGAGCGTACTTGTAGTCGATTCTAGCTTTAGGTACCCATACGGCAACCCAGCACTATTATTGGACTTGGGTCTCTAGTACACAGTAAAGGTACACAAGAGAGGAGAAGAGAGAGTTGCTGTCTTGCCAAGAGAAGAGAGTAATCGCAGAGCACTTCCCGTAAATCTACTTCAGTCTGCCGGGCCCCCATTCACGTACCCATAAAGAGATAATGGCAGGATAATGGGTGATTATCCTCATAACCATTCCCTCCATCATTTTGAATATTTTTAGGATATTCAAAATGATAACCCAACTCTTTAGGTATCTCTACTTTAACCCACACACACATATATGGGTATGAGCTTAATACACCAAGGGTAGACTGGCCCATTTTACTATATCAGCACTCATACTTGGTGGGTTAGGGATCATGGCTTTATACTTTATTTTCCTTCTTTCATACTAAGTGCTTTGTCGTGACCGCATGAGCATGATATCTTCATATATGTGCCTATATTAGAAATCCCTTTTACAAGATCAGCATAACACAACATTTTTTTCGTGTAGCTTGAGTTTAATAATATGCCTCAGAGGCCTTAAATTTACCAATATACATTTTTCTGTGACAAATCTGAACCCTCTCGAATCAAACTTGACTCAGAACTAGTGTCCACACTTATGAAAATAAAATATCATAAGGGACATGTCACTGACACTAGCATACGTATGTATATTGTAGGTAATATTCCTATCGCCTATATATTACTTCGATATGGATCAACCGCTTTCCTAACATAATTCTTTAAATCATACCTATCATGATCATAGAATATATGCTAAAGTAGTAGTCGTTGAACCATACCTCCATGATATTGTCAAAATCAAAGAACACCAATTGAAGGATCATTCCTTCCTGGGGTTCACACATCAATGAAACAGGGATCTTTCACTTGCTTCCCTTTTACAGTTCTTCTAGCACATGCAGTATGAATCACATGCTACGGTGTTACTCTTCTAATTTAAGAGCATACGTATTTTGGATATATTATAAACACTGTACGATTCAAGTATAGACACTCTCAACATCTAAACCCAAATTCTTCAATTTCATCTCTATGACATCGTCGTTGAAGGATTTGTTATCTAACTACAAGCATCATAGAAGTGAGTTTCCATGGTTTGATCAAATTTCATGTATACGGATCTCATCTCAGCTTGTCACACTTTAGCTAAGGTGACATATAATTTGTGTTTATTCTCTACCATATCAGCACTCTTTGTCGCTTTACTAGTGAACACAAATATCTCATCTTTGCACACTCCACCTGAGTGTCAAAGGCGATTGCTCGTGTAAGAGAGCTAACCTCTCTTGCTTGTACGACATACTAGACATTGTATACTTTCATACAAACACATCAAGTAATGATGAAAACATAATTCTATCAATCATAAAAGCATTACATAAGTTTGCATTTCACATTTTATGCATACCAAGAGTTTTTACATGTCTCTCAAAGACTTATTTGCGTATTGGCTTTGTTACGGGATCTGTTACCATACATTTGGTGAAAATGTATAGCATGATAACAATTTTTTGTATTATATAATCCCTCACAAAATTGTACTTGATGTCAATATACTTGGTCTTGCTATGATACTTGAAGTCGTTAGTCTAGGTTATAGCCACAGTATTGCCATAGTGCACTTTCACCGGATTGATACTCTCATTTCCAAATCCAAGGTGTTCTATGAATCTTTTTAGCCACAAAACCTCTTGCACTGCTGCAGTGTATGCCACAAACTCAGCTTCCATAGAGTGTAAGGCAATGTGAGTTTACTTCTTGCTACTCCAACATATGGCAACATTATTCAGCAAGAAGGTATAATCCGAAGTCGATCTAGTATCCCACTAAGAGTATATCGCTTCCCTTATAACATAGTGTATAAGTTGTGCCCTACAAGTATCTCAAGATCTTTTTACTATTTTCTAGTATTTCTCACCGGCATTAGACTGAAACAGGCTTACCAGTCCTATTGTATAACATATATCTGATATTGTACACATCAGTGCATACATCAGGCTACCAACAGCTTTGGCATATGGAACTCCTTCTATCTGCTTTTCATCTAATTCGATTTTGGGAAACATGTCAGAACTCAAGGTTACTCTAGTGGCTAAAGAGATATCCATGGGATTGCAGTCACTTATATTGAATCACTCAAGTATTTTCTTGATATAACTCTCCTGTGAAAGAGAAAGGATTCTTCTTGAGCGATCTCTTTGGATCTTAACTCTAAGAATGTATTATGCTTCCTCCACGTCCTTCATTTTAAAGTTCGATGAGAGCGATTCTTTAATAGCTACTACCGAATCTAGACTATTTCTGGCCAATAGTATATCATATACATATAAAGATAATATAACAAAATTATCATCAAATTGCTTAATATAGACACAATGGTCTTCCTTTATCATCTGAAAGTTATATGAGGTTATTTCTTTATGAAATCTCAAATATCACTGTCTGGATGATTGCTTCAGTCCATAAATGGAACTTTTGAGTTTATAAACCTTGTTGTCCATTCCTTTCTCAATGAAATCTAATGATTGTTGTACATAGATTTTTTTATTCAGATCATCATTAAAAAATGCAATTTTTTACATCCATCTGATGTAATTCTAGGACTAAACTATTTATTGTTGCCAAAATAAGTCTTATTGAGTTGAAGCGCATAACAGGTGAAAAAGTATTATCATAGTCTATACCTTCCTATTGTATATATCCCTTCGTAACCAATCGAGTTTTATATTTGTCAATTGATCTATCCATCTTTCTCTTAATTTTGAGAACCCGCTTGTTCCCAATGGCTTTGCGCCCTATCGAAAAATCAACTAACTCCCAAACTTAGTCCTTTTTCATTGAGTCAATTTCTTCTTCCATTGCTTTCTTCCATTCCTCCTTAGCAGGACCTACCAAGGCTTCATGAATAGAGCAGGGTTGATCATCCCCTTCTGGAGTAACTAAGAGTGCTTCGCCTTCTTTGGAAGCGTCTCTTTGTAACATTTTCCCTGTTACTCCTTCTGACCAAAGCTACTTGCTTACTTTTTTTATTTGTCTTGGTCTTATGTTGACCATTCTTGGTTCCCACTCAGATTGACATACCTAGAGGATTCTGGTCTGTCAATTTATTCGGTATTGTTCTATTCCTGAGTCTCATAAAGAGATACAGTGCAGTCAACATCTCCCTTACTAGGAAATTATCTCAATGAATATAGCATCTCTTGATACTATTTCAATCACTGTTCCATCTTCATTTTCACATATGAAAACGTATCCTTTGGACTATTTATAGTACCTTATAAAGATACTTTTTTTTTCTTTAGGACCTAACTTCCCTTACTCATGGGAATCATCATGGATATACATGGCTGACCCCAATTACGTTTCGTCCATGATTCTTAGGGCGTGGAAATGATTGATTTTGAGGGCACATGGTAAAGCATAAATGTTACTGTCAATAAAGCATCACCCCAATATGAAATTAAGCTATCATAGACCTAACCATATCTAGAAGAGTTATGTTTCTTCTTTCAGCAATCTATTCTTTTGTGGAGTGTTAGGCACAGTTAGTTGCCTAATTATCCCTTCTTCTTTTTCCACAGAGTTGTCTGAATTGATCAGGCAAATATTCACGACCTCGATCAGTGCCTAACGCTCTGATTTTATTGTCAATTTGATTTTCTATCTCATTAATGTATCGTCTGAAACACTCAAGGACCTTAGACTTATGTGAGATCAGATAGACACGACCATGTCATGAAAAGTTGTCAATAAAGTTAATGAAATACTAAGCTCCATGCCTTGCCCTCACACTCATTAGACCGCAAATGTCAAAATAGGTTAATTGCAATGGACTCTCAGCTCTTATTCCCTTACTGAAAGGCTTTCTTGTTTCCTTGCAAGTTAGATAGTTTTCACATAAGGACATTTTCATGCTTGCAATAAAACCCATCAATCATTCTTTTGCCAGTTTAATCATGCTATTTTGATTAATATGTCCTAGTCTAGTATGCTATGCATTCATATCAATAATATTAGAAGAAATAACAAAGCATTCATTAACACTAGAACCACCAACAATATCCACAACAAATAACTTTTTTGAATAGAAAAACTGAACCATAAGAGATAAAGTTGCTGAAAATGTCTACAACTTTATCATGTAAGTTCACTTCAAACCCAAACTCTGAAAAACATAACATATAGACCAAGTTCTGTCAGATATCTGGAGCATGAAGCACATAATGGAGTATCAAGGTCTTTCCACTATGCAAAATGAATTTTCAGTTGTCAATACCTCAAACCTTGATTCTCACGTTATTCCCTACATAAAGCCACTTGCTTCTACGGTACTCCATGAAGGATTATCAATCATTGGTTACATGGTCTGTGGAGCTTTAATCAATAAACCAAGAAGAAGAAATTATTTATGTTAGTAAAGCTGTACTAAAAATATATGAGGAATGCGAATTCATATAATTCACTAATACATTTTCACTTTCATCCTGTTAAGAACAGTTACGTGCGAAATGGCCCGTCTTTTGGCAGGTAAAGCACTTGACCTTCTTCAAGTCCAGTTTTTACTTTTCGTCTTTCTGACCCTTCTTCTTGAATTATTTCTTACCCTTTTGATATTGAGAACCGCCCTTCTTCCCTTTCTTTTCAAACTTCTTGCCCTCCTCAAAGTAGGGTTTTGAATGGAAAGTACCAGCATCCTCAATCAAATAGGTCTGTCCAGAGGTTCTGTAAGCCTCTAGACACTCATCTTTCATCTCTAAATGCCTAGTTGTATCATTAAAAGTAATGATATTTTCGTTATGGATTAAGTTGACTTTCATATGCCCCCAACAAGTAAGGAGCGATCTAATCAGAGCTTGCACTTACTGTTCATCAGACAAGGTATAACCAGTTTCCTTCAGCTCTCTAAATATGTTGGTCATCTCTCTTAGATGTTGCTTCATAGAAGTGTTTGGCGTAAGCTTATAGGTATTGAATTTAATCATCAATCTCCTAAGCTCAGTGGTAAAAACACTACCAACTTTATCCTTTAGTACAATCCACATGTCTTGATCGGTTTTGTACGTCTCAAATTCACACATGATGTCATCTACCATGGTAATAAGAAGCATAATTCTAGCTATGTTATTCATCTTCCTCCAAGCCTGGTAAGCCTCCTGGTTTCTCCTTTGTTGGGCCAGATTCCCAGCTTCAGGTTTAGCTATAGCAGTCATTAAAGGCTCAATAGCATCTTGTTCCTCTAAGATGTATTGGACCTTTCGGTGCCATATATCCCAGTTATCCCTGTTGAGTTTTCAGCATTATTTAGTTTAGCAATAATATTCTTGGTTGCCATTTTCAGTTTTGAGGCAAATCTAGATTCTCTTTTTAAAGAGAATCGTACCAAAAAATATTTTAGTCACACAGCACAGTGAAGTATACAATATCATGTATTTATATTATTCTTAACTAGAAAATAATGACATTACAAGATCCACGATCAGGAGCATACGTTTGTACCTCCCATTACACAGATACTAACAACAATCATTATGTTCTATCAAAAATTCTATATGAGTACTTTAACAATAAAACACTACTTTTAGACGCCCTATCTTCTAAAAGCTCCTACTTATAAGAAGCATGCTTAGATTATACACGAATAATCAAATTGTATTTTAAATGAACTTCTTTAAATAAAATAAGATTTGTATTCCATTTACAATGTAGGAAATCATGTCTTCAAAAATAATATAAAACATAAGCAGTGCCAGTACTAAGAGATATCAATCAAGATAACAGAAAAAAAAATTAAAAAATAGCTCTCTTTAATTTTCTGATCTTTAGTGACTTAAGCATAAATTTTGAAGTTCTCTCTATAACGTCAATCCAGAAAGATTTTCTAGTGTGTTAGCCTTTATCTCTTACTTGTCTTGTGTATTTTATCATGACTTTAGCGTAAAAATTTTTTTCTTATTAGTCATGAACTTGGCATAATCATAGAGATCTTTATAAATGTCATTTTTTTAATGTTCGTGAGTATGGCTCTTTGATCTTTAGCTATCGTTTAGCCAAAGTGAGGGTACTTATGTTGGATTACTTCTTCTTCTTCCCCATTCATAAGTTATTTAGGAAGAGAAAGTGCAGAGTTAAATCTAGAATCTATGAATATCAATTGAAGTTCTTCATGTAGAGGTTCTTCCACTCGATCCTCATAATCCTTCTCAGGGTTCTGCTCAAGATCCCCTTCTAGATCTGTATCTGGATTTTCTTTAGGGTCCTAATCAAGATTTTCTTTTGAGTACATCTTTTAGCGAATTAAATTTTAAGAGATAGAATAGAAATAGAGAACTATTGTTAGGAACTGCCAGCAAACACATTTCCAATATAGGAACATCAACAAGTGTTTTTTCATGCCAATATTTAAACATTATTGTCTTTTATTATTACTCCTCCAGTCCTTAATATAAAAGCTAGTTGATTTTTTTTATAGATTAAGGAAGTCAAACAAATCAGTTAATTATAACTAATATAAGAGCTAGTTGACAAATTTGGGTAGATTAAAGAGTATATAATATGAATTCGTCTCATAATTAATTTATTTATTTAGCTTCTTTAATCTACCTAAAAAATTTAACTAGCTCTTATATTAAAGATCGGAAGGAGTACTATAATTATCCCTGAATGTGGAAATCTATTCAAATGAGTTCCTCTATTGTAAATCTCCCATTTGAAAATTGTTGATGTCAGTATGTAAGTTTCAGCAACACAACTTTGGGATTGACCCTTTTGGGGTCCTTTTCTTATGTCGTCTAAAAAGGGAAAATGCTTTTAATTTAGTATTGGTAGTTGTTAATATTCTAGAAAATTAAATATCAAACTTGTTGAAATCTGTCACTACTTGTTTACCTTCAAAAAAAACAAAAAAGTTTAAGCCATATCAGCATATCTAAGCTGATTTTTGCTGAATTGCATCATATGTTACAACTTTGAAATTCTAGCTACAGAGATTATCAACTTCAGGATATTGATTTTGTTTATATAATATATGCCTGGTTGAGGTTTCAATTTGCTTTTCCAACTTTTCAGCGCATTCAGTGATTCACATAATCTTTACAAAGCACCAGTAAATTTTTGGACTTTCGAGAAGTACTTCCATTTGACTAAAAGTTGTATCCTTGCAATCTTCTAAAAATTAATTTTCTTACTTAAGATCCAGGATATATATTTTCGGTATTGTAAACTACTATGTACAAAGGTTCGAACATAAGGGCAATAATTATTTTGTTATTTTGTGGAATATAATGGATACTTGCATTTGGTTGCAGGTGGATATGTAGTAATGCAAGAAAAAATGACAAACTATGTAGTCCCTGATCTGACTGATTTCAAGGTCTGCATCTTTCACTAAATTTGTATTTAGGGTTTAGGGTTTCAGGCTTTCTTTCTCATTATGTTAGTACTTGTTGCGTCCTTGTGATTCTACCCGAAATCGTTAAAATAGTATATGCCAAGCTCATCGCTGGTTATTATTATTATGTTAGACCTAATCCCTGTTTGTAATGGAGGATGCTTTTGTAATTGCAAAAGCTTTTTTCTGTTGGGACTGATTTAAAAGAGCTAGGCCCTTCTCTTTGTTTTCAGAATCTTTTGAACCATGAATTATTATATTATTACTCGCGAATATATTTTGCTGTTTAACGACTAGTGCCCCAGTTACAGCATCATTCTTTATTATGCAGTATCCATCTTAGAAATAAGTATATTTGTTATTGTAATAAACAGATTATTTTCCCAAGGTGGCAAAACCAATTCCATTGTCTTCCATCTGTGGATTCTTATTTATATTTAAGTTCAAATTAAAATAATCATGTTAATATTAAAACAACTAAAGCGTTTATATAGAGATCAAAATAAGTTATATTATTTATTAATTATAAATGGTATACCTTTTAATATATTTTCTTGGGTTTTTATAAATGAAAAAAATATTTTTGGAGAATTATTTCAATTAAGTCTATCAATATTCGAATCTGACATGATCAAATAGTCACATCAAACAAAATTATATTTAACTAGGTTTGATAAATGGGTAATCATGTATTTGCTACATTGTGAGCTTAAATAATGTGTAAATTTATTTTTTTTATTCTATTAAGGGTGTTGCCAAATTATTTTAGGAATTTTTTTCGAGGTTTAAAATGTAAATAGTTTTCATCTCTTTTAATAAGTGTGTTTCTTAGCATTTAAATTCATATTCTTCTTCTTACAAGAGGTGGGGTCACTTACCAGATTAACTAACAGTTTATTAGTGTGTAAATTTAAATTTTTATAATCAAAGCAATGTTTTTGAGATGCAATCCTATTATGTCTTGATTGCAGGTGCATAAAGATAAGGGCCAAGCACACATGGAATTTCTTAGAGCTGATTTCTTTTCATAATACTACACTTTTCGGGATAAGCGGCTCAGTATCGCTTAAATGAGGTCTCGATTTTGAGCCTTGGCGTATACAGAAAATCCCTATTGGGAGACTCACTTACCATAACCAGGTGCGCGATGCGGGTCGGATCCAGATATAGTCGGGGCAAAACTCCGATAAATCGGGATAAATCGGGTGGACAAAAAAAAATAGTACACTTTTCAGCTCCACTTTCAAAATTAGGCGCCCCAAAGACTCCGTTTAGGTTAGGTTATTGGAAGAACATAATTCTTATACATCCCTGAATTATTTATTGCATTCAAGCATGATTTTGTAAGCTTGAAAACCATTGGATGGCATTAAATGTTGCTAGTAGAGAATAAGGGAAGACATCATCAGGAACTTCGTTCTGCTTAAATTAGTCGTACACATCTAGAAATTGGATTAAATGGCTGTTGGGATCTTCATCAATGTTTCCAGCAAACCGTCCCTGAATATGTATTTTTTTTATGAATATGTATTTTGGTCCCTGTAGACCACTTTTTGAAAAATTATATATAAAATATATAGATTATTATATTTCAATCTGATTTCTTTAATTTTTTTTTATGTCCATTATTAGCAGCTCATGGATATCTAGCAATATAAATAAAAGGGGGACAATTGGGTTAGTAATTTCATTCTTGTAAATATAATTACTCGTGACCGATGTGGAAATATTTAGTCCGGTTTGGATGTTTAATTTCTACAGCGGATGTTATATAGACCGATGTGAAAATATTTTGTCCGGTTTAGATGTTTACTTTCTACAGCGTATTTATATTGACCGAGGTGGCAATATTTAGTCCGGTGTCTGTTTTATAAAAAAAGGCAATTTTTACACCGGTTTTAAAAGTAACCGATTTAAATATAAACACCTGGTGCATATTAGCTTCGTCTTATATCTGCCTCTTCAGTTTCCTGTCTATGCTTTCCCGCTCGCTTTCTTTATTTGTCAGACCGTTCATTTCACTTCTTCGGTTCCCAACGTTTGTAGTCATTATGATAGAAGGCCAAATGCATTCTTCTATATTCTTATTGATCATGAACGTTAACCATATATATATATGTATACCATTCTTCTGTTTTCTTTTCTTTTCATCTATCTGACTCCTCCAATGGCCTCTTCCTCACGCACGCCTCCTTCTCCACCCCACAAAAGAAACAGAGACGACTTTGAAGACAAACATCCTGATCCTCACCCCTCTGTTCCTTCTCCTCCTCCCCTGGTTGTGACTCTGATGGAGAGCCTTGAGGAACTCATACTGCGCTTCAATGGGCTGGAGGACTCCGTGGAAGAACTGAATCGCAAAGTTGACAGACTGAAAGCAAGTTTCAGAGATTTCCGCTCAGAAGTTTGCCGCCATCAACCCCGTGATAGCTTCTTTAATCCTGTTGATCTCACCCAATCTGATGACTCCCAAAACTCCGAGTCTGATGAGTAGTGAAAGATTGCAACTTTTATATATTCTGATATATATATTTTTTTTGTGTAAAAGTTGATGACGTGGTCTCTGTATCACTTCAAAAAAAAACTGATATATTTTACACCGGTCCATATATATTGACCGGTGTAAAATATACTCTATACAACTTTTATATGTATATCTACACCGGTGTAACATTTTGTCCGGTGTATATTTTCTTACAAAATAAACATTTTTTTATTTTTTTACCAAATACTCTTTTATTTGGTACATTTCTCGCGCCTTCCATCTCTCAGTTTTCCCTGGTTCGCGCATTAAGACTTCTCGGCGCTTCACAGACAGTGAGTTTTGTTTTGAACTCCTCTCGAGAACTAAAAATTTATTCTCTCCATGCATTAGCTGCAACGTAATGGTTTAATTTCTTGTTTTCTGCTTTTCTAGTTCCTATAGTCTTCCACAAATATGGATCGTAGTTGGATAAATGCTAAACGAACAAGTGTTGAGTATGCTGAGGGGGTGAAGGAGTTTTTGGATTTTGCTAAACGGAATGGTGATGATGACAATGGAAGGTTTTATTGTCCTTGTGTGAGTTGTTTGAATGAGAGGAAACACAGTCCTGCTGATATTTACACTCATCTAATTTGCGAGGGGTTTTGTAAGAGTTACACGGTATGGGTATGGCATGGTGAACAGGTGGAACAGACCTTTGACGATGACATGGATACTGATGATCGAGTAGAGGACATGATTCGTGATGTTGGAGAAGATGCTTTTATGCGGTCACATGCATATGGTAATATGTGCAATGATGCAGAAAAGCCTCTATACCCAGGGTGCAGAAAATACAACCTGTTGAATGCAGTGTTGAGTTTGGTAAGTGTGAAAGCGCGGCATGGGTGGAGTGACAGTAGTTTTTCAGAATTACTTCACTTGTTACAGGACATGTTTCCTGAAGAAAATGTGTTACCCAAACGCTATTATGATGCGAAGAAAATAATAGGTCCTTTAGGCATGCAGTATAGAAAGATTCATGCATGCCCAAATGATTGCATATTGTACAGGAAAGAGTTTGAAGATGAGGAGAAGTGTCCAATATGTAAGACACCAAGGTACAGATCAAACAACTCTCCTGCCAAGTTGTTATGGTATCTTCCAATTTTACCAAGGTTTAAGCGACTTTTTTCTAATGAAGATGATGCAAAGAAATTGTTATGGCATGCAAATGAAAGGATTAATGATGGAAAGATTCGTCATCCTGCTGACTCTTTGCAATGGAAGAAGATTGATGACTTATTTCCCGAGTTCGGCAATGAACCACGAAACCTAAGGCTTGGACTTAGTACGGATGGAATGAACCCTTATAGTAGCCTTAGTAGTATACATAGTTCATGGCCCATCCTTCTGGTGATTTACAACCTATCTCCCTTGCTGTGTATGAAACGGAAGTATGTAATGTTGTCTATGCTGATCTCAGGACCAAAATAACCGGGAAATGACATAGACGTTTACCTAACACCCTTGATCGAAGATTTGAAGAAGCTATGGGAAGGTGTGAATGTTTTTGATGCTGTTAAGAAGGAGGTCTTCAATATGCGGGCCATGATCTTTTGTACAATTAATGACTTTCCTGCATACGGAAATTTGTCAGGGTATAGTGTTAAGGGCCATAAAGCATGTCCGATTTGTGAGGAAGGGACTTGCTACTATCAACTTCGTCATGGAAGAAAGACAGTCTACCTAGGTTATAGGAGATTTCTAAGACAAGCCCACCCATACCGTCGACTGAAGAAGAAATTTTATGGCGGCCAAGAATTTGAAAATGCTCCAAAGCCATTGACTGGCGAACAAGTTTATGAAAAGGTGAGAGACATCAATGTCACTTTCGGTAAGCTTACCAAGAAAAGTGAGAAAAATGTATGGAAAAAAAGATCTGTGTTCTTTGAGCTTCCTTATTGGCGACATCTTCATGTAAGGCACTGTCTTGATGTGATGCATGTGGAGAAAAATGTGTGTGACAGCATTGTTGGAACACTTCTCAACACACATGGTAGTTCCAAAGACGGTTTGAAGGCAAGATTGGATTTGGAAGAAATGGGAATACGGGAGGAGTTACATCCGAGGCCAGATGGTGAGGGGAGCTATCATGTTGAAGAGACTAACATCTTGTCCAAGGCTGAGCGAAGAAGTATTTGTGAGTGTTTGCAAGAAATCAAAGTTCCCTCTGGGTACTCATCTAATCTTAAGAGGATTGTGTCCATGAAAGATTTGAAATTAGTAGGCCAAAAGTCTCATGATTGTCATGTATTGATGCAACAATTACTCCCAGTGGTTGTTCGAGGAATCCTTCAAGATGATTTGAGACACATTGTAACCCGACTTTGCTTCTTCTTTAATGCTATATGTGGCAAAGTCTTTGAGACTGAAAAGTTGGAGGAATTGGAGCACGAGGGTTATGTTATTTTGTGCCAGCTTGAAAAACAGTTTCTTCCTTCCTTTTTTGACATCATGGTACACCTCATCGTTCATCTAGTGCGAGAGATAAAACTGTGTGGCCCTGTATACTTACGATGGATGTACCCATTTGAAATATACATGAAAATCCTTAAAGGGTATATGAAGAATCCAAATTGGCCCGAAGTATCCATTGTTTAAAAATATGTGGCCGAAGAAGCTATGGATTTTTGTCAACAATACCTGTCTAAAGTAAGACTTACTGGTCTCCACAAACTCATTGCCAAACAGAGGGGTCAACGCGGAATGTCAGTGAGGAGTGTTGATCGTAATGAACTGCAGCAAGTACACTTACACATCTTGAATAACATTGATGAAGTTCAAGATTATATTGTTGTTCATAAAGATCTTGTCTGGAAAACAAATAATAGGATGACAGAGCAAAGGCTGATTAGAGAACACAACAAATCTTTTGCACATTGGTTCAAATTGGAGGTTGAAAATGAGGATTGTGTTTCTGATACAGTTAGATGGTTGGCATGTGGTCCTGAACATAATGTGATCTGTTGGAATTCATTTGATATCAACGGGTATTCCTTTTATACGAAGTCCCTAGATGATAGAAGTAGCGTGCAAAACAGTGGTGTTATGTTAGTGGCTAAAGCTATGCATTTCTCTAGTTCAAAAGACAACAATCCTAAATTAGCAGCCATCCCTTATTATGGCGTTGTTGAAGAGATTTGGGAGGTTGACTACTCCAAATTCAAAGTTCCCGTATTCAAATGCAAGTGGGCTAATGTAAACAACGGGGTTATGGTCGATCAGTTAGGATTTACACTTGTGGATTTGAATAATATAAGTTTTGGGGATGAACCTTTTATTATGGCAGACCAAGTAAAGCAAGTGTTCTTTATCACTGATCCTCAAAATGAAAGATGGTCTGTCGCGCTCCAAGGAAAAAGGGTTGTTGACAATGATGATTCTTTTTATGAGATCCCTTCTTTTTCAGTAGGTTTACCACAATTAAATGAAGAAGAAGTGGATTCTGATTAATTTCTATGTGTTTCTTGTTTTTGATGTAGTCTAAACATGCAATTTTAAGTTTCTTGTTATGATTGCGTATATGATTTTGATGTAATAATAACAGAGACAGATTCTTGTTCTATAAGAATGTTGTGACGCCAAGGATGGGATGATATATGATGATGTAGTTTAAAAAAATAACTACAACATTAACACCGGTCTTAAGTGCTATCCGGTGTAAAAAGTCACTACTGACAATTTGTAGTTCGATTTTACACCGGGTTATACTTTATCCGGTGTTATACTTTATCGGTGTTATTTTTTACACCGGTTGTAAAAATTATCCGGTGTAAAATGTAACAATTTTACATCGTTTATGTTTTTGTCCGGGTTAGAATAATTTACAACCGGTGTTAAATGTTTATATTCATTTTTTAAGCCCGCCCCTTGACGCGATGACCTTCATTCTCCTTTCTCACGTACTCTGTCATATCGCCGCTCGTCGTGCTCTGTGGTTCTCGCGAGGCTTCTCCGTGCTCGATCAGTCGTTCTTCTCTGTTGTCTCTCTCGTTCTGCTATTCCGTGTACGTGTTCTCTGCATTTTTTTCCCTGTGTACGTGCGTTGCCGTTTTTATGTTCGTTTAATCTAGGTTTTCTATTTTTCCTGATGAATGCTGGCACATCTTTCCATTCATAACTGCTAAAGGAACAAGTTTTGTGTATTCTGACGGGTTGAAGGAAAAAGGGTTAAGTCTGTTTTCAATGTTTTTTGATGTTGTTATTGCGTACATAGGAATATGGAGGATAGAGTTACTCAGATTGAGGCAAGCGATGCTCCAAGCGCCACTACGCAAAGGAAGGGCAGAAGTGCGACTCGTTTGAAAGATATTACGAAGGACAGGATAGAGGGGAAACTGCTTCCGATAGAGTTTGACAGAAACTGGAACCCAACTGGTGAGCACAGGACAAGGTACGTAAGTTTTGTCAGCCTCCTAGCACGCAACAAACCTAGCATCACCTATTTGACTTGGGATGCTGTGGATGATCGCGTGAAGAATTAAATTTGGGACACTATCCAAGTATAGGAACTATCTAATATTGCATGCAGAGCAATACCAAATACACAATTGTTTGTTGATTACTCTGCTTTCAATGGCAAACATTGCAGCTCACTTACGATGTGCCCAACAATGAGTTCTTGAAGAAGAAGACGTTGTCATATTACGCTGAGCGTTGGAGGGAATTCAAGACACAACTAGCTCGTCAGTATCTGTATGGACAGGGCAGAAGTGCTCATCCTCAACCTTCTCCATGCAGCAAGTATCAATTCATTGACGAAGCTGCGTGGGAACAATTTGTTAGGAATCGGACCACGCCAGTAGCAATGGTGAGTGTATCCTTTTGTATGTGGTTGCAGAAAACGTATCAGAATATCATATGTATTGATTTTAAATACTTCATGTCTTGTAGGAAAAAAGAGCAAAAGCGATTGAATACGCCCTCAAGAATGATTGCCCCCACACAATGTCTCAAGGGGGTTCTGCCAAGGCAGAAAAAGAGTTGTTGGGGGTCAAGAGGAAGAGGCTAGAAGAAAATGCTGGGTCGGATCCTAGTGTTCTTCTTGACCCCCCCTCTCCGATACGTCGCGAAGAAAAATGGTTGTACGCTCGCCAAAGAAAGAGCGGAACTTTTACAAGCGACAATGCTCGCATGATTGCTGAAAAAATTGTAAGCACTACTTGCATTATTTTGTGTTAGTAGACTATATATAATTATATCATTTTCCTTATGTTTGTTCTTTCTATGTTATAGAGTGATCTTAAACAACAAGAGTCCCATGGATCCTTCAAGTCAGATGGTAGGAATGACATCTTGACTGTTGCCACTGGGAAACAAGAACATGGGGGCCGTGTCAGGGGAGTTGGAAGAGGTGTGGGTATAAGAGATTACTTTGGAGCATCTCAAACACGTTCCCCACATGTGGTGCCGAGGGCAGAGTTGGCATCCTTGCTCTCCACCATAAGGGCAGAGGCTAAGGAAGAGGCTTGGATAGAAGCTAGGGCACAAGCAGAAGCTTCAATTGAGGCCCGATTACAAGAGGGGTTCGCAAAGATGAAGGAAGAAATGTTGTCCATGATGACATCAAGGCAGCAAGAGCCAACTGATCCCCTCCCGCCCTCAACTGCAATCCGTCCAAGCACTAAGGGGAGTTGTTGCTTGCCGCTGTCAGAGGATGCAGAACATTGTGATCTATATGTTGAGGATCCTCTTAGACGCTTAGTGGCACGTGGCTCCATCCATAGCCTAGGGGCAACTGTTCACCACAGCCAAATTCAGGACGATCAATTAAGGGTGACAGTTGAAGCCGTGCTAATTGGAGATGCTCTTGTCCCAATTCCCACTGATGAGGTGAAGACAGTGAGCCAAGCAAAAGGGACTTTCATATTGTGGCCAAAGCATCTTATTTCGGATCACGTCGCCTCATCCCCCGGCCAACTTCCCAGTACCCTTCCCACTTTGAATGCCATGCAACGTGTGATCCTAATGGCATATGACAAAACGTTCTATGTGGACGCGTTGCCTATGGATTCAGTTGTGGGCGACATGGGGGCACCGGCCTTCCTGGACCATGCGGACGTCAAATCTCTGATCACTCCCAAGGAAGAACTGACATCCGGCTGCATCCAAGTGTTTTTTATGTAAGTATAATTTAAATGTAAATATATGTAATAACAAAGTTCAAGTCTTACAACTAATGTCGTGTATGCACTGCCTGTAGGTACATGCAAGCTGAGTTGGTTTCCTCCAAGGGCAAACAACAAAAGTTCGGATTCCTAGCCCACTTCAGATTTATGCTAAATCAACCATAAATCTCTTAACGCGAACATAAATCAACCATACGACACACAGTTCTTAAATTTGAAATCAACTTACTCAACTTCATTAAATAGAAATCTTTCCCCTGCCATCTAAAGCTAATGGTATGACAAAGTTATGTTCCATTTTAACATTAGTAAGTCGAAATGTTAAAGATAAGGGAACCTCACCTAATCCGAGGTTGCGCCCTTCGATATTAGTATATGCTTACCAAAAGAATTGTCCATCAGTATCAAGCAAGCACTACTGGTCAAATTAGAGAAGATAATTGACAAGGAAGTTCCTTCTCTGCAAAAATCAATTTTAATATTGCATTGACTATTGAATTATATTACATTAGCTTTTCAGGTGTTCAAAAGGGGTTTCGGGAAATAAAAATTATATAAATATAAAAATTATACATTATTTAGACTAGTTATTACCATAACTAATTTAAACAGTGGTATTTTTTATTGAACGTGTACTCTTTAAATTAGTTGAAAAAACAATCAGTTTAAAAATTACTTTTTAAATTAGTTGTATATTCAGTATAAAAAGTCTACACTGGTTATATTTAGATCGATCTCAAGTCTAATCTAAAATACTCATTTTAACCGATCTAAATGATGTACGTTCTTCATAAAAGAATGGAAGGGATGGTTGGAGACAAATTTGACTTGGAGAGGGCATGACGAAGACAAAATATTTTGGCCGGAGACATTTGCAACAGGCTGCTAGTATATCTGGAGATGGAGGAATATGCTTAACCATGATCCTGAAGGTATAATTCCAAAAGATACTGGAAGAATCATCCTTCAATATCTGAGGAACTACCGGATTAGATGGGATGGAAGCACAGGTGGCTTAATCACAGATAGAGTTCAAATGGTGGGATGGAAACAACCTATGAAAGGATGGTGCAAATTGAATACTGATGGAAGGGGAGGGTCCATAGGAGAAGCTGGGTGTGGAGGATTTATAAGGGGAGATTGTGGTGAGTGGTTGAGAGGCTTTTCTAAGAAGCTTCAGAAATGTAGCGCAATTACAGCAGAGGCTCGGGGACTGTATGTAGGATTGATGTTATGTTGGTCGATGGGATTCAAAAAAATAGAAGTGGAATGTGATGCTCTAAGGATAGTTGAATGTATTAACGACCAAGCAGATGAGGCAGAGATTCGAGGGCTAATCCAGGAGATTAGAAATCTCGTTACAAGAGACTGGCAAATACAAATTAAACATGTTCACAGGGAAGCTAACAGATGTGCAGATCAACTAGCTCGGATCCAACTTAGTACGAAACAGGAGAGTGTTGTGTGGTCTACCCCTCCAAGGGAAGTGGAAATGTTGATTAAGCAAGATTTAGAGGGAGTAGTAACTCCTCGTATAATAACATGTTAATGTACTGGGCATAGCCCCTTTTATCACCAAAAAAAAATGATTATTTTTCTACTAGTGATATCATTGTTTTAGTTTTAGTAAAATCTAGGTAAAGTTGGTATAATTTACTTTTCTTGTAATATATTCTCTCTTTTTTTAGAATTCATTATAATATATTCTTGTGAATGATTTCACCGGAGGTACAAATTATAAGCGTATGACCCACTAAGGTTGCGTTTGCCTATTGAACAAATACTCAATTGGGACAAACCCAAATGGCATACATTTCTTACACGTAATATCCGCACCACAAAAGAACATGGTTAGGTTCATTTTCTCTATGTCCCACCAAAATCCAAAAGGACTACGGAGTTAGCCCCCACCATGCTTGCCACCAATGCTTAAAGAACTAAATTGCATCCAGCAGTTGGACGATTGACTAGACTTGTTAACGGTTTGGTTTAAGTTGAAAAATTATTTTTATAATTGAATCTGGTTAGAGTTGAGAAGCCTTTGAATCAAAACCTAAAATTAGACTAGAACTTGGAACCATTCTAGTCTAATCTATAATAATCAAGATTCATATTCTTTCAAGGACCATTTTCTTAAAGCTGGTCTCTATACCTACTCAAAAAGTCTGCTAAACAATTCTGTTTACCTTTAATTATTATAACTTTAAATGAATAACAAGAAAAGAATACACTCCATCGTGCTCTTCTTCTTAATACAATAGCATCAGGACATTTTTTCTCAACAAAAACCTTTACCTGAGAATTATCAGTCTGAACTTCAAATTCTTTTGAAACAATCCAGTGTTCAAATTTTTTTTATAGGCTTTATGACAGCAAGGGTTTCTTTTTCGTTGATGTCATAATTTATTTCTGCTCCTGTAAATTTACCAGATGCATACGAAACCACAGGATTTATTTTATTATCTTTTATTCTTAACACTGCTCCCCAACATAAATCAGAAGCATCTGTTTGAATACAAAGATAATCGTCTTCTTGTGAAATTTGTACTAGAATTACTATTTCACAGATAATTCTTTTTACCTTTTCTAGTTCCTTTGTATCTTTTTTAGTTCATTCAAAAGGCTTTTTACCCCTTAACTTTGACCGTAATTTTTCTCTTATTTTAGAGCAATATCGAATAAATTCTTGGGCATAATTTATTATTCCTAATATTTGTTCTAATTGTTTTCTTTTTTTAAGAATATTAGGAAATACTTTTATAGAATTAATAATATTTTTTAATAATTCTATTTTTCCATTTCCTATTTTTCTTCCGAGAAATTCTATTTCTGTTTGTCCAATTATTGCTTTCTTTTTTGAAATATCTAGTCCATTTTATTTTGCTTTCATCGCAAACACAAACAAATGTTTTTTATGGTCTTGCTCATTTTTTGAATATACTAAAATATCATCAATATAGACTATTATAAAGTGATGATATTTATTGAATATTCTATCCATTCTTTCTTGAAAGATAGAAGGACTTGTTTTCAATCCCATAGGCAATACATTCCATCGTAATGCCCATTTGGTACAGAGAATGATGTGTATTCTCTACATTCTTCTTTTAATTCTATTTGAAAAAATCCTGATTTACAATCAAACTTGCTAAATATTTTAGCATTCTGGATTTTATCAAAAAGAATATCTTTTCTAGGGATGGGATAAGTATTAGCTTTAACTACTGCATTCAAAGGCTTATAGTTAATAACTAATCTTGGTTCTCCTAGTTTTATTTCTGAATAATTTCTCACTAAAAATCCTGGACAATTCCAAGGACTTTGAGAGGCTCTTATTAACCTTAATTTGAGATTCTTTTCAATAATAAGGGGAAATTCTTCTAAATCTTGTTTAGAATATCTCATAGGTTTTTTGTAAACCGGTTTCTTTGCTAATACTTCAATTTTTGCTACATAATTACACCTATTAGCAAAGGCTCTTGGATTTTCTTCAAAAACATCTTCTAATGCTTTTTGCAAATTAGATGTTATTTAAAAAAAATTATTATACCTAGATCACCATGCTGGGCTGTCGTACTCTGATGGGAATAAGTATAATGATGCCTATAAAGTTTTATTAATAAAGGCACTATTATAGGTGTTTGACAATGTGTTTTTGTAAAGACATATTTACTTTTAAAAGTAAATTCGCTAAACACGTGTCTTAATATTTTCATTCCTAATATAAGATCACAACCAATATTAGGATTATAATAAAATTCAGTTACTCTGAATTGAATATTTTGTATTTCTAATAAAAGATATTCATATCCTTTCTTATATTCTGTTGAGTTTTGGTTTACATCTAATGCAACCTTAACCGTAAGGTTATCAAATTCTTTGATTTTTCTTGCAATCAAATTTATTGTACAACCTGTATAAATTAACACATGAAACAGTTTGTTATTTATTTTTACTGCAATATAGGGAGTTTCCCTAATCACATCTGTTGACCTTAAAGTCATTTATTTTTACATAATTATTTGCTAACACACATTGATGTGTTTGCAAAAAGTCTTGTCCTAATACTATACTCGTATTAGATTGAAATAATTCAAATGTATGAATTATTCTTTGCTCTTTTCCTGTAGAATCAATAAATAAACATATTAATTCTACTTTTTCTTCTACATGAGAGATAGTGGTAAGACTGATTTGATAGATCTTAGGCTGATTTAGCTTTCTAGGTTCATTCCATTTTACTAATTCTGGAGTTATATGACTATGAGTAACAGCAGTATTAATCATAGCATTCTGAAAATTTATATCTTCATTCAAAATAGAAATTTTTATTATGAAAGGCTTTAGTTCTGTATTGTTAGAACTAGAAGCTTCTTCTGGGATTCTGGGAATATCTAATGACATTCTTTGTGGTTCTTTAATCATTAATTGTGTATTATTTCTAATACTTAATGATCGCTGTCCAAATTGTAACCTAAGAGTTCCTAGATTATTTTCTCTATTTCTATTAAATTCTATCTGTACAATTTCTGGTAGAGATTGTTCGTCAGATGGAATTTCTTCAAGACTAATGAATGTTCTAAATACATTAGGTATAGTCATTGTGTCTCTTACACGTTTCTTGACAGTATGTGATTTTGTAAATGCATACAAAATTCTTACTTCTATGGTTAAGAGATCTGATCCTTGAACCATGTCTATTCCACTTAATTTATAACAAAGCTTTATTGCTCTATTTTTATTTTTATCTCTAGTAGTAATACTAAAGTCTGGAAATATGGTAAATTTTAGTTTCTGATAGATCAGTTTCCTAAAATTACACCTAATAAACTAGATTTTATTTTATCTGTAATTCTATCATCCATTAGATAGATTTGTATAGGAGTGTTTATCCCCTTCTTAAAATATCCTTTTATTATTATTTCTACTGCTCCAATATAAATATCGAAAACATTATTATCTCTTATTTTTTATAATTTTTCTTGAATTATCGATTCTGAAAACAATGGAATCTCTGAACTTCCACTTAAAGCTTCAGATATTTCCACCTGTTTTTTAATCATTCTTTTTACAAAATATTGTTCTTTATATTTTGTAAAGGATGGTAAAAGTCTGGATTGAAAACATCCTTTGGCTCTAAAGTTAAGACTTCTTTATTTATTCTTTCTGAAAGTATAGGGTCAAATATTATGGTTTCTTTATTCATATTCTGACTCCGAACTTTCTTCTTCTGAACTTTCTTCTGTTATTTCATATATACTCTCATCTGATGAGTATAATTCTTCTCCTTCCTTACAAGGATATAAATCAAATTGATTTACCATTGTTTCTAACATTTTTGTTTTTTCTGTAGTTTTCTTTTTCTTAGGACATTCATTGGCATAATGTCCTTCCTCTTGACATATAAAGCATGTACATTTTTTCTTTGGTGGTCTTCTATATTTTCTATTGGATCTTTTCTAATATCCATTTTTAGGTCTTCTTTTGTAATTTTTATTTCTTTTAAAAATCTTCCAATTTTTCTTATAGTTTTTAAATCTTTTATTTGTTTTTCTTTCTTCACATCCCCATGTAGGTTCTTTAAATTTTTTACAACAAAGTTTTTTCTTTGTCATCCATTTGTCCATTTTTCTGTACATCTGTGAATCCTCACATTGTTTTTCAAACCAATACTTTATCTAGGCAGCTTTTCTACCTAAAGTATCAATTATAGTACTGTTTTCTCGATTTTTTAAATCTTTTTTGTATTATTTTTTTATTTTTGATCCCTAAGGTTCTTTGATTTTATCAAAGATTAACTGAGAATATGTTCTATATTCTTCATCTATTGGTCCTCCAAAATACCCTCTATACCAAATTTCTTTAAATTGGCATATATATTCTTGATAATAACATGGATTGCATAATCTTAATTGAGCTAATTTTAGTTTAGCTTCTTCTTTTTTATTTTGTCTATAATCTTCTTCGGACTGCTTTAATTGAGTTCCAACAAACTCCCAATAAAACACTGATTCTAACCTTGTTAGTATATCTTTAGTATTTTCTACTGTTAAGATATGGTCTTTTACTTCAGGTTGGATGTTTTGAAAGTAATAATCTACATTTCAGTGGTCATGAAATTATAAGCCTTTTCTTTATCCATTCCTTGTTGGATTATTATTAAAGTATTTTCTTTTATCCATTGGGATATTTTTTTCTTCTGATTTTTCTTCACAATCTATATTCAGTATTACCTCTGCAGGTTTTACTGGTTCTAAAGGATTGTTTACTGGTTCATATTTTAAAGTTCTTTCTTTATATTTTTCTGTAGGAATATACCTATCTACAAATTTTGCTTTGCTTTTTATTCTTTCTTCATGCCAGAAATCTGGTGTATGTAAAATACCATAGTTGTTTATACTATAACCTCCTGGTAGTTCTTCTTCCTTTATTTTTTTACTTTTTTCTTCTTTTAATATTTTTTCTTCTTTATTTCCTTCTGTGTTTTTTACTCCGAAAGTTTCTGCATCATTTGTTTTTAATTCTATTAAAGATATTTTTTCTAATTGCTCGATCATAGATTCTTCCATTTCTTCGGCTTGTGATTCTGTTCCTAGATATTCTTTTATCTGAGAATCTAATTTTTTAGTTTCTTCATTATCACTTATTGAAGAAAATTCTGTTTTCTCTTCTGGAAAGAATTCTCTTTTTTCATTACTTATTTCTTTTAATTTTTTCCATTGTTCAAATTCTTTTTAAAGTTTTTCTTTTTTTCTATTTTTCTTTAAACTTTAAAAATTCTTTAAATAAATCATTGTTTACTTCTGGTTTTTCCCATTCATCCATATAATACTTTCTATTTCTTCCTGGTTTTTCTATTTCTCTAAGAAATTCTCACCTCGGAGATATTGGTTCGTTTTTAAAGAATTTTTCTTCTTTGACTTGAGTTCTTATACTTTCTACTTCTAGCCTTATTTGTTCTGAAATTAGGCTTATTTTTTTCTAAAAGGATTTTTATATGAGCATCTATGTCATTGGTAGTTGCTGTTTTACCAATAATAAGTTTTTGAAGCTCTTTTATTTGAATTTCTCTTTCTATTTGTTGTCTTTCGAATTTTAACTTATCCATTCAAGGTAAGCAAATTTTGTTCAATTGGTATTCCTAATACTTCTGCCATATTAAAAATTATTTCTTTTAGACTCTTCTTTATTTTGTCTAAATTTTTCTCTTGTTTATTTAGTTTTTTATTAAAACTATTCCAGCTTATTTGCTTTTCTTTTATTTTGCTTTTTATTTCTTCTAAATCTTGATTATTTTCAAGTTTAGCAAGCTTTTCTTTTATATCCTGTTCTTTAGAAGATAACTGTTTTGATAATTCTTGTAGGTTTTGTTTATTATTACTAGTAACTAAGGGTGTTACTAATATTTTATTGAAAACTTTATTTTTTTCTCCTAATTTTTTCCATAGAAAAGT
The DNA here is from genome assembly GCA_037074615.1 of Leucaena leucocephala. Classification (NCBI taxonomy): domain Eukaryota; kingdom Viridiplantae; phylum Streptophyta; class Magnoliopsida; order Fabales; family Fabaceae; genus Leucaena; species Leucaena leucocephala. The sequence continues at coordinate 15,998,455 of CM073522.1, forward strand.
ATTTGTCCAATTTAGTTGCCAACAGCTACGTAAATAATTTTCGCTAAAGGGAACTAAAGGTTCTAATCTTGTTAAAGATTGACCTGTTTCTGAGAAACTTAACGGGTAATAGGTTCTTTTCTATATCATATTTTTAAAATTTTAATTCTATATTATTCCAATTATTTTGACTCATTAATCTGAATCAAATAGACTAAAAAATTATGTTTATAATAAAATTGGGTTAGAGTTGAGAAGCCTTTATTATAGATTTATTTCATTTTTTGATGAAATTATGAATTTATTTTTTATATATTATTACATATGCAAATAATTATTTCTATTAAAATTTTATTTAATTATCATTTCATCGGTTTAACTATCAATTTAATCGGTTAAACCATAAAAACAGAGATTAGCTGACTTTTGTTGCAATTTTAAAACATTGCTCATTTTCTTGCAAGAGAAAACAATAATGCATTACATATATGTACGTGGAGTGATTTGACAGGTTCTTAGAATTAATTATGTAATTTTAAATTTTAATACATAGCATGTACTGAAATAAACTTGACTTAGGATTTTATGTTTTGGTGATATTTTATGCGATGACTCATTATATAACGTTTCTTGAATTACGTGTAAGAGAAGAGCATGTGAGATGAACAATAGTGTATTTTGTAAAATAGAGTCTAGAAAGCTCCTTGGCAAATTCACAGTTAGAGTTTTTAACCTAAATTTTAATTTAAAAAAATAAAATAAATTGTTATATTTATCTAAAATAGTTTATGGATAAAACTATAATCTAAAATTATGATTTTGAATAAACTCCTAAGAATATCTTCTGGAATAATAAAAAAAATTATAAACTATCCAATTACTATTTTATCCTTACTTTTTCTTACACTCTCTCTTCTCTCTTCTCTCTCTTCTCTTCTCTCTCTCCTCTCTCTTTGAGCCATTGCCTTCTCTCCACCGCTATTTCTGCCATCGCCGTCACTAGGAGGGAGGAAGATGCTCTGTAGTAGTCGTAATCAGTGGGAGGTCGTGGTCGTGGTCGGTAGACGATGGAAATGGTGGAAGTCGTGGAGGTCGCTGTTTTGGTTTTGGTTCTTTAGATCCCAACATAGTCCGGTTCTCCTTCTCTCCTATTTTTGTCCTCGTCCCATTCTACTCTACCACTCGCCGTCGCCGTTGAAGGACTATCCACTACTTCTGTTGTCAACCGTGGAGAGAGAACAAGAGAGAGAGGAAAAAAAGAAAAGCAAAGAATGAACAATGCGTATGGTAGCAAAGAATATGGGGTGCTGACAGTGCTCAATTATTATTATTTTTTTATCTCATACCCTTTCTCATAATTTACCAATCAAAAAAATCCTTCTGATAATAACCATCCAAACACTTATTTATTTAAAAATACTTTTTTTCTATAAATTCTTCTTCAGAAACTCTTTTCTACAAACTGTCTAAAAATATTTTTTTTTATAAGTCATTGTTCAAAAACCTATCAAAACGGACCCATCAACTCATACTCTTTACAAATATACTAAATTCATTTTTAAATCAGATGTTAAAAAGATAAATACCGAAAAATAAATTTAAATAGTAAATGAATTCGTAGAGACATTAATTTAAAATTCATCAATATATAGTTTTGAATTGAATTTAAATAAAATAATAGGAGTATTTTTTTTTAGTTTACATATTATAATATACGAAATAAAATTTAAAATCAAGTATTTTCCTTTCTACCTAAAATGAATATGTGGACAAAATGTAAAATATATAGGAGAAATTACTGGAAAATCCCTCATTAAAATATTTATTAATTAAAGGTACCTCATGAAATTTGTTTAAGGACAAAAGTCATTAAATTAATATAACTTTTTTTTAATTATGTATAATATATTTTTAATTATGTTTAAACATATATATTTTTTAATATTTTTGCATATAGTTCAAAATAAGTTATAAATAATTAAAGAAAAATTATATCCACTAAAAATAAGTTTTACACGTCATATTTTATAAAAAAAATAGAAAATATATTGTATACACATAACTGAATTTGAGTTATACTTATTCTAATAACTAAATATCATTGGGCAATAAATTATCAAAATGAGGATTTTCAACTATTTTTTAAAATATATAACTATAACAAATACAAGGCTTTATTTTTATGTTTTTTGCCGACCCCACTTTATTGAGATTCATGTTAATATATATATATATATATATATATATATATCAGGGAGCAATTTTGTTTCAAAATATAATTAAAAAATTATCAAAAAATGTATGATTTTATTAAAAATATGAGAGAGAAGAGAGGGTGAAAAGAGAGAAAAGAGGAGAGAGGGTAAAGAAAAGAGATGAGAGATGATAAAGAGTGTAAGAAAAAATAAGGATAAAATAATAATCAGATAATCCATAAACTCTTTTACTATTTTAAAACTAGTTTTAGTAACTTATCTAAAATTTTAGTTTTAAACTATAATTTAGTCCAAAAATTTTTTTAGATAAATATAGTTATTTATTTTAAAAAAAAATTAAATTAAAATTTAGGTCAAAAATTATTTTAAAATTATTATTTTTTTTCTTTCCAAACAGTGAATATAATCATATTTAACAATCATACCAAATGTTAGTTAAGTTCAGACACGATTTCCAAAGGAATCATTGACTTTAGACCCACAAAGAGGACATTAAATTATCATTACCATTTTTTTATTTGATGGTAGTTTCAATTTGTGATTTTATAATTCTACTATTTAACTGAAAAATAGTTACGACCAAATAAATAAAGGTATTCTATACAAGTGACTGCACGTTATCCCCCTGGGATTGGGATGTGATATTAATTTTTTATAAACTATTTTTAATGGGAACGCAAAAATGAACGCAACTGGCCCTCTAATTTTAAAATATATATATACCTTTTTTGGCAAGTAAACATGTGGCTTTTTACACATTGGAAAACGAGCTTGATTTATTTTATTTTTTTTCTCAACGAACTTGGAAAATGAGAAAAATTAAAATTTAAAACTTGGAAATTTGCAGTACCCATTTTAATTTTAAAACATAAACCGAACCAAATCCATCAATTTGCACCCAAAAAAAGTGAAAATTGTAGAATTTTTTAATGAAGTCAACTTGTTTCAATATTTTTTTTTATGGATTTGGTTTATTTATAGATCAAATTTCAATGAATTTATACATATTATAATATGTGATCAAAAGTGCATTTAATCTATATATTATTAAAAGTTACTGTCAATCTGTCGAGTTTGGTTTCTAGCCAATGAAAATCTTTTGAATTTTTCATGCTATGATTTGCCCTCCTAAGCTAACAAATTTTTTTTATACCATTATCAATGAATTCGGATGAATTATTATTTCTAAGCACATCACTTTTAGTCATCAATAATTATCAACATTTTTTATTTTGCCACCAATCATCAACATTATTATATATATGGGGAAAATTAGCCCCCTAGTCCTTATAATTTCATCATATTTAGAATTAGGTCCTTCTAATTTTATTTATTTTTATTGATCTGCATTGCTTATATGTACAAAAATCAATCCTTTCCTCTTCTCTTCCCTCCATTACAATAAATTTGTTTGCAATATCAGCAAGGGTACATACATTACAGCAAGCATACAGCAGAGAGAATGGAACTGTAAGATGAGAAAGAAGAAAGGAAGGGTTTATAGACAAGTTCATCGATGTGGTATCGGGAGAGAAAGTCCCACAATTTGCAGTAACATGGCAGAAGCAGTGGGTCGATGATATTCATGAATAAGGTCTACACTTTTGACCAGTTTCTAAGCTAGTTTCTAATTAGGAAAATAAATCTCATTAGAAATTTTTGAATATTATTAAAAGACCAAAATACCTTATATAATTTGACAGCTCTAGGTTGAGTAAAATTTATATTTTTTTAGTAAATCAATTATTGAGGCAGATACTTTTATCTCACAACGACCACTCTTGAGGAGTGCAACAAATTTCAACCAAGACGACTTCTCTCGTGCATTCTCTTTTCTTTTTAATAATAAAGATATTATGGTCATTTGATCAAATTCTGAAATTCTTAACTAAGCATCTTTGCTTGATGAGAAATTAGTTAAAATGTAAATTTTGAGTATTTTAAGGGGATTTTTTTACGATTCTCCCTTATTAAAAACACTAGAATATGTGTTTATAACTAGTTTACTAGAATATGTGTTTATAACTAGTTTGAGTTAAATTTCATTATAATTTGTGTTATTTATCTAAATAAGACAATCATTTTTTTTATTGGATTAAATACGAGTGAGCTTACATAAAAAATATATTAAAAATTACAAAATGCATGGTTTTAAGTTACATTCAAATTTCAAATACTTCAAATTAAAACGAGAACTCGTAGGGAACCTATTGATTTATAGCGTGTATTTAGAAAAATATAAAATTAAAATTTTAAAATAATTTTTTATTTAAATCTTAGTTTAAAAAATTTTTAAAACAAATAGTTATATTTATCTAAATATATTTTTAGACAAAATTATGGTTTAGAACTAAAGTTTTGAATAAGCTATTGAGATTAGTTTCTGGAACTGTAAAAGAGTTTATAGACTATCCAATTACTATTTTATCTTTATTTTTTCTTACACTCCCTCTCCTCTCCCCTCTCCCCTCTCCCCTCTCTACCTTCTCTCCTTACTCTTCTCTTTTTTTCACCCTCTCTTATCTCTCCTATTTTTAATAATTTTCTAATTATAAAAATATCTCTAGTAATAACTATTCAAACACTTATTTATTTAGAATTATTTTTTTCATAAACCTTTTTTAAACTCTTATCTAAATAGGCCTATAGATATCTAAAACTAAGTCAAATTTTGTTCAATAATCAATTTTAGTCGCTTTTTATTGGTGTGATTTGGTCAAGTAGGTTTAGTTTAGAAGAATTTTATAATTATATACCCACACTGAACGGTTTCCAATGGATGACCCCCAATCTTCGCAAGACCCGTTAGAAGCTACCCTATTATTTAACTTTGAAAAAATTACAGAAAAATCTCTAATTAAAAATTATAGGAGAAATTACCGTATGATCTAAAAGAAAAAATTTAATTACTTTAAAATCTAATAATAACTAAGGAATATACAAAGATAAATTTTAATATAATAAATGATTATAAATTTATGTTACTCACTTACTATTAAAACTTTTTAATAATTAATTTTTTTTTAATTTTATAATAATTTCTCTAAAATTTTAAACTTCATAGTATATTTGATAAATTTTTATGTACATAGAGTACATATGTACTGCAAATTTTGTGCACATTGAATTCCAATAATTTTAAGTAGGAATAGAAATAGGTAAAACAGGTCAGACTTTAGCTAAATAGACACAAACTATAACAAGAATTTAAAACTTGAGCCTATATCTCCTTTGAATTACCTATTAAATTTAAAGCCTTTTTAGATGTCTAATTACAATATAAATCTCTAAAAATATCTTATATTTTAAATTTTAAAGATTGTAAATATACTTTAAAGCTTATATATTTATAAATAAAAAAATTTAAATATATTTTGAGCTTATTCACAGCCTATAAATAATTAAACTGACTAGGCCTATAAACTTGTAACCAGGCCTTAGAAAAAAACTTATACTATTTAAACCAACGTGTCTTTAAAAAGGTATTACACTAAGCCTATTTATTAAACAAATCAAGTCTTGTCAAACTCTAACAAGATTAATGTGTAAGTCTCTATTAAAAGGTGTAATATTTTTAACTATACTTTAAAGTTATTATCACCAATAAAATTTGTAGTGAGGGACTTTTATCTAATTTTTCTATTAATTTATTTATCAAATCTCATCAAATAAATGAGCCCAAACAAAAGATAATACTATATCAAATGAAATTTTCATATATTAATTAAACAAGCATATAACTTTGTACAAGCTACACCTGTGTGGACAGGATGATGGTTCATTGCAGGGCACATCTCAAGACACCATCCTTTCTCCTCAATCTCATCTTTCTTCTTTCTTTTTTTAACTTTTTTTTTCCTGTGACCTAATTTTCATTTTTTCATTTTTTTTTTCTTTACTTCATACGATGTAATTAATCATGTAGCTAGCAACTGTATGCATATAAAGAAACAAAGCATCAAAATCTTTCTCCAATGAATAAAAACGTATTGTTCCTCTGCACTCACAATTGCTTTGCATTATAATTAATTAGGTCATGATGATCCTTTTTCATATGATTTTGTTCTTCTACTTATTTCTTTCTCCAGCTCTTCTGATCCTCCCACTTCTTCTATTTCCTGCAACATTGTAACCAATAATTCTCGTTAACTCATTTTTCACCCACAAGTTATTTTCTTTTCTTGTTAACATTACTTTTCAATAAAGATGAGCAGTGCAATAACAAACATGGATCACACGGTATATTTTACTCTATAATAATAAAAAAATACGTGTACTTTCTCGTTTAATCTTTGAAGATTGATACATGCATAAATTAATGATTTGTTAAAAATGTCACTGATTGTACTATATTATTCTTTTGCGGAATAACTCAAAAATTAAGTGTAACATATAGATCGAAATGTTATTCTAATTGAATTAATAATTATTATGGACGGTACATACACTGATCTATATATAAAAAATTTATTATAATTATATATTTCATTCATTTTTTAAAAAAGAAAAAGAAAAGATAACCCTATCCTAAATTTTACAATAGTTGAATAGAGTTGTTGTTTTTTTTTTTGAATAAATAGAGTTGTTTTTTATGTATATAAACTGATGAAAACCTCCACCTAAATGAAGATTCAGTTATACAAAATTTTTAAATTTTATTAAACTCACATATACTTGTTATTTATTTTCAAAATACACACAAACCCCCACTGGCAAAAAAAAAGACCAAAAGGAAAAACAACTTCGTAACTTATTTTTTTCAAGATAAACTTGTATAATTGTATCCGAAAAAAATGTATAGATTATAAAAATAGAATGAATGTTTTATAATTCAATAAATAAAATCTTAAACATGTTTAAGTAAGGGAAAATGACAGGAAAAACTGTAAAAAATAATAAATATCAAAGTAAGATATTTTATTAGTAATACTTGATTTAAAATTAGTAATATTTGATATGTTGTTAATAACTGTCCTACTTTAGTATTTATAATTTTTCATAGTCATTCTCTATCATTTTCCCTTTAACCTTTAAGTAATTTATTTTTTGTTGTTAAGGACACCTTTATAAATTTTAAAAATAGAAAATAAATTTGAAATTATTAATTTGCTCGTAATCATCAATATATCTCCGTATAAATTATAAGAAACTAGATTGTTCATAACTACGGGTTATTTCTACTTCTATGCAAATACTTAAAATCCGCCATAATTTTTCAGAATTGAAAAAGAAAAAGAAAAATGAACGGGTAGCTTACCTTTGGTCCCAAAAATAGCCCATACGGAACCCCATGGAATCTGTCTGTATGGTGGAGCTGAAGAAACAGACACACAAGATCAAGATTGTTAGATCTTTATCCCAAAGGACACAACACAAATTTTAACTTTTTATATTTTAATAAATAGATAAAAATACATACTCATGTAAATGTATATTATTACTGGTGTAGAATCACTTACATGGTGAGCAGCGGCCACCCTTCTGAAGTAAGGCACGTCGGCAATGGGCCCCACAGGGAATCTCCTGTGCACCAAACCATCGTGGACAAACATGTAGGCCATCCCAAACACCGTAATTCCCAAACCCTACAGAACGAACGAACGTACGAACGATAATGTCATTCCATTGAATGTTTCGGGGCAATTTCGACATTTTACATGGGACCGAGCAAATCCCGATTATACCGTTAAATTAACGTGATTAGAAATAAATTAATCAGATTCGGAACATGATTTACTTACAGCTCCGAAACACAGACCAGGAACCAGACCCTTGTGGAAGAATCCGTAAGAGAGAAGACCAATCGCTGGCACTGCGTTTATTATTGCGAACACGTCGTTTAGCTCGAACGGCCCCTCTCTCGCCCTATGATGAGACTGTAATTCAAGTTCAAGTTTCTCAGAGATTAACTATTACCGTTTGGTTGCTGAGAATTTAACAGGGAAAATTCAAATTAGAAGGAGGAGGAGGAGGAGGAGGAGAATGATTAGGAGAATCTTGTTGCTTTCGAGTCTATGGAGTAATGGAATTGAAAATTGTTCAGATAAGAGAGAGAATTGGAGAATCGAGTGTAGAAGAAGCTAACCTCATGCATATGCCATAAGGAAGCATGCCAGAGAGATCTATGAGCCCATCTTGCCCAGAATTCCATACCCACCTGAAAATCAGAGATATACACAGTTGAATTTAGGGCTCAGAGTTCGCGAAGAACGGAGTTAATTTCAAATTCTTAACCGTCGAGTGATGAATTGGGAAAGTGAACGGAACTTACAGCGGCGCCAACGGAGAGAGCAAATGTACCAAACATTTCAGACCAAGGAACTTCTCCACCCTACTCGGATTAAACCCAAAATGGAATCAAATTTCAGAAACAAATTAAGGCATAGCAATGTGGAAAATTCAGAGAGAGAGATTCTCAGAGTCCGAAAAAACAAATTAAGGTACCTCCATTTGCCACCAGAATCTGTAATAAACGGCCATGATAGCCATGGACGTAATTCCAAAGGTAGACATCACAGCCGCAACGAGATAAGTGAACCTCTCCGATTTTTTCCTAGCTAATCTCTCTGCCATGCGAACTGATACGGCTTCGGAATCGACTCGATTAGTAGGGTTTTTCTCTTCGTCGGATTCGATCTGAACGTTCTGTTTGGGATCCTCCATGAGGACGCAGACGGTGAAGGAGGGCAATCGTGGGCTTCGACGGCTTGTAGTCCGACGAGGGAAACATTTCAAGGAAGTGAAGAGAAGAGGTGGAGCGGCCTTGGGGAGGGGGTGTGAGGTGTGGAAAAGGCCGATGGGCTTCAAGGTTACGGCGGCGGAGAATCCTGCCGCCATGGATGAGACCTCAGAGCTTGGCGAAAGAGTTGAGGGAATTTGTGTTTGAGAGAAATGTGTATGCCAGAGAGAGAGAGAGTAAAAGCGAGGGATGTGTGTGATGGTGTATGCTGTAGGAAAGGGGCCTTATAAAGCAGAAGCTACATAGACCACAACTTCACATCACAGTCCACTTGAAGAAGGTTTGAACTGTTTGAACTTTGAAGAATGTATGTGGACTTAAAATTAAATATTAATCCAGAAAAAATAATAATGGCCTACGTTGCAAGTGAAACAAGTGCCATGATCATTAGATTAAATTACAGTCAAGACATTCTTACTTGTTTCCTTTGAAAAATGTAGATACAGAGAAGGTAAAATTGCAATAACTATCCTAAATTAATTTTAAAAATATAATTAAAATTTTAAAATATTTAAATTTATGTAATTTTATCACACTAACAGAAACAAATTTTCATGTGAATAAAGAAATGTTGGAGATGAAGAATCGCTCCACATCACAATTTTTGTTGTTGATCTTTGCCCTTGCCATTTTTGTTGATGAGTTTATTTGGTATGGTTTCAATTTAAGAAACCTAAAAGGTTCAATCTTCCCTCTTCACACACATGCTTTGAATTAGTGTATTTTTTAAAATATATATTTAATATTTTAAATAACAATGTGTTAAAATAAAAAATCTTATGGTGGTATGGGTCAAACATAAGTTTATATTTCTAAGGTAAAATTGTGGCAACTTAAATATTTAGTACCTTTAAATATTTTAGGGTATTAATTATATTCTAAAATTAGTTTGGGATACTAAGAGCACTTTTATTCTATAAAATATATATATAATTAATTAGTTATTACTCCTCTAATTCTTAATATAAGAATTAGATAACTAATTTAGTTAAATTAAGAAAACTAAATAAAATAGTTAATTATAAATATTATGACATAATTTCTCTAAAATACTCTTGTATAAAATTATATTATACATTAGTTTATATGTTAGGTAAATTAATTTAAAAAATAATAAATACGAGAAATAAAATAAAATAAATTTTATATTTAAAACTAAATCTAAAATCTAAACAAACTCATGTATCAATTACTAGAGGTAGTACTATATTCTTATTCATAATTTTTCAGTAGGTTATTTATGAAAATTAAATTATATATTATTTTATGTCAAAAAAATTATTTATTTAATTTTTATTAATTTAATTTAATTTGTGATGTTATAAAAATACTCCCTCCAATTATAAATATAAAAACTATTTAAAAATTTTATTTAATCTTAAATAAAAGATTTCCATCTACTCTATATTTTAAATTTATTTATTTATTTATTTAAATTATTTTTATTAATTATAAATGGTAAAGGGTTTCTATTAATAAAAATATTTTAAACAGTAAATGATTAAATGGGAAATTTTATAAAAAAATCAATACACATATTTTTTTAATTTATATAAATTAGTTATCTGTTTTTTATATTTAAAATTTTTAGAGAATAAATAATATTTTTAATTTTTTTTAGTATTTCAATACTTAAATTTCCTTATAGTATTGAATAAAATTATAAATATCAACACAGAGTTAGTCAAACAGTATAAAACTCTATTAGATTCCTCTAAATCTCAAGTTTGATTTCTAGAGAAGATACATATGTTAAGAGGAGCAATTATAAATTCTGAAACTGGATACCTAATAATATGATCTAAAAAATAGTATAAAATTAAATAAAATTATAAATATATTATCAATAGACAATACTAGTTGGGTTGAGTAAAAAAAAAAAAAATCTCCATTCCTCATACAAAGTTGAGAAACTTTGTTAATAAAAATACCATATAAAAACCTCTCCCTTATTTAAACACAACCATACTTAAATACACTAGATTAAGTTATACAAAAAAATATAATTGTGTTGTATTAATGCATGTGTATATTAATTTTGATATTTAAGTTTCATGTAGTTAATGCTAATTCTAATATATAATTATAATAAATTATCATTTCATACTTTAAATAGAATTTGGTTTGATTTGAAAGTGAACTAGGCTTATAAATAGTACACATTTTCATAGATTATTATAGATGCTTAATTTGGTTTGGATTCTCTCCTCTCGTACTCTTCCCTCATTTTCTCTTCATAACCATTATATTAAAATTTTAAAGATCTAGATTTAACATATTATAAAATATATTCTTATAATTTTATATAAAAAATATATAAATAAATTCAAGTTGTTAAAAATTGATCTAAATAGTTTACAACTGTAATAAAAAAATGGAGAAAGCAATATACTTTATAATAATAATATACAATTGTAAATTGTTCAGATCAAGTTTTAAATTTATTCTAATTAGGAAGCAACACATGCTTTTAAGGGAATCAAATCATATAGATTTTAAGTTGTTGACCGCTGTTTAGTTTTTTGAAGTTAATTTGTCATGCCCAATTCATTCCATATAGATTTTGTTGAACCGACAATAAGAATCGTGCCGTTTTAGAGGTCACATGGGATTTAACCGACATAAGTTTTGGTGAAGGATTGGGTCGTTTAAGTAACCCTTTGCAAGCTGCGCTGGAGTAGATTGTCGTTTTGTGGCCTGCCTACATCAAGAACATGGTTTCATTGCATAGCCGCTTCGATCAATTAACTATAATAATACCAACAAGCAAATATGACGATTCGTCCTCATCTCGTTTTCAAGCAAAACGGAAAAATTAAATCACGAAAGGGCACAAAAAATTTGCGAAAACTACATTTCAAATTAGACAAGACGAAAAAAAAAACCCCATCGATTTTCAATGATAAATATCTCTCTGTGAGTTTAAGGAATTTCAATATAATACGTTAGTACTATAGTAGGAAAAGATAGGTACAAATACTCACTATTATAAATTGAGTATATAAAATAAAATTAGAGAAATAGAATAAAACTATATTATTTTTTTGCTAGAAACCGTAGGTATCCAAATTTTTTTATCAATGTTGTTTTGAAAATGTTAAAAAAATTAGACTGCTAAAAAATTAATATTAATAATTAATATTATTAATTATTAGAGGTAATATTTATTTTTAAATATTTTTAATGGTAATATTGTTCTAATTTTTTTTAAAATATTCATAATTTTTACGCAAAAAATTATGAGGGTAAAATTGGATATTAACTATTTATTTTATATTGACATTAATTCGTGACTTAATTTCATTGAACATTAATTTATGGAAAATATGAAAAGCAACAAAATACGCGAGGGAGTTGCCCTTCTCCCTAAACTGTTCACTTACATTTGTTTGTCTTTGACCTGAAAAGCTGTTTACTTCACGTCTCCATTTTATTGGTAAACAGAAATACGAATTAATCTACAATTATAATTTTATATAATACTACAGTATATCATAGAAAAAGAATTATAAAGACAGTTGTCACAAAATATTAATTTTATATTTTTTTATAATATCTTACTCTATGAGTCATGGTAAAAAAAAAGCTCAACGAATATAAATCAAGCACATGCTACTCTATGCATTATTCATAAAACACTACAACTTGCCATAATTATTTTTATAAATTTTCTATGTTGATCGATTTAGATGTTCTATTGACATTAATGTGCATATTTAGAAGGGCATAAACTTTAATTTTAAAAGAGTTTTTAGCTCAAATCTCAATTTAGAAAAATTTTAAAATAAACAGCTATATTTATTTAAAAGGGTTTTTAGACTAAATTATGGTTTAAAACTATAGTTTTAGATAAGTTACTGGAAATAACTTCTGAAGCAGTAAAAGAGCTTATGGACTACTCAATTACTATTTTACTCTTATTTTTTCCCTCTCTCTCCTCTCTCCCTCCTCTCTCTTCTAGGTCGCCATATTCTTCTCTTCACTGTCGCCGTCTCCGTGCCTTCGCTGTTACCATTGAAGCTCACCGTCATTGTCCTGTGTCTTTGTCACTGAGCTCGTCGTCGCCGTCCTATGCCTTCGCCGCTAAGCTCGTCATCGCCGTAGAAGAAGACGTCACTGGCCACTGTCTCGCCTTGGAAGGTGAACAATATCATTAGAAGTGATGTGAATAGTATCATGAACAGTGTCTCTGATAGATAATTAATAATTTTTTATCTTATATCATTTTGGTAGTTTACCAATCATAAAAGTTATTATGGTAATAATCATCTAAATACTCATTTATTTAGAACCACTTTTTTTTATAAGTTCTTCTCTAAAAATTATTTTTTAAAAGCTATTTAACAGCCTTTTTTTCATAAGTTTATTTTTAAAAGTTTATCTAAATAGTATCGATTATTTATATTCTATATATTGATTGATATGTTATATTAATATTCTATATGCATCACTACCTTCGACGTGGAAAGCATCATAAAAAGATTGCCCTCCTTCCAAAAGTGTTCCCTTATCCTCGTTTAAAGATGTGGATTCCAACTAATGATCTAATAGTTTAGTGATATATAAAAATTTTATTATAGATAGATTTACATCTTAATTTTTTTCCTTAGAAGAGCATGTTTATTATATAAGAAAATTTCTCAGAAATATATGTCTAATTTTCCTCTTGATTTCTTTTGCTAAAATATATTGCAACCATAATCTTACAAAGACATGGGAAATGAATCCCAATAAGTTAATTATAATTGGTGAAATGTGTCAAAGAAAAACTTTATGCTAATGGGATTGAAGTTCTTTGGTAATATGACACGTCAAAGTTGGGTAGGCCATATTGGCTAACAAGACTCATACACCCAACCAATCAAATTTCTCTTACCTTACCTTTTCTTCCCAAAGCTACAAGCCAATCCCACTTAGTAACACCAATCCAATCTTGTAGATTCCTTTGCGTTTCTTGTACCATCAATGGTGTTTTAGTAATTCTGGAAGGAAAGGAGGGCAAAAGATGAAGAAGCGTGGAAGTGGAGGAGAGTGGAACGACAGATGTGAGAAGGAGAATAAAGCAACACGAAGCTGAGGGGAATTAGGCCATCAGGGTCATGAAACGACAAGGAAATGAAAAGCTTTTAGAAAACCAACGCTGTTGTAGACATCCACGTTGCCGCCCCTTTAGTCTCTAACTACCTACCCTTTTGAAACACGTTGTTGCTTACGCCTTATTGGCCTCTGGTGCCCCTCACACGGATTGGCCCTACTGCTTCACACGCGGTAGTTCTTCAGAGGGTTGACCCTCCCTTTCCCTTTTGTGCCTGAGCCAATTGCTAGTGCTGGACGGTCAATCCCCTCATCCCCTCTTCCTCCCCAACCTTATTTTATTTTTTCTTTTTGATGGCGAAAATTACTTCTGAAAGCCCAAGCTTTGTTGTATTTGGATAAATATATAAAACATTTACGATATTAAAACTCAATTTAGATTGACTAGTTAGACAAGTGAACTAATCTCTTTACTCAAAAGTTTTAGATAGTTTGACTAAATTTGACTTTTTATTTTCTCTTTCTTTTCTAATAAGCAGGAAATAATATTATTTTAGGCTTTAAAACAAAAATAACAACCTCCATCATATTTATGTTTCAATAAATTTATTTTGTAAGATTAAGTATAATTTATACGTAGATATTTTATTTATCAGTGTATTAATGTCTTTTTTTATTTTAGTTCACAAGAAAAATTAATATATTTTTATGTAAATATTACTCTTTACAATTTTTAAGATTATATATATAACTTTTTTTTGTATATTTTATTATTTTAATCATTAATGAGTTAACCTCCATTCAACTTTAATTAGACTATACCACGACCAATTTAATAATTTTGAATATGTTGCAAAAATTATAATTATAGTGAAGAGGAGGTTGTTGCATATACTTAAGGGAATAGTTCAACAAATATTAATGATAAAATATAATAATATAAAAATTAGACTAAATTAACCAGTTTGATCATTAACTGAGCTGTTAAAGAGGCACACCATATCAAATTTTTAATTTTAATTATCTGAATGTCAAGCTATGTAATACTGTAATTGCGATTAATTCATTTAGTGGCTAGCAGTGAATTTTAAATTAATTTTCTTGGTTTAATTACTAGTTCAACGAGTACAATATCAAAAATTTAACTTCAAATACGTTTAGCAGTAAGTTTCTGCAAAGTTAAGAGTAAGTTGTTTGAACAATATATGGTAATAATTTCAATTCTTGAAACTAAATAGAGTTTAGAAGATTTTTTTCTTAATTTTACAAAATACGGGTCCTTAGATGTAAATTGCACCGCTTCTGTGTCCTCCCCTTCTAAAACCGGATGAAATAGGGGGCATGAATTCAAACCTGATTACTGGTACAATAATGGAAGGCACTATCTCCCTTAATTTCGTAGTTTCTATTAATTTTATAAACATTTGAATTTAAATTACAAATGAATTCAATTTGACAAGTTTTCATTCGCTACAAAAAAATAGAAGAACAACTAAATGGCTTTGCTTCTATTCTCTATTTTTTTTAAAATCAGTCTTAAGTTTTAAAAAACAAGTTTTGGATTAATTTTTTTTCTGATTTTTTTAATTAAAATCTCTGGAGAGTAGTCTATAATCCATTATATTGGAAAAAGACTCTCGAGTAATTTACTCCTCCAAATCATAAATGTAAGATATAATAAAGAGATTCATTGTGATTCTACGTAAAATTTCAATTTATTTTATTTTTTAATTTTATAATATTTTGTTCGAAACTCTATATATATGGGTAAAAAATAGTTTTTTATATAAATAATAATTAAAAATAATATTTTAAAAAAATTAATATATATTTTTATAAATAAATATTTTTTTAATATATATATAAATTAATTATCTAACCTCTCTATTTAAGATTGAGGAGGGTATACACTAGGAAACTCAAAAAGATTATGCATTACGAAAGTGTGAGAGGATATACATTGCACCAACAATGATTTGATAGTCAAATTTGGATCAATCAAAATTATTAAATACTACATAAATTAAACATAAGGACATAGATATTTTCTGGAACCAATAATGGAAGTCTTCAAAAGTTTCTATACCGATTCTGATTAATATCTTTAGTGGAACTTTGATCTGTTTTTCAGGACACATGTACCATATAGGTTGAAAGGGACAAAGAAACGGAGTCCTATAAAAACATAATTAAATTACTTTTTTAGTTTAAGTTTATAGTAGTAATATGGATAAAACAATAAAATTTAGATGGTCCAAAATAAAAGCTAAAAATATTGTGTGTTTATATATATTTATAATAATATAGAAAACTAGAGATTTATTCTGTGTGTTCCATTGGGCAAAAAAATAGGTTATACTGATTAATTGTGTCTAAAATATTTCAAAAATTAGAGCAGAATTATTGGTTAGATTATTAAGTGTGTGTTTAGATGTTAGGTTTTAAAATTGATTTTGGCAAAATCTCAGTTTAAAATTTTTTTATATAAACATCCATTGTTAAGAATTGATTTTAAGCAAAACCTTGGTTTGAAACCATGGTTTTAAATAAACTACTGAAAATAGCTTTTGGAACAGTAAAAGCTATTATGGACTATTCAATTACTATCTTACCCCTACTTTTTCTTACACACTCTCTCCTCTCTTTTCTCTATTATCTCTCCTCTCTCCTCTCTCTTCTCTTATCTCTCTTCTCCTCTATCCTCTCTCTTCTTTACACTCTCTTTTCTCTCCTCTTTTTTCTCTATATCTTTCCTCTCTCTTACTTTAATCAAACATACCCTTTTTTATAATTTATCAATATAAAAAGTGATTCTGCTACTAATCATCCAAACATCTCCATTTTCAAAATCTATTCTTCCCATAATCTATTCTCCAAAATCTAATCCAAACAGGCCCTAACTACAGTGAAACAACGGGGGTTGGTCCGAGTGGTAAGCGGCTCGGTATCGCTTAAGCGAGGTCTCGAGTTCGAGCCTTGGCGTACGCATAAAATCTCCGTTGGGAGACTCACCCACCATAGCCAGGTGCGTGACGCGGGTCGAATCCGGATGTAGTCGGAGCAAAGTTTCGGTGAACCGGGTGGGCAACCAAAAAAAAAAAGTAACCCATCTGAATAATACATATTATTGAAAGTAAATGTTAAGGCACAGTGAGGGGGAGCCGGTATGTGTTCAAATGTTGATAAATAGGCCTCAGCCTTACAACTAACCTACAGTAAAATGAATATTAAATCTAACACTTTACCTAAATATATACATTTATCCTAATTCTCTTTAGACTCCCCTCAAGTTTAGGGCCATATAAATTTATGGTTCCTAACTTGCCAAAGATCCTATGATGATCTTCTCTGCCGAGAGCCTTAGTGAACATGTCCGCTTGTTGTAATTTGCTTCCTCATGGACATGTTTCGTAAGTGAAAAGTAAAAATAAGAAAATAAAAATAAAAATAGAATCTTTCACTTTTTTTTTATTTAGAATGATAGAAATTATTTCTATTTCTAATATTTTAGATTAGGGGTGTGCATAAAGCCTGCGACTCAGTATGCCCACTCGAGCCTGCAATAAAATAGCCCTACCCAGCCCGATAAATATAGGATAGGGCTGGGCATCGAGTTATAAAATAAAACCCATATTTTTTTCGAGCTGGGCACTGGGCAGGGGCCTGCCTTACCCATGAGCACCCCTTCTTTTATTTTTTTATTTTTTTTCCTAGATGCTACATTTGGAAGGGAAAATATGATAGCTACTAGTGACTAGAGGGTCATTTTAAAAATATGAGTAGTTAAGTAGGTAAGTTGTATATTTTAATATTTATAAGTTGTATCTTTTAATATTTATAATTATATTAACTTTTTTTTTCTTTTTAACTTTGCTAATTATCATATGATAACATTATAAATTATAATTATTTATTTTATTTTTTTATATGCTTAATCTTTGTCAACATTAGGGAAATTGATGCAAAGTTGCAATTACAAACTATTTAGACTTCAAGACTTTTTTTTATATACAATGGATTTCAAAACTTTAATTATTATCTTTTTGTTGCTTTATCTTTAGTGAATTATGGATATTATTTAACTCTTGAAGACATATGAATATGATATTATTTTAGAAGTTCATAATCGCAGATTTTTTTTTTCATAACATAAGCATGGCATCAAAACTTAGGTATGCCCAACCCGCCTATGCCCAGCCCAAAATAGTTAGGCCTTTTACCTGGCACACCGGGCAGGGGGCTTCCCTGCTCAACCCTGCCCATGCACAACCCTATTTTGGATCATTTTAGTTTTATTAAAAAAATTGAGAATTGAGACGATAGAAATAAAAATAATTTTTTTAACTATTTTATCCCAATTATAAAATTTCTAGATAATTTTAACTTTTTTTAAATTATAAAAAAAATATTTTAGATCATTTTACCCTAAATTATAAAAAATATATATCAATTCTATACTTATTTCTATCCTACTAAATAAATTTTTAAAATTTATTTTTAGTCTAATTTTATTTTTATTTTTTTTTTATTTTAACTTTTACTTTTATACAAAACTACTCCATCTTACCATACACACCGCACATGTTTCAAACTGATTATATCTTTGAGTTTTTCTTTGACGAAGTGACAATCCACTTAATGTGCTTGTACTTTTATTTTATAGAAGATGTGTGAACGGTTTGTAGTATTATGGAAAATATATATTTTTTAAAAATTTAAAATATTATATAATCAATTAATATAATTATTATTATTATAAAAAATATTTTTTTAAAAAAATTTAAAATAATTAATTAATATAATTATTGATCAAATTTGTTTATAGATTAAAACAAAATTATTGATTATAATTATTAATTATAGCATATAAATAAATAAATTAAAAATATTAAATTATGAAGACTTATATATATTTTTAATAAAATTGAATATTATAAAATTTTAAAAATATAATTTAAATTTATTAATTAATAATTAATAGTTGAGAATTGATTGATGATAGGGGATGATTACATTATTTACAGGCCCCTTCCCTCCCCTATTTTACTTGATGGCTTACTTTTGTCTCTTAGCTTTATTTCTTTAATGTTTTTTAAAGTATAAATTTCATTGTTTAATTAATTTTCATGGCACCGGCATTTAAACCCGGATATAAGGGTTTTAGTTATCAAAATCTCATCATGAAGACCAACTTTACTAGCTTTCATTATTTGACTTCATTTTGGTCTCAACTTTCCTAGATTACGGAATTTGTATTTTGTGCATAATCCTAAATAGGTTGCATATTTTATGACTTATATAAGTAGCGTGAATTTCTATAGATTTTATATATTATATAATAAAACAAATATATCAATTTTATACTTGGTTCAACTTGCTCCTTAAATAATGACTTCATTTTATATTATTATTGAGCCATGATTTTTTTAAAGCATTTTAATTGAAAGTGTGAAAGGAAAAAATATTTGAGTATTTTCTAAAAATAAATTAATATCAAACTATGTCATTATGTCTAAATAAAAAAAACAATTTATAAATGTAACACATAAACATACATAACAAATATATTATTCACAATTTTGTAAATAATGTGAATCATTCTTTATATTTGAACTTAGAATTTGTCCTCATATCTACGGCCCAAACCTATATAATTTAGGACTCAGGAGATAATAACTAAAAGTCTAAATTATTATTTAAAAAGATTTTTTTTGTTCAAATTTTAAATTTGGAACGGGATAATCGCAAGATATTAATATGGCATTAGGAGAAAAAAATAAAAGGGTATCTTTTGGATAATCTCCATTATTATTAAGATTAGAAAAGTCTCTTTTTTAATATATCAAACATAATTTCTTTCCACACAATAACTTTCATCTCCTCTCTCTCTTTTTTCTTGATAGTATATTTGTTGTGTTTGAATACTTGAGTCTATTAAAATAAACGGGTTATCGCGTGGCTATCAGAAAAATCAATCTATATCTCAAGTACGCCCGAATCCCTTCATTTGATATGGGGAGATTTAACATAAATATTTAGAGCAACAAATCCTAACATCATGAGATTATAATTAGAATCAAATCGACAACCTCTTATTTATGGAGTCTTACATGCTACTAGTTAAACATAGAGAATAATAATAAATGATTGGTTAAAGTAATAAGTAGTATTCTCCCATAAAAAGGAGAAACAAAGTCAAATCTTGAAAAGCGTACTTATCAGTAAAATAAATAACTCATTAAATGACATACATTTATTTCTTGAATTGAGGTTAATCAATTGCTCATATATTTAACCCACTTTAAACAATACTAACTAGGTCTAGGTCAGATATCGGGTACCAAAGTAGTGGGGTTCCCTTTATACTAAAAAAAACGAGGGAACGAAAAAAAAAAAGTTAGAGACTAACTAATACGCAGAATGTACAACTTGAGCGATATATAAAAACAAAAAGTTGGAGTACGACAATTAATGCATGGGCATATATATTGAGGCCATATAGCAAGTTGCACAAAAAATGGTGAGGGTGATGGAAAAGTGACGAAAAGGTATGGCCTAAATTTATAGATTCAATTGTGAAGCAAAAATTGAACACGTTTATGCCCCATAAAATTAATACTTTATCCTATATATAAATTATTTATACCTCATTCTCATATATTAAAAAAATATATTATATTGATAAAATATTTTATATATGTCCTTATTAAATAAATAATTTTAAAATATATCATTAATTATTCTATAAATAACTTATATTCAATAAAAATAAAAATAAAAAAAATTATTAATTATTTTATAAGTAACTTATATTCAGAATTAAATTTTCCTCATATAATAACTTAAAAGGGCTAGAATGGGACCACACATACGACATCAGATAACATGAGTAATTATAACCTACGAAACTTTATCTTGGACGTTTATTATTTTTCGAGAAGATGTGGCAGGGTATATGTTCACCAACCTTAACACCAGGGACGGAACGACGTTATTGTTAAGAGTGGCCACAAAAAAAATAAAAAATAAAAAACCCAAACCTATTCTTCAAAATATCCAGTTGGCAAAAAAAAAAAAAATTCTCCCCACTACACAAACACCGATACCCATATCTTATATTAAATGCGTGTTTGGATAAGATTTTTAAAGAATGTGTATGGAAAAAAAGAATTTTTGGATAGTTTATAGAAAAATAATTTTTACAGAAGAGTTTATGAGAAAAAAAGTAGTTCTGAATAAATAAGTGTTTGGATAGTTATTTTTAGAATGACTTTTTATATTGGTAAATTACTAAAAAAGGTATGATTTGATTAAAAGTATGAGAGATGACAGAGAAAAAAAAAGAGAGATGAGAGAGAGGAGAGAGGAGAGAGGGTGAAGAAGAGAGATGAGAGAGGAGAGAGGATATAAGAAAAAGTAGAGGTAATATAGTAATTGGATAGCCCATAAGCTCTTTTACTGTTCTAAAAGTTAGTTTCAGTAGTTTATTTAAAACTATGGTTTAGCCCAAAAGTACTTATGTACAAATATAGGGTGTGTTTGGAAAGGTTCCAAACCAAGGTTTTTGAAGCCCTTTTGGGCAAAACCTTGGTTTGAGGAAATTTTAAAACAAACAGGCTTATTTGTCCATAAGTGCTTTTGGGCAAAACCATGGTTTTGAATAAGCTATTTAAAATAGATTTTTCAACAGTAAAAGAGCTTATGTACTATCCAATTACTATATTACTCTTATTTTTTCTTACACCCTCTCTCTTTTCTCATCCCTACCCCTCTCCTCTCTCTTCTTTTATCTCTATTTTTTCTTACACCCTCTCTCCTCTCTCCTCTACCCTCTCTCCTCTCTCTTATCTTCTCTCTACCTCTCTCCTCTCTCTTACTTTAAATCAAATCATACCCTTTTTGGTAATTTACTACCATAAAAAGTCATTCTAAAAATAACTATCCAAACAACTATTTATTCAAAACCACTTTTTTTCTATAAACCCTTCTCTAAAAGCCTTTTTCTATAAGTGGTCCATAAGCCCTTTTTTTTATAAGTACTTTTTTAAAATCCTATCCAAACAGGCCCATAGTTGTTTGTTTTACAATTTTTCCAAAACTGAGATTTGAGCTAAAAGCCTATTTAAAATTTAGGCTTGGGGGTTTCCAAATAAACCCTAAAATATTTAGACGATAGAGATGAAATATAGTCTTTAAACTAGTTTTGTTATATATTAATACTAAATAATCCCTAATGAAAAATACTACTACAACAACCATAAGACTTATTGGGTTAAATAAGTCAACTACATAGATTACACAATACTATTATACTATTATCAACTAAATATTTAAATAAATAATTAATTATAGATTTTATTAAATAATTTTATTGAATATTTTTTTCTGTTTTTTTTACCTTTTTCTAAATGACTTTATAATATTTGATCTATCTTCTTCGGCATTATTTGTATATATTTGAACAACTTTAGACAATTTTTTACTATTTTCTCTTAATAAATGCCACACTAAATTTTTCTCCTATATGTTCATTATAAATCTTATATCTTTTTGTATGACTATATATTTATCTCAATATCTTCCTCCCGACTCCTCTAACTTTATGCTTTTGTTATCCATTTAAATCTCAACATTTACTATCAAATAATGATACTTAATATTTATAAAAATATGATATTTACATCATCACTAAATTAGTGTAAAAATTGTTAATTTATGAAATTATTAAAAGAAAATCAATTATATAAATATTAAAAAAATAAATTAACAATATTTTAATATATATGTACTTATGCTAACCTTGAAGATTTTGGCCCACCTAACTGTGCAAGCTGGCTCCGTCTCTGCTTAACAGCATCAATGAATAATGATTCGGATCAGTCCACGTTAGTTTGATAACAAAAGGTCGGACATATTGTTTTAACTTATTATCTGTTAACCATTGGCGAACATTTCTTTCTTTTCTTTCACAAATTAAAAAAAGGATTTCATGCATTTTATGGAATCTGAAATGGGATATATATATATATATATATATATATTGATAATAGCTGATGAATATAGAATATTTTTATTTTTTTTAATATTTTAAATTGCTTATAGTTCACTACTCTTCTTAATTTGGCTCGAAATATTCGGTATCCTGTAATTTGAAATGTTTCGTTTGACAGTTTTCTTCAGTTTACGCAGCAAAACAATTATACTTTTTTTGGACAAACAAAAGTTTACTTTTATAAATATAAGAAAAACATGAGTCTAATTGTCAAACATTTATAGATTGTTTCTGTTGGTTAAGAGGAAAATAAAATAAAACAGTTAAAAGCTGTTACAAAGTCAAGTGAGACAGTGAGATCTAATTGATTCAAGGCCAAATACTTTTTTTTCTTCTTGTAAAAAGAATAAGAGTAACCACATATTACCATATATTTTTTATGGTTTTATGGTTTTTAAAATTTAAATTAAATCCCCATGTGTAATTCATAAGAGATTTTAGAAAATATTGGGTAGTTATACTTACCTGGATCTCCAATTATAGTGCATGAGAAACTAGAACTCAACTACCAAGATATTTTAATAACTTGAATTATGTTCTGAAATATTCGTACTATTTTTTAGGGAAAAAGATAATAAAAGATAATATGAATTTGAAAATGATAAAATAGATATATGAATATCTAAAAGGATAGATTGGGTAAGAGGTCCAATTTGTCATTTGCAAATTCAGGTGAAAAGACCAAATTACCTCTATAATAAATGAAACGTATACTAAGGCATCATCAATGTGAAGAATGATCTGTTGGAGCGCGTGGGAGACGAAGCTTGCGGGAAACGTCTTTGGCTGAGTTGAAGCTAGAAAGGAGGAAGTGTAAGTAACTTTTTGATACAAATATTCTTCTTTTACTCCTCCGATAATCACCATTGTCATTGTTCATTTTGATGGTTACCTTGGGACAAAGACTTTTACTTTTACTATAGCTTCGACTAATTTAAGAAAGCAATCGGAGAAAT
Organism: Leucaena leucocephala; assembly: GCA_037074615.1. Taxonomy (NCBI): domain Eukaryota; kingdom Viridiplantae; phylum Streptophyta; class Magnoliopsida; order Fabales; family Fabaceae; genus Leucaena; species Leucaena leucocephala. The sequence continues at coordinate 16,022,431 of CM073522.1, forward strand.
CGCGAAAATCCCAGACGATGCTGGAAGCCATCGGTGGGCATGGCAACAGGTCAGGCCAGGCCAGGCCTTAGCCTTAACATGCTAGGTCTATTAAGTGACAATCTAGCCTGAGCTTGGCCTGTAACCTGTTATAGGCTATATTTCTGGCTTAAGCCTGGCCTGTACAAATGCCTAGCCTGACCTGAAGCCCGTTAAGAAAACCTAATTTTTTTAATTCTATTGACAAACCACCTAACAGGCCTTCGTAACAGGTCCATCTAACATGCCTTTTTGTGGATTGTATTTTAAAAAATTTCAAACAAACTTTTCATAACATTAATTATTTTAAAATTGAAAACTAACTCAATCTAAAATATAAAAAATATCTAATCAACTAACAAGATGATACCAAACAAACATAATAATAGTGATTACAAGAATACAATCAAGCTTTTAGCTCTGAATAGTTATTTGTATAAATATACAGCAATCATCACTAGGATGATTCCAGGCTGTTGTTTATTCAGTTTTTAAGCAATAATTAACCAACCATAAACTGTGTGGCAGGTGCCCACAAGAAAAAAATTAGATGAAAAATACCTGTTTGCATAGGTCATCAAGGAACTCAGAGAATGCGTTGGGTTTAATGTCGTTAAATTTTGTGATGAATGAATGCTTAATAACATCAATAGCTACTTCACATGAATAATCCAAGCCAACATCCTGCACCATCCAAAATATCCACATATTAGAAGCAAAGCTGGATCGGGCAAGGGAATTGGTTCCAACAAAATAATAACTATTTGGTGCTACATTTTTTCCCAAGTAATCTTACAAGGAGGAAATACTTGAACTAGGGGCATTCAGCTTCCTACTCATGTGGCACATGGCACATGGATATGGGTAAAAGTTGAGACAGGTCGACCACATAATCTAGATCAAAACTAGAGTTCAGCCAAGTTATCAAATAATTATTTACTTGGTTGACATAATTATCAGAAAGGCACATAATCCTAATAAAACAAGTGATAAAATTAATGTATTCATGCTGAGAACAAGCAAAAGACACAGCTAAAGACTGATTAGCCACAACTAAAGACTAAAGACTGATCATCAGTATATTTGAAGCAGTCACAGCTAAAGACTGATCAGCAATATATCTCGATATCCAAAACCTCATACTTTTTGGCGGACAAGTTGCAAGTCCTTTCGCTGAATGAAATAAGGTTTGCAATACATCCCTATTAAAACTTTTACATAGTTTATCAAATATCTACAAGAAAAATTAAGGATCAATTAAAGCAACTAAATAATTAATCAAGCATCAAGAAGTTATTATCATCCATCACCCAGTTTCTTCTAGTCTATTCAGCTCACCTCTAACACATTATAGACCACATATAATTTGATTATTCCTTGACCACATATTATATGATAAATTAAGATGATATCTGAAGCAACAAAAGTGCAAGGGGGAACACAAATCAAAATCAGTATGTCAAACTCTTCTCAGTAGTAAATATGAAAATATATAATATACATCATCAAAATATAGATGTACCTGTTCGTTGCAAAAGAATGACTCCACAAGCCATAATTACAAAACAACCAAAATATGTTTGCTTTCTTCACTATGTGCTTCTTCCTCCACAGCCATAATTGCAATGCATAATGAACAAGATAGAGGGAGAGAGAGACATATGATAAACTTGGATGCTTGGATGAGGAGACTGTGATGGACGGCGAAGGCAGAGACGAGATGTGACTATGAAGGCAGAGTGAGCGACACGACGCGACGGTGCATCTGGAGTGTGGAGAGTGAGCGACGTGAGCTGACGGTGGATCTGGATGGCAAAGGCAAAGATGAGATAGCGAAAAGTGGATATGGAGGTGCCTGAGGGAGACTCGACAGTTCTAGCAAAGGGTTCGACTTGGGTTTAGTCTTTTAGGGTTAAAATCAATGGTCATTTAAAATAAATGCTCTGATTCTTGTTAAAATAAAATGCAAGAATAAAATATATAATAATATGTGTTAGTCTAATGGTCAGATTCTTATATTGTGTTTAATAGGTGGTAGGTTCAACATTGACAAATCTATATTTTTATATATTTATTCATATCATTTTAGTGGGCATTTGTCATTATCTTGGTCATTAATTATATTATTTATGCACTATTTTGATTAATATACCTTACATTGAATTAGTGTTTAATAGGGGTATAATTGTCATATTTTTATGATTTCTCCTAAATAATTATTTTTGAAACAAAAGGTATTACATTATTATGATTTTGTATTTTAGGAATTTAGGAGAAATCGAAATTTATAAATGACAACAAAGAATCATAAAATTAAAAATTGCACTATAAGATCCAATGGGCCAAATCTTGTGATTTAGCCTATCAGGTTTTCTTTAACCAAGAATTATAATTAAATTTTTATTCCAACAACCGAGCCACCTCTAATTGTTACAAAATATTTTTTAAAGTTCTAATTTATTAACTGCCACCACAATAATAAAATAGGACTAAGGATATTAAAAACCAATGCTCAATTATAACTCAATAATTTATAAAAATAGGATTAAAGCCAGCAAGAGATACAATGATTCAATAATTCAAGTCACCTTGAAAAATCACTAAATATGAACTAAAATTTCAATACAAAGTCTTGACCCAAAACAAAGTAATGAAATTAAGTTTCAATTAGTTCAATACCAAATGCTAAACAATAATCCAATTACAATAATCTTTAATAAATATAAATAAATTATTATCAAGCTTCCCAATAATTATAAAATTATCCTAAGACCTAGGAATCATAAAATAATTAATGGGTAAAAAATTAGAGTAACTTAAACTCCCCTTTGAGATCTCAAACTCATGCCTTTGCTAGGAGAATTAAGATACTCTAACCACGCACAGTCACAGAAATCCACGCTATCATCATTGTCTTCATGGCATCATCACTACTGCTATGCGTTCTGGTGCCTGTGTTATTGAATTGGATGATTGCTTTTATTATTGTTAATCACTTGCATTTTCATTCTATTAACTTATTATCATTCATTATTCCTTTCTTTAAATTAAAATACCAAAAATATTTTATTTTTATTTTTAATTCATTGCATTTAGTTGTTAGTCAATCAAAATAGATTCCATTTTCTAGCTTAGGTTGCATTGCATTTAGTTATTTTTGCACTATACACAATCCTTGGTTTAATTTTTAAAGTAACCCCAAGGAGACATCGGACGCAAAGTTATTTCAGACACCCACTTATTACACTTTCATATTAAATATATTTTGAATAATAGGCTCAGGCCGCCTGACAGGTCTAACAAGCTTCTTAAGAAGCATGGGCCTGGCCTCTTAAGTAAAATAGGCTTTCAAACAAGCTTGAGCCTGTGTATTTTTTTAAACAGGCTAGGCCACAGACCCTTGGCAGGCTACTTGGCATGTTTCCATCCCTAGCCATCGGCAACTCAGCACATTTATAGGGCAAAGAGTTTGATTTACCCATGGATATGGTTAATGTGAATGACGGCATTTTTGTGTCCTATAGTCTATTGCTTTTGGCATTCCTCTTCAGCCTGTTCAAATTGAGCAAGAAATAGTAGTCATTAGTAGAAGAGCAATCCTTTACTTTTCGCATGACTCATAATGTTTATAGTAAGACTTACTTAAAAGTCATTAACTAAGTAATGGGGTCATTTACTACTTTTCTAATGGTATTTACAACTTGAGTAATAATTTTGACAACTTCAACTAAGATATTTACTACTTCATAGAAAAAGTTATGCGTAAGTAATTAGTTGGGTCATTTACTACTCTTCTAATAGAATTTATAACTTCACTAATAATTTTGACAATTTTAGCTAAGACATTTATCACTTTGTGAAAAAAGTTACGTGCCAGTAATTAGTTAGGTCATTTACTAATCCTCTAATAAGATTTGTAATTTCAGTAATAATTTTGACAACTTCAGCTAAGATGTTTACTATTCTATAGGAAAAGTTTCATGCAATTAGTTGGGTCATTTATGACTATTCTAATAGAATTTATAACTTTAGTAATGATTCTAACAACTTTAACTAAGACATTTATTACTCCATAGAAAAACTTATCACCTTCATTACCTCAAGACATTTACTACTTTACATCCTAAAGTTTGTGTTATGGGCATTATGTAAAGTGTTGAATTATGATTGTTTGGGGAGTAACATTATAATGAATACTTTGTTTGTTACAGGTTAGTAGGTAAGATGACATCTAATATTAGGTTGACATCTTCAAAGAAAATTTTTGTATATAATGTTGAAGGTGGAGTTAAATATGATAGTAGGAAAGTGAAGGTAAAATTGATAAAGGAGGGACAACATTCAATGCTTGGATTGTAAAGGAGAGATGGCATAACGTTGCCCAACTTATCCATGAGTATCGTGAGAAAGTGGCAAAGAAGATGTATGCAACAATAATGATTAAGAGTAAATGTAAATCCCATCATTTGAAAATGATCCAAGTAAATCATCCAAGTAAAATAACAAAGTAATGACTTGCAGGCACCTTTTTCTTCGGAGTAGTAAATGTCTTAAGGGAAGTTGTTAAAATCATTGCTCATGTTATAAATCCCATTGCAGGAGTTACAAACCCGAAAATAATTACTTACAAGTACGTTGTAATAGAGAGTTGTAAATATCTTAGGGGAAGTTATTAAAACTATTGCTCATGTTGTAAATCCCATTGCAGGAGTTGCAAACTTCAAAGCAATTACTTTCAAGTACGTTGTACAGAGAGTTGTAAATGTCTTAGAGAAAGTTGTCAAAACTGTTGCTCATATTGTAAATCCCATTGCAAGAGTTACAAACTCCAAAGCAATTACTTGGAGCTTCCTTAGTATACATTTTATTTATTCCAGGGTAATTTATTTTTTCACCCGAATTTATAAATGATAGATTGGACCTCGTATCCAATTTATTATTTTAGATATTCATATACCCAGTTTGTCATTTTTAAATTTATATGGTTTTTTATTATCTTTTCCCCTATTTTTTATTATATATTTGACTAAACTTTACCATATCATAATATCCCAATTTTCTTAATTATTTAATTATGGTACAACGCAACATCTCACTTTAGGAACCCTTATCTGGCAAAGAAAGCTATCTTAGGTTCCATTAAGAGTAATTAGAGACAAGAAAGAAATTAATATTCTAGCTAAATCTCGGTTTACATTAAGATGGTCTTCTCTATAATTTTGGGATAACTTAAAAATTCAGAACTTATCAATAAAATATCAGGTTGAGCTCATTTTTGTCTCCTCTTAATTTAAGGAGTTCTCTTTATGAGAAAAATATTGAAGTGGACTTGACACTCTGTTCATTCATACATTTTAATCATTTATATATCTACGCTTCTCTATTTGGCCTTTACGAGTTTTAGTTTATTTAGATTTATTGTCTTCATTTTAAGAAAATTCATGTCTTGGTCCATACTTATCCAAATTAGGTGATCATGATTCATTTTAAGGATATAGGTTTCCTCAATAAGAGAAAAATATACAACATAAGCCCTGTTTGGTACGCTGAAAATGTAACAATAGAAAAGTAAAATTTTGATTTTTCATAGCGGTGGGCGTTTGGCGGGCAAAATTGGTGGGAATAAAATTTACCGCGGAAGCTTACGGGAACTTGGCTTCCCACCTATTTTGGTGGTAATGAATTTTCAGTCATCTGCAGGAAAATGCAAAAGACTAATTTGCCCATTAAATGTAAATAAAAAACGGGCACCCCACGAGTTAGAACTAGGGCTGGTAATTTGAGTTGGACCTGCGGGCTCAACCCGCCAAAAAATGACGGGTTGGGTTGCAAATATTGCAACCCACTTTGATACTGGTCTTTTTGACCCGCACCCGTCAAGCCCGCACCCGCGGCGGGCTAACCCGCCGGGTTGGCGGGTTAACCCGCTTTTTTTTTTTTACTTTTTTTATTATTTATATTACACATTTATACTTTACTAATTTGAGAGCCTTAGTTAAACAAGAGACATTATACTTAATTTATATTAATTTTATCTCATTGAGTCATTTCTTTCTTTATATATATATTTATTTTATTTTATTATTATTTTCTTTGTGATAGATTTATCTATAGATAGTGACAAAATTGACTAAATAAATATTTTGACGACTTAAGACATGATTCGAATCTAATTAATATTGACATATGTAATTTTTAAAAAAAAAGTTGAAAAAAATAAAAAAATTATATATAAAAAATTAAAAAAAAAAAACTGGCGGGTTGGCTGGCTAGCCCGCCATGGCGGTCTCGGGTTAGGGTTTTCCCAACCCGCCTCCACCCCAAACCACGGCGGGCCAATCCGTTTTTGGCGGGGTGGCCCGCATTACCACCCCTAGCTAGAATCTATAAAGCTTGAGTGCTCAAGTAGAAAGTCATGGACCAAGGCTTCCATTGTTGAACCTATGACAATGTCTATCATGAGTTCTCAAGTAGGTTTGTTGAGTTCCATTATTATACTATTCTAGTGTGTGGTTGATTTGGCTGATTGATGTGAACTGTGTATTAGTTTTTTTTTTCTTTTATAATAATGCTATAAATAATAAAAAAATTTACTTAAGAAGTGAGAAAGTATTTATTAAAAATCTATACTCAAAATTATTTTTTATTAGATAAATTTTTTATTTTTGAAAAAATTATTTACTACTAATAAGATTTTAAGGATATGACATTTTTTTAAGGCAAAATCCCAAAAAAACACCAATTTAAATTTTAAAAGTCTGTTTCCTACATTTTATAAGTTATTTACAACTTTTTTTTTTGTAAAAAATCTTGATTTAAAATTTTGAAATTCAAATGGGTATTTTTTAAGATTTTTTTTTAAATTATAAAAATTAAAAATTATTCTATAACAAAATAATTATAAAAGTTATTTTATGATAGAAATGGTGTAACTATTATAAAATTATAAAAATTAAAAGTTATTATATTATATAATGACTTCTAAAATTCTTTGGTCTCGTCCGATTTATTTTGGCTTCCCTACAATCGTTACAAGGCAATACAAGCTGACTTAGGAGTTAATTACACTTTAAAAGTTGATCACCTAAAGATTGACTTCTTCACTCTTCTATTTTTTTATTACAATGCAATGAAAATTAATTTTAGAGATAAATAACTTTAAAAGTTATCACTATAATAACAACTTTATCACCTTAATACCTTAATCTCTTCGACCTCTTCCATCTCCTCTTAACATGAAAATAAAATGATTTATATAATAATTTTGTAATCATTTTATTAAAAATTTATGGAAAAATAAATAATTGGAGGAAAGCGTTAATAATAAATACATAATAACACTAATAATAGTTATAAAATTAATATGGGTGTATTAAATAAAAGTTGATTAATTAAAAATTGGCAATGAAATTGTGAGAATTGATTTACCTAATAAATAGTGACTTCTGGTGTCACATTTCGTTCTTCTTCTCACACGTTGGGGTTGGTGTTGTATGCTCACTTCTTCTTGAGATTCAAGTGTCTCATCTATTTGTGTACTTAAGGAAGCACCCATCGTAGATGACAAAATCACCGGGGTGATCAGGGAAAGAGGGAAATTCTAGAGAGAGAAAGAGGGAGGGGATGAGGAGTGTGCATGCTGAGTGAGTGTATGATATTAGAGAGAGGGAAGAAGATGCGAAGGGCGGAAGTTAGTGGAGTTGTAAAAAAATTACATTTTACTTATTTTTTTCTTTCAATCACATAACCGTTTACTGGGAAAACCCAATATTATCTATGTCAATAGCAAAAAAATAAAAAAAATACATCTACAACATTTGAATTTTCATAATTTCATCCACAATGTTAATGAATATATTTAATTTTTTTTCTCAAGAAATTAAACTGCACTATATTTTATAAGAAAATTAGTAACATATCTACATTTTTAATACCAAATTTAACGGGTCAAAAAAATTATGATTAAATATAATAACTTTGCTATAAAAATTAAAAAATAAATTAAGTAAGAAATGCACCTTAATTAGATTAATAATCAAACTTCAAGCTGAAATAAAATACAGTAAACCACAGTACGTGCACACTACCAATATCCAGCTAGAAGAGGAAGGAAGCAATTGACAAAGAAGAACAAATGTCTAATATGAAAGAGAAAGGAAGGAATTGAGAAAGAAGGAGAGAAATGGACAGTGAAAGAAAGAAGGAGTGTGCAATGTTTATATAGCACCAGTATTTATTACTCTCACATACCATTCCCTCTTCTATCACTTTAAATCTTCAGCTTTATACTATGCCTTCACGAGCTCACATGGGAAGCCTTGGACTTTATGAAGACAAAGAATCTGATGGCTTGATAGATTAGACTCAAGAATCTCACAGGGAGAGGAGGGCACGCCAGAGCACTATTTAGATTATTGGGACAAAATTGAAGTTGTTCTGTCAGAGACCAACTTTCAAAGTTGTTATGTCAGAGAACAACTTTTAAAGTTGTTTTGTCATAGAACAACTTTCAATTTTTACAATTTAAAAAATTATTATATTCTTAAAGTCATATTAGTAGTAAACAACTTCTTCAAAAATAAAAAATTTATCTAGTAGAGAATGACTTTGAATGTAGGTTTTTGGTAAATACTTTCCACGATACAGTATCTTGGGTAAATTCTTTTACTGTTTATAGCATTATGGTTAAAAAACCTTGCTTATTATGTATTGATGTTCTATAAAAGGCATATAATTGCTTGTAATACTATGCTATATGTATGTGGAAAAGCTTTTGTAGGTGATGGACCAAGAATCGGATCTTGTCTTTTTTAGAAAATTTGGCTAGATGTTTGACCATGGTTGTAGCTGTAAGGAAATTAATTTGGACAATGTTTGTTACAGTGTCTACAAGTAGCCAAAGAATTAGGTACCTCATAGGTCATTTAGGTTAGATTTTCATGCTAAGAGAGTAAATTTGAGGGCAATATACAATAATGATGGTACTTGTTTAAACCAAATTAGGATGTGTTAGGTCAGATTTGATCACTTCTGTCATGTGCTAGACACAATTGGTGGCCTGAAACCTATGAAGCATTATTAGTTGATAAGTTAGTTGTAATGTTTTTGCATATTTTAACTCATCATGTGAAAAACATAGTCATATAATTTGGGTTTGAAAAATCTGGTGAAACAATCAGTAGATATTTTAAGGTTGTATTGAGGGAAACATCACAATTGCAATTTGAGCCTTTTAAAACCCTATAGCCTATTCCAGAGAATTCAACTTATGAGTGTTGGAAATGATTTAAGGTAAATAATGACTATTTGTGCATTACAAAAAAAGTGGTTTTGGTAGCGGTTAGTTTCTAGTGGTTCATGTGAACTGTTAGAAACTTACAGGATTTCTAGTGGTTATACGACTAACCGCTATAAATTCTAACCATTTTGACTAAGTTTGTAGAGGTTCAGGACCAACAGCTAAAAAGACTGCTAGATAATGTGAAAGGTTGTCATAATTTCTAGCTTTTCAGGAAACTGCTAGAAAGGTGGCAGGACATTTCTAGCGGTTTTCTCCAAAATCCCTAGAAATGTGTTTGTTTCTTTAGGAGTCCTGACACGTGGCAGGAGCTGTGGGCGGTTATGTACATTTCTAATGGTTATGAGATAACCGCTAGAAATGTTGAAAGAATTTTCTAGTGATTGTCCCCAAAACCGCTATAAATGTCTTGAGTTATCGAGGGGTCAGGACACGTGGCAGGTGGTGGTTCATTTAGGGTTTGTATTTTCTAGTGGTTTTGAGGCGAGCTTTGCTGAATTCTTTTCACAATCAAATCTGGATCTAAATCTATAGAGTACTCAACCTTTCAAGGTAAGAATAAAAATTCATCTCTCAATTATTTCTGAAGCTATTTTTTATTTTGTTTATTTATTGTATTTTTAAAATTATTATTATTTGATATTATTTATTGTTTATATCAATTGCTATTTGATATTATCAGGATGAGTCGTCGACCCGGGAAGGAGCTAGTTGATCTTGAAACACCTAGTGAAGATCCTATTTCTAGGGGTGGTATTCCTGAGGCAAATATTATCATTAAGGACTATGATTCAGCGAGGAAGGGATATTGAGCTTTATGATAGATGAATTCCCTTATCATGATGAGCAGCCCAGGAGAAGAAGGAGGATCAGGGGGAATGAGCAGCCCTAGGACGAGGAGGAGAATCAACAGAATGAGAAGGCCCAGAATGAGCCGTGTCGTGCTCCAAGGCGCAGACTGACTTCGAAGTAGTGTTTGAAGGTAACGATTTTATTTATCTAATTACATGTTGTAGACTCTCAGGGTAACAGATCCATCAGAAGGCTCAATGTTAAAGAGTTCTCAATGATTACCAACAGAAGTGTGCTTCTGTCGCCGAACAATTTGGGCTAACTAACTAGGGAAGGGGCCCAACTATATAGCAAGTATGTGCTCCTAGTCGATAAGCAGTGGACCCTACTGTCCATTTATGCGAAAGACTAGAAGAAGATTGAAACACAGGATAATTATGCAGCTTGAGAAATGATAAAGGTAAGATATATTTTTATTCAAAGTAATTAATTATTTGATTTAATCTATATAATAAATATTAAATCTATATAATATATAACAATATAGATTAATATAGGTAGATTTAATATAGATTATATATAATCTATATTAAATGTATATAATATATATAATGAATAAAAGTTTATCATTTATTTAATTATAGGGCAAATGTATAGCCGGAGAAGAGCTGGAGGTGGATACCCTCAAGAGAATAGGGGTAGCATAGAAGAACCAGATGGGCGAAATGTAACGCTGATGGGATGGGGCCTTTCAGCAAATTTTGGCAAATATACTCGATGGAGTCCTGGAGTAAGATTGATCCAATTTTGTCTACTTGAGCATCATGTACATACGATATTAAAATTATTGCATTAATTATAAATTTTTATTAATATTATTACATTTTGTTTAAGGCCTTCTTCTAGAGAAATGTTGATACTGTTAGGCAGTAGATAATGCCCCATAGGGCAGGGTCCAGGAGCTTCGTTGTAGCCCATAATGAAATTGCAAGTACATGAAAATAATTTATACATTGTGTTTGTGTATATAATTTAAAATAATTATGTTTTCTATTTAACCTACAGAGGGCAAAGCTGCGACAGGAGCGGGGGATCACGCCTACGTACGACGGGATGTGGCCTTACTAGACATGCCGTAATACGTGACTCTTCCGTTAGCCGAGGTTGAGGAGATAACGGTATGTAATTAATTGATTAATTAAATTATCATAGTTAAGTTTAAATATTCAATATTAATTGACTTATGTTAATTTTGACAGGCGCACAAGACTCGGGTGGATATGGAGCTGCGGGAGTCATAGGGGTCTACCTTGAATCTCACCACGTCTGTAAAATTCTCCTAAAATATAACTACTATTAATTACTTAGATCCATTTTGTTTACAATATAAATCCATAACAATATAACCGTGATTATAAATGAATTTGATTAATTTTGAAAGAGTTAATCATGGTAGAAAATAACTTTATTAAAATCTAAAAGAAACCCTACCATAGTTATAAAAGACTTTTCTTACTCGACAAATACTTATTATAGAAAAAGAATAAGATAAGTCAAATTAATTAGAAACATATAAATTGCCCAATCTTATATAAGTTGTATATTTAATAAATAAAATAGTAATTATAGAATCTTTTATGAAATATTCTTAATGATATTAAAACTTAGATTAAAATGTATATAGAAAAATAATGTAAGAGTCTATGCAATTTTTATAAAATTGAAGAAATAATCAATAATTTAGAAGAGTCTATTATGGATATTTAGAATATTATCCTAAGGAATAACTCCCAGAATCAAATCTAAATAAAGTATTATATCATATCAAAGTATGCAGAATGAGTCATACTATAGGTATATATAACTACTTCACACATAAATCAAGAGGAGGAGGCTATATAATTAATATAGCACTAATCAAGTCTCCAAAGCATTTCTTGAGGTCATAGCACGAGACTATCTCTTGAAAAATATTAATAAAAATGAGGTGAGACAGACGTCTCAGTAACCAACAATCATACTCATCATACTTACTAATGTGTGCTCGTGAGGTATCAAGTGGGACATTTAACAAAGTACAATAGATAGAAAATAAGACATCATCATAATATAATCAAATGGATAAAGCAACCAATTTTTTCCCATCAAACAAACCGAACTGCCTTATACCCGTTGACTGAATCCATGTGCTAGTGATAACTATTATATGACTGGCCACTCAAAAGCTAATTGGTCAAGTGTTATGAATAAGCCAAAATTCACAAAGCACAAGACCGGACCATGTGTTCATTCCCTCTCGATAAACAGGTGGGGTTGTCGCAAGCCTTTGGTAAATTAGTAGGGCAAGTCCCCTGATAAACTGGTAGGACAAAAGCTAACCATCGAGCTTCAATAGAGGCTATACCACGTGGTAGAAAGATAATTCTATCATCATCAATCCCCAATCGCCTTATATATAATTCTTAAGATAATCATATTAATCAAGATCTCAATATCTTGATAACCAATAATATTAATAAATATCACAATAGGTTTTTTTCAAGAAAACAAATTTCTTTAATTTTCAATCTCAAGTTATAACAATTTTAAAATCTCAATTCAAACTTTTAAAATTAAACTTTAAGTCACACAAAACTATTTTTAATAAAAATCATTAATAAAGTTTTCTCAATATAATCATATCAACATTGGTAGATTTATATATATCAAATCACTTACAAATATCACATTAGCACACACAACGATTAGAAAGTAGTTATCTCTCACCAAAGTAAGGAATAATTACTACAAGTCTAGTGACCCCATGTACAATAACATCAATTACAAACAATATGATATTTTAACAAAAGTTACTTCAAAATCTCAACGACAGTCTGATGGGAGTGAAAAAAAGGTGGATGGTAATGAGAGTTAAGGACTAAGCTTATGGTGCTTCTATATAATTCATAAGGTTTAAAATTTCAATCTTATCTAATCTGATCTTATTATGTTTTAGTATTATTATTATTATCTTCCTCAAAATTTTATCAGATATGATAATTTAAAATTTAAACCATATTTTTTCTTATATATATATTTATACTATATTATCATTATAGTATAATTATGTATATTATTATATGTATATTTAATGAAAGATATATGTATATTATTATAGATATATTCCCTATATCTACCTATATTTTATATTATGAATCATGTAAGATGATCATTAATTATTTATTTACCACTAGACCCATATAATTTCTTTAGCCCTTTATAATAAAATTTCCAATAATTAATAATTTAAGTTTATTTTATTTTCTTAATTTCATATATTTCTAAATTTTTAACAATAAGTTTAATCTATTATAAATATTCAGTTATTAATAAATAATATCTTAATTGTGTTTAAATACAAGAATAAAAATTAAGATGTTACATCGTCACTCTTGGTGGGCCGCGACCGACCACAGCACCCCAGCCGAGTTAGCGGGCTCAACCTTGGACCAACACCAACTAGGTTGCCCCACCCGGGTTGTGCTTCACACACTGCCGGGACCTCTTAGTCAATAGCAGCATCCCATCAGACTAGCGCGGGAATGAAGTGGGCAGAGTCATTGACATGGATAAGCTGCCAAAGGAGCATAGACAAGAAATTGATGATTAGAGCTGGTAATGCGGGCTGACCCGCCAAAAACGGGCCAGCCCGCCAGCAGCCCGCGGGCTGGCGGGGCGGGCTGTGTAGCCCGCCCCAAAACGGGCTGGCATTTTGCCAGCCCGAGCCCGCGGCCCGCCTCTTTTTTTTTTAAATATTTTTAAAAAATTATTTTTATACTTTTAAAATACTAATAAAAAAATTCTAATGTCATATTAGCATAATAAAAAATTTGTTAATATTATACTCTTAAAAATTCATATTTTTTTATAAAAAATCTCAAATTTTATAACTATAAATCTAAATAAACATTAACAAAATATTAATCAATTATTATATGTCAACACATATCAACAAATAAGTAACTATCTTTACTAGTATTTGATAATGGAAGTATTCAAAATAATATTTGAGTAAAATAAATAATAATATTAATAATTAAAAAAAAAAAAACGGGCTGGCGGGCTGGCCCGCCTAAAAACGGGCCAGCCCGCCAGCATTGGCGGGCCAGCAGGGGGCGGGCTGTGCAGCCCGCCCCAAAACGGGCTGGCAAACTGCCAGCCCGTTTCCAGCCCGTTTTAAGGTAAAACGGGCCCAGCCCGCGGGCTGGGCCCGTTTTACCAGCTCTATTGATGATACAATGAGGCGACAAGGGGAGGAGATCAGGGATATGAAGATGCAACTTCACTAGTTTAAACCCGTTGCTATGGCTATGCAAGAGCTGGTGAAGGCACTGGCTCCACACATCTATATCCCGCAGATCTTTGGCCTAGACATGCCATTAATGCCCCTGCCCTAGGCGCCCCTAGCCCCAGGAGCCCAACCGCCTCAGCCCGATCAAGATGATACTGATTCTAGCCCACACCCCTGATCCAGTAATATATTAATATTTTTGACAATTTTAATCACAATAAGTTAAAATAGAAATATTTTTTAATATTTGACAAAAATTTGTTTATCTCACTTCATGCTTGAGGGTGTTGACGGTGTGGGGATCCAAGGCTGGGTGGAAAAACAACCTATTCGGGTCATCGATAGTGGAAGTAACCATGATTTTTTGGATCTCAACTTAGACAAGAAACTTGGGTGGAAGGTTAATGGTGGCAAGCGTTCAATAATGGTAATAGCGGAGGCAAGAGACTCCAAATACATGGAGTGTGGAATAGGTTTCGATGGAAGATGCAGGGGATGGAGTTCAACGGCGATTTTAGGATTTTGAAGCTCCACACTTATGATCTAATCTTGGGATTAAAATGGCTTAAAAGCATCCGCAATGCTTTCTGGGATTATGAGACACTGACCCTGTATTTCTGCTATGCAGGTCAAATGAGGAAATTGCAGGCCAATATTCCTTAGACACGGCAATTGGTGCAATTTGAGAAGAAAATGGTTCACCACATGTAAGAAGAGCAACTATTCTTACTGCAATTAATAAAAGGAGAAACGAATGAATTACCATTTGTTTCTACAACTAATTCATATCCTAAAACACCCGCAGGGATTTTAAATGTTTTAAATGAATTTTAAGATGTATTCAGCAAGCCATAAGGGCTCCCAACATTAAGAAAAGGGCATAATCTCTCTTGTTTTACACGAAGGTTCTAACCCTGTTAACTTGAAACCATTTAGGTACCCCTCATCTCAGAAGGATGTCATAGAGCGTCTAATAGGGGAGCTATTGCAGATGAGGGTAATAACAGAGAGCACGTCACCATTCTTGGCCCCTATTGTGCTAGTGAAAAAGAAATATGGTACAGGGCAAGAATGATGTGTGTGAACCACAGAGAACTAAACAAGAGAATGATAAAGAATCAATACCCAATTCCCCTCATAGAAGACTTGTTCAATGAATTAAGCACAACTAACTGGTTTACCAAGCTAGCCTTTAAATCACACTCCGGGCACTATGGGTGGCTAGTTATGCCCTTCTGCCTAACTAACACTGCAACAACGTTTCAAGGGACTATGAATGATATTTTCAGACCTTATTTAAGAAAATCCGGGCTTGTATTCTTCAATGATATACTGATTTACAGCTCTTCTCTTGCAGATCGCCAAAAAACTTGCGGACAACCTTGTAAACTCTAAAAGATAATCGATATTTTGTTAAGAGTAAGTGTTCGTTTGCTGCAACAACAGTAGAATATTTGGGCCCCATCATTAGCCAAGGCAATGTTTGCACATATCCAAAGAAGATTTAAGCAGTGGAGGAATGACCTGAACGAAGAAATGTTAAACAACTTAGAGCCTTCTTGGTTTGCCGGGTAATATAGGAGTTTCAAAAAAGATTATGGAACCTTAGCTCGATCTCTCACACTTCTCTTGAGGAAAAATGCTTTCGAATAGTTTGATTCAGTGAGCATTGCATTTCAAAAGTTGAAAAAGTCCCTTACTTCAGCTCATGTTCTTGCACTTCTAGATTTTACTAAAGAGTTTTTGGTTGAATCAAACGCTTGTGGGACAGGTATAGGAGCTATACTACTACAACAAGGGAAACTAATAGCATTTTTCAGCAATGGATTGACACAAAAACACCAGCAACTCGATCTATGAAAAAGAGTCGATGGCTGTGGTGTTAGCAGTTTTGCATTGGCACTAGTCCTTGGAAAGGTAACGATTTCTGATATGAACAGATCATAAGAGTATAAAATACCTTTTGGGTAGTAGCTACAAATGTCTTTTTAGAGATATTGGGTGGCCAAACTAGCTGGTTTCAACTACGATATTCAGGGTGTGTTTGGATTAGCTTTTGGAGAATAGATTCTGGGAAGAATAGATTTTGGGAATAAAGATGTTTGGATGATTAGTAGTAGAATAACTTTTTATATTGGTAAATTACCAAAAAAGATATGATATGATTAAAAGTAAGAGAGATGAAATACGATAGAGAAGAAAGAGGAGAGAGAAGAGAGTGTAGAGAGGAGAGAGGAGAGAGAAAAAGAGAGATAAGAGAAGAGAGAGGAAAGAGAAAAAGAGAGATAAGAGAAGAGAGAGGAGAGATGATAGAGAAAATAGAGAAGAGAGGAGAGAGGGTGTAAGAAAAAGTAGGGGTATAATAGTAATTGGATAATCCATAACCTAGATTTCAAACCAAAAGCTATTTTCAGTGGCTTATTCAAAACCTATGTTTCAAACCGAGGTTTTGTCCAAAATCAATTCTCAACAAAAATTGCTGTTTGTGTAAAATTTTTCCAAACCGCGGTTTTGGCCCAGAATTGATTCCCCACCGCTATGCCAAACACACACTCAATAAAAGAAGGGGAGTGAAAATTTAGCTATAGATGCACTCTCTAGAATGCCTCGGCAGCAACTAATGCAAATCACGTTTGGTACTTCTTCACCTGAGTTACTAAATGAAGTTAAGCAAAGTTGGGAGCATGATGATTCCATAATCTCCCTTATTCCTAAGATACAACAAGCTACTGGTACATGGGGACATTTCTCATGGGATGGCGATTTATTAAGGAGAAAAGGGAAGCTGGTTGTAGGTGACAGTCATAACCTTTGCCCACACATATTGAAATGGCTTCATTCAAGTCCACAAGGGGGCTATTCTAGTATACAAGCTACCTACCAACGAATTAAATCACTGTTTTGGTGGAAAAAGTTTATCAATGATGTTGCAAATTAAGTTGAGCATAGTGATATACTTGTGAAGGTATAAGTAGGAAGCCGTGGCACCCCTCGGATTGCTGTAGCCACTACCTATTCCGAGTAGGATTTGGGACTATATTACCATGGATTTTATTGAGGGCATTCCCAAATCTAATGCAAACGACACAATCTGGGTTCTTATTGATAGAATGAGCAAATATGCTCACTTTCTTCCTCTTGCTCACCATTATACAGTAGCTTCATTAGCTCAAGTTTTCATTGATCAAGGGTATATATACAGTAGCTTCATTAGCTCAAGTTTTCATTGATCAAGGGTATAAACTACATGGGGCACCAGCAGAAATCATTAGTGATCAGGACCCTATATTTGTGAGTAATTTTTGGAAAGAGTTTCTTCGCATTTTAGGGTTTGAGCATAAACTAACTTTTACTTTCATCCTCAAACGGATGGTTAGTACGAGGTCCTTAATAGGTGTCTACAAACCTATTTGAAAGTTATGTGCTTGGAGAAGCCTAAAGATTGGTGTAAGTGGATTTCTCAAATGGTGGTACAATACATCATTCTATAGGGCAACCAAAGCCACTCCCTATGAGCTACTGTATAGACAAAAACCACCCATTCATTCCCCATACTTACCTCATAATTATGTATTGGAGGCTGTAGATAGAAGGTTTTTTTGCAAATGAAGTTTTAGGAATTCTCAAACACCATTTGCAGGGAACTGCAAATGTCACGAAGCAAAGCGGACTTACACAGGACTGATAGAGAATTTATAGTGGGGTAGCGGGTTTTCTCAAAGCTGCAACCTTATAGGCAACTTTTAGTTGTTGGTCGAAGCTCCCAAAAGCTGGCACCTCGATATTTTGGACCTTATAGAGTCTTAGAGAAGATAGGACTAGTTGCTTATCGACTTGAGCTACCCCTGGAGTCATCCAGACTATGAGATAGTGGCACCCAACTCAGGACTATCCTGAGTTACCTCCAGCACTTGAACTAGAAAAGATTTTTGAGTAAATTAATTAGAAAAAGAAGAATCACTGAAGTTTTGGTTTAATGGGAAAGTTTTCCTGATGAGGAAGAATCATGGATGCTCCTCTTTTCCTTTCAACAACGATTTCTAGCATTTATTGTTCCAGATCCTTGAGGGCAAAGATCCTTTGAGCCGTATTGTGATGTAATATAAAATAAATTTAAAAAGTGGGTTAGTTAGTTAATTAGCTATTAGACATATGTTAGCCGTTAGATACTTAGCGCTAGTCCAGTTTATTTTCCCGCATAATTACTTTGCCTATAAATCCAGAGCTATTCAATTATACCATCTAGATTTGCTAGAGAATATTCAGTGGGTACTATTTAGTATCCTATGTGTCTGTCTAATCCTCTTCCTCTCTGTAACATCCTTGACTCCCCTGTTTCTCTTTCCCTCTTCTATCCCTATTCCCTTAATCTTTCAGTGTCAAGAATTACGCTCTTGCTCTACTAGCCTTTTTTCTTTTTCTTTTTTTCTTTTTTTAAAAAATACTCTTATCGTCTTTGCCACTCACTCTTTCTAACCTTTAGTGAATGAAATGAATTGACTCTCTCACTACAATTTTTTTTTTTAACTTTTGGAAACCCTTTTGCAACGATTCTAAAAGTGGTGTTACCTAATGTGTGAGCATAAACAACAATTTTTCATATGTTGCTATTGATCCATACCTTAAGCAACAAATATTTGACAACATTTGAAAACTTTTTCCTAAATTGGAATAGGCAATAGGTTTCAACTGTTGATTTTTTTTTTAAATATGCAACATCAAAATTGTTGCTTATAAAGGTACTTTTCTTTCCTTAACTGAGAATTTGCCCCACTATTTTTTTTAGTAAAATTTTTTAACAAGACATCTTCGATATATATTGTATAATTTTTTTCTTCACTAGATTTTTTCACATCAAATTTTTTTTAATAATATTTTAATAAGGCACAATATTTATTTATGACATCCAAAAGAAAGTGTAATAAACATTGCATTATTATGTGTAGGACATCAATAACCTTCAAAGAGTTGTCTTCTGAAATTCCACATTTAAAACTACATAACCTACAATATAAATCATTTTTTAAAAATTTTATATGATTAATACATATAACTCCCAAATGCTATATATATATTCTACAATTAAGTTACATTGCATTATTATCTGGGTTGTTAGCCAATGACAACTGGGTTTGTAAAATTAGGTATGGGCCTCCCAAACTATTATCCAAACCTAGTATTAGTCCTTGCACGTAATTTCATTTTGTTTAAAAAAGGAACGTCTTATAAATATTCTTCAATGTAGGTCCCCCATGTAATTCTCCCAAATCTGAAGGTTGAACCATTCTTTCCGTTTTAATAAAAGATAAAGTTAGGGAGAGACAAGAGTTTTCTTTGTAAAGGCGGTGCTGAGTTCGTAGTTTCAGCATGCTTTATGGTTTGCCTCCGGGGTTTTAATTGGTTGGTTCTAATTTGTACTTTTTTGGATAGCTCTTTTCTTATTGTGAAATTTCCATACTTGTCCTATTACTTTGTTGATCTTATCTTATCATCTTTAGTTTTTCTGGTGTGGCTTTGGTTTTCTTGCGCCATGTTGCTTCCTTCTTGTGATGAGAAGCGCTTATCTTTTGTCGGAAGCATTACTTATTCCTGAAGGTGATTGGATGTAAAAGAATCCATGCATATAAGATTCAATCACTTATCTCATTTTTGTTGGCATGTTTGTGGTATTCTTCAGATAACTCAGTGGGCTCTTCTTATTTACTTTGACAATTCTCTAGATAGAGACATGATTCTGCAGTAAGGGAAATGGATGTTTCAAGGTTTAACTATTGCGACATATGATTGGGGTCCTAACATGACAATTGGACGGGTTCAGTTTTGTTAGTTATTGCATGGGTGCAAGTGTTAGGGCTACCTGTAAATTATCATACTGAAGATGTCGTACGTATGGTTGGCCACAAGTTGGGAATCTATGTTGCCTACATTCATTTCAGGATTGAGAATTAAAGTTATTCTTTCTCATTAAGTTAACCTGAAATCATGCTTATCCCTCAAACTGTAGTCAGGTGAACGGTTTGCACCATCATTTCTACTTAAACATATTAATTGCTTCTATACTAATCGTTGTTAGATTGGGCATAACTTGGGCACTTGTACTAAGGCGGTGAAGCATAATGTGGATCGTAGGCTACAATCTTTTGGACCTAAGTCAGCTCACATTGATTACAATGGACCCCATTATTATTTTAATAGGAACATTGGCATTATTATTAACAGCTCTAGACTATCTTCAGTGCCATGGTCTAAAAGATGACTGCAACTCATCCATTACGTGGCGCAATGCATTCAATGGATGATTTGGCTAATTATGAGAAATACAAGACAAAGATGAAGTTACAAGATGCTGAAGCATCTAATTATATCACTAAGAAGCGTGGGATTGGGGATGATGATTCTTCTGGATATAATATTTCTAATGAATTCGTTTATACTTCATTTCTAATGATACTCTTAGGATTAAACACGCTCCAAATTCTATGTAATTTTATTGTCTTAGATAAATAACAAACAGTTTTCTTGAGAAGAGTACTCTCGCGTTCTTATTTATAACAAATGGGCCTTAAGAAACTCATCTCCAGTCCTTTGCCATTTTTGTTGTTTGTGGTGAAATCTAAATATTTGGTTCACATTATCACATTTTGCAATTAAACATAAAAGTAGTATTTGAGGGGAGAAAATCTACCTGCCCCATTTGGTAATTTTTCCCCAAGAAATATATGACAAAATTATAGAAAAGATACCTAATGATAATCTTATCTTAACTTCGAATGCCAAAGCTTTTCAATATGCAATTGGTAATCTCTCTCACTATCCCAATCATGGAGGATTTCTTCTAATTGTGCCACGTGGCAAATGGCTCATTGGTAGCTTCAATCTCACTAGCAATTTCACCCTCTTTGTCCATCAGAATGTGACCATTCTTGCATCTCAGGTTTTCTTTTCCTTCTCATTTGGTCAATAAGTTATTGTTTTCTTGATGGGTATGTGACACAATATAGGGCTAATGATATTAGGATTTGAATTTAATCATGAAGCTTCCAATATTGGTATTCAGTTATGAGCCTAAATCAAATTAAAGTGAACTTGATTTAAGCTTAAACCAACTACAATAAGCTTACTGACCTCTACATTCCAGCTTTTAATGCTAAGAAATGGCTACTTGAGGACTGATGAACGTGACTGGGATTTAGCCATAATTTACTTTTCACAATAAGTATGATAATTGAATGTCATCATAATAATAGGACAATAGATGTATATAAGTTAGCACATGTAATGTGAATCCCACATCTCACAGTATCTTGAAAACACTAGCGACAAAATACAACGTTGCATTGTAACAAGCTTCAATTATGCACACGAACTCTTTGAATTATAAATTATAAATAAAATCGAACATACGACCTCTCATTTATAAGGAAATTTTCATGTCATGAGCCATATGCTCTTTGATAATCATCATTTCACAGTATCTTTTAATAGCAGTAGTTTGCTTTTGTATATACAATTGCAAGAGCTAGGGCAAACTAACAGGAAGAAGGAGAATGGCCTCAACTTGGCGGGCTTCCATCTTATGGAAGAGAGAGAGAGATGCTTCTGATGGAAGGTTTAGCAGCCTCAATTTTGAAATTAACCTCATCGATGTTGTAATAACTGGTAATTAATTACTTGATGATGTCCTTTTAATCATTATTCAACTATAAATGATGACAAAGACATGATAAAATATTGCATGCTTGATTTGAATCTTAATCGGGTGGTCACAATGGGACAATTGATTGGCAAGGAACTTATAGGTGAACAAAATTTCGGAAAGGTGATAGTGCGATGATCGCTTTAGGGAGAGAAATGTCAGGTGGAGTCCAAGATGTGAGCGCAGAAGACCTCACGGCCATCAACGCCCAATCTGTTGTTAGAATCAAAACAGCAACAGCAGATGGCAGAGGGGGTTATGTCAGAGACATTTTTGTGAGAAGAATGACTTTGAACACAATGAAATGTGTTTTGGATAACAGGGTCTTATGGCTCACCCAAACCCCAACTTTGATCCCAAAGCTCTTCCAAACATTACTAGAATAAACTACAGAGATGTGGCAGCAAATATCGAAGGGATTGCTGATGATCCTTTTACAAGAATCTGCATTACTAATGTGACAATCACATTGACTGAGAACCCAAAGAAACGGCAATGGAATTGCACTGGGACTGAGGAAATCACTAATCATGCAACTACTAAGCCTTGTGATTTGCTATCACAGACAAGGAAGAAAAGATTCAAGTGTTCTTTTCCACATAAGAGATTGCCAATTGAGAATGTTTCTCAAGACTTGTTATTCTGACTCTAACTCCTTCATGGACGATGGAATTTGATTGTGTTTTAAAGCTTGAATCCAATAAAGTATCATGGAAAATATTTAAATAAAATTCAATTCACCAGATGATTGTACCTAGAGATTAAAAGGTTTTAAAGTATCAAGGAAAGGTTTTAAAGGATTTAACGGTTTTGGTCCCTTAAATATGCACAATTTAAGGCCATCAGTCCATGTAACATTAATGGTTTCAAATTTGCGTGTCATTATCACTGTTAAAGATACTTATTTGGAAAGCTGACTGTAGAAAATAGGTTGATGATATATATACTAATATATATATATATTTTTTATTTTTTAAACAACATGCAAAAATATTTTTTTTGGTATAAAAATTTTAGCCCACTTACGATCTAAGAGCGGGGCAAAATTTTCTTTCCTCCTAAACGATACTAATGTCGGATAGGACGAGCTGTCTATTATCTTTAAATATAAACTTAAGCATCAAATAACTAGGAAACCTTCTTAAGCGCCGCGACTAGAACCACAATAAAATAGTACTAGATTTGAACACTCTCCAAATAATCGTATGTCTCCTCCTTTCGTCAATTGAACTCATAGTTAAACCCATGCGAGTTGAACAAGTTCGCCGGTTAAACCCATCACGCATGCATTGCAACCATTGACGGAAAGCAAACATTACCAGAAACCATTGAAAACTAAAACCAATGTTAATAATTAGTATAGATAATAAAAAACGAGCTCATATCTATAAAGACGCTAGTTTAATTCTCACTGCTATTGTTATGACTCATCTAGTAGATGATATTATAAATCTTCTATAAATACTCTCTTAGTCAGGATTATATCTGATCTTAGTAGAAGACTATGTCCAACCCACCTAAATTTTCTTATATAAAAAAAATAAAACCAATGTTAACCTGCCATTCTAAATTCCAGAAAATTCATTGAAAACAAACATCTCTGCGCAAGGTTATCGGCTCCCAAGTTCATATCTCATGAGATTTGTTTCACCTCCGCATGCCATTCTCGTGACAAAATGCTTCTGATCTCCAGGACTTCGTTTTGACTCTGAACATTCTACCCATAACTATTTTAATAAAAAACAACAAAACAAATCTGAACACCAAAGTTGAAGAAGAAAATGGAGGATCCTTCAGATCTCGCAGATCGTAGATCGAAGAGAGGGGAGGAAGACTTTATCGAAGAAGGAGGAGGAGATGACGAAGATATGGAGATTTGACAAACATGAACCAAGCCAACAATCTTCAGGTAAGGGGATATGTAAAAATTGAAAGAATCACGATCTGGAGAAATCTCTCTCTCAATGGCAAACACATCACGATCTGAAAATGAAGTTAGTGCCACAGTCACGATAGGTAAAAATCGAAGAAATCTCTCTCACTCTATATGTAAAATTCGAAGTTTGAATCACGATCTTCCCTTGGTTCATCGTGGAGCTCAGCGCCAGCTTGAAAACCCAACCGCCAATCTCTCTCCCTTGTCATTGACGGAGAAATTGACAAAGAGGAGGCAAGCGTGCGTCGTAGTAAGAGGGGTAAAGTAACTGTGTGGTGGTTTTGGGTTAATGGGGTTTAACTTCTTTTTATATATATATATATATATATATATATATATATATGTTAGTATATACATCATTAGCTTATACAATCAGCTCTCCAAATAAGTATATTTAACAGTATAAATGCCAGTGGACAAATTTAATACTGTTAAAGCTATAAGGACTAACATCAAAAGATCAAAATCTTGTGGAACCAAAATTAAAATTGATGTAAGATTAATGGACTAAAAATTATATTAACCTAAATAACAAATATCATCATTTAGATCTCTCAACTTTAATTTTAAAGAAGTTTGGATCTATATGTATATGGAGTGTTAACACATATCAATTAGGGGTGTGCCCAATGCCCAATGCCTGGTCCATTTAGATCTCTCAACTTTAATTTTAAAGAAGTTTGGATCTATATGTATGTGGAGTGTTAACACATATCAATTAGGGGTGTGCACAATGCCCAATACCTGGTCCACTCGCTCGAGCCCAATAAAAAATTGCCCAGCCCGGCCCAAAAAAAAATCGCCCAAATTATATCTGGGTCGGGCCGGGCCTGGCCAAGTGTCGGGCAGGGCAGGGCATTGGGCATAGTATGCCGCCCTGCCCATTTGGCCAGGCCCTATATATATATTATTATTTTATTTTTTTTATAATCTTATTTTTTTCTTAATTTATTCTATTTTTAACTCTACACTTTTCACTTTACCTGACAACTCTCCTTGCTCATTTTTAAAGTATTCAACATAACTCTTATATTTACATAGATACCGAAATTGCTCATATGTTTTATTTGCCAAGCATTCAATTATTGATATTGTAATACCGCT
The DNA here is from genome assembly GCA_037074615.1 of Leucaena leucocephala. Lineage (NCBI taxonomy): Eukaryota > Viridiplantae > Streptophyta > Magnoliopsida > Fabales > Fabaceae > Leucaena > Leucaena leucocephala. The sequence goes on from CM073522.1 coordinate 16,047,605, forward strand.
AGACCCCTACAGATTTCAATCTTTCTTTTTTAATATATGTAATAGACTTCAAGACTTTAATTATTATTTTTTTGTTACCTTATTTTTAGTGGATTATGGATATTATTTAACTCTTAAAGATATAAATATGATATTATTTTATAAATTCATGATTGTAGATATTTTTTCATAATATGAGCGGGGTATCACGATTTGAGCATGCTCAGCCCACCCATATCCAGCCCAAAATAGTTAGGACTTTTACCTAACAAGGGCGAGCATCGGGCTGCAAAATGCAGCCCATACTTTTTTCGAGCAGGGCACCAAGTAGGAGGGATGCCCTGCTCAGCCCTGCCATGCACACCCCTAAATTATCAATTATATACCACATCAACTTATTGCATAGTTTATTTGATTGATATTAGTAAAAAGTTATATTTTTCGAAAGTGCTAGTTAATTAATTTGAATAAACTAAAAAAATCAAATTAAAATATAACTGTTTAAAATAAATTTATATAATATATTCTTTAATTTATTTAAAATTATCAATTAACTCTTATATTAATTATAATTAATTAATTTATTTAATTTTTTTAATTTACTTAAATTAATCGATCAACTTTTGTTGCCCGCCCGGTTCGACGAAACTTTACCCCGACTACATCCGGATCCGACCCGCGTCGCGTACCTAGTTATGGTGGGTGATTTTTTACATACGCCAAGGCCCGAACTCAAGACCTCGCTTAAACGATACCGAGCTACTTACTACTCAGACTAATCCGTACTTTGCAAAACTTGACTCTACCATATTTACATCAAAAGGAGTCAGACACTTAACTATCACACTAAGTTAGGTACCATTTAATCCCCCTTTCTCAATCAATATCACTATAAAGCAAACCCAACAAATGATCCATATAACTTCCACAGCCATTAAGAAAATTAATTGGTAATTATGTTACATGAAAGAACCAAAATCCTAATGATAAAATGAGCCAGAGAACCATAAAAATGGCAGCTTTTTACTATTGCGTGCACAATGACCTGTGATCTAATTCCTCATTACAACTCACCTAATAAATGAAACAGTAAGTTACAACGACTAGTCAAATTTTGTTGAATTCATACGAACATTCTCTCAATTCTTAGATCTATACAGATCTCGTTACCCTAGCTTTTAATCTCGTCTTACATATTATGACTAAAATCTCCTTCATTAACCACTAACATTTGTTAATTTATGGATATTTTAGTCCAAAAAGAATTTATATTAGACTGAAGTGCATTGTTTGAACATTTAAAAAGAAGATTGAAGTAATTTCATTGAAATGCAAAATATGTTAGTGTGATTACTCTAAATGGAACAATCGTTCAGTACCAAAAGACACTTGTGAGGCTTCATGCATTCTTAACCACTAAATGATGCTTTTGAGGTTGCTGTGTTACAATACCATTTCTTTTTTTACGCTGAATGAAAGGCTACAAAAAGGGGTAAAAACATACAAATAAGAACAAACAAAAACAGAGCACTCTAGCTGTTATGGATATCTAGCTTCATTAATCTCCTGCATCCTATGGGAGGGTTAACCAAGTACAAAAAATAAACATCAAGACCATGGGCTGCTTTAGCAAGAAGTTACTATTTCCCAATTGAAATACTATTTCCAAAGTTGAGTTTGGCTGCCCAGACTTCCAAAGACGTTACCTAGAAGCAATGTATACGAACAGCTAAGTGGTAAACCTGAAAGGCTTCCGCAAGCAATGCTGCTCTATAACCCCCTCCTCAAATGATTTCTTTATAGGAAGAAGCTTGATTTCATAAAGCTTCGGCCATAGTTTCCCAGTAACTGCAATTAAGGTTACATACCAAAAAAATTTAATTGCACTAAAGCTGGAAGAGGTTAGAAAACTTCTAGGAGTATATTATACAATTTTCTCTTAAATTTCATAAAAAAGGGCATTCCTCCTATGCAAGGCGGGGCAGATTGAAGCTTTTTCTTTTAGGAAAAGGATAATTTGGGTTCAATTTTCTCTTCTTTATACTATGCAAGTGGCAAAGTTCAGATATTTGGGTTCAATTATTCAAAAAGATGGTGAAACTGATGGAGATGTTAATCATAGAATTCAAGTAAGGTGGTTTAAATGGAGAAAAGCTACTAGAGTTATTTGAGATCGGAGAGTACCTACTAAGAACAAAAAGAAGTTTTATTGTACTGCTATAAGATCAACAATGCTATATGGTAGTGAATATTAGGTTTTAAAGGGACAACATGAGCATAAGGTGAGGGTAACTGAGATGAGATGAGGATGTTGAGATAGATATGTGGTCAAACAATAAAAAGTAAGATTTATAATGAATACATAAGATGAAGAGTTGGAGTGGCAACTATTAAAAAGAAAATGGTTGAAAATAATTTGAGGTGGTTTGGACAGATACAAAGGAGGCTATTGGATGCGCCTTTGTGGAGGGCAGATCAAGCAGTGTGGAGTTCTCTCATTCCACCAATCAAATATAATAATAAAAGTATTTCTGCCAGCTTCTAAATAGAACCATGCATGACTTCCTATGTATCTCTATTAGAAATAAAACAATAACAAGTTGGAACTTACCGAAAACCCTCTTTTGTTCACTATCCCATGCTATGCCATTCAAAACATCAATGCCCTATAATATACCAAAACATTAGTGTAATGAGGGACAAGATAGCCAAAACAAAAATGTAATAGTTTACCCTTCAAATCATTTTTTTCTTTAATCTAACTTTTGACACAGGCAATCAGAATGCAACATAAATATACTATAGTATAGAACAAAATCCTAATTCAAGGAGATAAACGGGCTTAGGTTCCTTACATTATTCCCAGCTGCAATCAGTTCTTGCCTGCATAGAATAAGTAAAATGCAGCTATGAGAAACAGATGAACCGTCACACTTGTGAGTCGTTAAGATAAGCAGCGTGCATGTGCTTAAAAAGAATCAATTGATACAAGGAGAAGAAATAAGAAGAAAAACCTCAAATTTGGGAGGAGAATCCATCCAAGAACCCTACCATCCTTAGGAGAGATTTTTGATATGCAATCAGTCTACGAATTAAAATATATCAATGTTAACAAAGTTCAGCATGAAACAGAACAATCTGGGCCATAGATATCAAAAATGGATAACATATTTATTGGTAACTTGAAGATCAGCAGAAAAATAGATTACTTTCTGTGAATAAAATCATGACTCAATTTATAAGGACATACCGTATATTTGATATGCAATCAGTCTACGACTTAAAATATATCAATGTTAACAAAGTTCAGCATGACACCGAACAATACTGGGCCATAGATATCATAAATGGATAACATATTTATTGGTATCTTGAAGATCAGCAGAAAAATAGATTACTTTGTGAGTAAAACCACGACTCAATTTATAAGTACATACCGTATATACATTGGCCCAAATTTCACCATTTATAAACTCCAATTCGTTGAGATTGTGTACTTGTTGGCCTTTAAAATGGACAACTTGTTTAGATATAACTACAAAAACAAGAGAAAGAAAATTCAGTAGAAATATAAAGCAATAATAGACATATTGAAGTAGTGTCAAGCCACAACTTTATAAGCTGTATTTAGATTTATAGACATGTGCATGTGCACAATCTCACACCAATATTGATGGCACTGAAACTAGAATATATAAGATTGCTTTTATTTCCAAAGAGCAATAACAAAAGGCATTTGTGTGTGTGTGTGTGTGTGTGTGAGAGAGAGAGAGAGAGAGAGAGAGAGAGAGGACCTTTAAATGTATAAGGATCAATATGATACAATGTTGAACTGCCGTCACTTCCATACAAGATTTTTCCATCAGTTGCCAGACCCCAACCATCTTTCATCTCATGAGTGAATTGCTGTAACTGAAAAAAAACATTGTATGAAATTTTGCTACCAATATGAACTGGCAATTTGAAATTTTGCTAACCTTCCTTGAAAGACATCTCAAGAAAATTGTTAAGAACAAAGAATAAGAGATTGGTAATATAAATTTGGAAGAAAAAGTCTATAACCCAAAGTGTAATGAAATTAATACACACTTTTCACAAAGTTATATACAGATTGCATCTAAACCAAACTCCCATCAACTGACCAACTAATGCAACTGCATAAGCCTTTGTCATTAGTAGAAACCATGTTAAGTGAATCTAATATACACTGCCAAGATTATATTCTCCTACCAAATTGTATAGAAAATTAATATATACTTTTAATTAACAAAAATGTGTAGTTCAAGCTATGACATTTCTACTCAGATTATTTTACAGATATTGTCAATTGATATTATATTACCATCTGATAAATCTTTCAACATCCTGTTTCAGATTTGAACATTATTGGCAATAAAAAAAGGAGAAAATATAGCCAAAAAATGATTTTTAGACATTACAAATTAAGCTTTAAAAATAAAGTCCAAGGCTCAAAAGAAAATATCCAAATAACTATCAGTTTCCTTTTTTCACTATCTATTAGATTCAAATCATAAAGAGCTCCCCATAAACCATGGAAAAGAAAGCAAATTACAAGAGGGGCAAGGTAAAGCACAAACTTTGCTTAAATTATGCCGGTCATATATGAAACCAGTTTTCCGCAACCAGGTCACTTGGAACAGCCTACAAAAAAATTATTTTATTCAACATTATTACCATGTGTAAGAGTAAAATAAAAAAAATAATTATATTAAGATATACACGGATTAAGGTAACAATATAATCTTAACATTCAGAAGAAATGGATTGTAGCAGCCTGTAAAAACGAATCACTGGACAATTTTCATTTCAAGCAATAAATATTGGTAAAGAGTTGATGTTTCAAAAGGAATGCCAATCAATTTTTGAGCCCATAAAAAATGAAGGGTGATGAGAATTAAACTTAGTGATTACCAATTTGATGCGAAGAATGGTATTATTGAATGATCTTTTGATCATGCAGGTTCATTTTCTAAAGGACATGCGTATATATGCATGCATGTGTTTTTTGGCATCACCTCTAATTGGCCTTTCATGTATAGATCATTCATCTTGAGGTTCCAAAAATGTAGCAGTTTCTAAGTGTACAAAAGAAAATTTATAGCATTTTTTCTGTACTATTATCACAAGAAATAATGTAGGATAATAGAAGAGGAAAGAATACAAGATCAATGGATAAGAGGTGCCCTCCTTCAACAGAGAGAATGAAATCAAGAAGAAAAATACGAGTTATTCAACACACACGTTTTTTAAAGAGGAAAAGTCACATTTTTCCATTGCTTTTTCCTACCATCTAGTATTCTTGATAAAAGAGGAGCTAAGAATGAGAGGGAGTCCTCCTAAGAGAAGGTCAGATATCAAGCAAAATAGTTTATGTTTACAAAACAGTTATCGTTAATCATGCAGCCAAGCCACCCACACCTTTTACATATCTAAAAGAGATAACTACCTTAAATCCTACCATCTAATGTAATATTCCCTTTCCATATTTGGTGACGTTGTTTCACTTTCTGAAAAAAGGAGCTCCATTTGAGTGACCAATTTACAAAATCAGTAAGAAAAACAGATTGCAACACTTTTCCTTACACACCTTTCACCAATAAGAGTTAAGCCTTCCCCAAACAGAGAATCATCCATCTTTTGAAGAACCTCAACCTGTATGTAGCAAATAACCAAATAAAGAAAGATAAGAAATTTAACCCAAAACACGATATAAAATTTAATATACTGTTATCTTATAATAGATTTTCCAAACTAATAGCTCACTAGGATCAAGTCAGTCAAGTCAAACAAACTTAGTGCTTGCTGTGAGTCATGAGCATCAAATTCCATATGGCCAAATATTCAATCAAACATAATTGGCATGCCAAATGTATATATAACAAAAATATGTGCATTCTTAACCAGAACTCATTATAGAGAAATGTCCAAAAACCAGGTTTCTGTACCTGTCCAGTATGAAGAGTAACTTTCCGGACAGATGACTGAAACAAACAAAAAAAAACCTAAAGTTTAGTTATAACTTTCATATAAAAAGGTAGTGTACCCAATCAATGCAAAGATAAGAATAAAACTAAACGATCAAATGTTGTACTCATTCATGATTCACAAAATAAACTTCCCAAAATATAGAAGTTCAAAACAGTCAGGCCTTGTCTTAGATATTACCACAATTGAGAAAGCATCACACTGGAAGCTCACAATCTATAATTGAATTACTGCTTACTCGTAAAGCATGTAAAACAAAAGCTTGTGGCAAGGCACGAATAAATTCTAACAGCTGCTAATGCTTGAAGCTCATGTAACAGATAACCCAAGCTAGAGAAACATTATCTAATCTGTTACGTGTCATTAGAGTTAGTTAGAAGGTTATTACTTAGTTAGATAAGACCATTAGTATAAATAGGGGGATTAGGCAATGCATTAACTGTCTTGTGAAATAATATTCAGTTTCCCGTGCTATTCTCTCTCTTGCGCAACTCTGTACCCTCATCAAATAATTTTTTTCAGTGGATTCATTGAGATTGTCTCCTAACCAAATTGTTAAGGACAGTGAACCACTGAATATAACAGTAATATATTTCCTAATGATTGTGAAGGTGATGATAACAAACATTCAATTTAACCTAAAGCAACTTTAACCGTGCAACCTAAATTCTACAAGAATGAATGAATGTAAAAGATGCAAACGCACAATCTCTTGCCAAGATCACATAAAATCCTTCCACAGGTACACAGTATGATGGTAAGATAAAATGCTAGCAAAAATGAAAGAAGCAGGAGAGGAAGGAGAAAGGTGGTAAGAAGGGAAAGGAGGGCAGGACAAGAAAAGTGACAAGAGAGAGGGAATACAGGGAAACGTTACCTTCCCATGAAGACCAGTTGACTCGAACAAGGTGTCGTTTTCAGCATAAAGAAGACCCTGAAAGTAAATAAGAGAATACAATTTCCCTCTCTCATAAGCATCAGATAGAATAATACCATTTATCAATCTTCATGCTTCCAATTATAATGGTTGAAAGATATTTCTTAAACTCAAAGGACAAATAAAAAACTCTACAGCCTCTACCTTGTATAATGAAATGCCTATCAAGGTGTATGCAGAAAATTGATAGGAGAGAAGGATTGAATAAAACACCCGGTCATTTTAACTACCCAAATAAGCAGATATTCGTATCCATGAGTTTGAAATCATCAAAAACAAATCAATTTAAAGTGTTTAAAAAATTCGTCAGTAATCAAATATCAGTAAGCAGAACTATGTGATTCAAGCGGTAAGGCATGCTTGAGCTCTGTAATGATTTTGAGCCTGCGGAAAAAAGTACTTGTACTTGTGGGTCGAGACATTCATGAATCCCAAAGTCTTGTGATCGTGAAGATCTTCTTGGGGAAAGAACCATGAAAAAGCAAATACATAAATAGAAGATTGACCGCAGACATATGAATTCGCCCAAAAAAAATGCTCGACACTTGAGTTCAATCGATTGGGAAAGGAAAACCTTAAGCACATTACCAATAAAATTAAGACGCCGAAGATAAACATTACCTGAGTGAAGGCGTCAGAGTCGTGAGGAAATTCGTTGACCACACGAACCATCTCATACGATATTTCGGATTCAAAGTTGTGACTACGATTCGACCAGATGACGAAGAGACCAATGGCAGCAATGATTAGACAGGCAGAAAGAAGCACAGAGACCTTTCTATGAGAACCAATCTTACGCCGCGAAGAAGCCATGGAAGCCTGAGATTCAAGGTTATGCTGCTTGATGGGCCTCCTCTTCAGAGATCTAGCCCCCATGGAAATGAGGGCCCTTCAAGTTTCATGGAAGAACACAGAGCTGATTGTGCGTTCAATCTTATGCCTCGAGCCTGGAGGCTAGTATGGAGAAAGAACGGAACTGAGTCAATTGCTGATGACGTTGATTGTAATGGTAATTTTCAGGTCAAAAAAATTATAATTGTAATTTGTTTTTTTAAAAAAAGCTCAAGATGCATTAGAAATATTATTATAATTGCATTATAGTGCATTAAAAACTTTAAAAACTGCAAAAACTAGATTTAGGCCCCTGCGATGCACAGGGAAATTGTTATTGACAATAAGTTCATGGTCAGATATTTATATTATGGATAGTTGGAATAGGAATAATTCAATTGTATTTAAATATGATTATGAAATATTATTTAATATTAACTCATATCTTAATATAAAATCTAATTTATAATATAAATTAGATTTTATATTAAAAATAGTAAGAAATATCAGTTTGAATAAAGTATATATGTAGCATTACTTGTTCTAATGTGATACAGCTATAATTGGAAAAATTATAAGGATTGAATTTGTTTTCAATGGGATGTTAATGCTTGATCATAATTACTTAAATAATAGTTTAGAGATATTTAGAATTTCATGACTCAGTTATCGATGCAGGTTGGGGAGGATCTATTGAAGAAATTCAAGCCAAATTACTGAAGAGACGGGAGCCTGCAACTCAATAAGAGAGCAATGGCCTATGCGTTCTGATCCATTAGGTAACTTACCACTTCTTGTTGAGTTATGCAGGTCAAAACCTTTATTATCTTTTTAGCTTAGGATTTCTTTTAAATCGTGAAGCCTATAAATTTGAAATTTATGCAAAATTAGATGAAATTTTATATTTAGAAATGTGGTCTGCATATTTTAGCGCATTGTTTAATGCATATAGTTAAAATTTCCAAGTGCTTGTTTGTAGGCAATTTTTAATATTTATGTTTATAGTAACTTCGTACTATTCAAGTCTATTTTGTGCTAGTTTGTTTTTGAATAAACTCTTGAATTCCCTTCTTTGTTAAATTAAATTTGGTAGGATGCTAATTAACATTTTGATAGTTGAGTTAGAAAATTTAATTAATCTTTCACGTGTCTTTTCTTTCTGTTCTTTTTTGATTTTGCTGTTGTTTTGATTTTGGTTAGGTTCCAGATTTTGTCTTGATTTCTACTTTTCATTATAATATTGCTAATTGCTAATATTTATAAGCTTCCATTTGTCTTTATAAATACTTGCCCTTTAATCTTCTCATTGTAAACCAATGTTTTAAAAGCCAAAATTTAATATTAAGCTAAAAAAGTTAACAAATCATGATTTAAAAAATCGAATCGATCGAACTATTTGATCAAACTGATAATATAATAATTAAATAAAATAATTATATAATTATATATATATAAAAAAAATTAATCTTTTAGTATTTCAACTATTAACTTAATTATAACTCAATCATGTAATTTTATTTTTAAATTTTTAATTTAGTTAAAACACAATTTTATATATTTACTTTTTTTCAGAAAGTAATCCTGATATCATAAGTGAGTCATCCTTCATGTGAAAAAGCAAGTGATGTTGTGGCTGCCAAGTCCCCATCTCCATCATCATCAACCTCCCTTTGTCTCCGTAAGAAAGCTCGCCGCTGCTCTCTGGGAATTCCAACAATGTCGGTGCTTATTCGGATCCCTATACTCTTTGTTACCTATTTTCTCTTTTGTTTCTTCACATATCCCACTCTCAAACTCAACTAACTTCGTCTGATCATTTGGCAAAGACGGCAAAGCTTTGTAAAAAAGTTGAGCTTGTGGCGTCTGTATTTCAAAAGAATACCCAGCTTGCCTTGAATGAGCTTCTCCCAGTAACCTCCTCCTCTTCTATGACTCCAAGCACTGAAGAAGCTGTTCCAATTCCCTCACAAACTCTATAGCTCCTCCTGGTCCTACTATAGAAGCTTGATCTCCCTGCACCAAAACCCGTTAAATATTCTTCTCCATGTCTTCCCTGCAAACCCATGTTGCTGCTGTTGCTCCGACTTATCATCACTGTCGAAGATTCGAGTGTTCTACTTCATCCTCTCTCGCTCCTTCTTCTGCTACGTTTTCAGCATCAATCAAAGAGAAAAATATTTCTAAATAAAAATCCACAAACATAAAAAAGGCACATAATTCTAGGAAATGCATATAATTAATAAACAAATTCATCCAGTACAATTTGGCTTCAATACAACTTTGGAGCTTATTTCAGGGGTCCAAAACCTCATAAACAAAAATAAGAGAGAAGTGTGCAGTGGCGGGTTAGTGTAGGGTGGCGGAGGGAGGTTGATGATGATAGAGATGATGACTTGGCGGCCACATCATCCTTGTTTTTTTAACAGATAGGATGACTCACTTATGAGTTGGAGTTATAACTATTATTTTATAAAAAAGGTAAAGATATAAAACTGAATTTTAATTGAGTTAAAAGTTCAGGATTGAGTCATGTCGAGTCATATTTAAGGGGTTAAATTATAATTGGATTAATAGTCGAAAGACTAAAAAATTAATTTTCCCATATAATAATACATATAAAAATTAAATTTATAATAATTTTAATTATTATCATAATAACTGTGACATCCTAAGTTTTAATCAAAGGATTTAGTTTTGATTAAGTTTTATTTTTGAGCAAGTTTAGGGGATTAATTGATTCTTGAGTTATTTTGAGGTCGAGATGTTTAGTGTTGTTTGGTTGTAGGTAATCTGGAGAAAATAACACGTTTAGCTTTGGGTCACTATTAGAAAAAATGCCTACAACAGCGGTTAAAAGTGACCTTTCACAGCAGTTTTTTTTATCGGCGTGAATTCTACTGTTGTTGTAAGTCTATTTTTTAACGGCTAATTTTTTAAAACTGTCATTAAATATTTAGAATGTTACGGTTGTTTCTAATAAAACTGTAGTTACAACTATTACAGTCTATACTTGTAATGGCGACTTTCATAGAAAATCGCTGTTAAAGACTTAATTTTTTTTTATAGTTTCTTTTAATTTTCCCATCAATACCACCCTGTATTTTCCATAATGAAAATAAACTATAGGCAACAACCTATAAGTAAGCAATGCCAAAATTCAAATTAAATGTTAATATATAGTAATAAAGTAATTTAAATTCTTAGTAATTTATGCAATGAACTAAAATATAATATAATCATATATACACAAAAATGAATGTTGATCAAGGCAAGTTCTCAAGGATGGTTTTTGTCAAATCATCTATCATTGAGTAGATTTACTCATCTTCAAAACTCATGTCGTTCTCCTCGAACAACTATAAGTTAGAAATAATAGGTAAATATTCAAGATGTGAATAAATTAAAAAAGTCACTAAATATTAATCACTTCATACCTCGTGTAAGCTATCTGTGATTCCTATCTCAATGATCTCGTGCATATATCGGATTATATAATATCCGCAATAAACACTGCCAGGTTGATGGCGGTACTAACAAAATGGAAAAACACAGAGCATATTAGTGACTAACTTTATACCTAATAAATTTATGAAAACTGAAACTTAATTATTTGAAAAGTACTTACTTGAGGATAAATCTATGAAGGATTAGTACTAACTGGATGGCCTCTAAAGAAGTTGAAGCCTTGCACAGCTCTATCTCCAATTGGAAAACAGATATCATATAACTTACTAAATTTTTATATTAACAAATCTATGAAAAAAACTCACATGTTGATGATGGAAACAATCTTGGTATCTGGCCGTCCAAATAATGAATTGAACCAATACACCATATTATTTTCAGTGGCTATGACAAGCAGAGTCTAATGCATACTACAAAATATGAACAACGTTATATATTAATGTATTATAATATGTATAGGAGTGTGCCAAGTATAAGAATATACTTACCCTTTAATGTAAGGTGCAAAATATATCTTCCTCCTGATAAGGGTCATAATGTTGACCATGTACATAATCCTCAAGTGCCTATTAGTGTCTATCTCTTAGACATTTGAGGACACATGAAACCATATGTGTCTCTTTTTGCTTCTAAAACATCCTTCCTTAAACCCTTCAGAGTACACTTCCAGAAGCAATCTTAACTTTATTATATCTCTCTCTGCCAAAAATCCTGACAGAAGATAACTGTACTGATTTGGTAATTCCCCATGAGAACTACCATTCTACGTAAGTACCCAGGAAAGACTGGATGAACCGGCTAGGTCCACTCACTTCCAGCCTCCTTAGACAGCACTTACGTACACAGTACTTTGTATAGTCTACGGCATTTTCTAGAAAATATCTTTGAATCTTAACCTTAACCTTAACCTCAAAAACATGAAATTTTTCATTAATTGTTCCAGCACACATAACCAATCTCTTTGGCATTTCATACATTCATATACATTATGGGGTTATGCCATAATTATTTGATACATTTATTTCATCATTTACTATTATACCTTTTCATCATGAACATTGTTGCTCTAACTTGTCATATAACATTACATGCAACAATTCGCACATTTATTACATAATATTCAAATCTTCCAATTCCCAACCTCTCTTCATGCCTCTTTATCTTCTTTACTCATTCGTAAACCTGTGGGTTTGGGATTACATGATGGGGTGAGATTTCTGGGGAAATCTCAGTAGCAAACGGTACTAAACAATGCATGCATTAAAGTAATTACTTGTGCTTGCTTGTGAAAGTGTTATCATAGTGTGATGAGCATGCTTCCATGTAACATATGAAATACAATTGGCCAAGGTAATCATAGAAACAGAGCTTCAATCATATACACATATGCACACAATTCAACAAAGTCATAGCACAATCAAGCATAACATTCAATACATACAAGTTTAGGGTAAGTTTACTACCTTATTGCTTTACTTCTTTCCACTTTAACTTTGCTTCTTCCTTCTTACTTTTCCTTGCTATGTGGCTGCCCTCTTTTGAGCACACCAAGCAAATCCTAACATCACATTACCATCCAACCATTACAATCTAACTTCTCTTGAACACTAAGCTTACTTTAAGTAACATAACATCCTTTAATCTTTACCAATTGACTTGACCTTTGAATCAATTGATGTCTTGACCTTACCCTACACAATTTGGCCTTTTGAATCCATTTATGAACTCAAAACAACCAAATTCCAGCAACTATGCACTGTTCCAGACAGATTTGAAAAGCATGCATAATTCTTTCAAAAATTCTCATTTTGATTCTAATGCTTCCCATACTTGTTCCTCCACTTTTCCCCCACACAAAATCTCATTTTAAGACCATTGGAAGCATCAAAATCATGAAATTCAAATCACTGTTCACGCGAGTGAACAATAACCGTGAGGAATTTTCAACATTATAACCTTTAGTTCCAATGGTTTCCAAGGTTCAAAACCTTTCCAATCCTACACAAAATCATCATATAAACTCAATGGAAGCATTAAATCATTGAAATTCCATTTCCTTCTATCATGAACAGTGCATGAACAGTGCAAACCGAAATGGTAAAGTCAAGAACATCAACTTACTTCACAACCAAGCATGTAACTAACTTGTTTAAGCTTGTCTTAACTATCTATGACTTAAAACTCATATTCCTTTCACATATACACAAAAATTCCAGCAGTAGTTCCCCAATATTTAAGCTTAAAAAATCACTTAAACTCAAACACAAACCATAAGAACAAAAGGTAGAAGCAAGGAGACAACTTACCTTACTTGCTCCTTCAAGACCCTTGCTTCTTCCTTGATTTCTTCCACTTTCTTTCTCTAGAACTCACTTCTCTTTCTAAAGGAGCTCTTGGGTGTGAAGAATGAATGGAAAGGGGGGGTATTTATAGCAAAAGTCATGTGCCATTTGAAGGCTAAGATCACTTTGGAAACTATTTGATCTAATGGTTAAAGGTTTGATCTTGGAATGTCTTTTCACTTTTCACTCAAGACCTTACCACCATGACATCACTAGCATGGCCTCCCTTGGTACACCTAACCCTTCCTCTTTTTGGGTGCCATTCTTGTGTCCTTGTGGGTCCCACCATGTGCAACACCTAATTCTTACTTTATTCTCTTTTTCTTTCTTTTCAAAAATCCATAAATTATTTATTATTTGGACTTGGGCTCCAAGATAACTTTTGGGCCTTATTAGGATGGCCTAGGATGAAATGTTGGGTCTCTTTTAGGTCCAATAGCTAATTGGCCCAAATCCCAATGTATTTTTCTTATACCGATATCCATAAATCACCCTGATCTTAGCATAAATGCTAAACACCTCTTTTAATTGTTCTAATATTTTTAGAAATTCATTCTAATATAAAATGAATTCTCTACAAAGTTTCATAATTTTCTGAACCCCAAAAGTCCTGTTAAAAATTACATGCGTTTCCTTTAACCCTTTATCGGTGTCATTTTTCACCGTAAATTCCATAATTAATTCTACAGGACTCCTTTTTGACTTCTGTCAACTCCATAAATTCTCATATTAATTATAATAATTTACTATCAAATTTCCTATGATATCCATCCATTGTGTAAAATGACTAAAATGCCCTCCATTTACTTATGGTTTCTTAGGGCATCACAGTGGCATTTTCATAATTTTGCACTTTGGCTCTTAGACTTTCTTCCTCTTCCAATTAATCCTTTTATTTACATAAATATGGCCACATCTTTTCTTAAACAACTCATATATTTTATTCAATCTGTACATACAACTTAGTACAGAAATTAGGGATGTTACAGCTTCGTCCAAGCATCTCTGATAGAAGTGGCTATTGTTAATAGAGAAAGGAGTCAGTACTGAGTGAATGATTAAACATAAAGTATTAAAATAAATTTGCAGCTTACAATATGGCATACTGGATAACAGTTGAATCCAGCTCCTCAAAATTTAGGATTTGCACTATCTCATTCCTATCCAGGGTGAATTTGTAAAGCTCCTGTATGGTCAAAATCCTGAACAAAATATTAAAACTAAATGCTTCCTCCAATCTTGCTGCCATAGTGTGAAGAGTTGCCATACCAAAATATCTCGATGATATATTCTCAAGAAGAGGTCTGAGCTTGTCTACTTTCACCCTCTTAACCTTTGGTTTCTGTGGTGCCTTTTTTCATTCTAGGCCCTTTGGGGTTTTGCTTCTGAGGCACCTTCTCTGGCACTAGCTCCGTGTGACCCGCTTTCTCAATTTAATCAGATGTGTTGGCCACATAATAAACTTCCTTGGAGCTTAGTCCAATATTTTGACCTCGTTAGTAAGTCAGGGAACTGGTACAGTGCAAGAACCTTTGACTTTGCCATCAGGAATTGTTTACTGGGGAGTTTTTATCGCATCCAGGTACATGGTAGCATGAGTGACGAAGGTAGTCCCTTTATCTGTCACAATGTAGAGACCACACTTTTCCCCATTGTCCTCAGTGTGCTTAAAGGTAGGGTTATGATTAGATGGTTGTGAGACAAACTTTTCCTTATTGGCACTACCCTTCCCACTTGTCACCGTAGGAGAACCCTACAAATATGAACAAAATTAATCAAGACAAAATACACGTTAAACGTCCATAGAAAAGAAGTAAATGAATATGTTTTTACCTCTGAACTTTGGCCAAGTGTGAGGAAGCATATCATCATCATGCCCTACTAGAGCTTGGCATCCATAATCTCCTGGACTCTTGCATCTATCTCGGAGCATATCTTTTCCAACTCTGCTTGATGACGTGCTTTAAGTTGATATTAAACCTTTTGTAATTCATCTCGAAGCATGCATGCCTCTCACTTGACCTGGGCAGTCAGGGGTCCTAATAGCTGTCTCCAGGATGTCCATTCCTTTTTCAGTAATGAAACAACCTTGGGATGCCTATACAGTGCATCCCACAACATGTATAAGTTACCAAGTTAAAATAACTGAAAAGCAAGTAATAACATATAAATTCTTAGTATTTAAATTAATTACTTACAATCCTCTTAACAACTATAACAACCTCTAGAGTAATGTATTATCCCTTCTTCACACTTGCAGCCTTCTATTTTTGTTGGCTAGATAGACGCTAAAGGCTGATGGATGAAGAAGGGTCTGATGCACTAGGGTTTGGTGCAGTAGCTTGTTGCGCATCCTACATCTGCTCTGGCATCATTTTCCTCTCAAAGACACTGTACACCCTCGAGACATATAATGGTGGTACACTTTCTTCTTGGCTATTTCTTGATTCTTCTTACAAATAGCCTATGAAAATGAAAGAAAGTTAGATTAGTTAATTAAAATATACATTCATTACTAACCAAGTTAATTAAAATATAAGTTTATAGCACACATCAAACCTTATAAGTAGTCTCTTTCCACTATTGACAAAACAATGTCCAAGCTTCGTCACTAACATTAGGGTATGTGTCTTTTGGATGCTCCACCATCTTACTACCTCAGAGGTAGTCCTTCACAAGGGTCAACTTAAAGTCCCCTCACCATTCATCTTATTGCTTTAAAATGAGATGCTTCATGTTTGAAGTGGTGGGAATATCAAACTTTTATTGCAAGGAAGTACAAAAAATAAATAATATAAAGCTGCAATAAGGGACAAAAATCATGAATAACTACATTAGATATGTGGAACATAGAATTATAAATACACCAAAATGTCCTCCCAAATCATATCCTGGTCTTTTTGGTCATCTGCCTTCCAGTTGGGGTACGCGATACTAATCTTAGAATGTACTATGGGCCTGTTTGGAAACCATGTAAACCATAGTTTTAGAAGCCCTTTTAGGCAAAACCTTGATTTGGAAAAATTTTAAAACAAACAGCCATATTTGTTTAAAAAGATTCTGGACCAAACTATGGTTTCAGATAAGATGGTAAGAGTAGCTTTGGAAACAGTAAAAGAGCTTATTGACTACTCAATTACTATTTTACCCTTACTTTTTCTTACACCCTCTCTCCTTTTTCCTCTCTATTCTATCTTTTCCACTATCCCTCCTCTCTCATCTCTCTTCTCTATTCACTCTTCTTCACCCTCTCTCCTTTCTCCTATCTCTTTTCCACCCTCTCTCCTCTCTTCTATTTTTAATAAAATTATACCCTTTCTGGTAGTTTTCCAATTACAAAAGTCCTTTTGGTAATAACTATCCAAATACTTATTTATCCAGAACTATTTTTTTTTTCAAAAGCTCTTCTTCAAAAGCCTTTTTCCAAAAGCTACCCAAAAGCCCTTTTTTTTCATAAGCTATTTTCTAAAAGTCTATCCAAACACACACTATATGGCCAACATAGTTATTAAACGCTGACCCATTTTGACCAGTTGCCTTTATGTTAGGATCAAACTCAACCGGTAACCTCGTGCGATATAACCCCTCATCTGTCTTAGAGACCCATTTCATATGGGTAGGGCCTCTTCCTCTTTTCTTCCCTTGCTGACTAGAACCTGAACCTGAACCTGCTGAATATTATCCGTCCATACTCTGTTCAAAAAACAATAAATAAAATTAAGAATATGATACAACTAACCAACAATAGAAAATAGTATTTGATATAGCTACCACACTAAAGCATAAACCTTTGAATAATTCAAACATGTAAATCATAAACTAATGCATAAATTGTCCATGCTCCCAAATCATAAGTTTTCAATAATGTACTAGATTCCATTTTCAAACAAGTAAATCATAAACTGAATAATTCCAGCTAAAGCCACAATACTAATGCATAAACCTCTGGGTGAGTCTGTTATGAATTAATATAGGAATTACTATTTAGTTTTAGTGTTACACCTAAGTAATTACCATTGACACCCTTAGCTTATAAATAATCGAACAAACCAGATGTAAGGTAGACTAAGATGACATTACAGTGACTATCCCTCTATTTTCCAGAATTCTCTATCTCTCATCTCCCTTTATTCTCTCTCTTCTCTTTCATTCTTGACCAAGAAACACAACAGAGTCAATGTTGATAACCTAAGTACAGCACATTGAGAAGAACAACCTCATAAATTTTATCACAGATATAACTATGTAACTCAACTCTTAAAGCCTTCCAGAAAAGGCACTCATAAGAACCAACATACTTGCACAACCAAAAAGCCTCACAAAACTCTTAACTAAGTACTACTAATATTGATATAAATAATGAAGAAGTTAAACAGTGACTTACAGCTTTGAAGATGAGAACAACGACGGAGACAGTGAACGACGATGGAGTGCACAAAAAATAGGTGAAAAATGACAAAAAATGCTTTTCGTCCAAGTCTATGGTAGTAGGGCATAGAATAGGACCGCAAGTGGCTGTGTGAAAAGTAAGTCTAAAGCTCACTGCGGATTAGGTTTTTGAATATTTTGTGGCTTTTTATGACAGTTTTTATGAAAACCCGCCGTTACAGATACTTGTAAAGGTGATTTTTAATAAAATCGTGGTCAAAAGTCTGGCATTACTTTATACTGCGGTTTAATTAAACCCGTCGTTATAAATATCTATAACGGCAGTTTGTAATAAAAACTATAAAAAGTCACTCCTTAAACTACTTTTACATTGATCTTGTTATTTAAAGATAATATATAATCTTGAATCCAATAAATTAGACAATATTATGCCAATAGTATTTAGTAATTTATTATATTATTAATTTATTGGATAGATTAGACTTCTTGATTAATATTTTTTCTCAAATATGCGCACTTTCAATTTCCTTTAAATTAAGTACTCATTATTGAACGCGCAACTAACAAGGTAAAATTGATGGAAGTCCCATAAAGAAAAAAAAAGTCATTTACATATTTGTTGAGTTTTGAGCTATATCCGACAACCATAAGGAGAAAGCATCGCAATTGATCAGAACAATAACTGACTTTAGAAAATATTCTAACTAGTTTGACTATTCTTTAGAAAATATTATAATTGACTATTCTTTATATTTTGTAGGTTTTATAATCCCATATCCTATCCGCTAGCGGCAAAAAGTATCAAAAAGAGGAGATAAAAGAAAGGTGAAGCCTTTCAATCAGATGAAGCAGAGTCGTCTAAGTTTTGGGAGTCGTCTGAAGGGTGATGGAAGCGCCGATGGTTACGTTGGCGGCAGAGATTAGAATAGAGACTATCAAACATTTCTTGCAAGTTCTCTACTTGCAGCAAGAGTTCTTCAAATGAGTTCTCCAAATTATCCATTATGTTTATCAATTCTTCTTGACATTTTAGGAAGCTTGGTGTAACATCCTAATTTTAATTTTGAACATTTAAGTAATATTAGAACGTAATTTATTAAGTAACTTAAGGTTTAGAGTACTTCAAATACATTATTTCATATATAGAATTATAAAATTAAGAAATAATAAAATAATATTTAAAATTGAAGGTAATATGTATTATTTATATTTATGTTGAGTTAAATTCAATAGGGTTATTTTATGGTAATTGGCAACCATTGTATAATTATTTGAGTGTAAATAATTTATCCAAATTATATTCTCATATAGAGCTTAATTATTTAAATTTTAGATAATCTTAATAACTGATAATTAATTAAGAAAATAGATTTATATAATATTAAATGTTGAGATATGGTTTAAGAGTAATTAGAAAATAATTTTTAATTTTTAGCATTTAAACAAATATATATAGAGATAAAATAAAATAAAAATGAAAGAAAAAGAAGAAGAAGATATACGTGGTGTTCAGGAAATAAAAAAAGGAAAAAAAGAAAAGAAAAGAAAAGAAAATATATATATATTATAATGTTGTGGGACAAAAAAAGAAAATATATATATTATAATGGTGTAGGATCCACACCATTATAATAATACCTACCATTCTCCCTCGTGACTCCATTTCTTTCCCCTTTCCTAGTCTTTTTCTCTTCTCCAGTCATAGGCAGCAGCAGTTCTTCCTCCATAGAAAATTTTAGATATTTTTGGAGCTTCATTCTTGCTCCTAAAATCTTCCAACTATAATAATTAGTTCCCAAATATTTCTCTACTCAACGAGAGCTCTTTAGAAATATATTTTTTGTTGGAAGAAAAATAAGTTTGAGGATTAGGGCTTTAAACAAGTGTAGATTTTCAATAAATGAGAATCATAGAATGGTAGAGGTAAGTAAATACTTACATTTAATTAGTTTAGAATTTTTCTATTTGTATTATTTAAGAGGTTTAGAGTTAGGGTTTAAATGTTAGATTATAGAGATGATTTAATATGATAATTTTATTGATTAAATTTGAGTTTAATGATTGGGTTATGTTTATTCGAGGTATAATTGATATTTAATCGGTTTAGATTGTGGCTAGAGCTTGTAATTTAAAAATGGGTATTTTTGTTAGAACCCTAAATTGAAGAAATTGAGGATTTTAATCAAATTGAATAATTATGGGTTAATTGATGGTGTAAATGAGTTATTGAAATTTAGGAATGATGTGATTTAATATTGAAATGGAGAATTGGATATTGTGATTGAAATTTGGAAATTAGAGGTAAAAATTGAGAACTTTAAACTTATGTAATTAAATTGATTATTTGTTTAGCAATTTGATTGGTGATGAAACTCAAGGTTTAGTATGTTAGAGTTAATTATAAATTAAGGGATTTGAAGATTTTGTATAATTGGAGGATTTAATGGTTAATTTAAGTAAATTAAAGTTAGAGTTTGATTAGAAATTATGAATTATGTTTTTTTGAGGTTGATTATGAAATGTGAGTATTGAAAATTTTGGGTGAAGCACTAAGGGTTGTAAATTTGAGATTTTTGGATTGTTTGAGGAGTTTGATGTTAAATGAGAATTTATATGAGTAAAAACAAGTTAAAACAATATAGGATTATCATTGGAATAATAATTTGGTAAATAGATATGTGGTTGTGATAGAAAAATTAAGTTATGGTATTGAATTAATAATTTTAAATAAAATAAAGTTAGAAGATAAATATGAGTATTTATTTAAAAGTATATGTTGTGTCAAATTAACAACTTATTGATGCACATTTATATAAATGTTGTAGATTGACCAGTGAATTATGAACTAAACACGGGGTTCCTCATTTATGGTACTTTTATTAGCTTTGGCGAGAGGTAACCACTTTCCACTCATTGTGTGTGCTAATGTGATGTTTGTGAGCGATTCGATATATATAAATCTACTGATGATGATATGAGTATATTTAGAAAACTTGATTGATGATTTTATTGAAAATGGTCTTGTGGGACTTAAAGTTTAATTTGGAAAGTTTGAATTGAGAGTAGAATCTTGCTATATCTTGAGATTGGAATTTGAAAAAGTTATTATCCTGAGAGATACCCCATTGTGATATTTATTGATGTTATTGATTATCGAGCTACTGAGATTTTGATTAATATGATTATTTTGAGAATTATACATTGCAGATTGGTGATGAAGGAGTTGTATTTCTACCACGTGGTATAGCCTCCATTGGAGCTCGATGGTTGGCTTTTGTCCCACCAGTTTACTGAGGGACTTGCCCTACCAATTTACCGAGGGGTTGCGACACCCCTACCAGTTTACCGAGGGAGAATGAACCCATAGTCTAGTCTTGTGCTCTGTAAATTTTGGTCGATCCATAACACTCGATCGATTAGCTTTTTGAGTGGCCAGTCATATGGTAGTTATCACTAGCCTATGGGTTCAGTCGGCGGACATAAGGTGGTTCGGTTGGTTTGATGGGAGGAACTGGGGCGGTATTTCTATTTGATCATATTATGATAATGTATTATTTTCTATCTTGTGTATTTTATTAACTGTCCCACTTGACACCTCACGAGCACATGTTAGTATATATGATGAGTAGGATTGTTGGTTACTGAGACGTTTGTCTCACCCCGTGGTTATTAATATTTTTTTCAGGTTATAGTCTCATGCTAGGACCTCAAGGAGGCTTCAGAGGCTTGGTTAGTGTTATATTAATTGTATAGCATCCTCCTCTTGATTTATGTGTAAAATAGTTCTATATTGCCACAATATGACTCATTTTACATATCCTGATATGATGTGATATTTTATTTGGATTTGATGCTGGGAATGTGTTCTGGTAGTGGGTTTAGGGCCCTAAACTATTACTTGTGAATTGTTGATTGTGGATCCACTATTTGGAATGTGTAGTATTGATAATTTATTTATGAATGAGGATTATATCGGATCTTGGTTGTGAAGTGGGTTTATATGATGTTATTCCTGGGTTTGATGCTCAGAGGCCCTTGAGATGGTTATGAGAATAACTGTGATAGTGGTGTTAATCGGGGGCTTAAATCCGAATCCTTTCTAATATAGTTTTATATGCGAATGTTGTGTGAAACTCTTATATCCATAATAGTATCTTTATATAAGTTTTACTCTTTTTTATCATGGATAACATTTTCAAAATAAGTTGAATTCTTTTGACCATGATAGTGCATGAGGGTATTTTTGTCTTTTTCTATCATGGTTAACTCTTTAGAAATAAAGTATTCTTTCTCTATCCATGATAAATTTTAAATTATTAACAAAACTTATTTCCATCATGATTAGTTTATAACAAATTTTGATAAAAATGATTTAGGGTGGTTAATTATCATTATTTAAAGGAGAATTTTACACTTGGAAACGGCGAAGCGTTATCGGGGTCAGAAGGGATGCTTGTCCTCAAAATTATCACAGGATATTTGCTGTGAATGGGAAGGAAAAGAGCTTGAAGAGGACGCCACTTTAAGAAAGCTAAAAAATAGAGTAAGATAAAGACTATACAAGAGGAAACAAATTGAGGAAAATAAAGTAGAACAAAAAGTACAATGGAAGGGTGTTTAAGATTGAGGAAAAGACGGTTCGTAAGAGGTATCTTTTGGACTTCCCTCATGATAGCTAGAGACGTTGGGAAAGGCAAGAGACATTAGGAACCGAAGAGGCAAAAGACGTACTCTTTCTTTCTATAGGTAAGGCATGAAAAGGCAAATGCGGGAAGACAAAACGATTGACTTATAACTTCAATTTTTATAAAAACCACCGTTATAAGTTCTTGGAGTCACTTTTAACAGTGGTTGTGTGAAAAAATATCATTAAAAGTTTCTAAAATACGGAGTTATTTACGAATATGCCACCGCTTTTTTTTACGGCATTTTTTTAA
Source organism: Leucaena leucocephala (assembly GCA_037074615.1). NCBI lineage: Eukaryota > Viridiplantae > Streptophyta > Magnoliopsida > Fabales > Fabaceae > Leucaena > Leucaena leucocephala. Next base: position 16,070,491 of record CM073522.1, read on the forward strand.
CTGCCATGAAGTAGTGCCATAATAAGTGTTGTTTCTAGTAGTGATTTATGATGAACACACATGAACTAGTATATAAAAGATGTATTTTCAAATAAAAAAAAAATTGGGTTCTTGGAGTGATTTATGACTGGGCTCTGCTAGGGCATATTTTTTGCTCCATTAGAGATGGATTTGAGCTTCCTAACTCATTGATATTTATTCTAGGCTTGATTTCTCTCATTTTCTCTTATATTTCTCAAGTTTCTATTGTTAAAATCTTGGTATTCTCGACGATTTCATATGGGCTGAGGTTTTGACCGATTATTTTTTGTTCTAGTGGGTTATTTGGGTTAGATGAAGTGTTTAATCGATTTAGTTTTGGTTAGAATCCATTTTGATGAATTTTTTATGTTAAGGTTTGATGAAAGTTTGGGAATTGGTTTATTTATGATAGTGTGATGATTATAAATAGGTTTTGATGGTTGGGTTATGCTATGAGTTATAATTTGTGTTTAATCAATTTAGAATATTAATTTGTGTTAAGATTCAAATTTAGGTATTTTAAGGTGGAACCCTAGGTTGAAATTGTGGCTTTTGATCAATTGATGTAATTGGAGGCTAATTGATGATTCTTTTGAGTTGGTTAAGCTATTGGGATATGGAATGTAGTATGGGTTTTGTTTAATTAAGGTGGTAGTGAGTTTTAGGTTATTAGAGGGTTCTAGAACCTTTTAATTGTTGTTGTTAATCATTCTATTTGTTGTAAACTAATGTGAAGTGATTATATACTTGTGTAGATTGACTTTTTGTTTATGGCTTGAGCACGAGGTTGACCTTTTATGGTAATTATATTTGGCTTTGGCGAGATGTAATCATTCTTCACTCATTGTATATGCTAATGTGATGTTTATGAGTATTTTGAAATGAGGATTTGCATTGATGTTAATACGATTATAATATGAATTTGTATATGATAGCTTTGTGGAAAACTATCTTGTGGGACTTGAATTGTAAATTTTGAAGAGCATGGATTGAGTTTTGAAATATTATTCTATTTTGTGTTTGGAAAGTTGAATAGCATTGTTATGTTGTGAAAACCCTATTATGATATTTGATAATGAGTATTGTGATTTTAAGATATGACTATCTTGAAAATTTTGTGATGTGATTGACATTGTGGATTGGGATTGGTTGATGTTAGAGTATTATTATTTTATAACGTGGTAAGCATCTATTGGTGCATGATGGATGGCTCTCTTTATCCCATTGTTTGTGATTGCTCACTATTTGTCAAGGGGTAGCGATACCCCCACTGATTATCTAGGGGGAATAATCCATGGTTCGGTTTTGTGCTCTATGGATTTTGACCTGTCAATATCACTTGATTGGTGAGCTTCTTGAGTAGCCAGTCACATGGACTGTACACTAGCTCTTGAGTTTCGTAGATGATAATAAAGTGGTTCTATTGGTTTGATGGGAGGAATTGGCCACTTGCATTGCATTATGTATATTTGGATAAACTGATGTTACCGCCATATTTTATTAAATTTTTCATTTGATACATTATGAGTACATGTTAGTCACATGGATAGTACACTAACTTATGGGTTCCGTCAATGGTAATAAGGCGGTTCGGTTAGTTTGATGGGAGGAATTGTGGCTGTTTATCCACTTGCATTGCGTTATGTATATATGGATAAATTGATATTATTGTATTTTATTATTTTTCCTATCCGACACTTCACGAGAACATATTAGTATGCATAATGAGTATGATTGTTGGTTGTAGAGACTTTTTTCTTGCCCTGTAGTTATTAAGATTTTCATGTGAAAGTTCTAGGGAAAAAACACTAGGGAGGCTTGGAGGCATAAGCTTGCAGTAGTTTTCTATATAACCTCCACTTTTCTTTCTATGATGATGATGTTGATATTTATTGCCATAATGCTTTTTTGCATACTTCATTTGGATTAGAGATTAATTATCATGACTTGTATTTTTGTTGACAAGATTGATGATATGTGCTTATAGTAGGCCTAAGGCCTTTAGGATTATGCATGTAACTTGTCTTGTAGATCCACATTAGGACTGATAAAATCTTAAAGTAGATGTTCATGACATGGATTATTTGGTAAATGTTGTGCTATGGGCCTATAGTTTACATTGTGATATTTTGGGCATCAGTTGCCCTAGGCTCACACTTGATTATCATTATTGGGTTAAGATGCAAAACTGCCTATGTAGTTTTTCCAAAAGTGCGCCTAATACCATAAGTTTTTTGTTGGCTCAAAACTACTTATGAACATTCAAAATAGGAGTAAAAATACCAAGACTATTAAATATAATTTAACACAGTTATTTTTTATGGTGGAGCTTGCGCTATTGTTATGAAAGTACCAAAATACGCTCAACTCAATAAACTACAAAATTTAAAGGTGCAAAAATACCAATAAACTTATACCCGAAGTACTTAAAACACTATATGATTTTTGGAGGTACAACATTACTCATAAAAGTACAAATAAATTAATTCTATTAGTTTTGGCAAAACAGAAACTCTATTACATTTTAATATATTATTATAATGCTAATAATTTATGGTTAATATATACATTTGATGCTTTAAGTTTATATCAAATCTTAGTTTGGTCCCTTATGTTTATAAAGTTTACTTTTAATCCCTTAATATTAATGAAAAATGCTGACTCAATGAATTTAAATAGTGACTCTACAATTAAATGTTGACAAAATATGTTTATGATTTAATCATTTAATATAATATTTTTAGGGTTAAATGGCAACTTTTCCCCTGAAGTTTCCCACCAAGAGCGCTGGTTGCCTGAAATTTTTTTTTTTAGCAATGTCGCACTGGAAGTTCAAAAAATATAGCAATGTCGCCCTGACCGTTATCCAAAGTTAAGTTTGACAGTTAATTGACCCATATGCTGATGTGACATGCCACATGGAATCCACATCATCTTTACTTTGGGTTAAGGTGCAAATTTGCCCCAGAAGTTTTCACTTATGAGCGCTGGGTATCCGAAAGTTTTTTTTGTTCAATATCCCTTATCATTATCATAATTCAGTTTGACTGTTAGTTTGATCAAATATGCCAAGTTAGTCAATACACATGTCATCTACTTCATACTTTTTTCCCAAATCATATTTATAAACAAGGAAAAATTAAAAAAAAACTCCAAACTCCATAGAAGCAATAACCATAAATGAGCTGGAACAGTTAGGAAATATTCAAGTATTTAAAAGAGTTAGCTATATTTAAGTAATTATGTTGAAGTTAAGTCGTATAACTTCTCACCTACTATGGCTGAGACCTTTTATAGAAGATATTGGTGCACAAACCCATTTCTTCTATATTTTCATAGAAAGAGAATTAATATATGATCTATTCGAAGCTGCCATAGGCATACGAATGATGAATAATGTTTTTTCCCCATCTGAGGGGTAGCGGCTAATCTACCTCATGGATGGACAGATAAATGTTTAGATTTCTGCAATTATTTTTTAGCAAGGGTTGTTGAATATAAAAAATTTATTACGCAAAATCCTATTTTTTTAGAACAGGTTGAGGGAGTAGGCATTGTTCGTATTTTTTTTTATTTTTCCTTATCTATAAATTTGACCTCAAAAAAATAAAGTGAATGGCACATGGACTAGTCAGTTCAGTAAATTTGGTCAAATTAATAGTCAAATTGAACCTGGATAACGGTTGGAGCAATATTGAACTCAAAAACAACTTCCAAATACCCATCGCTCCCAAGTGAAAACTTCTAGGATAAATTTGCACTTTAACTAAAGATGATGTGGATGCCAAGTGGCATGCCACATTAGCATATGAGTCAACTAACAGTCAAACTTAACTTTGGATAATAGTCAGGGTGATATTATTACGTTTTGTGAACTTCCGGGGTGACATTGCTCTAAAAACAACTTCTAGGCAACCAGCGTACTTGGCTGGAAACTTCCAGGGCAAAATTGTCATTTAACCCATGCTTTTATATATTGATAGATAGGTTGTTGATGTTAAAGATCAAATGACATCTTTAAATATTTTAATATGTCCATGTTTAATTTTAGAGTCACCATTTAAGTTCATCGAGTTTATATTTTATGTCAATGAGACAAATAGTATTAATATTAAGGGACTGCAAATACGCTTAATAAACTTAAAGGATTAAATTAAAACTTAATATAAATTTAGAGGACTAAACATATATACTAACCATAAAATTATTAATATTTAATAGTGTAGTAAAATTCAATAGATTGTTTTGTTTTGCCAAAACAAAAAGAATTAATTTATTTACATTATCATGGGTACTTTTGCACTTCCTAAAAGTATATGGTGTTTGATGCATATTGGGTAAAAGTTTGAGTATTTTTAAACCTTTACACTTTTTAGTTTTTTGAATTGGGAGTATTTTGGTACTTTTAAAATAATAAAGCTGGCCATACTACAAAAAATAACAGTATTAGATTATATTTAACAATCCTGATATTTTTGCTTCTATTTATAATATTCATGAATATTTTTGCGCCTCCGAAAAACGTATGGTGTTAGGCGTATTTTTGAATAAAAAATGCATGGATATTTGTACACCTCAACCCATCATTATTATTCTATTGTCAATTAAGGGAGTGAAATTTTTAAAGGGGTTGTATCCTTTTTAACATGGTTTATACGTAACTATGTGGTTAAATTTTAATGTCCATGATAGCTCTAAAGCTATATTTAATTCTTCTCTATTATGGATAGACTTTGCACATGAGCTAAATTCTTTTTTGAACATGATAGCCTTGTTTAGGGTAAGAAAAGTATAAATTAAAAGTGGGTGTCTCACTCAGTAAGGAAAACTCTTACCTTTCTTATGGCAACACATCCCTTTTCTCTCCTTTTGCTTCTTAGTTTTCGAATGTTTTCTCATTTGCAAACACTTGATTTGTTATATAATGGTTTCTCCTTATCCATCTTATGCAAACCCAACTAGGCATCATTCATTACGTTCTCATGTTTTAACTTCTTCCCCAAGTCATTCAATTCTTTATCCATTGGTTTCTTTCTTTTCAAGACAAGTTGGTTGACATCATCCCATGATGTCATCTACTGATTATTATTATTACTACTTATTTGTTTTATTTATATTTATATTATAATAATTATTATTTATCCTCCTTTTTTATAATATTTTTAAAACTTTTACTCAACTGGACTTAGTAATTTATTTATTTTAGGCTTATTTTTGAGCTTTTAGACCCAAAATTTAGGACTTTACAAATAAGGCATAGAGGGATTTTTAAAATCAATGAATTTTGAAAGCTGTAATTTCTTATGCTATTTGCTTTCTCCCATAGCTATTTTCTCTCATGCTTTCTTCTCACAAGTCCCAACTCCCAACTTTTCCTTTTTTCATACTTTTCTCTTTCTTCCTCTGCTCAACTTTTGTCCCTTTTTCTTCATTAGAGAATTTAAGTTTCTTCTAAATTAAAGCTTGTCTACGAGAATGGAGTTGGAAGATATGAATCTCAAGTTTTTTTATGAAAAGGAAAATGATATTAAAGATAAGTTCAAGTAGGACAGTGAGCAAATAAAATGCTAAATAAAACTAAGAAAGGACAATAAGGAAACAACATTAATATAGCAGTTAGAGAAAGCCTATAAAGAAGATAAAGGTTTGTTTCTTTTCTTTATTTTTTTTCACAAAACAGGTTTGAAAACAAGTTTTAGAAAAAAAAAAAAACTTGTTTAGATAATTGTTCTAGAATGATTTCTTACTAACAAATAACATATTATAATTAAAAAAGGATATACACCCATAGTACATAAAATCAATCACCGATATAATACAAAATATGAAATAATAAGGATATGGTTGGTTCAAGATTGCATAAACTACTACTGTATTATAATAAAAAAGCATAAATCAACGTCAAATACACAAGTATTTGTCAGATAGTTCATAGGATTAACATAAAAACAACCACTAGACATAGTTCACCACCTAACATAAAAGCTACAAGTTCAAGTATATCCCTATAGGCTTTCCAACCATGCCTTCTTCCTTTCCATAGGCACAACGATGAACAACTCCCTATTAATGGATACAATAAATTGTTTCATTGCCTTGACATAAATATCATTAGGGAGATCTATCTCATTAAGAACAGCAACACAATCAATAATAGAACTATTATTAGATGATGGGGTTCCAACACTAGCTTCACTCCTTCACCTCCACTTCTCAGCCCTAGTAAGTTGAGCTTCTGCCCTTGCCTTAGATGCCTCAACCCAAGCTTGATTTGCTTCTCCCATTTTCATAGACCTAGCTTATTTCTTTTTCTTTCGATCAAAAACTTCAATACTCCGCTTTCCACTGTGTGTAACACACTCAGCTATATCTGAGGCAACATCATCTTCATCCATATCAAGGTTAACATGAACTCTAGAATTAAGATATTCATTCTCAAGTTGAACCTCATCGTCAGAATTTGGTAGATCTTGCGTAGATGCATGATGAAGTACACCTGTTGCAGTGATTTTGGTAAAGATTATGCCTAGTAGTCGGTAACATTCCAGCCATGCTTTTTTAATTGTGCAGCCTCAGGATGTACCTACAAAATATGCATTTCAGCTTCAATGGAAGTGAAAACCTTTAGGCTAGAGTTCAAAAAGACATAAGTAGATGCAAACAAATAGATTATGATGGTTACATACCACAATATAGTTCTTCCAAACCTCCTCATTAGTAGTAATTGTGTTTGTTTCAGCGTCCCAACTGAATCCAGGGTGTTGTAACAGTTGAAAAAAAATTCTCTATGCTTTGTATGCAACCTATTGAACTTTCGCTTTATTTGGTCCAAACTAAAAGACCATTGGCACTTTGCATTCAACTTTTCCAAACTTTAGGTGCAAACACACCATTACTCATTTTTCCTTTGGTTACTTCTTCAACCATAAGATTAATAAAGTATTTAATAACATGCTTGGGCCAAACTGAGCATTCTACTTGTTTTATCTTTCCCCTAGTTGCCATCTATAATAGATAAAAGAAACTAATCATAGAAAAAAACATGAATTGTTCCTTGAACTCATGAATTTAAATTCTGAATACAAACCCAAGCCAAATTAATCATAAAAGAAAATAATTTATATCGAAAGTATACATGCAACAGAATAAAACTAATTGGGATTTATCAAGAAAAAGGGTAATGATATGAAGAGTTTAATTCAGTGATTTTAGCATCATATTCATTCTTATGCTAAGTCCTGTTTGTTTCCAAGATTAGATTCCTTTTAGCTAATTCTTCTCAAGTAAAGGCATTAATCTGCTAAGTGCCATGATTAAGGTAAATCAATGAAGAACAAGTTAAGTCACTATCATTTGAAGTTGTCCAATACATGATCTATCGAAAAAGTCTGTAGCCAATCGTCCAAGTGGCATGCTGACCTCAAAGAAAACATTCTGATAAATATGTCAAACTACTCCCTTTTAATAGTAAACTACTAGAAAAAAAGGCCTACAACAGCAGTTAAAATTGACTTTTCAGCGATTTTTTGACCAGCGTGAATTCTACTGCCATTGTATGTTTATCTTTTAACGGCCATTTTTCAAAAACCGCTATTAAGGTTGAAAAACTATCATTAAAGTTTCATAATATTATAACGATTTTCCTGGTAACCGCCGTTATAGTATTCACTTTTAACGGTGGTTTTTGAAAAAAAAAAACACCGTTAAAGGCTTCGTTTTAATTTTTTTTCTTTTCCATGTTTTATTTAATTTTTCCTTCAATATCGCCCTATATTTACCATAATCAAAACAGACTATGCGCAATAAAGTATGAAGTAAGCAATGCAAAAACCTAAATTAAATGTTAATAAATAGTAATAAAGTAATTAGAATTCTTAATCATGCATGCAATGAACCAAATATTGTACAATCATATATATATACATAGATATTGTACAATCATATATGTGGAAATGGATGATTGATTAAGGCATGTTCAGAAGTATGATTTTTGCCAAATCATCCATCAGTGAGTGGATTAGCTCATCTTCATAGTTCATGTTGTTCTCTAACAATTGTAAGTTATAAGTAATAGGTAAATATTCAAGATATGAATAAATTGAAAAAGTCACTAAATATTGATCACTTCATACCTCATGTAAGCTATCCGTGATCCCTTTCTCAATGATATCGTGTATATAGCGGATTATATAATATTCGCACTTAACACCGTTAGGTTGATGGTGGTATTAACAAAATGGAAAAATATAAAGCACATTAGTGACTAACTTTATATCTAATAAATTTAAGAGTATACTAAAACTTAATTCTTTAAAAACTACTTACTTGAGAATAAATCCATGTAGGATTATTACCAAGTGGATGCCTCTAAAGAGGTGGAAGCCTTGCACAGCCCTATCTCCAATTGGAAAAAAAGATATCGTATAACTAATTACTAAATTTTTATGTTAATATAAATCTATGAAGAAAAACTCACATGTTGATGGTGAAAATAATCTTGGGATCTAGCCAGCCAAACAATGAATCAAACTAGTGCACACACATTATCTTCTGGGGCAATGACCAGCAGAGTCCAATGCTTACTATAAAATATGAATAATGTTATATATGAATATATTATAATATGTTTATGATTGTGCTAAGTATAAGGAGTATACTAACCCTTTAACGTAAAATGCAAAATATATCTTCCTCTTGATGCTATTATGATATCGACCATATACATCATCCTCGAGTTCCTATTAATGCCTATCTCTTCGACACGTTGCGGATACATGAAGCTAAATGTGTCTCATTTTGCTTCGTCCAGGCATCTCCGATAGAAGTGGCTATTGTTAATAGAGAAATAAGTCAGTACTGTGTGAATGATAAAACATAAAGTATTAAAATAAATTTGTAACTCACAATATGGCTAACTAGATGACAACTGAATCTAGATCTTCAAAATTCAAGAATTGCACTATGTCAATTTATAAAGATCCTGTGTGGTTAAAGCCCCAGACGGAATTGTGAAATTTAGTGCTTCCTCCAATCCTTCTGCCACAAGAAGAGTTGCCATACCCATATATCTCAAGGATATGTTATAAGGAAGATGTTTAACCTTGTCTCCTTTCGCCCTCTTAACCTTCGGTGGCGCCTTTTTTAGTTTTGGGTCCATCAATGTTGGCTTCTTTGGCATCGGCTCTGATGTGACTCCCTTTCTCAATTTGATCAGATGTGTTGGCCACATAATAAACTATACTAGAGCTTCGTCCAATATGTGGACTCGTCAGTGGGGCAGGGAACCGGTGTAGTTCCTAAAGCTTTCTTTTTGTGGTGTACCTTGACCTTAACTCTGCCATCAGGAATTATTTTCTGGTGAATTATTATGGGACCTTGGTACACGGTAGCATGAGCAACGAAGGTTATAATCCCTTTGTTGAAGAAATGTAGAGGTCACATTCTTTCCCACTGTCCTCGGTGTGCTTAGGGGTAGGGTCAGATAGTTGGGAGACAAACTTCTCTTTATTGGCGCTACCCTTCCCACTTATCACCGTAAGAGAACCTTGATAATATAAACAAAATTAGTCAAGACAACTCTGCTTGAAAACAAATAAATGAATATTTTTTTTACCTTTGAACTTTGGCCAGTTATGGGGTAGCCCATCATCATCATGGCCTGCTAGAACTTGGAATCTATAAGCTCATTGACTCTGACATTGTAGCATATCCTTTCCAACTCCACTTGATGCTATGTAGCAAGTTTATCTTGAACCTTTTGCAACTCATCTCTGGATACCATATCTGAGGAGGGTGCGATTCTTCTTTTTTGAGAGGCGGAGTTAAAAATATCTTTACGTATCACTCCTTTAGGGGCCCTTCTCACTCAACCTGGGTGGTTAGGGGTCCCAATAGCTGTATCCAAGATATCCATTCCTTTTTTAGGAACGAAACACCCTTGGGATACCTAATGCCCTAGTGCATCCTACAACATATACATGTAACTAAGTTAAAATAACTAAAGAGCAAATAATAACATATAAATTCTTATTATTTAAATTAATTACTTACAATCCTCTCAGCAACTGTAGCAACCTCTGGGGTGATGTATTGTCATTTCTTCACCCTCACAGCCTAACATTTTTGTTGGCGAGATGGACTCTAGATGGATGAAGAAGGGTCTGAGGCAGTAGCTTGTTGTACAGCCTGGAACTGCTCTTGCATCATTTTCCTCTCAAGTACACTGTACCCCCCTCGAGATATATAATGGTGGTACAATTTCTTTTTGACTGTTTCTTGATTTCTCTTACAAATAGCATATAAAAATGAAACAAAGTTAGATTTGTTGACTAAAATGTATATTCATTACTAACTAAATTAATTAAAATGTAAGTTTATAGCACACATCAAACCTTATAATTAGCTTCTTCCAGCTGTTGATAAAATAATGTCCATACTTCGTCACTAACATTGGGGGTTTTTGTCAATTCAAATGCACTATGTGGCCTCAACCAAGGAATATGACAAGTTATACAGTGACTTAGGACTAGATAGAATGTACACATTAATTGAAAAATTATGAGGATCGAATCCTTCCAACTAGAGCTGGAAAAAGGGCCTGCTTGACCAGCCCTTCATAGGCTCGGCCACCCGTTTGGACCTGTCTTCTAAAAACAACATATTTAAATCCCGATCCTTTAGCTTGGGCTAGCCCGTGGGCTTTTAGGGCCTTTTATAATTTTTTGTAGTATTTTCATATATTTTTAAATGAATAAAAGAAGAGTAATAAATCTCATAAAATTCACGATTTAAACTATAAATATTAGCAAAATAAAGTGTCAAAGTATTGCCTATATTTCTAAATAAACAAAATCAAGCCCTTGTCTTGAATATCAATAAATCATAGTCCAACATTAAATTAAATTAGACACATATGATGGGAGAGGAAGCTACAAACTCTGAAACTAGATACATGAGAATAAGATTCAGTAAATAGTAAAAAAATTAAAAAACTTTATGAGTTTTTTCTAATGCATAATGATTATCCATGCTAACCTATTGGTTTTCACATGTTTATCAGTACACCCACATGAAATTAGAATATATCTCGTTCTTATACTACTTCCAATCCTAGCATTTTATTAAAAAATTCACGTACCTATCATTATTTTCTTTTCTATTCACTACAGTAAGAACCTATTATGTATCTGAAATCATTATCTCCATGCATCACTCATACTTTATATCACATAAAAAATTAAGTTTGAAAAATCATTGATGACATATATTACATTTGGACAATAGTTTATCAATATTAATTCAAGACAATAATTAGATTCGGTTTAGCTTTTGAAATTTAGATGATAGTTTGATACTTTAGTTTGTTAATATTTATGATTTAAATTAAGAATTTTATGAAATCTATTGTTTTATTTTTTGCTATTTGAAAATTGGTGAAAATTTTGGAAATTTTATAAAAAGGCCTGATAGCTTATAGGCTTGCCTTGGGCCCATATATACAAGGGACAATCTTAAAATATATAATTTTAGGGTAAGTAATCTTTATTAGGCCAGTCCTTTTAGGCTCGAACTTGTCATATATTGGGCCAATCTGTTTGACCATCTCTAATAAAATGGACTGGAGGCCTAATTGGTTTCCCACATAGACAAGCTGTACTATGGGCCCATTTGGTTCAATTTTAGGGGTGAAACAGAAAGGAACGAAAAGGATTATGAATTGAATAAAAAAATTTTACCCACCTAGTAGATGTTTAATTCATATCGAAGAAGAAAATAGTTTGATGAGAAAATTTATATTTAGTTGGTTAAAAATGATAAAAAAGTTATGTAGGAAAAGATGCAAATGACTATATTACTATTAATGAGTATTTAATAATAAATTTATGTTTTAATTTAAAAATAAAAATATTAAAAGTTCAATTACTCATATAATATAAAATATTAAACATACAATATAAATATAAAAATACTATAAATATTAAATGATTAATAATAATTACATAAAAACACAAATAAAATGAAAAATATCCATAAAATATAATAAACAAGTAATATTAAATAACAAAACTAATGTGATCACATGAACAACTGTGCGACAATTGTGGGGGATTATTTCTGTTGATGCTCCAAGAATATTACTCCACGACTTCCTATTGGTAATATGACCACATGAATATCTCTCATCGAGGAGTATCACTATAGATTTTTGTAATCACTATAGATATTTAAAAAATAATTAAGTAAAAATAATAACAATAGTATAAATAATAATGTCAAGATAGCATTTTGTTAAGATATTGAATCAAATCAATTTCATTTTATGTTTTTTAAACATGTTTTTTAAAAATTGATTTCTAAATAATTTATGTTTTAAACATGTTGAAAATAAATTATGTTTTAAACTTGTTTTTTAAACATAATTATTTAAAAATTGATCACTGAAATTGATTTCTTTATGTTTTTTAAAATGAAATTGATTTGATTCAATATCTTAACAAAATGCTATCTTAACATTATTATTTATACTATTTAAAAATCAATTTCATTTTAAACATGTTGAAAATTTTTAAATAAATTATACTAGTTTTGTGTCTTCCATTTCAATAGTTTATTTTAATAAACTCTCTCCCATACTTTCTTACAACAACTCCGTCTTTTCAATTCAAAAACTCACTTTGTAACTACTTCTTTGTAACTCTTTATAAACGAAATTATTTTCAAGATGATTTAATTCCATTTTCATAAAAAAAATAAAAATAGATATAACAAAGTTAAATTATTTCAGTAAGCTAAAATGGATTTTCGTAAAAAAAATCCATTTTTATTACTACGTTAATATAAGTTTTTGTCAAAAATATTATCCATTTTCAATAATGTAAAATAAAATAATATTATCTAAAAACTCAATGACTAAAATTTATTTTACATAATAAAATCTATTACGTATAAACAAAAATCAATTTTACTTGTTAGAATCAATCTCATAACTAAAAAAGATTTTATTTTACTTGACAAAGGAATATATAATTATACCTAAATTAATTTTTAGAGTATGAAAGTAATTTTTAGTGATACAGATCTATTTAAATTTACTATTTTAAATTATATTATATTTTGTGGTTCATAAACTTTAATATTTTTTATTAATTTTAAAATATTTTTAAAATTATGAATCTATTTAATATAAAATTTGTTTTATATAAAAATAAATTTAAAATTGAATATCAATTTTAAAGAGTTTATATGAAGGAGTTATATTTTTTTAAAAATAGTGTTAAAGATATCACGTATTCTTTTATATATGTTTCTTTTTTTAATTATATTTTTTAGAATATAATAAATTTTAAAATAAGTCTTATTTTTTTAAAAACTAGACTCCAAGTATTTTCTCATGATAAGTATTTTATCTTATTTAAAATAAATTGAAAGAGTTATATCTAGAATTTTGATTCTGGAACTTTAAATGTATAAGAGCTCACAAGAGAAAAGGAAGAGGCGGCACTGTTCATCATCTTCTTCATCGAGAGAGAGCTTCCTACAAACATGCAAGTTAAGAGCAATTGAACCATTGGAGCTCGACAGAGGATGGTCATGGACCAAATGATGCGAACGGAGTTGGGTCTTCATCAACCTTTAACAACGAACTTGTTCAATATCCACATCACAAGCTTCGTCATCTACGTTACTCTTCAAAGCTCAACAAATCAACTCGTAGAGTGACAATTTCTTATATATAATTAAGGGCAAATTTGTATTTCGCCATTTCCTGCCATGGATGAAAAATCAGATCCCACCAAAATGGTGGGAACAGATTTTCTATTATATGGGGGGAAATCTGGCTGTGCGGGAAAATCATTTCCTGAGAAAAATTGACTCAAACGGCCACCGCCAATGGAAAATCCAGATTTTCCCTTTCCATAGGTGCATTTTCCGTGAACCAAAGGCCATATGTTTTTCTGTCTCAACATATGTGTGAGATGATCCCTCATGTCCCATCCCTCTTTAATTAATTTCACCTAAATTTCTCCCAAATAGAAAATATGAAAGCTTTTGAATATATAGACAAAACCCTTGATTTCCAGTAGGTGCCAAAGCGCTCTACCTAACTTTTGCGATTATCATCATCTTCAATATTATTGCAGTGGCAAAGTAGACTATGACAAACTTTCTATGATCTCTACAAGCTTAGTTTTGCTTGATATGACTTGTGAATGAAAGCTTTTTATTTTAGGGCGAAGAAGATCAAATAATACTCTTCATGATATATATGTTCTATTTAGTCATGCCTTGATTAGGCATGTCATCTGATCTTTTTGTCATTATCCATAGTTAAAATTAAAATTCTCCACTCTAAAGTCACAAAAAGAGATTGTTTACCTTTTTGCTGCTCAAGGAAATTCCAAGTCATTGCATGTATCTTTCACCGATCAGCATTAGAAACTTTATTTGACTTGAGTTAGATAGCCGGCTATGATTGAAGAAATTAATGATAAATTTTATATTCTTGTGTCCTAAATATATATAAGAGACATTAAAAGTGTCCTAAATATAAAAATTAATAGAGGAGTTTATTTTTTTGTATATGTAAGATTTTAATCTATTTTATTTCTTAAATTTATAATTTGATTTTAAATTCTTCCTATTAACAAATTTTTTTATAGTTTTTAATATAAATGATTAAAAGAGTTATTTTCAAAAAAAAATTATAAATAACTAATTTAACTAATATTTTTAATTTCTGTAAATTAATTATTTAAGTTATACATTTAGGATGGAAGGAGAAGTAGAGAAGCTATCTTATTTCACTGCCTATGCATTCATACATAAACTGTTAGTCTCTCTTAACCTTATTTATTCATATTCAGAACTCTCTTTTCTATTATGGGGATGCATTAGATTGGTCCCGGATTAATATTTTTTTTCTTATGAACTTTGCTTTAGAATCTGTTAAAGTGATAAGACTGTAAAGAAAAATAGATATAAAAACAAGAAAGGAAAAAGGCCTTTTGAGATTAATTGAAACATACACATAAATGAGGAAACTCAATTTTCTGAATCTATCACTTCGCATTCTCTAACAGGAATTCCAACTCAATTTTCTGAATCTATCACTTCGCATTCTCTAACAGGAATTCCAACCCTTTATTTTTCTAAAACTCTAATTGATCAACAGGAACATATTCATTCCTTTGTCCAGTTGATAAAGTTGTTGAGATTCTCACAGATTGACCAACTTCTTTTTCCATATTTTCCGTCCCAATTATTTCCTTCCATTTCAAAGACCTTGCTCTTATATCTTCACTGTCAATGACTAGTTCCACCTTCTTATTGATCTCAGCCCTTGATACAACTCCATTTTCTTGCTTGGCAAGTTCCAATCCAACCTTCCACACCTCACAAATAAAAAACTTGTTCACAAATTGGTCATTGCGAAATGGCCAACACAAGAATGGTACCCCACCACATAAACCTTCCATGGTGGAGTTCCAACCACAGTGGCTAACGAAACAAGCTATGGCAGGGTGTTTCAAGACCTTCTTTTGTGGGGCCCAACCGACAATTTTACCCTTACATTTTCGCTTAAACGCATGTGGGTATGCATTATCTTGAACATTATTCCCAGGCCTCACAACCCAAAGAAAAGGCATATCCAAGAGTTCAAGTGCAAATGCCAGTTCTGTGAACTCGTTAGGGTCCAACACTGAGAAGCTACCAAAAGAAACATAAATGACAGATTGAGGTTGTTGTTGGTCTAGCCAGTGTACACAAGTTTTGTCTTCTTCCCAGAATGAGGTTGGGTTGTAGGCACTACTTGCCAACATTGGGCCACCAACAGGTAAGAGCCTTTGTGATGAGGAAAAAGCTACTGGTTCAAGTTCATGCACAGTATTGCAGAGCCACCATTGAGCTAACTTGCAAGTTTGAATTTCTTGTACCAAGTGTTCAAAGTAGATCCTTCCCAGGCTGCACCAAGGCAGGTCTTTTGGGTCCATCAAAGGCATGCTTGGAGAAAGCTCAATTTTCTGGGTTTTGATTGGTAGTCCTGAAATGGCATTGTCAAAATTTACCTATGAAAATAGGTTTAAGATTTTGAGGGTAAGAGAAAGAAAAAGATACTATATTATTTATAGGGTTAATGCCCAATATTTCCCCAGAAGTTTTCATGTAGAAACTGTGGGTTTCTGAAAATTTTTCTTGAATCAATATCGCTCCAAAAGTGTTATTTAATAGGAGGGGGGACATTATTCCTCTTTTAATACTTTTGAGACGATATTAATCTAAGAAAAACTTTCAAATATTCACAGCTCCTACATGACATCCTATGCGAAAGCTCTCAAGGAAAAATTGAAACTTAAACCTTATTATATTTGTGATATGTCTTGGTAACTTTTGCTATTCCAAATACAAATAAGAAAAGAAAAACAACTATGAAATTTAAGAATAGATGGATCAAAACTGAGAAGACCAAAAGTTTTTTTTCCACTCTCTTCTGTTGAGGTCATGATCAGAATATTCAGTCCCTTGTAAAATTATTCAAGGCCAAAAACGTAGTAGTCTTATTTGCAAACAGGCATTGAACATAACAGAGATAAAAGATCTTACCATATTCAGAATCAATAACGCCACCATCAATGAAGCTGCGGATGGAGTCACAGAGAATCAAGGAAGTTGCAGAGGCAGGCCAAAGAAGAGCACCTTTAATTCCCAATCGGTTGCCAATTTCCAAAGCCCATCCCATATTTACAGTAACAACTATGCAAGTGATCGTACTGTTACCATCTAAAGCATTAATCTCATCAATGAGATTAGGAAGGCTCGAAGACATGGTCTTTTTGATTGAAAAAAGCATTTTCCGTAGATCTCTCCTTTCATCTTCAGGATCCAAACCATCTGGGAGTGAGACTAACTTGATCTTTGATCCCAATAGGTTTTCTTGATCAGAACTCGCAGCCTTCATCATCACTCTCTGGTGGTTGAACTCTGTACTTACGAAAGTGACGTTACAGCCATGTTTGGCCAAAGCGTGAGAGAACTGCATACTGGGATTCAAGTGTCCTTGTGTCGGGTATGGAATGACTAGAAAGTGAGGAATCTCCATTTCTGCTGCAAGAATGTGAAAAAGATAAGGCTGGCTTAGAATATAAAAGTGTGTGATTTGAAGCTAAGTTTGAAAAATGGGTAGTTTGAAGTAGGCCTATTTATTTTAGACTTTTGAGATCTTTGCTATAAATAATTGCTATATGCTATAGTGGAGTACCAAGGAAGCAAAAACACAGCGTTTCGCCAAAAACCAAACTTTTTATTATGACTTTTGGGGAGGAAATTGCAGTTTATCTGACTGGAGCAAATGGGAATTTAAAACTACTTCTGGAACTACGTTGACCATTTTCATCACATCAAAATTTATGATTATGCTAATGTTATCTTAGGGAATGGTACCTACATCACCAAATCATCACAGCAGATATGACAGCCATGATGTAAAGACCAGCAACCATCCCTAAATTGGATAAATCGATAAAGCATGTGAATCAGAAATTTGAGTAAGACTAACGGCAAAACATATTAAGTCCTTTCAGATAATAAAATTTTCAAACACTAGCAACTTTTCCATAAAACAAGGGCAAGCAAAATTCCATTAAAAACACAAGAAATTAGAAACACAATATATGAATACGATGCCTGACAATCCGAAGAAACAATCAAACAAGTGAAAAGAAAAAGTCATATGGTATGTAGCAATCGAAGAGGCTTATTTGCTGAATAACCTACTTGGTTAGTGGAAATTTAAACGATACTGTTGAACACCACCGTACCAGTCCCAAACTCTGCACAGAACCAGTGATTCTCAGCGACGCCCCGTGATCTGAGACGGCAAAGGAAGGAGACCACCGTTTCCTCAGCGTCGCCCCAGCTGCATCCTTCAAGAGGAAGAGGGCAGAGAGGGTAACAGATAATTGAGGAAGATTTTGACGAAAATTAGCTCTAATTGTTGAAAATATTAGAAGAATAATCTGGCGAAACCTCAAATTTTTGCAATAAAGAAAGCGAATTTTCTCAAGTTCATAAGGGGAAAGAAAAGATTCTCTCCATATCGGCACCTTTCATCAGTGTTTGATGAATCTAGTCTTTATGCTACGAATGGATGCGACTTGTTTATTGGTTTAACACGCTTCCATCGTCATAAAATTTTTCTCCCTATATTCTAAAATAATTTAGGTGTAATTTTATCTTTGAAGTAATTAAATTAGAGTAATTTGATCCAAAAATAACGGATAAGAAACGTCCGTTTAAGTCACCGGCTTTTGTTTCCAGTTCCATCACTCTCTCTCTCCTCTTGCACAAAATCCAGGCCTCTCCCTTTCTCTCTCCACTCACCGTAATTTCTCCACAGTGATAGGATTGGAAGTGAGGAAGTATCATCTAAATTTAAATACCCACATAGCAAATTAGTAAAATAATGTCCTAATATGGAGTAATTTTGAAGCGCATATTTTCAATCGCTTGGTCACTCGTGCTTTATACAGTGGGCAAAGCGTCATTTTGAGCATCAAGGAAGGTGGAATTCAAGTTAAGAAAATGGGGTCCAAGCTCCACGACGGTTCGTATGTGATTGAGAGTATATTTGATGACTGCGTCATCGAGAATAACTTCTTTTTTTTGGCTAGCATCCAAAATAACTGTTTCAATAACATTGGGTGGTCTTCTCCGGTGATGGCCTCTTCTTCTGCATCCCTAATTGCTCATTCTTTTTCCTCTTTCTCTCCTCATGCTATAATTATTGTCTGATGTGGCTGCTGATTAGCGATGGCTGCAGGAAGAACAAAAAGGTGGAGTCGTCTTCTACAGGACTCTTCGGTGACTGGCAGAGGAGGTGCTGGACCAAAGGTGGAGCCTAAGGTGAAGGTACCATATGGAGAAATTACGGTGAGCGGAGAGAGAAGGGGAGAGTACTGGGTTTTATTCAAGAGAAGAGAACTGAAGAAAAAAATAAAAAAAGCCGGTGACTTAAACGGACGTTTCTCGTCCGTTATTTCAGGTTCAAATTGCTACAATTTAATTATTGAATAAAATTATATTATAAATTATTTTAAAATATTAGATGTATAAAAGAAGTGACCGGTAATTAGACGCAAATTAACCCTTTGTTTATATCTAAGGCTTTTATATTACCTCATGTATTTTATTTTATTTTAATTATTTTCAATAATAATAATAATAAGAGTAAAATATACTAACTACTTTTTTTTATATAAATTACATAAACTTCTCTTTTATTTTAACAACATATATAGACTTTTTTAAAATTAGAATGTATGTTATATAAATCTTTTTTAAATATTTGATATTTAATTTTTATCCACCCAACTGTTAGTTAACTGTTAAATTTGACTATTAAACTTTTCTTTTCACTAAAATATCTCTATTTAATATGAATAAATATTTATATTTGTACAAAAATAATTTTTTAATTAAACCAAAACACAATTCTAACACATATTTTTAAAATTTCCAATATGTTGTAAAATTTATTGATTTTTACTAAATTATAAAAAAAATAATTTTAATTTTTCATCATATTTATTGAAATTTATTTATTTACGTTTCTTGTTTAGCATTAACAAATAGCTATTTTAATTTCTTAAAATTTTCACTACATTGATTATATTCAATTAATAAATCGTTTTAATTTATCCTTAAAAATTTTAATTAAGAAATTAAAACTTTACATTTATAAAATCATTTAATTAAGTATATATTTATTAAGATAATTAATTAATTGAAAATTTATAAACTATATGTCAATAAAATCACTTAAATTTTTATCCCAATATATTAAGACTATTAAACAAATAACTTTTACAAAAATAAAAATAAAATTAAGGAAAAGATAAAACTATTAAATGTCTTAAATGATTTTAGCCAAAATTAAGGTTAACAAATTAATAATGATAAAGGGTAAATTAGTAAATAAAATTTATTTTAATATAAATTTTAATTAAAAAATTATTTTTTAGAATATTTTTAATAGAATTAAGGGTTTAGACTTAATTGTATATTTTTAAAATAGTGGGAAGATATGTGTAATTAAGATAAAATATAATGATGGTTGGAGTATTTTACTCTAATAATAATATATTTTATTTTTATTTTTATTTCTTTTAAGAAGAGCTTTTCCCTTTTTTCTTAGGTTTTTGTTTCTTATATAATATCAATCATGATCTTTGCTAAAAAAATCATATCAACATGGTCAAGGCGTTTTGAACAAAAGAATTAGAATATATATATATATATATATATATATATATATATTCCTTCCGGTTTTAAATTTTTGAATAGATGTAGTTATTTTTATAAGCTTCATTTTATATTTGACTAGACATTTATTATATTTTTTTAATTTTATTCTTAATTAATTATATATTTCTCATTTTTTTTTCTATTTATTCTCCTCTCATCTCTTTTTCTACTCCCTCAATTTTACCCTTAAGTTTACCCTTTGTTCATTCTCTTAATTATAAATAAGGACATGGTTGACAACAAAAAATAATTCTTACATATTAATTGCTTGTAACTAATTCAAACTAATTTTTTATGAATACAAATAAGATACTTGAAGGTTCTAAATAGTACTGGAGGCAGGCTATATCATTCATGAAATTTTTTTCACTAGAATTTTATTAAGCATGCTAAACTTTGAAAACCTATAGATGAAGGATACTTTAAAAGGATCAACAACTTTTTACTGTAATCGATTCCCTTCACTTGAGTGTAGCCCTTAGCAACTAACTTAGCCTTGTATCAATCGAAGTTGCCTTGTGAGTCTCTTTTGATTTTGTAAACCCATTTATAACCAATAGCCTTAGACCCACTAGGCAATTCTACAAGTTCCCAAATTTAGTTGTTTGCCATGAGATTCATTTCATCAATCATAGTATCATGCCACAGTTTAGAGTTCACACTCTTCATACTCTAAGTGAACGCTAAATAATAATTCTCAACACTTATATCACAGTTAACTTCAGCAGAATACACTACGTAGTCATCAGGTAATGTTGATCTTCTTTCTCTAGTTGACCTCCTTAATTCAACCTCTTGGATTGATCCAGGTTGCTGAATAGAGATATCCTCTATCACATTTTATGGTAGTTTCACTTGTGTGATATCTTGATCTTGTATGTGTCCATCTTGTTCGGCATTATCAACTTGAGCCATAGGGTCTACATCACGTTCAATGTCAATCCCAACAGTAGGATGATCATTAACTATTAACGTTCCCTCATAAATGATGTCAGTGGTTCGCTCTATGTGATCATCTAGTGAACAATCACTCCCACTAATCACATCATTCTCAATAAATTTTGCATTCAAAGACTCTACAAACCTTTTAAAAGGTGGAGAACAATAAAACTTATAACCCTTTGACCTTTTTGCATAACCTACAAAATAAGCTCTAATGGTTTTGGGGTTTAGCTTATTCTCCTGTGGATTGTACACTCTTACTCTAGCAGGACAAACCCATACCTTGAAATAATTTAAAATGGGTTTTCAACCTTTTCAGATTTTAAAAGGTGTTTTGAATACTGCCTTTGTTGAAGCCTTATTTAATATGTATGTAGCTATCTTGAGTGCTTTATTCCATAGGGAAGTTGGAAGTTTGGAACTACTTGTAACATCCCAAATTTTTATTTATTTTTTTTAGCAGATTAAAAATATTATTTACTAATAAATTAAAGATATCAAATAAATTAAAATCATTATAGTTTGATATTTCTATTAATTTCAATAAAAATAAAGATATCTGAATTATCCTACTATTATTTTTATTAAAATCCACGATTTGATTTATGTTATAAATTAGGAATATATTGAGATTTATATTCAATTTAGATATGAATTCAAATTTTGAAGATGTGATTTAAATTTTAAATTATCATATCTTATGGGATTCTCATAAATGATAGAGATAATAATAATAATAATAAAATAAGATTATATTAGATAAAAAAAAATGTTAAACCTAGAACCCTTTCTCACTCTTTTTATAGAGCCGTAACCTATTATTTCCTTCCTTCACATCACTCTTTCTCTCCTTCTGATCTCACCCTTGCAATAAAGGTACGCGTTTTCAATTCCTGTTCTCAATTCCTCTTCCGTCTCTCCTTTTCTTTAGTGTTCTCAATTCCTCTTCTGTCTCTCCTTTTCTTTAGCGTTTATCATGGTACTGTACTTCTTTTTTTTTTTGGCCAAATCTTGTCCCCGTCACGCCACTGCTCTTCTTTTTGTCTTTTCATTTTGTCTCTCCCTTTTGTTAAGCAAGTTCTGCAAATATATAATATGTATATATATTTGAGTGTGGGTGTTGCATTAGGTGTGAGTTTCAACGTTTTGCTTCACAAAGGAACCATCAAATATATACACATATGAAAAGTGGCGTGATCACTTTTCCACTTTATCCTTTTTCTTTTTCAATAAAATAAGAAACAAACTCACTCCATTGCAAATTATATGCACGTATGTATATTTATATATAGATATATAGATAGACTTAAATATAGTTATAAACAGAAACTCTACTTTAAAATTTTTGAAAAGAATTCAAGGCTTCAACTTAAATTATTATTATTATATTAAACTAATTGAATTATAAATAAATATAAAGTTAGAAAAAGATTCATATTTTTCTGGGATAAGCTCTAAGATTCTAGAGAAGTTTTAGAATAATTTTAGAGTAGTATTAAGTATTATAATGATAGTTTTTGTGTAATGATTTTGTAGACTATCCTTGGAGTTCTGGAGTAACTCCTAGAAAAGCACCAGATAGTTGTGATTGATATTGTTATACACTGAGCCACCCAACTCATGTAATTATTTCTTATTTTGGCGAGAGGTAACCACTTTCCACTCATTGTGTGTGCTAATGTGATGTTTGTGAGTGATTTGTTATATATAAATTTACTGGTATTTATGTGATTATATTAAGGAATTATTATTGATGATTTTATTAAAAATAGTCTTGTGGGACCTGAAGTTTAATTTAGAAAGTTGAGTTGAGGAAAAAAAAACTTGTTATATCTGGTTATTGTCATTTGAAGGAAATTTATTACCTTGAGAAAAATTTTATTGAGATACTTATTGATGTTATTGGTTATTAAACTTGAGATTATTGATTAATATTATTATCTTGAGAATTATGCATTGGGGATTGGTGATGAGGGAGTTATATCTCTACCACGTGGTATAGCCTCCATTGAAGCTAGATGGTTGGCTTTTGCCCCACCTGTTTACCGAGGGACTTGCCCCACCTGTTTACCGAGGGGCCGCGACACCCCCACCTGTTTACCGAGGGGGAAGGAACCCATGGTCCGGTCATGTGCTCTATAGATTTTGGCCGGTCTATAACACTTGACCGGTTAGCTTTTTAGGTGGCCAGTCATATGGTAGTTATCACTAGCCCATGGGTTCGGTCGGCGGGAATAAGGCGGTTCGGTTGGATTGAGGGAAGGAACTTGGGTGGGTCATCCATTGGATTATAATATGATGATATGTATTTTCTATATATTGTACTTTATAACTGTCCCACTTGACACCTCACGAGCACATATTAGTATGCATGATGAGTAGGATTGATGGTTACTGAGGCTTTTGTCTCACCCTATTTTTATTAACATTTTTCAGGAGTTAGTTCAGTTGCTGGTTCGAACGGGAAGGCGCCGGAGGCATAGTTGTGCTAGTGAACTGTACAACACCCTCCTTTTTATTTATGTGTTGAGTAGATGTATATTGCCACTATAGGGCCTACTTTCATTTATACTCTGATGATTTACCATTTTTATTATCGTACTGAATAATGGTTGCTGGTAGGAGGCCATAGCCTTTTAGGATTATGCATGTGACTTGGTGGACCCACACGAATTATTTGCAATATTATAAGTACTATTTGGGAATTTGCTTACTTCATGGGCATTATTGTGGTTTACCCGAGTACGTCACCCGGGGGTCTATTCCATGAATTCGAATTGATAACTTTGATAAGGTTAAACGGGGGTTGAATCCTTTAACCATGTTAGTGGGGTCGAATTCTTTCTAACATGGTTTTGCGCACGAAAATTATGTAAAGTTTTTATATCCATGATAGTCTCATTTATAAGTTTTACTCTTTTCTATCATGGATATCCTTTTCAACATAAGTTAAACCCTTTTAACCATGATAGTGCTTTAGGGTGGTTTTGTCTTTTTCCTATCATGGTTAACCTTCTCGAAGTAAAGTTTTCTTTCTTTAGTTTTGTCTTTTCTACCATGTTAAATATCGATCAAGTTCTTTTATAACCATGGTAATGTTGCTTTTAAAATTTAGTAAACTCTTTTCTACCATGGTTAACCCTTTTAAATTAAATCAAATTTATCTACAATATATTTTATTCATTTAATTAGAAGGATATTACACTACTCATCATGCTTCTAATCATATCCAACAAGATCATATTTCTTCTTTCTGCTACACTACTCGTGTCAGGTGAGATAGGCATGGTATATTGGGTTACTATACATTACTCTCGAAGAAAATCAGCAAATAGACCTGGTACTTGTCCTTCACTAGTGTATCTGCCATAATACTCACCACTATTGTCTGATATTACGATCTTGATTAGTTTTCCTATCTATTTTTCTACTTCTGCTTTATATTTCTTAAAAGCATCTAGTATCTCACTTTTATTATAAAGCATATAGACATATGTGTATCGTGAATGATCGTCAATAAAGGTCATAAACTACTTTTGACTATGCGTAGTCAAATTAGGGCAATAAATATTCTTGTGTATAATTTCTAACAATTCAGAACTTCTCTTAACCCCTTTATGTAACTTATTGGTCTGCTTTTTCCTTATGCAGTTCACATAAGAATCAAATTCTAAATAGTTTAAAGATGGAAGAATTTCATTTTTATTTAACCTTTTGATTCTGTAAACAGAGATATGTCATAATCTCCTATACTGCAGGCTATAAGAATTCTTATTGATGACACTTCTCTTAGGACCACACGAAACAAAAAAAGATTGAGGCGAATCCACAATTAAAATAGAATCATTTGACAAAGTCATAAGTTTCTCAAAAAGAATTAAATGATAATCAAACAGACTAAGTTTTGACATAGAAATCAAATTCCTCTTGTAAGAGGGAACATAAAAAAATCATAAAGTTCCAAAATATGATTATTAAAAAAAGTTATGTGAAAAGTTTCGTGGCTTTCACATGGTCTCCTCTCCCACTGCCTAAAATGATAGTTTTCTCATTGGGATATGGAGGCCTACTTGTTAGAAAGCCCTACATAGTAGTCGAAATGTGGATCATTGAACCAGTGTCAATCCACCAAGTGTCATCATCAATGTTAGAAAAATTAGATTCAAAAGTAACACACGATAAAAAATACCTCTTATCATTATATATTGCTTCACATCGCCAATATCTATAAACCTCATAGCACATAATTCAAACATGATGGCACCACCCATCTGCTTGTATGTCGGCTTGAATTGCGTATATAAAGCTTCCAGGTACCCTTTAGCTGTGACGCACTTAGGGACTACTCCCCTAATGCTTCTGGTGATCCTTTATTGTATAAGCAGAAGAGATAAGCGGTTGCTCCACTCCTACATATTATATCTTTCCTTTGCCTCTCTGTCTTCGAAGGCATCATCTGGTCTCCGAGATTTTTCATACCTCAAGGCATAATCTAAGTCTAAGAAACTGAGCTGTAACAAAATACCATCTCTCCAATCAGCATAGTTAGTGTTGCCATCCAAGATTGTTTTGTTACTTACATCAGCCATAATCTTGGGGCACCAATTGGATCTATAAAATGAAAACATACAAATGTACAAATAAGCTCACGGGTTAGAATTTGAAGCAATCACAATTCACTGTGTCATGCATGCATGCTTAGCACAAATGTAGCATGGAAGCAGTATAAATACATATCACCAATGTCTATCTGTAGACAAAGGCATTAGCATAGCATGTATTTAACTCAAAATGATGATATTAGAATGCATTTATACTTTTTCAATACTTGTGAGTTACTTAGAAAATAATAAGAACATTCTATCACACCCTAATTAAATGTACAATTATGATATATCTACCTGTGGATAAAGATAAATCATAGCTATACATTTAATTACAATTGATATTTTAAATCCATATGTGATTAATTAATACATGCAACAAAATTCAATAAACAAAGATATTTTAGCTACTGCTTAAGGAATTATACGCTAATCACAAATATTATTTATGTGTATTAAAATCCAAATATACACAACATAATATAGTATTTAATAAATTAATTTAATCAATAAATATGATTAAATAATTTAATTTAAATTCTCCCACTATTTCATGCACACAAAAATGTTTAATCATTAATTTCAACTCAAAAAATGTTCTTACAAAAATTAAATAACAAATCAAAATTAAAATTTGTAAACACCTTTTTCAAATGACAAAATAATGAAGAAATTAATTTTTTTTATTTAAACATTTGTAGTGCATGTAATAGTAATTAAACAGATATATTAAAATTAAAAAGAATTTAATTTATTTTGAACAAATATATTCTAGAAAATCAAATTAAATAACCCAAAATATTTTTTTGGAAATAAAACCAAGTGGCCCATACTCAAAAGTCCAAAACAAAACCAAAGCACAAGAGTCCAGAAATTAAAAAACAACAAAAATCCAGGTCCAAACATATTTTTTCAAAAGCAACAAAAAAAAAAATTGTTCATCCCAAAATGTGAGGCCCAGCAGGCAGCCAAAAAATATATATAACAGCCCATAAATTGACGGCTCAGCAAGCTAAAGGAAAAAAACATAACAGTTAGCCCAAAATGCATGCGGCCTAGAAGACTTAAAAAAAATTTAAACAGTGACGACCCAAGTTAACTAAGTGAAACGGTGCGTTTCGGCGTGGACCGAAACACACCATTTTGGGTCGTGTTCACCCTGATTCGGTTTGACCTAACTCGACTCACGACTTAAAGCTGAGCGATGCCATGGCCGCCATTACACTATTCCAGGGCTCGTCACCGGCAACCTTTCAAGAGGTGATTCCCGATGGTTCTTACAACGACCTTGTACGATGACTATAACGGTAACACGCATAGTGATCTGAGAGACCTGCAACGACCGCGATGTGTTTAGTCAGAAGCTGGACGCCGGCGAGCTTCCTAGGCGTCTCCTCCCATGCCGACTTTCACCATCACGGAGACCACTGTTGCCTTTTCCAGCGACCTCTCGCGACGATCTCACAGTAATACTTACAGCGACTCAACGTCACGGTGAGTTCTTTCTCTAATTTCTAGTTACTCTCTTAATAATCGCAAATGCAAAAAAATCAAAGGGGTCACGATCAAATTAAAAAATTATAATATCTAGAAGTCCCTGTGTCCCATATTTTATCTCAAATTATTACTTATGAGGATTATAAATTAACAAGCAAGGCAAAGGGATCTCAAATAAGGCTCTGATGCCACATCTTGGAACAAAAATATCTCATACATAATATTATCAATCCAGAGTATAACATATATAAGTATAAAACCTATATGAGAGGCAGCGGAAGACTTATAAATACATCTTATCATTAGCTTAACTGATCTGAGAAGAACTAAAACTTAATTTAAAGACCTGTCAATCAGATAACACTATTAGATAAAAGAGCAGGTTATTTCAGCTGGTGATTAGGCATAGTGATGGTAACTTGCGTACTACTGTCAGTAATGGGAAACCCTCATGGAGTGAGCAAAGAAAAGTTATCGCTCTTGAATTTAAAAACTATTACACGATAAAACTGTTGCGTTAATTTTTACTATTAAAAAATTAACTTTAATAATCTGAGTCAAATATCTATTTTGGACTGGGCC
Source organism: Leucaena leucocephala (assembly GCA_037074615.1). Lineage (NCBI taxonomy): Eukaryota > Viridiplantae > Streptophyta > Magnoliopsida > Fabales > Fabaceae > Leucaena > Leucaena leucocephala. The sequence goes on from CM073522.1 coordinate 16,098,438, forward strand.
AAAAATTACTACAGGTCGTACTTAAAAATATTTATTAATTATCCTAATTAATATCTAAATAGTTATAATAATAATAATAAATATCTCACAAAAAGCCACTTGAGTTGTAAATATACTATAACCAGTTTTCATTTCTTAGATCTTGTCATTAACATATTACTTATTTTTTGTGAAATTTTTAATAATCAATTGCTTATGTAAAACTATACAATAATTTTTCCATAAATTTGTGAATAATGTTGACATGTACATAATCTCCCATGATGGATTAGGCCCAAGTCTATTTACAATTGAATCACAAATAGAAATAAAGCAAAGTTGGGGCAATCATGTGCAATACATTCCTTTATATGAAAGGGAGTTACATATGAGCACGTTGCAAGGGAGTGGTTAAAAAAGGCTTATGCATACATTAGAAATAGAGTAACAATAGTAAGAGGGAGAGAGAGAAAAGAACTAAAAAGCATAGTTAAAGTGTTTTAAAAAAATATTTTAATTAATTTTTTAATTTAATTAAATATATTTTATATTAAAAATTAAAGGAGTACAATGTTTACAACGAATGCATCCTTAAAATATTTACCCAAATTTAATTACTTTTATTTTTTTATACAGCATTCGCTGTTGGAAAGGTGCAAAAGCCCAAGCCCTATTGTTTCTTGTCCTAACAGTCATTAAACACTTGCCCCTTTGGAAAATTAAATGGTAAAAAATCGCAGGATCTTGAATGGCTTAAAGAAAGAGAAAATGATGCATATTCGCCTCCAATTATCGTTTGAGGTGCTTGGGATATGCCCATAACCTAGAAACTGTCCTCCTTCTGAATCACTGTCACTATCCGAGGAAGATGTCACGGACAAAGAATCATCCAGAAGATGTTCAACAACCTGAAATGAGGAGGGTTTACACAATTATGGCTGATAATTTCAGAACCTCAATTTGAAAAAAAAATGACTGGCAAAATTAATATTATATCGTAAAAGATGCAACAACAAAAATGTTTGGAACAGAAAATTTTTGCTGGCAATCCAGACACCGATAATAACTAATATGCCTGAATAAATGGACTACAATGGCGTCAGAATTTAAGGAAATTCTCAGTAGGCATTACTCACCATTCCTTACTAAGAGCTCCAAGAAATGAATTTATGTTTTAGATACATTTTTCTGCCACTAGTTAGGCAACAAGTGCTATCAAGTAAAATTTACCTCAAGTTTTCTTTGCCATATATAGGCCTCATAGTTTCAAATGAGAGAAACATCCATTCTTCGACTCTTCCTAATTTGCTTAAAGATCATGTATGAGAAGAAACAAAGTTATCTTGTTCCATCAGTAAATAGAATACCTCGCATGCAGTTACAGGTTTGATATCTTGAATGTTGGATATAATCCCACAATGTTCATTGAGACATTTTGAGTAATTCAGCCAAACTATTGTTTTGCAGTGTGCATAATATCCCCTAGTTGATGTTAATTTCTTCAATAAAGCTCCTATATCAAAGTAGATTATAAGATGAGAAAATAATAGAAACATTTTGAATGCACAATGAATACTGAGAGTGGAAGCAAGTAAAATGCATATTATTGAATAAAAAATTGAATTGAGGAAATTGCAGAGTCAGTCATGACAAGAAAATCTATGCTCCTGAATTTTGGTTTCAACACTACTCAACAGGCTATAGAAACTTTAAACTACTTCTGAAACTACGCTGACCATTTTCATCACATCAAAATTTATGATTATGCTAATGATATCTTAGGGAACGGTACCTACATCACCAACTCATCACAGCAGATATGACAGCCATAATATAAAGACCAGCAACCATCCCTAAATTGGATAAACCCATAAAGCATGTGAATCAGAAATTCTTTGAGGTTAACAAAAAAAGCAAAAAAGAATAAGAAATTCCGCAAGGACGGAAGCATTCAAATATGTTCAAAACTTGAAAATAGATGAGAAGCTATGCACATAAAAGGTTTTCTATTCTACTGATTTAGTTTTATAACATTAGTTGACTAAAAAGGTACTAGATGTGAAAATAAAGCCCCCATCACAAGTAAGAAAACCAACTCTTACCAGTATATGCTCTTTTAAATGCTTCTTTCCAGTCAGTATTCAATCTAGTATCTATGGGATCCTATGGGAGTGGATACTTTCTGTCTCCATCCAGTCTAATAGGCTGTTCTTGAACAAAACTACCATAGAGCACAACATACTGCAACTCCCACAGACGGTTCTCATTTGCAGCTAAGTTCCATGACCTTCAAATGCAGCATTGATGGGTCACTAACAATGATTTGATTAATGAAAAAGATTCACAAGTATAATTCAATTACCAAGGAACCAAGATAAGTAAACTGCTGATAGGGTTACACATGCACAAGATGTGAGCTAAAATTATACGTTGATATTGTGTTGACAATGCCAAACACGCCCCAATTATTAATTTATCTTAATTTAATATTATTTGTTTATATTTCATTATCTCAAATAATTTAAGATATAATTGCCTTTTAGATTTGCTTGGGAAAAGAATAGAGAGAGAATGGGAGATCGCATGCAATCCCACCAAAAGGGAAAAATATAAAAAAAAAATTAATCCTAAAATCCTACAGATAATGATCAGATTCTATAAAAAATAGAGAAAACCATTTTCCAGGTACCTATATTTTCCTTCAATTTTTAATTTGGTACCTATCCTTTTTTCTCTTCTTTAAATCCTTTAACTTTACTTTGTTAGTATAACTAACTTCCGTACAAAGGTTAACAGTTCTTTAAGAACTGTTAGAGGGGCTATTGGTGCTAATAGAGCAAAATTATAGGATTTAATAAGGTGAGAAAAAAGCAAAATTATAGAATTATTGGTTTTATCTCTCAGATATTAATTATTAATTAATATTTGATAAATCATAAGAAAAAAGAGAGAATTGGGAAAAGTAATCAGTGTATTCTGATCTGCTAGGCTGTCTTATTCATATTCATATGTACAAGACAAGTAATTAATCACTAATAAATACAAATGTATCTAACTACTCAGAGTCTAGTCAGCCCTAATCATATACAATACATGCTAAATCAGAACTTATTCTCAATACTCCCCCTCAAGTTGGTGTATATAGATCATATGCACCTAGCTTGTCACAAATGTACTTTATTTGAGGACCTCAGAGAGTTTTAGTAAGTATCTCTGCTAGTTGATCATTTGAACCAACAAACTTGGTAACAAGACAACTGGATCTTCTCTTGCACAAAACTGAAATCTATGTCGATGTATTTGGCCCACTCAGAAACACTGGATTTGAAGAAGATGCATAGCAGCCTAGTTGTCACAAATCAAACCCATTCTAGTAACATTCCCATACTTCACTTCTTGAAGAAGCTACTTTAACCACTAAAGCTCACATATCACTAAGGCAATCGAATGATACTCACCTTCAGCAAAAGACCTTACAACTGCATTTTGCTTCTTGCTCTTCAAAGAAGTTAAGTTGCCATCAATAAACACAGAATACCCAGAAGTAGAGCGTCTATCAATTAGACATCCAGCCCAATCTGCATCGCTATAGCCAATTATTTGGAATTCATCCTTATCACTATAACCGTAGCTAGTTGTATGAGAATTTCTCTAATCCTCATATAACAGTCCTTGACTTGGGGATTTCTTGATATACCTAAGGATGTGAACTGCAACTTCCCAATGTATGTCTAGGAAATTCCAAGAATTGACTTGCTACACTTACTGCAAAAGAGATATTAGGACAAGTAAGATTGAGGTAGTTGAGTTTTCCAACCAATATCCAGTATCGCTCCGAGTTTGCAAGTGGCTCCCCCGGTCTTGGTAGGGGTTTATCATTTGGATCATAGGAGTATCAACTGATCTACAACCCAACATCCCTGTCTCCATCAAAAAATTGAGAGCATACTTTCGCTATGATATAGCAACTCCAGTTGATGACTAAGCTACATCAATACCTAGGAAGTACTTGATCTTTCCAAATCTTTCATTTCAAAGGATGTCAGTAAGTGTTGTTTAAGTTTAGAAAACCCTTCCTGATCATTGCTTGTAATAATAAAGCCATCCACATAAACAACCCAATAAATGCACCGACCCACTGATAAGTGACAATAGGTACAGAATGATTCACAACGCTTTGAATCATCCCAAACTTCTGAATGACTTTACAGAATCTATTAAACCAAGCTCGAGGAGATTGTTTTAGTCCATTGAGAGATCAATGCAGTCTACAAACCTTCCAAGACTCAAAATTCAGTTTCTGTCTAAAAATTTATTCCTTTTTCCCAGGTTTACCCTCAATTAACTGTCATCATTTTCTATCCATTTGTGTTCAATGAAAAGTTTGTTATTTTATTAGGGCCATTGCAAGAAAAATAATTTAATTTCTTCTAAAACTTTGGTAAAGTACTTTTTACGCACACCACAACCTTTAAAATTGTCTCTTATAAATGGGGAGGAGGGAGTATAAACCAAAACAACACAGCATTAAGCGGAACTTTTCACAAATGTAAGCCGTTGAATTATCTGCTAATAGGCAAATTATCATAGTCAAAACAGCAGAACACATTAATCAAGGCTTATGGCTCTCTTATTCTCATTGAAACGTCATTCAATCTTTTTCCTGAAGTCAATAAAGATGAAGATGGAAATTTAAAACAATCTAAACAATCCAAATGCCTAACTGTGTAAACTGCTCCTTCATCTGAGAGAATATGAAAGCTTTCTTCCAGGGTGAATTGAAATACGCTAGACAAGACAAAGAACAAGATGAATTTTTAGTTATGAAACGAACTTAAAGGTACCCTCTCCTCTTTAGTTTTAGTTTTCCACGCAGGAATATGGCCTTCAACAAAATACATATCGAGATTGTTAGGTTATGTTAAAAGTGCGTTTATATTTTATATATTATTTATATAATTCAAATTCGTTTGCTGTATTATTAACCCTGATAGAATTAGCAATTAGCAAATATAAATATAGAATTAGGGTTTCAAAGTAGACAAATCTCGAACCGGATAGAATCGGGACTTGATGGTTAGGCTGTTTGGCACTGAACCATAACAATCCGAGTTCAAACCACCGTTTCGTTGAAACAGAGATAAAGCTCGAACCAAAATAATCGGAAAAAAGGGGATCGACGATGAAAGACTTACTCTGGTAGGAGACGGAAGGCTGTGAGGATGTCTTGGAAGACGATAGCGTGCAAATTTTTGGGCAGAATAGAGCTTAGTTCTTTGCAGGCAATTAGGTATCTGTAGGAAGAAACTCTCTGAGGCGCAGCTTTTGGTATCTCTCAAACGGATTTGACATATTCTGAATCTTTTGGAGACTTGAGAAAATCAAATACTCGTTGAAACCCATCTGGGGTAGAGACTAATCATTGATATGGATGCTCTGAATTAGAAAACTGTGAACCGATTCTCTTACCATCCACGCATCACATCACTATGGTTATTATGGTTAGGGAGAACAAATGTATTGATTAGCTTTTAATAGATGTTTAAGTAAAGAAAAGATTTTGAGAAAAATATATTTTATAATTTTTTTATTATTATGTTTAGATTAATTTTTAAAAAATAAATTTTATAAAACAATGATAGTTAGAATTTCTCTTAATTTTTTTAAAACTATAAATTTAGGTGAAAATTGATCGTAGGAAAAATTATTATTTTGATAGTTTATTAATTTTGATAAAAAAATTATTAATTTTTATAAAAATTGATTATAAATTTTTTTTAATATTTAGATAGTTTATTAGTTTTTATAAAAAAATTAATTATAAAAAATATGGGATGTTAAATTATTTGATCTAAACCATATGTTAAATTTAAAAAAATCATAAAAATCTATTATATTCAAAATATATTTTACCCAACATCTACTTTTTAGAATCGATTCTCTATAATTTATTCTAGCTAAAATTTATTTTTTATAATATATTCTCCTTAAAATTTATTTTTTACAATCTAATCTAAGCACTCCGTATAATCCTAGACGTACAAGTGATTATATAGGGTCTGACTGGAGTATTGGAATGATTTGAAATATGTTTGGAATGTACTTCAATGAAGTAAAAGTTTGGTTTGTTGGCCCAAAAAGAAATAAAAGTTTGGTATGTGTATTTAAAAAGTTAGAATTAAAGTTTTAAGAGTTAAAATTCGTATAAATTTTAATTTTAATTCTTTAATTTTTAAATTATACGTTTCAATCCCTTTAAGAGTAAAATAATTCAAATATTTTTTAAATTATATGTAAGGGTATTCAAGTTTGTTCCAAAATTTAGGATATGATAAGAATGATAACTAAGATGGGATGGGAAGAAGGATAATTTTATCCCATCTCAAGATATATAATCTATTTTTTATTTTTTATATTATATTTTATATATTTATATTACTAAACAAAAGAAATATACAATGCCCAAAATAAAAGTTTGTAGAAAGAAAGTCTAGATTGGGCTATTATTTTATTTAAATATATTATTTAATAACTATAAGTTATTTCAGCTAATGTGTATAATGCTATGAAGTACAATAGTACAGACTTATGTAAGTTGATACTGGTCACAGTATAACCTCTTCGGTCATAACGGAGATGAAAATCATTATTTGCTACTACGTAATATATATATATATATATATTTAGTATTTGGTTCTATGTAGATCTGGTATTACGTAATATATATTGATTTATCTACTATCTTAATTTTTTTTGTTACATAAATTTAAAAAAAATTAAGTTAACTCACAATTTAAAAATATAATAATTTTTTTTAAATGATGCTAATATCTAATATCTAAAAATATAATAATTTCACATAGCTGCTATAAAATATTAAATAAAGATTATATTTATGGAATTCAAAATCCAATAACATTGTCTCACTACAAACGAGATCTATATTAAAGACTAAAAGTAATACAAAATAACATTTTATTATTCAATAACATTATAGATAAACATCATACAATTTGAAAGACTTACAGGCCTTGGTCTAAGTAAAAGAGACTTTGACTATTTTGGCACAAGGTTTAGAGTTCGAATCTGTATGAATGTAGAAAATATCTTTGAAAGAGTTATCCTAAATTGAGTCTGATAATACTCAAATCTAACCTAGTCAAATATTCATATAAAAAAGACTAAAATGCATAAAACCCTCGTGAATTTTGAGCTAGTTACACATTACTTCCTTAACTTTTAAAAGTTTAAATTAAATATCTGAATGTTTTATATTTTGACTATCAACCCCTGTGTTAAAATTATCTTTAATTTAACGGTTGATGTTACATCATATTTTTATATTTTAATTATATAATGCCATTTAAAAAGTGTTTAATTATTTTTAAATACTTATAAAAATATAAAATACTTAAAAAGTATTTAAAATATTTATTTGACCATGTCCTTTTTAAATAAAAAATATAAAATACATTAAAAATTTAAAATATTTATTTGAACATATCCTTTTTAAATAAAAAAATAAAAAATACATAAAATTGCATATCAATTAACAAGTGCCAAAGTGTTAATTTTTTTAAATGACATGATACATTTTAGCAAAAAAATTGACATGGTATATAATAAAACATATAAAAATTATGAAATAAAAAAATTGTTAATGTTAACAGTAGTTTTAACAGTAATAGTTGATAGCCAGAATATGAAATATTAGAGTTTTTAATTTAAAATTTTAAAGGTTAGGAAGATGATTTGTAGTTGATCTAAAATTCAGGTGGGTTTGTGTATTTAGCCTATGAAAAAATCATTCAATTTAAAAGAAATTAATCGCTTGAGCACTCCCTGTACAAAATAATATTATCTTATAAATTTTTTGAATTATAAAAGAAATTCTATCAATAAAAAATTTCCACAATCTGTCAGAACATTGCCACACCACAATATTCTCGGATGCCTTTATTGTAGACTGTCTATATAGTGTATCCATATTTCTAGTAACATATCGTCTAACTGCGAAATAGCAGCATTGTTCTAAATCACTGGCTACTTGAATCCCCATAAAGAGTGAACAAAGAATATCACCAAATCAAACTTACGATCTATGAAAGTAACAAGACTCTTGCAACTAATAAGAGCCTAGGAAATTAATGATTTACTTTGCAACTAACAGGATTAGGCTCAGTCCTCCAAGTTTCACTTATAAGCCTTGTATCATAAAAATTAAAACAGTTTTTTGCACTATAGGGGGCAAATCCAACTAATCAAAGGCAAAGGATAATAAATGGTTTAAGGTCTAATTTTGCAGATGAAGTTTTTGTATAAGAACTATGGGTATCCAAAAGTTTTTCTTAAATAAATATCACTTCGGAAGTGTTAAAAAAATAAAAAATAAAAGTTATTTTAACTATTAAAAACTAATATTGACTATTAATATTTTTAAGGGTCAAATGTGACTTCACTTATTTTGTGAAACGTCCTGTGGGATATTGATCTAGATAATTTTTTCAAATACTCATAACTCCCACATAAAAAGTTTTTAAGACAAAATTAGACCTTAATCTATCATAAATTACCTCAAGAAGACGTTGGCCCTCCTACAATCTTCTTGCAATTAATGTAGGGGGAAATCCATTTTCAACAGAAGAACAACGTATTGTTTTTCTTGATTAAGTATTTAGTTTGTTTTGATTTGCCAAAGTGATTATCTTTTGATAAATTATGGTTATTCCATGGCAATAAACTTATCGACTGTTTTCTTTTATAAAATGACAAGTTTCATTAAGTTTTTTTATATACAAAAAAGTTTAGGTAAATTCTGCACAAATTTCTTACTAAGATCAGGGCGCAGCCCCAGAGTTTAGAGAGCGCTTATAGGAGACTTACGATATAGCCTATCAAATAAATCTTACAAAAATCGAATTTATATTTTTGTAAGATATATGTAAATTTCTTACTGTATGTTCTTTTTTTTTTTTTTTTGGTTGCCCACCCGGTTTACCGGAGCTTTGCCCCGACTACATCCGGATCCGACCCGCGTCGCGCACCTGGCTATGGTGGGTGAGTTTCCCAACGGGAATTTTCTGCGTACGCCAAGGCTCGAACTCGAGACCTCGCTTAAGCGATACCGAGCCGCTTACCACTCGGACCAACCCCGTTGGTTCTTACTGTATGTTCTAATTCTTATTGATCAAGTTTCATTAAGTTATAAGTTATCAAGTTAGTACAAAAAAAAAAAAGGCCTCTTACCCACAAGAGGCAAGAGAGCCCAATGCGAAAAGTAAAATCTACAGATATTAGATAAGAACTGATCTGTAACCACAAAAAAAAAAAAAAAGATAAGAACTGATCCCCTCTCTTATACCAAAAAAAGAAACGATAAGAACTGATCAACATGGTCCAAAAAGAAAATCAGGATCAGAAGCAGTACCAAAGTGAGCTACCCAGTAAATGAAAGCCTAAAGCTTGGCATTGAGTATTACACCTCTATCATCAACAAACGTCCAAACTAACGGGGGTTAGTTCAAGTGGTAAGCGACTCAGTATCGTTTAAGCGAGATTTCAAGTTCGAGCCTTGGCGTATACAGAAAATCTTCGTTGGAAGACTCACTCACTATAGCCAGGTGCGCGACGCGGGTCGGATCCAGATGTAGTTGGGGCAAAGCTCCGGGAGGCAACTAAAAAAGAACAAACATTCATAATTTACCAAAAAAAAAAAACGTCCATAAAACAAAAGACCTCACATCACCAGCCTAAAAGCTAAAAGAGGTCCAGTAGTAAAGTTCCTCCAACAAAACACTCCATCAAGAAGCATGAACAAGTCCTCATACTTCACGATGTGAACATTGCCAGTGGCTCAAAAAGAGAAGTGACTAAAACCAACGCATGAACAACCAAAGTTGGAAGCAAATGTTGTAAGAGACTACCGAAACAGAGGCATGCCTGTCTTCAAAATAAAACAAACTAGAATAAACATAAAAAACAAACCTAACAGAAAACCTATAGATGATATTGAAAAGCAACTCCAAAACAGGATGTCTGATTACTACGGGGCTGCCAAACCTGCAGTAATCAACCCATATCAGCTTCAAAGCTCAACCTCTTTTAAGGTAAAAAGCTAGGCCAAACCCAGAGATAAAGTGAGCTCCATTGACATCCAACCATTCATAGAGTCCTCAAAGTCATATCGATTACGGTGACGAAAGGCAAAACAGAACCATTTTTCCTACAAAGAAGTCAAAGGGAGGAGCATAAGGATTGAGCTAACAACCAGAGTGACGACCACGAACCTGAAATGGAAAAAAATGCTTGAATACTCATGTAGGAAAAGCTTTAGCAATTGTGTAAAATTAGAGCATGATCAAGCTCTTGAGGATAAGACACTCGAATGTCCAGAACAACAGCATGAAAGTGATCCCAGAAAGTATAGATAAGGAGCACAATACCGTACCCATTGCAATTCAACTCTTCCCAGCACTGATCAAAAAGTTCATGAATCTGCAGCAAGTTATAAATCCAATGAAACCATGCATACTCCTCGTTATACTAGCGCACAAAGATGGGATAAAGGCTTTTACTTTCCATTGCAATAGGGCTGAAGGATTGAGTCGGAGGATCAAACTCCAGCACAAAGTACAGGTCGCCCGTTGGCGTAACTGAGTACGACCTTCATGATGCCAGCTATGAAGAAACACACTGAAGATCACATCATCAAAGCAATAGAAGAGATGGTGTTCCATGTTGTTGTAACTGTGATTGAGGGTCTTGGTGTATGGAAAAACAGTAAGAACTTATGCGTAAAAGGCAAAATATAGGCTTGACTATTTATAGAACTCTTCATGACCAATGAAGCGTGCTTCCTTGTACCCAAACAGTCCTTAATCCATTGCTAGCAAATCAAATACAGAGAAAACTTGATAGTAAAAAGAGATTGGTGGCAATCTATTTTACTATCAACTAATACACAACGACAGATAGAGGAAGAAAGCAACGGACATCTTATCAAGTGAGTGAAAACATGATGAGAATGAACCAGATTAGCAATGGTAAGAGCTGGCAAACCACTGTTGTTAGTGGAGCAATGAATGCGCTTAGCTTGATGAAGAAGAAAATTCACCTGGTGTTTTCGTTTCAGCGTGTGAAGATAGGGAGTAGACCCGATATCTAGAAAAACCCTCGGAGCAAGACGAAAGGAAACAGAAGAAGATTTGGATCACTTAGACTCATTCAAAAAGCCCAAATCAAGTGAAGTTGTACGCTTCCGACTTGGGTCAACTGCCGGATCCATAGGTTGTGAAGATCGACTCAGAAAAGTAGACCAAACCTTAAGATCACACTTAGTCTTCAAACGGTAATGACCACAGTCAAAGTAAATATGCGCCGAACGAGAACTAGACCCACATGTCTAAAATAGATAAGCTGGATGATGCAACTTGTCAGTACAACGCTGATACTATACATTGCTATAAGTGGGCTAAGGATCCACACTGTTGACATATCTAACCAACATCTCCACGAAGAAAAGTAGGGTTTGAAGGGAATTGGAAGACACGCAGCGAAAATTAACTTTAAAAATTTTTCTATTCCCTACCAGGATCTACCGAATGTGTTTAAGTCAAGGAGAAAGAAGTGTTACCTTTGGTATTCGAGCTGTAGTCGCGACCTCCGTATCCACTAGTCGTGACCTCTCATCTCTGGAGTTTTCAGTCGCGACCTTCTCAGCTTCTAGTCACGACCTGTCGCCTCTGGAGTTTTCAATCGTGACCTCCTCAGCTTCTAGTCGTGACCTGTCATCTCTGGAGTTTTCAGTCACGACATCCTCTACTACTAGTCGCGACCTATAGCCTCTAGAAATGGAACTACCTTTCCATTACAGTATGGCCATACATTTCTTAGACTCACTCATCGAGGGGCCCAGTAATATCTCTCTACGAATGTGAGGGACAAATTCCATCTTGACCATTCACATTCCTCCGCATGAAAAACCACTAAGCCCAAACATAGCCTTTATGATCACTCGGTCAAAAGTGACTTTTGACTAGGTCAAAGCTGAGCGTTTGTCATGTAGGAATCTATGATGATCTCAGGTCAAAGGGGCTTGTATATGAGAGAAGCTTATGACTTAACTCATGCAGCTCTCTCATGGCGGGTCGATCCAACACCCTGTACTCTTACATGTACCTATAACTTTGATTTATATCTTTATATATCTTCAAAGTCATACTGGTCTTATTTTATCTCTGCTCCCGCATAGATGACCGACCAGGGACATTTAGGATAAAATCATGAGTTATCCAATGATGGTCATCACAGTAAACATGCAAATAATGTGATAACATAATTAAGAAATTCATAAATCAACAATATTTATAATACAATGATTGGCCCCTAGGGCACAATCTCCAACAAGGTTAGCGGCTCATCGGACGACAGACGGAAAATAGGCAGACCACGACAGAAAAGAGATGAAACAACCAAAAATTGAAAACCTGAGTGTGAATAAGTGCTCAAAGAATCCATAGCCACCAAAGTTGAACAGTGATTCAATAAGAAGTCCTTGAACAGTGATTCAAAGATCCGTTGTTGAAAACTTGAAATATAGACACGTGATAAAGACATATCAGAAGACCAAGACACAACAATACAAAACAAACCTTGCAGGAGCCATGAGCCTTGCTAAAGAATAAAACTTTGATCCCATTCATCTTGAAAGTGAAGAAGAAAATGATTATGATGCTGTTGAACCACTATCACACGGCCACACAAATTCCAGTGAAGATTAATCAAAGCTTGCAACTTGGAGGCATGAATAAGTGACTGGACAATACTCGTAGGAACAAATAATGACGATGGTATTAACTAAGTCGGTGTGGACCACAAGACGCGAGATACATAATTTGTGGAAAGAACTTTCGGACCAGATGAAAAAACACACCAAGAAACAAAACTTCACAGGCAACACCAAGAAAAAATTGTATTAGTTGTTGTATTATAAATATCTCATAAATATTCTAATCTATTCAAATTATAACATATATAAGTATAAAACCTATATGAAATGCAGTGAAAGACTTAAAGTTACCTCTCTCCATGAGCTTAATTGATCTGAGGAAGAACTGGAACTCAATCAAGACCTGTTAATCAGAGAACATTGTTAGATAAACATGTTCTTCCAGCTGGTGATTAGGCACAGTGATGACAATTTGTGTATTGCTATCACTAGCGGGGAACCTTCAAAAGTGAGCAGAGAAACTAGGTTATCATTGTGGGACTCGGAAACTATTGCAAGATAAAACTGTGAATTGTTAATTTTCACCATCAGAAAATTAACCTTAATAAATTGAGTCAATAACCCACCTTGGACTGAGCCCACGGGCTATACTCGGAAATATTTATTAATTATCCTAATTAATATCTAAATAAGTTATATTATTAATAAATATCTCACATTAGTAACACCAAAGAATGAGCAAGAATGAAGCTACCTTAAGAAAGCATGAAAGAAAAACGTAGAGAGAAACCACTCTCCAAAGTTTAGTTCAATTAAAGAAACAAAATGGAACAAGTTTTTGTTAAAAGCAAGTACTCTAACTTAAAGATGACATATATATCAGTAATCAACATTCAGTACCTTGCCAACAGCATCCTTTAACAATCTTTCAAGACAATATGTTCTAGATCATCGTCATTCTCATCAGGGATCTCCCTTTTTACATTTAGGCTATGCTTGGTTCAATGAAGGGGAGGGTAGGTTAAGTTAATTTAAGAGAGGGTAGGTAAAGGTAGGAGAGGTTATAAGTGTGAAGGTAGGAGAGGAGAGATGATATTTCTTGTTTGGTTCAGGAAGGGAGGGGAGGATAGGTAATAAAAAATTGACAAATATACCCTTATACTTTTATTTAAATTTATTTATTTTTTATTTACATTATTTATATCAGAATTATTATTTCTTTATTTATAAATTTAAAAAATACTTTTTACTCATTTATATATATAATAGAAAAATATGATCAAATTTTAATAATATTCCTTATTAATATGATAAAGAAATGAATATCACGTTAAATGAAATGGTTATTTTTTCATCTTTAAGTTCAGTATTTATTCCGGTTTGTTATTATTATATGATTATTATTATTAAATACAAAAGAAAAATAATTCCATGAGAATTTTATATCCAGACTTAAACCTTCTGATACATAATTACAAAATAAAAATTATATATCATTACATAATTACATAGGCACTGGGATTTTATTATTAGGAGAATTCTTCCCAAAATTATTCTTTCTATTCAAAATCTGTATAATATCAACCAAATCACATATATTACATAACCAAAAACTACATCCCCAAAGGGATGAAAAGACACAGAACGCACATTGTGTGTGTCCTTGGGAAAAAATCAACAAAAAAAGGGTTATATATTATTCTTACATTGTGCTCAGTAAGTGGATAACTGCTAAAACTTACAAAAAGAAACAACCTGTATAACCCTGTATGCTCTCTTCACATTGGTCTTTGAGATATTAAAAAACCTAAAAGATTTCAAAACCAACATGTCAGGTTAGGAGGTCATTTTAAAAAATAGCAAGGATGGAGAAACAAGGAAAATGTACAATTGATGTACATATGACAGTAAAAACGCTATAAATTAATCCAGGAAGAGGTCATACTTTATTGTCTGGTCTTTAGCTCCAGAAATAAGTACGGAACCTTGCGGATGAAAATCCAAATCATTTATTGGCTGCAAGTGCATAAAATATATTAAAGATGCAAGGAAAGTTTCCCAGGACCATTTCATATACTTTATAGTTAAGATTATGAACAATGAGAGAACAAAAGAGAAGCAATTTGCCAAAACCCATCACTACCAAGAGTAAGCTTGATATATGAAAATGTTTAGGAATTAGTAAATTCAACTACCACTATCTTATGAATTGCAATTTAATTTATCCAAGAACTGAACATGTCCAAATTTGTTTCTGATTTAAGGTTACATTCCTAGTAGTTTTTTGTTTTTTAACAGCATTTGGCAATTTGCGGAGCTTAAAATTTCAGGCAGATATACTTGTGTATGATCATAAAATGTTTGTATGACAGGCCGAACGGGTCCATCTTTAGCATCTGGGAGCAGCATTTGCTTAATCTTTGCAAACTACAATAGAAAATGTGTGCATATTAGTTATAGTCATATCAAAGAAAGAGTAATACATATAAGTAAGGAATCAACACCTCAAATAGCTTTATTGATGTATCTGCACTTCTAGTGGCAACAAACCTTCCATCAGGACTAAACCTAGCACATCTGGCAATATTTTAGAAATTCAGCAAATCAGTCCAAAATAGATAGCTGCAAAAGTAAATGCTTTAATATATTATTGGCTTCATACCTTGATATGCTGATGCTGAAGACGTGTAGATTATTAATGATTTACTACATATTCCATACCTTATGTTCTGAAAGGTGTAGTGTCTCATGCTTAGCAAAGCTCTTTGATCGGCCTTTCGTATCTTGCGCACTGTTATGACAAAACTCTTTCATCAACGATATATTTTTCATCTTCTTTCAAAGACTTTATCAATAAAAATCTACCTTACAGACTACAATAGCTGATACATTAAAATGTTGGAACTTCAAAGAATTGCATGATATGGGACATGAAACATCATTTATATCATTCTGAGTCGATTTAATTTGTGGTCCAAATAGTCAACATTTCCTTTTCTACCTGGGAAACGAATGACAGAGGCAAAGGAAACCTAACTTATAATGCAAAACACATAACAGGACAAATTTCAAAATTATGCTTCACTATTTAATTTTCTAGATGGAAATTTCAAGACCTAACAGTTGTTACGGAGAGCATTTCTTAAACTAGAATCAGAGACTTGAATTGGATGGACATGCTACACTAGATGAAACAGAGTCGATAGATAAAATTGCCTGAAATCAACAGCAGCAGCGCGCGCGAGAGGAACAGAAACTGCTGCACCCAGACCATGAAATGCTTTTGGCGAAGTCGACGGTGGTGGTTGCCGGACTACGTAGCAGCGACCAGCAGCGGTTGTTGGAGGCGAGCGCCGACGAGGAAGGAGCCAGTGTACGCGGAAGATGGGAATGGAAGAAATGAGAAGCGAGAAAGGGTTTTGACACCCCAGGGGCAAACGTGAAATATCAAAAAGTTAGTAAGGGTAATTTAGTCAAGATAACACATAATATTTCTTACCCCTCCAAAAACCCTAAATTTGGAGGGGTGAGAGAGAGGGGTAGGGGAGCAGAAAAAGACAAAAAAATTTCCCTCCCCTCCTCTCCATTTTTTCCAACCAAACACATTTATATCTCCCCTCCCCTCCCCTCCCCTCTCCTCCAAAACTCTCCAACCAAACAATGCCTTAGAGTAAATAAATCTGATTGGGGAGATTCTTTTCTTCAATTTTCAATAGAACTTAAAAAACTCTCAAAATCTTCAATCTTCATAGAAGCAGGAAAATCACAAGGGAAAACTATTGATGGATTGGAGCATAATTAATAATTCGTTGAACTTTTGGGGCTTGTACCCCAAAAATAATGCCTTAATATATAAAACACCGTCCAATCATAAAGCAACTATCCAGAATAAATTAATTATGGTTATCTCCACCCCAAGCTAACCTCGCAAGCTAAAGAGGAAATTCCACAATCTATATCTCATGTTACAAGTCAATCCACATAATTAAAGCAGATACAATTTAATTTTAATATAGAAATTAATAAATAATTAACTTAGCTACTTAAATATAAAATTTATGAATTATATACCTAAGATTTTCAATTCCTCACAAAATGCTCAATTCTTTAAATTTGTTGTGTCACGTCCTATCATTTTAATGTTATGGTTCAGGCAAATCAATCAATCAATCATATATAATCCTATAAATCTAGTAATCACAACGTTAAACCCTCCTTATCATTGCCATTAAACCTCCTTAATATAATTTAATTATAGGGTAAAGTAGCATCTAATATCATAATATTATTTCTTAGATGCACTCAATATTCTAATTTTATTTGTGTACAATTTTATCCATAATATTTTAAATTTATTCCAATTTTATCCCATGTCAACAGTCACACAAATGTCCATTACATCACTCTCTTCCTCCTCTCGCATCAGGTTGCGCTTCCTTACTCTGAAATCGGAATCTACTTAATTCATCCACGCATTGACCCATAGGAAGGAAGTTGCTTGTTCATACCCCTCATCATCAATGGCGGCCATCTTATCTTCGTCACCCTCTCACCCCAAATCCCCTTATTCCTACCTTGTCAATCCCCTCACTTAGAAAATAGTAGCATTATCAAGATCAAAGTATTAATTGGCTTTTCAATCATTAGCTTTACTTTTTCCATTCCTTTTGTTCTTTTGCAAAATGATTGTTGTGTAAGGTAATTATTTTGAAGCAAAGTTATAATATATGCATTCGTGAATCTTAGTCTGGAAATTGAAAATCAAAGAAAGAGAATATCTTGGTGGTGGAGGAGATCTGGCTCTACTACTCATGCGTTGCCAATAGCGCTCCACGGAGGAGATTTGGTATTGTTGTGTAGATCTGGGTCTTGGAAGTCAAATGTTGGTTTGAAGAGGCTGAAGCTGGTCGTACTTTGTTTGAATTGAATAGGACAACATTGGTGGATCTTCTGAAGAGGCTGACATCGATGGTACTCAATTTTGCAGAGAGACGGAAGAAGAAGAAATAAATTCTGGTTTAGGTGAGGAAGTTGGGAGATGTTGCAAGGAGGAGACGAGAGGGGGGGGGGGGCAAGAGAGTGATGTAACGGACGTGTTAACATTGGGTAAAATTGAAACAAATTTAAGACATTACTAGTTAAATTGTACTAGAAATAAGATTAGAACATTAAGTTCACATAAGAAATAATATAAAAATATTAGGTGCTACTTAACCTTTTATCTAATAATGACATGCCTACAGATCCGTTCCATTTCATTCCTTCTTTAAAAATTACTCATTCCCAACCATGCCTTTCATATTCCCATGTCAATTACTACCCCAATGAATTAATTATTAACGATGACGATATTTCTTCCAGTTTAGTTTTATAGGGTGTAAAATTGCTCATCTTCTGGGATCAAGAGAGTGGTTAATAACTATCTCGCCATTTATGTTCTCTAGACATTGATTACGCCGCTCTCAACTGATGCGCCCTTTTTTGGTGGAAGTCTTAATTTGAACCCCATATATGCTTAGGAAACGCTACAGAAGAGAAAAATGAAGTGTTACGTTACAGCTGTCCTTTTATGCTCTAGTGCGACTTGCAATTAGTTCCTTTGGGCCTGAGCGGTTGTATAAAATATTTCTTCATACAATTTTATTTTCATTTGTCCTTGAAATAATCTACTTTTTTTTTTCCAACAAACCAAAGATCAGCATCAAATTGCTTTGCCAAAATGGCAATGCTAAACGAAGGTGGTGATGTCCATTTAATCGATATACAATAGTGCTGCACTCAAAACACATCAAGAGAGAAAAAAAAAGGGGGAAGAGTTAACGAGACTGTATATACAGCATCAACATATCATCATGATCATTATTATCATATAAAAGTGTTGACATGATTAATTAACATAATCCATATCATTCTTTATTAGGAATTGCTTGCTAATACATCACTACATTATTATTTTTGAAGGAAGTTCTTGAACCATTGAGTCGAGAGCTTATAGTATCTTTGATTGCCATGTTTATAATCCACAAAGTTGATTCCAAAACGCACCGTATATCCGTTAGACCATTCAAAGTTGTCCAATAATGACCATGCGAAGTATCCTTTCACATTGACGCCGTCCCTGTAAGAGTGAAAAAAACAAAAACAAAAAAAGAAATTAAAAAAGTGTTGGGGGGTGGGGGGTGGGGGGTGGGGGGGGGGGAGAACTTAGACTTACGGTGCATTTAAATTAGTTTTTGGAGAAAAATAATCTTAATAATAAATAATTTATAAAACAGTAAAAATTTTAGGCTTCAAGAAAACTATAATTTTTGACCCCGAAACTATAATTTTCAATGTAGAAGTACTTTTGTAAAAAAAATTAATTTAATTGTTTAGTATCGCTTTCTCAAAATCATAGTTTTGAAGGTCAAAAGTGGTTTTTTCCCATATCTATTTAAACACACCCATAGTGAATAATTTAATCAATAGGAAGCCACTTACTTGATTGCAGATTGAAGATAATAAAGATGGCGGAAATAGTAGTCAATTCTAAAAGTATCAATGAGGGCTTCTTCCAATGTTAAGGTTGGATCATCAAACTCATCAATTCCTATGATACAGATAAAAATCAAGGAGCACATAAGTGTAAGAAATATATAATATTTATAATTCACTTGGAGAAAAATAATGAGAAGAATAGTCAAAAGTGGATGCACATGTCCATAAGTACCATTTTCAGTAATGAAAATCAGAGGATTGTTATACTTAGTCTTCACATAGAGCAACAAGTCTCGAATTCCTCTTGGATAAACATATAACCACTCAGAGGCAGCCTGCATACATACAAATAGATAAATCCGGTAACTTTCATTAGACAAATACTATATTTATGAATCAGACAAAAATATTGAAGTTGGCAGTGAGATGGTGAGATTAATTACGTACCCTTGGACCAATTGGTGTACCGTTCCGCTCAGCTACCACAGAATATTTAACACAGGTAAATGAAACAAATAGAGACATTTAAGTGAATGAATAAAGGGTTAAGCTACCAATATCTTGAAGTATTTTTCAAGTGGCACTTAGTATATTAAATTAATTTATAGTTCATCTAACATTTTAAAATATTTTTTTAGAAGTATCCAGTATCCTAAAGTATTTTTATGCAATTTTGCCCTTAAAATATTTTTCTTAGCATCAATGAGTAACTTAAAATACTAATATTAAGTGCTACTAAAAAAATACTTTAGGAGGTTGAATGCATAAAACAATTATAAAAAATTTACTTTAAAATACTGAGTGCAACTGGTAAAATATTTTAGGGTGCTAAATGAACTACAAATTAATTTAAGATACTGATTGCTACTTAAAAAATACTTTAAAGTGTTAGATGCATCTTATCTATGAATAAATTATGTGTGCGTGCATATATATATGTATGTATGTATGTATATATGTGTGTACATGTATATATATATGTAAATATTATATATATATTAGTTAGTTATTTACTTGTAAGATTTGCATGAGAATCAGTTTGGTAGGAGGGTCTGGCATTGCGGAGTGAATGGGCGGCATAATTAGTAGTGTAGTAGTTAAGGCCCAGAAAATCAAAAGAGCCTTTAAGAAGCTTCGATTCTGCCTTTGAGAATTTTGGCAATCGGCTTCGCACTAGTGCTTGCATTTTCTTTGGGTAATTCCCTTTACTCAATGGTTCCATAAACCTGCATTATAATATATCCATTCAATATATATATATTATCTCTGGCCCTATATATAAGATCTATTTAATTAATTTGAATATATTAAAGAAATTAATTAAGTTAGTTAATTTATAAGGATTGTACGTTAATTTTCCTAATATACCCTCTTTAATCATATGTATTTTGAACTATCATTGATAGAAACTCTCTTAATATATATAATCATATAGGGATACTTTGAAAAAAAATTATAATTTTAGGAGACAAAGTAGATTGTGGTATTGTAATTAAGACAAAATCAAACACCCTATTTAATTTTTATAATTAGGACTGGAGGGAGTATATATGTTTTCAGGATATTTGTTTTCCTTTTTTATATCAATCACTACGTACATACCATCCAAACATAAAATCAATGGCTCGTGAAGCGGCATTATGATCGAGTTTATTATCTGAATAGGGCACGAACCAGTGAGACACCAAAGTTATGCCTATCACACCCTTCTGAGATGCCTGCACACACATATATGTATATGTTGATCAATGAAAGAAGAGATAACCAAATATCATTAATCACTAAACACCATCAAGAATACAATGAACCCCTTGAGGAGGGTTAACCAAATCCTTCATTTAAAGATAACCAAATAACCTAAATCTATTGGGATTAGCCCTAAACACTAGGACTTCAATGAAAGAGATCTAAGTTACCCTTTTTTATTGGGTGAAGATTCCATATCCTTCACACACTCAACACATTATATTGGACTCCTTATATAGAGCCTATCTCAACTAGTTAATGACACTTGAATTCTCTAACAATACATATATATATATATATATATATATATATATATATCATCAAACACATGTACACACATTTAATTAATCGATACCTAGTTAATATTAGAATTAAGTGTAAATCTACCTATGAACTTTTCATAAATGTAGAACTGGAACCATAAAGTTTAGGTGCAAAAATGTGCGCATGAAGATTTTAAAATGGTGCAAATACGTCACGCTTGCCGGTTAATTTTTGTGTGAGGCCCAAACTATTGTCCAAGTGTAAAAAATAACAAAAATTAGGTCATATATTAACGATATGCATGACGTTTTACACCATTTTAAGAACTTCATGTGAACTTTTGTACCAAAAGCAACATTATTATGGTGGTGTCAAGTGCACATTGGTAAAAAGTTCATTAGTAGACATACATCTTAACTCTTAATATTTATGTGAAACAATTTTGTTACTTGATGTCAATGCGTGTGTGCGTGTAATTTAATTAATTAAGATGACCTGAAACTTGGACTTGTAGATTTGGACAGCAGATGCATGAGCAAGAAGCAAGTGATGACCAACTAAATAGGGCTCGACGGAGGAATCGCCACCGGTGCAATTAGGGTTCACCCAGGTAGAACATCGACCTGGTGCTAAATTGCCCACTGCATACCCACCATAGCTATAACTCCATGGCTCATTCAATGTTATCCAATGCTTCACTCTATCCCCAAACTCTTGGAAGCATAATTCCACATAGTCTCCATAATCTTTACTGAAAAAATACACGCATGCACATCATTCATCATTCATTCATTACCCAGTTGTAAAATATAATCAAGAAAAATTAAAAGTGTATATTTGGTACCTATATACAAATTTTCAGTTTGGTCCTTTAATTTGTATAAATTATCTTTTCAGTCCTCTAATTTTTAACGCCATTAATCTCAAATAATGAATTTTTGTATTAATTATTGTTATTTTAAAAATTAAACATAATATGTTAGTATTTGAGAATGTTTTGTCAACACTAAAATTTTAATATTATGTACCAGTTTTTGTTAATGGTGTTATGCAGAGGTGGTAATGTGGATTCATCCACCAGTTACAGGTTGACTTGTCGCCCGTTGAGGGCCTAAAAGACCTATCTCTAGGCGGGTTAGCATTTAGCAATCTCAAACCCTCCAAGGTAGGTTGACTTTATATTTTTTAATGATTGTTTTAATTTTTAGTTTTTTTCTCAAGTCTAAATCATTAAAAGGTATTATCGATATAATAAACATTAAATATCAAATTCTCCAAAACATTACAAATATCAAACATCTAATTTAAACATGATTTTCATATGAAACATCAACACAATCATGAATGATCAAATCATATTAAAAGAATTTAAGTTCAATACTTAAACTAACATTTTAGCACAATCTTATTTGTAAAATATGTATTTATAGAAAAATATTATATAAGGAGAAATATGAAAAAAGTATGTAAATATTTTTTTTAAAAAAACAAAAACAAGAGTGGCGGGTTGACCGCCAACCTTACGCAATAGCCCATGGTTGGGTTTGGATAAAATGGACTTACGCTTTAATAGATCCGCTTCAAAATGAGCATTTTTTTTACAACCTAAGCTCACCATTTTTGGCAGGTTGGAGGATTTTAAGACTATGAGTCCAACCCATATTACTAGCTCTAGTGTTATGGTTAAGTGATTGAAAAGACACATTATAAAATTAAAGAAAAAAAATGATATTATTGGATTTAATTAATAATTTCTCACTTACACAATGTCAGGGCTTAAGAAACCACCATAATCATCCTCCAGAACTTGTGGAAGATCCCAATGGAAAAGAGTCACAAAAGGTTTCAGACCTGTGGGTTCGTCAATTTTTATGATTTGGTTAATATAATATCATATCAGTATTGATTTGAATTTAAATAAAAATTATGTTTAATTAAAACTAATTAAGATTGGATTGTTACCATTAGCCAATAGCTCGTCGATGAGGTTGTTGTAATATTTTATTCCCTCTCGATTTATGCCTCCACTTAGCTTTCCCTCTGCAAACGTTTATTATTTATAAATACTAAAATTAATAGAGAAAAAAATTAAACTCGATCTCCTCAGAAATTTCAACGAATTATATATATATATATATATATATATATATAAAAGCTATCTTGTGAAAAATTCATGATTTGACTCACTTGGCAGTATTCTCGACCAAGAAATGGAAAATCTGTAAGCATCTAAATTCATATACTGCATGATTCCAACATCTTCCTATATAAAATATAAACAAACAAACAAACAACATTAACGTGTACAAACAATTATGGGACAAAACTACAAAATTGAGTAGCTGATAAATGGAGCTTTCATTATTTTATTTATGAATTAATCCCACGGCATGCATGTGACGTTACCGATGAGACATCATGGTCCCGATAAATAATAATAAAAAATGAAATAAACTTATTGGGTTTAATAATATTATTCTGAAAGTCCAAATTTTCGTAATTAGATTTCAGCCCTCGTACCTTATAGCGATGATATTCGTCATTAGCCACGGCTCCACTGCTCCGATCCTCTATTTTTTCTGCTCACCAATGAATAAAATACACGTTTTACATGCATGCACGTTATTGACTGATTTACTGGACACTTTCTTGTGAATTTTAAATTTAAAGTTTATTATCTATAAGCAAATTTTATAGGCAAAGGAGACCGGTGGGAGAAGAACAATTGAAAGTGATGAGGCCAGCGAGGATACGAAAGAGGACAGCATTTTTTTTTAAAAAACAAAACAATCGCAGAGTTTGGCTCCTTCGATGAGTTTGCCCATTTTGGCTGATTATGATGGGCACTTGTTTGTTTTGTTGGTTTTTTCTCTGTTTCTTATTTTTTTTATGGGAATTAGTGCCTCTCTTATAGTGTAGTATAGTTCTATTAAAACTCAATCAGGGGTGAATTAATTATTAGACTAGTGAACTTATAAATTAATCTCTAAAATATTGGTCTATTAAAAGTTTTAGATGGATTGATCGGCGGGTCGAATTTTTTTTTTGTTCTTATACTAAGCTTAAAATAACATCTTTTTAATTAAAAAATACTAATCCAATATATTATATTTTAATAACTCTATTTTGTTATATTATATGTAATTTATACATAAATATATATTTACTTGTGGATTAATATATATTTTTAAAAAATTTATATATGAATATTTTAACATATTATTTAATTTTATTATTTTAAGACTAAAAAATATATAAAACACCGCTGAACTTTAAACCAGCTGCACATCATATTTCTAATATTTAAAAGTTTAAATTAAATACTCTAATATTTTATATTTTAATTACCAAATACTTAACCATTAATTTTTTTATTAAAGTCAATAATTTTTATCATCTCATAATTTCTATATTTATTTACAATATACCATGTCACTTTAAAACACTTAACATTTCTCATGTAATTTGAAATTTTTATACGTTTTTGGTTAAAAAAGGACGTGAACAAATAAATATTTTAAATGTGTTCAAGGGACACACATATATATAATGCTATTTTTTATACTATTTTTATTTTAAAATTTTGAATAAGTATTATAAAAAGAGACAACTGTTTAAGAAAAAGGAAAACCTGGGAAAAGGTCCCAATAAAAATTTTGTTGATGATATAGACCTATTTCAGAGTATTGGTATTTTGTACGTACAAAATTTATGAAATATTAATACTATATGTGTATAAAAATTTATCAAGATTTTGTTATAAATAAAATTTTTAATGAAAAACTTTTCTCTAATTTTTTTTTAAAAAAATTGTGGACTATATTTATGACGAAAGAAATACTTGATCACGGTTTCCCTTCTATTTTCCCCACAGCCAATTAAGTGTATAAAATTATATATTTCTTATATGGCTGAAAGCTTCTGATTAATTAATTGTTTTTCCATCTTCCGATTAATTTTGAACGTCTTTAAACTAATCTACTACCTCTACCTCTATTTCTTTTTATAAATAACATTTTCTCACAAAAAGGTGATCTTATATATAAGCAACAATTTATTTTATAAGCAACAATTTATTTTTTGTCTAAAATTTTAATGTATTTTTTTATTTTTATCCTTAATTAATTATAAGTCTCTTTCATATATATTTTTTTCTACTCATTCTATCTCTCACATAGATCTTCATAAGTAAGGGTATATTTGAAAAAAGGGTTACACTTTTAACGTAATTAGTATTTTTAACTAATTTTAACCAATACTTTAATTTATATGATTTAGATAATTGTTACTTATAAAAAAGACAAGAGGAAGTAATATATATTAATTGAGTAATAATGACAAAATCTCATAATTAAATATTGTATATGCATTTTTTAAGATGGATCCGTAGATGCATATTGACACCTAAATTTCTTGACCAATCAAAATATAGTTGTTAAAGTTCATATTGGTTAAACAAACACACACACACACACACAAACTGCCAATGACTTCAGTTATTTATATGTGTGCTTCTTGATGCTTTCTGTGAGGTGTGAAATGTTCTCAGTCAAGTACTTAGAATTACAAGGATCGCATCGAAATGTGTGATTCATGTATAATTAAGGTATTTAATATGTTTCATGAGTCAAAGGGCCGGGCTAAGAAATCATAGGAAAGTATAAAGTTAACTTTGTACAAAAACAACTATAAAGTTACATATACTATACTGATAAATTATATGAATAATAGTAAAAGTTTACCTGAAAATCTGTGTAGCATAAAAAGACAAAGTTTTTATTTAAATTTGTTTTTGATGACGAGCTAGGTTGAATCATGAAAATGGATAGTATCTCCCTCTTTGAGGTAAGAGTGGAGTTTGTATCAGTGGTTTCTCCCATTATGTTTCTATTTCTAAAGGTTAACACAGACACACACACACACAAACATACAAGAATTATTTTGAAAAAAAAAAAACACTTTAGCCATATCTGAGATCGAATTACGACTAGACCAATAAACAAAAAGGTCTAATTTTATTTTAAAAATTTTTGTGTAGGAGTTTCCATCTCTTCTTGAGAAACAAACGGGATATTTCTTTATAAAATTGTACTCAATTTTATATGTGGCAATTCCGCCAAGATCTCTTCGTTAGTTGGGGGAAGAATTCGCATGAATTAGATCTTTTGAAAAATATCTAGAGAGAGAATTAGATTTAATTAGACAATATGTAGTTGATAAATAAGGATCAATTTTTTAACAAGATACATAATGTATCGTTTGTGATGTCTAAATTTGTTTTTTAGATGATTGAAAGTATTCAAAAAGAAACAATAGCAATCCTAGCTATAATAAATGTTAGTGGTCAAATTAGTTTTTTAACTATTAGAGTAATTTTATTTTTTTTAACACTTTTTGGGGCTAAGTTGATTTAAGAAAAACTTTATATATATCAACAACTCATTTGCAGAAATATCTAGAACAAAATCAGACCTTGACCCTTTTCTTCTTGTTTTTTTTTTGGACTTCTTCCAGGCAATTCTTTATAACAAAAGGTAAGACATGAGATAATATATATTTAAAGAAACTGCAGAAAGAGAGAGACCTGGGTATTTGTGAGTGAAGGTATCCCATATGCTGGGTCCTCTTCCATCTTCATATGCTGCACCTTCGTACTGCATGCATATGTATGAATTAATAAACAAGCGAATAATAATTTTGCAGATCACATTATTCATTATCAGCCATAAAATTGTATGGCTTTTAAAGCCTCATCAAGATCTAATTGACTAAACGCATAGAGAAGAACGATGAAACCAACCTGATAAGAGGCCGATGCAGTGCCAAAAAGGAATCCGTAGGGAAAACTGCTTCGATTCATAGAGGAAACATTGAGAATTGGCGAGCCGCCGCCCCTTCCAGCCGCCACGGCGACGGTGAGAGTGAAGAGGAGCAACAGTACCTTCGTCGTCTTCACTACAATCTTCATTATTGCGTTCTTTTGTCTGTCTTCACAATCACAAGTCAATTTTGAACAGAAGCCACATGTATTCTATATTTATACCAAAAAACTCACACCGTTGCAGAAAAAGACACATTACTCAAAGCAGAATTTTCATATTACCCACTTTGCCCTTCTACATTTTTAGTCCCATCTAGATTTAATTACTTTCTTTTTTGGTATTACTCGGATACATTCATATGTAAATCAAGGACGTGGTACTTATCCTAAATTTATCAAAGCATAGAAGCGGATCCTCTCATTTTCCTATCTCTCTTTCTCTCTCTGTTTTTTGTTTTTTAAATCTCATCTCAATCCTTAGATAAAAAAATGAATGGTTGAAATTTAATATTTTATGAAACTATTATTATAATATTTTATAAAATTAAAATTTTTCTGTTTCTTCTATATTGCAGTTACTATGTGAATGGGGATCAAATTTTAACAGTTTAATTAATTAATTTATTTTTATAATAATAGTTTTATAAAAAATAAATATGAACCATCCATTTTTTTTGAATTTAAGAGTGGAGATGAGATTCTGAGAAAAAAAAGGATAGGACCTCGATTCAAAGTTTTCAGATTTTAATTTTTCATGTTAAAACCTCATTTTTTAAAAAAGCTATCATAATTAGTTGATTATATTATATTTTTTTATTTTTAACATAAGAAATCATAAAAAATAAAGGATAAGATAAAATAAAATATCTATTGTCCGTAAAAAAGGGTGGTGTGGGGTTGATTACTTGACTTTATGTCTTAAAAGGATGTCAGGTTTATTTTATTCTTTTTTTATATAGAACCTATTTAAATAATTTAATTAAATTAAAAAAAGTAGTTAAATTAATTAATATGATATAGTTTTTTTTAAAAATATTATAATCATATTCTTTAACTCTCTACTCCTTCTTTTATTTGATTATTGTTGAGAAAATATTAATTGTGAATTGATAAATATAAAAATAAATATTATATTTAAAATTAAAATTAACTTTTTAATTAGGTTGGAAAGAGTATATATATAAGATGTGGTCTTTTCACATTTTCGATTTAACTGTAGGTAACTGGCAATGTACAAAAATGTAAAAAATAAATAACGTAATATTGATTATTTATGGGTTAAGTTGTGCTTAATATCCTAAAATAATTTGTGGTGCATGTTATTCAAATAACAAAATGTTTATTAGTAGTGTATTATACTACAGATTATATATATATATATTATATGATGATTATATAGAGTAATTAAATTTGGACGCACATATGCATTCATAATTTTTCTAAGCAATATCTTGTGAGTGATTATAATTCGTTGATATGTGTAAATGGCATCCAGCTAAAGAGACAGAAATAATAAATTTTTAAGAAAATGACATGCTTGAAATTTATTATTTTAAAATAAACAAATGATGACCACTGATACAGGATTACAGGGTGTTATATATTTGATTGGTCATGTTCATTCTTATTTTCATAATACATAGGTACTAAATATTAAACAAATGAACATTTATAATAACAACAACAACAATGGAGAATCCAAATCAAATATAGCTAAAAGGGTAAAATCCAAATTCAAGCCTACGCTTTAATTTTAACAAATTTCTAATCTAAGTCAAGGGATTTCATTAAGGATTTCTGAATAGTGTTAAAAGACTAAAATGCTCCTTTTTAGTTAAATAGAAAAATTAAAGGTAGGTTTTGGTCTGATTTCAATTTTATTATTTCAACTGGATTTAATTGAAATTTTCCCTATAACATTTGTTTGTTTTTTAATAGTGCCAAAATGCTTCAATAATAAAAGGAAGAAATTCCATAGTTCCTACATAATGCGGACATAAATGATGATATGCAAGGCGGTGAGAGAAGGAAGGGGGCCTATAGAACAAGTGAAATCGGAGATGTATGCCAACATTTGTAGATCCTG
The DNA here is from genome assembly GCA_037074615.1 of Leucaena leucocephala. Classification (NCBI taxonomy): domain Eukaryota; kingdom Viridiplantae; phylum Streptophyta; class Magnoliopsida; order Fabales; family Fabaceae; genus Leucaena; species Leucaena leucocephala. Next base: position 16,127,538 of record CM073522.1, read on the forward strand.
ATATATAATAGATTGGTGAGCATGTACTGCTGCAAGATTGATTAACCTCTTTTTGATACAAATGATTTGCAAAGATTCTTTAGAGATTTTGGGGAAAAAAATAATTTATCAAACATTCTAGTTTTATCTAATTTTGAATCAGGTTTCTGTAATTTCTTTTTTATTGGATCCTTATACATTCCTCTATTATACAAATTAGTCTAGATACTCATAATCTATATATAGATGCGGACTTAAATGATATAAATTGTTACAAAATATAAAATAAAAAGAGATTTTTTACAAAATAAAATTATGTGATAAAATTTATTTATTATCAACTTCAAATTAAAATAAAATTTTTTATGCTCATAATCATCTCCTTCCATCTATTTATAATTATTAATCTAGTTGCTTTTAATCTTATTCATATCCATGTAGCAAAATTAATCCATATATATATATATATATATATATATATATATATATGAAGACTGAAGGCTATGTCATGAGCTATACGAACGCTTTATTTTTCTTCTTCAAATTAATACATTATGAGTATAGGAATTAATACATATAATTAAGAAAATTACAAGAACCTAGAAAAATTATAAAAGTAAAAATGAGATAAAATTATAAGGACTTATATATTAATATTTTTCTACTAATCAAGATATGCCATTCGAGTCTTTCATCATTCTTAAGTCTCAACCTAAGCGGTTGTATTATATGTTTAAACTAATACTTAAGCTATCAAATTCTTAATTTGATAAATATCCAAAGTGTTCTTTTTCTTCTTCTTTTTTTTTTTCTTTTTTAGTAGAAGGCAATCCATGTAAGAGTAAGAACCAACAAAACCCTTGGCAAAAAAAAAAAAAAAAAAAAAAAAAAAAACACCTACAAAATCTTATGCGTATGTGACACCTAGTAATAGATAATAAATAATTAATTAATAGTATCTAATAGTATTCTCTCATAGAAAAATATATATATTTATAAAAAAGCCTATATCCGATAGACTATTGAATCAACTTAATCACATACGCATGCACTTCATGGACAATATCCAAACCGAATTTGTGAATTTATTAATTTATCTGAGGTGTTTAATAGTTACCTGCCAAGGGTTTCAACCTCTGCAATTTCTCTCTCCATCTGATCTCCAGCAAGATCTTCGCCATTCATTACATCCAATGGCCAGTAGATAAAAATATTCTGTCCAAAAAGGAAAAAAGGCTGAAAAATACAATACCAAATGAATATAGGGAAACTTGCATTTAAGTCCCATATAAAAAATTCAATTACCGAACAGTTTTGAGAAATCATCAAATTACAATGAAGTCTCACAGGATCTGTGATTAATTTTTTTGAATTGTGAAATGACGGAACTAACTCTGAGAAAAAAATGCCTTAGTTATTATTTTTTTTGCCTTCTAGTTATTATTCCTTCTTCTAAGGAGTTGTTATTACCATTGCTTGAGTTGTTATTTTTTCTTATAGAGTTGTCATTCCTATTGCTTGAGTTATTTTTTCACAGGGGCAGTTATATCATTTCACAATTCAAAAAAATTAATCCCAGGTCTCGTGGGACTTCACAGTAATTTGATAATTTCTCGGGACTTTTTTGCAATTAAATTCCTTACATGAGACTTACATATAATTTTTATGATATAAAAGCTTGTAGCAGTATTTTTATTTTATATTTTTATATATTCTTTTTTAAAATAAAAAATGTACATATTTTTTATGTAACAGAGTTATTAGGAGACACATATATATATCCGTATATTTTTTTATGTTTGAAAAATGACCAAGAAAGTTTTTTATTCCTTCAACCATTAAATGAATTATTCATACAATTTCTTTTATCAATCTCAAATTTCCCTTTAACCTTCCTTATTAATGGAAAGTGGGCTGATCCACCTTTGGTGGATTAGACCCAAACCCAATAGGCATTAGGGTCATTGTGAGAATAAGGGAGAGAGTGAGGTATATATGTGTAATATACTCCATATGAAAAGAAGTGGGATTTGCCCACCGAATATGCAGGAGCAGGACTTGAGGAGGTGGGTAAGTTTTATTTTTGAATCCTATTTTCCCCTCATTTCATGCGAGCATAAACGCAGAAGAGATAGAAGCATTTTCTCAGTGGTTGTTCTGAATAACTCCCTCTACATCCGAAGCTCTGTTCTTCTTCCTTGGGTGTCATTTGATGTGTGAATGTACCAGAGTTCATACAATATGCTCCAGTTTCGTGTGGGTATCTTGGTGAGCCAGAAAATATCCAAGGTACACCCGAAAACTTACATTGGTATCAAAGCCTAGTTACTGTGCTTTCGTTGTGCCTTTGTGATCTTTTTTATTTTATGGTGATATGCGCTATTCATGTCCTCATTTCTGTTTTAAATGTTTATTTTGTGATAATATGTATGGTGGATACATTTAAACTATACACAGAAGCAAACTCACCATAAACTGTATATAGCTTCTTCATTTTCAAAATTGGGTCACTAGAAATATGCATTTTTAGGCTTTAAAATTAGTACCATTGCGTAGAGTATGAAAAAAAAATAAAGAAAATGACATCAAGAACATCGAAATCGAACGTTAGACGGAGAAGTTATGACCAAAAAATAAGTCAGGTCTGTCGGACCTGACCCATTTTCCAATTGGGTTTGTACGACCTGTGTTTTAATCATTCCCAAAACGACGTCGTTTTAAGACGCCTACAAAAAAAAAAGAGGAGGAGACTATGTTTCTACGGACTGGGCTACGTCCAGCCCAGTCTAGCAGATAAAAAAAAAATTTCGGCTATCTACCACGCAGTTAAAAAACATATTTTTGGGTTGCGACTAGGCCATGCCCATTACTAAAAAAAATATTTGTTTTTTAGCAGCAGGGGTATCGGTCAGGTCAAAAAAGTGGATATAATCCGAACCCACAATTAAATTATTTAAAAAACTTTTTAGTAATTAAAAACTAAAATAAAAAAATTGAAAAAAGGAAAAATCTGGTGGCTGACACGTGGCAGTGGCCACGTGGCAGCACCAGACTGGGGCGTGTGCCAAGAGTGAACTTTGTTCAGTTTTTTAATTTTTTCTAAATTTTTCCTTCTTGGGATGCGTGAGGGAGTGTGGGATGTCTGATTGAGGTGTGGTTTATTTCTAAAAATCTCTAAAATTAAGATCTTTATTTTGATATATAGTTTGCCTAATTTTGGGGCAATTTTGGACCTATTTATAATATTCAGTATATTTTCTAGTTTTTTATTGTTTAAAATTTCAAAAAAATTATGATAGTTAATATTTTTATTATTTAGGTGAAAATAACTTCATCTAGCACTGAATCCCTGGGATATAGCTTATATGATGACATCTCATTCTTGGATGATGTCAATAACCTAAAGGAGAACCTTCAAGAGGACCCCGAGGGGGGACCTGAAGAGGATCCAGAACAAGAACTTGATAAACTTTTTGAAGAAGGCCTAGAGGAGTTGGTGGAGAAAGTTCCATAAGAGGAACCAAAAGTAATGTATGATTTCAGACTGAGGTCAAAAACTTTATTCCCCATCGAACCCCTTCCTGAGCAACCTTTCATGGTTTATTCAGACTCAAACTCCAAGATGGTGCCTACTCTTCACAATGAATCTCCAGTTGAGGATGGAGAGGAAGTGAACCAACTTCTTACCCTTGCTTTGGCCATGAGCATAGCTAAAACAAATGCAGCCAAACTAACAAATATAAAAGGCATTAATAGAGTGATTGGCGATTACATTGGATTCATGACAGATAAGGAGAATACTGAATTATACCTAAAAGTCATAATAGAGTATATAAGAGCAACTAGGGTTAGAGGCAAGCCTAGACGAGGATCCATAAGCAAAATGTATTGGCTTAAAATAATAGAATTTGTATCTAACCTTCACAAGCTTCCTCGTAAGCTCAAGAATCTAAGAAAAGCGATGTTAGAACACTGTAATGCTCATATCAAATGATGTATTTGTATTTGATTTCTACTTCTTTGTTTTGTAAGGACATGTTTTATTACTCTTTCTTTGTAAAGACTTGCCATTTATTACATGCCTTATATGCAAAAGAAACATGTTTCATTTTATTTCTTTGTCTTAATTATGATTCATGTATAATTTTTATAAGTGGGAGGTTTTTAGATAATGAGTCTTCTAAAAGCAAAATTTGATAAGAATAGTGCTTATATTAATTTTGATAGGAAGTGATGGCGTTGATAATGCCTATGTGATAGGAGGTACAAACATATTTTCCTGATCATGGGTCTACTGATGTTATTTTTTTGATAAAAAATGATAAAAGTACATAACATTGTATACTTTACATGTGCTATATATAAATTCACTTAAATGTTCTATGGTATAATAAATTAATGTGGGATAGGTTTGTCACAGAATCGATATTGAACAATGGCATCAAAGAATATTATTGCTAGATTAAACAAGAGGGAAAACTCAACAGAGACAGCTGGGATATTTGGCACCGAAAGGTCTAATATATTCTAGAAGAATAGGATGCAATTGAGCCATTAACAATGGCAATGGTAAAGCCTAAGGCTGAAAATATAGTCCAGCACAGGAGAGACCAGGAAGCATACCTGTCCTGGAAAAGGAAGAATAACATAGCAAGAATCATACTGCTGAGTGCAATGACTGATAATTTGATGTGTGAGTTTGAGACACACAGAACAGTACAAGCTATGTGAATTGCCTTAAAGGATAAGTTTAGTGGATTCTCCATGACTAAGCTTAGAAGGTTGACAATTAAATTTGATACCTATAAGATAAAACCAAATAATCCTATGAGGCAATATCTAAGAGAGATGTCTAACATGATTCATAAACTGAAGGAGGCTGGACATAATCTATCTAACGAGCAACAAGTATAGGTTGTCATCAGGTTGCCCCTGCCAGTTGGGAACACATGAAAGTTAATCTGACCCATAATGAAAATATCATCTTTCAATGATGTTACTGAGCATTTAGAGCTAGAGGATGAATATCTGGAGGTGTATAAGGCCACTGAATAAGCCTATTTGATCGAAGGTACTGGTCCTTCCTAATCAAAGCCTGAATTAAAAAAGGGCAAGAAATTTCAGAAAAATGGGAAGAAAGGCAGTCCTCCATCCAAGAAAGGCAAGCAATAATATAAGAAGAATGGAAAGAAAGGTGGCAAGAAAAAGCTAGACTTAAAGAAGGTCAAATGCTTTGCCTACCATAATATGGGACATTTCACACATGACTGTTCTAAACAGACAGAGAGCGAAAAGGTAAGTGAATTATGTGAATTCACATGTCTTATTTTCTAGTATTATTTTTCTAACAAAACATGTTTCCTTTTCTTGGATTATTGACTCAGGCTCCACAGACCACGTAAGTTGAGATCGAGGATCTTTCATAGAATACCGTCAGTTGCTATTTCAAAGCAAGTGGCTTTACATTGATAATATTGCTAGGATCAAGGTTCGAGGCATTGACACCTGCAAACTTATTTTGCGTTATGGAAAGACCTTGATGCTGCATGATATGCTTCATGCTCCTGACATTTGACAAAATTTAATTTCTATAATTTGCTTATTAGACTTTGGATTCAATGTAAACTTTCATGGTAAAGTTGCATACATTTATAGCAACTCAATAGTTTATGGTTTATCTTTCTGATTTCAAAAGTTCTTTATTTCAGATCTTGCTGGTGACTTTAATACTCACGATTATTTTGCTATTACTTCGAATAATCCTGATATGAATATCTGGCATGTTATACTAGGATATATTAATCAAAATATAATGATTAAACTGGCAAACAAAGGCTTGTTGGGGGTAATTCCTAACATGCATATGTCATTATGCGAAACCTGTCTAGTTGGTAAGGCTACTCTAGAAAATCATTCGGTAAGGGAACAAGAGAAAAAAATCTGTTGCAATTAATCAATTTCGATATTTGTGGTCCAATGAGTGTGAGGCCAAGACATGGAGCTTAGTATTTTATTACCTTTATTGATGATTTTTCATGATATGGTCATGTCTATTTGATTTCACATAAGTTTGAGGCACTAGAGTGTTTTAGACGATACATAAATGAAGTAGAAAATCAAATGGATAATAAAATCAAGGCATTACACATTAATCAAGGTCGTGAATATCTTTCATATCAATTCAAATAGCTCTTTGAAGAAAAAGGGATTATTAGATAGTTAACTATCCCTGGCACACCTTAACAGAATTGGGTTGCCGAAAGAAGAAATAGAACTCTTCTATATATAGTTAGGTCTATGATGGCTCAGGCAAACCTTCCAATTTCATATTGGGGTGATACTTTATTGACGACAACCTTCATACTTAACCGTGTGCCCTCCAAGTCAGTTACTTCCACACCGTATGAGTTTTGGACTAAACGCCAACTAGATCTAAACATCCTTAGACCTTGGGGCTCAGCGGCCTATATCCATGACAGTTCTCATAGACATGGGAAACTGGGTCCTGGAGGGAAGAAATATTTTTTATAAGGTACTCTGAACCCTCAAAAGGATATGTATTTATATGTGAAATTGAAGATGTGACAATGACTGAAATAGAATCAAGAGATACTGTATTTATTGAAACAGAATTTCCCAGTAGGGGAGATATTAACCGTACTATATCTCTTTATGAGATTCACGAACAGGACATCCCTGAGCAAATTGATAGACCAGAATCTTCTAGGCATGTCTATCTGAGTAGGAGCCAAGAACGGTAAACACAAAGAAGAGACAAATAAGAAAAGATAAGCAAGTTGCTCCCATCAGAAAGAGTAACAGGGAAAGTATTCTAAAGAGATGCTTCCAAATAGAAGGCGAAGCACACTTAGTTACTCCATAAGGGGATGAACCCCGCACTGTTCATGAGGCCTTGGCAGGTCCTGCCAAGGAGGAATGGAAGAAAGCAATGAAAGAGGAAATGAACTCAATGATGAAAAATCTAGTTTAGAAATTGGTTGATCTGCCAAAAGGGCGTAAAGCCATTGGAAACAAATGTGTTCTCAAAATCAAGAGAAAGGTGGATAGATCAATTGACAAATTTAAAACCCGATTGGTTGCAAAGGGATATACACAACAGGAAGACATAGATTATGAGGATACTTTTTCACTTATTGTGCACTTCAATTCTATAAGACTTAATCTTGAAATAGTAAGCAGTTTAAACCTAGAGTTATATTAGATGGATGTAAAAACTGTATTCCTGAATGGTGATCTGGATAAAGAAATCTATATGGAACAACCAATAGGTTTCATTAAAAAAGGGTTTGAACACAAGAAGTGTAAACTCAAAAGATCTATTTATATATTAGAACAGTCATCCAGACATTGGTACTTGATGTTTCACAAGGCGATAACCTCATATAACTTCTAGATAATAGAGAAAGACCACTGCATCTACGTTAAGGGGTTTGAGGGTAACTTTGTAATATTATCCTTATACATAGACGACATACTCTTAGCTAGAATAGTCTTGAATCAGTGATAGCTATTAAAGAATGGCTTTTATCGAATTTTGAGATGAAAGACATGGGTGAAGCACAATACATACTTGGAGTCAAGATTCGAAGGAATCACTCTGAAAGAATCCTCACTCTTTTACAAGAGAATTATATCAAGAGGATACTTGAGCAGTTCAATATAAGTGACCGTAATCCTATGGATATCCTTGTAGCCATTGGAGTGGACTTGAGTTTTGACATGTATCCCAAAAAGAATTAGACAAAAAGAAAATGGAAAGAGTTCTATATGCCAGTGCTGTTGGTAGCCTAATGTATGCAATGATGTGTACAAGACCAGATATTTTTTATGTCGTGGGGCTGGTTAGCAGATTCCAGTTTAACCCCAGTGAGAAATACTGGAAAACAGTGAAGAGGATCTCTAGATACTTAAATGGAACCACTGACTATGTGTTGTGTTATCAAAGAAGCGATATACGCCTAGTCAGATATTCTGATGCTAATGTAGGCGGTGATGAAGAAAAATAAAGATCAACTTTAGGATACACCTTCTTGCTTAATAACTATGCCATATGTTGGAGTAGCAAGAAGCAGACGTGCATTGCTTTACACTCTATGGAAGTGAGTTTGTGGTATGCACTGTAAGAGCGCAGAGGCTGTTTCGCTGAAGATATTTATCGAACACTTAGGATTTGGGAATGAAAGTATCAATCTGGTATTGAGAAACATATTGATAGCAAGACCAAACACATTGATATTAAGTATAGCTTTGTGAGGGATTATATAGAACAGAAAATTATAACTATACAATACATTTCAACCAAATGTATGGTTGTAGACCCTTTAACTAAGCCAATAGGCAAAGAAATATTTGAAAAACATGTAAAAGCCATTGGCATGGAAAAAATATAAAGTTGTAGACTGTATGTAATATTTTATTTTTATTAATGATATTATGTCATTTATTGTTACTTATATGTATGAGTGAAAGTGTATAATGTCTAGTATATCGTATAGGTTGAAAAGATTAGCTCTCTCACATGAGCAACCGCCTTTGATGCTAGAGAAGTGTTCAAAGATGAGACATGTGTTAGTGCTGATATGGTCGAGAAGAAACATAATAAATGTCGCATTGGCTTAAAAAGTGCAGTAAGTCGAGATAAGATCCGTGAGTATGGATACGGATCAAACTATGGATACCCACATCCATGAAACTTGTAGTCAGATAACAAATTCTTCAAAATTGACATCATATTATGTGAATAGAATTGAAGAGCTTGGGTTTAGATTATATGAGTATCTGGACTTAAGTCTGTACGATGTGATTGATAGAATCAAAATGACGTACACTCTTATAGGATAAAAGGTACACCGTAACATGTGATTCATACTACACGTGCTAAAGAACCTCAAATAAAAAGTAAGTGAATCAATCCTTGCTTCGTTGTTGTGTGATTTCCATAAAGGTATCATCCTTTCATTAATATCTTTTGATTTTGACAGTATTATGGAGGTATGTTTTAGCGATTGTACTTTAGTATATGTCATATGGTCAAATTATATATGAACTAAAGGTATTATGCTAGGAAAGCGGTTCATTCATATCAAAATGATATATGGACGAAAGAAAGATTGCCAGAATATACGTATCCATACTAGTGTCTATGACCGGTACCTTGTGATATTGTTTTGTTAATTTCATAAGTGTGGATACTATGCATAAGTAGAGGCTATCTGAGTTATATGTTGACTCAAGAGGGATTAGATTAGCCATAGGAATAGTGTATATGGGTAAATCTAGGACATTCAAGGCACTATAACTTATTTGATCAAGCTGCACTAAAAGGCTACTTTATGCTGGTCTCTATAAAAGGGATTTTTAGTATAAATGCCTGAATGGAGACGTCATGCCTATGCGATCACGACAAAGCCCCTAGTATGAAAGAAGAAAGAGAATAAGATTAGAACTATGACATCTAATCCACCAAATATGAGTAGGAGATGTTAGAAAGTGGGCTGTTCCACCATTGGTGAATTAGACCTAAACCCAATAGGCATTGGGGTCATTGTGAGAATAAGGGAGAGATTGAGGTATATATGTGCAATATACTCCATATGAAAAGAAGTGGGATTTGCCCACTGGATATACAGGAGCAGGACGTAGGGAAGTAGGTAAGTTTTATTTTTGAATCCCATTTTCCCCTCCTTTCATGCGAGCATAAACACATAAGAGATAGAAGCATTTTCTCGGTGGTTATTCTAAATATCTCCCTCTGCGTTTGAAGCTCTGTTCTTCTTCCCTGGGTGTCATTTGCTGTGTGAACGTACTAGAGTCCATACAAGGTGCTCTGATTTCATATGGGTATCTTGGTGAATTAGAAAAGATCTAAGGTACGCCCGAAAACTTACCCTTATTATGAATAGAAATTTGTCCATGTACTTTAATTAATCAGAGATTTCATTCTTTCAAACTTTGATTATATTGGACTACTCATATAGTCCCTTAAATTTTCTCAACCTCATGTGTTCCTCTGACTTTCAAGAGTAATATTTTTATTTTAAAACAAAATTAATATATAAAAGAAAATAAGAAATTCAAGTAACACTACTAGAAAAAATATTTTTCACTATGCCACTTCATAACGGTTATCCTAAAAAATGCTGTTAAAAAAAGGCTGTAGCATTTGTATAAATATTTGGTTGTTAAAAAATTTTCACGACGATTGTTGTCTAAAAAATCCCGGGAAAAGAACTTTTAATGACGATTTTTTTTTGAAAAAATGCCTTGAAAGAAGTCCAAGCTAGTCAAAAAACTCATTTGGACAAAAAACTTATCATGACGCTTATAAAAACGTCGTGACAAATACTTTTAACGGCGATTTTCCAAAAGACCGGCATTAAAAGGTCTTTTCCAGTCTATTCCTATCACGATTACAATTTCACTTTAACTTTTCACAATCGTTGTTTTAATATCTCAATTTTTATCCTTATATTTAAATACATTTTAAAATATTATTTATCAATAACTTAAATATATTATCTAATTAAATTCTTATGGTTTAATATTTTTATTATTTTTAATAAAATAGGATATCTGGATTATCCTTCTATTATCTTTACTTAGGGTATTATGGTTTGATTGTTATTATTAGTTAGAGAATTATTAGGATTTGCATTCAGATTTAGATATGGGTTTGAATTTTGAATTATTATTATGGCTTTATAAATAGAGGAACTACCACAAGAGGAACCTCAAGTAGTATGTGATTCCAGACTGAGGTTAAAAATTTTATTCCCATCAAACCCCTTCCTGAGCAACCTTTCTTAGTTTCTTCAGATTCACACCCCAAGTCGATGCTTACTCTTCTCGATGAATCTCCAATTGAGGATTGAGAGGAAGTAAACCAACCTTGTACCCTTGCTTTGGCTATGAGTATAGCTGAAAGAGATATAACCCAACTAACAAATATAAAAGGCATTAATAGTGTCCTCGCCAAATACATTGTGTTTATGATAGATAAGCAGAATACCAAATTATACATAAAAGTCATAATGGAATACTGATAAGACACATTTTGTATATGGTTTCTATGACAATTTTGAGAGTTTTATAATAACTTTACCATTCATTTCATGCCTTAAATTGTACTTTTGTGTATTACATGATTGTGCGTGGCAATGTGCTAATTAAAGGGTAAAATGGTAAAATAACTCTTCCAAACTGCATATATTCTGTTATCTACTGATTTGGACTTTTACAGTGAGCTTTTATGTTGAATTGTAGGTACTTTGGAAGAGAACAAGGACCAGGAAAGAAATCAAAAGTCAATGAAATTGGAACCACGCCTCTGTGCTATTTAGATGCGACCAAAGAGTCCTACGGTCGCGACCCATAATTCTTCTGGAAGATTCTCACTGTTCATAGGTCGCGACCAACAAATGTATATGGTCGCGACTAAAAGTATGAAATCGCTGAAATTGCGCATTTTGAATTAGGTCATGCTGTTATAAGAAGAGAGGGAGGCTGCCGTCAAGGGGAGGCTAGTTTTTGGACCTGATTAGGCTAAGAAGCAGTACTTGAGCGCTCTCCACACACTTTCTACTCATCTTCCATCTTTCTACACTATTTACCTTCATCTCTTCATCGTTTCTTCATGGCATCTCATCTGAACAGAGATTGTAGTGCAGCAGAAGTCATGAGAGGCTAGACCTTTAGTCTCTTGGTGATGGATCTAATATCTTGAGCTCATGGACTGAAACAGGGAGTTTCTTCTGTTCTAATTTGCATCCTATCATATTGTGATTGCTTCTAGATTTAGGATTTTCCATCATATGAACAAGTTTTGAATATCGATTGATTATTCTCATATTAGACAATTGTAATTTACTTTGGATGTTTGAATGCTGGTTTAAATACAATATTTTAGTTTTGAGTTTAAGCTAGTTGAACGGTTGTCAATGATCGTTGCTAATTGATTCGATTGCTTGAATTTTAGGGTTAGTCGATCGACGCTCATTCGAGGGCATTCTTCCATCTGGTTTAAATTACACACTAAGTGATTCTTAACAGTTCAATAATAGTCTTTAAACTAGCTTTGATAAAAGGAGTTTAAAGAATATTAGGGTTTTGGACTCAATCGATCGATTGAGGTTTTATTCAAGACTTAGTAATTTCAAACTCCATATATATTGAGAGCAAGGATAGATATTTCTCATCATCAAGAGCCTATAATCATATACTACTTTCACAAACCAACCATTTTCATCTTAAACAAAAACACAAAAATATCTATTTTACTGCACCCACAAAACCACAAAACCATTTACTATTTACTCAGGTTTACCGCTGAATTTGACATCCAATTTGCTAGAATTCATTTAGAAAGGCTCCTTGAGAAGAACGATAGGGTTCTGCCTTATACTACATTATTAGGGTGCAATTCACTTAATTTTGATGGCTCGGACTGCGACAATCCGAGGGCCTCATCAATGGCGCCGTTGCCGGGGAGCCAAGTAATTGGTTCCCTAGTAATTGTTTGTCAATTTCATTGCCTACTTGAGTCATTTTCCTTGTTTTTCATTGCATTTTAATTTTTAGTAGTTTTTAACTTGCATTGCATACTGCATATTTTTCTGACTTTCTGTAGGATTAGTCTCTGCGATTTTGAGTCGTGACCTTACCTGAATTGAGTCGCGACAATTACTCTCTGTCACTTTGAGTCACGACCGAAACAACTTTGAGTCGCGACCATATTGCTATCTGTGACATCTAACTGCTCTCTGCAAAAACCAGTTGCGACATTTAAACCGTTTTGGTGCGACTGCTGCTCTTTGTAATTTTGAGTCGCGACTAACATACACTTTGGTCGCGACCGACTGAAAATTTTCTGCTGTGCAACTTCTGAACTGAATCTGATTTTTTGCATTAATTACTCTTGACTGTTTTTACATTGCATGCACAGGAGAACTGAAACATTAGTGCCTTTTGAACCTGAAATTGAAAGGAGACTTAGAAAACTAAGGAGAGAATTTAGGGAGTTTAGAGAAGAAGAAGCAAAATCTAGTCCTCCTCTAGTATTCTAGAATCTGAAATTGAATTAAATATGGCTGATCATAATGGGCATAATGGGAATGGAGAAAATGAAATACCTATGAACGTAGAAGATAATAGAAGTGTTAGGGAAATTAATCATTCGCATGTGAATTATGGTCCTAATAGTTTCTATGCTGAAGAGGCTAATTTTGAAATTAAAGGAGCTTTGATTGCAGACTTACCTAAATTTCATGGTTTTGCAGGAGAATGTCCACACAGGCACTTACAAACCATGCACATGTTCTGTTCTTCGATGAAACCTCCAATGGACACTTTGGATGATGTCTTGAGGAGGTGTTTCCATTTCACTTTGGAAGGGAAGGCTAATGAGTGGCTATATAATTTACTAAGTTATTTCTCCACTCTTACATGGGATAAGCTGAAGTCTACTTATCTTGAGCAGTTTTCCCCAGCCTCTAATACTACTCGGATGAAGAAGGAGATCACTAATGTTATGCAACAGGATGGGGAGTCTTTGCATGAGTATTGGACAAGATTTATTAACCTTTTGGCTCGATGTCCCCACCATAACATCACTAAGGCTAATTTAGTAGACATCTTCTTTGATGGTCTACTACCCCACAATAAAGTATCCTTGAATGCTGCTACGAATGGTTCATTGAGAGATAAGACCCCACAAGCAAGTTAGGATTTGTTCCAGAAAATGACTAATGAGGACCATTAAACTAGAGATCCAAGAAGATTACCACCCTCATCGTCAGGTAGTTCTAATGCGATCTTAGCTGAGATAGCAGCTTGGGAAATCGAATGGACAAGAGGATGAGTTTGATTGAAAGGGGGCTGCACTCCATAAAACAAGTTCATGCAGTGGATACCTCACAAGCCCTAGTTATAGGATATGAATCATGTGGTTTAATGATGCATGCTACAAGTACATGTGATAGACAGTATGAGGAAGTGGCAACCATGTATCAAGGGAGAGAGAATAACTTCCAGAAGAGAGATCCGTACTCTAATACATATAATTCTGGCTGGAGAGACACCCAAATTTTAGGTGGGGGAGTGGAGAAAATAGATTTAATCAATTTCAAGGAGGTGGTGCTTCCTCAAGCAACTATCAAGGTAATGCAAGGTCTATGGTCCCCACACAACCTAATGCTTTATTGCCTTCAAGACCAAAACAGACCTCTCAATTGTTAAAGAGTATGGCAGCACAAATGAGTAACATGGATGGTAGAATGACCAATATTGATCACAAGCTCAAAGAGAATGATGGTCAGTTCACCTCTATAGCTTCAATTCTCCAAAGTATACAAAAGGATAATGCAGATGTACACAGAAAACTTGAGGAGTTAAGTTGTAAGAATGCAGATATCACAAGCCACTTAACTCAAGTTTCTAATACAGTGAGTGACATCCAAGGAAAGAACAGTGGAAGCATACCTTCGAACACTGTTATTAATCCAAGAGGGGTTAATGCCATATCTCTAAGAAGTGGAAGACAGGTGCACTTTAAGGAAGCTGATGCACCACAAGAGGATAAGGAAGAATCTGATTTTGAGAATTCACCACAGCCATAAATGAAAATTGGGAGTTCTGAAAGCATTAAGGAACAACGGCTAATGAGCAAGAAGGCAACTCAAGAGGAGTGCTCACAAGCACAACTAGAGATGCAAGAGCTGCAGGAAGAAGCAACAACATTATCAAGTCCAGTATACAAAGAAAAGAAACATGAGGAGAAGCCGGAGTCGAGCAAGCAAGGAGCCTCTTTGCATACAGATAAGGAGGTAAGTATAAAAGATCTCCCTTTTCCTAACTCTTATTTTGCTGGAAAGAAAAAGGTTGATCCTGATTTTGCAAAAGATGCTTACAATCTGTTCAATAAATTGGAAATAAACATCCCTATAGTTGAATTCCTCAAGAGAAACCCTAAGTATGCTAAATTTTTAAAAGAATTGTGTGCTGATAAAAAGAAATTTAGGCCTCTTGAGAGAATTCAGGTGAGTGCTAATGTGTCATCCCTTTTTAAAACTGAATTACCGGTCAAGTGCCAAGACCCAGGCTCCTATACAATCCCATGCACTATAGGAAATATTCTTATTAAGGGAGCATTACTAGACCTAGGGGCTACCATTAATGTAATGCCTTGGTCAGTGTATCAGGCTTTAGGTGTCAACAACCTTAGAGACACAAATGTAGTACTCCAATTAGCTGATAGGTCAATTAGGTATCCCAAGGGAATTCTTGAGGATATTCTAGTGCAGGTCAAAGACTTAGTATTCCCAATTGACTTCTATGTTCTGGATATGTCTAATGAGCTAGTGAATGATAGCACTTTGATCCTTGGCCGACCTTTCCTCCAAACTTCCAAAACCATCATTAGTATGAAGCATAGTTCCATTACAATGAAAGTTGGAGAACATGTGGTAAGTTTTAACATGAATGAAGCAATGAGATATCCCTATGATAACTCTGCTTTTATTGCTTTAAATGTCATCGATTATGCTATTGAAGAAGTTAGGGATGAATATGAATTGAGTTTGCATGGTAATGATAAAGATAATACACTTGAAAAGGGTTTGTTGAGTAATTTTATAGGACCCCAAGGTATTCTGGAAGCTGAAAGACCAACAATCAAAGAAGGGTCGAGTTTATGTGATAAAAAGTCGCGACCCAATGACCTTCACGTCGCGACCCAACATCAGTCTGTAGTTCACTGTGAATATGAGTTGTGACCAAATGAATTTAAGGTCGCGACTCTAAACGCCAGCGACGACCAGTCGCAATGCGAAGATAAAGGTGTTGCGACTAAACCTCAATCTGCTGAGGGACAGCCTATCTGTGAATCGGAGTCGTGACCAAATGGTTTACATGTCGATGCACAAAACTCCAGAGAACACAAGTCGCGACAGGATGAAGATAAAGTCATGACTAATAGCTCCAGAGATGCACCCTATCAGTATCAGTCGCGATAATACCCTGAAAGGTCACGACCATATATACCAGACGCATCCAATGAACTAAAAGTTCCTTCAAATCACCTTTCCACTATTTTGGTTAAAGGGCCAATATGTTCTAACCCTACTTCCCCTCACTCTCATTCCAAAATTACTTCCCATACCTTAAAATTTTTGAAAGATTTGATCCCTAATAATGATGCAGGTATGGAAAAGCATGACCCCAATCTTGTTGTAATTTTAGACCAACCTCAACTTGGTGTTATGCTTGAGGAAGTAGAGGACAAATTGGGGAACCCACACAAGCTGGATAAGAGCAACCGCATGGAATGTACGAAGGATGAGAAGGGAAAACCTCCCAACTTTGTTGCTGCTACATGCCAACCACAGTTGGGCAAGTTCAAGTTTAAAGAGGGAAGATTCAAGACAAGCTTGGACGAATCTCAGCACAAAATGCACGACCGTGGCACTTTAAGGTGGAGAGAGAAAGCAATGGGGGACTTAAATGGTTACCTCTCCATCCACACACTCACATGCATGACTTTAGCTTACCCATCCTGTCATCTTTGCTTTACTTGTACTGCTTTGTATGACTTAAATGTGACTGCATGCCTCATTGAAAAATTTGCATTGAGTGATGAGGTTATTCGCTATGTTTGAGCTAGATTTGTTTGACTTCATAAAGTGCTGTCATTTATGGTTCTGTTGACAGTGAGGACACTGTCAAGTTTAAGTGTGGGGGAGGATGTTTTACTCTTGCTTTTTTGTAATTAATCCAATCTTTCATCACAAAATCTTTGTTTTTGATCTTAATATGTGGTGAATTGCTGAAAATTGGACCTCCACCTTAAACAAAATTGTTAATTGGTAAAAAAGGATTTAGCTTGAAAACCATTTTTGGACTTTGAAAACTGTCACTTGGTAGTCTCTGTGAATAATGGTCATGACATATGCGATTTATTGTCGCGACCTATGATGGAATTTTGGACTAACATGCTTTCTATGAACTACAGTCGTGACCTATGTGCTTTATGGTCGCGACAATACCTCTCTGTCGATTTACGTCGCGACATGAATACCTTATTAGTCGCGACCTGAAGGGAATTGGAAGACACGCAGCGGAAATTAACTTTAAAATTTTTTTCATTCCCTGCCAGGATCTACCGAATGTGTTTAAGTCAAGGAGAAAGAAGTGTTACCTTCGGTATTCGAGCTTCAGTCGCGACCTCAGTATCCACTAGTCGCGACTCTTCACCTCTGGAGTTTTCAGTCGCGACCTCCTCAGCTTCTAGTCACGACCTGTCGCCTCTAGAGTTTTCAGTCGCGACCTCCTCTGCTACTAGTCGTGACCTGTAGCCTCTGGAGTTGTCAGTCGCGACTTCCTCCGCTTCTAGTCGCGACCTGTAGTCTATTTTCAAATTTCTGACGTTCAGATGCCAATTTAGTTGCGACCTCTGTGTCAACTGGTCGCGACTTCGTCGTACCTGGTGCTCTTTTCTCGATCGTAAGAAGTCGACAACTCAGATCGACTTCCTCTATCGGTATCCACACGAATAGCGTTCCACACACGAACGACGTGCTAGCGCCTCTTGTCCCTCTAGGGCTTTCTCAAGAATCCGTCCTCACCGTCTCTATTTCAGCAGTTTCTTATCTATAAACCTTTTACACTCTCATTGCCCTTTTGTCTTGTGTGTAGAACCCTAGCCCCTAATGTCAAATATATAGGATGCTATCGGGCTTCTAATTGGGCTGGATTTCAGAATTAATCTTATATTAATTCTAAAATTAATACAATATCATATATTACATAATTTGATAAGAAATTAATTAAATAAATATGGTTTTTTATTAAATCTGTTTCACATATTTAATTCACCTATTTATTTAATTTAAAATAAAGATAAGAAAGAATTATATTTGATTTATTCTCATAAATCAAATTTGAGATATCTTATCAATTTAAATTTTAAATTCAAATAGATCATATCAATTTAAATTCAAATTCAAAAGTGATAGAGATTTAATTTATCCTTATAAATTAAATCTTACAAATATCTCTTATATTATATATAATATATATACAAATTTATATATATATAAAATATATAAATCCACCCTAGATTATTCATTGAATCAAGACATGTCTTAAATTCAATGAACCTGGACATCATAGCTCGTGTTGGGCTATTTTTGTGTGCGACCCTGTAGGCCCATATGAAGTTGGCAGTGGGCCAGTTACTATACTGACCCATAAGTCATAAGCGGTCTCTAGCAAGACATTACGACTGCCCAAATCATATGAGGATCGATAAACGATGTAACCTTTCATACAACCATATCACGTCCCTTTTGTCACATGATATTTCGGTCATGGATGATGCATGGAGAACGTCATCCTCCTGTTCCTGACCGTTACTTTCTCGATCCCTGAGTAGTTTGACTATAGAAATGGAACTACCTTTCCATTACAGTATGGCCATACATTTCTCAGACTCACTCATCGAGGGGCCAAGTAATATCTCTCTACGAATGTGAGGGACAAATTCCATCTTGACCATTCACATTCCTCCGCATGAAAAACCACTGAGCCCGAACATAGCCTTTATGATCACTCGTTCAAAAGTGACTTTTGACTAGGTCAAAGCTGAGTGTTTGTCATGTAGGAATCCATGATGATCTCAGGTCAAAGGGCATAGTGACATTGTTTGTATATGAGAGAAGCTTATGACTTAACCCATGCAGCTCTCTCATAGTGGGTCGGTCCAACACCCTGTACTCTTACATGTGCCTATGACTTTGATTTATATCTCTATATATCTTCAAAGTCATACTGGTCTTATTTCATCTCTGGTCCAGCATAGATGATCGACCAAGGACATTTAGGATAAGATCATGAGTTATCTAAGGATGGTCATCACAGTAAACATGCAAATAATGTGATAACATAATTAAGAAATTTATAAAACAATAATATTTATAAGACAATGATTGGCCCCTAGGGCACAATTTCCAACACGACCAATGTTTAAAAATTTCTGAGCATGCACCCCTGTGAAAATAGGTCGTGACCTTAAGCGTTTTCAGTCGCGACCCTCTTTTGGAAAATGTCCAGTTACCTTCTCTTTGCCTTGTGCAATGCTAGAAAGAAGGATTCCTTTTGAACTACTAAGATGCTTTCACAAATGATTCATTGTCCCCTTATTTCAAATCCTTTTTAGTCCTTCGAAACCATTGCCACACTTGAATTTTTCTTTGACAATCTTGGAAATTGAATTTGAAACACCTAAACTTTTGCTATTGAATTTGGGATTATTACATGATTCTAAGTGATTACTTTGAAACTTCTAAATCATCGTTTAGAGGGTTTTCAGTTGTGATAAGTGTTCTAATGCCTAGTGAATGATGAATTTTGTTTGAGACTTTAGCTTATGAGCAATTTAGATCAAAACTCTAGTTGGAAGGATTCTCGGCCTAAATTTCTATATTGAGTGATTATTCAATTGGTTTATATCCTCTAGAACTTGTCTTGGCTCTGAGTTGAGAATGACTTGTGCATTTATGAATTGAACATGATAGAGGCATTCATTTCTAAACCCTTTTTATCCCAAACACAAGCCCACTACATATTATATCCTTAGTCACCCCCTTTGAGCTCATCATTTTTCTTTCACCCATCATTTATATAGAAAGTAATATATGCATAAACTCCAGTTGCAAAATTCTATTCATGTCAAAAATTCATTATTGTTGTGATGTGTGCTACAGGTTCTGTGCATGAGGTGCCAAATAAAAAAAAAGAGAGCATGTTGCACTGAAAAAAAAGGAGAGGACTGAAACATCCTTCCTTAGACCCTTCAGAGTACACTTACGGAAGCAATCTTAACTTTATTAATTCTCTCCTGACGAGAATCCTGGCAGAAATATAACTATACTGATTCGGTAATTCCTGTGAGAACTACCATTCTACGTAAGTAGCCAGGAAAGACTGGATGAACTGGCTGGGTCCACTCACTTCCAGCCTCCTTAGACAGCACTTACTTACACAGTATTTTCTATATTCTGCCAGTACAACAGCATTTTCTAGTAAATATCTTTAAATCTTAACCTTAAATCTTAACCTTACATGTACTCAATTGGAATTATCTTAGATCATTGGAATACCTCTTAACCTTAAAAACATGAATTTCCAAGAGTTAGGCTTTTGGGACTGTTCACTGTCACTGTTCACTGGGTAATTCCAGATTATAGGCTAAACTTTGGAAATTCATAATTAAATATAGAAAAATCATATTGAGGTGATTCCAATTTATAATGAAATAAATTTCATTTAACTTTGATAAAAAAATATGAAAATGAGGTTTTCTTGTCCAGATCAAATCAGTTTATTCGTTGAAAATTTCTGTTCATTTGGTAAATCTGGAAGTTCCAGTTTCTTTACCCCATTTTCAAAAATTCATTTATCTTAGGTTACTTATCCAAATGAGTCGTGTTACATATGGATTTAAATATCCATATGTGTAATTTAAGCTCATAAAATTTCGTGGAAAAACTCATTCATTTACTATATGAATTAGCGTATGAACCTCACTGCCTCTGAGTAGTCGTATTATCTTATTCCAGATTTTAGATCCCGACTTTGAAAAATAATAACAATTCGAGTTCTTAACTAAATGAGTCTTTCTTAGTGTCCAATTAAAGATATAGATCTTATATATGTTCATGCCAAATTTCATGTGAAACTGAATAGAATAAGTTACTCAAACTATCTCTGTAAGTGATCTACCTCAGCTCGGATCCAGTGAGTAAATTCATTATACATACCAATATATCATCATCTAAGTTAAAGGCATGCTTTTAAAGTCATACACCATTCATAAACCCACAATTACCTCCTTCCTTGTGATGTTCCAGCACCTAGATCAATATTTATTGATATGGAAGGAATGAGATTTCATGAAAATCTCAATAACAAGTCATACAAACTATAAGGTTATGCATGTTTGATTAAATGTCTAACATGTTATCATGCAATGGGAGCTAATTCATGCTTATACATAAGCAAACTCTAACATGCATATTGTCATGACATATATTGCAAGGAGTGACACATATTCATAGCACATCATCATCATCATAAACATTATCACACAATATTCCATGCTCAACCAAACCTTCATGCATAACAAGTAAGCAAATTAATCAAAGCACATAAGTTTATAGTTAGGTATTCTTGCTACCTCTTGTGGGTCCTTGTCCTTCCCTTCTTGAAGTGGTCTTTCCTTTCCACAAATGTCAAAACCTAGACATTACAAGATAATTACCAAATTATAACTCCATTCCAAACAAATTCCAAGTCTAGTTTCAATAAGCTCCTTTCTTTCTCTACTTTGTGACATTTGTTTACATCTTTCTAAACTAAACTCTCATGGTTCATTTCCACATAATTTTTAACTTAGAATCTAAATATGTAATCAAAAATTCCAAAATCCATTTGCTTCCTAAAATTCTGCACAGTACCGAAAAGTAGCTCCCTTTTTCCAAAAATTCCCATTTTGGTTCCAATGCTTCCAATACTTATTTTCCTACTATAACCCCACACAAAATTCCATTCTAAACCCATTGGAAGCATCAAAACCATGAAATTACAACATATGAACAGTGATTTCGTACTGTACAGAAAAGAACACCTTCATGGATTCACAAACACACATGGATTCCTAAGCCATTATATATCATGTGATTTAAGCTTGTTTAAGCTTGTGCAAACTATCTAGAACATAAACACATGTTCCTATCACATATCCAAAGAAATTTCAGCAGCATTTCCCCAAGATTCAAGCCTCAAAATCAACTTAAACTCAAGAAGAAATCATAAGAACAAAGTCTAGAAGCAAGGGAGCAACTTACTTTACAAGATTCTTCAAGATCCTTGCTTCTTCCTTGCTTGAGAAATATTTTTCAAGAGGTTCTCCACCCTTTTTTGCTCACTGTTTTGGCTTGAAAATGAGGGGGTATTTATAGCAAAAATCTTGGGAAAATTGAAGGCCAAGATCACCTTGGGAACTATTTGATCTAATGGTTAAAGGTTTGATCTTGGAATGTCTTTTTTCTTTTCACTCATGACCTCACCACCATGACATCACTAACATGACATCACTTGGGACACATAATCCTCCTCTTTGGTGCCATTTTGAAGTCCTTGTGGGTCCCACCATGTGCAAACCCTAATTCTTACTTTATTCTCTTTTCTTTTTCTTTTCAAAAATCCATAAATTATTCATTATTGGGCTTGGGATCCAAGGTAACTTTTGAGTCTTATTGGGCTGGCCTAGGATAAAAATATTGGGCCCTTTTTAGGTCCAATAGGTAATTGGTACAAATCCCAATGTACTTTCCTTATACCGATATCCTTAAATTACCTTGATCTTAGAATAAATGCTAAACACCTCTTAGTTGTTCTAACATTTTTAGAAATTCATTCTAATATAAAATAAATTCTGTACAAAGTTTTATAATTTTCTGAGACCCAAAAGTCCTGGTAAAAATTATATACATTTCATTTAACCCTTTATCGGTGTCCTTTTTCACCGTAAATTCAATAATTAATTCTACAGGACCCCGTTTTGACTTCTATCAACTCCATAAATTCTCATATTAATTGTAAGAATTTACTATCAACTTTCATCTGATATCCATCCATTGTGAAATGACCAAAATACTCTTGGTGCCCTTTCTTTCACTATATTGATCCTAAGGGCAAAATTGTCATTTCACACCTCTTTGTACCTTATCAGAGCATATACTGGCTCTGACTAATCCTTCCTGTACCTGCCTTGGAATTTTAGCCTATCTAAAATGACCAAAATGCCCTCCATTCACTTCTGGTTTTTTAGGGTATCACATGGGTATTTTCATAATTTTGCACTTTGGCTCTTATACTCTCTTCCTCTTCCAATTAATCCCTTTCTTTACATAAATATGGCCACATCTTTTTCTGAAAAAATCTCATATATTTTATTAAATCTGTACATGCAACTTAGTACAGAAAATTTGGGATGTTACAAGGACGGTGCAAGAAAAGAAAACAAAAAGAAAAGAAAAGAGAAATGAAGAAGGCACTATTATTAACTCTTATTAGCACAATTATCACTTCTAGATCTTTAAAGACATGAATTCATGCTACATATTCATTGTTAAATACATGTAGTACTTTCTATTCTTCATATTCCATTCCATGTAGCCCATCTCCATCATTATAACCCTAAAAGACCTCTTGATTCTTTGCATAAGTGCTATATAGTTGCTGAGATTTAGAGCCATTACAAGCATATGGTAGGATGTTTTCCAATTTGAATTTGAGTGAAAGAACCCTAACAATGAGAGGATAGAGAGAGCTAAACACTTACATCCTTTGAGAGGATCTTTTACGCTCATACCATTAAGGTTGATTTCATTTAGTAGTTGATTACTTGGCATTTCTCACATTATCACTTCTGCATTTCCAAAAGATGGTGGATTAATTGTTTTCAGGTCACACAATTATGTTATTATCTTGGTTTTAATAGTGATTGTTCTAGGTGTAATTCATTTCTTTGTCCAGGAGTACAAAGGTTCAAGAGTGGGGGAATTGATAAGACACATTTTGTATATGGTTTCTATGACAATTTTGAGAGTTTTATAATAACTTTACCATTCATTTCATGCCTTAAATTGTACTTTTGTGTATTACATGATTGTGCGTGGCAATGTGCTAATTAAAGGGTAAAATGGTAAAATAACTCTTCCAAACTGCATATATTCTGTTATCTACTGATTTGGACTTTTATAGTGAGCTTTTATGTTGAATTACAGGTACTTTGGAAGAGAACAAGAACCAGGAAAGAAATCAAAAGTCAATGAAAGTGGAACCACACCTCTGTGCTATTTAGACGCGACCAAAGAGTCCTACGGTCGCGACCCATAATTCTTCTGGAAGATTCTCACTGTTCATAGGTCACGACCAACAAATGTATATGGTCGCGACTAAAAGTATGAAATCGCTGAAATTGCGCATTTTGAATTAGGTCATGCTGTTATAAGAAGAGAGGGAGGCTGCCGTCAAGGGGAGGCTAGTTTTTGGACCTGATTAGGCTAAGAAGCAGTACTCAAGTGCTCTCCACACACTTTCTACTCATCTTCCATCTTTCTACACCATTCACCTTCATCTCTTCATCATTTCTTCATGGCATCTCATCTGAACAGCGATTGCAGTGCAGCAGAAGTCATGAGGCTAGACCTTTAGTCTCTTAGTGATGGATCTAATATCTTGAGCTCACGGAGTAAAATGGGGAGTTTTTTCTATTCTAATTTGCATCTTGTCATATTATGATTGCTTCTAGATTTAGGGTTTTCCATCATATGAACAAGTTTTGAATATCGATTGATTATTCTCATATTAGACAATTGTAATTTACTTTGGATGTTTGAATGCTGGTTTAAATACAATATTTCAGTTTTGAGTTTAAGCTAGTTGAACGATTGTCAAGGATCGTTGCTAATTGATTCGATTGCTTGAATTTTAAGGTTAGTGATCGACGCTCATTCGAGGACATTCTTCCATCTGGTTTAAATTACACACTAAGTGATCCTTAACAATTCAATAATAGTCTTTAAACTAGCTTTGATAAAAGGAGTTTAAAGAATATTAGGGTTCTGGACTCAATCGATCGATTGAGGTTTTATTCAAGACTTAGTAATTTCAAACTCCATATATATTGAGAGCAAGGATAGATATTTCTCATCATCAAGAGCCTATAATCATATACTACTTTCACAAACCAACCATTTTCATCTTAAACAAAAACACAAAAATATCTATTTTACTGCACCCACAAAACCACAAAACCATTTACTATTTACTCAGGTTTACCGCTGAATTTGACATCCAATTTGCTAGGATTCATTTAGAAAGGCTCATTGAGAAGAACGATAGGGTTGTGCCTTATACTACATTATTAGGGTACAATTCACTTAATTTTGATGGCTCAGACTGCGACAATCTGAGGGCCTCGTCAAATACATAAGAGCAACCAGGGTTAGATGTAAGCCCAAAGAAAGACCTATAAGAAAGGTCTACTGGCTTAAGACTAGAGTTTGTATCTAGCTGTGTGAAAGTGCCTCGCAAACTTAAGAAATTGAGAAAAATGATGCTGGTGAACTGTCATGCTCATATCAAATGATGTATATTTGTGTTTAATTTCTTCTTCTTTGCTTTGTTAAGGATATGTTTATTACCCTTTCGTTGTAAAGAATTGCAATTTATTACATGCCTTATATGTTAAAGGAACATGTTTCATTTTTCTTAGTTAATGATTCATGTATACTTTTTATAAGTGGGAGCCTTTTAGATGATGAATCTTCTAAAAGCAAAATTTAATGAGTTAGTGCTTATATTATGTTTTATAGGAAGTGATGACTATGTGTGTGTTTGGAAAGTATCTAAACTGCAATTTTAGAAGGCCTTTTGGCCCAAACCTTGGTTTGTGAAAATTTTAAAACAAACAGCAATATTTGTCCAAAAGAGATTTTAGACCAAACCATGGTTTAAAACCAAGGTTTTAGATAAGCTACTGAGACTAGCTTCTAAAATAGTAAAAGAACTTATTAACTATCCAATTACTATTTACACTTACTTTTTCTTACACTATCTCTCTTCTCTCATCTCTCATCTCTACCTACTCTCCTCTTTCTTCTTTACCTTCTCTCCTCTATCTTTTTCACCATCTCTCTTCTCTTCTCTCCTCTCTCATATTTTTAATAAAATTATACCCTTTCTGGTAATTTTCCAATTACAAAACTCATTTTAACAATAACTATCCAAATATTCATTTATTCAAAACCACTTTTTTTCTATAAGCTCTTCTCCAAAAGCCTTTTTCTAAAAGTTGTTCAAAAGCCCTTTTTTCATAAGCCCTTTTCCAAACTCTTATCCAAACAAGCCCTATAGCTAGTATCCATATGATGGGAGGTACAAACGTATTCTCCTGATCATAGGTCTAGTGATGTTATCCTCTTTCTGATAAAAAATGACACAAGTACGTGACATTATATACTTCACATGTGCTATATAAGTAAATTCACTAGAATATTTTATAGTTTAAATTCTCTCTATACTAATATGGGATAGATTTGTCACAACTAAAATTTAACAATGGCAACCAAGAATATTATTGCTGAATTGAACAAGGGAAAAAATTCAACGGGGATAATTAGGATATTTGGCACCAAAAAGTTTAATATATCTTGGAAGAACAAGATGTGATTAGGCCATTATCAATGGCCCTAGTGGAACCTGAGACTGGAAATACAGTTTAGCAAAGGAGAGACTAGGAGGCATACCCTATCCTAGAAGAAGAAAACTAGCATTGCAAGAATTATACTATTGAGCGCCATGGCTGATGACCTATTGTGTGAATTTAAGACACATAGGACTGCACAAACCATGAGGATAGCCTTGAAGGACAAGTTTGGCAGAGTCTCCATGACTAAGCTTAGAAGGTTGACGATTAAATTTGATACCTATAAGCTAAAGCCAAATAACCCTATGAGGCAACATCTGAGGGAGATGGCCAATATGATTTATGAACTGAAGGAGGCTAGACATAATCTATCTAACGAGCAGCAAGTACAGGCTATCATCAGGTGCTTCCTGCTATTTGAGAGCACAAGAAAGTTAATCTGACCCACAATGAAAATATCAACACTTTTAATGATGTAGCTAAGCATTTGGAGCTAGAGGGCGAATATCTAGAGGCTTACAAGGCCATTAGACAAGCCTATTTGATATAGGGTGCCGATTCTTCCCATTCAAAGCCTGAATTCAAGAAAGGCAAAAAATTCTATAAGTATGTGAAGAAAGGTGGTCTTCTATCAAAGAAAGGCATGCAACAATATAAGAAGAAAGGTAGCAAGAAAAGCTAGATATGAAGAATGTCAAATATTTTACCTGCTACACCATGGGCATTTCGTACGTGACTGTTCTAAACAGGCCGAGAGCAGAAAGGTATAAGTGAATTATGTGAATCCACATGTCTAATTTATTTCTAATACTGTGTTTTTTTTTTACAAAAACTATTTATTCTTCTCGGATAATTGACTTATACTCCATAGACCACGTAAGACGAGATCAAGGATCTTTCTTAGAATACCTTTTGTTACTGTATCAAAGCAAGTGGCTTTACGTTAGAAATAGTGCAAGGATCGAGGTTTGAGGTATTGGCACCTGTAAACTTGTTTCGTGTGGTGGAAAGACCTTGATATTGTTAGTTCCAGGTAGTCAGGTTAGATCACCCAAGAGGCATTAATGCATGCATTGTTTAGCTCCATTTAAGATTTTCCCTAAATCTCAACCCCTATTTATATGCCCAAATAGTAGGACCTCCAACCACAAGAGAAGAGGAATAAATGATGATGATATTGGTTGTTTATATGAGTATGTAATGGATACTTTTGAGAATGTATGTAATATGTATAGTTGCTGGAATTTTGTCTATAGTCTTGAGCAGTGATCTTTGGGCTGTAACTAAAAATAGTAAACAATGTAATAAATGTATGATATTTTACTAGTATATAGTTAACATGTCAAGTTTCATTTTGGTACTAATAAAACTTTATTTTGATATCTGTACAAAGAACAAACTTTTCAAAGTTAGGGATCTCCAGCTTTAATGCCAAAATTGTATTAATTGGCTAAGCATTTGGTCTAACACATATTTTTCCTTAAAACTCATTATGTTAGCTTCACATAGCCTTTTGAACTACTTTATTTCAATTTTTCTTGAATTAGTTATGATTTTTCAAAGTTTATCACCAAATCTGGACATACCAGATGAACAGTAACTATGAACTTAAAAAATTCTAGATTTTGCAAATGAACTTCATTTATCATATTAATGGTTCTAAATGCTATTGATTGGTCCCTAAGATGTTCAAAAGTAAGGTATGATAGAGCATAAAAAGTGTAAACTCAAAAGATCTATTTATGGACTAAAACAGTCATCCAGACAATGGTATTTGATGTTTCACAAGGCCATAACCTTTGATGACTTCCAGATGATAGAGGAAGACCACTGCGTCTATGTTAAGCGGTTTGAGGATAACTTTGTGATATTATCCTTATATGCAATGATGTGTACAAGACTAGATATTTGTTACACTACGGGGTTGGTTAGTAGATTTCAGTCCAACCCTAGTAAGAAACAATGAAAATCAGTTAAGAGGATCCTAAGATACTTAAAGGGTATAACTAACTATGCATTGTGTTATCAAGGAAGCGATATGTGCCTTATCGGATAATCTGATGTTGATGTAGGTGGAGATGAGGAAGAGTGAAGATAAATTGATAAAGAATATTTATCAATAAACTTATCGATGAGATAGTTATTCGATAAATTAGAAAGAACTTTTGAAGAAAAATATATTTTCTGAAAGGCATTTATCAATAACTTATAAAATAAGATTTCTTATTGATAAAAACTTTAATAAATCAATCATATTTAGTTTTGAAAATTCGAAGTCACGCTATTTCAAAACTAGAATTACTTGAAGCTCCATTCGATAAGTAGATTTATCGAACAAGCCTTTGATAAATTTTGAAAAAGACTTAGTTTGTTTATGAAAAGTTTTATCGAAGAGTTGATCGAACAATAGATTTATCCATCAGAAATTCGATCAATCAATTCTAATTTTCAAAAAAAGATATTATATTTTTAAAGACTCATTTATTGAAGGACTATTTGATAAGGGATTTATCGAATAACTCTTCGATAAATATGGAAAAGCTTTTGATTATTCAAAAGCACTAATAAAAGATTTTTCATATATTTCACCATTTGATTTTGATATTATGTTTTATAAAATCTTATTATCAGAGATTTGAAAAGGTTTACATGTTTAAAATCTTATCATTGAAAATGTTTTTAAAATTATTCAAGATCACTAAGTTTGAGTTTCTTTACCTTTACAAGTGATCAAATTGTTTTCTTCTCAATTTGATCTTTGAAATCTTGAGTCACAAATTTATGTAAGATTAAATGAAAGAAAAGATAAAGTTGTTTTAAATTCAAATCACTGGAATCATGTCTCTGTTTGTTATTCTTGAAATCACTGGAATCATGTCTCTGTTTGTTATTCTTGATGTGATTTGATTGTTTGATAAATGCTTTGATGATGATTTGATTGATTGAAATGATATTGAAGATGATTTGTTGCTTACAATGTTTGGCTATTATGGTTGAATCATCTATAGATTGCTTAGTCTTGAACTTATAAAGATAATCTTATTCATGAAAGATTTAAAATAAAGATTCATGATGCTCTTATCAATGAACTATTCAATCAAATTATCTACTTAAGAGATCTTCAGTAAGATCTCTATTGAACTAAATTGAATATCTGATTAATAGTCTATGAATACATTTGTGAGCTTATGAATTGCTAACAAATGTCTTCATAGACTATTAATAGATTAATTATAGAAGAATTACTCAATAAGATTTTAATTGTTTCAAATACAATTCAACAATTTATCAAAGAACTTTTCAATAAGAGTGTTCTTCGATAAGTTCTTCAATAAGTCAAGCAAGTTTGTGAAAGAAATTTTAAACCAGACTTTATCAGATTTTGATCTTTAATTCTAAATCATTTAGAAACAGTTGCTATATGCTTACACTGATTATATATCTTTACTAAAGAATATTTTAAGATTATTTGTAGAATCAATTAAGGAGAATGATCACAGAGCAAAAAGTATCAGATACATACATCAGCAATAATAGCTATATTTGACAATGACTATCTCAACGGTTACTTCAACGCTTTAATGAAATTATGAAGATGAAGTATAAAAGAAAGAAGAAGCCAAAGTGAGAAAGATGAAGAACTTGAAAGACTTAACTATAAAAGCTTACAATGCATTTTGATCAGATTCATTAGGTCTCTGTTTCACTCTGTTTCTCTTCTTTAGTTTAGAGCAATTTATATTCTTGAGAGATAGAAACAAAGGAAGGAATGAGCTTAAGAGTTTATCTAATATGCTCTACTGGAGAGTTTTAATTATATCAAACACCTTCTAAATTGCTCAAGTAGATTATTGAGTATTTTAACCATATGGGTGCAAGGGGAAATGAAAGGGATTCTTACTAGAAATACCTTACAGGTTGTTGTAAGGGGGAGTGAGAGGGATTTTCACTAGAAATACCTTACAGGTTGTTATAAGGGGGAGTAAGAGGGAGTTTTATTGGAAATACCTTATAGGTTATTGTAAGGGAGTGTAAGGGATTCGCACGTTGATTGTACTGAGGCACCAAGAGCCCACAAAATCTTAGAGTATAGTGAAACACTCAGATGAGCTCTTTGGGGGCTGGACATAGGTTAAGTGGATTGGGCTGAACCAGTATAAATCATCTTGTGCAATCCTTCTTCATCAACTTCTTCATTCGGTGATATCATTCTAAACTCTACTCTTTAAATTTATTTTAAATATCTTTAGAGTTTTTAAAAGTTTTAAGATTATCCAATTCATCCCTTCTTGGGTGATATGACCAGATTTAACATTTGGTATCAGAGTGAATCATTTGTTTAAAGGATCAGAAGATCTCAAGTACAAAGATCATGACTGTATTTGATTTAAATATTTTCTGAAGGATTTGATATTACTATTCCTTCTATTTTAGAAAATTCTGAGATTTTCTACTGGAAAGGTAGGATGATCATATTTTTTAAAACTCTTAATTTTGATATAATGAAAATTCTTTCAAATGATTTTGATTTTAAACCAAGGAAGGATTGGGATGAAAATGAAAAGGAATTATTTTCCTTGAACCTTAGAGCAAGAAAAATTATATATAATGCTTTGTCTGAAAGAGATTATTTGAAAATAAAACTTTGCTCTAATGTGAGAGATATTTTCAATACTCTTGATTATATTTATTCCTCTGATAATTACATTGAAGTTGATAGTATTGATAGTTCATCAATAATTGAAAATTGCAAATTCTCTACAGATGAACAAATGAGAGATGATACTAAAAAGGGAGAAACCACAGAACATCTCCATGAAGTGGTTAACACGTGGAAACAAGAGGAAGAAAATAATCACGAAGAGCTCCAAGTTCACGAATATGATAAATCTTTATTCAGAGCTTAAAATGCCTCAATGGTAAATCATTTCAATTCTTGTGAATTTATGAAGAATAATGATAAATATTTTCATATAATGATTTTCAATTAATTATATATGCTATTTTAGAAAGTAAAAATGTTTTGCATTTAAAATATATCACTAGAAAGAAATTTTTTCTGCACAATTATAATCTGCTTCCACTTGACTAACGCAGTATTTACAGAGATTTAAATGATAAGCATCGTACTGTTATTTGTAATTATTGTGGAAATGAAGGTCATATTTATTACATATGTTATATTAGAAGAAATTCTAATGTAAGAAATTTAGTTTGGGTTCCTAAAGGACAATCAATGTCTAAAACTAATGCTCAATGACCTAAAGTTAAATAGGTATCACAAAGTCCTTTCATTGTTTCTACTATGTAGGATAAGAGGAATGGACATGGTACAAAGGAAAATGGGCATCTAAGAGTTTCTCATGCATCAGTTAAAGCTACATCACTAAGGAGAACTCATGAAAAAATCTATTGTTGTAACTACTAAGGCAAATTATAAGAAGCAATGGAGAAAAGCCCAAGAAGTGCGTTCTACCTCAAAAATGGACTATCATATTGTGCCAAGACTCCTTTTCCTCCAATAAGCTAAACAATTCTCTATTTAAGCCTACCTATTCAGAATTATTTTAGAACATTAAAGCCTTATGTTAAGATATTCATTTACTGGAATATTCTGGTCACTCTAGTCATTTGGACTAAAGGGTAAATGTACTTCATTATTCATTCATCATTTGAAAATTGAATGAGCAAAATCCTTGAAGCATTAATTCTACTAATATTCTATTCGACTTTTTCTTATACAGGAATTCCTTTTGTTGTTTAACATATGAACCTACGAACTATTTTTCTCCAAAAAGTTGATCCTGCATACTTTTGAAAAATCAATTTTCAAGGCTGTATTTTTTTAAATTCATATTGAAATTGCATATCTTTCAAAGTAAAATATTATCTTTCAAGATAGATTTTTTTTAAAAGAAGAGTTATGTCCATATATGTATAATATTTTACAAGCTCAATTCTTTAAGCTTACTCATATGCATTCTCTGAGAAATGATATGTTTTTGAGAAGTTACCTTTATATGTATCCTCACAACATGGAAATTATTCTCTATATGATCATACTAACCTTTCTCCAAGAAAGAAAAATTTTCTTTTAAAAGGAGAATAAAGATATCTCAATAGATTATACGGTGGATATATCAAGTATAAGATATGAAGATGTAGTAAAGATAAGTGAGCACTGAAGCAACAAAGATCAATTGGAAATGAGCTAAAAGAATAATTATTCATGTATTCATGTCAAAACAAAAGCTTCTCAAGAGAGGAAGGCAAAGAGCTTTATAGATCAATTCATCAAATTGCAAAAACTGAATAAGCATACTTAAACCCTTTCTTTATATTGAAAATATATTTGAACTATCTTGATCTTGATGTTTTCTAAGCTATATGAGTTTATTTTTTTTAATGCATAAAGATCATGTGTTTAAAAACTTATCTTCCAAGTTTTAAGTCATGAACTTATTGAAGAAGTCATCGATAAAGGCTCTTATCAAATAAAATCTTTGATAAACATATAACAAAATCTATGTTTTCATAAGCTAAATCTTTTCAAAAATTTATTTGATAAAATTATTTATTGAATATGTATTGGATAAGAATAAATTGTTTTGAAAATTTTGCCAAGTATTCTATGTTGCTTTTTATAAATAAATTCTTCGAAAAGAACACTTATCCACGTTATTCGATAAAATTGGTGAAAGTGCGTTGAAATTTATCAAACAACTTATCGATAAGCCTACTTATCAAAAAACTATTCGATAAATAAAGTATTTTTGTAAAATGACTGACTTTTTTTCTGAATAACAATATGATAAAGAGATTTTTCAAATGATTCATCAATAAATCTTGTATTATTTGTGTGAAAAAGGTCATTATTATCAAATAGCCATTCGATAAGGATACTTATCGAAAAGCAATTCAATAAATTTATTACTGTTGTGTGATGATTTCTCGATAGACACTTCGAATAAGGTACTTATCGATAAATTATGTGTTATTTTGTGAAAATATGACTGTTAATGTTTCAATTCATCGAAATCCTTTTCAAAAAATCCTTCTAATTCTCTCAACCCAGGTCCCATAACCGTCTCCATAACTCCCTCTCTGAAATTAAAACTATCCAAAATTATTCCCCAATATTCCAAAACATATTTCTCAACCAAATCCTCTGCGAATCTTCCTCATTAATGCAAAACCCTCATTATTCATCACCATATTAATAGCAAGAACCAAGGTACCAAAAG
Organism: Leucaena leucocephala; assembly: GCA_037074615.1. Taxonomy (NCBI): domain Eukaryota; kingdom Viridiplantae; phylum Streptophyta; class Magnoliopsida; order Fabales; family Fabaceae; genus Leucaena; species Leucaena leucocephala. The sequence continues at coordinate 16,161,048 of CM073522.1, forward strand.
TTAGGTTAGATCAGGGAAAGAAGAGGGGATATTCTTCAAAACCAAAGGTGGCTAAGGGCAAGAGTTTATCTAAGGTTAAGAAGCACAAACAAGGAAGTCCTACTCGACAAAGTTCTCATCATACTTTTAAAAGAAAGAAAAGGGAAGAGACTTCTCAAGGTAATTCTGGGTCTTCATCTTCAAATTTTTCTTATCTACCATTACTTATTGGTAATCTTGATCAAGGGGTAGATAAAGGGAAATTGAAGGCAGAATATACTCATAGGGACTTCTGTCATGTCATTGTTGTGGACCTAGACTATCTAAAGCACAATGATAAAACCAAGCTGGATTTAAGTAACCCTATGATGCATTACAAAAATTGGTTAGGAGTAAATCATTCTTATTGTTTGGAAGTAGTGAGAAGATTTAATATGAGAGTGATTGATAAGGTAGGAGATGATGGTGAGTTTCTAAATAGCCATCTGATCACTGAATTAAGAGGAAGGGAAATGAGGCTGGATTCAGATATGATCAACTTGCTATTGAAAACCACAGACTATGAGAAGAGGCCAGAGTTATCTATGAAGTAAATTTATGAGATTATGATTCTGAAGGATAATTTCTTGAGCAAACTAAAATTTGTGCTAAAGGACATGTGCGATTATTATAGGATAATCCATTACATCTACTCGAGAAGCATGGTCAACAAATCATGGAGCTTCACTTATATGACTCAAGATTATTATAGACTGCTGGCCAGGTAATAAGTGGAGAGAAGATAAATATTAGGGATATGATCTATTATGAGATGAGGAACTTCTATTTTTCAAAGACTAAGTTTACTCCAATACCTTATCCTCAACTAATTTCCCTCTTCCTTTAACACTACAACATAAAATATCTAGAGAAGGGATAAAAGAAAGTGAATGTGCCTAGATTTAGGGCTAAACAAATCCATTGCATGAGGATTTCACTGCCACTAGATGATAGAGGGAAGAAGCCACAGAAACGAAAGAGGCCTATGCAAGATGAAGCTGAATCTTTATCTGCTCCTACTGTCACTTTCACTGTACCTTCTTTTGCCCAAGCAGCAGCGCACCATATGGTTCAGCAAAAGCTTAAAAGTTTCAAAGAATAACTGTTGCTCAAATCAAGGAAAGTATGAAGCCATCTCAATCTAAAGCTAACCTTTCTGAGCTGCTCAAGGAGTTTGGCCAACCTTTGGAGAATAAAATGGTCTCAGAAGTGGAAAAACGAATTCAAGCCAGCAAGACTCATTTAGCTCATCTTCTTAAAATCATTTGCTCTTTTGGATAGTATCCCCAATAAATACTTTTGGATGAGTTTTATTGGGAAATGAGCCATAAATAGTTTGGACTCATTTCAAGGCCTAAGTTGGTGTCCCATAGGCCCAGTAGTATACCCTAACGGTTATGTGGGCCAATGTTCAAAAAAACTCAAAAAGTACAAAATTATAAAAATATCCCTATGTTGTAACATTGAACAAAAGATGAATGAAGGGTATTTTGGTCATTTGGACATGGTCAAAATGTCAAGGGTGATACAAGAATAATTGATTAGAGTCAGAATATACCCTGAGGCAGTGTAAAGAAGAATAAAATGACAATTATGCCCTTAAGGTTAATATAGTGTAAAATAATAAACTAAGGGCATTTCAGTCATTTTTTATGGAATGGTAAGCAATAAATATCCAGTCTAACAATATCAGTGGTAGAAAAAATCCAAACATTGGATTTAAGGACAAAATACATATTTTGGAATATTAGAAAAATTAGAATTATAAAACAATTTGATTTTTTTAAAACTGACTGAATCAGTACCGGATTGGACTGAATTTTTCCTATCAGTATTTTCCTATGTCTTGTGCCAAATAAATCCTTATTTGATGTCATGGATGATGTCATTTTTTGGGTTAGTGGGCAAGCTAGTTGAAGATTCAATATGGACCCTTGGAGCACATAGTATTTTGATTAATCTTGGCCTTCCATTTTCAACCAGACTTTTCTATATATACCCCCTTCACAGCCCATTTCGGTAACCCTTAGTAACCTTAGGGAAACTCTACCAAAATTTATTTTGAGTTAGGAGAAAGCATACAACTTGTAGCAAAAAGAAAGGCAATTGTTTCCTTTGATCTTGAACTTTATTCTAGGAAGTTTGCTCTTAGTTTTAAGTGGTTTTTATGGCAATTTTCGTTTGGTGCTGCTGATGGACGTGCTACTCATATGTGGTGGGAATATAAATTTTATGTTATAGATAATTTAGACAAGCCTAAACAAGATAGGATCAAGTAGTATTGACTTGAAAATTCAAGTATGCATGCAATTAGGGTTTTGTGTTCTTGGCTGCCCCTGTACGAATCACTATTCATATGTGAGAATTTCATGATTTTGATTCAATGGGTTTAAAATAAAAAATTATGTGAGGTAAAGTAGAGAAACAAGTGTTAGAAGCATTGGAATCAAAATGAGATTTTTTTTGAAATAAAAAGGGGAGGTTTCGGTTCTGTACAATAACCAAGGAAGGAGTTTGAATTTGGAAATTCTAACTTCATATGGATTCTATATGAAAAATTATTTGGAAATGAATAATGAGAATTTATTTTGGAAAGATGAAAGTATAAGACATAAAATGGATAAAGAATGGAACCTAGTGAGAACCTAGACTTGGAATTGTATTAGAACTAAGTTATAACTTGCTATTGTTTCATAATGACTAGGTTTTGACATTTGTTTGGAAATAAGACCATTTCAAGGAAAGCTTGACAAGGATAGCATAAAAGGTGGCAAGAATACCTAACTATAATCTTATGGTTGTTTAACTTTATGCTTGCTTATTAGTTGTGATTTTTAGTTGAGCTTAAGATGATGCTATGGTGATGATGATGAAGTATGAATGCATGCCACTCCTTGCAATAAATTTCATGACAATATGCATATTAGAGTTTGCTTATGTATGATCATGAAGTAGCTCCCATATCATGATAACATGTTAGACATTTAATCAAGTATGCATAATATTATAGATTGTATGACTTGCTATTGGGATTTTAATGAAATCTCATTCTTTGCATATGAATAACCGTGTTATAGGTACTAGAACCTCAAAGGGGAAAAGGTTAATTTTGATTGAATGAACTTGTATTATAAGCTACTTTGGTTATATGACATTAAGGGATGCAATAGTACATTATGGTGTGTATGTAATATAAGGACCTTATGATGATATTTTCAGTGACTTAACGTATGAGTTATGACGTGAAATTTGGCATGAAAATAGCTAAGATACAGAGTTTTAAATGGATAGCAAGAATGCTATAATAGTACATTATGGTGTGTATGTAATATAAGGCAGTGACCTTATGACAGTATTTTCAGTGACTTAATGTATGATTTATGATGTGAAATTTGGCATGAATATAGCTAAGATATAGAGATTTAAATCGATACCAAGAATGCTTTTATTGGTTAAGTTTTTGAATTTAATATGATTTTTCAAAATTAGAAAAAAATCTGAAATGAGGTAAAACAAGTGTCCAGAGGCAGTGAGGGTTAGACGACAATTTGAAATAGCAAATGAAAGAATTCTTCCACAAAATTTTATGAGCTTAAAGAACACCTCTTGAGATTTAAATCCATAGGTAACACATCTCATTTGGATAAGTAAACAAGGAAAAATAAATTTTTAAATTTAAGGCAAGAAGACTAGAATTTCTAAATTTACCAAATAAACAGTGTTTCTTCAACAAAAAAATTGTATTCATCCAGACTTGAAACATCAGTTTTATATTTTTCTCTCAAATTTAATGAAAGAGATTTCAATAGAAATTAAAACAACTTTATTTCAATTTTTATAGATTTAATTATGAATTTTTAAAGTTGGATCTGTAATATGGAATTACCAAATGAACAGTACCCGCAAATTTAACTTTTGAAAATTTTCTTTTACAAGTTAAAGAGGTTTCAAAATGACTCAAACTACTTCCAATTGAGGATAACTGATGGTAAAAATAAGGACAAAATAGTTTTTACCAAAGCATCCATCATTGAGTGGATTTGATCATATTCAAAGCTTATTTTATTCTACTCGAATAATTGTAAGTTAGAAGTAATAGGTAAATACATACCATATGTGATAAATTGAAAAAGTCTAAATATTGATCACTTCATACCTCATGTAAGTTAGCTGTGATCCCTATCTCAATGATCTCGTGCATATATCGGATTATATAATATCTGCACTCAACATTGCCAGGTTGAAGTCGATACTAATAAAATGGAAAAACACAGAGCATATTAGTGACTAACTTTTGCCATAATAAATTTTTGGAAATTGAAACTTAATTATTTGAAAAGTACTTACTGGAGAATAAATCCATGAAAGATTAGGACTACCAGGATGGCCTCTAAATAAGTTAAAGCCTTGCACAGCCTTATCTCCAATTGAAAAAATAAAGATATCATATAACTTACTACATTTTCATGTTAACAATCTATGAAGAAAAACTCACATGTTGACGATGAAAAAAGTAGAGTATAATGCGTATTACAAAATATGAATAGCATTATATATGAATATAGAGTAATATGTAGGAGTGTGCTAAGTATAAGAGTATACTTACCCTTTAATGTAAGGTGCAAAATATGTCTTCCTCCTGATGCGGGTCATAACGTCAACCATGTATGTAATCTTTGAGCTCCTATCGGTGCCTATCTCTTGGACACGTTAAGGACACATGAAGCCATACATGTCTCTTTTTGCTTATTCCAAGCATCTCTAATAGAAGTAGCTATTGTTAATAGAGAAAGGAGTTAGTATTTGCACAAATAGTTAAACATAAAGTATTAAAATAAAGTTGCAACTTACAATATGGAACACTGGATGACAATTGAATCCAGCTCCTGAAAATTGAGAAATTACACTATGTCATTAATGCCAGGGTGAATTTGTAAATCCCCTATATGGTTAAAACCCTGTATGGAATTGTGAAACTAAGTGCTTCCTCCAATCCTGCTGCCATAGAGTGGAGCATTGATATAGCAAAATATCTCAAGGATATGTTCTCATAAAGAGGCATGAGCTTGCCTACTTTCACCCTCTAAACCTTGGGTTTCTGTGGTACCTTTTCTGATTCTGGGCCCTTAGGGGTTTACTTCTAGGGCACCTTCTCTTGCACTAGCTCTAGTGTGACTCACTTTCTCAATTTGATCATATGTGTTAGCCACATAATATACTGCCTTGAAGCTTGCTCCAATATTTTGACCTTGACAGTGGGGCAGGGAACCTGTGTAGTGCCTGTATGCTTCCTTATATGCTCTACCATGACCTTGACATTGCCATCAGGAATTGGTTTTTGGTTAAGTGTTCTGGCATCCCAGTACACGGTACTATGAGCGATGAATGATATAGTCCCTTAGTCTATCATAATGTAGAGACCACACTTTTCCCCATCTTCCTCTGTGTGCTCAGGGGTAGGGTTTAGATTAGATGGTTGGGAGACAAACTTCTTATTTGCGCTACCCTTCCTACCAGTCATTCTAGGAGAACCCTAAAAAAATAAAACAAAATTAGTCAAGACCAAATACATTTTAAATATCCCTTGAAAAGAAGTAAATGAATATGTTTTTACCTCTAAACTTTAGTCGGTTGTGGGGAAGCCCATCATCATCATCGCCTACTAGAGCCTAGCATCCATAAGCTCTTGGACTCTGTTATCCATCTCGTGGCATATCTTTGCTAACTCCGCTTGATGCTCTACTTTAAATTCATCTTGAACCTTTTGTAACTCATCTTGAAACATATATGAGGAGGGTACGCTTTTTCTTCGAGAGGATGAGCTAAAAAACTCTTTACGTATGACTCTTTTGAGGGCCCCTCTCACTTGACTTAGGTGGTCAGGGGTCCCAATAGCTGTTTCTAGGATGCCCATTCTTTTTTTAGGAACGAAACACCCTTAGGATGCCTGTTGCTCCAGTGCAACCTACAACATATACAAGTTACCAAGTTAAATAAACTTTAGAGCAAGTAATTACACAAATTCTTAGTTACTTACAATCCTCTCAACAACTGTAGTAACCTCTAGAGTAATATATTGTCCCTTCTTCACCCTCACAGCCTTCTATTTTTGTTAGTGAGATGGACGTTAGATACTGATGGATGAAGGGTCTGAGGCAGTAGGGTCTGATATAGTTGCTTATTGCGATGCCTTCAACTGCTCTTGCATCTTCTTTCTCTCAAGGACACTATACCCCCTCGAGACATATAGTGCTGGTACACATTCTTCATGGCTATTTCTTGATTTCTCTTAGAAATAGCCTATGAAAATGAAATAAAGTTAGATTAGTTTATTAAAATGTACATACATTACTAACTAAGTTAATTAAAACCTTATAAGTAGTCTCTTCCTGTTGTTGAAGAAATAATTCCAAGCTTCATCACTAACATTGGGATGTGTCCTTCGGATGCTCCCCCATTTCCTGCCTCGGAGGTAGTCCTTCGTAAGGTTCAACTTAAAGTCCCTCCACTAAATCATATTTCTTTAAGATGCGATAATTCATGCTTCTAGTGGCGGGAATGTCAAAATTTTGCTTTATGGAAGTACAAAAAATATATAAGATAAAGCTGCAATAAAGGACAAAAATCATGAATAAATAAAGTAGATAGGTGGAATATAGAATTAGAAATGTACCAAAATATCCTCCCAAATTATATCCTTGTCTTTATGGTTGATCGACTTCTAGTTAGGGTACACAATGCTAATCTTAGCATGCACTATGTAGCCGACAAAGCTATTTAATGTTGGCCCATTTTGACCAGTTGCCTTCATGTCAGTATCAAACTCAACTGGCAACCTTGTGGGATTTGACCCCTCGTTTGTCCTAGAGACCTCTTTCATATGGGTCCGTCATCTTCCTCTTTTCTTCCCAGATTGACCAGAACCAGAACCTAAACCTGAACTGTCCATCCTTTGTTCAAAAAAATGATAAATAAAGTTTAGAAGATGATGCAACTAACTAGCCAAAATAGTGAACTAATCTCTCAAATTATAACTTCATTGAGCTACTTGTTTAGAAATTAAGAATCTCAAAAGATCACACTATACTCTACTCTTTAAACCTCAATGGCCTAATAACATACACAAACATATATTCATCTTTGTTATATCCATAAATCAACTATCAAACCATCATTTTAACTTGAGCTCATAGTACTGTCAAACCATCCTAAAGACAAGATTTAGTTCTCCCATGGCTTATCGTACTGTCTAAATAAAGGAAGAAAGTAAATTCATAACTTGATCTCTACTATCCTAAAGCCTTATTTTAGAGTTTTTCAACACCTATTACAACAGTTCAAAATTTAGGAATATAAACTAACAAAACTCATTCTATTTTTCAGCAACAAAACACCCAAAACTCCATAACCCACTTCAGTGAATCACTTGCCTACATACCCACAATGCGACATTTACATATTTTATTAACTCATTTAGTCTCTTTTAGCCTTAATCCCAATAAAGAACCAGACCACAAAATAATGAAGTTAAATAGTGACTTACAGCTTTGAAGATTAGAACGATAAATGAGGGAGTTAATTCAACAGATACAGTGAACAACAATGATAGAGTCACCAAAATCAGTTAGAAAATGACAGAAAGTACATTTCGTCCAAGTCTATAGAGGTGGGGCAGAGAACAGGACCACAAGCGGTTGTGTGAAAAGTAAATATGAAACTCACCGCTTAGATTAGGTTTAGTAAATGTTCATAGCTTTTTACGGTGGTTTTTAATAAAACCGCCGTTACATACTTGTAACGGCTGTTGTTAATAAAATCGCTATAAAGTTTTTAACATTTACCGTACCAGATATGAAGACTTTATACAGTGATTTTATTAACAACCACTGTTACAAGTACATGTAACGCAAGTTTTAATAAAAATCGCTGTAAAAGTATTGATCAAGTACTATATATTTGAAGATAACATATATATTATCTTGTATCTAATAAATTAGACAGTAAGTTAGTATGCCAACAGTATTTAGTAATTTGTTGTATTATCAATTTATTGGATAAATTAGACTTCTTGATTGATATTTTTTTCTCAAAATATGCTCACTTTCAATTTCCTTTAAGCTACTCGTTGTTGAACGCGATGCTAATCAAACAAGGTAAAATTGATGTATTAATTTATTGAGTTTTGAACAAGTGGCATCATTTTCAACTATATCAAAATTTATGATGATACCAAACTCGATATAATATAAAAATAGGTTTATTCTTAAGATAACTTTGTACAATTGATCAGAACAATAATAACTGACTTTAGAAAATATTCTATTTTGACTATTCCTTACAAAATATTATAACTGACTATTCTTTACATTTTACAGAAATTCCATCCTATCCGCACGCCAAGCGCCAAGTATCAAAAAAAGGAGATGAATGAAGGTGTGAAGCCTTTCTATAAGATGATGAAGTAGAGTCATCTGAATCTGGGTTATCTGAAAGGTGGTGGAAGCGTAGTTGATTATGTTGGCGATGAAGATCAAAACGGAAACGATTGAAGCTTTCTTGTAAGTTCTCTACCTGCAGGGAGAGCTCTTTAACTGATTTCTCCAACGTATCCATTATGTTTATCAATTATTCTAGACATTTGAGGAGGTCTAGAAATGACGAAGCAAATATAGGGTCTAGGAAAGGATTCTTATCCTCAAAATCATCATGTGATATTTTTTGTGAACAGGAAGGATAAGAGCCTGAAGAGGACGCCATTTTAAGAAAGCTGAAAAGAGAGCAAGACAAAGATGATACAAGAGGAAATGGAAATGGAACAAAAAGTATAATGGAAGGGTATTTAAGATTGAGAAAAAGATAGTTCGTAAGAGGTACTAGTTGGTCTTCCCTCATGATGAGTAAAGATGTTAACAACTGATAAAGAGACAAGAGACGTATACTTTCTTTCTGCAGATAGGGTGCGATGGCGGGAAGGTAGAATGATTGACTTATAATGGTGGTGGTTATAAAAATTGCCGTTATAAGTTCTCGTTGACACTTTTAATGGCAGTTGTATGAAAAACTGTCGTAAAAAGTTTCTAAAATATGAATTTATTTACGAATATATCGCCGCTTTTTTTACAGTGTTTTTACTTTTAACTACCATAAAGTAATGCTATAATAAGTATTTTTTCTAGTAGTGACTGTTCTAACTTTCAAAATATTATTCTCATACGTCAATCTTAAACAATTTTGCATGAGGAATCCAAATATGAGTTTGGATTTATCAAACTCACACTCCTTCCCCATGAAACTGCATTGCCTGAGAGGTTACCTTCCTTTGTGCCAAAATTCTACTTTTGATTCTAATACTTTCAACTTCACTTTCTCAACTTGGTTCCACATAATTTTTCATGTAGAACCCATTGGAAATATTAGAATAATCAAAATCACATCCTATGGTATAGGACTAGTCAAGGTCGTGGCACTCTTCTAGGCAACCTAGTCATAAAATTCAATCCATTATAACCCAGAACCATTTGAATCCTACTCTTTTCTATCCTTTACACACATATCTATCATCATATCTGTAACACCTTAATTCTCACAAGCCTTAGGGACCAAACTATAGCAACTGGAACTACTTTGCCCCATAAACGCACTCATTACAATAGGGAGATTGATAATTATGCTGGACAAATATATATCATCTCATCAATACCTTGATATGAGACGGTTGGACAGCACTATTTAAGCCAAGAGACTAAATAAGGGTTACTAGTGGAACTGGACGATACTTGTAGCACTTAATTTTCTAAAAGGCTTCACTGAATATGCATGCACCCTCTTGTTAAACTGGCATTCACATGTTTTGCACCATTAATCTCATCTCTCTTCCTATATGTCAAAGTAGGGAAGCGAAAGATCTGAAGGCCACCTAAAATTACAACAACAAAAAATAACGTTACGTCCATAAAAGCCTTTGTCTTGAAATGGAACTCGAAAGTTGCCTCACTAAAAAAAATAAAGTTTTGGCGACGACTTTTCAGCGGCGACAAAGAAAGTTTTCGTTGAAAATATATTTTCAGCGGCGACTATAGTTGTCGCCGTAGATACTATGACCTTCTGCGGTGACACATATTGTTGCCACAGAAGGTCATAGTATCTGCGGTGACATATGTGTGTCACGATAGAAAGTCTATAGTTTATGTGACGACAATTTTTTGTTGTTGCAAAAGGTATGATTTAGCGGTGACTTTTATATCCTGCTAGAAGTCTTCATACAATTTTTTCCTAATTTGGAGGGGTTTTAAGCAACTATGTAATATATAGAGATAAATTATTGAATAATGTCATTTTTAAATAATAAATAAAGAAATTTCACATGTAATTGTAATAAGAAGAGATTATACAGATAATAATATGATGTCTGTGAAATAAGGACATGAAGCAGGGGTATGTGTATGAGAGAGATATTATAAATATGTATCAATGAGCATAAGAGTTAGTATGTGTGTGTTAGAGACAATGTGGGGTAAGAGATATAGTGAGGGAGATGTGTGTGTGAGAGAGAGAGAAAAGGAGAAAGAATGGACGTAAAATACATACATATATACATATATACATACATTCTTAGTTATTGTTGCATGTTCCCTCTGTTACCGCATTTCATTTAACATCCCAACTTCTATAAAAATGCTTTATAAGGTATTATTGAGTTTAAGAGTATTTTTCTGAAATTAAAAAGTCTTAAAAGTGAAATTTTAGAGAAAGAATAAATGAAAGAATAATCATTAAAAATACTTTGGGGTTAAGGAAAATTAAGAAAAAATCAGGGGGCTTATAAAATTATGAAAGAGTTTATTTTCCCAAAAGAGACCCAAATGATTTAATAGCTATTTTCTAGAATTAGATGCCCCAAACCCTACTCTTACCCTTCAGCCGTCAGAGTCAGCGTGAGAAACATTGAGAAAGAGAAAGCGAGAGCGAGAGAGAGAGTTTGAATTTTAGTCGGAGGCCGTCGTACTCGGAAGAGAGGTCGAAGAGTGTAGGCAACAGATTCAGACTCACCAGTGACCCTATCGTGGTTGTCTTCCTTTATTCATCCGCCGTCGTTCTTCTCTATAAAGATCTCAGCTGTTGCTAAGATTCCATTGGCTACTGTCAGCTGAGTTGCCATTGTTGGAGGAGGAGGACAGGAAGCTTTGTAGCGCCGTCTACCACCTGAGGTGAGTCCTCTAAAGCCTCTTTCTAGTTGCGCATTGGGCAATCTGATTTGGACTGAACTATCGATCTTGCCACTGCGACATTCTAATATGCTCGTCCGATATAATGCATATCCTGGATGATAAAATTTGATCTAGGTTTTAGATAATTTGATCATATTTGATATTGATTTGTTGATCTTTTCTTGTTGGCGTATCAGATTTACTTTAAAAACTTACCAGCACTGTTTTCTTTGGTATGCTGTGAAACGAACAAAACAACTACTTGACTTTGTAAGCCACAAGTTAAAAGATGACAACATACATAGAACATAAAGAATGGTTTTGCAACAGGATGCAAAACATATACATACACCATATACATCTATGAACAAAACAAATGTAGAGACCTTATATGCATCTATAACAATAACCTTATATGCAACTATAGCAGTGACCTTTATGCATAGACCCTATTATATACATCTATAATAATTGACTGATAAAATCATCTTTCCCAGAATCTAGATCCTGCATCTTCCAAGTACCATCATGTGGTTGTACCGATCCTTTGTTCTAGTCTATTCTCCATGCCTTGGGGATGTGGTACTTATCCTTCAAAACACGCAAGTTCTTGTTAACAAGCGCGATGTCCCTAGTAACATCTAAGTTGAATCCTCCTTTCTTCCCTTGTGTTCTCGCAACCCCATGCAAGTAAACTTCCAAATTATGCCAAACTTTCACACCCCTGAATGCTTCAAGAACTTGTGGAAGTGTGAATCTCCAACCCGAGGACTTGCAAATATAAATGCTGTCACTGGACAAGCTTTCTGAGATTCATCATCCTCTTTGATGTTCAAGCTATTGCTGACTATATCCACTGCATTTAGTGTTGCTAGTGCAGCTCCTAAACTATGCCCAGTTGCTTATGCTAATTTCTTCTCCTTTGAATTCATTGGGGAGCCTTTTGATCTCAGTTATGACCTACACAAAATTAAGAATCCAAAAGTTGAATCACTTTCCAAAACTATTTGGCAACCACAATACATGTTCATATAAATTACATATTCTCTTTCAATCAAAGTAATTAATTAACTGGTTTCTCACGCTTGTTCTGTTGAAGGCTGATGGGTTTGTTGCTGTGTAAATAGAATAAAATCCTTGATGCACTTTGCACTTAGAGTCATCATTATGACCAAAAATACATGGAGCTTCACCAAGAAAGAACTGAAAATCCTTGATCCATTCCATGATCTGATTAGTTCCTCTCCAAGCAATCACAATGTCCCTCTTTCCTAACACAGCTTTGCCTTCATCAGTAGCCACATATAGCTTTGCCTTCCTAACATATCCAATCCAATTTTATTCTTCAACATTGCCATATATAGGAACATCAATCTCTACTGTTGCATACAGAAACTTTGTTACGTCATACTTGAGTGTGTAAATATTTCTCAAGTTTTATTATCAGTATATTAATTATATTTTGTTTCTCATATTTTATTTATTTAACATTGCTGATTAATAATGAATCATTTTAAACTCATTCAACGAATTCTTCATTGAAAAACTGAACACATTCTTATTTATTTGTCTCCTTAATTGCCCTTGACTTGAGTTTGACTATTTTGTTCTGGGAATTAATTTCTAATATCTGAAATTGTTTTTTATTTTATATATTAAAATCAGTTATATATATCAAATGTTTGTTTCTATCCAGCCACGCCATCTTTAAAAAATGTCTTGCAGCTCCTTGGTAATGAATCTTCAACACCTCATTACTTTAAATTTCTATTAAACAAACACATGAGGTTGTCAATTAAACTCGCTAGCTAATAGTTCAGGTTAGACTAGAAATATATATATATTTTTGTAGGATATATCAGTATTAAAGAGAGGTCGAGGTGGGAAAGGTCTTTCTGTTACATCTTATGACTCAAAATAGTAGTGCAGATAAGTTTATTTCAATTTTATAATAATTGATTTACATCGCATGTAACATTTAATTGTTTTAATTCAACTTTAATGATAGGCTCTTCTAGTGGAATTAACAAGCGTAGAGGAGTTTATAAGTCTATTAACGTGAATTTGAGGACTGCACAAGGAGCAAAGATTTGAATCAAATTTTTAGATTCCATGTCAAGAGCAATCGGTCTAGAAGCAAGAGACTATTATTGTGATTTAACTCTTAGAACCACAGTCTCTTTTAGGGATAGTGGAGGTAACTGGAAGAATATTTTGTTTAAAATATGGTCAAGATATGATTTTAAAAATAAAGATATTATTTATGTCAAATTTTTATACTTAGTTTATTTATATTATTATATAAAGTGCTTATATTTATTTGTTTCAGGATAAATTTGAACCTACTAATGTAATTAGTAAAAAAAAAGTTTCATATAGCTATATCAATTATTTTATAAAATGCATTCAGAAATTGGAAGACCAATCTGCACTCTCACTATAAGAAATATGAGACTGATGAGGATAGGTTGACTGATCATCCTCAAATTATTAGTTTTCAAGATTGGGAATATTAATATATTTTAAGTCTGACATGTTTAAGGTACCTCACTATCCTTCTAAATAAATTATATTTTTTGTTTCAATAATTAAATTCTTATTAATTATCAAATTTTATTGTAGAACAAAAGTGCAAGAAACACGATAAATCGAGAAAAACAAATGACTAAACATACTTGTGGTCCTCGATCATTTGCAGAGATTGAGTATGCTACAGTAAGTTTAATCTATCACCACTATAATTTAAGTTTTTAATCTTTTTTATTTTAAAATATATTCTTTGTATTTTCTTGTATGTTATTATTTTGTAGAGACATCCTACTACTGGACAACCTTCCCCTCCTGACCAGCTATGGGAGATAACACATACTAGGAAGATATTAGATGGACAAGTAGTATGGGTTGATTCACACTCTGAATAGATTCATGTATGCATTGTAGTTTAATATTTTATTTTGATTTAGTTTTATTTTTAATCTAATAGTTTCATATGTTTTGATTATAGAGTCGTATGCATAAACTTTCTCATCAACAAGACCAAGATTTAGAGAGTGATACTCGAATGATGTCGAAGGAAATATTGGCGACAGTTCTTGGTGAGAGGTCAGGGTATATAAAAGGGAAAGGGTATGGAGCGGAGCCTTCAAGGAAGAGAAATCGCCCTCAATCTAGTAATAGTTCAGTTGTGCAGAGTGTGCGTGCCCAATTGCAGGAAGAGTTTGATAAAATATTTCAAGAGGAGAGAGACAAATGGAGGAAGAGCGTGCAAAGATGGAAGAAGAGAATGCAGCAGAGCGTGAAAAGATGCAAGAAGAGCGTGAACAATTCAAACAAAGACTAATGGAACAAATGGAGCAAAGGATACAAGATGAATTCGCTGCCTTGATGTAGAGGGGGCAATCACATGCGCCTACTTCTTCTACTCCTAATATTGGTCCTTCTATAAAATGTTTATGTATAAATTAAATAATTTTATTTTAATTTTAAATATGTTTAAGTAATTGAAGTAATTTGATATTTTATACGATGATAGAAATTATTTATCAATGTTATTAGATTCTAGTTTATTTAGTTATTTATCATTTATTATTTTTGTGATTAAATTATATTTTTTCATATAAGAAAAATTATAAAAAAATTTAAAAAATAATAAGAACTTTTAGCGGCGACAAAATTATTGCTGCAGATTATACTTCAGGCGGCGACTTTGACATAACTTTCAGCGACAACTTAGTGTCGCCGCTTTTGACATAACTTTCAGCAGCGACTTTCAATTGTCACTGCCAATGCGTATAGGCGACAGTCTCATAGGCGGCGACTTGACAGTGACAGGATATCGCCGCTAAAGGTATTCAGCGGCGACTTTTGTATCATCAAGTCGCCGCTGAAAGTCAATTTTTTTGTATGGCCTCCATCTTGGATTTTGTGCTCTCCAATATCATCGTCTTTGGATTTGCAATGAACTGTAACGTCCTCAAGTGGATCAAGCTTGCTACCTGATCTGGGAAATAAGACGGTGGAGATGGTGATGGAGTTGGGGAAGAGCACGGTGAGAGGAAGACCGTTTAGGAGAGAAGAAAATGACATCATGGAGCTTACTTGGACCATCTTCATCTAATGTGGCACTAACAAGGATGGGATTATAGAATGGATGAAACAATAAAGATTGAGTCATGACGAGTGAAACTGTAATAATTGAGTTACAAACTCGGTAAAACTATAAGAACTAAATAATTAATTCTCTTTAAATAAGAATATATAAGAAGTTTAGATGATCGTTTTAATACATCAACATAATGCGATAGTATTAATATATAATTACAATAAGTTCCAACCCGCGCAAATGCGTGGGTTCTGGTCTAGTTTTAGAGAACACGTAGGCGTAAACTTTGCAAGGATATCGCTTCTCCCCAGGAATATTCTTAAGCATCCTAGTGGTACATGCAATACTCTGAAACTCTCAAACACATACACATGAATATATATTTAAAAATATAATTTTCTAACAAATTGAAAATAGTTGATTTATTTTCTAAAAAATTAAGGATAAAACTAATTCTTTTAAAATGTGTGAATTACTAGAATTATTCTATATTCAAGAGCGAAAATGGAGAGTATATACTTCAACTTTAAACATGAATTTGAAAACTAAACAAATTGGCCAGTTTAACTGGTTGAACCGGTGTAAAGATGAGAGAGAATCAAGGGAAGAAATAACTAGCCCTAAACCGGTTGAATTTTTTTTTTAAAACAATTAATTAATATTTTTAAGTTATAATTTATGCATTTTGGTCTTAAGAAGCATGGAGAAATACAGAAGGATGGAAAAATAAGCAAAAATATCTAATTTATTCTAAAATTATAAATTATAAAATAAATATACTTTTTCAATAAATAATATAAAGTATTGATGTATATTCCTAATTTTTAACTGTACATTACTTTATTTAAATTTAATAATCATTTTTATGTTTATAGATACTTATTTCTTTGTTAATAAAATAATATATTATTCAAAACATGTCAATTTATTGATAATTAGTCAGACCACGATCCAACTATTTAATCATGAACTAGCGTCTTGATTGATTTAATAACCGGTTTTATCATAATATTGGTTTTAAAACAATTATTCTGCCTTTGATAGGCTAGTTTATAAGAAGGGCATATCTAAAAGGTGAAGATAGCATCTTTAATTAACTTTCTTAATTTTTGTGAAAACCCTAAACTTTATGGAGTTAGCTTGTCTCCTCTACCCCTCCTCTTTCCTTGACAACCATTGGATTAAAATCTTAATGGTCCATATTTAACATCTATAAATTATTTTTAAATTTTATTTAAACAATATATATAAATAAATTTAGAATGTTAAAATTTAATCTGAACAATTTACAATTGTTGTAAAAAAAGTGAAAAAAATTACTTTATAATAATAGTCTACAGTTGTGAACTGTCCAGAATAAATTTTAACAGTTTAACTTTATTTATATAATTTTTATATTATTTTAAAAATGTTAAATCAAGATCATTGAAATTTTAATCTAATAATTGTGAAGGGAAGAGGAGCGGAAGGGTAGAGGAGAAAAGTTAACTCCAAACTGGAGGTATATTCAATGAAATTGGGAGTATTGCAATATCATTTAAAGTAGGACTCACAAGAATTTAAATATCAAAATTAAAATAGAAATATACGACCATTGATAATGCAAAAATTTAGGGTTATTGCTAAAATGTTGCGTTAAAGGGTCATTTTGTTCACGAAATATTTGTGCCAGTGCAAAAACGAGGCCATGTCGTCCTTGCCATTAAAAAAATTGCTCTTATACAAGTACTTTCAAGACAAAATTACCCTTTAACTCTAAAATATTCAGTTTTAGTCTAGGATTTGATAATGGGATTGTATTAATTTTAGCACTTACAAATTCTAACAAATGTAATTTTTAATATTATTGAGCTCTTCCCAAACATTTTTTATCAGTACACTATGCCCCAGAAATGCATTCATTACAATAAGGAAATTGTTTATTGTGCTGGAAACATATATTATCTCATCAATACCTAGGTATGAGACAGCTGGACGGTGCTAATATTTGATGTATTATTTAAAGCAAGAGACTGAGTAAACGTTGCTTGAGGAACTGAATGATAATTGTAGCACTTAATTTTATGAAAGACTTCATTGAATATGCATGCACCCTGTTGTGAAACTCCCCATTGACATACTGTGCACCATTGATCTCGTCTCTCTTCGTATATGTCGAAGTAGTGAAGCGAAGGATCTGAAGGCCACCTAAAATTGCAGAAGAACAATGTTACGTCCACAAAAGCCTTTGGCCTGAAACGGAACTCGAAGCTTTCTCTCTCTCTGATAGTGTGCTCTCCAATATCATCGTCTTTTGATTTGCAATGAATAGTAACATCCTCAGGTGGATCAAAACTATTGTGGATTCGTACTGTTACCTTTGGAGGAAACAGTACCCATGCCTTCCCACCCTTCAACGTTGCTGCAATTACCATAAGCAACAGAAGCAAAGACTTCATCTTTGGAGCCATGATGATTCACCTTTCAGTTTATATGATATGACAAGTTCATCTCCCACACACTTCTTATTTGTAAATGGGTATAAATAACATTAATTGCACCACCCGCTACATTAATTTATTGTGCCAATAATGATAATAGATTTTACCAAAGTCATCTTTTTTTCCCCTTATATGATTATATATGAAGTCAATGCTTTTAAATATAGGAACAAAGGTGCATTCAGTTTTGTTTCTTTCAGTGAGAAAATGGCGTACCTAGAGAGTGATCTACTACATTGAATACTACACTAAACCAAATTATAATTGGACACGGTTATGGACACACAACGAATACATAATTGGAAGCACCTGCAAAAACACAATAAAATATATGTGATTCGAGTAGTATTCGAGGACACTATCCATCCTTAAGAAATATTCTGCTACTTTTCAGTAAATTAGGAAGTAATACTCCCCAAGTTTATATGAACCCTTCCTGCATAAAAGCAGGGTGACAAAACAACAGAAAAATCACTGTAACTCATGAAAGAGACAAGAGGAGAGCTTAGGGATAAAGTTTAGTGTCACTTGACCTTAGTTTCTAACCTCAGTCTTATTGACACTACACTTTACATTGCCTCTTATAAGCAGAAAATATATGACCATTGTGGAGTCATAATGGTAATTAAAGAACGTCTTATGAAAATTAAATTGGTAGTTACAAAACTTATATTTATGATGGTTTAATTCAATAAAACCATTTAAATGTCATTATAACCAATCAATTAAAACACAAAAGCTCTAACAGTTAGTTGAAAGAGTCATTTTCTTAGCATTTTTACTAGCTCAAGCTCATATTTTGATGTACACTTGGGCCTCCCCAAATCTTGAGCAATATGAGACTTCTTCCTTTAACTTACTCACACAAACTTTACAACAGTCTCTCACATGTGTCAAAGTAAGCCATATTAGCTGAGTTACACATGAGTATAAGCATTATATCTGGTGGGACTCTGACTATTAACCAGACCTAGACTAATAACACTTAACACATAAAAAGATATCAGTGAAGCTTACTTCTATGAACCAACAAATCTTGAGTGTGTACTATAATAGTTAAGTATTCCTTTCAAGTGGCCTATAAATAAGAGATCCCAAGAAAGATTTAAGTATTCCTTTCAAGTGGCAACTTAATTAAATTTGCGAGCCTATAATAAAATATTTTTGCGTTTTTGGAGCCTTGGAGAATTCTAGAGGCTAGAGGCTGAAGGCATGTGGGTAAGTCACTGGGTCTTGAGTTTTAATTTTTTTTTTTTTGGATTTATAGAGTTTTAAGTAGTTTGGGAATAAGAGCATTAATTATAATTATTTTGTAGGTTTGGTAAATTTACATTTGCGCCTTTGTTAACCATTGGATCGAGGCAAAATTTGGTAAGCACATCCATGATGTCTTATTCGTCATATCCAACGGTGGCATTTGCAATTAGATTTCAACTTCATATTGAGCCCTTTCTTGGATTTTGCTAATAGAATCTGAAGCGATGAATTAATCTTTGTGACTTCGATCACAGTTGGATTAGGTCAAAAATTGGGTAGTAGCCTCATGACGTCCTACTAGTTGATTTCAATAGTTTGATTTTGGATTTAAAGTCTAAGTGAGAGTAACTGAATCCAAATTTAATTAGCTCTCATAGTTATTCCCAAGACAATTTAGGAAACGAATCTCTCATTGAATCTTTATTGTTTATTTTAGTTTCACAGTGGCTAGTTTTGGGATTGTCTAGGAATGTGCTAGAGTAATTTGGTTTTAAAACGAAAACCAGGTAATGTGGTTCTTACTCTCTTGTGCTATTGCCTCTATGAGGCTTTAGAACGAGTAAAGATCTTTAGGAAAATACTTCAAGTGATTTTGTGATAGAATAACTTGTAAATTGATGAGAATACTTGTTGAAAATATGGATTAGCCTTGTGAGATATTATATGATAGAAAGCTGTGAACTTTGGAACCTTATGCTTGGATATAGAACCTGTTGTTGAACTTTTGTAATTTCTGATTAATTGTGTAATTTGCTGCAGTGAGGGGTCCAAACTCTACATTTATTATTTGTGATAAATATTACTTTGTGAGACATGCTAGAACTTGTAATATTGCTTGTTAACTGTATTGTACATCTAGGATTTGGGATCATGAGCACTGAATGATAAGTAATTATTGTGAATGGAATCTGACTTGCATATATGCCTACGTGAATTGTTGTGACTTGGGTTGTATTGTTGTAATTGAATTGAATTGAATTTGTATTGTTGCTTGTTAACGGTATTGTACAGCTATGATATGAGATCATGAACACTAAATTGTGAGTAATTAATGTGAATGGAATTCGACATGCATATGTGGTTACAAGATCTGTTGAGATTTGAGTTATGGCACTGGTAATATGTGAATTGAATGATATACAGGGGAAGTGATGTGATTGATGATATAATCTCTACTACATGATTTGCCTCCATAATGTGCATTATGGTTGGCCATTTGAGAGGGCAATACACCCTCATTGAGACACTCTAGATGTCTCCTGGGGCAGCATACCCCGAAGGCAGTAAACCTGTTAGGATACTTGGCAGTAAACCCACTGGAGCAACATACCCCTTTTCTAGAGGAACCAATGGCCCACATGTACTCTACCAACTTTGGCGTCTCTGCATCACACTTATGGGGGAGTTTGCGAGAGTCGACAGTCACATGGTCTATAACTTAACCCATGGGTTCAAGTCAGCTGTTATAAGGAAGTTATAAGGCGAGAATTGAATATAAAATAAATATGAATGAATATGATAAATGCATGATTGTTAAATTCGAATGATTGAGATGATTGTATAATTGTTGATATTGGCCACTAGTTCTTTGTACTGTTTAATAGATGTTGCTTATTATGAATCCTTAATGTATATCTTTGGTTCACTTGGCACCTCACAAGGGTACTAATAGGTTAGGTGGGTAGGAATTTTTGTTACTAAAACAATTGTCTTACATCGTTACAATTTACCATTTTTAGGTGAGAGTAGAAGAGGAGGCACAGTGGGGAAGGCATCGGATGTGTTAAGTCACATTGTTGGTGACTGCACCTTGTAGTTATTATGGTCTATTTCAGTTTTGATTTGCCACCTAGGAATTTGAGCATGTTTAATTATGATTCATGCACTACTGTCATTTAATCTTTGGGTTGTTGACTCTGTTAGGACTTAGTTAGTCTTTATGGAATTATTTATGAGAAATTTATTATGGAACCAAATGTGAGTATTGTTGTCAATTAGTTATTCCCTGTCTGAGCTATACAATTGTGTCAACCAGGTATATTAACAGTTTAAATAACCATGTTAGAGGTTGAGCCCTTTACTAACATGGTTAAGGCTTTGAGGTAAGGTTTTCCTTTTTATTACCATCATATAGGCCAATGGTAGTGGATTCATTTTCATATCATGGTAATTCCATAATGAATGAATGAAAATTGTAGGTAATCCATTCTCCTTACCCCAATAAATATGTGATGCAGGACGGGTAAGGGGAAAGGGAGAGTAGAGAGAAGAGGAGAGAGAGATAAAGAGACTAGAGGATGGAGGATAGCAAGAAGGAGGGAGAAACTAGACGAAAAGGGAGAGAATGAGGCAATAACAATGATCAATATTATTCAATTCATAAGAAAGCAAATGTTGAGATCCTATTTATATGCCTCAATCTAACTCAAGGAATTAAATACAAAATATTCTAGAATGCAATTAAATTAAATAGGATTTAATGGCAGAACATTGTAAAAACCTAAAATTCAATACAAATAATAATTAATAATAAAAGATAAAAATCAATCAAAATTAAAACCAAATATTCCATAATAATACTAAATATATGAAATCCTAAATAAGTCATTATTCCATATCCCATCATATGTATGTATCTTGTGATTGTGTTAAGTATAGGATATGTAGGATGTTACATCACCCAACCCTCCAAAATGCATTCTAGCCCTTTCCCACACCATAGGATTTTTTTTTTCTGCCAAACCACACCATATGAATGGATTAATAATTTATTTTAATACTAGCAGAACTAACAAATGACTTATTTTTACCTATATGAACTTTCTTCATGTGATCACCAATCACAAATGTTAGGTTGATCATCGCTTAGTTTCAAGTTAGCTTTAGTCTTATTCCCCTCAATATTTCAATAGTTTATTTCATCCCAGGGTTTTGTTAACAAAACCGATAGGTCTACTTTTGACTTTACAAAATCGATTGATATAACTCTATAATTTATGTGAGCTTTTTTACATAGTACCTCAAACGATGTCAATTTATACCATTGTTCTCTACAATGGCAATTGCCTTTTAGCAATCACATTACATTAAATGCCAGCTTTACACCAAAATATTATTTAGCTACTAGTGGATTTTTCCTCATTTAAATATAAAATTCAGTTAACATCTATGTATATATAATAGGAATCTAGTATACATAATACCAATATTTATGTACCATTTAAAAAAAATTCCATTCACCTACTCAAACATAATTTATACACACTACAATTTATTATTCACATTAATCATGCATATTTATACTAAGATAAATATATACCCACAAATAATGATATAATAAAAATTAAAATATATTTATCTCTCCACTGGATAAACAAGTAAGTTTTCATGTCCACATAATGCTTGTTTCACACAACACAATTTTTTATAATTCATAAAATTTGCTCTCAATTAGTAAATAATAAAGCCTCCACTCTATTAATTTTGTTAATCATAACACACACCTTGTCATTTATAAAATGATGCTAGCAATAATTTTGCAAATATAAAATGAAGCATATATTTTATAAGGTAAGGTACGCCACATATCAGGCACCCCAACACTTTTAAATATCTCAGTTATATATAAAAAGTATTTTTCACATCTTGTCAACAACAATTCTGGTTAATTTCCATTCTAGCAATAAATAACCTGAATTGTATCTCAAAAAGTTTAAATCCGCACAGTTTGTTTTCCAAACCAGATCACCACATGGATATGGTTTCATATATAAAATAGCCCATTCACATGTGAAATATTTTCTCCAAAAATGTCACGCTTCACCAAATTTTTAATATTGCAACTACACCTTTAATATTGCCCAATTCTAATTTTTGGGAAATTCCAAATCTCAATCAATGCATAAAACCGGAAATATAAGATGGCAATTTATTATTTTTACCTTCCCTAAATCAAAGGCTAATTAAGCTCAAGACTGTTTTCACATCCACACAGATAGTTCTTGCTTCCCACCAATGACAATAATAGTCACATAATCACCAGAATTTTACTTATAAAACCAAGATTCAACTTTGGTTTCTCACGGACAAATTATTAAAATCATTTCATTATCCAAAACCAATAAAACCATAGCATTTCCACCCTTGACAGCTTAGCAAAGTTGCCAATAAAGCCTCCAATTAGAAGCACTTAAATTCACTAACGGAAAATAATAATGATAAATAATTTTGCCATGCAATGGAAAGGAATTATTAATAACAAATAAAATAGTAGAGGATTGTTGTAAATTTTATGTGTGTCAGAGAAAAATGACTCATTGCTCAAAATTTGGGGAGGCCGAGTGTACACCAAATTTTTACTCCCTCTAATCTTTTTTATAAGCGATAACTACTCAAATTATGTGGATCAAAATGTCAGTTAAAATTAATTAGTAGTAAATGTGTTATAAATGTAATTTATTTTTTAAATATATCTTTATTTATGAGAATGATGGGTGAAACATGTAACTAATTAGAAGGTAAAGATAAAAAAGTTATTAAATTTTTAAACAAACTTAAATTTTTACTTATATATAAGACCATAAGAGAGAATGTTGCTTATCAAAACGATTGGAGGGAGTAATTTTGACCGGAAATAAATTCACTAACTGAAGGAATAAATTACTGACTTTTTCAAATGCAATAAAGCCTATTAAAACATTCCATATTTTCTAATATATATATATATATATATAACACTCTACGCTTTGCCTTGAATATAGCAAAAATAAATTAATAATTTAAAATAATATATTTCAAAATCAAAATACTTCTACCAATTAATGGTCTTTTATTGCCTCATTACTCATGAACATACTCCTACATTATCTCCAGGATATGAGACTGTTACTGAAAAATAATTTCATCGTTAAAAGACATTAATCAAGATGATTATGCTGCAGAATTTAATGGGCTTACCTTTCCACTATCAATTTGTTAATTGCCCACTACACACATTCAATATATACTGCAGGGACATGTTCAACATAAATACATATTTTATTAGAAAATCAATAAACCACTTAATTAAATGTTACACATATTTGGCTTCTCCGATTTTTTTTTCCAACCACAACATCATTCGTCATTAAAAAAACACATCAATATTCAAGCACCACATTCCTACTGTTGTCAGTTTTATCAATGCCTCATATAAATATTATTCTATCCGGTCCTATTTATGAACTTCAAATAACTAATTTATGTTGATTAAGAAATTAGTTAAAAATAATAAATATATAAGAGATATATTTTCTTTCTCAACTATACCCTTATTCATAAAGAGGATAAATAAGAAAGAGAATAAGTGAAAAATAGATGATAGAGAACAAGTAAAAAAAGAGATAAGAAACATATAATTAATTAGGGATAAAATTTAAAAAAATACAATAAATGCTTACATAACCCAAAATAAAGTTTTTAAAAAGGACCATAACATTTCACAAATTTAAAGCTTATAAACATGAGCTAAGGGAGTATATAACAACCATAGGTTTACCTGAACATATATTAAAGACATCAAACCAAGTTTGACTTGGAATATTACCCACCACATGATAAGGAGGAAGTGGATGGTGTAGGTATCTTGTTCGCCAATTCCTCAATATTATATATTGAGTTTTAAAACTTTTATTCTACCTTCCAAAAACAGGAGAGAACATAATCAGCGAGCATGGTGAATAAATATAAGTGAGTGTAAACTAAAAGAATACTCCTTGTCGGTCAAATCCTCAAACGTTTGGTGGGAACCGTTTAGAAAATGCATCACAACCATTCCCAAAAGTACGTTCTATCAAATTGGGTCCAAGATAAGTGGAGAATATCTCCTAATATTATTGGAAACACCTGCAAAAATACAAGAAAATATATGTGGTTCGAGTGGTATATAAGGATACTATGTTTAGGAGATATTCCACAACTCCTCAATAAATAAGGTAGCAGTGCTCCCCATGATTAAATAAATCTTTTCAGCATAAATTACTCATGAGAAGAGAGAGGAGGAGAGCTCGAGAATAGAGCTTGGTGTTACTTGACTTTAATTTTCTAACCTCAGTCTCATTGACACTACACCAGTACCACTACAAAAAAATTGATTTTCAACGGCGACAAATACCTTTAGCGGAGATATTTTGTCGCTGTTAAGTCACCGCCTATGAGACTATCGCCTATACACATTAACGCCAACAATTGAATGTTGTCGCTGAATGTCAACAATTAGCGGCGATATTAAGTCGTCGCTGAAAGTTCAAAACAAAGGCGGCGACATATATTGTCGCCGCTGAAAGGTGATATTAACTTTTAAATTCTTTTCTCTAATTTTTCTTATATAAAAACGTGTAATATAATAATAAAAATAAAAAATTAATAAATAACTAAATAAATTAAAATATAATAACATTGATGAATAATTCAAATCATCCTATAAAATATCAAATTACTTCAATTACTTAAACATATTTAAAAAGAAATAAAATTATTTAGTTTATACATAAACATTATATGGAAGGATCAATAGTAGGAGTAGAAGAAGTAGGTGCCTATGGTTGCCCCCTCTGCATTAAAGCAGTGAATTGAGCTTGTATCCTTTACTCCATTTGCTCCATTAGTCTTTGCTCGAATTGCACACGCTCTTCTACCATCTTTGCACGCTCTGCCTCCATTTTTTCTCTCTCCTCTTGAAATTTTTTATCAAACTCTTCTTGCAATTGGGCACACACACTTTGCGCAACTGAACTATCACTAGATTGAGGGCGATTTCTCTTCCTTGAAGGCTCTTCTCTATACCCTTTCCCTCTTACATGCCCTGACCTCTCACCAAGAACAGTCGTCAATATTTCCTTTGACATCATTCGAGCATCACTCTCTAAATCTTAGTCTTGTTGCTGAGAAAATTCATGCATACGACTCTATAATAAAAACATATAAAATTATTAGATTAAAAATAAAATTAAATCAAAATAAAATATAAAACTATAATGCATATATGACTCTATTCAGATTATGGGTCAGCCCATACTATTTGTCCATCTAATATCTTCCTAGTATGCGTTATCTCCCACAGCTGGTCAGGAGGGGCAGGTTGTCCAGTAGTTGGATCTCTCTACTAAAGAATAACATACAAGAAAAAATAAATAATATATTTTAAAATAAAAAAGATTAAAAACTTAAATTGTAGTGGTGATAGATTGAATTTACTATAGAATAGTCAACCTCTACAAATGATCGAGGACCACAAGTGTGTTTAGCCATTAATTTTTCTCAGTTTATCGTGTTCCTTGCACTTTTGTTCTACAACAACATTTGGTAAGTAATAAGAATTTAATTATTGAAACAAAAAATATAATTTAGTTAGAAGGATAGTGAGGTACCTTAAACATGTCAATCTTAAAATATATTAATAACCATTCCCAATTTTAAAAACTAATAGTTTGAGGGGGGTCAGCCAACCTATCCTATCAGTCTCATATTTCTTATAGTGAGAGTGCAGATTGGTCTTCCAATTTCTGAATGTATTTTATAAAATAATTGATATAGTTATATGAAACTTTTCTTCAGTAATTGCATCTATATGTTCAAATTTATCCTAAAACAAATTAATATAAACACTTTATATAATAATATAAATAACTAATATAAGTATATAAATTTGACATAAATAATACCTTTTTTTCAAAATCATATCCTGATCATATTTTTCAAAAATATTATTCCAGTTACCTCTACCATCCCTAAAAGAGATTGTGGTTCTAAGAGTTAAACCACAATAATTAGAAAATTCTCTTGCTTCTAGACCGATTACTTTTGACATGGAATATGAAAATTTGACTCGAATCTTTGCTCCTTGTGCGGTCCTCAAATTCACATTAATAGACTTATAAACTCCTCTGCACTTGTTGATTGCACTAGAAGAGCCTATCATTCATGTTGAATACTGTACAATTAAATGTTACATGCCATGTAAATCAATTATTATAAAATTGAAGCAAACTTACCTGCACTACTATTTTGAGTATGGGGAGTAGGGGGAGAGTTGGCAGGCATTTTCTCAAGTTGTTGTTGCAGGGATCGAGGTGAAATAATAGGTCTTGATTGAGGTGTAGAGCATGTACCTCGGCTATTTGTGTTATCATGAGATGTAACAAAAAAATCTTTCCTACCTCGACCTCTCTTTAATACTGATATATCCTACAAAAATATATATTTTGTGCATGCATGACTCTCACAAGTCTGGAAAAGATTTCAGCAAACACTTTGATGGTTCTTTGCATCTATGGAATGCTTGGAAATAGAGGATGGATGTAATTTCCTTATATCTAAACATAGATAGTTGCCAATTTCACAGCACAAGACCTTCAATACCTATTATTTAATTGGTCTGCCCTGGTTTGTCCTTTGATAGTTGCCAATTCCTCGTCATGCCAGTTATTTATAATGTTTTGGACCTTGTGTGAGATCTCCCATGATTTTTAATTAATGTTTACTGCATACAAATTTGGTACATGACAGGGTGGATCAACAGCTTTTGCTAACATGAAGAGAGTATGGCTTTCGAAGAAGTTCTCTTACATTTATGAAGCTAGTCCTTCTACCAACTTGGCCTTCTTTATGCAATCTTTGTATGGCCATTCTATTGGTATATGATAAACTTATAAACTCTTACAGAAGTAAAATTGTTACACTGGAAAATGCAAGCCAATCACCTAATTTCACAGATTTATCACCCAACTATGACGTTGATTTGGATGTTCAAGCTTTATTCTGTTTAATGATATCACCTCAAATCCGTAAATTTAAAATGCAGAGAGGAAAAAAATGGAGACTTCATAATTCATAATTTATCACTGAAATTTCACTAGTTACTGGTACATAATGTTTGCAAGTTCAAGTATGGTTGTACATCCGTCTCTATTTACTTGTACTCATAGGAAAAACGCACACAAACCATGGAAAACGCACACAATTTGAAATTTGGAACAGAACATATATATAGGAACAAAATGGAAATTCAATACCTTTTTATTTCAATATATTCAATGTTTTGATCCTATGCAGGTTACATGGTTGGCACTGCCTCCTTTTTGCACAGATTGGGTGGCCTCTATTGTCTATATGAGACTCAACCATTTAAACCTCCTTTCAGAATTTATCTATCCCTTGGTATGATCTACTTTTCCCTGAATGATTGAAGTGATAGATTCTTCAACCTCTTCATTCTTATCTACTTATCTTTTAGTGCTAGCCGCACTCTTGCATTTGGTAAGGCAGGTATTAGAAAGACTCACACTAAGATACAGTGACATCAAGATACTGGGTTCATAACTCTGGCTTGTCTGCTAGTTTCTATTTTGACCCGGTATCTATCTTTCTTTTACAGGAGAGTTAAGAAAACTTAGACACCCTGTTGCCAATGCCTCTGTTTATAGGAAATCAAGGTTACAAACACACACATACAAGCTCCCCTGTTCGGTAACCTTGTTCAGAAATATCGAAGATCATACAACAACCATATTTTGAGATTAAAGCTTGTTTTCATGTTTTTAAGCTTCATTAATTACTTAATCAGTGATTTAATCTCAAAACCTCAAATTTAAGCGGTTAGAAACACTTCAAAACGCATAGCCACAGCAAATCTACCAGCAACCCTAATGTCAAATGATTTTGGTTCAGTTTGAAGTCAGAAAACTCGAATACTTACTCATTTTCATTGAATCAACCAAAAGCTACTCAAAATCTTGACTTTAATCGGTGACCCATCCCATAATCGAAAGAAAATAAAGGAGACAGATTGAAGACGGAGTCGGAGAACTCACCTCAGATGGCCGACGACGTCACAAGCTTGATCTCCGTCCTCCAACGTCACAATCCTCTGGTCCTTCCCTCGTGCTCTCCCTCTGTCTCCCGATCTCGATGTTTCGATTTTCTCTGAAGCCGTCGACGCTGAGGAATAAGGAAGAGAAGGAGATCCTGAAATATTAAAATGTATTAGCTGCGACAAAATAAAATCGCCATTGAAAGTCTTACTTTCAGCGGTGACTTTGTCGTCGCCACAAAAATTATGACTTTCAGCGACGACAAAAAAAGTCATGGCTGAAAGTCTTACTTTCAGCGGCTACAAAACAAGTCGCCGCTGAAAGTCTTACTTTTACCAAATGTTTTTTACGTAATAATCCTCTTAATAAAAAATGATATTTTTCCTCCAATAGCTTATTCAACTCATTAGGGAATTTTTATAAAATTTTCTGGGCAAATGATAACCTCTAACTATTTTTCTTGAATTTTCTAAAAAATAGGTATTTAATTCCTGAAAAATAGCTATTAAATCATTTGGGTCGCTTTTCGGGAAATAAACTCTTTCATAATTTTCTAAGCCCCCAAAATACTCATTTTATGATTTTTTTCTTAATTTTTCTTACCCCTAAAATATTTTGTGATTATTTTTTATCTAAAATTTCACTTTTGAGATTTTTTAATTTTAGAAAAATACTCTTAAACTCAATAATACCTTATAAATTATTTTTATAAAAGTTTGGATGTTACATGAAATGCCGTAACCGAGGGCATATGTAACAGTAACTAAGAATGTATATATGTATGCATTTTACATCCCTTTTTTCTCCTTATCTCTCTCTCTCTCACACACACACATCTCCCTCTCTCTATCTCCTCCCCCACATTGTCTCTAACACACATATGTAACATGTGAATTTTTTATTTATTATTTAAAAATGACATCATTCAATAATTTAATTATATATATTAGATAGTTTATTAAAATCCCTCCAAAGTGGAAAAAAAATGTAGGAACACTTTTAGTGGAGACCAATGGGTGAGAAAAGTCGCCGTTGAATCATACTTTATGTCGTCGCAGAAACTTTAGACTTTCTACAACGACACATATATGTCGCTGTAGATACTATGACCTTCTGCGGTGACAACTAGTGTCACCGCAGAAAGTCTTACTTTCAACAACGATTGCTTTTGTCGCCGCTAAAAAGTGTTGCCAAAATCTTTTTATTTATTGACCTTTTGTGGCAAAAATTAGTGTCGCGGCAGAAAGTCTTACTTTCAAAAATGACAAAACAATGCCGCTAAAAGTCTTACTGTCAGCGCCAACCTTTTGTCACCGAAGAAACTTAGGACTTTCAATGGCGACAAGAAGAGTAGCTGCTGAAAAGTCGTCACCAAAAGTTTATTTTTTTGTAGTGTACATTGCTTTTTATAGGCAAAAATATAT
Source organism: Leucaena leucocephala (assembly GCA_037074615.1). NCBI lineage: Eukaryota > Viridiplantae > Streptophyta > Magnoliopsida > Fabales > Fabaceae > Leucaena > Leucaena leucocephala. Next base: position 16,191,384 of record CM073522.1, read on the forward strand.
GACAGTTAGAGAGTCATAATAGTAATTAAAGAATGTTTTATAACAATTAAATTGATAGTTTTTAATGTAATAAAACTATTTGAATGTCGTTAAAACCAGTCAATTAAACCATATAAAAGCTCCAATAGTCATCTCCAACAATTGAAAGACTTCCTTATTAGCCTTTTTACTAGCTCAATATTATTGTAAAACTAGCAATAGGATTAGGAGGAGAGAAAAGATGGAGACAAGAAAATGAGAGAAGTATATATTATATTCTTTCTTCTTAACATTACAACACAAATGGCATGCCCTATTTATAGGCATAGAAGTTGAAGATGAAGAGTCTAGTAATTAATGGAGGAATAATGATTTAGGGAATTTGAAGAGGAAAAGTCTAATAATTAATGGAGGAATAATGACCTAGGGAATTTGAAGAGGAAGAGGGAGATGGAGATGGACATCTATATTCTAATATTCATAACACTCCCCCTTAGATGTCCATTCTTTAATAATGTGCCTCATTAAAAAACTTCAACTAGGAAAAAACCTTGTGGGATAAAAACCTAGTAAAAGAAAAAGATTACACAATTAATTGATACACTTACAGTGCTGCCTCATTAAAAACCTTGCTAGGAAAACCCAGTGGGACAAAACTTCAGACAAGGGAAAAAGAGTACAGCGTGTATCGACTCCCTTTTTTTGCAATGTCAATTGATATCTCTGACTCTGCGAAGTCCGATATCATGTATGAGCTTCTCAAATATTGTTGCTGGAAGTGACTTGGTGAACAAATCTGCTAGATTTTCCTTAGACCGGATTTGCTGGATATTAATCTCACCATTCTTTTGAAGATCATGTGTGAAAAAGAATTTTGGAGAAATATATTTTGTCCTATCTCCTTTGATGTACCCTTCTTTTAGTTGGGTAATACATGCAGTATTATCTTCATATAGAACTGTTGACAGTCCACAAGTAGTACGTATATGATGTATTATCAATCTTAACCATACACATTCTCAACTTGCTTCATGTATCGCTATTATTTCTACATGATTAGATAATATGGCTGATAGGGTTTATTTCATTGATCGCCATAAAATAGCTGTACTATTACATGTGAACAAATAGCCTGTTTGCGATTTACCAACATATAGATCAGACTGAAATCCAGCATCAGCATATTCAACAAAGTAAGTCTTGTGTTCATTCGAATGAAATAACCCCATATCTATAGTACCATTCAAGTAACGAAGAATGTGCTTAACCCCATTCCAATGTCTTCGTGTTGGTGAAGAACTATATCTTGCTAGTAAGTTAACAGCAAATGATATATCTGGTCGTGTGTGACTAGCAAGATACATAAGCGCACCAATTGCACTAAGGTAAGGCACTTCTGGGCCAAGTAGTTCTTCATCACCTTCTTGAGGTCTAAAGGGATCTTTATCTTTCTCCAGAGATCTTACAATCATCGGAGTGCATAATGGATGTGATTTATATATGCATATAGAAATGTTTTAAGACTTTTCTCGTGTAAGTTTCTTTACACACGAAGATCCAATTTTTTAGATGTTCAATTTGTAGTCCAAGGTAAAATTTTGTTCTTCCCAAGTCCTTTATTTCAAACTCTTTCTTTAAGCAATTTACCGCTTTGGAAATCTCTTTAAGAGTTCCAATGATATTTATGTCATTGACATAAATAGCAATTATAGCAAATTCATTTCCAGATCTTTTTATAAAAATGCATGGACATATCTGATCATTCTTATATCCTTCTTTCAATAGATATTCACTAAGTCGATTATACCACATGCGCCCTGATTGCTTCAATCCATATAAAGACTTATTTAACTTAATTGAGTACCGTTCTCGAGAACTTGAATTATATATTTTTGGTAACTCAAATCCGTCAAGGAGACTCATATAAATGTCATTGTCAAATGAGCCATACAAATAGGCTGTAACAACATCCATTAAACGCAAATCGAGGCCTTCTTTTACTGCCAGACTAATTAGATATTTAAAAGTAGTTGCATCCACCACTGGTGAGTATGTTTCTATAAAATCAATGCCAGGTCTTTGTGTAAATCCTTAAGCAACAAGTCATGCTTTATATCTTACTACTTCACCATTTTCATTTCGTTTTCTCACAAAAATCCATTTATATCCAACTGGTTTTACATCTTTAGGTGTAAGAACCACAAGGCCAAAAACTTTTTGTTTTTCTAATGATTTTAATTCGGCCTCAATTGCGTCTTTCCATTTTGACCAATCATCTATTTTTTGCATTTTCTAATAGATCTTAGTTCATGATCCTCATCATCATTTATTACATCAAGCGCTACATTATATGCAAAAATATCGTCAACGTTGACTTTATCTCGATCCCATCGTATTCTATTGACAACATAATTTATTCAGATCTCATTATTTTCACATATTTCAGGTACCTGAATGTCTCTCGAAATTGAGATATTAGTGTTGTCAAAGGACTCTTCTAGAGTCACTAAATTTTGTTGAATATCCTCGACCTGGCCATCTATATTTATAGCTCCTTTTCTTTTTCGAGGATTTTTATTTTTGGAACCGATGGGCCTGCCACGCTTCAAGCGTGCTTTTGATCCATTTGTATCAGTAGATTATCCAATAGGGATATCAATTCTGATAGGAGCATTCACAGCTAGAACATGTGACTTGGTCACTTTCTTGGGGTCAATGAATGCGTCTGGCAATTGATTGGATAAACTCTGTAAATGAATTATCTTTTGAACTTCTAGCTCACATTGTTTTGTACAAGAATCAAGATGAGACTATGATAATTCATTCCAACTAACTTTATTTTCCAACTGTTTATTTTCTCCCCCTAATGTTGGAAAATTTGATTCATCAAAATGACAATCTGCAAATCGAGCCGTAAATAAATCTCCTGTTGTTGGCTCTAAATATTTTATTATAGAAGGAGATTCATATCCAATATATATTCCCATCCTTCTTTGAGGACCCATTTTAGTGCGTTGTGGTGGAGCAATCGAAACATATACCGCACATCCAAAAGTCCTTAGATAGGAAATATTTGGTTCTTGACTAAAAACCATTTGTAAAAGGGAGACCTTAAGATAATTAGTTGGCCTGATACAAATTAGCATCGCTGCATGCAAAATTGCATATCCCCAAGTAGATATTGGAAGATTTGATTTCATAAGCAATGGTCTTGCAATCAACTGCAAACGTTTAATTAATGATTCTGCAAGACCATTTTGTGTATGAACATATGCTACAGTATGTTCAACATCAATTCCCAGAGATATACAATACTCATTGAAAGCTTGTGAAGTAAATTCACCAGCATTATCTAGACATATTTTCTTAATAGGATAATCTGGAAAATGTGCTCTCAATCTAATTAGTTGAGCAAGTAATCTCATAAACGTCAGGTTACGAGAAGATAATAAGTAAACATGTGACCATCTTGTTGATGCATCAATTAGAACCATAAAATATCTAAATGGTCCACATGGTGGATGTATCAGCCCACAAATATCTCCCTGTATACGTACTAGAAAAGTGAGAGACTCACTTTTTATTTTTATCAATGATGGTCTAATAATTAGTTTCCCTTCAGAACATGCAGCACATGAGAAAATATGGGATTGTGGAATTGATTCTCTTCTCAACGAATGTCCGCATGAATTCTTAATTATTTTTTGAATCATTATTGTCCCAGGATGGCTTAACCGGTCATGCCAAATATTAAATTTATTCTCACTTGCAAACTTCTGGTTTTCAATAGCATGTGTTTCAATTGTACTAATAAATGTGTAGTACATTCTAGAGGAAAGAGAAGGAAATTTTTCCAGTGTGCATTTTTTACCAGAAATCATATCTGTGATAACAAGATATTCCTAGTTTTCTCTATTTGTTGTTTCAATATGGTATCCATTTCTGCGGATATCCTTGAAACTCAACAAATTCCTGCTAGATTTGGAGGAATAAAATGTACTATCAATGTATAATTGTGTTCCTCCAAGTAACAATATATTAGCTCTTCCAAACCCCTCAATCATCTTTATACTTCCAGATATGGTCTAGACATTGGCTTCTCGCATTATCAAAGAAGAAAAATATTTTGCATTTCTGAATATGTTATGAGTTGTTGCACTATCAACGAGACACAAATCTTCTTTATTAATGTCAATGAGTGCCATTCTTCATTAACAGGAACATAGCAAAAGAAACACAAAAAAATTAATGAAAAGAAATACTCATAATTTTATTTATTGAGAGAAATAACTTCATTATAGCAAAGAGAAAACATACATAATCATAAAAGTTTAGCTTATTTTTTAGACACTCCCATCACCAATTAGGTGATCAATTCTTCCGTTAGGATCGGCAAAGAAATCAGCAATATCTAAATGAGTCACATCCATGTTGCCATAATCAGAATCGCTTTCTTCCCCAGTAAAATTTGTTTCTATCTTTGGCTCTTTGCCTTTATTTTTATTTTTCCTTTTGAGCGATTCTTGATATAATTCAACCAAATGTCTTGGTGTACGACAAGTACGAGCCCAATGACCTTTTTCACCGCAACGATGACATAAATTTTCAATATAATTATCATTCCCACTAGTTTCCTTTTTGTGGTTATCATCATTATTTGCCCACCTCGAGTGAGAACCACGACCACGTTGACCACGGCCGCGTCCACGTCCACGTCCACGTTCCCAACTACGGGATGATTCATTTGTCACTACATTCACTTATGGGAATGCAGTAGAGCCAGTTGGACGGGATTCATAATTCCTCATTAGAAACTCATTATTTTGTTCAGCCACCAAAAGGCAAGAAATCAGTTCATAATACTTTTTGAAGCCTTTTTCACGATATTGTTGCTGTAATAGCACATTGGATGCATGAAATGTGGAGAATATTCTTTCTAACATGTCATCATCAGTAATTTTCTCTTCACATAGTTTCAGTTGAGAACTAATTCTAAATAGTGCAGAATTATATTCACTGACTGATTTAAAATCTTGCAAAAGTAAATGCATCCAGTTATAACGAGCTTTTGGAAGAATCACAGTTTTTCTTGTGGTCATACCTTTCTTTTATGTTGTTCCAAAGAACAAGTGGGTCTTTGACAGTTAAATACTTAGTTTTTAGTTCTTCATCTAGGTGGTGGAGGAGAAAGATCATGGCTTTGGCTTTGTCTTTGTTAGATTCCTGATTGCCATCCTTGATAGTGTCTCCTAAACCCATAGCATCTAGATGGATTTCTGCATCTAGTATCCAGGATAGATAATTCTTTCCAGTAATGTAAAGAGCCACAAACTCAAGTTTTGTAAGATTTGACATGATGATACTATCATAAAATGTAACAAAAGTTAAATGGAGATTTAGATTAAGATGGTTGAGTAATTAGAAAATAATCAAACATGAAACTACAATTTAACATGAAAGTAATATAGAAACTCACCTTCCAATGATAGATTTTATAATAATATCAGTTGGCTAGAGCAGTCATGATGATAACGTATTGTAAAACTAGCAATAGGATTAGGAGAAGAGAAAAGATGGAGACAAGAAAATGAGAGAAGTATATATTATATTCTTTCTTCTTAACATTACAACACAAATGGCATGCTCTATTTATAGTCATAGAAGTTGAAGATGAAGAGTCTAATAATTAATAGAGGAATAATGAAGAGTCTAGTAATTAATGGAGGAATAATGACCTAGGAAATTTGAAGAGGAAGAGGGAGATGGAGATGGACATCTATATTCTAATATTCATAACAAATATCACATTTTGGTGTATACTTAAGCCTCCCCAAATCTTGAGCAATATGATACTTCTTCCTTTGACACACTCACACACAAGATTTACAACATACACCACACATATAGGAAGAGAATAGAGAGTAAACTCAGCATCTGCTTACCAATACGTAGAGAGGCTTTTGTATTTATATAGAGGAAAAATGTTCTCCTCTTAATGGAGTTGGGAGTTTTATGTGCATTCATAAAACTCTTGAGTTATTACAAGTTGTATGTACAAAACTCAGAAAAATTTCTCCTCCTCTCACATCCCCTCCAGATCCCTCATAAAAAAACATGTTAAAGAAAATTCGAGCAAATGTATGCTTCAATCTAGAATTTCTAGACTCTCAAAATATACTCCAAAATATTTAAACGTCATCATACAATGGCATTTAACCACACATACAATACTATATATAATATATATATAAGTTTTTAATTTATGACTAGCTATTCTTACTTCACTTGCTCCTTCATTTGCTCTAACTAGACTCAACTTTCAGTCATCATCTTCTTCAAAAAGACGCATCAAATAAAGAAAATAAGGGCGGAATCAGGTTCTTAACTGCCATATTTAAGGCTCATTCTACTGCATTCTAATGACTATTGATACTTTCAATTAATTATATTGGGACATGTATACTAGTAGCTATTGCATGTGACTGTTTATATATATATATATATATATATTTGGGTACAAAAATTTTAGGAAAAGGTTGGGCTCACTCACGATCTAAGGGTAGGGCGAAATCTCCCTTCCTCCTAGGCGATATCAATGTCAGGCAGGGCGAGCTGTCTATTACCCTCAGGCGTAAACCTAGACACCTAGGAGCTAAGATGCCTCCCCAAGCGCCGCGACTGGAATCACAACAAAGTGGTACTTCACAGAGATCGAACACGCTCCAAATAGTCGCATGTCTCACCCTTTCACCAGTTGAATCCACAAACGACAAGTACATACAACTTGTAATGTGGGCTCATGTGAGTTTTCTTGGGCTTATGTGCCCAGAGGTCCTTTTTGTGATAACTGTGATATTAACTATGGTTTAATCAGGCGTTATCTTTTATAATTACGTTAGCGGGTTTGTATACTTTTTTAATATGATTTTACATGCAAAAATTATAGTAAAATTTTTTTATGGTAGACTTTTTTAAGTTATTAGTTTATTCTTTTTTTATAATGGATGTGTTTTGGATCTGATTCATTTTTTTTCCTGACCATGATAGCCTCGTAATTGTGTGAAAAGCATTTTTCTATCATAGTAAATCTTTACAATTTCTTTGAACTCTTTCTCTCCTTCGTTGCTTTTTCTTATGTCTCCAGAGTGCTCTCTCTCTCTCTAACTAAGTTCTGAAATGGGGCGAAAGTGAATGAGGTCCAGAGAGAAAATGTTTGTTTATTGATTTGGGTCCCACACCCATGCAAACTTATCCCACAAGCCTTGGCTTTTAGCATTTTGTTGGGTCAATTTTTAGTGAATAACTCATCATCATGATCAGGTGAGGAACGCCTTGGCTCTATATGTGGGCTAAACATTGGTCCAATTTCACTTTAGGGTTTGATATAGTTAATTTATCGTTTTTTTCCATTTTACCTCAATTAATTTACCAGAAATTAAACCTTAATACTTTTATAAGGATTTTCTGCCTCAATTATCTTCTTTACTTTATTTAAAAACTTTTCTAAAATTTTCAAACCCAACGTTAAACGTTAACTACTTTTTCTTAAATTTTCGCGAAACTAGGCTTTTATTTCTCAAAAATTAGATTTAATCTCATTGATGCCATTTTTTGCGAAACAAATCTCTTCATAAACTTTCTCAATTCCCAAACTATGAATCTATAATTCTTGCTTAATTTTTCTAGGACTATAGATAATTTTAATAATTATTCTCTCGTTTACCTCCTTAGAATTTCACATTAATTTATTTTTTTGCCAAATAATAATTTCTTTAAGTCTTAAAAATAACATTGGAAAAATATTTTCTATTTTTACTTTTTAAAAATTTCTCTAATTTTTTCCATTTTTCTGTAATTATATTTTTCCCCTCTATTTATTTTTATTTACACTTTTTATCCTTGAAGGATATATATATTGCCAACCATAGTTATATATAAAATACGGTTATTATTAATTTTAGTCCTTATATTTTACTTTTATTTTAATTTTAGTTCCTGAAATTTAAAAGCGGAGATTTTAGTCTCTCATGTTTACTCCATTTGAAACTGTTAATCCATATACATTCTAAAAGATTTGAAGCTGAATTAAGGGTGTTAAATATGTTGATGTGGCACTTAACACCGTCAACGTGCTGATGTGGCGTGACAAGCTGACATGCAAATAGAAGGCTAGGTCACCGCGTTGTGGATCCGACGACGGTCTCACAAGGTCCGGTGAAGGCCTAACCAGATCCGACGAGGGCCGACGCCTTGTTGATCTTCACGGAGGACGACTACCTTCTTTGTCTTCTCTTTCTCCCTCTTCAGATCTACTGGAAATATTTTCAATATTGTGAAAGGGTGTGTCAAAGAAAGAAGTATCTTTCTGACATGATTCTTGGTTGTGAAAGGATATGTTGAAGAAAGAAGTATCTTTCTGACATGACTCTTGGTTGTGAAAGGATATGTTGAAGAAAGAAGTGTCTTTCTAACATAACTCTTGAATTTAAGGGACATATGTCTAAAAGACATGTCTCGTATCCTTCCACAGTCTATAAAAGGGACTTCTTGATGAAGGAGAAGTATAGAGAAACAAATAGAGAACACAGAGAGAATGATACACCAACCTTCTAAGATTATTTTTATCTTCCACCAGTTATGTTTCCCTGTATTTTTACAGGAAGAGTTCGCTTAATCCTGGAGAGAACCGCTTCCTATTTTGATGAGGGGACGCGGAATATCTTTTAAGGACAGTGTCCTCGGACGCGACTCGAACTATAAACTTTGTATTTTATAGATTTCGCCTACAATCTTAAGAGATATTGCCTGCAAGTTTAAGTTTCAAGAAGTCTTGGGATTATCAATTTACATTCTCTCCCAAGTTGATTCCAGAATTCCCATGGAAAGTTTAACTTCTTACCTTTAATTTGATTCCTGCGTGGGACCACGTACACCACCACACCCATAAATACATATACATATATCTATAAATACCAACTATATCTGTCTTCTTACTTTCCTCCTCTTGCTATCTCTCTCTGCCTCTGAAATCGTCCTTGAGAGGATGGCCCAGTAGATCCAAATGCTGACACTTTATGTGCTTTCACTTGTCTTTTGGAAAAAGTTCACTTTTTGATTTTTTCAACCCCTGTCTCTGTAGAAGAATCTCAATGTTTCTGTGTGATTCTGTGAACTTCTCATTTTTGCCTCTTCGAAGGGGTGCCTTTGATTCAAGGGCGATGAATTGAAGATTTTATCCCTCACGAGTTAGAGAAGAAGAGGCATGAATCGAAGTGCAGGAAAGTTGAGTCACTTTGCCTTCGAATTAATCTCCAGATCTTGTGGCGTTTGATCACAATACGGATTTAGGGCACAAGGAAGTTTTCTATGCGGTAATTTGAAGAGAGAGTGCTGTGATGGGAGGCTTATAGTAAAAGCAAAGAGAGCGAAGCATCATCAACATCTCCGAGTTCACAAAGAAAATGGTAGACTCGTAATTACGCTTGTCTTCTCAAAATCGAAGAACATGAAACTAAGGGAGACGAATTGCAGAAGACAAAAGGGTATCCGGCGAAAAAGAAAAAAAAAACTGAAACGGCTATTGTGACGTTCCAAGATCATCATATGAAAAGGTGTGTCTCTCTATATTATGCTGAAAGTTGGGTTTATAGAGTAATTATTTGTGGGGAGTTTTCTTTTACCATGAAAATTTTAATGAAGAATATAAAGTTGGGAATCGGAAAAATGAATTTCAGTTTTATAAATATAAATATAAGAAGGGTATATAAACTCAGAAGTTATTGACAAATATATTTGAAAAATTCTAAATCTAATTTAATTAGAATGGAAGAGGATAATATGGTGAAATTCTAATTTAATTAGAATTATTATTGAGAAGTTATTGAGATATAATTTGATATTTAAAAGTGTGGGGGTGCTTAAGATTTGAAGTGCCTTACAAAATTTGATTTGTGTTTGCTAACCTCATTTTATAATTGTAAAATATGTCATGATCAAATTAAATGGAGGCTTTATTATTTACTTCTCACATTAAATTTTATGATTATCAATCTTTATATGTGGCTTAAACAAGCATTATGATAGAAGCATGGAAATTTGATCATTTATCTATTGAAAAGATAAATATGTTTAATTTTCATGATATTATTATTTGTGGGTATATATTTATCTTAGTATAAATATATATAATGTGAATGCTTATTGAATTTTTAATGTGGATGACATATTGTGATGTTCTACTGTATTAAATCTGAGTTGAAAGCATAGGTAAATTAAATATATTGTTAGGTGGAAATCATAAAGGAATATATCATCTTGAAATGTATTTTAAATTTTGGTTTTGAGAACCATAGTATGATTATTCCTTATGATGATAATACATTATTTGAGAGTGTTATTTGCTCAATCTGTTTATGGTTAAATTATGAGAATTTAGTACTAACTATTGTGATACAGCATATACTGTGTGAAGGATTGAGCATACATAAAATTCAATCTCATGAGAATGAAATATTTGAGAGGTACCATAATTGTTGGTATCATGTATGGTGAATTTCTGTTATATTAAAATACACGGATATTAAGTGATGATATATTCTGAGTTTATTACTTTATAGATTGAGCAAATATACTCACTGTCCAAGCAGTGAATATTAAGATGCTCTAATAAAGTTATTGAGATATCTTAAAGACTTCATGAATTATGATACATATTATAGTGGATTTTTCGCTGTATTAGAATGATACAGTGATTTGAACTAGATTTCAGATTCAGAAGGGTTAAAATTTACTAGTGGTTATGTGTTTATTCTTGGTGGTGGTGCAGTTTCATGAATATAACAAAATCCTCAAGGGATTCTGAATTTATTGCTATGGAATTTGCTGGCACTGAGGCTAAGTGATTGAGAACTTTTTAGCAAATATTTTGATATAACACCAACACTTAGTGTTGATAAATTGTGTTTGCTAAATAGTAATAACATTTGTTAAGAATAACAAAGATGTACAAAATTTAGTGTTGATGAATTATGTTTGCCAAATGACAATAACCTTTGTTAAGGAGAACAAAGATGAGCAACACTTATTGTTGATGAGTTATAAATTGTGAAATGGCAATAAACATTGTTAAGAAAACAATGGTACAATCTTTTGAGATACTATTAGAATAATCATGCTTAAAAATTATGGAGTTATCTTAATTGATTTTGGTGAGGTCAAAAATAGACCTATCGGATCCGTTAACAAAACCCCTAGGAAGAAAATAATTAAATTGTTGAGGCATCGAGGGGAATAGGACTAAAGCCAGTGTGATTACAATAGTGATGGCAACCCAACCTTTGTGATTGGTGATCCCATGAAGAAGGTTCAATAGGTAAGAACAAGTTGCTTGTTAGTACTGTTAGCACCAAAATATTATTACTGATCATTTCCTATGGTGTGTGATAAAGTGCTATATTGCATAGAGGAGGGTGAGCAAAAGCTCTTAATGATTTTAAATCCTATGGGATGGTGTATTATGTGCAGATACACTTAAAGAAATCACCTTTACGAATGAGGAGTGTGTGCCGCTCCTATGAGATCGTGGCGAAATCTCTAGAGCATTCGTTAAGAACCAGGACACGTGCATGGCCGCCTAAAGCGCAAAACTGCGAGATAAACAGTGGAAATGTGGGGGTATAATCTGGCTTTTAGTACCTCTGGTATACACCCAAGAAGGGCTGGGTCATAGTCCATAGGACCACTAGCATTTATGTGTACTAAGTATTATCAGTCTAGGTTTGTTCATAATCCAAAGGACCACTGGATACAATGATTATGTCCATGTGTGTAACTCAGCTATTGGTGTTTCTTTAACACATGTGGGGGGATTGTTGAAAATATTTTCAATATTGTGAAAGGGTGTGTCAAAGAAAGAAGTGTCTTTCTGACATGACTTTTGGTTGTGAAAGGGTATGTTGAAGAAAGAAGTGTCTTTCTAATATAACTCTTGAATCTAAGGGACATATGTCTAAAAGACATGTCTCATGTCCTTCTACAGTTTATAAAGGGGCTTTTTGATGAAGGAGAAGTATAGAGAAACAAATAGAGAATACAGAGAGAATGATACACCAACCTTCTGATATTACTTTTATCTTCCACCAGTTATGTTTCCTTGTATTTTTATAGGAAGAGTTCGCTTAATCCTGGAGAGAGCCGTTTCCTATTTTGATGAGGGATCGCAGAATATCTCTTAATGACAGTGTCCTCGGACGCGACTCGAAGTATTTTCTTTGTGTTTTGCATATTTCGCCAACAAGATCTGCGATGGCGAAGGCAGACGGCACTACGACTTCAGATCGAAAACGTCAGCAACGGCGACTTGTCGATCTTCACGGATGACAACTACCTTCTTTGTCTGCGACGCCGAAGGCGGACGACACTTAGACTTCCGATCTGCGATGGAGGTTTATTGTTTTTGGTCTCTTCGATCTGATTATTGTTTTCGGTTTCATTTGTGGTTCCTTTTGGTCTAGTTATTGTTTCTGGTTCTTTCGATTTGATTATAGTTTCTGTTTCTGGTTCTTTTCTCCAACGATGGGAACGAGAGACAAGTATTGCTAAGTGTTCTGAAAGTTTCTTAAAATTCTTGCAAGCGGAAAATTTTCCGGAAATTCCTGAACTGGAATAACTGTTCTGAGAGTTTTTTGGAAATTTATGAAATGGGCTGTGACAGGTTCCAAGTGTTTTGATTAGCTTTGCCAAATTTTCTGAAAATGGTTTGTTCAATTTTGTTCTAAATTCTTTTATTGATATGAATTGTAAGAGAAGAGGATTGAAGTAATCTGATTTTTCCGATGAGGAAGAGACAGAGAGGAGAGAAAAAAAATGAAAGAAATTAATAAAAATAATTTATTTAAATTAATTTTTCAAAAAAGACAAATAGGAAAAATTTCTCTTAATTATTTTGCCACCTCTCAAACCCAAACTTAACATGGTCAGTGATATGTGAATAAATTTAACACTATTAAATAAGCTATAAATCTTTTTAAAATTATAAGGACTACAAATTTTAGATGGAGTAAATTAAATGGACCAAAACCACTAGTTTTAACTTTCAGGGACACAAATTAAAAAGGAGATAATAACTTTCAAGGACTAAAATTAAAATAGAGGTAAATTATAATGACTAACAATAGTTTAACCTCATAACATGCTATCCTATTTTAACTATTTAATCAGAATTATTCATTATACTGAGGTTACAATATGTAAAAAAGTTTTTCTTAATTATTTTTTATAATTGTAAAAAATAGATTTAACTAACTTTAATTTTTTTATATAAAATTTTAAGGTTTTGCACAAAAATTATGAAAAATATTTAATGAGTAGTTGGATTAGTTATCAATAAATTAATATATTTTCAATAATATACTTTTAAAATAATAAAGAAATGACCACCCACGAAATCCTTTATAAAATATTGCCTTTGAAATGTATTATTTTCATAAATTTAAAGTATCGAATCCATATAATTATATATAAAAATAAGATGGTAATTGAACAAATCCAATCATTGCAGCTACAAGACAGTGTAATCCTTTGAATGAGGTAATTTTGAACAATTCAAGTTTCAGCCAACCTATAAATAAAAATAATTTATAAATTGGTTTGCCAAAAATAAATTATACTTTTAAATATATGAATAGAAATAAATTAAAATAATCATTAATTGTTTACGTAATTTTTAAAATTAGGGAATTTTTGAAAAAAAGGACGTAAAGTTTTGACCTGGGCTTTATAAAAAAGATTAGCAAATCAATAAAAAAAGTTAGGCATTATTTGCATTAATTTTATTAAATGTTTAAAATACAAATAAATATATCATTTGATGCTATTTGGTAATCTTTTTCAGTAACTATCAATAAGATGATAACATAATAAATTGCGAAATCATATATAAATTTTTGGGAGTCAACAAGGGATTTCTCTCCTCCGTAGGAGCTAAAAAATATGTTATAATTAATTATTTATTTATAATTATTATAAATTATCATTATAGTTAAAAATATTTTAAAAATTAAAGTAGTTTATAATTGTTATGAATGATCACTATAATTAGAAATTTTAAATATAATATAATCTATTAATGAGATTATTAATTAATTAGGGGTTCAAATTTTTTTAAATATCAAAGTGATTGTAATTATTGATTATAATTTATAAATAAAAAAATTAAAATTATTGAGACAAGTCAATTTAATCCGCATTCAAAATATTGGATGTTACAACGTGTAAGAAGGTTTTCTTAATTACTCCTTAATTACTCTTTATAATTTTAAATCATAGATTGTTATCATCATCAACAATAAACTAGCATCACGGGCAGTAAAATCTCATTTATTACCATTGAAACATATATATTATCTCATCAATAATTATATGTGAGACGTCAGCATGGTGCTACCTTTAATTTGATGTATTATTTAAAGCAAGAGATTGAGTAAACGTTGCTTGAGGAACTGAATGATAATTGTAGCACTTAATTTTATGAAAGACTTCATTGAATATGCATGCTTGCTGTTGTGAAACTGCCCATTCACAAGTTTTGCACCAGTGATCTCGTCTCTCTTCGTATATGTCAAAGTAGTGAAGTGAAGGATCTGATGGCCACCTAAAACTGCAGAAAAACAACGTTACATCCACAAAAAATTTGGGCCTGAAATGGAACTCGAAGCTGTCTCCCTCTTTGATAGTGTGCTCTCCAATATCATCGTCTTTGGATTTGCAATGAATAGTAACATCTTCAGGTGGATCAAGATTATTGATGATTCGTACTGTTACCTTTGGAGGAATCAGTACCCATGCCTTCCCACCCTTCAACGTTGCTGCAATTATCATAAGCAATAGAAGCAAAGACTTCATCTTTGGAGCCATGATGATTCACCTTTCAATTTGTATGATATGACAAGTTCATCTCCCACACAATTCTTATTTGAAAATGGATATAAATAACATTAATTGCCCTACCAGCTGCATTAATTTATTGTGTCAATAATGATAATAGATTTTACCAAAGTCATCTTTTTTTCCCTTAAATGATTATATTTGAAGTCAATGCTTTTAAATATAGGAATAAAGGTGCACTAAGTTTTGTTTCTTTCAGGGAGAAAATGGCGTACTAGAGTGTGATCTACTACATCGAATACCCACACTAAACTAAATTATAATTGGACACGGTTATATGATATGACAAGTTCATCTCACTCACACTTCTTATCTATATATATGGGGAATGGGCTGTCTCCTTTTTCTTTCCCTTCCTTTTTCTATTTTTCTGTCATTTTCTCTTTATGGATCAAAATTTTAATGGTACAAATTTAATATTTTATAAAATTATTATTATGATTTTATAAATATGTATAAATAAATTTAAACGGCTAAAATTGGATCAAACTAGCTCATAATTATAAACTATCAACTATCAATCAGTCAATTATGCTTCTAAAATCTTGTAATATCTTATAGTTTAGTTAAAAATAGATCTGAATCGATCCATTTAGTGCTTTCAATTTATTTGTCTACAAATCATAATTAATAATCTTAATCTTTGAAAGATTTTGAGCCCCACTTTAATGCGATTACTAATTAATTATCATCATGGGGTTTTTAAAGATCAAAGCAGGCCTCAAAATATTTGAAAAATCAAATTTCAAATTTCTATGATATTTTAAATTTTAACCATAATCTTTACCAAAAAAAAATTAACCATAATAAAAATTTATAACAATCATAAATAATTAATTAATTATAACATATTTTAATTTCTCATTCCCCATGCAACGCATAGGAGAAATCTCTAGTTATTAAAAATATTTTTAAATTTTTTCACTTACCTATCTTTTTATGTGAAATCATAATAGTAATTCTATTAAACATTAAATCTGGATGATGAAAAATTTGATTTTGGGTGGGGGCGGCCATTTATACATCGATATAGGTTTAGAACTTTACTTGTTTATCTCATTCAAGTAACCCTGCCGCCCAATAATGATATGAGATTTTGACAATCTCATTTGTTTCCTTATATATGGATTCAATGCTTTTAAAGCACAATTTAAGGCATTAATGTGGATTGGATTTTAAAATATAATCTCATCTATTTCCTTATATGGATTCAATGCTTTTAAAGCATAATTTAAGGCATTAATGTGGATTGGATTTTAAAATATAATCTCATCTATTTCCTTATATGGATTCAATGCCCGATCCTATTCTTATATAGTTATAATGGATTTTTTAAAACCTCTCTTATTTAATTTTCTTTTTTTATTTGAGCAACTTAAAATCTTATAATGTCAACCAACAAAATTGAAAATTAATTGTTAGATTGTTTTTTAGAGAAAATTGATGTCCATTACTAAATTTATTATCTAAAGTTACTTAAGCACTTAAGTTCTTAAGTAGGTATAACTCATTCTTAATGGGTATAATACTTTTTCAATTATATGCAAATGTATTTTGTTTTACACATAATTAAAGATAGATTAAACATAATTAAAGAAGAGCTATATACATAAAGATAGGTTGCACCTAGGTCATCAGACAAAGTTTAGGTACCTCTTTGCAATAAATTTTATAATGAGATTTTTCAACAAGTTTTCTTTTATTAGAATATGTTACAAATTAAAAAATAATCTAGCAATTGAATTAATATTCCCGAGGTAGAGTGATGGAATAACATTGTAGATGTGCGAATGCAAATGAATGATGCAAAGTCGATTTCGCCTTGATCTACATTTATTTTATAAAATAATGTTTTGTTATTAAGGAAAATTTTGTAATTTGAAATTCTATTCTACCAAACATGGTGATACAAAAATAGAATCCCCATGTTGTTTGAAATATACCAAATGAAGTAATATCATTATTTCCATTCTTAATTATTCCCATTTCATTATTTTTAACATATCAAGTTATTAGTTGATGTAATAAGTAAAAAGAACAAAAGTTTAAATATTAAAAAATATACTTGTTAATAGAAATAAAAACAATTTACATTATAAACCTCGAGAATGATTATACATTTGATTAAATTATAAAAAATAATCCATTCCAATATACTAAACAAGCCTTAAAGGTTTCATTGTTTCCATTATTTTGATGTCCCAAAAAAAAGCGTGGTATTTTGCCTGTGTCATATCCTTAATTTTGGGTCTAGAAACCAAAGAATAAATCTAAATTAACAATGCAGCAAAGTAAAATTGAGCAGACATCCCAAAAATGCCCTGAGATAGAATAATTTCCAAATACTAAAGCACAAATTAGAATATTTTTTGGGTATAAAATATAAATATTTTAGAGACTTTGAAACGTTATAAGGGCCAAAATGAAAGGGAGTAGGGATCTAAATGTAAAGAAAGAAATATTCAAATTAGAAAAAGAAGGTGAAAAGTGTATATGTGACCACTTGTAATGATTGAAAGATAAGGAGGATACTTAAGCGTAAATAAATATTATCAAAGTCCAGACTAGTACCTAAAACCAGAAAATAGTTCAAAAAATATTTTAAGGATGAAAAGGCTTAGAAGTTCCTTTAAGACTCCAAGAGATGTTAAAGAGGATTACATGAATGACAAGGTATATTGAGGTCAAAGTGCAATTTCTGAAAACAAAAGTTTTGACTGGCCTCATAAAAAATATTGGTACAAAAGTTGCACATTATTTTCATTAATTTTACAAATTATTTAAAAATATATATAATATTATTTGATGCAATTAAGAAAACATTGTGAAAATAAAAAATATCAACCTGAATTAGATACTAATTTATTAATAATATCTTTTCTAAAATTTTATCAATTTTGTAATTTGAGTGAACTTCAAATCACCTTTTTTACCAACTCATCTTTAAACGTTTTTTATGGTTAAAGTTTACCTTTAGTCATTTAGTTTTGTGTAAAATTTATTTTTATCCCTTAAATTTATAAAATACATTTTTAGTCCTATAATCTTAATATTAGTTTCATTTAACAGAAAATAGTAATACTAACTCAACAAATTTAAGTCACCATATTATACAAATAGACGCGGATAAAGTATAATTAGATTTTAACTTTTTAAATTTTAATATAATATATTTTAAATCGTATAAATTGAAAAAATATTTAAAATAAAAACAACTCTACTTTTAGAGATAGTTGTACGATTCCAAGACGACTCTCTTTTCTTCCCCTGGCTTTAACTCAGGAAGTTTGCCGTGTTGGGACTACAACCCCTCAAGTGGAACTACGTCAGCATGCACTCTTCTTCTTACCCTATGTTCCTGAAGTAGACAGAAATTTAATTTGCAATGCACTTTATAAACTTCATTCCAATCGAAAAATCTTAAGGGCACACTGCTTGAACAGCAGAAATTCAAAACCTAAATCAGACGGCTTTAGAAGATTTCCCAGAAAGAAATAACAAAAGATAAAGAGTTCACACTTCAATAATATAAGATTACTAATTAAGAAAATATTAAATAGATTATATCAAATAATCATATTGATACGTGTAATTAACAATGTATTATATGTTATTTATTAAAATATTATTGTGATAAATAATAAGGAATTAAATATGAATTAAATTTAAACAATTTTTATATAAATCAAATAGTTACCTTTAACTCCACTTCAAAGCTAGTCTAGTGCCTTGCAGCACAACGCTACTCATTTTAGGAATGCTCATTCCATTGATCCTCCTCCTCCGAAGAATTATCATTAGGGGCTATTCATTCCCCTAATCTTCCTCCTCCTCTATAGAATTAGCCTTAATCATTACGAGGGACTTCATTTACTATAAAGTTCAAGGTCCTCTCCACTCTCAGGTCGTAGTCATCAATACTTATATCCGTTCTAAAAGTATCACCCCTATAACCATGATCCTTGTTGGGTGTATTATAATCAATAGGCTTCTTCTCGAGTCAACGACTCATCTTGATAATATCAAATAATAATTAAAATAAATAATATTTTTACAACTAACAATTATTTAATAAATAAACAATATCTATTAACTATAAATAAACAATTGAAATAAATAATAAATAATATCAACAATAATAATTTAAGAAATACAGCAAATCAACAAAATAATAAATAGCTTTAAAAATAATTGAGAACTAAATTTTTATTATTACTTGTAAATATGGAGTACTATCTAGATCTAGATTCATATTTGACTTGTGGAGAGAATTCATCAAAACTTTGTTTTCAATATGTTTTGCCTTGACACGTGTCAGGATTTCTCGAGAAACCAAGACATTTCTAGTGATTTTTCTAATAGCTACCAAAAATTTATTTCAAAATTGCTAGCGATTGTCTCATAATCGCTAAAAATTTCTATCCTTATCCCCTCTGTCACCCTTTACTCCTGCCACGTGTCAAGACTCTTAGAAAAACCAATATATTTATAGCGATTTTTCAAGTAACCGCTATAAATTTATTGCTTCATAACTGCTAGAAACTTTTATCACTGTCCCCTCTGTTACCCCTGCTCTTACCATGTGTCAGGACTCCTCAAGAAATCACCACGTTCTTAGTAGTTTTTCAAGTAATCGCAATAAATTTCAAGGGGTTTCCAAACCGCAAGCAAATACGGCAACCTTCTACATTCTCTAGCTGTTTCTCTAACAAAACTGTTGGAAATGTGACGCCAACTCCGCAAAATATTTCAACAGTACCTGTTGCGGTTATTTTCCAGCTATTAGGATTAAACTGTTATAAAATTATAGAGCCCACACCCATTCTAGTCAAAATGGTTAAAATTTTTTGAGGTTTGTTGTATAACCGCTAGAAAGGAATTACTGCCAACAACCTTTTTATATAGTAACTCGCGTCCTTGTCACTACTTTCTCCAATTCGCATAAATATGCCTTGCACATAACCTATGTTCTACCGCAGGCAAAACATCTTCTACTGCTCCCATTAACCCTGGACAAATATATTTTGTTAAGTGAGAGTAAAAACTAAATAAAATTTTAAAAAATTGATAACATGAGTAATGCTAACCTTCTGCATGTCTGACATCAAAGTTACTGTTGACCCATCTCCAAGATCCAAGCTATCTTTAAGAGATTCTATGAACCACATCCAATTCACTGAGTTCTCCTACTTAGTGAGTCCAAAGGCTATTGGGAAAAGTGAATTATCTTCATCTAGTGCAGTTGCAGTGAGAAAAACAGCCTTGGCATTGCCTTTCAAGAATGTCCCATCCAATCCTATTATCGGTCTACAACCATCTCTCCATCCAACCTATACAATGAACTCGTGTACTTTGTCAGTTCAACAATAACAACAAACAAAGTAAGAAATAAACTTTTAATCTGCTCACCTTGGCTGCATTGAAGCACACATACATCTTACTAAATATTCTCCGCCCTTGCTCAAGTGCCTCTTTGCTTACTTCAAGGCTTATATCAGATCCAGGATTTGATGACCTAAGCTCATTGCAATAGGCTTCAAGACAGGAAAACTCATCCCTGTAGCTCCCTTTCAACTCCTCTATTATGATCTTCTTCACCCTCTTACACTTGTGAAAGCTGACGTGAAGCTTTAACTCATCTTCCATGTCCTTCACCTATACTGAGTCCTCTTTTGTACCTTGTTCTTGAAATACTTTGCTAGCCACCTTGTTGTAGCCTAAGGATTTTTTTACATACGAAGGAATCTATGCTCAGCACAAAGTATCTTTACCTTCAAACCAATTTCCATCCCAATCCTAGAGGCATATAAGTAAAAAGGGCACCATTTTTCACATTTAGCTGCCACTCTCCTCATTTCATTTTTACACAACTTTAGGTTCACACAATTGGTTATCACATACTTGTTAATGGCCTCTACTAACTCATCCTTAGAGACAAATGTCATGCCTAGCATGAAGACATGCCTGTTATCTGGTCCATAGCAATCTGTGGGCCTCCTCACTTCCTCCACATGCCCGTCATCATCTCCCAAGCCATGCCCTACCATATCTTCTTCCTCCTCAAAGTCTTCCACCCTTCCATCTCTTCGCTAGAGCAATCATCCTTAGACATGCCCTCCTCATCCTCTGAGTCATTGTTTTTACTTCTGCTATCACTACCTTCAATGTTTGCTCTGCCTTCAATATCCTCACCACCAACAACATGGTCTTCAACATTTCCATCATCATGGTCTACATAACCATATCCCACTTGTTCCTAAACATACCCCTCCATTGCCCTCTGTCATTTTCACCTCCACTCAAAATTTGATCTACTATCAATTTAGACCCACCACAAAGTAGTGACTAATCCCCTCACCATAAAGTCTTCACTTAAAGATAAATAGCTGGTTATGAGAATATTTTAATTATATTACATGCTTTAATTTTAATAATTTTGTTTATATATAAAAAAATATTTTTAACTTTCAGTGACAACTCTATAGTTGCCGCTGAAAATAGAATCAATGATGACTCCATGTCGCCGCTTTAGAAGTTATCAACGGTGACACTTTGTCTCCATTGAAAATAGCATCAGTGGCGACTTGCCTTCTAAAGCCAATGTATTTCATTTTAAGCGCCGAATAAAAGTTGCCACTGATAATATACCGTCAACAGTGACATGAAAAAGTCGCCGCTGGGGTGGTGACCTTGCACGTAAAGTCAATTTTTTTTGTAGAGTTCACTTCACCAAAAAAATAGAAGTTTTTCTTATCCACAATACGATACTGCACGAGGAGTAAAATCTCATTTATTACACAAGGGAGATTGATATAATTGTGGTGCAAACATATATATATATCTTTTTATCATCTCATCAATAATTAGATATGAGAAGGATGGATGGTGCTACTATTTGATGTATTAAAACCAGGAGGCTGAATAAAGGTTGCTTGAGGAACTGAATGATAATTGTAGCAGAAATCTTTCTTGAAGTTTTTATCGTATATGCATGCACTCTTTTGTGAAACTTTCCATTCACATGTTTTGCACCAATGATCTCGTCTCTCTTGGTATATGTCAAAGTAATGAAGTGAAGGATCTGATGGCCATTTAAAACTGCAGAAAAACAACGTTACATCCACAAAAGCATTTGGCTTGAAATGGAACTCGAAGCTGTCTCCCTCTTTGATAGTGTGCTCTCCAATATCATCGTCTTTTGATTTGCAATGAATAGTAACATCCTCAGGTGGATCCAGATTATTGATGATTCGTACTGTTACCTTTGGAGGAATCAGAAACCAAGCCTTCCCACCCTTCAACGTTGCTACAATTACCATAAACAATAAAAGCATAGAATTCATATTTGGAGCCATGATGGTGCACCTTATTGCAGTCTATATAATATGACACAAGTTCATCTCCCACGTACTTCTTATTTATAAACAGATATAGGTTTAAAACCTGTTAATGCTATATCTCATTCAAATAACATTAATTGCGCTATCCTATTGCATCAATTATTTATTGTGCCCATAATGATATGAGATTTTGCCAATCTCATCTTTTTATTACATGAATTCAATGCTTCTAAATATGTGACAAAAGTGCATTATTTTCCTTTAATTTTTTATAATATTTTATTTTAGTACCATAATTTTATAAATGTTAACAAATCATTCTCAAATACTAATACATTAAGTTTAATTGTTTAAAATAACAATAACTTTCACAACAGTATCATTTTGAGACTAATGATGTTAGGGTTATAACCTGAAAAAAATATTTTATAAAATTAAAAGACCAAACTAAAATTTAAATAATTTTATATAAAGTCAACGAACTAAAAGTGCACTTTTGCTTAAATATATTAAAACAACAAATTTTAATAAGCAGTAATAAATTTCTTAACTTACTGATCTTCTATATATATCATATTGTTTTTTTCCTTTTTTGGTTAATAGCTGTTTAAAGCATATAATTTAAGGCATTAATGAAGATGGATTTGGAGTTATAATACTCTGGTATTAATGCAACTACACGCCATCTAATCAACCAAATTGAATTCCTCCTATTCGTATAATGGGTTTTTCAAACTTCTCTTATTTAATTTTTTTATTTGAAAAATTTAAAATCTCATAATGCCAGCCGACAAAATTTGGAATTGTCTGATTTATTTTAATATATTACAAATTAAAAAGTTTGTTGCAATTGAATTAATATTTTGTACTAAGATAAATACTAAAGTTTATCTATACGTAACATTTTCTTTAATTTTTAATAATTTACTTTGTATCATATTTTGATTATTCAAACTAGAAATACTTGGGCCCCAAAAAGCAATTAGTCAATTACAGCGGATATCGTAAGGCTGATTCATTCAAACATGTGAACTTAAGTACTCTTTAATATATGATGGTACAATTTAATAAAAAATGATAGATACTTTTTTAAGAAAGATAATAAAAAATGATGAATAATTAAACATTTTAGAGAAAAGTAACCTTTTAGACCTCTAATTTTTAACTCAATTACAACTTAATCCCTCAAGTATGACTCGGTCAATGATTTAATCAATGATTTAATAACCGATCCAGACCAGACAGTCCAACCGGTTGAACCGTCACTAGACTCGACAATGGCTCGGTTTGGACCAAAGAACTGTTTTTATGGTTGATCTGATTAGACGAGAGTTGAGTCGTTATTAAGCCAAAAAATAGAATTGGACCGGGAACTGGAACAGCTTTTATAAAATCAGACGGTTCTTTGGCCTAACAAAAAAACTCTAAAAAAATTGAAAAATGTATAAAAAAAAATTGACAATCTCATCAAGCTAACTATATTTTTAGACTATTTATAATTCTATGGTTATATATATTTGAAAATTTCATATATTATGATGTAATTATGTTGACAATTATATTTATTATAGATTTATTTTTATATATTATTATAAATGTATCTAATTATATTTTATTTAATTATTGTGTCATCGATCCAACCGAACGGACTAATTGATCTAACCGTTTGAACCATGAACTGTTGACCTTTTCAACTCAACTTCCAATCCGACTTTTAAAACATTGGACTTAGTACAACTCAATCGTCTTTGAGCTTTTAACTCACTTATAACTCGATTCTTATTTTTTAAAAAAAACTTATATTTTAATCGTTTGTCATCCATAGCTTCTGTCCAGTCATCATTACTCATTCTAGTTGTCAAAGAATTTTGGCCCAGTGTCCAGATCATACAATGATCAAATCAGCAAGGAATCTAAACCAAATCTGAGTGAGTTCGCCAAAGTCATCAAGCTCATGAGAGAGGCTGCTTGAAGCACGGATTCTTCCAGGTGATCAACTATGGCATCGACCAAGTGATTTTAGCTGCCAAAGTTCATATTTCTTGTGATCTTGGGTTGTGCTAGTTCCAAGGAAAAGCGATGTTGCCATTGCAACGGGCCTTATTCCCCTGTTCCAAAAAGCTACTCAGTGCACGTCCATCCCCCACCTCAAAGCAAAGACGTTAGCTATCATCTCATGGGGCTCATCTATGGTACGTTTGGATCACTCAAGCTAGATTTGAGTCACAAGGCTTTTGATAACAGTCACCAAAACGGCATCGGTTTTTCTAATGGGCTAAAGGTAATTTGCTGGAGAATGAGCATAATCACAAATAATTCTCAAAGGGGTTAATTGAGGCAAAGACATGGTCAAAAAGCTACCCAGGACTCCAGTAGAAACACCTCTCTCATGAGCTTGCTAAGACCACTCTGTAGCAAATTACTGACGGAATCTTTCCATCGGTGATTAGCGAGTAGGGATTAAAATGTGTAAGGAAATGGGCCAGTCTACCCATGGTGGATTAAGCCCAGATCCATGAAGAGCAAAGGAGGGGATAGTTATATTTTTTAAAGGAAGAAGTGAGGAAGTGGGTAAGCCCATAATGTTTTTTCTTTGATCATTCATTCACGAGGGCTGTGTTTTTCCTTCTGGTGGGTGTGCATATTGTAACTGCTCTCAGAAAAGGTTTCCTCTCCTTCCCTCAGTGTCCGACGCTCTACTCCACTTTCTTCGGTGTCATTTGCTGTATATGCGTACCAGAGTCCATACAAGGTACTCCGGTTGCAGTAGGTATCTCAGTAAGCAGAAGAAGATCCAAGGTATGCCCGAAATCCTTCAGTGGTATCATGAGCCGATTCTGTGCTTCCGCTTGTTCTCTGTGATTTTTATTTTTTCTGGTTATACACAGTTCTGTATGCTCATTTTGGTTTTAAAGTGTTTATTTCATGAGAATATGTATGGAGCATGCATTTAAACCATAAACAGAAGCATAAAGAGCATGAATCGAAACAGAGAACTTTCGTTTCAAAATTGGGTTATTAGAAACAAGCATTTTTTGGACATGAAATTAGTCCCATTGCGTAGAGCACGAAAAAATGAAGCAAACGACACCAAGAAAGTCGAAATTGGACGTCATACGGAGGAGTTACGGCCAAAAAATGAGTCGGGTCTGACGGACCTGACCCGTTTTTCAGTCGGGTCTGTGCGACCCGGCTAGAGGTCAGGGACGATCAAAACGGCGTCGTTTTGATCATCCCCTGAACAACGTCATTTTGCTTCTGGGAGAAACAAAAAAAAAATAGAAGCCTCTATTTCTGCGGACTGGGCTGCGTCCAGCCTAGTCCAGCAGTCAAACAAAAAAAATTGGGCTACAATGGGTAGGCTCATTTCAAAAAAAAAAAAGGGCTACAATGGGTAAGCCCATTTCAAAAAAAGAATTGAGGCTGCGGGGTTTCTTAAGAAAAAAATTATTATTTAAAAAAAGGAAAAAAGAGGAAAATCTTGTCACTGACACGTGGCAGCACCAGGCTGGCGTGTGTAATGCACGCGCCAGAGGCTGAGAGTGGGCTTTGTTCAGTTTTTTATTTTTTTTCTGAATTTTTCTTTCTTGGGGCGCGTGAGGGGTTGTTGGAGCTCCTATTGAGGTGCGGTTTGTTCCTAAAAATCCCTAAAATCAAAAGCTTTATTTTGATATATAATTTGCCTAATTTTGAAGGCAATTCTGGACCTATTTATGGATATTCAGTGTATTTTTTGGTATTTTTTTAGTGTTTAAAAATTCCAAAAAATTGTAATAATTAATATTTTTTATTATTTATGTGAAAATGACTTCATCTAGCACTGAATCTCTGGGATTTAGCTTAAATGATGACATTTTATTTCTAGATGATGTCAATAACCCAGAGGAGAACCTTCAAGAGGATCCCGAGGAAAACTTGAAGAGGATCCAGAACAAGATCTTGATGAACTTTCTGAAGAAGACCCAGAGGAGTTGATAGACGAAATTCCACAAGAGGAACCACAAATAACGTATATTTCTGGACCGAGGTCAAAAATTTTATTCCCCATCGAACCCCTTCATTTGTAGCCTTTCATGGATTCTTCAGACTTCAAGTAGGTGCCTACTCTTCACGATGAATCTCCAGTTGAGGATGAAGAGGAAATGAACCAACCTTTGACCCCTGCTTTGGCCATGAACATAGTTGAAAGAGATGCAGCCAAACTAACAAATATAAAAAGCATTAATGGCGTCATTGGCGACTACATTGAATGCATGACAGATAAGAAGAATACTGAATTCTACTTAAAAGTCATAATGAAATATATACGAGCAACAAGGGTTAGAGGCAAGACTAGAACATGATGCATGAGCAAAATACATTGGCTTCAAACAATAGAATTTGTATCTAACCTTCTCAAGCCACCTCGTAATCTTAAAAAACTGAGAAACGCAATGTTAGATTACCGTAAAGCTCATATCAAATGATGTATATTTGTATTTGATTTCTACTTCTTCGCTTTGTTAAGGACATATTTTAATTAATCTTTCTTTGTAAGGATTTGCCATTTATTACATGCCTTATATGCAATTGAATTATGTTTTATTTCATTTCTTTACAAGTTATGATTAATGTATGCTTTTTATAAGTGGGAGCTCTTTTAGATAATGAGTCTTCTAAAAGCAAAACTTGAGAGTGCTTATATTAATTTTGATAGAAAGTAATGACACTGCTAGTGCCTATGTGGTGGGAGGTACAAACGTATTCTCCTGATCGTGGGTCTAATAATGTTATTATTTTCTGATAAAAAATTATAAAAGTACATGATATTGTATACTTTACATGTGCTATATATATTCACTTAAATGTTCTGTGGTTCAATAAATTAATGTGGGATAGGTTTGTCACAGAACCAATATTGAACAATGGCTTCAAAGAACATTATTGCTGAATTAAACAAGGGGAAAAACTCAACGGGGACATCTAGGATATTTGGCACCGAAAGGTCCAATATATTCTAGAAGAACAGGATGCAATTGAGCTATTGACCATGGCAATGGTAGAGCCTGAGGCTGAAAATACGACCCAGCACAGGAGAGACCAGGAAGCATACCTGTCATGCAAAAAGAAGAACAGCATAGCAAGAATTACACTGCTAAGTGCAATGGCTGATGATTTAATGTGAGTTTGAGACACACAGAACGGCACAAGCTATGTGGATTGCCTTAAAGGATAAGTTTGGTGGAGTCTCCACGACTAAGCTTAGACGGTTGATGATTAAATTCGATACCTATAAGCTAAAACCAAATAATCCTATGAGGCAACATCTATGAGAGATGTCCACAATGATCCATGAATTGAAGGAGGCTGGACATAATTTATCTGACGAGCACCAAGTGCAAGCTGTTATCAGGTCGCTCCCTGCCAGTTGGGAGCACATAAAAGTTAATCTAACCCATAATGAGAACATCATCACTTTCAATGATGTAGCTAAGCATTTGGAGCTAGAGGATGAACGTCTGGAGGCTTATAAGGCCACTGGACAAGCCTATCTAACCGAAGGTGCTGGTCCTTCCCAATCAAAGCCTGAATTCAAAAAGGGCAAGAAATTTCATAAAAATGGGAAGAAAGGTGGTCCCCCACCTAAGAAAGGCAAGCAACAATACAAGAAGAAGGGAAAGAAAGGAGGCAAGAAAAAGCTAGACCTAAAGAAGGTCAAATGCTTTGCCTGCCACAACATGGGACATTTCGCTCGTGACTGTTCTAAACAGACTGAGAGCGGAAAGGTAATAATGAATTATGTGAATTCACATGTCTCATTTGTTTCTAGTACTATTTTTCTGACAGAACCTATTTTCTTTTCTTGATTTATTGACTCAGGCTCCATAAACCACGTAAGTTGAGATCGAGGGTCTTTTGTGGAATACCGTCGGTTGCCATTTCAAAGCAAGTGGCTTTTCGTTGGAAATAATGCAAGGATCAAGGTTCGAGGCATTGGCACCTGTAAACTTGTTTTGCGTGGTGGAAAGACCTTGATGCTGCATGATGTGCTTCATGCTCCTAACATCCGACGAAATTTAGTTTCTGTAATTTGCTTATTGAACTTTGGGTTTAATGTAAACTTTCATGGTAAAGTTGCAGATATTTATAGCAATTCAACTTTTATGGTTCAGCTTTCCAATTTCAAAAGTTCTTTATTTTGGATCTTGCTAGTGATTTTAATGTTCATGATTATTTTGCTATTACTTTGAATAATCCTGATATGAATATCTGGCATGCTAAACTAGGAATATTAATCAAAATAGAATGATTAAACTGGAAAAAGAAGGCTTGTTGGAGGTAATCCCTAACATGGATATGTCATTATACGAAAGTTGTCTAGCAGGTAAGGCTACCAAAAAACCATTCGGTAAGGGAACACAAGCTAAAAATCGGTTGCAATTAATTTATTTCGATATTTGTAGTCCAATGAGTGTGAGGGTGAGACACGGAGCTTGGTATTTCATTACATTTATTGATAATTTTTCATGATATGGTCATGTCTATTTGATTTCACATAAGTCTGAGGCACTAGAGTGCTTTAGACGATACATAAATGAAGTAGAGAATCAAATGGACAATAGAATAAAGGTATTATGCACCGATCGAGGTCATGAATATCTTTCGGATCAATTCAAACAGCTCTGTGAAGAAAAAGGGATTATTAGACAACTAACTATCGCTGGCACACCTCAACAGAATGGGTTTGCCGAAAAAAGAAATAGAACTCTTCTAAACATGGTTAGGTCTATGACGGCTCAAGCAAACCTTCCAATTTCACATTGGGGTGATGTTTATTGACAGCAACCTTCATACTTAACCGTGTGCCCTCCAAGTCAGTCGCTTCCATACCCTACGAGTTATGGATGAAACGCCAGCCAGATCTAAGCATCCTTAGACCTTGGGGCTCTGCGGCCTATATCCATGACAGTTCTCATAGACATGGGAAACTGGGTCCTAAAGGGAAGAAATGTATCTTCATAAGGTACTCTGAACCCTCAAAAAGATATGTATTCATAAGTGAAATTGAAAATGGGACAGTGACTGAAACAGAATCAAGAGATGTTGTATTCATTAAAACAGAATTTCCCAGTAGGTGAGATGTTGACCACACTGTATCTCTTTATGAGACTCAGGAATAGGACAGTGCAGAACAAATTGATAGACCAGAATCCTCTAGGTATGTCAATCTGAGTGGGAGCCAAGAACGGTCAACACAAAGACCGAGGAAAATGAGAAAAGATAAGCAAGTTGCTGTTGCTCCTACCAGAAAGAGTAACAGGGAAAGTGTTCCAAAGAGACACTTCCAAATAGAAGCAAGCGATGAAAGAGGAGATGGACTCAATGATGAAAAACTAAGTTTGAGAATTGGTTGATCTACCAAAAGGGAGTAAGCCATTGGGAACAAGTGGGTTCTCAACATCAAGAGAAAGGTGGATGGATCAATTGACAAATTCAAAGCTCGATTGGTTGCAAAGGGATATACACACAAGAAGGTATAGATTATGAGGATACTTTTTTACCTGTTGTGCGCTTCAACTCTATAAGACTTATTCTAGCAATAGTAAACAGTTTAAACCTAGAGTTGCATCAGATGGATGTAAAAATCGCATTCCTAAATGGTGATCTGGATGAAAAAATCTATATGGAACAACCAATAAGTTTCATTGAAAAAGGGTTTGAATACAAGAAGTGTAAACTCAAAAGATCCATTTATGGATTAAAGCAGTCATCCAGATAGTAGTACTTGAGATTTCACAAAGCGATAACCTCATATAACTTCCAAATGATAGAGGAAGACCATTGCGTCTACGTTAAGAGGTTTGAGGGTAACTTTGTAATATTATCCTTATACGTAGACGACATACTATTAGCCAGAAATAGTCTTGACTCGGTGATAGCTATTAAAAAATAGCTTTCATCAAATTTTGAGATGAAAGACATAGGTGAAGCAGAATACATACTTGGAGTCAAGATTCGAAGGAATCGCTCTAAGAGAATCCTCACTCTTTCACAAGAGAATTATATCAAGAAGATACTTGAGCAATTCAATATGAGTGACTGCAATCACATGGATATCCCTGTAGCCACTGGAGTAGCATTGAGTTATGATATGTGTCCCAAAACTGAATTAGACAAGAAGTAAATGGAAAGAGTTACATATGCCAGTGCTGTTGATAGCCTTATGTATGCAATGATGTGTACAAGACCAGATATCTGTTATGCCGTGGGGCTAGTTAGCAGATTCCAGTCCAACCCCAGTGAGAAACACTGGAAAGCAGTGAAGAGGATTTTGAGATACTTAAATGGCACAGCTAACTATACGTTGTGTTATCAAGGAAGCGATCTGTGCCTAGTCGGTTATTCCGATGCTGATGTAGGCAATGATGAAGAAGAATGAAGATCTACTTCAGGATATACCTTCTTGCTTAACAACGGACCCATATGTTGGAGTAGCAAGAAGCAGATATGCATTGCTTTACACTCTATGGAAGCTGAGTTTATGGCATGCACTGCAGCAGTGCAAGAGGCTGTTTGGCTGAAGAGATTTATCGAACACCTAGGATTTGGGAACGAGAGTACCAATTCTATGTTGATACACTGTGACAATACTGCAATCATAGCCTACACTAAAGACCCTAAGTATCACAGCAAGACCAAACACATTGATATCAAATATAACTTTGAGAGGGATTATATAGCACAGAAAATTGTAACTGTACAATACATTTCAACCAAATGTATGGTTGCAGACCCCCTGACTAAGCCAATAGGCAAAGAAACATTTAATAAACATGTAAAAGCCATTAGCATGCGAAAAATGTAAAGTTGCAGACTGTATGTAATATTTTTGTTTTCATTAATGATATTATGTAATTTATTATTACTTATATGTCTGACTGAAAATATACAATGTCTAGTATGTCGTACAGGTTGAAAAGGGTAGCTCTCTCACACGAGAAACCGCCTTTGATGCTAGAGAAGCGTTCAAAGATGAGATATGTGTTCACTAGTAAAGTAGCAAGAGTGCTGATATGGTAGAGAAGAAACACAATGAATGTCACCTTGGCTTAAAAAGTACAGTAAGTCAAGATGAGATCCATGAGCAAGGACATGGATCAAACTATGGATACCCACATCCATGAAACCTGTAGCCAGATGACAAATTCTTCAAAATGGACATCATATTATGTGAATAGAATTGAAGAATTTGGGTTAGATACTATGAGTGTCTGGACTTAAGTCTGTACGGTGTGATTGATAGAATCAAAATGACGTACACTTTTATAGGATAAGAGAAACACCATAACATGTGATTCACGCCACATGTGCTAAAGAACCACAAATAGAAAGCAAGTGAATCAATCCCTGCTTCATTCTTGTGTGAGTTCTATAAAGGTATCATCCTTTCATTAATGTCCTTTGACTTTGACAGTATTATGGAGGTATGCTTCAGCGATTGCTACTTTAATATATGTCCTATGGTCAAAATTATATATGAACCAAAGGTATTATACTAGGAAAGCGGTTGATTCATATCAAAATGATATATGGGCGAAAGAAAGATTGCTAGAATATACACATCCATGCTAGTGTATGTGACCGATCCCTTGTGATATTATTTTGTTAATTTCATAAGTGTGGATACTATGCATAAGTGGAGGCTATCTGAGTTATATGCTGACTCAAGAGGGATTAGATTAGCCATAAGAAAAGTGTATATAAGTAAATTTAGGACATCCAAGGCACTATAACTTATTTGATCGAGCTACACTAAGGGTTGCTTTGTGCTGGTCTCTGTAAAAGGGATTTCTAGTACAAAATCCCAGAAGGAGACATCATGCCTACACGATCACGGCAAAGCACCTAGTATGAAAGAAGGAAGAAAATGAGATTGGATCTAAGACATCTAATCCACCAAGTGTGAGTGGGAGATGTAAGGAAATGGGTCAGTCCACCTATGATGGATTAAGCCCAGATCCATGAAGAGCAAATGAGGGAACAGTTATATTTTTGAAAGGAAGAAGTGAGGAAATGGGAAGTTACCAAAACCCAACTTCTCCCATTATATACACACGTAGAAGGAAAACAGAATGTTTTTTCTTTAATCATTCTTTCACGAGGGCTATGTTTTTCCTTCTGGTGGGTGTGTATATTGTAACTGCTCTCAGAAAAGGTTTCCTCTCCTTCCCTCAGTGTCCGACGCTCTACTCCACTTTCTTCGGTGTCATTTGCTGTGTATACGTACCAGAGTCCATACAAGATGCTCCGGTTGCATGTGGGTATCTTAGTAAGTAGAAGAAGATCTAAGGTACCCCGAAATCCTTCAAAATGCAACAAGGACCCATCGAGGCTACCACCTCCAACGTTAACACCTTTGCCAACGTCACAAAATAAATTAGTTGGCATTTCGGGATGTTGGTGTGGTCCAAACCCATGACCCCCATGCGCGTGGCCAAGCCCTTAACCAGTTGAACTAAGTTGATCGCTAATTCCGTTGCAATGTTATTTCATTTTTTTAATTTTAAAATGCAACAAGGACCCATCGAGGCTACCACCTCCAACGTTAACACCTTTGTCCACGTCACAAATTAAATTACTTGGCATTTCGGGGTGTTGGTGTGGTCCAACGCCCACGCGCGTGCCCAAGCCCTTAACCAGTTGAACTGAGTTGATTGTACCTTTTAAATTTATATATAATATGTCTCTTCAGAAATACAAATATAAATACATTCATTTTATATTATACAAACACATATAAAAATATATTTATATACATAATTTTAATTATAAATATGATACAATAATTTTTTATAGATTTATATTACTATTTATAATGTATTTCTTTTTATATATATTATTTATTATACAAATCTCTTTGTCAGTCTGGATTTCCATCTTATCAAAACATCTTTCAGTATATTGTTTAGTTATTAATAAAGTTCAAGAGGAATTTTTTTAACGAACCAAAAAACAAGTTTTTCTAAGAATTCATCTTTCTTTCTATGCATCTAATGATGAGATCAACGACAATGATGATATAGTTAACACCAACTCCATAAATATATTAATTTATATTGTAATTCAAAATATACTTAAATTATTATACTATTAATTATGTAAATATATAAATTATTGTAGGACTATAATTTAAAATAATGAAATTTGAAATTAGCAATGGAACTCAATTAGCAACTAATAATTTCGTGGCAAGAAATTTAGAAACAAAAATTAGCTAACGGAATTAGCCATGGAAATTAGTGACAAATATTCTGTGGCTAATTTCATGACTACAAACTTATCTTGTGAAATTAGCCACAGAAATTAGTGACAGATAGATTCCGTGGCTACTTCCGTTGCTAAAAACTGTTTGTAAAATTAGCCACGGAACTAGTCGTCACTAAATTTTGTTGCGACGGTTTAGCAACGGAAGGAATTCTATCCGAAATTCTGTCGCTAATAATGTTAGAATGACTATTTCATATAACAGAGTGTGACTTAGGTGATTTTAAAAAATTTAAATTTTTTTAATAATTTTAAATAAAATTAAATATCAAGTTTAGAAAGATATCACTGATTACAGATGAAGGAAGTAGATGAATAAGAAATTGAACACCGGTAATTTATACTAGTTCAACCTAATCTACTTAGTCTATATCTAGTCCCCAGAGCTCTAAGTATTCTACTAGTTTTTAAGATTAGCCGGGCTATTAGCATTTCAATACATCAAATTGAGATTTCACTCACTCCCTCTTATAACCCATAAGGTTATAACTATGAGAATCCATCTCACTCCCCCTTACTGCTCATAAGGTAATTTTCTGTGAGAATCCCTCTCACTCCCCCTTATAACCTATAAGGTATTAATCTACTTAAGAGTCCTACACTCTTGAGTATACCTGAAAATGATTAAAGACTTTACACCACTCTCTGTGTAAAAGATTTATACTAAGCACTTAAGTATAGACTCTATAAGTTTATCTCTCTCAAATAATATAATATGCTCTGTTCATAAGATGAGAAACAGAGTGAGATAGAACACAATTAATGAATATGATCATAATGCATTATTGAGCATCTCTTGTTTATTCTCACGTTTCTTTTTACTTCCTTATCTAGCTAGTCTCATCTTTTTTCTTTAGCTTCTTTTATAGATTGGTTCTTCATAAATCTGGTGAAATAGCCATTAAAAAATATATCCATTATTGTTGAAGTATGCATATGACTTTTTCTTCTTTAATCAGTCTATTCGTTTGATCTTTGTTTCAACCTACAAATGATTTTAAAATATGCTTTAGAAAAGATATATAAACAGTATAAGAATATAGTAATTGCTTCCAAATGATTTAGATTGAAATATCAAATTTCGTCAAAGTCTGGTTTAAAAATCTTTTCACATATCAGTTCAATTTATCGAAGTGTTTATCGAAAAGGTTCATTATCGAAAAGGACTTCGATAAATCGCAAATGAATTCTTTAAAACAGTTCTTAGATTTATCAAATAAGACTGATAAACAACCTTATCAAAAAAAAATTTGATAAATCATCAATAAATTTCATTAAGATAGTTCTTATTTTTTATAAACAGTCTTATTGAAAAGCTCTTTAAAAAATATCATTTTTAAAATATATACTTTCAGACTTATTGATATATTTCACAATACATTATTTATCGAAGTGTTCTTCGATGAATAGACTTTTTGAATAGCTTATGGATAAATACTAAACAACATTCTTTCAAACTTTTCAAATAAACTTTCAAACATTCTTTAATTTTTTAATCCCCGGTGAACCGGGTGGGCAACCAAAAAAAAAGATCATACAAAGAATCATTTGATAAATCTTTAATATCTTCATAATTTGAATTTTCTTCTATTTATTGAAATGTTTATTGAAAATAACCCTTATTGAAAATGACTTTAATAAATGATCTTATTGAATAGCTATTCGATAAATATCATAATTTTAAATTTTAGAATATCCAATTTATCAAAGTATTTTTTAATAAATAGGTTTATCAAAAAACTTATTGATAAATACCAGAAGAGTGATATCATATTTTCTTCTTTCATGATTAATCTCTCTCCTTATTGCAAGACTTCTTAAATCATTTTGAGAAATAGATGATTCAAACGTATTAACAACATTATAAACAATAAACCATCATCAAAATATTTTATCAAATCTACACTTTAGTGAATACAAATTGAAAAACAGTTCATCAATGAAAGACAATAGCCTTTGAATCTTTTCTTCTCAAAATATCTTGTCAAAACATAATAGCATCTTTATAAAAGCAAGTAGCAATATATATATATAAGATTATTTATTAGTACTTTGATAAAATATAAATTTTCTCTTATTTATCGAAGTGTTCTTCAATAAATTCATTTATCAAATAATACTTCGATAAATTGAGTTTTGAAATATGCTTCAGTAATTTTAACTGATAAATTATTTTAAAATATAGAAAATAATTAATTTATCTAAAGTCTTATTGATAAATCCATTGTTCGATTAATGCTTCGATAAATTTATTTCTAAAAATTAATTTCTCAAATTTTTTTGATCAAAATCTTTATCGATAAAACTCTTACTCGATTAATACTTCGATAAAGACCTTTGTAAAAATTCTTTTCATAAACTAAGTCTTTATAAAACTTATCGAATACTTCTTCGATAAATCTCTTATCAAATAAGTCTTCGAATAATTTTATATTTAAAATAATGACTCAGACTTTTCATAACTTTTGTTTATCGAAGTTTTTATTGATAAGAAATATTATCGAATAAGTCTTCGATAAATACACTTTAAAAAATAATTTTTTTTCGTAAATTTCTTTCTCATTTATCGAAGAGTTTATCGATCAAACCCTTTATAGATAAGTTTATCGATAAATATTATTTATTAGTTAAAATCTTTTTTGAAAACTTTTCTCAATTATCATCATCAAAATATTATAGTCTAATAGAAAATATTCCATCACTAAAATTAGCAACGACATTAGTGACAAAAATAATTTTGTCGCTAATTTACTATGTTTTATTTGTAGTTGACTATGGCGTACCTAGTTATATTTGAGGGACTGAGCTATAATTGAGTTAAAAGTTAGATGACTAAAAGATTAATTTATCTAATATTTTATTAGAGATTTAAATGGAAGCATATATTTTATTCGGGCTTTCTTGTGTCTTTGTGAGGAACTTTTCGAGCATTCTTGTAAGTATTGAAACTTTTTACAATGTATTTGAAGCTTTTCAAACTTGTTTGTGTATGTAGACCATGGATGATATGTATTCGAACTTATTACAATGTACTTGAATTGTTTTACTTTGATCTAAAAAATTTTAAATAAAAAATCACTTTTTAAAAAAAATAATAGTTAAAAGATTATTTTTATTTTAGATTCCATATTCATTAAAATAATTTTTTAAAATAAATATAAAAACAATTAAATCTAGACAATCCAAATATAGCATGGACTGTCCATATCAGATGAATTTTGATGAGTACCCAAACTAGTTCTCTAGCTTCACAAGCTTAAGAACATGGCCAAAGAAAATGAGAACCCATTACAAAATTTCGCACCCATCCAGAGCTCTGTAAATGTTTGGAGGTAAAATCTGACCCTAAAGTAAGCATCATTTTTATGGTTAAATCAATAATAGTCAAAAAGTTAAATACATTTAACGGTTTTCTAACGAAACCATTAAATATTATGGTTAAAAGAGACAATCCATTTCAATCACCACCTTCAAGTGAGAAAATTCAGATGCAATAGAGATAGCTTTGTAGCAATAGTTGGTTAAAATGGTAAACAATCATACTCATAAGGAGGAGAATACAAATTCGAATCCTAAAAAATATACTTATTAAGAAGACAAAAACCCTTTGCATTTTAAATTTTAAACGAAATTATACTCTTCATCAAATAAACAAACAAGAGAGAGAGAGAGAGAGCTTTGTTGCTGGCTAGGAGTTCAGACCATCCCTTCAGGAAGTTGCCTTCATCAATTTCTCTTTACAATAGAACCATCAAAATTAATATGACTGAGCACAAGTTTGGGAATGTCCGGTTTCAGCCATGGTGGCTGCATCAGTGAGAAAGAGAACTTAGGAATAAGCTCAGAAGCATTGAAAAGAGCATTGCATATTAACTTCCATAACTTTCCAGCATAATAGATACACGTAAGAAAAAATCAAGTCAGCAATATATTCGTTTTCCAGAAAAGAAGTCAACCCACCATTGGTCAACGCAAGGGGCAGATGATCTGATTAATTATAATGCAAAAGGATAGCCAAACCGCACAATCTTTGTATTCAATCTCGTAGGGCTGTTTGATATGAGGGACTTGGAGGGAAGAGG
This sequence comes from Leucaena leucocephala, assembly GCA_037074615.1. NCBI lineage: Eukaryota > Viridiplantae > Streptophyta > Magnoliopsida > Fabales > Fabaceae > Leucaena > Leucaena leucocephala. The sequence goes on from CM073522.1 coordinate 16,229,032, forward strand.
AGCAAATTTTTTTAAGTTGGATTTAAAAAAAATTAGACAAGTGGAGTTAAAAGTCTTTTATTATTTTTTCTCTCTTTTATCTTATATCTTCTTTATTAAAATTTTATAACCCGACTTCAATTTTTTTAAATCCAACTCACAAAAATTTCCCCCTCTCCAAATCCCTTGTATCAAACAAGCCCTAAAAGATGCTATGGGGGGTTTGGGGAACACTTTGTACAGAATAAGGCTTCTTCAATGGCCAAGGCTTTGTTGGAAATTCTCCACAATAAGAGCCATAATTTAGGAGGGATTCTTAATTTCCAGATATTCTTCAAGAAGCATGAAAAGATGGTTATGGAAAAATTGGCACCAAGAGAGAGATTATTAACAGATCTGCCTCTTTCAACTCTATCCCAATTTAATAGTGGAGATAACATTTGTTTGGCTTTGCCCAAATAAGTGAATCATTGACATTAGATAGCACAAGAGGAACTGGTATTTATATGATTCAAAGCATCTGCATGAAAGCTCCCCATAAGTTAAAGGTCATAGATTTAATCTTATTTGTAATCTCAAACTGTTAGTGTTTGACCTTTTAATTTTTTTTTTTTAAATAAAAAACTAGTGCAACAAGGATTTCAGTTGATGAAAGATACCAGATTCCATTGAGTTAGATTAGATACACACTTGACATCGGATACCGCGAGAGGAATTTGTCTTATGGGATTCCATTTTTTTGGTTTCTTAGGATTTTGTTTCACCAGATCTCTCTTGTTGCAGATATTCCAAGGTACTATATGTTATATGTGATAAATAGAACCAATCATGCAAAAGCAACCAAACTTTCTCAAATGTATTCGAGGATGATGTGCCTTTCCTTGGTACACATACATTGTCAACCTCGCCACTGATTGTATTATCAAATTATTTTCTTGGCTTTAGGGTTTGTTTGATATGACGGAAATTGAGGGAAGGGGGAAGGAAAATTTCAACGAATTCAATTTAAAATAAATAGAAAAATGGAGACATAAAATTTAAATAAAAAGAATATATAAGATAAAAAAATAAGAAAAATTAATTACCCTAATTCTTTTAAATCTAACTCATTAAAACTTCTTCTCTCCATTTCCCTGTTACCAAATAGACACTTGCTAATTAGCATATCTAACTATTTGAACAAGGTTACTGAGAATTAAGGATTTTTTTCTAAAAATTTGCCTTTTTTTCTTTCGATATTTTGTCAATGGATTTGTAGACTTACAAAATATAAGCTCACAGGTAAATAAGAGGTCTCAAGTTCAATCCACCTTATACTCTCATGTCTTCCTTAACGCCAGTCTCTTTAAATGGGGAAAATTTTGATAACAAAAGTTGACCAAGCAAGTGACGTGTAAACCTAAACATATAAAAAGCTTAAAAGTTTCTCGCGTGTGGTGGGGGCCCAAAAAATGGAAGCCCCGTCCGCATCAATAAAACGTAGCGGCACATTTATTATCATCCGAGCTTCAGTCTCCAGCGACAAAGCTTCCCTTTTTAGGGCATCTGAAGCTAAGGGAGAAATTTTAATGGATAAAATTGAAACAACATGTCGTTTATGCAGCACATCACTGATGATCACCAAGCGCCTGTCCTGAATTAGGATGAGCACCAAAACCGAACTAAACAACCAACAAACCAGAATTTTTTTCCCACTTACATTAGTGGGGCCTGAAAGTATCAGGATACATGAATTTTATGAGCCTGAGCGTTATGCTACAACATATTCATTTGTCTGTATGACTCAAAATCTAGATAGCCTGGAGGGGGTCCATTATAACCATACATGTCAAAAACTTTATTATCATCTGAAGGCACTAAAGAAGAGCCTTCTCTCCCTTTAAACCCATCAAGAGGTGAACCCCAAGGTGTTCCCTCTTGGTTAAGTCCCAATGCAGTTGGATTCTGGGGTGAGTTCCCTGCAGCCCTTCTGTTTGAGGAATTAGATGTCAAGGAAATGGACGCTGATTGCTGCTGCTGCTGCTGTTGCTGGTTCTTCATCGGTGACTTTGGGCGTAGAGACTCAATTTCAGGTGTAGTTACAACCAAATGAGGTGCCTCAGGAGGCGGATTTCGTCCTCCACCTCCCTGCCATACTTTACCATCTTTGTCCGCGAAATTCTTGGTGTATGCCTGAATTCATCCAAAAGCCGAAAGGATGTGGTGAATTAATCAAAGAACCAAAACAACGTATGAATAAATAATGCTTAATGCTGACAGCAATTAAGTTAAGAACAGAGAAATACTTAAAGGGGAAACAGAGAATATAACGCAACCTTTATATCATTCAACCAAAAGGATTTCCTACCAAGTCTTTGGAAAAGTATTCAATTAGCCTAATTTAAGACTGGAGTCGCCATTACATCCCTTTAACCAGCTGGTTTCCCTCAGGCCAGATTTATTATTCCTGAAGTTTCCGTTACATACGTTTTCAATCATCCAGTTCCTGATGGAACACTGGAAATCTTGTTTTTTCACTTCACACCCTTTACTTTAGAAAGCTACAGTTTGATGACAAGAGACACCACACCATGTGGTTCCCTCTCACTCCACTCCACCACCCACCCTAGTAGGCCCTGGCCCTAATCTCAACGAACATGGGTCGCTCAGGTCAACATATCCTAATGGAGTATCAGCCAAGCAAATTTAAGTGCATGTATCAACCAGATGTCAAAACAGATTAGAAGGCACAAAAATGACTACTTCAAAGAATTTCAAAAAGAGCAAAATTAAAATATATTAAAAAACTAAAATGAGGAAGAGACAGAAGAACCAACTACTTTCTAAGTACACAGGCATCTTTGAGAGGTCCATCATTTCAAATGTCTCACCTCTGCATTGAAATTTGAAGAAGACAGTCCTTTACCAGCAGTGACCCAACCAGCTCGAATATTGTGGTCTTCACCGAAGAGTTCAAGCCTCCTCCTTCCAAGGGCAAAGTGCTCAATAATCCTATACATATCTTCAGGCTTTTGTGTTGAACCTGCAATATAAGAACAAGAATTGATGAGATGTCCATTTCATTATTGCATCTGATGACTGGAATCATGAAGAGCACATATAAAATGAATTATGTTATAATACCTTCATGAATTGTTGAAACATCCTAGAAAAAGATTTTCTAATGGATCTATATTTCTATACAAATTAATACCAGACACAATAATTATTGACAATTGAATCTATTTTGATATAATCAATTTATAGCACATAAAGGCTTTCTCTTTTGTATAAACACCACTCCTGCCAAGTAATATTTTTAAACCATAATCACTGTAAATTAAGGCTTTGTTTTCTTATCCCCTGTTCTTAATTCTCTCTTTAAAATCATCCAACTGCATCTCATATAAACATTCTCTTCTGCCTCTTTATCTCATTTGTCTCTGCTCACTCAATATTTTTCTAGTTCATTTCATATACTAGAGCAGACAGCCATCCATATTGTATCCCAACCCTGGCCAACAAACTTGCTTGCCATTTCATTTTTGTTTCTACTCCACACTCCACCCCTTAGTTTGAGAGTTAGGAACCAAAAGCATATGTTCTCATCACTTCACACGCTTAAATAAGATTACAGTGCCACCCAATGGACTGGGTTCTGTTTCACATTTGTAAGGACCTGACATTAGAGGGTCAAGCCATGTTAAAAAACTTAATGATGAAAAAAATATCACGCTTAGTTCAACTTAAAATAAGAAACAAAGAATAAACTGAAGGAGTTGTCTTAGAACTGGCTAGGCAAATAAATAATTACCAAGATAACGATATAATACCCTATGTGCAAATTTAAGCAACCAACCTACCCCTCAGACCTCTTTCTTTTAACAAATGAACACTGAGCTCATAGTGCTAGGAAACAGGTGAGATAAAAAGTAGGGCAAGATATAATGTCCTGAAGGCAGTCTAGCAAATACTTTAAAAAGGATAAATAAACATAAAAAAATCAAGACAATACAGAGATTGCAAAATACAGAGAACTAATAACAAATCTGAAAAATGTCACTTTCTATGCATACAGATTAAGAGACGAACAAATTACTATGGTTCGTGACTGTTGTTCTCCTTCATAACTAAAGTCTGACATAAAAGATTTGATGCATACTATCCATTAGACAACAGCAAAACTAAAGATCCTGGTTGGTTTAAAACTATTATAGTGTATGTTTATATTCTCATTTTCCACTTCTCCCTTTATCTCTCTCCCTCCCTCTTCTCCACTGTTGGCTATCCTAAATGAGCCTACATCAGCAACATTTGACCCAATTATTTCTTGTTGCAATGGGCTAGTGCAAATCTTTTCACCTTTGACACGCTCTCTTGCATCCTTGTGGTACAGAACCAAATCCTTCATCACAAACTTTTTTTATCCTGACCATCCCTCAAAGTCGATGAAATCAGCTGACACAAAATGTGGAGTTGATAGAATTAGTGTCTTAGTCCTGAAACCACCCTTGTGTTAATGGTTGCATATTTTCTCCTTAGTTCAAATCTGCTTCTGAAGAGCGTTTTTACCTTCACTCTAATTGTCCTCTTCCTTCTCTTATTCTGCCATGAGAAGCCGAAGTGTTCATCTTTTGCTCCTTCAGTTGCTCCAAATATCTCAATATGGCAGCAGGAAAAATCCAATCCCCTTCTTACTTCAAGGCATGAGACAGTTAAGAGACTTCCCCTGATTCAATCAATGTCAAAGTTGAGAATGAAAACCTCTTCTTCCCTGCATAAATGGTTTGTCAACACGTTTAGCAACATTCATCTCTTGACTGCATCCTTATTCAGCCCACTTATCTTAACCTTTGGTACATGGTCTCTATCCACTTGATGGGTCAGATTCCCCAATGGGTATTGAGCTATGAGTCAGTAAACCCCACCAGGCGGCTTTAATGTTTCCTTACTTTGATCGCTTTTCATAGTTCATCAGCTAGGCTTTGTGGTGCAATTTTCAAATTAATACTCTCTTTCTTTCCTCCCTATTCAACTTCAGTTACTTGATGATTTTATCACTTAGACTTCAAATTTGCCAAGTCTTCCCCAATAAAACGGTGGGGGAAACTTTGATTGATGATCTTTGGCAGATTACTTCTTAACTTCTTCCAAATTTTTATCTCTCCCTTCCATCATTCTTTAAATTCTCACAATTTCTATCATTTCTTTCATATATTTATACATGCCTCTCCTCAAGCCCCTCAAGTTTTCTTCTCATGAGTACTTTCTTCCTTCCATCCTTTCATTCACCATATCCCCAAACGAAATTGTTTAAGTACCCAATGATAGGAGCTTGACGTTTTCTACAAAAACAGGACAGAATGTGCTAGATATAGCTAAAATAACTCAGGCAACAAGGTCCTCATCATGTAAACAAATCAATCAAAACAGTATTTATTAAACAAGTGCCTAACCTAGAGAAACACCATATATTCTAATTAAAGTGATCTTCAGCAAAGTAGCCTCCAAAACAGTATTTATTAAACAAGTGCCTAACCTAGAGAAACGCAATATATTCTAATTAAAGTGATCTTCCAGCAAAGTAGCCCTCAAGCCTATAAGGAGGCCATGAAGACCAACACATACAACATTTAAATACTTTTTCTATTATCAAGACTTCATCCAGTATGTATGATAATTAACACACAGGCATACCAAACCCCATCCAAAAACCTGCAGAACATCTTGGTTCAGTTCAGTAGTTTGGCTCATTTCAAAACTCTATATCAGAGAAATGATACTCACGCACTTCTGTCCAAGAACATCCCTTTCAGAAATGCATTTGTTATGCATCTGACTTCCAATTTACAAAGAAAAAAAGTTTATGGGAACACGGCCAGATTGTGCTCAGACAGTCATGTAAGTAGCATTACTTGAAACATTAATTTGAGGAAATGCAAAACACTACCAACACTTGCGTAGGAAGGGGTATTTTTGAGGAATTGCAGGGATTGCCATAGTCATTTTGATTTTCATAGACTTCAGTTTTCTTTGGTCCCATGAAAATAAACCATCAAAATTCCTACTCAAATTGAACCACACCATTCTATTGGCTATTGCACAATCAGAAACCTGTATTCATTTGGACAGTTAAATTCCTTAAAAACTCCTATGGGTATGATACCAGTCTCATTTTAATAGAAGATATGGTTTATTTTTGCCTCTTCCAAAAGATTCTGAACTCCAATTCTCAACTATTTATCTTCACTTTCTCTGATTTGATACCTTGAAAGTTGCAAAAGTGAGTTGAATCACACAAACCAAAAATAATGATGATAACTACAACAAAATTACTATTTAAGGCTTAACTGGTACCCATGCTGTATCACAAATTAACTGGAAGATCATGCAAACATGAAGGGAGAAGAACTAATTCTTTAGTTCTGATTTTTACGAGTATAAACAGATGCAAAGGCTGATATTTTAACACGTCAACCCCCAGAAACAGATAGCAGAATTTATAACTTGAAAGAAACTAAAGGGATTGAGGAAAATATCATTATTTAGCTAGGAAAAAAAAATGATTCTTTATTCCATAACCACAAATGATAATACTAACCGTAAGGAGGTTCTTCTGCAATAATTACATCAGTGTCAATGTTGGCATGAATTATATGGCCATCAGTACTTCGACGAACAGTTCCTTTTATGCCCATCAAGCAGTGCTCCTTCACCACAACAAAATCAAACAGTTCAAGGTAACATGCCATATTATTTATATAGCATAAAAAAAATCATGTTCGACTAGTTAGATGTAGTTGCAATAATACATGATGTAAATTTTAATGGACCTTTGAATGCTGAAACAAAGTATGTGAATCATGCCGCAGTCCTGGAGTTGCATTACTTTTATTTGTCTTCACCCAACATATATCTTCACACCTACGGAATCCCCACTGTAGAAGCCCACATAGAAAATGAAACAAAAGAAAGAAATTAATCAGCAGAACATATGAATAGGATATGATTAGAGCTACCAACAACAATTAAAGTTCAGTTATAAAGATGATTCTAATTTCTAGATCATGTACCTTCTTTAGACATTGACGGCCTTGTTCAAGGCCCATACCATCTCCCACCCAAAGGAAGATGAACGAAGGTGTATCAGCTATAGCCTTCAGGAAAGAAAAGAAGGGAAAGAAATTAGATTTCTCAGCTAAAGATTAAAGGACAATGCACTTAATAAAGAAAAACAAAAAGGAAAATGTCTTTAAATAGTAATAAATCATACCATCTAGTATATACAATCAAATACATTGTGCATAAGCCATTCTAAGATGAGGGCACTCCAACAGGAAGTACAAGATTTGTAAAAGCATCAAAGAAAATCAGAATCTCAAGTTTCTTAATACACCATAAATTGCATGACAAGAAATGATTCTACGGAAACAGCCCTAACAAAAGAATGTGCTACAAAGACAGGGGAATCTTACCTCAATCTTAAGATTCATTATTTCTTCAAATGTCCAGTACTCCGTATGGTCAGCAACACCAGGGGCACGGTGAACATACTCTTCCCAAGGGGGATCCACAAGAATGACATCAAACTTAGTTTCAAAGAACTCAGAAGACAGTTCAAACTCTTTCAGATCACATTTAAAATACATGGGAGGAGAAGCAGATTTTGAAACAATCTCATCCTTTTTCTGTATAAGCTCCCTAAGCTTGGGATAATCTTCTACAACATTTGTTAGTTCAAGTTCCCGAATAAAATTTTGTGGCCTCATACCAGTGTCAACAAAGTTTTGAGAATAATCATTCTGTTCACCTCTTGAAGGAGCTTTACCAGGAGCTCCACCGATTTTTGGAGGAACCCATCCCCCAGGAGATTTATCAGATGATGTTCCTCGAGTCATTTGTCCTGTAGGATTAAAGCCAGGACTAGAAATGCCAGGGGAAACACCTCTGCCAGGGCCTGAGTGGTTATAATACATTGCAGGGTTTGGTGGGTTCCCTAAGTTAGTAGGAAACCTTGGGCCTCCCGGTTGCATGGGAGAAAGGCCAGGTGGAACAGCTAATATATTCATATCAACACCTCGAGCACCAGGCCAAACTGGCGGACTAAATGGTGGAATGAAGACTCCAGGGGAAATTGGTGGACCAGGAGCAGGTGACATGCCAGGGGCAAGAGGCTGCATTGGTCCAGGTGGAGGCATTCCAAGAGGGCCAAATGGTGAACCCATCATTGGTAGTGGCATTCCAACTTGTTGGTTGTCTCTTCCAGTTGGCCTAACCCTTCCTCCTCGACCAACTCTATTCCCTTTTACTCCATGTGGACCAGCTCTGTTATATGATCCAGACTCTTGGTTTCCATGCTGAGACTGTGAAACACCACTACTAGAGCTTTGACCACCAGAACTACGACCAACCACAGCACCTTTCTGACTTCTTCCTCTTCCTCCTTGAATATCATAGTCATCATCGGTATATCTCTCCTTCAATTCTTCACTAGGAGTTCCAGCCCCATATAAATCACTTTTCCTTGCTTTGTCTTCATGTAGATATGACCACTGTTCATCACTCACACCTGATTTAGTATCATATTGTTGGTTTACTTCAGTTTTCCTATAGAAATTGGATGCAGATTCTGCTTTCCCATAGTCAATAGGCTTGGTTTGGATCTCTATCACATCATAATTGTCATTTGAAATTCCAAAATTTGATGAAGTTTTAACTGCTTCACCTCTACTTCCATCTTTTCTACCACCAGACCGACCATGAGGCCTTTCATTGTCAATTCTCTCCCGACCATGTCTCGGCAATTCCCATTCTCTATTGTGATCAAAAACAATATCACTATTTTTTGACTCTTTATCAGTATTACTTGATTGCCTTCTCCTCCAACTCTCTTTAGAACTTTCGCGATCCTTATTCTTGTCATCCTTATAAGCATCTTTCTCAAATTCCTTCCTTTTAAAGCTACTGCTCCTTTCATAATCAATATCTGAGTTTTCTGAATCTTGGAGACGTCTTCCACTTTTCTCAGGTGTTCTGGATCTATTTGTGTGCCCTACTTCTCTCGATGTTTTATCCTTACCACGCATATTTCCATCTTCATCTACATTTAATGGCTTATCCCAACTTTCATCATAACTGGTGGCTGATCTCTGGTGCCTTGACTTATCATTTCTGTCCCTTTCCAATCTGTCTTCCCGACTAACCTCTTGAGATTCTAACTTGCCTTTGTTCTTGGCTCTCTCAAAATCAGCTCTTCTCTCTTCTTTACTGTTGGATTTGACAGCCTTATCACAAGAATCTGGCCCCCTGGCTTTACCCTCTCCAAGTTCATTTCTAGCAGATGCACTCCTCTCTCTAGAACTCTCATACTTGGAATCAGAAGCTATACCACTTCCGACATCACCCTTTTCACAATAATCATCCTCTGTCTTCCTGATTGTGTCTGCTTCATCCCATTTTCTTCTTGAACTTCTTACTTGCTCAGAAGACCCATGAACCTTCTCTCGACTGCTTTCCCTCTTTTCTGAGACTTTGTGATCTTTCTCCATGCTTCCAATCTCGTCATGTAATTTTTCCTCATTACTTCTACTTCTATTCTGAGAACTATCATCTTCCAAATGCTTTGAGGACATTCTTCTCCTCTCACTTTCATCAGCACGACTATGTACTCTACTCCCCATCTTATTATCCACACCATCTTGCTTGTCTAAATCTCCATCCTGGTACAAACTACTCAACTTTTCCAATGAGGTTTCTTCTTGCCTTTTCTTCAATTGTTTAGAGCGTGAATCTTTCCTGGAATCATAATCATTGTCATCACTGTCAGCTCTACTTGAGCCACTAGATCTCTTCCTAGTCTCACCTTTATCACCAGAACTCTTTCTTCTTCCACTACCATCTAAACCATCAACCTCTTCCATATTCCCAGATTTTCTTGACCTACTTGACTTGTGCTTCTTCCTATCATTGCCCTCCCACTCATCATCCCCAACCCTGTCACTCTTCACATCTGAGCTGCCTACCTCCCGCTTCAGAAAACCACGAACACTTTCAGGTGAATCCATTTTTGAGCTGAGCATAGGTGAAAGACAAAATAACCCAATGTAGTAGTTCTCTTCACAATTCAGCTACAATCCATTAACAAGATTACGTGAAAAAAAATTCTTTGCTCCAAAAAAATGAAACAACTGCATAGATGACTCCCAAAATTTCTCAATTGACGATTGTTTCCGCATATACCTATGTATACTGAAGAAAGGAAAGCTTTTCAAAAATTTCACTATTTGCAACCTTCACGAATAGAGCAGCCTTTTCCTTGAGTTAGGATGCTTGTGCTAATTGAAAATTAAAAGGCTGAAACTCAGAGAAGTGCAGCCCACGAGACTTGAAGCAATATTGAGACATGAATTTGGTGCAGATATTCTTTTCCTAAAAAATTTAAGTAAAAGTTAGAAAGATATAAAAGAAAAATAGAGAGAAATGGGGCAAGCATACCAGAAATCTCAACATTGAGCATCAATTCAAAATACAACAATTGTGCAAAAATATGGACAAGTCTAAATGACTAGTTGGGCTTTTGAAACAAGAAGATCAAACAGCTATAAAATTTTCAGAATGCGGATAATGGCTGAACAAGGAACTATTAATTATGAACTCAAGAAAAAGAAACTATTTTCTGCTGAAACACTATAGCCTAGAGTAATAAACAAGAGCAATGCAATGCTATAAGTTAAACCAGGAAATAAAATTCAAGTTTGTGAAGCTACAAGTAACTATTATTGCTTTTGGTAGAAACTATGAAAATTTGAGTAACTGTTTATCCAACGCAATCACTATCTCTTACAAAATTATCCAAGCTAATCTAGAATCAAAACTTCCCAACATCACCCCTAAGTTCTCATCAAAACAGCCACGTAAACTCGCTTTGTCACACATCTCTACCTCTCTTTCACCAAGAAATTGCTTCATGGAAGCTAATTTCACGTTCAAGAGAGAAAGAAAACAGAGGGGGTATCTTAACTAAACGCTGCCAGAATATTTGCTTTGACAGAACTATCACAGGGGGTCATAAATTACCCAATTATTTCATAACACGGAAGATAAATTCAAACAAAGAAATTTGGACACTAACATCTATCCCAATGCATAAAATGACCGTCAAATCCCAAAAAAAAACGAAAAAAATAAAAAAGAAACAAAACAAAACCATTCAAGTAACAATAGACCGTCCTAGTCAAAAATTGAAGGACTTACTTTGCTCGACGATTCCCATGTAGACGAAGATAGCGAGGCCGAGGATTCCAACGAGGTCCAGTTGCGGCGAGTCCATCGAGAGCTCTTCCTCTAACAGTGCCCAAAATCCTCAATGCCCCAATTCTTGTCCGCTTCCATTCTACTGCGAACCTTCCTTGGTTCTGCTACTCAGTTCCACACCTTCTTTCTCTCCCTCTCTCCCTCTCTCTATCGATTTCGTGACTTACTCTCGCGCTCTCTCCCTCGCAGCTCCGCTCTGTCCCTGCACCGTCGTCCGTCACTCTTGAGATGCCATCGAGCAAAGAGAAGGTGAGGGGGTTAGGGTTCCAATATTTCAAGGATAAGAAAACATACGCGAAGAAAATAGTAATTTTCTTCTACAACTTGAACCGCAGCCCCTGGAATTGTTCAATAAGTCAAGGTTCATGAATTATTTCTTGGCCACCGGCTTCATAGAATTTTTAAACGGGCCCTTCAATTTAAATGAGATTTTCTTTTTTTAGTCTTTAAACTTAATAAAATATATTTTTAATTTTATAATTTTAACACTATTAATTTTATTAATAAAAAATATTGATTCAATAAAATTAAATAATTATTATATAGTTTACAAAGCATGTTTAAACTTTAAACATCGTTAATATTAAAACCAACTTCACATAATAAAAAATCATTTATGGTATTTTTTTTACTTAACAAAACTATAACAAATATGTTTTTTTATTTTTAAAGAATTTTAACTAATTAAGTATGGTTATATTTAAATACATGTTTAGAAAAATATAATTAAAATTAATAAAAATAAATTATATTAAAATCAATCAAAAAATTAAAATCATATTTAAAAATGAAATTTAAGCCTTTATTAGTTGTATAATCATTACTTAAATTGTTAAGGCAGCATATTCTATTAGTAATATTAATGGTGTTAAGATTATAAGATCAAAAGTACACTTTATAAAATTAAGAGACCAAAATAAAATTTTATATAAATTTAAATGATTAAAAATATATTTTAACTTTTAAATTAATAACTAACATTAATCCCACGAGCTTATAATTTTGAAATATAAATTAATTATTAAAATAAAACAAATATATTGATAATATAAAATAATACTACTCACTTGTTAAGTTTTTAATTTTTAAAAAATTAAATTTTAAATCAAAAAATATGAAAATGCAAATTATTAGTTATTTAAATAAACGAAAGATTATGTCAATAAATAGTACTTAAATAAATTTAAAGGAGCCACAGAGAATTAAAGCAGATATAGCCAAAAAAACAGTCGTATTCCATATAGGAATCAATTTTCTTAGGTTTTGAAATGTATTTTCCTTAATTTTTTTAAACAAAATAAAAAAATAAACATAGTAAATAAAAAGGAAAAACAACATTGTATTTCCTTTTTTGGGGGGGGGGGGGCCAAGCCCTGGTGGGCCCAATATTACTGTTGCTTTCGCTAATCCATCAACCGTGCTTATCATTCTTCTAAGGGTGTGATTAGATTAGTTTTTGGAGAATAGATTCCGGGAAAAATAGATTTTGAGAAGAATAGATTTTGAGAATAGAGATGTTTAGATGATTAGTAGCAGAATCACTTTTTATATTGGCAAATTACTAAAAAGGGTATGATTTGATTAAAAGTAAGAGAGAGGAAAGATAATATAGAAGAAAAATGAGAGGGAAAAGAGTGTAGAGAGGAGAGAGGAGAGAGAAAAAGAGAGATAAGAGAAGAGAGAGAAAAGAGAAAAAGAGAGATAAGAGAGGAGAGAGGATGTAAGAAAAAGTAGGGGTAGAATAGTAATTGGATAATCTATAACCTAGGTTTCAAACCAAAAATTATTTTCAATGGTTTATTCAAAACTTAAATTTCAAACTGAAGTTTTGTCCAAAATCAATTCTTAGAATTGATATCTAAAAACACACTAACTATAGGTATCGTACCCAACAAAAAAAATTATCTGGTTAAATTATACCCCATACTTTAAAATAATTTTAGTTGCGTAATTGTCACCTTAAATTTAAAGATCCAATTGATACATTAAAGTAATTTTTTTAAATACAATCAATACTATCTACTAATTTTTGTCAGATTTTCGTTGAAGTTTGTCAGATTTTCGCTAATCCATCAACCGTGCTTATCATTCTTCTAAGGGTGTGATTAGATTAGTTTTTGGAAAATAGATTGCGGAAAAAATAGATTTTGAGAAGAATAGATTTTGAGAATAGAGATGTTTAGATAATTAGTAGCAGAATCACTTTTTATATTGGCAAATTACTAAAAAGGGTATGATTTGATTAAAAGTAAGAGAGAGGAAAGATAATATAGAAGAAAAATGAGAGAGAAAAGAGTGTAGAGAGGAGAGAGGAGAGAGAAAAAGAGAGATAAGAGAAGAGAGAGAAAAGAGAAAAAGAGAGATAAGAGAGGAGAGAGGATGTAAGAAAAAATAGGGGTAGAATAGTAATTGGATAATCTATAACCTAGGTTTCAAACCAAAAATTATTTTCAATGGTTTATTCAAAACTTAAGTTTCAAATTGAAATTTTGTCCAAAATCAATTCTTAGAATTGATATCTAAAAACACACTAACTATAGGTATCGTACCCAACAAAAAAAATTATCTGGTTAAATTATACCCCATACTTTAAAATAATTTTAGTTGCGTAATTGTCACCTTAAATTTAAAGATCCAATTGACACATTAAAGTAATTTTTTTAAATACAATCAATACTATCTACTAATTTTTGTCAGATTTTCGTTAAAGTTTATCTACATCAAATTTTCTATTTTTCACCTCATTGTTTAAAATGTACCTGTGAAATATTTTTTTTAAAAAATGCATAAAAATAGCAAAATAAAACAAATCACAATAGCGTTCTGAAATTAGAAGGTAACAAAGACATTAGGGTTCAAAAAATAGAAGTCATCGAAGACGAAGAGAGAAGTTTCATAGATTGGAAGGTGACAGAGACGAAGCTTGCTGGGATTGGGGCGACACTAGCCTCTGATGCGAATCTGGTAGATGACATGAATTGGTTCGAAGATAAAATGGATCTGCTCGTTGATGATGTGGAGGTGCCTGGAGACAATGTGGAAGTGACCGCAGGTGATGCGGATGCGCCCGAAGATGATGTGGTGTTAGGGACGAAGATGAACGGCGTGAACAGCGATTCTGGTGATTTTTTATTCTGCTTTGTCAACTTTTTTCTTGGGTTAAGCTGTAAATTTATATAAAAAAAATTAATTAGGAGTGTTGGGTATTTAAAAGATTTGTTAAGAGACCCAAGTTTTTTAACCATAATAATATTATCTTGAGCTTTATCTAAAATTAAATTTATCTATTGACTAATATACTAATATAACATCGTTATCTTTTATTTTTAGGTAGAGATACAAATTTATACTAATATAACCTTATATATTTATTTAAATTTATTTATTCTTTATTTATAATATTTATATCAGAATTATTATTTCTTTATTTATAAATTTTAAAAAAAAATTTACCTCATTTATATATATATGATAAAAAAATATGGTAAAATTTTAACAATATCTCTCGTTAATTTTACAATTATAATATATATTAATATAATATATAAATCTGAATGCAAAGGTACAATGTATATAAGTTCCAATAATTGAATTTTAATGTAGGCCTTAGAAAAAATTTACTAATAATTGAAGATCACACTGTAAATATTTAGAAAGGGGCATAAACTTATAACATCTCTAGCAAATTCTCAATACATTTAAAAGTAAGGCTTCTATTGGCTCAAAATGAGGCCCTTAGTAGCACCTAATTGAAAACTGAATAAGCAGATACATTGACAATAGGCAAAGCTAATTAACTTGTAGAAATTATTTCACACCTCATCCTCATGAAGAAGCATGTTTGGAATTCCCTTACTAACAAGAAACCGTTGTCCAGTTTCTAGGCACACTAGTGCCCCTTCTTCGAGGTGAAGTTCCAAAAGAGCATAATAAAACCTATTGATGATAGCATATTGTATGTCAGCATTCATCTCCACTGTCTTTTCCACCACCTTCTTTGCCTCAATGCGCAATGGGAAGCCATTTGTCACACTCTTTATGTTAGATGATAGCATATTGTGTATCAGCAACCTCATCTTTACCAACTATATGAGCAAGCCTGCAATAAAATATCCTCATATTTCAGATAAGGCAATTTATTTGTATGATTGCTAAATTAAACTTTTGCATCTGGTGACAAAAGATGTACAGTTCTTAAACTGACCATATTTCAAAGCTCTAAGATAGTCCATATAAACCTTATCCCATTCCAAAGATATCTTTCCAAGCAAATACACTTGCAAGCATAAATCATGCTAGAGTTTCAAATGAATCAGATTTAAAGACACAAATTGAGCATAAGCAAGTATGATAAAACTGATTAAAGACTAAAAGTCCATACCTGACCACGTGCACCTTCACTTATAAAACATGATGCATCAAAATTGTTGGTAGCATCCTTGAGTTCATCCA
Source organism: Leucaena leucocephala (assembly GCA_037074615.1). Taxonomy (NCBI): domain Eukaryota; kingdom Viridiplantae; phylum Streptophyta; class Magnoliopsida; order Fabales; family Fabaceae; genus Leucaena; species Leucaena leucocephala. The sequence goes on from CM073522.1 coordinate 16,244,755, forward strand.
AAGCAAAAGTCCTATAAGCAGGAAGACTAGCACCCATCTTCATCGTTTGTGAGATATACCCTGCCAGTGAACAATGTTTTGTGAGAATATATTGTTTGATTCATACTTAATATGAAAATGGGTTTTGAATTATATTATCCTATTTCCTCATTTCATTGACCGAGTGTATCAGGAAAATAGATCTAATCTAGTTTAGCTGTAAATCCAGAAATTTCTTCAAATAAAAGCTAAAATATTTATTTACATAAAAAATGATACTAAGAGCCGGAAATTGCTATGAAAGTTAACATGATGTACTTGTGACCAAGAAAAGGATTTGTGTATTTACTTGCATCTGTGAGCAGTTTTGCTGTGTTCACTGATGAGACATGCTTTACTATGGACCTTGCAGGTCTCACATGTCTATGATTTCCATGATGAAGATGAGACAAGTTTAGAACACATGTGTCAATGTTTAAGCAAATGTAGCATAATAACATTTTAGTAAATGGTTATAGTCCTGGTCTTCAATTGTTACAATCCAAACTCACAGGTTAAAAGTTTATCACTTGATTTCAAAATAAAATTCGAGCAACCAAAGTTTCAATTGTTACAATCCAAACTCACAGGTTAAAAGTTTCCATTAGCATAGCAAAACCAAGCAAGAAGAAAGAAAAAGAAAGAGACACGAAATAGCTACTTGATCTGCAGAAGAGAGCAGCACGGAGTGTATTCGTGAACTCTGAAGCTTATCGACGTCCGTCAAAGCAGCAGAACTCTAAACTTAGATAGCTGCCTGCTCAACGGTTTCTGGCAGTAAAAACACACAGCCTCGTCTAAGATCTCTCCAAAAAAGGAAAAGGGGAATAGCAATTCATAATCACAAACCTAGAAAAGAAAGAGGAAAAATGCAAGGTAAAGAGTAATTGATTTGGGCTTCTTTGGCCAACCAGGAAGACATCGGTATCTTCAAGTGGCTGGACGAACAAAGGGCCAAGTCAATTGTGAATAAAACAGAGGTTATGCCTTTTGGGTTTGGTTCAAGAACAAGAGGAAGAGGAGTGGTGAGCTTCAGTTTGGTAAATCAATGGAAATTCTGAGGCATGAATCAATTGGGGGTTCAGTGTTTTACTCAGGATGGGGCTTTTGGGTTGATATTTTAGGATTTGGACATAGACTTTATGCTTCTTCGAATGATAGCTGACCATTATCACAGATATGAAGCTGCAACATGAACACTACAAGGCCAACTTGTTGAGTTCATGGAATCGCATAACAACCCACAAATTCATCAACAATAATAGCTCACAAAAGGATCAAATCTCGCAAATATTTACTTTGTTCACAGAGATGGTTATTCAGTAAAAGGGTAAATAGAGGAGAGAGAGAGAACATACAAGGAGCGAAGAAGGAGAAGGAGTAGAAGAGGTTACTTGAACGAAGTCGACGACGATAGCTAGAGGAGTAGGTGGCAGCGAGCTGCAGCGATGGCTGGAGGCGCGCGACGGTTGAAGACGGAGCTTGTGAATGCTGAAGACGAATGTAGCGAATGAAAAAATGAAGAAGGGTTTTTAGACCGGAGGGGCAAACTTGGAATATTGAAAAATAAACAGGGATAATTTAGTCAACATAATACATAATATTTCTTACCCCTTCAAAAAACCCTAAATTTGGAGGAGTGAGAGAGAAGGGTAGGGGAGCAGAAAAAGACAAAAAAATCCCCCTCCCCTCCCCTCCATTTTTTAAACCAAACACACATATCCCTTACCTTCCCTTAACCTCCTCTCTAAAAATTTCCAACCAAACAATGCCTATAGATTTTCCTTTCTTCTACTTTTGCCCCTGATTCATTGTAAATGAACACAGTTTAAATAAAAAGAGCCATTATAGACTCCTAACCTCTGTGGTTGTTCTTGGAAAGTCACCATAAGAAGCAGGATTGAGGCAGAAAAGATGTTTAAAATAGTGTTTTAGGTTTTGTCCGGTAACAAGCCGCAGTGAAAATCGCTAACGGTGGCAGGGAGGAGGAAAGGAACACTGTTAACGCTGACTCGTTTAAAAGATACAATTAGAGAACTGGATTGGATGTACTGGATATGAGAAATTGGAGGTAAGTTTTGTCCTTAATTATATTACTTTATATTCTTATAATAAATATATCAATAAATATAAATTAAATCCACTGCTTTAGATGTAATAAGTTTCGCTTTTTTATAAGTTTAGATGTAACAATTGGCTATCTATTGTATTGAGCTCGCCATTTAACAGTAGTTAATTGTAACATATCACAATGAAAGAATTTAAAACCTTTGACAGAATCTCCCCTTATACGTTGATAATATCCAGATCCTGATGAGAAAGATGTTTCAATGTGAGTCTGCATATACATTTTCCATAGTAACTATAAAAATTGTACAACCATTTGAAAATTTTTCACAATATCAATTAACATAAACTATTTCTGGATAATAAAAATTAATTATATTTCTTTATTATTAGTTCATGTTTAATTTTGATTATGTTAAATAGTAGAGCAAAACGTTAGTATAATATTAGTTTTTCTATATGTTATTAATATATATATGGTTAAAGTATACTTTTAGTTCTTTAAATTTGTATCAAGTTTTAATTCCATAATCTTAATACCGTTAGTTAGACTTAATAAAAAATATTGACTCAATAAATTTAAATGATAATTAACTTAACACTATTCCACAATTGGCCGTTATTAATGAGAAAAAAGACAAAATATTATTATATTTTTAATATTATACTTTAAATCATGTAAATTTAACAAAAATTAAAATAAAATTATGCATGATATTTTCAGGAGTTTCTTAATAAAAAAAATGTAAGATATAAAGGTAAATAAAATTAATTAAATGCAATTTTTACTTTTTAAAAATTAAAGTCATTAAAATCTCATCATTGATTTTATTTTAAATCTTTTTAACTTTACATGATTTAAAATATAAATATATTATTTTAAGGCTATGTGAGGCTCAATGGAGGGAATGGGAGGGGAGGAAATTTAATTTTACTTTATTTAGTATAAGAAGGAGAGGGAAAATATTTTTATATAGACAACTTTACCCTTATTTCATTTAAGTAGTTTTTTTAACTTTCTAAAATGTTTACTAATTACATAAAATGTTTACTAATTGCATACTTAATATATATAACAATATTTTTAAATAATATAAGTTATAAATATATATTACTGCATACAATAATATTACAATATATATTCAACAATATCAACAAAAGAATATCACCAACAAAATATCATTTAAGTATGCTATCATATGAAAAAACAAAATATCGTGAAAAAAAACACTATGTCAATGTAAGTGTTTAAATAGTGCTTACAATATATCCGTAATCTAAGAACCAAAAAACTAATTTAAGAACTGAAAACTATATTCATAATCGCTTGTTTATGCAACAGAAGATTGAACAACTACCCTAAGCTTGGCCACATCATGCATGAGAAAGTTAAATTCTTAGGATCTTCTCTTCCTCACATCCACACTCTTGAATCATCTTCAAATTTTCTTCCCTTGAAATTTGTGGGGCATATCTCTCTTGAATTACTTTATTCCCTTGACTCAAAACACCTGCAATGACATTCCCTTGACTCAAAACACCTGCAATGACATCCATCTTCTCTGCAAGTAATTGTATTGGGAAAAGATCTTCATCTGTGGATGTAGCACCCTTTTTGGCCCTCTTAAAACTCTCACTAGTAGAATGGTCATCAAGTGTGACCCTTCCATATTGAGTGAGAAATTCTCAAAAGATGCCTCAATTTGAGAGGTAAATTGATCAACCTCATTTACAACATCAATAAATTCTTGAGGATCTGCATGTCATTTTTTTCTTCATTTTTTAAAGAGTATCACCACCATCTCCATTAGCTCTCTCAATTCCATAAAGAACCGACATCTTTTCATAATTGGGCAAAGGTATATTCCTCCAATGGGAGCCTTTTGGTTTAACCTGAAAACACATATCATACTATATATAAAGAGAACATATACTTGCCAATATCACATAAATGAAAGGACAACAGATTTATTGATCTCACTGCTATCAATTGATCCCAAACTTGATCTCAGCTTCCTATTTATTAGTGGATGAGTTCCATGAAAACCCACGCATACCCCCTTTGAAGATGTCATAAACTTTTGAGAAAAAAAATTCTTTAAAGTCTTCTATCGATTTTTAACCTTGTCCTTGTCAACTTTAAATCCAGACTATATTGTGTTATGTTATCATAGGTTGTATGTGTAAATGTTCTCTTAACTTTGTTGTCAATATCAAGTTCATGCACAAATGCATCAATCAAGGCATCATCCATCTTCAAACTCCAAATCAAGTTCTTATCAGTAGGGATCATTTCGGTGGTGTTCTTATCAATAGTAGTAGTATTTGCAACAGGTGCCTTCTTTGGAGCCATACTAATAATAGAATTAAACCAATATACATCACATAAGTAAACAATAAGCTGAAAAGAATAGCCCGTAAAAGCAAACTCCATTATTCCTATCAACGAACACAACAGAACCAGAGTAAAGAGAAAGAGGAAAATATTCTTGGAACTTTTTAGTCATTGTATTATCAGTATCAACGAACACATAAATAGAGTAAGGGAAATATTCTGACTCTAGACCTCTATCTCAAGGCCTCTTACATAATTGGGCTTCCTATACTCATATATGCACAAGTGCTTCGAACAATAATCAAAGCACAGCCAGAAATCATGTTGTATGATTTCTTGCATCTCTCTAATATCACTGTCCATTATAGATTCATGATTTCAAATCTATAGAGAACATAAAGGAAGCAATATAATTGGTGTCTGGAACAAAAGCCAATGGTGTATATTATCACAACCAAGCAATCCCAGAAGAGTACAAACATAAAGATTCTTATCAACAGACAATAAAATATAAAAGATTGATTATTTATAACATAGACCATAAGAAAGTCAGGCAGTACATTACACACTAAAAAGGAATACATCAATATCAAAAGTTCGTGGATAAAGTTTAGTTCCTAGGATTATTCCTAGAATTAATCCTAGTATAATTTTCATAATCAATCCACATTTGGTGAGCTACCTAGCTATCTCAGTTCTATCCCCCCTTGGAGTATGGTCATCATCATTAGATTCATCTTGAGCTGCAAGTTCATCATCTACTTCACTAATAAACTCTTCATCAAGGTCTACATTCATTAAGAAATTATGAAGAATGCAACATGCAGCAATGATCAACTTTTAGGGTGGATTTCAATACCCCAAAAGCCCGTTATTTCATAATGCAACGATGCATGCCAAAGATTGAAAAGTTCTCTATAGTTTTAGAGTGGATTTCTTTCTGAATATTCTTTCAAATGGTAGCGAACTTCTCTATAAGATGTAATAAGACCACTTATTATCATGAATCGACCAAGTAATATTTCCCTATCAAGGAAAACATACACTTTATTAGTTTTAAATTTGTGAAGTTATTTATTTATGTCACTTCCTAATTTTTAAGGAATCTTAAGGCTATCTTTTCATCTTAATGCTTTATAATCCTTGAGTCAGATGCAATGCCTCCCCATCCAACAAGCACATAAGTGAACCGGAAATCAAATGTGCAAGCTATACATTTTGTATAGGGAATTACTTCCAACCGCAATAACAAGGAGCATCTACCATAGGTACTTTTGCACGGATATGTATTCCATTTATGGTTCCAACACAATCTTTAAAATATGGATAAAATTTGTCACTAATTAACCTGAATTTCAGAAGGGACTCTAGAGTCATATGGTTGTACAAGGAATTTATTTTCTAATTCAATGATAGCTCCTAAAACATTTTGGAAATGACAGCTAATTGTCTCACTATAACATCTCAACTAAAACTTAACCACACATTTTTTTGTTTTATGTGATAACATGTAAAGGGCTATAACAACTTGTTCTTTCACACTTGAGTATCGTGTGAGCTTTAGGCCACCATCTCTTTCTAACATATCACACTATCCTATGAAAGTTTCGGGGCTCATTCTAACAATATCTCGACCACTAGAAGTACTAGTTATTCGATACATCACTTCTTCATGTACCCTTTCTCTTCTTCTTATTATTACACATATGAACCGCACAATATTGGAATACAAGACAAATAAGTTAGGTTACAAGTCTCCAACGCATTTCCCACCATTGCACCAAAAATTCCTCATCAAAATCCATCTAACAAATCAAGAAAAAAAATTACAACAAATTAATGACTAAAACAAGTAGACTTGTCTAACAAAAATATATCTTCTTATTATATATATAACATACAAATATAATAAATAATTAGAGAAGCAGAGTTAAAACCCAGCTGCAGTAGTTTGACAGTGAAGTCTGACACAAATGACATTATTTATATAAGCTCTCGAACCAACTCCTTTTTGTTGTGGTTCAAATTCTAATTCACTGATCAAAATTAGAATACAACTTTAACTTTCAGCCACTGATCAAATATAGAAAAGACCAATAAGACCCTTTGAACTTCTCACAAGAAATTATTTTTTCATATCTACTTAACTGATATGACAGTGCATATTATTCCTTGAATATATATGTAACAACTTGACACAAAAAAGAAAAAGTCAAAGAACAATGTAATTTTGTAGCATTAACTTGTATTCATACTTCGTTCTGATCATTTATATGTTTATATCAGCTTAGTTGTGCATACGTATATAAATACCCACATGCTAGCCAGATTGTCTTAACCAGATAAGTCAAATACTCCGATCTAAAAAAAGAGGTTAATCACAACAATTACAGAGAGCAAAGTGAACAAATAAAACTGGTATTATATAAGTTGCAAACCTAGGAAAATACATGACATGTTCAATTTTTCACTGCTACAACTTAATTAACATATAGATACTAACTCAGTTACACAAAACACCATTTACATCAAGCATACAAGTGATACATTCGATGCAATATATGGATGGGATAAGCTAATTTCAGCAGTGTCAGGTATGAAGACTATTGCAATATATAGCATAAGGTTGCAATTGAATTACAAAGAGAAAAGGACAAAAAATAACCAGCAATTGAAACTAAAACTTATTATGCAACCTACAACTCACAAAAATGTACCCACTATGCTACCAAGTCGGAAATTGAAACAATACGCGAATTCATGAACAACTCGCATTAATCAATATTTATTAAATATATCAAATGAAATCCATGTTTACAACAATGAACTTATAAATGGTGAAACAGGAAACAAGACAATGTAGATTTTTACAGATATAAAGACAGGATTTAGAGGGAAAACCTTCGATACCTTCCTTGGGAGTCTTGAATCCAATCCAATAGACTTCCAAAAGTGATTCCCTCCCTTTCCAGGCCTCTTTCCCTTCCCAAATTTCTTCGAGCTTCAAAAGCAGGAGCAGACACAAACAAATTTAAAAAAAACAACGCATCAACAGCAAACTTAAAAAAACAAACAGACAATAGGTGTTTCACAGACAAAAGAACTTAAAGAAGCTTCACATAAGATGACAAAGCAGAGCAGATAAAGCAACGTGAGTGAGTGGATTCACAGGTGCGAAGAAAGAGAGAAGACAAACCCAGAGAAGATGGAGATGAAGACGGAGCTACATGAGACCAACCGAGACGTAGACGGAGCAGCTACGAAAATAGTCCAAAATATTATCCCTTCCCTCCAAATCTCCCACTTATGGAGGTAGGGGTGGAAATAGTACAGAGCAAACTAAATTTTACTTTTAATAGACCAGGCCTATTTTGTATTAAGTCAAATTGTGCTCTAAGCATAGCATATTAAGAGGCTTATATTTCTAAAATAAAATAATAAAAAATTAAATACAAAATAAAACCCCATTTCAGAGAACCATGGAAATGAAAGAACCTAGAAAGGAGAAAATAAGAACACTTTGCTCGCTATCCTCAATCCTTACTTGATTCAATGCCAGGACTTGACAGTTGATATATACAAATGTCTTTGATTGCTGCGAGCGTCCTCACGTTTCTCTTTCTCATCCAAATATCCTTATGATAATCTCATCTTCCAATCTAATATAATATAGACATATATTATATTTGATTGATTTCTTTTCCGTGCACCTTACTCCTTCTCTTTTATGCATATTTAAAGTGGGAGGCAACGATGATGAAGCAGCAGCAGCTTGATTCACATCTGACAAAAAAAAAACACAACCAATGAAGAAGAAGAAGAAGCAGCTTGATTCAAATCTAAAAAAAAAAAAACTCAACGGAAAGAAGAAGAAGAAGCTTTCTAGATTAAGCTCTAAAAAAACACAAACGAAAGAAGAAAAAGAAGCTTTATGGATTCAGTTTAAAATTAAATACAATGGGAAATTGACAAAGAAGAAGCTTTGTTGATAAAGAATCTCGCCGAAAAATTTATATTTTATCATATTATTTTATATTTATTTTAAAAAATTTATTATATTTAATAGATATTATTTCAATAGTTTTATAAATTAAATAATTAAAAATATCATTTTTTTTATATTTTTTATTATTTATCTTAATTAAATTAATTTGTATAAAGGTATTTTATTTTAATATATTTTAAAAAATTAAAAAAATGATGATTAAGACTCACATCAACTATTATAAAATTATATTATATTATATCTATAAAAAAAGCTAATTAAAGAATTGTCAAATTGAATGATCAACTACTATAAAATTATATTATATTATATGTATGAGGAAGGGTAATTAAGGAATTGTTAAATTAAATGAATAAATTATAATATATAATTAAAAAAAATCAAAATACTTCCATTCAAATAATATCACTCAAATTTGAAAAAAAAAACACAACTAAAGGAAGAAAAAGATGAAGAAGCTTTGTTGATTTAGATCTGCAAAGTAAAAGCACTGTGGTCTTCGCTGTCACTGCTGTCGTTGTCGATGCTGTTGCTAGTAGGGAAGGGTGTTGTCACCAGAATATGAGAAGATGAAAGGAGGAAAGAGAGAGATTGAGGTGAATAGAGAAGAATGATAGAGAACGAGGGAAGAGGGATAGACTAAGAGATGAGAAGAGATATTAAAACCCTAAAACTTTTATTATTTTTAAAATAAATAGTAAATTAATAAAATTGAGGAGGTTGACACGTGGATTAAATGTTTGAAGTGCAATAATCTTATTGAATAAAGTTTAAATGAAGGGTACTTTAGGAATATTTTAATATTAAATAGATTAAGCTGGCTGATAGACCTAATAGGCCTTATAGAGAGTATGATCTTAGTCTTCTAAGAGAAATAGGCTCATAAAAAGGCCTAAGCATCCGCATCTTCTTAAATAGGTCTAGTCGAATAAAGGCCAAGCCACTTAGTCTATTTCTACCTCTATTTGGCGGGGAAGGTTATGAGGGAGAGGGAGGGAAAATTTAAAATCTCCTAAAAATTTTAGCAATCCAAACAAGGCAAAACGAACAAGATTCCTTCCCCTCCCATCTAAATCCCTTATACCAAAAATAACTTTAAAGTTTAAAATGCACGTCCATCATTTAAATTTATTGAATTAATGTTAATTGAAATTAATGGTGTTAAAATCAAGGGACTAAAAAATAAAAATGCACTTTAGAAACTTATTAGACTAAAGTGAAATTTAATACAAATTTAAAGGACCAAATGCATAATTAGGCCTATTTAAATAATGCTTGAACTAATAAATTGGATATGGAATTGAATTTCTTTACATATATTTATCCAAGTTAAAGAGAAGATGATTTGAAGGTAAAGAGAAGAAAGTTGAAGAAATAGATGAAGACAAGGAGAAACACGAGAAAATTAGAAGAAATCTTGCTCAAGGAATGGAAGAACAAGATTATACGAAGATAAACTCAAGAGGGTTTAATATTTAGTTTCTTAAATTTACTTTTTCCAGTTCTCTTGTAAAAGAGCAAGATGATGAGCATTTCAAATAATGAAAATGTTTTTCATGTGTTTCTAGAAAAAGTTTAGAAGCTATTTTTTTTTTAAATTCAACATGAGTAAAAAACTACTATTTTGCTTTTTTATAAACAAATTTAATTATATATCTTATAAACAAATCTTGTTTGTTTACTAATTAAGCCATCATTTGTTTATAGCTTTTGCTGGTTTTGCTCTTTGTCAAATTCTTATTTGTTTGCAAGTGTTCTTGTTTGAAAAAATTAAAACATTATTCGTGTACTAACTAGTATTCATCTACACCTATTATTCATTTATTGATGTTCTTCTAAAGTGATTTTGTGTTGTAGAATTTCTAAAGCGATTTTGGGTCGTAAAACAAGAAAATGAATTTATACGTGAGAAAAATATATTTACAGTGAGTTAATTCATTGCTCATATTTTTTTATTTAGAGCTTCAATATATAGATAGTGTGTATTTTTCGAGATTTAAATTTATATTCTTCTTTTTAAGGGGATAAAATCACTTACCACCTTAATTAATAGCTTGTTAGTAAATCTTTTCTTGTATTTCATCTTTGAGAGATTCTCTAGATGGGTCCTAGAAGAATTATTTAAAACTAGAGATTTTTCTCATACGTTGCACAATGAGCGGAAAAAATATATTAATTAAAATTGATTAATTATTTATTATTATAAATTATCACTATAATTAAAAATTTAAAATATTATAAAATTAGCTAATGTGATTATTTATTAATTATTATCATAGACTCGAAATCTTTCAAATATCAAAATAATTTTAGTGACTAAGAATATTGATTATGTCATATAGATAAAAAAAATTGAAAGCATTAAATCAAATTAACTCATACATATTTTAAACAGAATTAAATATTATAATATTTTAAAAATAAAGTTGATGATTCACTAATTATTGATGATTAAAAAATCTTCAAAGAATTGTAATCACATCTTACAAGGGTGTGCGAGGAGTTTTCAAGCATGTAGTGACCGTTGGGATATATTGTGACTGCATGAATTGAACTTGTGGGATGTTGAAAAATCTCACGAGGTTTCTGGGAAATGGTTGGGCTTAACTAAATGCATTCTCTCCTTCGTCTTCATCAACTCTATTCATCTATGTTCTTGGTTGTTCTTCTTGTTATTGATTTGATCTTCAAAAGGCAAAAAATTTACTAACTCCCAATTCAGCCCCTTCAATGATCACGCATTCTAACATTTATCAAGCCTCAAACTCAATTAAGAAAGTTACTACAGGTGTAGAGGTACAATTTTCTATCTAAATAAATTAATTAAATATGGTCATCTTTCCATTTCAAAATGCAAAATAAAACCTCAAAATACTATTTCTTAGTTAGACAAATACTCTACAAGACCTAGCCACATATGTAAAAAGTCTAAACTTAGAATTGAAGAAGTAAGGCTATGCAAAATCCCGGTGATCTGGTATACCCCGGTCTGACTCAACCTGACCCAGACCCGGTCTAAACTAAAACAAAGTGGCCCAAAGCAAACATAGCCTAATTAGACCAGACTAATCTCCTTAGGTTGGACTGGACAGGGGACCAAGCATTTGGACCTAGTGGACAAGTCTGGTCTGACCCGAATTCTATATGTAATTATATATATTTTATTTTTTAGATTTTAGAAAATTTCCAAAAAAAACATCTTACCCCAAAACGCATAGCATAACATGGTGATTGGTGACCCATGATTTGTCTCAACGTCTCTCATCTCAGCCATGTCGTCTGTGGAGTCGAAGAACCCTAGCCTCTCCTATCATTGTCGGATTAAAAAGTGGAAAAATACATTATAAATAATTAATTATTTATGATTACTATAAATTTTTGTTATGAATAAAAATTTAAAATATCATACAATCAATTAATAAAATTATTATTTAATTATTAATATATGTTTCAAGATATTTTAAAGATTAAATAGAATTATTAGTTAGGATTATTGATTGCAGTTTAGAAATAAAAGAATTAAAAGTATTAAATCCAGTTGATCTAGATATTTTTTGTTGGTAAAGAAATTTTTTAAAAGGGGTTGGGCTCATCCACGATCTAAAGGTAGGGCGAAATCTCTTTTCTTTCTAGGCGATACCAATGTTAGGCAGGACGAGCCGTCTATTACCCTCAGTCATAAACTTAGACACCTAGGAGCTAGGATGTCTCCCCAAGCGCCGCGACTAGAATTACAACAAAATAATACTCCTCATAGTTCGAACACGCTTCAAATAGTTATATGTCTCGCCCCTTCACCAGTTAAACTCACCAACGATGGGTGACTTAGATATATTTGAATTGAGGATTATAAAATTTAAAAAAATATAGTTAATTGTTATGAATATAAACTTCCTTCGTGACACTCTCCTAAAAAGACTCAAATTGAGGGGAAGATCACACTAACACGAAAGCACACATGACAAAATCTCAGTTCTGAGCCACTCTTTGTATACTTTATTACAAGAACAAGTTCATTAAGGAGTGTGACTTATCTCATGATCCGTATGGTCTTGCTGAGCCTTGCCAAATCTTTTCATTAGTTATGTTGTCTTCGTTGGTGATGCTTCTTTACACTCAAAACATGTAAGCTTTGCTTTTAATATCAATAACGCAATTTGCTTAGTTAAAAAAAATCTCTATAACTTGTCTCATTCAAATTTAACAAAATTCCAGTTGTTTCAAAATAAAATTGTTATTGAACTTTATTAGTAGTGGTTGTCATACACTTGTATATCCTTCATATATAAGGGAATTAAATGTAGCAAATTGATTTTTTATGATAATTAACTATAATTTCTTGAATAAACTGGAATCTAATATATGTTTCAAGACAAGGTGTCGAGCCCTATTAATATTCATGAAACATAGATACAAATGTTCTTCCAATTCGTCCAAGTGATTACTAAAACTGCACTGACTTTTCTTCATTAGTCGAGCCACTTCACCTTTGGCTTGGAATTGATCTTCTTTTCTCTCAAGCCAAAACCTAATATTCGTCTTCATGTGCTCCAACTCATCATTCGCTCGAGTTACAAGCCCACTTATTGTCTCTAAGTCCTTGCTCAATATATAAGTCCCTTTAGCAGCTGCATCAAGTTGAACTACTACTCTATTCAGCTTGCTTTCCGAAGCCATGTGCATTATTGAAGCCACATTGATAAATCCAGGGGCAGCCACAAGCAACACAAAGCCATGAGCTAAAATAACCACAATTAGGGAACTTGTTATCGTCACAAGCATCAAAGCTGAGCCTTGTCTTAACCTAGTTATTAATTTCAATTTGGTCCTCACTTTATCACGCTTTGACTCGAGTTTTCTTAGTAAGTCGGAACATTCGAATCGGGTTGCTTGAATTCGGCCTAATAATGGACCAGATGAGGTAAATGGGTTTATAGAGTTGGAGAAATTGGTTAAATGGGTGATCAATGTAGAAAGATTGATAGGACGAGAGTGAAGAATAGTATTGAGGGATTCATACTTGACACGCATGTGATTAATGTCTTTTAAAATAAGGCTACATAGTAGAGAAGCATTAGCAGTTTGGGTAAAATATTGGGAAAGAAGGGAGTGGACTTTGGGCGGGTGATGGGTCATGGATATGACCCGACTGATGGTGGGTTGATCAGGATCCAAGAGATGCTCCGCAAACAAACGGTAAGAAGGGAGTCTAGCTGACGTGGTGGATTCTCCGTTGGAAAAGGCAACAACACGTGTCCAGAAATCAAGGTATGATTCAGTGCGGAAGGCATTAGCATATTCCTCACGTACGTCCACGCCGGTTTGGTGGTTCGAAGAGTTGAGACTGGACGCTGTCAAAAGTGATAGCAATGTAATTAGATATTTTTAATTTATTAATGATTATTATTTTATAACTAAATTACGTAAAACTTCTCTAAACTGTAGAAATAATTCATTAATATTTAAAATTTAATAATAAACTCTTCTAAACTTTTAAATCTATGTATAATCTCAAACTAACAATTTTATAACTTTAAAATTTATTTTTACGTGCATATAAACTCTTAAACTTTGAATTATATGCCCATAATCTTTTTAAAATTTAAGTTATTTACAGATAAATAATGAATAAAATTATTGATATAAGAATTATTTAAGTATAAAATATTTCAAATATTAGAGAAGTTGTTTACCTACGACATAAAATTCAAAGATTTTTGTATAATTTATCTTTTTTAAAAAAAATAATTCATTCACTTTCTTAAAAGAAATAGGGTAAAAGCTTCTTTTAATAAATTTCATGCACTTTTAAACATTATTTAACGGAAAATTAGAGCAAAATATCTAATGCATTATTTGGTATGAGTGATTTGGAGGGGAGGGCAGGGATTTTGCTCCCCTCTCCTTGTTTAGGTATTTAAAACTGTTAGGAGGAAAGAAAAAATATTTTAAAATTTTTACTCCCCTCTCAAGCTTAACCTCTTTTCTAAAATTGAGAGGATTTAGAGAAAAAAGGGTAATATTTTTAGTTTATCATACCTATAATTTTTTTAATATCTCAAAATTATCCATATATTATATTTTATTAAAATATTCTATAAAATAATATAGATAAATTTATCCATATAAAAATATTTTTTACCTATAATTTTTTTAATATCTCGACATTATCCATATATTATATTTTATTAAAATATTCTATAAAATAATATAGATAAATTTATCCATATAAAAATATTTTTTCTCTCCTCCTTTCTTGAACCAAACAAGGTAACATTAAAATCCCTCTCTTTCCCTCCTTTAATGTTAATCTAAACAAAGTAATAATAAAATCCCTCGTATTATTTTTCTTCTTTTTCCCTCTATTAAAATTCATCCCATCTTCTCCTTTTTATTGAGCCAAACACACCCTAAAGAAAATATAGTAATATTATTGAAGAGGATTTTAAAAATGTAATTATTTAAAAGAACAAAAAATAAAATATAAATATATAAATATTAAATTGTCCCTAACTAAACTCCCTATATTCACTCTAATCACATCTCAATTATTTGACAGTTTTTGGCTAAAAAATAGGGAGCATTCATGGTCTTCAATTTTACTCGTTTTTCTATTTGTTCCATAATTTATAAAAATTTTACCATATAATTATATACACTAATCTTTACTCAAATTTGACCACTAAGATTTGACCATCCTTGGGTTCTAATGAATTATGCTCCATCCTTAATATTTGTATGTGTGTATATTATACAAGTCTCTCGTTAGTTTTTATAACCATAAAAGTAGATTTTATATAGAGTTTAATTTTATCTTTTCCATAACATTAAAATTAAAAGCTATCAAATTAATGCAAAAGCTCAATTTTTAAATTTAAATAATAAATTGGTTTCATTTAATTTAAAATTTTCACGATAAATTATGCATGTTAAGATATTTTATGAAAACTAAAAATTATTTTGATTTTGATTAAAGGACAATACTTAGGTTCAGTGCCTTAGATCCATTATATCCATTATTTCTTAATTTTTTTTATAAAACTAAAATAACTCAAAATATTAAAAATATAAATAAAAATGATTTTTATTATACTAAATAAAAAATAATTTAATTCTAACTCCACTACTCCATTTCTACTTTCAAACTATCTAACATGCCTTTTAGGTTTAATGGGTTTGACATTGATGGAGATAGGGCTGAAGAAGAAAAGAAGCAAGTTGGCGAATAATTCAAGAGAGAAGAGGGGTGGTGACGATCTGATGGCGAAGAAGAGCTATGCCGCCAATGCCATGGATGAACTCACAAGAGAGAGGGGACTTTTCTGTGAAGTAAATGTGGACTAAAGGGAAGGAGAAATTGGGCTAATGGTGGTTTATGGGGGTTAAGTGTTGAGGCGTAAAAATAATCCACGTGGTATCATTTTATTGGCTTACTGAAATAATTATCTAAAGCACTGTACCTAAGTATTGTCCTAATTAAAAATATAATTTCTTCTATTATAGTATATTTAATAGGATGAACTCTTTGAAGAATTATATCTGAACAAAATAAAACTAATGGATGAAGATTAGATCTGATTGATAGGGATAAAAATCCGTAATGTTAGATCAAACTTTAGCTAAATAGGTTTAAGCCTGTAATATTAATTTAAAGCTTTAGCCTCGGTTTGAGTTTGTAAACAGGTTATTTTTTAGACTCAGGCATAAGCTTTTGAAGAGCTTGATAGGCTTAAAGCTTTTTTAAAAGCCTACTTATAGTGTAGGCCTTTTAAAAAAATCTTATATATTAGGTTTTAAAGGACGTAAGTAAATTTTAAGCCTATTAAAATCTATACAGATATAAGCTTTTGGTATACTTAAAAGCCTACTTGTTTTAAAATTATTTTTAATATATATTATATTTTATATATGTTAATAAAATAAATTTTAAAAAATAATTAGGATAGGCTTTAAATAAAAG
The DNA here is from genome assembly GCA_037074615.1 of Leucaena leucocephala. NCBI lineage: Eukaryota > Viridiplantae > Streptophyta > Magnoliopsida > Fabales > Fabaceae > Leucaena > Leucaena leucocephala. Next base: position 16,261,141 of record CM073522.1, read on the forward strand.
ACTTAGCCTGTTTACCTTAAAAAGCCTACACTTTGAAGCATGACTTCTTTGCTAAATAAACTAAGCTATGCTAAACCCTAATTAGGTTCGATTGTAAGCCCTCGTTAGAGGCTTAATTTATTTTTATCCCTAAATCAGAAGTAAACCGAAATGGATTTAAGAGGTAATATTAAAATATAAAATAAATTGAAAAAATGACCCCAAAAAAAAACTGATTGAAAAATAATAAATATTAAAGTAGGATATTGTATTAGTAATACTTGATCTATAATTAATAATGTTTGATCTGTCGTTAGTAATTGTCTCACTTTAACATTTATCATTTTCTATAGTATTTTTCTATCATTTTTTTAAATAAATTTAAGAAATCAAGTAATATATTTTTATAAAAAAAATAATCGCACCTATTTCTTAACCAGAAAATTAGAAGATTTATATACATGGACATGATTTTTTTTAATAAATATTGTATATATATATAAGATAACAAGAACCTTATTCACATTTCGAAAGATCAATACATATAACATATGTCTATAGTTAAACCTGCTGGTAAAAAAAATAGTTAAAGACAACTGCAGTAGTGTATTATATATATGGATATATATAGATATATATATGTATATGTATATGTATCAGCTATATGCCTATATATTGAATTAAAAATAATATAATTTGATCGATAAAAAAAAAAACAATACACGTACCAGAACGTGAAAGCAAAAATTTCATCTTCTGGAGAAGTTTCTTCGTCATACTGTCTTGTATATCTTAACCGCAATAGAACCTGCAAATTCAAGATCAGAGGACTATAGTTTTTAAGACTTATATTGAACCTATTTAGATAAGAGTTTAAAAAATAGTTTATAAAAAAAAAGGTTTTAGACAATTTTTAAAAAATAATTTTTAGAGAAAAATTTATAAAAAGAAATAGTTTTGAATAAATGAGTGTTTAGATAATTATTACAGGAAAAATTTTTATAATTAAAAAATTATTAAAAAGTGTATGATTTTATTAAAAATAAGAGAGATAAGAAAAGAGAGGAGAGAGATAGTGGAGAAAAGAAAGGAGAAAGGAGAGAGGAGAGAAGATGAAGAAGAAAGATGAGAAATAAAAGAGGGTGTAAGAAAAAGTAAAGGTAAAATAGTAATTATATAGTTTATAAGCTATTTTACTGTTCCAGAAGCTAGTGTCAGTAGTTTATCCAAAACTTTAGTTTTAAACTATAATTTGGTCCAAAAACTCTTTTGACAAATATAATTGTTTGTTTTAATTTTTTTTTAAATTAAAATTTAAGCCAAACACTTTTATAAAATCTTGATTTGGGATTTCTCAAACAGAAATATTAAGTTAAAACAACTAGAAAATCTTCTAGTGTAATATATGGAATAAATAAAATAGGATGAAAATTTTTAGAATAAAAAGTATATGAGTAAAATACACTGTCCCCCTCTATTAGAAATATCCCATATATTTTGAAAATCCTTAGAATTAAAACGTATGTTAAATAGACATCTTTTATATATTTAAAATTCTATTTTTATCTATCTAATTGTTAGTTATTCATTAAGTTTGACTCTTAAATTTTTATTTTAACCGGAATACCCTGCCTCCTATAAGAATTATTTAAATGTTTATATTTATCAAACAATAATTTTTTATACAATTAACAAATGATTCTCATATATATATTTCCAAACTTTCTAATATTTGTAATTTTTTTAATTTTAATTATATTAAAAAATTTATAATTTCAATTTTTATCATATTCATTAAAACTTATTTATTTAGGTTCCTTTTAAATAGCTAAAAAATATTTTAAACGCATATTTTTGTTCATCATATAGTATAAAGTATATAAATTTGAGAGATTATATAAATTATTTAAATTTATAATTTAAAATTTTTAAACACGTTTTTTTATACAAACACTCATAAAAACATTTAGTAAATTATATATTAATTAAATAATTAATCAAATTTTTTATATGCACGTTAATTAAATTAGTTAAGCTTCACTCCAAATATGATAAAAAATATTAAACAAATAAATATTTACAAAAAGAAAAGATAAAATAAAGGAAACGAAAATGTAAACTCTTAAAATGTTCAAAACATTTTTTTCTAAAATTAAGGATTTAGTATAATCAAGGATAAATTAGGAAATAAAATTTATTCTAGGGAAAATGATAGAAAACTATTCTAAAAATAATAAATTTCAAAGTAGGGCATTTATCATTTTTCAGAATTTTTTTTCTATCATATTTCCTTTATTCTATTATAAATTTTAATTAAAAAATATCTTTTCAGAATAATCTTAACGGAGTTAATGGTTTGAATTTAAATATATATTTTTAAAATAAATAGGAGATCCTGTTAATTAGAATATTTTATTCAAAATATATTAGTTTATCCCAAAAAAGGGTTACTAACCTAAATAATGATTAATAAATTATAGAGCCCAAAAAAAGCCCATTGTTCATCATTTGTCCTGTGTATAACTTCTTGTTGATTTTAATAGATACAAACAGAGAGGTTATTGAAGGGAATAAGAAGATGCAGTTGCTAACCTTGTTGAGAACTTGAAGAAATCTTTCTTGTTGAAAATCTTGTTTCCTGCAAATAAATCAAAAATATCATGAAGGGGGGGGGGTGTCCTTTGAATATTTATAGGTCTTTTTGTATGAGTAAAATTTAGGTACTTTGAGGACGCAAAGCTTCTTTTGGCCTTGCTTCTAAGAAAGAGATTGATTATGGGAATCAAATAATAATACATTATTCTTATTAGAAAACCTTGTAGTGTACGTGAAGAGTGATGTTCGTAGGACATTATATTCTCTGGAAGGAAAATTCCTAATTTTGTTTCAACCGTAAGCCCTAGCAATTTGTAGCTTCCAAGGCAGAAATAACAAACTATTGAAATTTTGTCACCGCATGGTCCAGGTTTTAAGTGAAGCGATCTCTCAAGTCACAATATTTTTAAAAGCTTCTTCTTCTTTCTTTCTTTTTTAAATAAAGGGCTAAACGCCCAAATAAACAAGAAAATTAAACTACGGATTAACTTCCACACACTCATTCATAATCAGATGTCTCAGTTGTGAAGGACAAAAATATAATATCCCCGTGATATTCAAACCCTATTTTATAAGAGTATCCGTCAATTTATTCTGATTTCTAGATATATATTGTAACTCCTTCTATTCTAATTTAAGGGTAAGACGAAATCTCCCTTCCTCTTAAACAATATATATTATAACTTCAATTATTATAAAAGAATATGTATTTTTAAATGCTTATATTTGTTTTATTTTTTCCAATACCGAGTATCATCCTGGCAATCTTGCTTGAGGCCCTGCCCAATCATGATTCGGCTCAAGCCCAAAAACTCCAAATAAAAAATAGAAAATAATATATAAATCCTTATAATTTTACTTTAGTTTTAACTAAGTCCATGTGACTTTTTCCTTTCTTATTGGGCGCTTATAATATTTTTAATTATATGTATTGATCCATATTCTCATAATTTGTAAAAAAAAAAACAATATTAATAACTATGATGTGTCTGTCACTTAACATACATCTAGATTAATTATCACATGGATCTAAACAAAATCCAAATTAACTAAATTAGATTATAAATTATATATGGATGCAATGAGACGATTATGAGCTTAAAAATACTTTATTGTTATATTGATAAAAAATAAATTTTATTTTTTTTAAATAAATATTTTGTATTTTATGATAATTTATATGTTGTTTAGTCAATATCCATATTAACCTTAATTAAAAGATTATGAGTTTATAGACAAATATCTATAACTGTGGAACTGTAAGAGACCAAGAAAAAAAAAGAAAAATATAAGGATCTAATCAAAAATTAAATAAAATTATAAAATTTTATTATAAATTAATTTTTCCTAAAAAAAGATAAAGAAAAATGCAGGATTCCTTCGCGTTTTGTTCAAACCTTCACCAACCCTTTATCTAACGAGGACTCCACCACAAAGACGTGGCCGTGGGTTCTCCATTCCAAAGAAGCATGGACCATTCTTTCTTTCTTTTTTCCTTTTTTGTTTTAATTTAGCTAAAGCTGAGCAACAGAAATCATTGACTATTGAATAGAAAAAGGTACAGAATTATCTCAACAACGTTCTCAATCTGGACGGTAGGATTAAATGCGATTGATTTAGTTCAATATTTCTCATTGAGAAGTTAAAATTTAAAACATAAATGAATAAAAATGAATTATTGAAATTTGATTTAAAAAATCCAGATTAAAAATTAAAAGAATAAGAAGAGAATTAAAATGGAGAGAAACAGAAATGGGGAGAGATAGGCATGTGTTTGGGATACAGTTTAGCTTCCCAAACGTCTCTTTTCAAATTTTGAAAATTGATGCTCTGGGGTAGACGTTTGGCAAGTTGAATTGTTTCTCAAATATGTTGGGAGAGTTTTTTCTTTTTTTGAATGGGAAATGCAAACTAACACTAAAATCTAAAAAGCAAGTAGAAAGGAAATTGTAAACACAAATTCTCTTTCATTAACCACCACCTCTAATTGAAAGGTGATTTTTTTATCAAAATATTCAAAATACTATTTAACTCGTGACTTTTCCTATCTAAGCTATTAGTAATACTCTTAGATTCTCTGTACATGAAATTAAATTAAACATTCCAATTCTTATTAATCATGTTAGTAGCTTCTTTAATGATGTCATAGTCAAGATGACTAGTCCCTTGTTCTCTTGTGATAAAGTTGATAGTTTCTACACAATCCCTGAATACATCAATAATTTTAAATCTTTTAAACTAACTAAGTTCTAAGCCTCTCATAATCCCAAGCACTTCTACCATGGCCGGTGGGAAATTTCTCAATTTGAAGCAAAACCCAAATAACTAGTTGCCTTGTGTGTCTATTATCACACCCCCTACAATTTTTTTTTTCATTTTATAATTTCCCATATGTAAAATTGTAGATTTTTCTAAGAAAATGAATTTTATGTTTAGTTTAAAATCAGAATTGTACTTTTATTTCAAATTATTGTTAATTTTCTATTGAATTAAAAAAATAAAAGATTTAATTTGAAATTAATTATTTGTTAGTATATAAAATCAATATTACCTAACATTATATTATATAAATTTTAATGATAATAATTAAAAAATACTAAGATAAGTATTTTCTATTAAGTTTTGGAAACACGGAAAATAAGTATTAAAAACATCTAAGATAAATACCGAAAAAATTGAAAAATTGAGTACTAAAAATATGTAAAATGAGTATTATAAAATATGAAAAAAAATTACCTTAGAAAAGTTTTAATTTCTGCAAGGACCATAGTTAATGTTTAAAGTTGCAAGATTTTAAGATTTTTAATTATCATTAATGTTCTTAGAGGGTCAATTATAATTATTTATGCAGATAAAACAATTAGATTTTAGAGATATGTGGTAATATTTCAATATATCATACTTTTAAAAATTTGATAACAATTACCTTCTTAAGTTTGATAATAACTAGAGATTTCTCACCCATCCGTTGCATTGAGAGTAAAAAAAATAAGTTATAATTAATTATTTATTTATACTTATTATGAATTAAAATTATGATTATAATTTAAAATATTATATGATTAATTAATGTGAGTATGAATTAATTTCTATTATGGAGCTCAAAATCTTTTAAAAATAAAATTAATTTATGATTATTATGAATAATTATTATAGTTAAAAATTTGAACATTAAATCAATTAGTGGAATAACTAATTAATTACTATTATATGACTCAAAATATTTTAAATATTAGAGTGGGATTAATAATTGTGACTTATAAATAAAGAAATTGAAAATATTGAGTCGGGTTGACTTAAACCTATTTTTAATTAAAAAGAGTATTATAAAATTTTAAAAATATAATTGATTATTGATGACAAATTAAAATTGAAAATAAATCTTAATTCATGAAAATAATTATAATTTAAAAATATTTGGTGGGGTATATAAACTTGTAAAATTTAAGTCCTTACATATTCCCAAAATATTGAGTTGGGTGGGGATTCCAAGTAGGCAGTTCCTAGCCTCCCAATATTTAAAGGTGGTACGTTCAAAGGATAATAGGATTAGGCACTTTCTATCCCTTGTTAAAGCAACGCACGTGTAAGATATGCTCGTCTTTGTGTTGTTTTCTTGATCTGAACTTGAACTCCATGAATTGAATTGAAGAGCACAATCACTAAATTCTATTTTTATGTTGTTTTCACATACTTGCATATGTGTGTATTTATTAAAATGAGGTTCAATGTTTTTTTATAAACGTAAAAATACTAGTATGTGTAGTTTGCCATTTGTATTTAATGTAAAACAAGTTACCCTATAAATATTCCTAACTTATGGGTAGCATTTATTTGAATTTCATATTATATATAGATAAATTAATTAAAAGAAAATTAGAAAAAAAAATCTCCATTAATATTTTTTTAATGAGAATGATCTAAATTAGAATATCAGCACTCTATATATAAAATCTGCAAAATACTGATGCTTCTTGAGTATAAAAAATTATTAGATCCTTTTTATTAATAAAATTTTTAAAATAGATACTTTTTCCTAATTTTTTTTAGTTTTAAAATATTATGTTTAAAATAGTATTTAGTTTCTTAATTTTATTTATTTTAAATTCAATATTTAACTTCTTTTGGTTGTGTGCAAGAATTTTTTTATTTGAGATATAATTAAATATTAAATGTAGATGTTTCTTTTAACAAAAACAAATCAAGTACTAATTTATCAGTTATGAAAAAGTAGTCATTTCCTATTGTTAATATTTATATAGTACTTATTTAACAACCTTTATTTGTAACTGGAATTTTCTCAATCACGACCTAAAAATTGAGCAAGTCTCCCTCACGACGTAATGTGCGACATAATTGCGGTTCTAGCTTACTTCACGAATTTATCACATTTATTTTAACTTAACAATGCTATGGTCATAAATATCTGTATAAATAATGCACAAATAAATATAGATATATTTTAAATTTATAGTTTATAGCTTTAATTTGTTGTTAATTACTAGATTAAAATATAATGACCTCCTTTTAGTTTTGTTAAAATTATAAAGAGGTCTTTTTTATTTTCAAAACCTACACTTTAGTCCAATTTCTAACACCCTAAAGTCCTAAATATTTAATTTTATTAATAGAGATTATGTTAAAAAATTTAATATCATTAATTTAACTTCATATTCTAATTGTCTACTTTAGCCAACGTTAAAGAGTTTAAGATAATTAAGTATAGTTATATTTAAATATTTTTACAAAAATATTAGTATTATTAAAAATAAATTAGATTAAAGTTAATAAAATTTAAAGTAAAATAAGAGTGAACAATTCAATTAATTTATCGATAATTATATCAAATTTCTAACTTATTAATTTTTCTCATGTATTATTTTAGCTAATTTATATATTTAAACTTTAAAAAAATTATTGCCCAAATGAATTTATATAACTGAAACAAATATGATAACATTAGTTTAAAAATATATGTATTAAAATTATTTCTTTACAACATAGATGAAATTCAAATAATATTTATGTTTAAGCGGGGTATTTTAATCCAAAACATATTATTTAACGGTCAATTTAACAATTAGATCAATGAAAATGAAATCTTAAACGTAAATCAATGGTCTATATTATGTAACTTTTGATTTTAATTTTGAGACCTTTATATATTTTTAAAATAGAAAATAGGTTTCTATAATTAAAGATAGAGGGGATCTAAGAGTATTTTACTCAAATTATTATCATTGATTATTCAAAAAATTGTGAGCACGTAGGAATTATACCTAATAGAATTTCTTTAAAATACCCAAAATTTAAATAAAGTATAAACTTTTGACTAATTTTTAATCAAACCTTAGAGATTTCAAAATCTTATCAAATGATCACAATGCCCTTGTTTAAAATAAAAAAAAAAGAAAAGAAAAGGAGAAGGCATAACTTAGAAGAAATAAAAGGAATCAATTTTGATGTTCTTCTAAGGAAATCAAGTTTTATAATCATAAGGAAAAAAATAAATACTTATACGTAACATAAATAGGTTGGACGAAAATTAAAATAATTGGAGGATTTCATTTTTATAAACTTACGAACATCATAAATTAAAATCCTAAACTAATATATACAAAGCACTAAACACTATAAATCAGTGCCAAGGGAAATTATGTCACTGTTGCGCTAACAAGGCCACGAAATTTATAGGTTTCGCGCCTATTCATAGGTTTCTGGGCAAATCCAAGATAAGTGTTGTGAGGAATCTGCAGCTACGCATTTCATTGGACATATTGTAGGTGTTTATATATGTTGTCAATCATTCCATCATACGACACTACCTAGGAATTAGGTTTTTGGTTCACAGAAATAGTTGAAATAGAAAAAAAATAATAAAAAAAGAAATTAAATGAAAAATTATCTACTAAATAAATGTTTGATTAGCACTAAAAAAAATAATTTAATAGAAAATTTTATATTTGGTTAGTTAAAAATGATAAAAAATTAAGTAGAAAAATATATAAATGACCTTGTTATCTTTAATAAGTATTTATTAATAAATTTATATTCTAATATAAAAACTAAAATATTTAAAAATTCAATGATGCATATATTAATTCATAAGATAGAAAAATTATAATTTAAATAAATATAAATATTTAATATAAATATAAAAATTATTATAAATATTAAATGATTAATAATAATTATATTAATTATTGAATAACTATTTTTGTGTCCACCTCTTCAAAACACTGACACCTAAAAATTGCCTCTTATATACCCAAATCAAATATTGTTTCTTTGATCTTTAAACCATGTAATATATTAGGAAATAAGAGTACATAAGGTCATTTAGTAAATCAAAACAAGTTAAGCTTATTAAAGAATTATTTGATAATGAAAACTGGAGAGTTAGAGGCTTTTTCAATATAACGATGTTTTGGTATTTTGAGATGCATTCATAGCTCATATATCATCTTCTTAATTTTGAATGTTCTTTTATTTATATATGAAGTTTGACTGTTGAGTATAATCTCTTCCTCTTTTGAGCTTTTCTTCTTCCGTTGAGCTTTTATTCTTCCATTGAGCTTTTCTTCTTTCATTCAGAATATGACCGTTTGAACTAACTGTTGAAGTTTCTGACACAAAGTGCATTTTTTACCGTTGAGAGTCTATTGGCTTTAATCTTTATCTAATCTCATTCTAATCATATATTTAGATACCTTAAATAAAATTTGACATAATCAAGAGAAGTTATGATAATAATCGTTCAGCATTTGACTTTCTTCCATTGTCATATTATCTTTGGGTTTAAAAACAATAGTCATCTTTCAATTATAATAACCTCCTCTATTTAACTCCAAACATAGCAAATGACATATCCTCAGCAAGGTCTCTATGCCTACTTTCCAATGAACCAAGTTTGACTCCAAAATTTATTTTATACAGAAAGATATGATCAATTTATTGAGTAGAGGTCATGGCCAAAACGTTAATCCTATGTTCCACATTGCGAATGGCATAGATCCCTCATATGAGACTCTTTGGTGATAAATTTTTTGTCATTGAAACGAATTCTGAGTCTAATTTCATATGAATTAAGTTTCACGTCAATCGGATTAGTAGATCTTGAGATATAGTCAAAATACTCAACCTATGTCGACTCATAGCAGAATATAGTAGTGAAAAATGAAGAGATTAATCTATTAATTATCATTAATCGATAAATTAACTCAAATATGTCTGATTTGCTAAATTAATTATTAGTTAATCAATTAATTGTCATTAATTGATTAAAGCCAGAAGTTGGTACCAACTTGTCATTAATTGTTTGCTTTGATACCAACTTGGGGGAGGACCCCGGAAGGACCCGAAATAAAGCGAAGAGAGGAAGAGCAAGAAAGTAGAGCACTGGACGGACCAGTTAATGCATAGCTGAAATTAAATATGCATGCAAAGGGGATGCTCTTGAATGAACTAAAAGGCGGTAGAACCAGCCAAGCTTAGCTCATAAGAGGAGGCAAGGATATGAGATAATTAAAAGACAGAAAGATAAAAGAAAGTTTATTTAAAATAACATAAACTTACAAGAGAAAGGGTAGAAGAAGAGGAGAAGGAAGGGTGAGAGAAGGGAGTAAGAAGGGAGACGGGGAATTCTAGAGGGAAGGAGGAGTCTCTCTCTCTAGGAAGGGAGTAGTTCTAACTGAACCTGTCTGAAGAAGGGAAATGAATCGACCTAAATAGACAAGCAAAGTTACTGTTTGAACAGTGTTTTAACGGAAGTTAGTACTGTTTGTACAGTTCCAGTTATAACACTATTTGTACAGTGCTGCCGACACTACAGTGACTAACTGTTTAAATAGTACTATTACAGCAATTTTACTATTTATACAGTACTTTTACATATTTTGAAAGAAAACTTAGGACAGATTTCTCGATCAACCAAGTCTTCAGTTTGTTTAATCTTCATCTAAGTTAATAAGAGGTTCTTCATCTTCATCTTGTTCTGATGTCGGATTAGAACTCGTTTGGCTTGTAGAAGGAATATCTTGCTCCTGTTGTTGTAAGAGTTGGAGTATGGAACTCAATTGGTTGATAAGGCTAGCCTTATCGTTTGTGGAGGCGAGGACAGTTTGTACCCTAGTCTTCTGATTCAGGAACTTGCTATGCTCCATCATACAAAGTTATTGGGGATTCTGTTTAAACCATCTCTCAACCGCTTGTATGTTTATTCTTGAAAGATCAAATTTAGCCCACCATTTTACTGAAGAAAGTCTTTGTAGTATAGGCAGGTATCTGGATCCTTCAGTGTTTGAGAATCTGTAACTCCAGGAGAAAATCCATGAGACAGATAAGTTTGAAAAATAATAAAGTTCAATGGGAAAAGGTTTTCCTTAGAGATTGAACTTTTGTTTAAAGAACTCAAAAGCTTGAACTACTGTTGGAGGAAACATCTCTGGTAATGGTCCAAAGAAATCCCACCAGTGTCCGAACCATTGAGGGAATTCATACTTGGTTTTAGTTTTAAAATAAATAAACCAAGTGTGTTTGTAAAGTTTATTTTGATCCCAAAACACATGGTACCATGCATCAGCATAGTCCCAATAATTGTATCCAATAGGATCATAGTTTATCCCAAAAGTTTTTATTTTTTGCAAATCTTGTCCCCACTGGGATGGAGTAAGGACCTTTAAAATTTGCAGGGTAGAATGAGTTATTAATGACTCATCTGTTTTGTCAGCGTTCTTTTTAATGGCTGCTGACTCAGAGTGAATCAAAATTAATTCATAATACTCCCTGGTTTTGTTTAATTGTTTTGACCTGAAATGGAATCCTTTAGGGAAGACAGTTAGGGCCACCTGGTTTGGGTTTTTGTGATAGAATTCTGATTCTAGCTGAAGGATATTTATGACCCTGTTTGATTTTGGAAAGGTCAGTGTATCCATTTTCTGAGTGGTAGAAGTAGAAACTATCTGTTGGGAAGGATTAATCTGCAAAACCTTTGGTTGTTGGTTAAGCAAATCATATTGGTTTTTGGATAATATGTTTGATGGTATTGGTGGAAGAGCCAATTGTTGGGCGAAGGTTTTTTCTGGTAGAGCCTTCTGAGCATAACTCTGGGCATATGATTCCAAAGTCTTTTTAGAAGATGCTCGTGTTTGGATTTGCTGAGTAGATGACTCAGACTAAGTAGATGACTCAGATTTTGTCTTGGGTTTTTGGGCTGAAGGCCCAATTGTTTGAGGTTTCTGGATGGATGACCCAGATGGAGTAGATGACTCCGTTTGAGATTTATGGGCCCCAGAGGAGCTCCCATATTGTTTGATCATGGCTTGCATGATGGCCTCAAGTTGTTCACTCGAGAGTGTTTGACTTTGGGCATCCTGAAAAATACCCTTCTGTTTATCTTCCTCACTTGGAGGTTTCTTTTTTCTGGGCATTTTACCTACCCTGTAAAAATTCACGAGTGAGAAAGTCTGGAAGAGAGTTTGAAGTGCCTTTGATAAAATCAATGTCGAAATCAAAAACACTTAAGATAGCTTGCCAACGGGCAAAAACTTGTTTTGATGCAAGATTTTTAACATCCTTTTGTAAAACATCTTTTGCAGATTTGCAATCAATGCGGAGTAAAAATCTTTGGTTTAATAAATCGGATTGAAATTTGGAAATGCATAAAACAATTGCCAAAATTTCTTTTTTAATGGTGGAATAGTTTTGTTGAGTGCTATTCCAATGTTTAGACGTAAAAGACACAATTTTCTCTTTTTCGTCAAGACGTTGTTTAAGAATGCCACCGTAACCTATGTCACTAGCATCAGTTTCAACAATTTTGAATGCAGACTAATCTGGAAGGCTAAGACACGGAAGTTCCTTCACCTGGGATTTAATCTGTCTGACTATGTTTGAATGAAGGTCAGTCCACGGAGGCGGACTTTCCTTGAGTTGCTGATGAAGCGGTTTAATGAAGTTGCTCAAATGAGGTATAAACTCTGCAACATAGTTTAAACATCCCAAAAATCATTGAAGTTGTGTTTTATCAATGATTTGATCGGGGAATTTATCAGCAAATTGTATTGCCCTTTCGATTGGTGTAATGGACCCTTGATATATCCACTGCCCCATAAACCTGATTTTTGTTTGAAATAAACTAATCTTTGGTTTAGAAACTACTAAACCGTTTGTTTCTGCAATTCGAAGGAATTTAGAGATATGTCTGAAATGTTGATCTACAGAATGACTATAGACTAATACATCATCGATATAAACAATAATGTACTGACTACTATCATTAAAGATCTCATTCATGATTCTCTGGAATTCAGAAGGAGCATTTTTTAAACCAAAAGGCATAACATTCCACTCATACTGACCAAAAGGAACAGTAAAAGCAGTTTTATACCTGTCATTTTCAGAAATTTGTATTTGCCAAAATCCAGATTTCATATCAAATTTTGAAAAGATTTTTGCAGAATACAATCGTTTCAGTAGATTAGATTTGTTGGAATTGGATACCTGATCCATTGCAACGCTTCGTTTAAAGGTTTGTAATTAATTACAAGCCTAGGTGCACCACGTTCTATCTCGGCATTTTTATTAACATAAAAAGTAGCACAAGACTATGGGCTTCTTGACTTGCGAATCAATTTTTTGTTTAAAAGATCTTGGATCTCTTGTTTACAGGTTTCCAAAAGCTCCGGACTCATCTGGATGGGTCTGGCCTTTGTCGGTATTTTCTTTTCAGAAAAATCTTTTTCATATGGCAAATCTACCACATGTTGTTTTCTTTTCTAAAAAGCGTTTGGTAAATCCGAACAAACAGTCATTTGTATTTGCTCAAGACAACTTTGGATTCTCTTTTGAATATCTTTTTGACACAGCTACTGCTCTATCGTTCCAAAAGAAATCTCTTCTTTCAAAAAGTTTATTTGTCGTTGTTTAGAAGTCAGAAGATTGAGCTCCTTGATTTTTGGCTTTTGAGTAAAAGGGAATAAAATTGTTTTACCCAAATACTCTTTTGAAATTCCATTTTCATCAGTCATACACGGGAATAATAACCTAGCAAAAGGTGCCCCTAGAATGATCTGGGTTCCCATATTTTTAACTAATATAAACGGAGTTTCAATTTTCAAATTGCCATTTTCAATAACAACGTTTGAAACTTTGTAACGGACATCTAAACGAGTGCCATTGACGCCATTAAACCTTTCGGTTGTTTTTTCAAAGAATTTTGTTGGAATGATTCCTTCATTAAAACAGTTAGAATCAGCTCCTGTGTCAAATAAGACTGTTTGATCCAAGATAAAATTATCATGAATAATAATTTTAGCATGGATATAAAATTTTTGAATTGAAATCTTTGAAATAATTCCCAAAAAGATGTTGTCATCTTGTTGATTATCATCTTCTGATTTTATTTCAAGATTTTCAGTTTTGGATGCTAGTTGTATATCTTGAATTTGGGATATAGCTACTGCATGTGTTTCTTGTTGAAGTTTAAGGAGACTCACTTCAGCCTTAAGGTTACGTACCTCTTGGTGAAGGTCTGGGAGAGTTGTTGGTTTAACAGAATGCTGAAATTTGTTTAAAATATTCGTTAAATCATATTTGTTTGAGGAAAAAGGTGAATTTGTTTTAGAAGACGAAGGTTGTTCTTTAACCAACTCTCTAAACTTAAACAAATATTCTCCTTTTTCAGAATCTGGAAGTTTATCAATGATATCAAGAAGTAAATCTTATTCTTTTGTGATAACATTGATAGAAGATGATTCCGGGATATCATCGTTTTGAATATTTTGAATATCCTCAGAAGAAGAATCACTCTTTTCACTTTCAATTTCTGAACTAAAAGTATCTTCAATTAAAAGATTGTTTATTTGTTCAAGAAGAGGTTCATCAATACACCTAATCTTCTTTAGTTTTCTTGTCAAAGAGCAATATCTCGAAATATGACCTAATTTGCCACATTTGAAACATTTAACTTTATTTTGTGTAGGAAAATCGACCTTAGGTTTGGATCTAAATTTCTGTTTGAGTCTACGGGGAGGTGTATCATATTTAAACCTTTGGTAGACATGTTTACTCTTCTTTTCGGATCTCCTATAGAATGTTTTCCTACGGGATTTCCTACGAGTTTGGGGTTGTTTGCAAGAAGGAAGGCCAAATTGTTCACAGAAAGTTCCCAACTCTCTACGGTTTATGGCTTTTTCTTTTGCAAGTTGATGTTGGATGCTATCATCATGACAGATCTTAAGAGCAGTTTTTTGAACATAAGAAATTAATTCTCCGTATGTCAAGAACTCATAAGGAATTTTGCCATCATTCTGATTTCTAAATTTTTCTCTAACTTTATCATCTAAAGATTTAGGTAATCCAGCTAGGAATTTTTCTTTCCAAAAAGGTTGTTTGGCATCTTCTCTTGTGAGAACTCGAGCAAGGAAAGTATCCTTATATCATCTGAAATTAGAAAGGGTTCTATACTTAAGATTTGACAATAATTCAGCTGATATATCTTTCCAAATAGATGGATCACCAACAAAATGTTTAACTATTGTAAAAATCAAGGTTTGGACAGAATCTGGACAGGTTTCACCGTTGTAAAGGATAGGTGTTCCATCAGACTCAATTTGGATAGACGAAAAAATAACCTGTTTGTTTCCTGGTGTGAGATAATGATCCCACCAATTTTTCAATTGACCTGTAAAACCAGATACCAAAAGATTTGTTATTTGTTCATCTGTAAAATTGTTTTGTGTTTGATACGCAGTACACAACATTGTCATCTGCTGTATCGTTTGAAGGATTTGTGCTTCACTTTGACCATCAATGTTCCATTCATAAATGTTATCTCCATTGAAGCAGACTGGGTTCTGGGAAACTCGTTCTTCAACCAGAATATCTGGAGGGCTAGCCCTAGGGTAATACAGTTTGGAGGGCTGTTTCCAGTGTTGGTGGTTGATTTGGAGTTGCGATTCGGATGATGAATCTGTTTGAGAATCTTTGTCAATGACTCCTAATTGTCGAGTTGAAGAGGTTGACTCTTGTTGGGGCGACTCTGGGATAGTCATGGTTTGGGCTATCTGGAGTCTTTTCTGATTGATCCTATCAATCATTTTGGACTTGTTTTGGTTGTGGATTTCAGACTTCATTTGTGGGCTGAGTTGAAATGGTTTAAAGATGGGAGTTTCAATTCTAGGTTTTGGTGGTTCAGAAACATCTTTTGAAATGTTTGATGTTTGAGCAAAATGATCACCTAACTGTTGTAAATACAAGTTAGTATAATTATTTTGTTCAACAATCTTTTTGACGTCATTTGAATCAACAGGTAGTTTAATATCTTTAAATCTAAAAGGTGCAGCAAGGATAGGTTGATCTTTGTCATCCTTTGCCTGAGGAATCTGCACAGTTTATTTTGGAGGAAATTCAGAAAATATATCATCTCCTTTGGAATTAATCCAGTGTTTAATAACATCAACATTTTGTTCAAATGGATATTCCAATTTAGTGGCTTTAGCATATTCGCCAAACCAATCAAAAAATGAAATATTCATTTGAATTCTTTCAAGGAATCTGTAGAATTTTTCTTGAATCTTTTTTCTAACAGATCCTTTGAATTTTTCTAAAAACCATTTCCTCTGGAGAGTATAATCTTCCGAGTAAAATTATTTTTGTAAAGTTTGTTTGTCAATTTGAAAATCATTTTCAATGACACCAATTGTTTGATCTATCCCTAGTGATGAATAAGTTGGAGACTCATGAGATCTTAAGTCTTCATCTCTTTCATACACTGTTTGGGGAATGTTTACAGAACTATCAATTCCTTGGAGAGAAACATTGGTAGGTGCCTGTGTTTGTGCAACTACTGTGGGTATTTCTGGTGCCATTCCGTATATGACAGAAGGCGGTCTAGGAATTGAAGAACAGGAGAATCTAGATGATTCAGTTTGGAGAGATCTACAATCCTCATATATTGAAGATTCTGACCTATTAGTTTGTGAAAAGGATTTTCTGGATCGATCGAAGGATATCCTGACAGATCCATCTGATATTTGGGTAATCCTACTGACTTGAGAAACAGGTTGTGGTGTAGGCTGTGTGGCTCTTTCCATAACCCATTCTTTTGGTAATTCAACGTTTTCCCACATAATTATTTTAGGGATTGTTAAATTAACATTTGTAAAATCAGTTAGAAAAACCGTTGTTTGATCTTTTTTCGGAGGAATTTGAACGTAAGAAGTTGAAGTGTTTGAAACCTTATACTGTATTCTATAAATTAGAACAGCAGGTATAGATCCAGGCTTCATATTCAAACCGTTTAATTTGATTTTAAATTTGATACATTCATGGACATGTTCATCTTTTAATTCAGTCATCCGATCTGGATAACAATTAAAGTAAACAGGACCATCGTGTAATCCAGTTTCAGCCATGGCGAAGGTGGCATCTTGGAATATATTATGTCTGTTGTCCAGAAGACAAACCAGGCACGATATATTCAGGCCTTTTCTAAAAAGTGGTGTAATCGCGATTTGAATACAACCGATGTGTAAAAAGTTATACTCTTTTCGGTGTTTTTCAAGAGACTTTTTTGAAAGGAGAAAGAAATCTTCTTTCTCGGGTTGGACAGAAACTGATTCTTCAACAGTCCTGATTATATAATCAGACTTAGAGAACCATTTTTGTCCTCTGTTTGTGCATAAAGCGTGTTTGTGGCTACTAGTGGTAAAGTCCAATTGTCAATGTTTTGATTTATGTTTTCAAAAGAAATTTCTTCTTTGAAAATCCTTTTGTTTAGTTTGCTGGTTGCAGCGTTTGATTCCTCATTTGAGAAGTTTGAAGATGAGGAAGTGGAAGAAGATCCACTACCACATTTGAAGGAAAAAGAATGGAATAAAGAAGACATAATTTAAAGAGGCAGAAAAGTAAGTACAGAAAGTAAATACTTCAAAAGTAAATAACAGAAAGTAAATGAATAGAAGAAATAAAACAAAAAGAAAGCAATAAAGCAGAATGTAAAGAACAGAAAATAAGAAGTGCATATAGCAACAAGAAATAAGAATAAAGTAAAGCAAGAAGAAAATGAAAGCTCAATAATTCATAATCTCCCTTACATCAGTATCTTCACCTCCAGCTCCATAGTGGTGAGGTAAATAAAAATCTACTTATCTCTGTGAATCAAGAAATATGTTAGGTTGTTAGTAAAATCAATCATACCGTTATCTTCTAGCCAAATAAACTATTTCTATGTCATTATGCACTACTGCGTACTATGTTTCACCTGCCCTTTCAATCATCATAAGCGGGACTTACAGTCCATTTTCGTACGGAATGACTCATGCATAATAACACAGATAAGTTCTATACTATCGAAGAAATAACAGTCTTGATAATACTAACAAGCTCAACTGATACCTTGATACTACAGAAATAAGTATAAGTTTATTTATGACATCTCTACTTCACCTTCTGGATTTGATACCAACTTGGGGGATTTATGGGCCCCAGAGGAGCTCCCATATTGTTTGATCATGGCTTGCATGATGGCCTCAAGTTGTTCACTCGAGAGTGTTTGACTTTGGGCATCCTGCCATTAATTGATTAACTAATCGATTAATTTCTTCTTTTTTCACTACTCTAGGCTACTATGCGTCGACATAAGTAGTGTATTTCGACCATATCTTAAGATCTACTTGTCCGATTGACGTGAAACTTGATTAATATGAAACTACACTAAGAATACAATTCAATGAAACTAATTTTATTATCAAAGAGTCTCATATGAGGGAGATATATTGTTCGTAATATGGAACATATGATTAACACTTTGACCATGACATCTACTCACTAAATTGATCATATCTTTCTGTCTATAATAAATTTTGGAGTCAAACTTAATTCATTGGAAAGTAGGCACATAGATCTTTTTGGGGATATGTCATTATCTATGTTTAGAGTTAAATAAAGGATATTATGATAATTGAAAGATGACCAATCGATTAACCAATGGATTAATGTATATTAATCTATTAACCAATCTATTGATGTAATTGATTTTAACTTGCAGAAAATAGTTCTGAATACATTAATCAAATATTTAATCGATTAATGTATATTAATCGATTAACTAATCGATTAATGGGCTTAGCTTTTGAATTTCAGAGTGCAACGACTTTACATTAATCAAATGATCAATCGATTAAAGGAGATATATGGAAGATGGAGAAAGCAAAGACAAAAACACAAGTTTCCACCAAGACTCCTATCATGCAAAAACAAAGAAAAAGGATATATATATGCAAGTCCACGGACTCACCTCTCAGTACAAGCTTCACCAACAGATTTTTGTATCTAGCACACTCCACGAGCTTCAGATAGAGCACAAGCTTACTCCACTACAACCTCAAAGCTCTGCTCGCTCGTGTTTTATATAATCATATGGCAAATTTGTATTTAGTACTTTGGCGCATAGAGGGAAAATGGGATCCCCCAAAATAGGTGGGATCGGATTTTCTCACTTTTAAAGGAAAATCAGGGGATGCGAGAAAATTGATTCCTGAAAAATAGGTAAACCAAATATCCGCTGTTAGAGAGAAAATTGAATTTTCCCTTTCCTCCTCAAATTTTCAACAAACCAATGGGGCCTTAGGGATAAAAAAAAATTGCCAACACACTAGTTTTGCTCTTTTAATAACATTTAAAAATCTCTAATGAAGTCTCTTAACTTGATTAGGAAGTAGTTAAAACTATAGGCTTTATTAAGGTTTTTGCTATTATAGAGGGATTTTATGAATTATAAAATTGTCAATAAATATATAATTTCTTCTAAAATTAAATATTTTTATAAATACTTTTTATTCTAAACACGTGTATGTTAAAACAATAAAAAATAATAATTTTTATTATTAAATAATTTAAAATAAAATGCAAAATTTATTTTTACTAAAAATACATATCTGAATTGATTCATGAAAATGGGTACCTGCAGTTTAAGATATCAATCTTTCGTTTTTTTTAATAATAGGGGTCCAAGGCACATGTTCAAACTTGCGACATGCCCCCATAGGGAGGGGGAGGTAGTAGGTGCCAACTGAACCAAAAGTTGTTGGCAAGATGAAACTGCATTATTAAGAAATGAAATTAATATGTTTGATGGCAAACAATGAAAGTAATATGTTTAAATTTCCTCTATCATTCCCAATATGATCTTATCCAATATAGTTTGTCTTCTTTGATTGATAATTATGCCTAATTAAACATAAAAGTATAATTAAAAATAGTAATTAATGTTATCTTGAACAATTAAAATAACAGATAAATGGAAACAAAAATTTTCTTTGAAAATGACGAATAGAAATTATTGTAAAGCTTGCCAAAAGCTCCAGTTTTTCTTCCTTCCTTCCTTTATTTTCTTCTTTTAAAATTTGATCATCTTCCGTCTTATATTCTTCATTTCCCCATGCTCCTTCTATTTTCTTCTTCTTAGACCTTCCTCTTCATCTTTTCCAGTGTTTTCTCTTAGAATCGGGTTAACTGTAGAAACCTGCCGGCTCTAATTTTTTCTGATTTTAACCCCAAGGACTAATTTTACTGGTTCTGCTTTTTCTATTAAATCAAGAGTACTAATACCTTTCACCCTATATTTTGGTTTAGATAATAAAAAGGACGTATTCATTGTTTTGTCAGTTTTTTTATTATTTTAAAAGGTAGTCCCTAATCGCCTTAAGTTCTCAGTTACATGCCACTAAATTTATTGACGTTCCAGTTACTCTGACCAATTAACAAGCTTTTTGATGAAACCAACAGGTCCAGTATTATTCTGTTGACAAAATTTTAAAATTGTTAAAAAAATTGCAACACAGGTCCTACAATTTAGTTCAAACTAATCACAATGATTTAAAATTAAAAAATAATAATAAAACGCACTGGTGGAAAATGGGCAATCGAAATCCCCATTTTTAAAATGGTCCATGCGGAGACGGTTTTAAAAAAATGAGCGGTGGCATTTTTGTAAATAAAATGAAATATTCACACCGTATTTACTCATGAACGATGTGGAAATATTTAGTCCGGTTTAGATTTTTACTTTCTACAGCGGATTTTATAGAGACCGATGTGGAAATATTTTGTCCGGTTTAGATTTTTACTTTCTACAGCGTATTTATATTGAAGGAGGTGGAAATATTTAGTCCGGTGTCTGTTTTATTAAAAAATTAAATTTTTACACCGGTTTTAAAATTAACCGATTTAAATATAAACACCCAGTGCAGCTTCGTCTTATCCGCCTCTTCAGTTTCCTGTCTATGCTTTCCCGCTCGCTTTCTTTATTTGTCAGACCGTTCATTTCACTTCTTGGGTTCCCAACGTTTGTAGTCATTATGATAGAAGGCCAATTGCATTCTTCTATATTCTTATTGATCATGAACGTTAACCATATATATATATGTATACCATTCTTCTGTTTTATTTTCTTTTCATCTATCTGACTCCTCCAATGGCCTCTTCCTCAAGCACGCCTCCTTCTCCGCCCAACAAAAGAAATAGAGACGACTTTGAAGACAAACATCCTGATCCTCACCCTTCT
Organism: Leucaena leucocephala; assembly: GCA_037074615.1. Lineage (NCBI taxonomy): Eukaryota > Viridiplantae > Streptophyta > Magnoliopsida > Fabales > Fabaceae > Leucaena > Leucaena leucocephala. Next base: position 16,282,280 of record CM073522.1, read on the forward strand.
GTTCCTTCTCCTCCTCCCCTGGTTGTGACTCTGATGGAGAGACTTGAGGAACTCATACTGCGCTTCAATGGGCTGGAGGACTCCGTGGAAGAACTGAATCGCAAAGTTGACAGACTGAAAGCAAGTTTCAGGGATTTCCGCTCAGAAGTTCGCCGCCATCAACCCCGTGATAGCTTCTTTAATCCTGTTGATCTCACCCAATCTGATGACTCCCAAAACTCCGAGTCTGATGAGTAGTAAAAGATTGCAACTTTTATATATTCTGATGTATATATTTTTTTGTGTAAAAGTTGATGACATGGCTGGTCTCTGGAAGTAGAAAAAAAACTGATATATTTTACACCGATCCATATATATGGACCGGTGTAAAGTATATTATAAATAAACTGATATATTTTACACCGGTCCATATATAGTGTCCGGTGTAAAATATATTATAAATACAACTTTTATATTTATATCTACACCGGTGTAACATTTTGTCCGGTGTATATTTTCTTATTTTTTCCCAAATACTCTTTTATTTGGTACATTTCTCGCGCCTTCCATCTCTCATTTTTCCCTGGTTCACGCGTTAAGACTTCTCGGCGCTTCACGGACGGTGAATTTTGTTTTGAACTCCTCTCGCGAACTGAAAATTTATTCTCTCCATGCATTAGCTGCATCGTAATGGTTTAATTTCTTGTTTTCTGCTTTTCTAGTTCTTATAGTCTTCCACAAATATGGATCGTAGTTGGATAAATGTTAAACGAACAAGTGTTGAGTATGCTGAGGGGGTGAAAGAGTTTTTGGATTTTGCTAAACGGAATGGTGATGATGACAATGGAAGGTTTTATTGTCCTTGTGTGAGTTGTTTGAATGAGAGGAAACAAAGTCCTACTGATATTTACACTCATCTAATTTGCGAGGGGTTTTGCAAGAGTTACACGGTATGGGTATGGCATGGTGAACAGGTGAAACAGACCTTTGACGATGACATGGATACTGATGATAGAGTAGAGGACATGATTCGTGATGTTGGAGAAGATGCTTTTATGCGGTCACACGCATATGGTAATATGTGCAATGATGCAGAAAAGCCTCTATACCCAGGGTGCAGAAAATACAACCTGTTGAATGCAGTGTTGAGATTGGTAAGTGTGAAAGCTCGGCATGGGTGGAGTGACAGTAGTTTTTCAGAATTGCTTGACTTGTTACAGGACATGTTTCCTAAAGAAAATGCTTTACCCAAACGCTATTATGATGCGAAGAAAATAATAGGTCCTTTAGGCATGCAGTATAGAAAGATTCATGCATGCCCAAATGATTGCATATGGTACAGGAAAGAGTTTGAAGATGAGGAGAAGTGTCTAATATGTAAGACACCAAGGTACATATCAAACAACTCTCCTGCCAAGTTGTTATGGTATCTTCCAATTTTACCAAGGTTTAAGCGATTTTTTTCTAATGAAGATGATGCAATATGGCATGCAAATGAAAGGATTAATGATGGAAAGATTCGTCATCCTGCTGACTCTTTGCAATGGAAGAAGATTGATGACTTATTTCCTGAGTTTGGCAATGAACCACGAAACCTAAGGCTTGGACTTAGTACGGATGGAATGAACCCTTATAGTAGCCTTAGTAGTATCCAAGGGAAAAGTGTCTGTCGCGCTCCAAGGGAAAAGTGTTGTTGACAATGATGATTCTTTTTATGAGATCCCTTCTTTTTCAGTAGGTTTACCTCAATTAAATGAAGAAGAAGTGGATTCTGATTAATTTCTATGTGTTTCTTGTTTAGTCTAAACATGCAATTTTAAGTTTCTTGTAATGATTGCGTATATGATTTTGATGTAATAATAACAGAGACAGATTCTTGTTCTGATAAGAATGTTGTGACGCTAAGGATAGGATGATATAAGGTGGTGAAGTTAAAAAAAACTATAACATTTAACACCGGTCTTAAGTGATATCCGGTGTAACAAGGCACGTCTGACAATTTGTAAAATAATTTATTGTTCGATTTTACACCGGGTTATACTTTATCCGGTGTTATACTTATCGATATTTATTTTTTACACCGGTTGTTAAAATTAGCCGGTGTAAAATGTTTCACTTTTACATCGTTTATGTTTTGTCCGGGTTAGAATAATTTACAACCGGTGTTAAATGTTTATATTCATTTTTTTAACCCGTCCCTTGGCGCGATGACCTTCAATCTTCTCCTTTCTCACATACTCTTTTTTATCGCCGCTCGTCGTACTCTGTGGTTCTCGCGAGGCTTCTCCGTGCTCGATCAGTCGTTCTTCTCTGTCACCTCTCTCGTTCTGCTATTCCGTAAGTGTACGTGTTCTCTGCATTTTTTCCCTGTGTACGTGCGATGCCATTTTTATGTTCGTTTAATCTAGGTTTTCTATTTTTCCTGATGAATGCTGGCACATCTTTCCATTCATAACTGCTAAAGGAACAAGTTTTGTGTATTCTGACTGGTTGAGGGAAAAAGGGTTAAGTCTGTTTTCAATGTTTTTGATGTTGTTATTGCGTACATAGGAATATGGAGGATAGAGTTACTCAGATTGAGGCTGGCGATGCTCCAAGCGCCACTAAGCAAAGGAAGGGCAGAAGTGCGACTCATTTGAAAGACATTACGAAGGACATGATAGAGGGAAAACTGCTTCCGATAGAGTTTGACAGAAACTGGAACCCAACTGGTGAACACAGGACAAAGTACGTAAGTTTTGTCAGCCTCCTAGCACGCAACAAGCCTAGCATCACCTATTTGACTTGGGATGCTGTGGATGATCGCGTGAAGAATCAAATTTGGGACACTATCCGGGTATAGGAACTATCTAATATTGCATGCAGAGCAATACCAAATACACAACTGTTTGTTGATTACTCTGCTTTCAATGGCAAACATTGCAGCTCACTTACGATGTGCCCAACAATGAGTTCTTGAAGAAGAAGACGTTGTCTTATTGCTATGAGCGTTGGAGGGCATTCAAGACACAACTAGCTCGTCAGTATCTGCATGGACAGGACAGAAGTGGTCATCCTCAACCTTCTCCATGCAGCAAGTATCAATTCATTGACGAAGCTGCGTGGGAACAATTTGTTAGGAATCGGACCACGCCAGTAGCAATGGTGAGTGTATCCTTTTGTATGTGGTTGCAGAAAATGTATCAGAGTATCATATGTATTGATTTTAAATACTTCATGTCTTGTAGGAAAAAAGAGCAAAAGCGATTGAATACGCCCTCAAATACGTTCCCCATATGTGGTGCCGAGGGCAGAGTTGGCATCCTTGCTCTCCACCATAAGGGCAGAGGCTAAGGAAGAGGCTTGGATAGAGGCTAGGGCACAAGCAGAAGCTTCAATTGAGGCGCGATTACAAGAGGGGTTCGCAAAGATAAAGGAAGAAATGTTGTCCATGATGACATCAAGGCAGCAAGAGCCAACTGATCCCCTCCCGCCCTCAACTGCAGTCCGTCCAACCACTAAGGGGAGTTGTTGCTTGCCGCTGTCAGAGGATGCAGAACATTGTGATCTATATGTTGAGGATCCTCTTAGACGCTTAGTGGCATGTGGCTCCATCCATAGCCTAGGGGCAACTACTGTTCACTACGTCCAAATTCAGGACGATCAATTAAGGGTGACAGTTGAAGCCGTGCTAATTGGAGATGCTCTTGTCCCAATTCCCACTGATGAGGTGAAGACAGTGAGCCAAGCAAAAGGGACTTTCATATTGTGGCCAAAGCATCTTGTTTCGGATCACGTTGCCTCATCCCCCAACCAACTTCCCACCCCTCCCGCTTTGAATGCCATGCAACGTGTGATCCTAATGGCATATGACAAAACTTTCCATGTGGACGCGTTGCCTATGGATTCAGTTGTAGGCGACATGGGGGCACCGGCCTTCCTGGACCATGCGGACGTCAAATCTCTGATCACTCCCAAGGAAGAACTGACCTCCGGCTGCATCCATGTGTTTTTGATGTAAGTATAATTTAAATGTAAATATATGTAATAACAAAGTTCAAGTCTTACAACTAATGTCGTGCATGCATTGCCTGTAGGTACATGCAAGCTGAGTTGGTTTCCTCCAAGGGCAAACAAAAAAAGTTCGGATTCCTATGCCCAATTCAGATTTATGCTAAAGGGACCTCTCAATCTTCGAGACTTGCATACATTTCACAGAGGCTCGGTGAAACCGATATTGATTGTTTCTTCGCACCATATATGCATGAGTAAGAATAATAATGTTTCATTTTATTTTATATATACTAGTTTTGTAGTTGCTTAATTATAATACTCATTCTCTTTTAACTAATCTCTACAGCAATCATTGGCAACTTGTCATCCTATGTAAGCATAGCTATAAAGTTTTCTTCTTATGCTCCCTCCATTACAAGCCCTCGGTGGATGTCAGGAAGATCATGAACACGTACGTGAGTTCTCTTCTATACACAATGATCTGTGTGATAAATGGGTTACTAACTTGTTAACTTTGGTCATAGGGCTATGAGGACATTCGCAGTTACAAGGGGCCTTAAGCACGCTAATTTGGTGAGGGACCCTGAATGGATCACACCAATGGTAATAAAAGTATATATTAGGTGTTAGCTAGGTTCCCCGTTTTGATGATGAGAAATAATTTTTATCTTGTTAACATTACAGAGTCGAAGGCAACCCAGAGAAAGCAACTTGTGCGGCTTCTGCATAGTCAGACACATGGTCAATATTATCTTGGCAAATAGGATTGACCTAACTGGGGAGGTAAAATTGTATTTTGAATGATTTCATATTTCTTAATTGTCAATCTAATCTAAATTAGTAATGCCTTAATTTCTTTGATTTTGATTTCATATTTCAGATGTTTGAACAACCTGATCCATTTCCTGACCAAGATATTGAGGACCTGCGTAATCAGTGGGCAGAGTTTTTTGTTCAAATCCTTCCTTCTCAATAGTATTTGTCTTTCACTGAATACATTTTTCTGTTCAAATTGTAGCATTTTTGTATTGAGTTTTATTCAATGAATAATATAATGAGCAATTGAATTATATATGTCTCTGGCATCTTGAACTGATGATGATCGATGATTGAGTCATATATTACATTTGGGCAGTTTACTTCTGAAGCTTCAGGCTAACGAAATCTATCAAATATAAATTTAATAACATCTACATCGGAGGTATATACCCACCGGTGTAGTAAGAACATATATAAATTAAATTTAATAACATCTACACCGTCCCAATATTCAACCGATATTAAAAATTGAACAATCTACACTTTCCCAATATTCCAACCGGTGTAGATGTTAAAACATAATACACCGGATGTAAATGTGAACCGCTTTAACATGAAGACCGGTGTAAAAAAGTATACATTCTACACACCGTCCCATATTTAACCGGTGTTAATATTTGAAAAATCTACACCGTCCCAATATTCAACCGGTGTAGATGTTAAAAATAATACACCGGATGTAAATGTGAACCGATTTAAAATTTAGTCCGGTGTAAAAAAGTATACATTCTACACCGGTCACATGACCGGTGTAGAAGATCTCACTTTTTACACGGTCCGTTTCGACACCGGTTATGTGTGCGATGTTGAATGTTATTTTCAACCGGTGTTGAACTGCTTTTTTCCAGCTGTGACGGCGAGCAACATGCAGTCATGCCCTATTGCTCTTCCAACTCCAAGTACCAAGGCAAACGTCAAAATAAACGCAAATCAAACAAATATAATGTTAATAGGGCGATATAAGACTTTGTTATATCCCTCTAGTATTAATTTTGACAATTTTACTTAAGATGAACGTAAATTAGGTAATATTTAAAAATTTAAAATTTAAATATAATTAAAGAAATAAATAAAGAACAATTTTATCGGAAAAGGTTGATGTGAGAAAATTTGCACAGTAAATTTATACTGGTTTGACTTAACTACTTGACCTATATCTAGTACTCAAATTTTCTCTGAATATTTCACTAAACTTTTAAGATTATCCGAGCTTTTGACGCCTCAGTATATCAATAGTAAATTTATCTCTCACTTCCCTTTATTACCCATAAGGTGAAAAGCCCCTTAATAGACAACTTCTTACTCTTAATTATTTGAGTGAATGAATAAAAATGTAATATTCTCTTTTGACTATAGTGATTGTTTTAAGCGATGAAATACATAATATCTCTTACAAAAAAAATTCCTCTATTCACATAATGTGAAATAGGGTAAAATTGAGGATATCAAAAGCCAAGAATTAAAGTTTGAATAAATACATTATAATCGCGGTATTTGAGTTTCTTAACTCCCGCATTCAATTTGTCTTCTATTTATAGTTGAGCTCTTTAAGCATCCGTTAGACACATTGAATGTTGTCATTGAAGAGACAAAGCCTTGGTTGTTGCTGACGGTAGATTGTAGTTGCATTTAATGTTCTTCTGGCATATTTTGTTTTTTCCCATGACTTTTTTATTTGATGTTTTCTTTATCTAAAAATGATCTAGAAATATTTTGCATAAGTGATATACAAAGAGTTTAATCATATAACAATGAATGCATATTTATTGAGATTAAAACATCATATTTTGTCAAAGTCTAGTTTAAAAATATTGTGAAAGATAAGTTGAATTTATCGAATTATTTATCAAAAAAATACCTTATTGAAAAAGATTTCGATAAATCTCAAACAAATTGTATTGAAATATTTTTAATTCTTATCAAACAGGATTTCAATAAATAATTTTATCGAATATTTCTTCAAAAAATATTATTTTTATAACATATTTTTTTAGACTTATTGAAAATAAAATTTATTTTCAAAACTTTTCACAATAGTGAATTATTGAAGTGTCATTAGATAAATAAACTTATTGAATACCTTATCGATAAGTGTTATTAAAATTATTTATCAAATCAACACTTCAATGCTTTAGATAAAATTAATTTTTTTTATTTATCGAAGTATTATTCGATAAATTTATTTATCAATTAAGACTTCAACACATGAGATTTGAAATATACTTAACGTCAAAGGCTCAACATTTATCAAATATATTATGGATAAATATCTTTATCGATAAGTTCTTTTGAAAATATAAAAAAACTAAAATGGCTACTTAATACCTTATTGATAAATGCCTTTATCGAATAATACTACAATAAGTTTATTTTGTAAAAATAATTTTGCAAACTAAATTTATATCTTATTAAAAATAGCTTTATCAAATAAATTTTTTAAAAGCTCATTTTCTAAAATAATATTTCGAAACTTCACAAAGTTTAAATTTATTTTATGAAATTTTTACCGATAAATATATTTATGAAATAAGGCTTCTCAAATTACCTTTCATAAATCAATTTTATATAACAAAATTTTTTTTATATATCAAAAAATTATCAATCACTATATTTATTAATAAGTTTATAAAAAATAAACTAAATTAAATTAATTATTTAAAAATTATTTATTATTATCAAAATATTAGAGTTTAATATCTAAATTTTATTACAATTATTAAAGGAAACTGTTGGAGGAACATATACTAACCCAAAAATTAAAATATTTAATAATAGGATAACGTTAATATGATAAAAAAAATCAGAACAATAAAAGTACAAAAACACGAGAAGATTCATCTTGTTTTCCCCGCCGTTTATCTCGTAAACTCCGCAGGAATCCCAATACATTATTTCTTTCTTTCTTTTTTTTTTTAATTTTTCAGAATACCCTTAACGAGATAAAATTTCAAAGGGAGCCTTCTTCAAAAAAAAAAAAAAAACCATTTCAAAGTGCGTTGTGACAATCAAGGTGGAAGATGCCTTGGCTTCCACTAGAAGTCGTCTCCTCCAAAGTCGTCACCAGCAAGATCATCTTCCACTTTCTCTGCAGCTTCATCTGCAATATGATCCTCCAAAGCGTCAACACCTTCTGCAATTGCGAGTCCACCCAACGCTCCAGCCACTGCGCCCACAGCCAATCCCGTCCCCATCCCACCAAACTTGCTCTTCTTCTTCTCCTCCCCTACATACGCCGGCTGACTCCCCTGACCGTAACCGTAATTCGGCTGTCCGTACGCCGTTTGTGGCGGCGGCGCATTGTACCCACTGTATGGGTACCCAGACGGCGGCGGCGCTGAATAGTACGGATCTTGCGGCTGTGTGCCGTATGGATAACCATACGCCGGTGGTGCGCCAGGGTAATCACGCAACCCCGACGATGGTGGTACGCCGTAAGGGGGAGCGTAATACGAACCAGGTGCAGAGTAGCCAATTTCTCTGATGGAAACACCAACCTCCACCTTACCTTGTGGCCTCCCTGACGGTCGTTTCAGGGTCAATTTACGGCTGTTGCGATCGCCGATTCCGACGTCTTGAAGAACCTCGTCGAGCTTAAGTTTAGCCGAGCCTATGAGCGGCTTGGTGTCCTCCTCGGAGCCGGCGTGGACGACGTCGATGTAGAGCGTGAAGTCCTCAATGGGACCGGGCGGCAAGGCGAAACGGAGCGTTTCATCCCAAAAGGCTTCAGTGTCGCCGGATTCGTCGACCCTGGTGGAACACTTGTTCTTGGGGTCAACCCAAACAACGGCGTATGGGCGATTGGGACCGTGACGCCAGTTTACGTTCTTTAGGTTCTTGGCAGATTCGATCTTAACTTCTACCTCGTAGCGAGAACCCATGGATGTGGTTGAAGACGAAGAAGTAGAGTATTTTTTGTTTGGTGAACAAAAGTATTTAGGATGCGAAAAACCAGTAGGGTGATTCGGGATTTTATAGCTCAGGGATGAAGATGAAGATGAAGAAGGGTATTGTTTGGCCCCTGGTTTTTGAGATAATTAGAGGAATATGCTTTGGGAACGGATCTCGAGGTGTTTGTTTGTTTTTCCCATCTTTTTTCTTTTTACACCCTTATCGTATGCTATCTTCCAAACCATCCCTATTATCAGCTATTTTTAAAATCATGTCTCTAGAATTTATTTCATTTGAATCGAGCTCTTACTATAAAATATGTTAATTTTAATTTATAAATTTTAAAAATTTTATTTATAAAAATACACGTGTGCTAAAACAAAGTGAAATAAAATAAAAGAAATTTTATAAAGTAAGTCCATAAAATTAAAATTATATAACCAAGGTATAAATCCAGTTTTAAGAGATTTAGATGGAGAAAAAAGTAGGAGAAAAATAATAAGAGAGAATATTATAAAAGAAAATTTTTAAAAATAAAAAAATATTTTTTTTTAAATTTTTTTTCTTATAATATTTTTTTTATAATTTTTTTAATTATTATCTAAATTTTGAATAAAATTATCTCCGATAATATCTGTGTTCAGAGACAAAAAAATTAACAATTTTTTAAATTTAAAAATTGATTGATCTTTATAACAGATCAATCAAATTATAAGGATGTAACTTAAATATAATAAATTATAAAAATCTGATTTTGAAATAAATTGTAAAGACGTGGATTTTTTTAGTAGGACTCCTATTATAATTTATTAACGTTTGAATTTAGCAGAAGCAGGGTAAATAGGGTAGGTTGACAAGGGGAAGTATCATCGAGGGTGGGGAATAAACAAGGAAAGATGTGGCTTAGCAATTAAGTAATCCTTTACCTCCTCGGACAGATCTAGAATCCTTTTTTATTTTTATTTTTTTAAAATGGGTGTTTATAATAGGGTTTATTATTTATTTATAATAATAAAATTTGTTTGACCAACAAAAATTTGGATACACTCTCCACAGTCCATTCCTCTTGTTTCTTGAAAAATCTTAATTTAATCTCTTTATTATAGATATAAATAATACAAAAAACTTATTTTTTAAGTCTTATTCTATTCTCAAAATTTTGTAAAAAAATTATAATAAACTTATTCTAAATCTTAATAAAATTATATTACTGTTTAATTAGTTTTTTTCTAATTTAGTTATTTTGTAAAAAAAATTAATAGCATCTTAGTGGACTTTTTTGGTGGGTAAAGAAAGAGACTTTTTTGGGGGGGCTGGGGTGGGGAAGTGGATTTAATTAAAACCAGATCTTCTCTATAGATTTTCTGAATCTAAATTTAATAAAAAATGAAAATTAAACGGAGATGTACTATAAACAAAGTTTTAGTTATTCTGTAAATATTTCATTCCATATTAGTACCCTATTTTTTTTTTTTTGTAAAGTAGATTTAATTAAAACCTGAACTTCTCTCCAGATTAGCTGAATCTAAACTTATGAAAAAATTTAAATTAAATCAAAATGTAATATAAAACAAATTTGTACAGTTTATTTACATATTATTGAAAAAATATAATGTATTCAACTTAATAATTAACTTTAGTGAATAGTATTAATTGTATACAGTAAAGTTGGAATATTTTAGAAATTATGAGAAGAATGTAATTAAATTAAATAGTATTTGAAGTAAATGAGATTGTGAGAGTGCATTTAATTATTTAAATATGATGGATTTAATATATTCTATGCGTAAAGGTAACAACGTGGGAAGGGGAATAACTAGCTAGTCACGCCAAAAAAAGGAGGAGAGATTTGGTTTAGATAATGTCATTGTATTCGATGTCACAGTACCACACGGATTGGACACAGAGTGAACACGGTCGTCTTTCTCTTGTTTTCTGGGAAAAGGCTACAAATAGAGGCCAATAAAAAAAACTTGGATTCTATTGAAGGGCAATATTCCAAATACCACCCTTAATTATACTTTCTTTTTTGGATTGACATCCAAACTTGGAAGAATTATATTAAGTAACTTTTTTACAAACATCAAAATAATAATTTTAAGAAGATTTTTGACTTCAATTTTAATTTAAAAAAAATAAAATCAATAATTATATGTCCAAAAGTATTTTTGAATTAAATTATGGTTTAAAATTAAAGTTTTAAATAAGCTACTGAGACTGGTTTCTGAAATAGTAAAAAAGTTTATAAACTATCTAATTATTATTTTATCCTTATTTTTTTATACTATATCTCCTCCCTCCTCTCTCCTCTCTTATATTGTTAATAAAATCATATAATTTTTAATAATTTTTCAATTACAAAAGTTCTTCTAGTAATAACTATCTAAACACTCATTTATTCAGAACTACTTTTTTTTATAAACTCTTCTCCAAAAGTCATTTTCTAAAAACTGTCCAAAAATATTTTTTATAAGTCATTTTCTAAACTCTTATCCAAACAGACCCTTAGTGTGATTTTCCTGTTTTTAGACACCCATGATTTTATTTCTATGAAATTAAATTATCTTTAATATTTAATACAAGACTCAAATAATTAATTTATGAATATTAAAAAAATAAATTAATTTAGTTATTTATAATAAATATATGTTAATTTTTTTAAAATATTATTTTTAATCATATATATCATAAATACCTTTTTACAGAAAATTTTTTATTATGTGCAATCAATAAAGATATTTTAGGAAAAAAATATTATAAATTTGGGAGGTATGACCAAAATAAATTTTTATATAACTTTTATATTTATGATAAAAAATAATAATATAATTGGAGGTGACAATTTGAATTTTTTATTGTGTGACTATTAAGATTTTTAGAGAAAAGATCTTATTTGTTGAACTGATGTGGCATCATGAAATTGAGTGTTAAATTTGAGAATAATATTTTTTTAAAAAGTTTTTATTTGACTATTAATTTATCTCTAAAAAATATGCCGTAAATTTGATAAGCATCCTAAAACAAAGTGCTAAGTTTGGAAGTGACACCTCTAAACATTGAAGGGCATTTTGGTCAGCATACATTTTTTATTTAAAATTTTCCAAAGTCCTTAAAAATAATTTTAGAGATTGAAGGTTACTCTTAATAAAGTAAAAGTGGTTTTGTAGCTAATTAACTTGTGTATTAGTGAGAATATATGTTGATGCCTGCGTGGGCCTTGGCCCCAAATAGGGTTTATTTAATTAGGGTTCTATTAGTTTTTAATAGGGGTAGGTCCGGCAGTTTTTGGTCTTGGGTCAGGACTAGTTGAACAATTTTGAGGGTTTAAAAACTCCCATTCCCCTTCTTTCTCCCCCTGGATGAATGGGTATTTTGGTATAGAAACTTTGATTTTCTGCGAATGTGACATTCATGGTGGCAAAGAACTTTGGGTGTAGGAGAATAACACTTATATCTTTTTAGGTATTGAGTGCGTATTTGGATAGGCGAAAAACTGTTTTTTGTACTAAAACCATGGTTTCTTATATAAGTATCCAAACACCTTAAAAATTTCAAAATAGATTATCCAGCCTAGAACCACGATTTCCATGAAGCTATCTGGTTCAGCTTTCGGCTTGCAATTTTTTTGGATGTAGGAGTCATTATTGCTTATGTCAAAAGTCAAAATACCAAACTACCCTTCAAACACATTATTTTTTTCCCTCAGAGAGCAGGCGCTATTCTTATATATTATACAGCGAAGTAAAATTATATTTATACGTAATTTATATATATTAAATAATTATATATATAATAAATTTCTCTCTTGTAAATAATAATATATATTATTTAGTTTTATTTGTTATATGAAAAAATATAAATTAAAATTTGTATTTTATATAATTATCATATTATATTATGTCTTTTATAATAATTTACCTATCGTGATTCTTATAACAATCATCTAAATATTTTTAATTTTTAATATCATTTTTTTTTACAAAACACACAATGAATATTCTAGGAATATGCACTTATGGGCTAGAGGGTCCAGTTCTCCACCATAATTATTATGAATATAGGCAACACAACTGAATACCTTTTCTGGGATATGGGTTAGAAGGTGAGAGTTGGGATAGGTTTCAACTAAGAGCTATAGTGGGGGGTTTTAAAATTTAAGGTTTTGGAAAGTAAGCAGTTGATTAGATGGGTAGCAGTGAGTATTGCTTCTCCCCAATAGAATTTAGGAACATTGTGTATTAGCATTATGACTCTTGTCACTTCTAATGGGTGACAATTTTTTCTCTCAAGAGTACTATTTTATTGTGGTAAGTTTACACAACCAATTTGGTGGATAATACCATGGTGCCTTAGGAACTATTGGAGAGATGAGTTGAGGTATTTAGTTCCATTGTCACTTCGCAGCACATTGATAGATTATTTGAATTGGTTTTGTATAATTTTGTGGAAGGTTTGAAAAGTTTGTGTAAAGTCTAATTTGTTTTTATAAAAACACCCAAATTACTCATGTGTGATCATCAATAAAGATGACAAACCATTTAGTGTGGATCAGGTTCATAATTCTTGAGGGACTCCAAAGATTGTTGTGAATTAGGGCGAAAGGTTGGGAACCATGATGTCGGTGTGATTAATAGGTGTTCTTGGTGAGTTTGGATATTTGGTATATTTCACATGGAATAGGAAAAGAAACAGAATTTTTATTCATCAAATCTGGAAACAACTTTGCCATATACTTAGAACTAGGATGGCCTAACTTGCAGTGCCATAACAATATTTCATTATTTTGAACAAAAAACACAAGAACCAGTAGCAAGATTGACTCTTGAAGGTAGGGGTATTCATGGACAAGGCTAGGCAGGGTAACCCCCTGCCCGAAAAAATATGGGTTGCATTTTGTAGCCCGATACTCGGTCCTGCCCTGTAAAAGCCCTAACCATATTGGGCTGGGCATGGGCGGGCTGGGCGTGGTGGGCTGGGCATGCCCAAGTTGTGATGCCATGCTCATGTTGTGAAAAAAAAATCTGCAATTATAAACTTCTAAAATAATACCATATTCATATGTCTTCAAGAGTTAAATAATATCTATAATCTTCTAAAAATAAGGTAACAAAAAGATAATAATTAAAGTTTTGAAATTCATTGCATATAAAAAAAAGCCTTGAAGTCTAAGTAGTTTGTAATTACAACTTTACATCAATTTCCTAAATGTTGACAAGGATAAAGTATCTAAAAATAAAATAAAATGAATAATTATAATTTGTAATGTAATCATATTATGATTAGTAAAGTTAAAAAAAATTAATACAGTTATAAATATTAAAAGACGCAACTTACTTACTTAACTACTTATATTTCTAAAATGACCCTTTAGTCACCAGTAACTATCATATTCTCCCTTCTAAGTGTAGCATCTAGGGAGAAAAGTAAAAAAAAGGGTGCTCATGGGCAGGGCAACCCCTACCCAGTGCCCAGCCTGAAAAAAGTATGGGCTGTATTTTGCAGCCCGATACCTAGCCCTGCCCTATATTTATTGGGGCGCAGGCTTTATGAAAACCCCTACTTGAAGGTGCCTTTTCTTTTCCATGGTTGATTAAGAGGCAAATACATTAAATGTGACATAGCTAAGAGGAGGTGGTTTTACTCACAGGTAAGACTGCACTTGAAATCTGGTGCATGTAGTACATTTTTCAAAACTAAATTTTTCAAATAAACAAGCTTCACCAATACTGTGGACCTTAATAAATTTTCCACTGGCAACTTTAATAAACATGGGAGAAGGAAAAGGCTTTATATTGTGAACAAAGTGTATATAACTAGACATGTAATCGGTTACTCTTGAATCAATTATCTGTTGGAGATTGTGCCCTAGGGGCCAATCATTATCTTATGAACATTGTTGATTTATGAATTTCTTAATTATGTTATCATATTATTTGCATGTTTACTATGATGACAATCCTTGGATAACTCGTGATCTTATCCTAAATGTCCCTGGTCGGTCATCTATGCGGGAACAGAGATGAAATAAGACCAGTATGACTTTGAAGATATATAGAGATATAAATCAAAGTCATAAGCACATGTAAGAATACAGGGTGTTGGACCGACCCGCTATGAGAGAGCTGCATGGGTCAAGTCATAAGCTTCTCTCATATACAAGCCATGTCACTATGCCCTTTGACCTGAGATCATCATAGATTCCTACATGACAAACGCTCAGCTTTGACCTAGCCAAAAGTCATTTTTGACCGAGTGATCATAAAGGCTATGCTCGGGCTTAGTGGTTTTTCATGCGGAGGAATGTGAATGGTCAAGATAGAATTTGTCCCTCACATTCGTAGAGAGATATTACTGGGCCCCTCGATGAGTGAGTCTGAGAAATGTATGGCCATACTGGAATGGAAGGGTAGTTCGATTTCTATATTCAGACTACTCAGGGATCGAGAAAGTAACGGTCAGGAACAGCAGGATGACGTTCTCCATGCCTCATCCTTGACCGAAATATCGTGTGACAAAAGGGACGTTATATGGTTGTATGAATGGTTACATCGTTTATCGATCCTCATATATTTTGGGTAGTCGTAATGCCTTGCTAGAGACCGCTTACGACTTGTGGGTCAGTATAGTAACTGGCCCACTGCTAACTTCATATGGGCCTACAGGGTTGCATACAAAATAGCCCAATACGAGCTATGATGTCCAGATTCATTGAATCTAAGAGATGTCTAGATTCAATGAATAATCTAGGGTGGATATATATTTTATATATATATAAATTTGTATATATATATTATATATATAATATAAGAGATATTTGTAAGATTTAATTTATAAGGATAAATTAAATTTCTATCACTTTTGAATTTGAATTTAAATGAATATGATCTATTTGAATTTGAAATTCAAATTGATAAGATATCTCAAATGATTTATGAGAATAAATCAAATATAATTCTGTCTTATCTTTATTTTAAATTAAATAAATAGGTGAATTAAATCTATGGGACGGATTTAATATAAACCATATTTATTTAATTAGTTTCTTATTAAATTATGCAATATATGATATTGAATTAATTCAGAATTAATATAAGATTAATTCTGAAGCCCGACCCAATTAGAAGCCCGATAGCATCCTATATATTTGACATTAGAAGCTAGGGTTCTACACATCTCTACACACACATTCAGACGTGAGAAAAGGGGCAGGGAGAGTGCAAAAGGTTTGCAGATAAGAAACTGCCGAAATAGAGACGGTGAGGACGGAATCTCTAGAAAGCCCTATAGGGACAAGAGGCGCTAGCACGTCGTTCGCGATTGGAACGCTGTTCGTGTGGATACCGGTAGAGAAAGCCGATCTGAGCTGTCGACTTCTTGCGATCGACCAGACACGAAGCAAGGTCGCGACCATACGGGCATCTGAACGTCAGAAATCCGAAAAGAGGAGACAGGTCGCGACTTGAAGCTGACGAGGTCGCGACTACAAACTTCAGAGGCGACAGGTCGCAACTAGAAGCTGAGGAGGTCGCGACTGAAAGTTCCAGAGGTGAGGAGTCGCGACTAGAGGACACTGAGGTCGCGACCAAAGATCGAATACCGAAGGTAACACTTCTTTCTCCTTGACTTAAACAGATTCGGTAGATCCTGGCTGGGAATGGAAAAAATTTTTAAAGTTAATTTCCGCTGCGTGTCTTCCAATTCCCAACAGTATCCACATGCGGTTTTGGTGCATATCAGTTTTAAGGGCCAAAACAATCTTACTTGCAAAAGGCACATTATTAAAGGCTACTAGCACCTCTTGGGTATCATGTTTCTTGAAGTATTCGAGCATACCTGAGATGTTAGTTATCTTCTCCAGTACCCACGCGAAGACCCAATCACTTTGTTTGATTTGGGTATTTGCACACAGCAAAATAAACTGAAGCAGAAGAGAAAAAGTCAGAGGAAAATTGTAGAGAGAAAAAATTGCCACTTACCTACTATAAAATGAAGGAGTTCCTCCCAAAAATACTCCCCCAGCAATCCCATATATTTCTCCCTCAATCTCACGTCCGTATCCTAACCGTTCCCACTCAAAATTTGAACAAAAGAGAAAAATTACATATAACATCCTAAACTTTTAGTTATTGTCACCTGAGCCCTCGATTATATGGGTTTGGGCTTAATCCACTAAGGGTGGATTAGAGCCAAAATTCCAACATCTCCCACTCATACTTGGTAGATTAGATAATGTGAGCTTAGTCTATTTCTCTTCTTTCCTTCATGCTAAGTGTTTTGCCGTTACCATGTGGGCATGACGTCCTCATTTAACCGCTTGTACTAGAAATATCTTTTATAGGACCAACACAAGACAACCTCCTTTGTGTAGCTTGAATTCAATAATATGTCTAAGATGTCCTAAATTTACCTATACACACTTTTCTATGGCCAATCTAATCCCTCTCAAATCAATGCCTGACTCAGATTACCTTTCTTGTAAGTCGAGTGTCCACACTTATGACAACAAAAATATCATAAGGGACATGTCATAGACACTAGCATACGTATGTATATTGTAGGTAATCTTCCTTTCGCCTATATATCACTTTGACATGGATCATTCGCTTTCCTAGTATAATTCCTTAGATCATATCTATCATGAACGCAGGATATACGCTAAAGTAGCTGATAAGACCCAAACTTTACATGGTAGTTTCTTTAGTATTTTCAAGGGTTTTTATCACACTTTTATCCTCACTTTGTGCATGCAATTGTACTTTTGTAGTACAAGAGTCAATTATCTCATTCAAATTGTAAGTTCTTTAATCTTTAAATTGTTTAGTTTTTATAACAAGCTTTGCCTTTGGTTGCAGGCATTTGGAGGAGATTTAAAGACTCAAAATAGAGTAGGAAAGAAATCACGAGATCAAGAGGACCAAAATGAGAAGAGCCAGCCACTGTGTTCCTTAGGTTCAACCTGAGTTTTCGCTGGTCGAAACCTAAGAGCTATTGGGAGACTTTTTTTATTCATTGGTCACAACCAAAATCTTCCCTCTGGTCGCGACGAAAAGGTACTGTAGTGAAGCTGTGCATTTTGAATTAGGTCACTCCCTAAATAGGGTAAAAGGAAGCAGCAGTCACAAAAATCACAAGCTCTGATTGCTAGATTTGGACAAGAAGGGCTCATCATTTTCTCTCAACTTCTCCCATCAACTCTCACTCAAATCTTCTACTTTTACAAATTTTTCATCATTTTTCCTATTTCTGCACGGATTAAATAACTTCACCACCTTCTTCTCTACCTTTATATCACCTTTTTCAGTATTTCTCATGGCGACAACTCTGTAGAGCGATCGTGACATGATTTGAGTTATGAGAGGCTAATTTTCTTAGTATCTTAGTGATTGAGGATGAAGCTTGAGTTCAATGGACATAATAGTTGAGTTATTTTAGTCTAATATGTGCTTATTCATATTTTGAAGTTTCTAGATTTAGGAATTTCCATTATTTATATGAAACTTAAGTACCAATTGGTTATTCTTAAGTTTAGACTCTTGTATTTGACATGGATGATTGAATTGTTGATTTATATATATATTAGTTTTGATTTCTGGTTAGTTGATTGATTATCAATGATTATTGGTAGTTAATTCGATTGCTTGGAATATCTGGTTGTTGATTGATAGGCATTTGAGAGAAAATGCATCATCTATCTCAATTTACACACTAAGTAGTTCTTAACAGTGCATTAAGAAGTTTTAAACTTAACTTTGACCAAAGTGATTTATTACTAATTAATGTATTGGACTTAATCGATTGACTGAGATTTTTATCTAGACTTAGTGATTTCATAACTCCCATTCTAATTAAGAGCAAGTATAGCTGATTTCTCATCACCAAGAGCTATTTTATCATATTTTCCTATATTCCAAAGCATTTCTTCATTTATTCAAAACATAAAAAATATCTATTTTGATTGTATATTTACTTTTATTGCACAACAGTTCTATCAAACCAAAACCCCATATTTTACTCAAGTCTTCAATGTTTTTGTTAACCAATTTACTAAGCTTCCAATAAAAAATACTCCTTGAGAAGAACGATAAGGTTGTATCCTATACTACATTATTTAGTGCAATCAATATTTTGATGGTTCAAAAGGTGATATTTCGCTCCTATCAGTAGCAGTCGTTGAAACATACCTCAATGATATTGTCAAAGTCAAAGGACACCAATAAAATGATTCCTCCTTCATGGGACTCACACAGCAATAAAACATGGATATTTCACTTGTTTCCTTTTTGCGGTTCTTCTAGCACATGTGGTATGAATCACATGCTATGGCGCTACTCTTATACTATAAGAGAGTATGTCATTTTGGATTTATCATTAACACCATATAGAAAGTTTATACACTCTCATTATCTAGACCCAAACTCTTCAACTCTACTAATCTCATATGACGTCAACATTAAAGGATTTGTTTTCTGGCTAATGGCATCATGGAAGTGGGTTTTCATGGTTCGATCCAATTTTATGTATGTATCTCATCTCGACTTGCTATACTTTAATCTAGGTGACCTATAGTTTGTATTTCTTTTCTACTATATCAGTACTCTTTGTTATTTTATTGATGAACACAAATATCTCATCTTTGCACGCTTTACCTGAGCGTCAAATGTGATTGATCGTGTGAGAGAGCCAACCTTTCTAACCTGTACAACATACTGGATATTGTATACTTTCACACAGGCACATAAGTAATGATGAAAAACATAATTCCATTAATCATAAAGCATTACTAAAGGTCTACATTTTATATTTTATGCATGCAAAGAGTTTTTACATGTTTCTCAAAGACTTTTTTGCCTATTGGCTTTGTTAGGGGGTATGATACTATACATTTAGTGAAAATGTATTGTATGGTAACAATTTTTTGTACTATATAATCCCAAAATTGTACTTGATTCTAATATGCTTGGTATTGCTATAATACTTGGGGTATTTGGTATTGGCTATGATTACAGTATTGTCACAGTGTACTAACACTGAATTGGTATTTTCATTTCCAATTCCAAGGTGTTCTATGAATCTTTTTAGCCACAAAGCCTCTTGCACTGTGCATGCCATAAACTTATTTTCCATAGAGTGTAAGGTAATGTACTTTTTCTTCTTACTACTCCAACATATGGCGCCATTATTCAGCACGAAGGTGTAACCCGAAGTCGATCTTTGCTCTTACTCATATCTGCCTATATTAGCATTAGAGTATCCGACTATGCATAGGTCACTTTCTTCATAACACAGCGCATAATCAGTTGTACTCTTCAAGTATCTCAAGATCCTCTTCACTGCTTTCTAGCCTTTTTCATCGGGGTTGAACTGGAACCTGCTTACCAGCCTTACTGCATCACAAATATATGGTCTTGTACACATCTTTACATAAATTAGACTGCCAATGGCACTGGCATATGAAACTCTTTCCATTATCTTCTTATTTGACTCAGTTTTGGGACACATCAGGACTCAAGGTCACTATGGTAACCACTGGGATATCTATGGGATTACAATATTTCATATTTAATCGCTTAAGTATCTTCTTGATATAACTCTCTTGTGAAAAAGAAATGATTCTTCTTGAGCAATCTCTTTAGATCTTAACTCCAAGTATGTATTCTGCTTCACCTATGTCCTTCATTTAAAAGTTTGATGAGAGCTATTCTTTAATAGCCGCTACTGAATCTATACTATTTCTAGCTAATAGTATATCATTTATATATAAGGATAATATAACCAAATTATCCTCAAACCGCTTAATATAAACGCAATGGTCTTCCTTTATCATTTGGAAGTTACATGAGGTTATCACTTTATGAAACTCAAATAGTCTGGATGAGTTTGTTGTAGTCTAATTTTTTTAGTACCAAAACTATCATGAAATTTTGAAATTTGTTGTGTCCTTGTTGATATTCCTGCTATTATGATTTGAGCTAATCCTACTATTCTGATTTTTTTGGGGTTGTGTTGAGTCACCTTGCTATTATGGAATCAAATTGAACTTTGAACACATTTTTGTGAACAATGATGAAGCTTATTTGAGTGTGAGTTGCTTATTTCATTAATTGATTACTAGAAATTATGCATTATGAATATATAGTCTTATGCATTTAAGTTCAATTCTCATGAAATCTAGTCTTGGCGAGTGAATAAATAAGGCTGAGTAAGCCAGATGGAAGGTTTTTGAGCTTGCAACATTTATTACTAAATATTGTGTTATACCATCTAATTTGGTAACGTCGCAAAAATTGTATCAATCCTCAATTCAAAACCACAGTAGCACTAGGAATTGTGAATATGATAAAGGCATTTCATCAAACCCTTGACCAAACAACACCCTTTATATATTCTAAATCCTTTGCTTAGCCCCTTGGAAGCTTCACTTTTTCTTTAACTCCCATCTATGATTAATAGGCACTGCATGTGTTTGGTTAATGAGTTTATGATCTCTGTGACTATTCATGATTGTATAGCTATTGACTATAGCAAGTTTTATATCTAGAAATATTAATTGATCACTCTTCTACTTATGCTTTCTGGTTGTTGTTGTTGGAATGAGGAATATGGAAAGAAGAAAAAGTATAAAGATGGGCAAAAATAATAGAAAAAAGGCAGAAAAGAAGAAAAGAAAAAAGCAAAAGAAAGAGTATGAAGACAGAAAAAAACAAGCAGAACATTATATTGAGAGAGAAAGCCAGAGAAACGGAAGCAATAAGTGGTCAATCGACAAGGTAGAAGAGTGTATCTAACTTGATTTGAATGTAATATAACAGAGTTGAATTGTACTAATTGTTTATGCATGCTGCTGTAAGATTTTACTGTAATAAAAGAGAGTCAAACTGAGAGAAAAGAGACATGTGTATGTGTTTATTGATTATGGGTATTCACTTCCACTCTATCATGTAGCCTCTCCAGTAATATAACCCTTGCAAAGACCCTTTGATTCACAAGACTTGTGGCATATAGTTAGTAGAGATGTAAGATGGTTACAAGCCTATAGGGAGCCTAGGCTAGATGGTCTTGAGAGGAATGACCTTGATAAATGAGAGTGAGAGAAACATGTGACCTTGTGAGGAATCTCATCTTCCATTTGCTCTCCTTGATTAAATTGCATGTGTGATTGTTCTTTTAGCATAATGTTGTTTTGGATTGATGCCATTTGAAGGAAAAATATTGATGATGCTAGTAGTTCATTCTTGAGCACTGTTTTAACATTCTTCATTGGTAATTTAATGAGTCCCTAATTTGTATTGATTATATATGTATTATATTGAGCTTTTAGGACTTTAATGGGGTTTAAATGGATGAATTAGGAGTTAATTGTGTCAATGAGTGATTTTATGAATTAATTGATAAATGGATTGATTTAATTACTTTTATAGCTCATCTAAGTCTTTCTTGTCTTGATTACATGATAATACAATTCCTGTGCTAATGTGCAAGGCACTTAGGAGTGATATGGCAATTAACTACAATCACGGACCCATCAAAATGACATAGAAGACCAGCAATAACAATGATAGTGAAACCTAGAGAGAAGTGGAGCTATACGTTTTAATTGATCATATGGATATTTTGGGGCTATACATTGAGCATTCTGTCACAACCTTGACTCATCACTCGTTTTAGATCGGATTCTTGGCCATTCTGTCATTCAATTGATTTCAGATCCTATTTATCTGTTTCATTCTCTCCATCTCCCCATCTCCGCTCACCACCATTGTCCATCCTCCGCATTGTGTCTATTCACCTTCTTCATCTCGATTTGATGGCCACCATGTCCTTTAGCTTGAGTGGAGTTCACTTCTGCAACATGTGTGGCTAATCTTTCCTATTCTACCTAGGACTAAAGCAGAAGCTTGAGTCCTTGCACATTACTCAATTAGGGAGTTTTCCAAATATTCGCTTGTTCTACTTTAATTCTATAATTTGTCTAAAGCAATTGTTATTTTTCAGATTATTGTAGCCAATGGTCGATAGAGCAGTGCTTATGTCTTGAACTTGAGAGTTAGATTAATTGTAATCCTTATACAATTTGTCCAATTGAATTATTGAATCTTCTGTTACTGAGTAAATGTGATTTCATTGATTAATTCTAGTTGAGATGTTCTATGAGACCATGTTGATTGATATTCAAAGCGATGTGCATGCACATGCTAGAAGAGGATTAAGATTACTTAGTGATTAATTCTCAACTGAATGAACTTAGACTTTCTATTAGGTTGCTGTGGTGCAGAATCTTGTAGCTAAGTAGGCTAGCTAGTTGCTGGTTTGATTCATATGATTTAGTACGATCTAGGTTGCTCCTTTGTACTACATTTTTAGGAACCTAGTTGGAAGTCTAACTCACTATCTCTTGTTGGTCGAATTACTTTAATTGTTTCGATCGCATCCGCTATTGTGAGGCACACCATGCAAACATCTTTGCTCCCTACTTCTACATGCAAAACCTAGGATAAATTGAAAAAAAAAATCTTTAGGGTAAATTTAGAGGACAAAAGAAAAACTCATCTTGTATCTTGGAGGGAGGTATGCAAGAAGAAACTAGGGGGACTTAGGTTGAAGCATGTAGCCACCCAGAACTATGCAATGATGATGAAGGTTGGATGGAACTTAGTAAAGCATCAAGATGAATTGCGGGCAAAAGTGGTATGTGGGAAGTGTAACATTGTCTCCTTAATCCTTGCAATTAATAATTTAATTACAATTAACAACCCTACTATGGCAAAAAAGTAATATACTCGTTTGAAAGGTTATCATAGTAGAAAATAAACTAACTATAGTTGAAAAGGGTTAACTATGATAGAAAAAGAGTTTAACTATCAAAGCTACTTACTACCATGGTTAAAAGGAACAAACCAACCATTTCAAAACATTAACCGTGATAGAAAAAATACAATCTAAATTTGAAAGACACTATGATAGTTAAATAAGAAATCACAACAACTAACCATGATAGAAAAAAAAACACAACATAACGACAAGGCTATCATGGTTAGAAAAATGATTAAATCTAAAAATATTTCATAGAAATCTTATTATAATAAACTCATAAATTGTAACTATGATAGAAAAGAACAAAAGTACCCTAACAAGTACTATCATGGTTAGAAAAGGGATAAATCTCTGTTTGAAAACATAAACATTCTCTTTTCAATTATAAACCCTATCTATGGTGAAAAGAACGAAAATAGGAACACAAACATTATCATGGATATAAAAGCCTTACACACAATAAATAGGCTAAGCGTAACATCATAGCAATACATTAGGATCCAAGACACAATTCAACAATAGAGGCTTGGAATTTAGCCTATGAATCCACTAACAACAACATACATACACATTGAGACCTAGGGCTCAAATATCATTAAAGGCACAACACTTGTCCACAAGTCCATTACAACAAATTCACTTGTACATAGAATGAACACAACATAATTCTAAATAATTTTCATGACAAATGATAACCAAAAGTATGGATCTACAATAAGTCAAATGTAACAATCTTATGGCTTTTTGCCAATTAACAACATGGTTCAAACAACAATAATCTAGTATACATCATAAAATCCAAAATGATAGTTAATATAGAATATGTGGTAGCCCCAAATAGCTTTGCTGATTAACCTTTCATGGAGGAGATCACCCTTGTTGAAATTCCTAGGAAGTTCACCTTGAATTCACCTAGGAAGCCCCAAACAGCCTGTATGACGGATCGTCAAACCCTGACAAACAAATGGCTTAATATTGAAAAAGGATGTTCACCGCAACCATCCCATGAAAGATAAGAGAAGCCTACATGTGCAAAGGCTTTGGATCCAATTTGATAGGCCCCACCTTGAAGTGGTACACCAACCTACCAACCAACTCCATAGGGTCATTTGCTGAATTGAATGATATGTTTGTACAACAATTCTTCAGCAACCTGAAGTTGGAAAAAGAATCAAACGACCTATACAAGGCCATCCAAGGATGTCATGAACCCCTATTGGATTATGTTAGATGCTTCAACAAGGAGAAAATCAACATACCTTAATGCAATCCTTAGACAACAATTGTTGCGTTCCATAAAGGTTTACTTCCTAACTCTGATCTTTATATAACCAAGTATTCTTGTTAGACCATGGACGACATACTGGCATGAGCATGGGCTTATATCAAACGGGGAAGAAGATGAAGTGAATGCTAGTTAGTCATGCTCCTCAAAGTATGAGTCTTCTAGTAGGAGGAACAATCTTCTAGACACGCAAAGCCTGGATGGAGGGCTGAATCATACCCCACCATCCCCCTATTAAAGGAACAATCCAATAACATGGTGGCTCAACCAAACCATAGCCTACCCCTGAGTGTTGATGAGCATAACTTCCTTATCACCACTGGCAAACTAGTCAACGTCCTGTCTAAGATAGAAGACACAGTGAAATGGCACCTAAAGAGTAAGAAACCAACGAACTTGCAGGACAAAACAAGGTGGTGTGAGTTCTACTCAGACCATGGACACCAAACCTTTGAATGCAACACACTCCATATGGAAGTAGCTAAACTCCTCAAGTGAGGACATCTAACAGAACTCCTCACCGAGAAAGGCAAGTCCACTATCTCAAGCCATAACTCCAACTATACATGACCAAAGCCAGTCGAACTACCCAAGAATCTGCGAATCATCTTCTACATCACAAGCAGTTCAGAGATCACTGGCACCACCTGTTCAAAAGCAAAATAACATCTTGGGCTCTTGCTTAAGGAACCGAACAAGAAGCGCACGAGAGACGTATCGATGGACCTGATGAAAGACATATCACCTTCTTTGAAGAAGAGATCAACGGACTTGACCACCCGCACGATGATGCATTAGTAATATCCCTATTCATAGGTAATGGATCGATGCCTATTAGTTGCCTTTGGGATCTATGACAATTGATTGCACAACTCTATATAGTATAGGATGCAACAACATATCATTCTTCTTGAGCACATGTTCTATTAATTCTTAGTTAATTGGTATTAAACTTATTGAAAGCTTGGGTAAAAGGGGGGCTTTGCATTGGAAATCATTTAGTGGTATGCAACTGAAAATAAATGCAATGAAGTAAATATTTTTGGGGATTTTAGTCAAAGCAATTTAGGAATGGATTTGGATTCAAAGAAATATGATTGGAAATATCTTTGGTAATGGAGACTTAGCTATCCTAACTGTTTTTTAAAAAGATATGGGAGTTATGAGACACTAAATATAAATTAAGTACTTCAACCAATCGGTTAAGTCCAATACGCCAATTAATAAAAATCCACTTTGATCAAAGTCAAGTTAAAACTTTTTAATGCATTGTTAAAAATCACTTAGTGTGTAATTTAAAATAGATGGTGTAAATGCCTTTCAATGGATATTAATTAACACCTAAAATTCCAAACAATTAAATCAACTATCAATGATCCTTGATAATAAACCAATAACAAGGAATCATAAATGACATATATATAAATTGACCCAACAAATATAATACATCATCCAAGACAATTACAAGAGTTTAATCTCAAAAAAAACCAATCGGTATCTAAGTCTAACACCATAAAATAGAGATTCCTAAATCTAGAAAACCTAAAATATGAATTAGCAAAGATTAGAACAAAACACTCCCCTTGACTCACATTGAACTCTAGCCTCGTCTCACATCACCAAAGCACCAAAAGTTTAGCCACTCATTGCCTCAAGGAAGCTCCAATTGAAGTACATGCTTGCTGCAATGGAATAGCTTGAAAATGGAGATGAAAAGGTGTAGAAGATGATGAATGGAGAGGTTTAATCGGTGGAAATGTGCATAAAAATGGAGGAATTATGGAAAAGGGGAATATTTGGGACTAGTATTTGAGAGAAATTGGGAGGAAACAAGAAGATGATGGATGAGAACTCTAGAATAAGGTCGGGACACAAGCATGACGGCTGGGTATGAGTTTTGGGGTTGTTTTTACCCTAAACTAGTATAGTACTTGTGCGATGCACAGGTGCAAATGAATATCCATTTATACATTATAAAAGATTAAATGGAGACAAAATGGTTAGTCATTTGAAACCCACATATTTGATTTAATAATTATGTAGTATAATTTTATACTATCTCCTATCTTAATTATAAGAGCTATATAATATATTCGTTTTAGTCATAAATATAAGATCTCATTTTATTTTGTCTCCTAAATTTATAA
Organism: Leucaena leucocephala; assembly: GCA_037074615.1. Taxonomy (NCBI): domain Eukaryota; kingdom Viridiplantae; phylum Streptophyta; class Magnoliopsida; order Fabales; family Fabaceae; genus Leucaena; species Leucaena leucocephala. Next base: position 16,309,202 of record CM073522.1, read on the forward strand.
TTTTCTTCATAAAATATCCTTATATGATTGCACTTATATTAAAGAGTTTCTATTAAGAGGTAGCTCTAATGCATATAATCGTAGATAGTATTCTAGGAAAATAAATATACAATTATTATAAATAACTAATTTAATTAATTTTTTTAATTTACTCAAATTAGTTAAGTATATTTTATATTAAGGATATTAGAAGAAGTAGTAATAATCACATAAGATAAATATAATATTTTCTTCTATATTATAATTGTATGCTGCGTAATAAGCACATTGGATACTCTCATAGTCAAATTACAATATAATATCAAGAATAAATATCTAACTTTTCAAAAGTATACAATATATACACATTCATTATCAACATTTTAGGTTAAAATATACGTAGAAATTCTAAAGCTAAAATTTGAAATAAATTTAAATAATTCAACAAATAAATTCAAATAAAAATGATTAATCATGGGGTACGATTTTTAAGCTTTTCAAAATTTAAATTTAAATAATACATATGATATTATTTGCTTAAATAATTAGATATTTATTATTGGGCTACTGAATTTATTTGATATTTAGACTTTTCTTAATTTAAAATTTAAAATTTAGAATATACCCATGTAATCCCCATGACATATCTAGTTCGATTTGAAAAACTGTTCGGGTCAATCTTCCAGGAACCACAAAAAAATTGGCCAAATGCATCTAGAAGCCACCCCTAATTTCGGACACGAAACCCTAACCCTCACTCCTTGTCAGCATGGCATATGTTTATTTTGTAATGTGTAATTTAATATTTAATTCAAAATATCTAAAGAACATAACTTCAAATTTGAGGTAAAATTCAAAGTTCAGACCAATAAATATGTATCTTTTCACACCTATAAAAAAGTTCAAAATTATAAAACGAATACAAACAATTCATCCAATAAATTGAAATATAAGCAATTCATTGGTTCAAAAGGCACGATTTTTAAAAAATTTTAACTTTTAAATTTAGCTAATGTATAAAAAGTTAATATAATTGTAAAATAAGGAAAGAGCAGAATTAAAAATACACACACACACACATGCTAGCATTAAATAATCTGTGCTAAATTTTAGCTTTACATACATGCGCGCGCGCGCGCGTGTATATGTATATATATTAAATTATTTGTGTTTAAGCCCTGGACGCTGGCGAGCATTAGCAGCATGCCCTCTCGCCTTTATACTTCCCGGACTTGAGGCCGATGTTACTGTGTAGCTCCGGCTCTCTACCCTGCTTACTAACTCCCTCCCTCCCTCTTCGTTTGGCTTTAAGGAGTTAGGTTGTCAATTTATCAACATCCGAGATATAGTGTGTGTTTAGATAGACTTTTAGAAAAATAATTTATAAAAAAAAATTTTAATTGAGTAATTTTTTAAAAAGGATTTTGGAAGAAAAATTTATGAAAAAAATAATTTTAGATAAATAATTATTTAAATAATTATTACCAAAATAACTTTTATAATTAAAAATTATTAAAAAATATATAATTTTATTAAAAATAAGAAAGAAAAAAAATGAGAAAGGGTAAAAAAGAGAGAAAAGAGAGGAGAAAGGTAGAGAAAATACAGGAGAGAGGATAGAGGGTGTAAGAAAAAGTAAAAGTAAAATAATAATTGAATAGTCTATAAATTTTTTTACTGTTCTAAAAATTATTTTTATCATTTTATCTGAAACTATGATTTTAAACTATTATTTAGTCTATAAATCTTTTTAGATAAATATAACTATTTGTTTTAAAAAAATTAAACTGAGATTTGAGCTAGAATTTTTTTTAAAATTTTTTAATTTATTTTTCCATCGGTTGATCAGTTAGAACGTGCTTATTGCAAATTCATGGGAAATTAATGTTTTTAATAGCCTCACAAAAACCGCAAATGGGCAACTATATAGAAAAAATACAGTTATCATGGTTAATTAACAGTTATTAATATGTTTATGCTAAGTAACTACCCTAAAATATAATATATTTTGATACTCCAAAATTTCTAAAATTTCGTTCTATTGAATTCAAATACAAATAATTCTTCATGAGTATAGGGACCTGAATGTTTTATCATTTAATATACCTCTAATCCAATGTAATCTATCTAATATAATCTATAACTATAACACACAATATAGACTAAAAAATAATCTCAAGTATAAATAAATGAGTATAAATTTTAGAAAATATCAAATTTTAAAAAATGTAAAATACAATATATTTAATTTTTGGAGCTAAAATATTTGAAATAAATTAATGGTTTCAATTTTCAGATTGAGAATATTTATAATACAATAAGGGGGAAATTAACGTATTTTTAAAAGCACCCATAAAAACCGCAAATGGCCAACTAAAAAATCAAAGATAAAATAATCTTAATATATGATTGAAATTATTATTTTAATTTCAAACAATAAACTTCTTTAAGTATAATACTTGGCGTAAACCAACTCTAACCTCCTCCACCATCCGAGAACATCTGGCCACACCTGAAACCGTCTCCCACTTTTATAAATTAAGGATAGATAAGATATATTTTATAATCTCACTTCTTTTTTTTTTTTAATTTTGAACTGTGAAAAATGGAATAGATATGTAAAATAAAATATTCTCAAATATATCTGTATATATTTTAGAGAGAGATAATGGAAAGGTTGTAACGAAAATTTTAAGAATCTTAAATTTTGAGATGGGAGGAATAAAATAAATATATAAAGTAAAAAATTTTCAAAATAGGGTAGTTTCCAAATATAAAGGGAAAAATTAGACAAAATAGTTTTTAAAATAAATAATTTAGGAACGTGGGAGTAAGAAAGAGGGAAAATTAAAGAAAATATCTTTAAAATAGAAAAATAAAAAACATGGGAACTGGGCCAAGAAAGATATTCCTACAAATAAAATCTTCTATTTTACTCGCTGAATCTTCTATTTTCAGCATTTAAAATAAAACATAAAAATCCTAAATAACTATCACAAAAGAGATAACGTCAAAGCATTAATATTATTTAAAATACATTGAATTATATGTCTTCTAGTGCTGCCATGTGTATGTGTTAGCTTCTTGTGGATCGTGTGTTTTTGAATAAACTTTTATAAAATGGCTTATAAAAAAAAAAGTTTTTGTGTAGGTTTTATAGAAGGACTTTTCAAGAAAAGTTTATTGAAAAAAAAGTAGTTCTAGAGAAATGAATGTTTGGATAGTTATTACTAAAAGGACTTATAATTAGAAAATTAATATAAATGATATACTTTTATTAAAAAGGGGAGAGAGGAGAAAGAGTGAAAAAGAGATAGAAGATAGGAGAGAGGAGAGAGAGTAGGGAAGAGTGAATAGAGAAGAGATATGAGAGATGAGAGAGAGTGGAGAAGAGAGAGGATGTAAAAAAAAATAAGGGTATATAATAATTAAGTAGTCTATAAGCTACTCTTACCAGCTTATCTGAAACCATAATTTTAAATCATGATTTAGTCTGTAAATTTTTTTGGACAAATATAATTATTTGTTTTAAAATTTTTTTAAATCAAGATTTTACCTAAAAAAAATTCTAAAACTAGGGTTTACTTTTTTTTGCAAACAGGGCCTAAGACCTCAGCTATTATCTATACTAGTATAGTACCATACTACGCACGAGTGTATGTTAGTGTTTCTTTATGTAAACATAAAAGATTAAATGTTAAGTTAAAATTTACATATCTACTTTAAAACATAAAATTAATTTTTTTTTATAAACAATACTGAACATTTTGTTGATACTTAATATAAAATCAGAATTCTTAATTATTATTTACATCTCACACGAGAACTTTCTATACATAATTATCTATGCGTGAAGATTAAGTGTGATAAAAATAAACGAATGTTGTGGAATTTTTAAAATTGCATGCAACAATTCTAATAAATAACCTCCCAATAACTCCAAATTATAACTCAATTACACACATTATAAAGATTGATTGCCTAAGGGAGCTTTTATATATGCGCTTTAAGTGAAAAGATTGAACACCACATCCTTAATTATAGACAATATTTGAGATTTTTGTTTGTTTGTAGGATGCCATTTCTTGTCTAAAATTACGATTTTCAATCTAATCTAAATTGAGCAATTCAATTTATTATATAAAAAATAGTATAGATGAATGTGAAACATGTGTATAATAAGTTCAAATATTATCCAATGGAATTTAAAATTATTAGGCAATAAATAACTTAATTTTTTAACATAACTTACAATATTAGATATTAAGAACTCTCTTGAAAATAACATTCTTAATTTTAATTATTTTGAGTTGTATTTCTAATTAGACCCCTGCAACACATGAGTGCCAATGTATTATAATATATTTTTTTAAGTTCTAAATATAAAACTTCAATATATTTTATTTAATTATTTAACTTAATTAATTTTATTAATTTTTATAAATATAAATATATTATGAGATTTTTTCTAACACATTTGTAATATTTCATTTTAATGTGTCATTGTAAGGCATGTTTATGATATCAGGTTTTATTTTATTAAATAAAATTTCTTATAATGATCTATATAGGTCCTTTTCTTTCGACCTATGTATTACTTGTTCAATAAAGAACATAGAAGACTGAATTGAGATGAAATACTCAACTGAAATTCATATATAAGTTTCAAGATATAAGATTACAAAACAAAAAACAAAAATCTCTTTGGTAAAAATAATGGAAATTTGGTTTGCGGGATGTCCTTCATTTAAAACTAGTATTTCAATCATTATTTTTATCTTACACATGATTTTGCTACCCACAATTATGACTAAAAGTAGTAGAAATAAGCATTCATATTAAGCAAACTCCAGCGACATTATTCAGAATTGCCTTCTATATATTATAAATGGCATAAATGAATTAGAAAGCATAATCGTAACCTGTGAAATAAAAATATTAAGACTTCCATTGCTCTCAAGATCTTATATAGCATGTGTTTGGTAAACTTTAAAATTGAGGTTGGCTTTTAGCTAAAACTTTAGTCTGGAGAAATTTTAAAACAAATAGCTGTATTTATCAAAAGGGATTTTTGACTAAATTATAATTTAAAACTAAGGTTTTGGATAAACTATTGAGATTATGTTCTAGAACAGTAAAATATCTTATAAATTATCCAATTACTATTTTACCCTTACTTTTTCTTATACCCTCTCTCATCTCTCCACCTCATCTCCTCTCTCTTCTCCACTTTCACTCTTCTCTCCTCTCTCTTCTCTCATATTTTTAATAAAATCATACCATTTCTAGTAATTTCCAATTATAAAAGTCATTCTGGTAATAACTATCCAAATACTCATTTATTCAGAACTACTTTTTTTCCATAAGCTCTTTTCTAAAAACTCTTTTTCTAAAAACTATTCAAATTTTTTTTTTCATAAACCCTTTTCCAAACTCTTATCTAAATAGGCACATATATAGTCTCTTCTTTTTTGGCAGCTAATTGCAGTATATTTTTTAACAAAAAAATTGTCAATTTAATTAATATCAGAAAAATTATTATACTTTCTAATATCCAAAAAAACATCGCATATAGAAATTAGAAAAAAATGGAATGACAGTCAAAGTAGCGAACGGCGACAAGCTTTGGCGGCGTGTCCTCTCTCTTTTGTCATACATTACTTCAATGGCACCATTCTATCCTAACCCTCAAGAACACTAAAGAGCTCAATTAACTGCGGCACTCCCTAAAATAGCCACAATATTTTCCCTCTCGCTCTCACAACATTGACGAATGCGGAATCAAGATTCTTGTGCGTGTTTTGCGAGTAGTTCTCACATGACACACTAAACCCCTAAGGGTGTATTTGGATTAGCTTTTGGAGAATAGATTCTAGGAAGAATAGATTTTGGAGAATAGATTTTGAGAAGAATAGATTTTGGGAATAGAGATGTTTGTATGATTAGTAGCAGAATCCCTTTTTATATTGGTAAATTACCAAAAAGGGTATGATTTGATTAAAAGTAAGAGAGAGGAAAGATGATAGAGAAGAAAGATGAGAGAGAAGAGAGTGTAGAGAGGAGAGAGAAAAAAAAAGATAAGAGAAGAGAGAGGAAAGAGAAAAAGAGAGATAAGAGAGGAGAGATGAGAGATGGTGTAAAAAAAGTAGGGGTAGAATAGTAATTGGATAATTCATAACCTAGGTTTCAAACCAAAAGCTATTTTCAGTAGCTTATTCAAAACCTAGGTTTCAAACCGAGGTTTTGTCCAAAATCAATTCTCCACAAAAATTACTATTTGTGTAAAAAAAATTCAAACTGAAGTTTTGGCCAAAATCAATTCCTAGAATTGATATCCAAACACAAACTAAATTAAAATTCTAGAAACTCGAGTAACTCAGGTGCATATTTAAAATAATTAATAAAGCTAACATATTTAAAATGAAATAATTTTAAATCTGAAATATATAGAATTAATTTAGGAAGAATTAAGGAGAAGGACCAAGAAAAAATAATAATTATTAAAAAAGATATTAAAAAATGTATTTATTTAAAAATACCAAAAATAAAAATAAAAATTTATAATTATTAAATTGTTCTATATTGAAAGAGTCTTTTTGGCAACAGATCATTCCTTTCCTTTCCTTTTCCCTTTTGACATCGTCATATATAACATCTCCATGTTAAATTACTTATTTTTTCACAAATTTTATGAATTTTCTTCATATTGCGTTAAAGTTTACTTGACAAATTAATTAAAATATTATTTTCACGTTAAATTATTTATATTTTCCCACAAGAAAAACTCTCCTACTATAGGATTATTGCAACTATCAAATTCATATTGACTTTAGTTTTTCACTAAAATTTACGTAACAGCCATGCGCTGAGAAGTGCAATTTATTTCAGGGGTTAACATCATTGCATTTTTAAATCTATAAAAAATAGATTAATGGGAGAAAACTTCAATTAATACCTACCTATCAAATCATTGAGATTAGTGGGAAAGAATGTAAAAGTATAGACAGAGATAATTTAGTAATTATAAATTTTTATTTTTATTGTTAGTCCTTCTAAATAAATATATTTTTTAAGATCATTTTAAATAATTATTATTTTTCTTTGGTCCTTCTCCCTAATTCTACCATTAATTTATAACAAAACTAATTTTTTATATTTAATTTAATTTGATAACTATGATCATTGGTGTAAATAGAAAATCATAATAATGGGAATAATGGGGATTAAAGGCTTAAGTTGTGCAGCGATATTTTTAGGATGGAGGGTTAGCAAAATAGTTAAACATTATCTATTCATTATTAAATTATAATAAGTTTACCAAAATTATTAAATATTAAATCTCCATGACAGTTACCAAACTTCCTATCCATTATTTTGTGAATCTTTTATTTCCAACATTTAAAATAATATACAAAAAAAATTATATAACCATAAGGAGGGGAACGACCGTAAAATATTTAAATATTTATTTTGATATTTAAAATACGTTGAAATAGAAGGATTTATGATATCTGGATGGGTTGGATTATAAGGTTTATTAGAAAATTCAGTATTTAATCAATTTTTAGAATTGAAAAGTTAATTTATGTTTCATACTCTGCTTAATCTAATGCACAAATGGCCTAGATTCTTTTTTATAATTTATTATAAAGTAAAATTTTAACTCAAAATATAAAAAATGAAATACTTTAAAATTTGAATTGAATTAAAAATTTTCATGATCCACGAAAAAAATGCAAATCATTCTTTTAAATTTAAAATCTAAAATAAAAAATATTACAAACAATTATATATTTTCAATTCAAATAAAAGCTATTAGACTTCATGTTTTAATCATGACAAATGGCTTTGATGATGACACTTTAAACTTATTTTTTTAAAAAAATTATTTTTTGATAAACTTATCGATAAATTTTTTGATAAATAACAACAAAATTTAGGTTGGGAAATCAGTTTTTAAAAAGAAATTGATCGAAGTATTTATCGATAAAGTTTTCAAAAAATAAAAACAAAATTCAGTATGTGAAATAGGCTTTTAAAAAATATTTATCAAAGCATTTATTGATAAGAATATTTATTGATAAAAAATTCGATAAATATGAATAAAGTCTGTTTAAGAAATCGGTTTCAAAATATCATTTATCGAAGCATTATTCAATAATATAATTTATCGATAAATATTTCGATAAATAGAGAAGTTTTAGTTTTTAAATCATTTTCTTAAACTATTTAAGCAATATTTTATGATTATTTGAACAATGATCTTATGATTTAGAAAATTATCTTATAAAATCTTGATTTGAAAATGTATTACATAGTATTTGTGATGAAGTTAAAAGAATCAAAGAAAGTTTCAAAGTCAGACTATTGTTATGAAACATCAAGTATTTATCGAATAGTTATTCGATAAACTCACTTATCAAATACACTTCTATAAGTTACTTATTCTGGTTTATGAAATAAATATTTTGAAAAGACTTCTTCTCGATAAGTATTTCGATAAGCTTTAATCAAGTTTTTGTAACTAAAATCTTATTTTTTGAAAAATATTTTGATAAGGCTGGTTTTTGAAGTATTATTCGATAAGAGTCGATTTATTTGAATACACATTGTTTGAATGTTTATCGAAGCTCTTTTTAATAAGATTATTTTTTGATAAATATTTTGATAAATCTATCTATTCTTCAAAATAATTTTTAAACTAGACTTTAATGTTTTAATCCAAAATATTGAAAACTAATTGATCTTTGCTTAAACACTTATTATATCATTTATTCTATACATTTCAAAATCAATTGCAGGCAACAATATAATCAAAAAATAAATTTGTGTCAAATGCATTAAATACTTCAACTGTCAGCAGCAAGATCTTTATTAATCAACTGCTACTTCAATGAGTCAAACGGTTACTCAACGAACTAATCTTCAAACTCAACTATAAAAGAAACCACAGTAAATGCTGAAGACAACAAACAACGGACACATTTGTTGAGCATTGATTATTGCATTCATTTTTACTATGTTCTACTCTATTTTTCATATTATGAACAAAATATTTGATCTTCAGTGTTTATCACATCACTCTACTTGAGAGAGATTTAGAAAATTTTTATTCATTCTTCTAAGATACTCAAGAGTGGGTCTCTTGAGTGAAGGGAATTGGAAGACACGCAGCGAAAATTAACTTTAAAAATTTTTCCATTCCCAGCCAGGATCTACCGAATGTGTTTAAGTCAAGGAGAAAGAAGTGTTACCTTCGGTATTCGAGCTTTGGTCGCGACCTCAGTGTCCACTAGTCGCTACTCCTCGCCTCTGGAACTTTCAGTCGCGACCTGTCGCCTCTGGAGTTGTTAGTCGCGACCTACTCTGCTTCTCGTCACGACCGGACGTCTCTGGAGTTTGTAGTCGCGACCTCGTCAGCTTCAAGTCGCGACCTGTCTCCTCTTTTCGGATTTCTGACGTTCAGATGCCCGTATAGTCGCAACCTCAGTGTCAATAGGTCGTGACCTTGCTTCGTGTCTGGTCGATCGCAAGAAGTCGACAGCTCAGATCAGCTTCCTCTACCGGTATCCACACGAACAGCGTTCCAATCGCGAACGACGTGCTAGTGCCTCTTGTCCCTCTAGGGCTTTCTAGAGATTCCGTCCTCACCGTCTCTATTTCGGCAGTTTCTTATCTGCAAACCTTTTGCACTCTCCCTGCCCCTTTTTCTCACGTCTGAATGTGTGTGTAGAGATCTATAGAACCCTAGCCCCTAATGTCAAATATATAGGAAGCTATCGGGCTTCTAATAGGGCCGGGGCTTCAGAATTAATCTTATATTAATTCTGAATTAATACAATATCATATATTGCATAATTTAATAAGAAACTAAGTAAATAAATATGGTTTATATTAAATCTGTCCCACAGATTTAATTCACCTATTTATTTAATTTAAAATAAAGATAAGACAGAATTATATTTGATTTATTCTCATAAATCAAATTTGAGATATCTTATCAATTTGAATTTCAAATTCAAATAGATCATATCCATTTAAATTCAAATTCAAAAGTGATAGAAATTTAATTTATCCTTATAAATTAAATCTTGCAAATATCTCTTATATTATATATATAATATATATATAAAATATATATATCCACCCTAAATTATTCATTGAATCTAGACATCTCTTAGATTCAATGAATCTGGACATCATAGCTCGCATTGGGCTGTTTTGTGTGCGACCCTGTAGGCCCATATGAAGTTGGCAGTGGGCCAGTTACTATACTAACCCACAAGTCGTAAGCGGCCTCTAGCAAGACATTACGACTACCCAAAACATATGAGGATCGATAATTGATGTTACCTTTCATACAACCATATTACGTCCCTTTTGTCACACGATATTTCGGTCATAGATGAGGCATGGTGAACGTCATCCTCCTATTCCTGACCGTTACTTTCTCGATCCCTGAGTAGTCTGAATATAGAAATGGAACTACCCTTCCATTCCAGTATGGCCATACATTTCTCAGACTCACTCATCGAGGGGCCCAGTAATATCTCTACGAATGTGAGGGACAAATTCCATCTTGACCATTCACATTCCTCCGCATGAAAAACCACTAAGCCCGAACATAGACTTTATAATCACTCGGTCAAAAGTGACTTTTGACTAGATCAAAGCTGAGCGTTCGTCATGTAGGAATCCATGATGATTTCAGGTCAAAGGGCATAGTGACATGGCTTGTATATGAGAGCAGCTTATGACTTAACCCATGCAGCTCTCTCATAGCGGGTCGGTCCGACACCCTGTACTCTTACATGTGCCTATGACTTTGATTTATATCTCTATATATCTTCAAAGTTATACTGGTCTTATTTCATCTCTGCTCCCACATAGATGACCGACCATGGATATTTAGGATAAGATCATGAGTTATCCAAGGATGGTCATCACAGTAAACATGCAAATAATGTGATAACCTGATACAATGATTGGCCCCTAGGGCACAATTTCCAACATCCTCCCACTTGTACTAGGAACAATCATTAATTTGTCTCAATCCTATTGACCTAACATGACACTCATGTTTTGCCTGGACAAGCGGTTTTGTTAGAGGATCAGCATCATTATCTTCTCCTGTTACCTTGCATATTTTTATATCACCTCTATCATTGATTTCTCTGATGAGATGATATCGCCTAAGTATATGCTTGGTCATTTGACGTGACCTAGGCTCTTTGACCTGTGCAATGGCACCACTATTATCACAGAGCAAAGTTATTGGATCTGAGATGGTCGGTACCACCCCTAATTCAGTAATAAACTTCCTGATCCAAACCGCCTCCTTAGCTGCATCAAATGCTGCTATATACTTGGCTTCCGTTGCAAAATCTGCTACAGTGCTCTGCTTAGAGCTCTTCCAGCTTACTGCTCCATTATTCAGGAGGAATATGTATCCAGATTGCGATTTCTGGTCATCCTGGTTAGTTTGGAAACTTGCATCTGTGTAACCAGTTACATAGAGCTCGTAATCCAATCCACCATAGACTAAGAATAAGTCCTTAGTCCTTCTTAAGTACTTAAGGATATTCTTGACAGCAGTCCAATGGCCCTCACCGGGGTCCTGTTGATATCTGCTAGTCATACTTAAGGCAAACGAGACATCCAGTTGAGTACATAACATGGCATACATGATGGATCCTATGGCCGAGGCATATGGAACCTTACTCATGCGACCTCGCTGATCTGGTGTACTAGGACACAAATCCTTGTTGAGGTGAATACCATGAGACATGGGTATGAAACCCCTCTTTGATTCCTGCATACTGAACCTATGCAGTATCTTGTCTATATATGTGCTCTGACTCAGTCCTAGAAGCCTTTTAGATCTATCTATATAGATCCTAATTCCTAGGATGTAGGTGGCTTCACCCAAGTCTTTCATCGAGAAAGATTTTTCTAACCAAGACTTGACAATCTGCAAGGTAGGAATGTCATTCCCAATAAGTAGGATGTCATCGACATAGAGTACCAAAAACATAACTGTGCTCCCACTAACCTTCTTGTACACACAAGGTTCATCAATGTTTTGAAGAAATCCAAACTCTTTGACTACTTCATTAAAACGATGATTCCAACTCCGAGATGCTTGCTTCAGTCCATAAATGGACCTTTGAAGCTTGCACACCTTACCAGAGTCCTCAAAACGCACAAATCCTTCAGGTTGTGTCATGTACACATCCTCAAGGAGCTTTCCATTAAGGAAGGTTGTCTTGACGTCCATCTGCCATATTTTATAGTCATAATATGCTGCAATGGCAAGGAGAATTTTGATTGATTTGGCCATTACAACTGGGGAAAAGGTCTCATCATAGTCCACACCATGAGTTTGAGTAAATCCTTTTGTAACCAGTCGTGCCTTGAAGACATTTACATTGCCATCCATGTCAGTTTTCTCTTTAAAAACCCACTTGCACCCGATGGTTTTTACACCTTCAGGCGGGTCGACTAAGGTCCATACCTTATTGTCGTACATGGATTGCATCTCAGACTTCATGGCACTAAGCCATTTTTCATAGTTTGGTCCCACTATAGCTTCTCGATAGGTAGTTGGCTCATTATGCTCAATGAGCAACACATCACGATTGTCAGCAATCAGAAATCCATATCTCTGAGGCTGAAGTCGTGCCCTATTAGATCGCTGTGGGCCTTGCGTGACTTGAGGAGTCTCAACAACTTGTTGTGAGTCTTCTCTATTTTCCATCTGTAGTTCTGTGGTGTCTTGTGGCTCTCGATCTTCTTCGAGGTGTACCTTACTCCCACTGGTTCTTTTAGACAACAAAAAATTTGTTATCAGTGGGGTTGTAGACATAATATCCCTTGGTTTCCTTAGGATATCCCACAAAAAGGCACTTTGAAGATTTGGGCGCTAACTTATCTGAGGCTTGTTGCTTAACATAGAGCTCACATCCTCAAATCTTGAGAAAAGACAAACTAGGTTTCCTCCCAGTCCATATCTCATACGGAGTCTTTTCAACTGCCTTAGATGGAACACGATTCAGTGTGAACATAGCTGTCTCTAGGGCGTGGCCCCAAAAGGACGGTGGAAGATCTGTTCGACTCATCATGGATTGAACCATATCCAATAGTATTCGATTCCTCCGTTCAGAAACGCCATTCCATTGTGGTGTTCCTAGAGGAGTCAATTGTGAGACTATCCCACAATTCCTAAGATGATCGATGAACTCTTGGCTCAAATATTCACCACCTCGATCAGATCGAAGGGCTTTATATTTTGCCAAGCTGGTTTTGTACTTCATTTTGAAATATCTTGAACATTTCAAAAGATTCAGATTTATGTTTCATTAGATAGATGTAGCCATATCTACTGAAATCATCTATGAATGTAATGAAGTACGAATAACCTCTTCTGGCATTTGTATTCATCGGTCCACACATATCTGTATGTATGAGTCCCAACAAATCAGTGGCCCTCTCATTGTGCCCAGTGAAAGGAGACTTTGTCATCTTTCCTAACAAACAAGACTCGCAAGTATCATATGATTCAAAATCAAATGAGTTGAGAAATCCATCTTGATGGAGTTTAGAAATACGTTTCTCATTTATATGTCCCAGACGACAGTGCCAGAGGTATGTCAGATTCAAATCATTTGGTTTGACCCTTTTGGCGGTTATTTTATAGATATTTCCATGATTGGGTTGTTCCAAGTTTAATATGTAATGATCAACATGCAAATCACCATGAGCATAAAAAATATCATTACGATAAATGGAACATTTACCATTCCCAGAAATGAAGTGTAACCTTCCTTGTCCAAATAAGAAAGAGAAACAATGTTACTACTTAAAGCAGGAACATAATAGCAATTGTTCAAAACTAACAAAAGCCAGTGGGCAGAACTAATTCATAAGTGCCTACAGCTAAAGCAGCAACCTTTGCTCTATTTCCAACTCGTAGGTCAACTTTGCCCTTCTTCAGCTTTCTACTGTCCTTTAGGCCCTGCACATTTGTACAAATGTGAGAACTACATGCAGTATCTAATACCCATGTAGTGGAAGTAGAGAGATGAATGTCTATAACATAAATACCTGAAGCGATAGCCCCGCTATCCTTCTTGTTCTTTTTCAGATCTTCAAGGTAGAGTTTGCAATTCCTCTTCCAATGACCCGGTTCATTGCAGAAGAAGCAAACTCCTTCCTTTGGAGGCTTTGCCTTCTTTGGTGCAGGCTTGGTTTCGGGCTTGCCTGACTCTTTGGTCTTACCAGATGAGCCATGACCCTTCCCCTTACCCTTGCCTTTCTTTTTCATACCCTTTCCTTTCTAAACCATCAAAACTATACTGGGCTTCTTCTTAACAGTCGGCTCAGCAGTTTTAAGCATCCCATGCAGTTCAGAAATAGATTTCTCCATGTTGTTCATGTTGTAGTTCATGACAAACTGGTCATAACTTTCCGGGAGTGAGTTCAAGATCAAATCTGTAGCTAACTCCTGGCTCATGGGAAATCCAAGCCTCTCAAGGTGAGCTATGTACCCTTTCATCTTTAAGACATGAGTACTCACTGATGCACCTTCAGCCATCTTGCAGGAATGTAAGGCTTTAGTGGTCTCATACCTCTCTTGCCTTGCTTGTTGCTGGAACATTTCCTTAAGATGCACAATCATCTCATAAGCCTCCATGTGTTCCAAATCTCTTTGGAGCTCCGGAACTATGGTGGCAAGCATCAAGCATCCCACATCAACAGAGTCTTCCTTATGCTTCGCATAAGAATCTCTCTGAGCTCTAGGAGGATTGGCTGCTGGCTCCTCAGGAATGGGTTGATCTAGGACAGATACCTTTCTTTCCTGCTTGAGAACAATTCTCAAGTTCCTGAACCAGTCAAGAAAATTTGTCCCATTGAGTTTGTCCTTCTCAAGGACAGATCGCAACGATAATGTAGCAGTATTACTAGTCGTCATGATTCTATAATTAAAATATGCAAGCGAATTAGCAATCTCCCACTGAATAAAATAACCCTCAATGTAATAATTAGTGGGCTAAGATCCATATTTGGCTTAAACTTGAGTCTGCTTTGGCAGGACGCTCAACTTTAAGTTATTTAGGTAGGTAACAACTTTACCAATTACATCAAATATAACTCTTAGATATTTATGGGATTCTATCATCATATGATCCGGCATGTTTTAATCCCATCTAATGCCTTGAGACCCAAAACCGTTTTGATAATCTCAATTAAGTCAAACAATAAGAAACATAAGAGTAGCACCATTACTCTTGCTTATCTCCCAAAGATAACTCAAATGCACCCACTTTGGTGGAGCCTACAAATGAGCGATCGAGGTTTTGACAAGTGTTCATTAATTGACGGCATATGACTTAAGATTTCTTTTAGAGGGTTTAATTAACTATCCGGTTTGCATGTATCTCGGTTGTATCTCATACCAGTATTATGCATATAAAACATACATGCAGTGATCTAATCAAAAGATGCATAATCTTAAACGTGATACAATATGGCTCACCTATCCTAAGTCCCATCAAGCCAATGAGAGAAGCTGTCTAATTAGAATAGGAAAATTACATAAGGAAACCTCGTTTTAACATTCGAGGGGAGTGAGATGAGAAGAGAATGTACAACGAGAGTCATTAGAGGAAGGCACGACACGCAGGCCGTATTTAGAAAAATTACAACACTTGTAATCTAGAGCCATATTGTTCACCATACCCAAACATTCAAGAATCAAAATTCATACTATTTGAACGGCAATAAATGTTTCAAAACATTCATACATAAGGAAAGCCAGTATATCTTACGATTATGTTGCGCTACGAACAGGTAGCCACGGCGGTCCCGCTAATAAATAATCAAGAATCTTAATTCTATTTCCTTAGACCCCATTAATATTAATTGATCAAATCAATTAACATACACCACCGATTTCAGTTTCCTTTTAGATTTCGTATATGTCATACATAAACAGATTCCATATATGTCATACATATCTCGCATGTTATCATATAATCAGCTAAGAAGTATAACATACATCACATGTATCAACAATCGAACCTAACTTAAACACAAAACGGCATGGCTCTGATACCACTGAAGGGAATTGGAAGACAAGTAGCGGAAATTAACTTTAAAATTTTTTCCATTCCCAGCCAGGATCTACCGAATGTGTTTAAGTCAAGGAGAAAGAAGGAAACTTCTAGTCTCGACCTGTCACCTCTGGAGTTATTAGTCGCGACCTACTCTGCTTCTCGTCGAGACCGGACGTCTCTGGAGTTTGTAGTCGCGACCTTGTCAGCTTCAAGTCGGAACCTGTCTCCTCTTTTCGAATTTCTGACGTTCAGATGCCCATATGGTCGCGACCTCAGTGTCAATAGGTTGCGACCTTGCTTCGTGTCTGGTCGATAGCAAGAAGTCGACAGCTCAGATTAGCTTCCTCTACCGGTATCCACACGAACAACGTTCCAATCGCGAACGACGTGCTAGCGCCTCTTGTCCCTCTAGGGCTTTCTAGAGATTCGTCCTCACCGTCTCTATTTCGACAGTTTCTTATCTGCAAACCTTTTGCACTCTCCCTGCCTCTTTTTCTCACGTCTGAATATTTGTGTAGAGATCTATAGAACCCTAGCCCCTAATGTCAAATATATAGGAAGCTATCGGGCTTCTAATAGGGCCGGGCTTCAGAATTAATCTTATATTAATTCTGAATTAATACAATATCATATATTGTATAATTTAATAAGAAACTAATTAAATAAATATGGTTTATATTAAATCCGTCCCACAGATTTAATTCACCTATTTATTTAATTTAAAATAAAGATAAGACAGAATTATATTTGATTTATTCTCATAAATCAAATTTGAGATATCTTATCAATTTGAATTTCAAATTCAAATAGATCATATGCATTTAAATTCAAATTCAAAAGTGATAGAAAATTAATTTATCCTTATAAATTAAATCTTGCAAATATCTCTTATATTATATATATAATATATATATACAAATTTATATATATATAAAATATATATATCCACCCTATATTATTCATTGAATCTAGACATCTCTTAGATTTAATGAATCTGGACATCATAGCTCGCATTGGGCTATTTTGTGTGCGACCCTGTAGGCCCATATGAAGTTGGCAGTGGGCCAATTACTATACTAACCCACAAGTCGTAAGCGGCCTCTAGCAAGATATTACGACTACCCAAAACATATGAGGATCGATAATTGATGTTACCTTTCACACAACCATATCACGTCCCTTTTGTCACACGATATTTCGGTCATGGATGAGGCATGGTGAACGTCATCCTCCTATTCCTGACCGTTACTTTCTCGATCCCTGAGTAGTCTGAATATAGAAATGGAACTACCCTTCCATTCCAGTATGGCCATACATTTCTCAGACTCACTCATCGGGAGGGCCAGTAATATCTCTCTACGAATGTGAGGGACAAATTTCATCTTGACCATTCACATTCCTCCGCATGAAAAACCACTAAGCCCGAACATAGACTTTATAATCACTCGGTCAAAAGTGACTTTTGACTAGATCAAAGCTGAGCGTTCATCATGTAGGAATCCATGATGATCTCAGGTCAAAGGGCATAGTGACATGGCTTGTATATGAGAGCAGCTTATGACTTAACCCATGCAGCTCTCTCATAGCGGGTCGGTCCTACACCCTGTACTCTTACATGTGCCTATGACTTTGATTTATATCTCTATATATCTTCAAAGTCATACTGGTCTTATTTCATCTCTGCTCTCGCATAGATGACCGACTAGGGACATTTAGGATAAGATCATGAGTTATCCAAGGATGGTCATCACAGTAAACATGCAAATAATGTGATAACCTGATACAATGATTGGCCCCTAGGGCACAATTTCTAACATCGAGTTGGTAGATTGTAACCTTATGGGAAGTAAAAGGAAATGAGAGAGGTAATCTCTTATTGATGTACTGAGGCACTAAGAACCCGTTGAGAATTAGATTATAGTGGAAACTCATAATCAATTGGATGTAAGCTAAGTGGTTAGGCTGAACCAGTATAAATTTTTTGTGCATTTATTTTCTCTATTGATTCTAAGCTCGGTGATATCCCTTCTAACTCTAAGTGATTCAATTGAGTTTATTGTTTTAAGTTTTTAAAACTTTTAATTATCACCCAATTCACCATATCTTAAGTGAAACTTTCGTTCTAAGAAAAGCTACGAATTATTTTCATTTAAAATAATAGATAGTAATTTAAGATTTAACATGAAGAATAAATAGAATCTTAAAATTTATAGCGGTAAACTCACTAAATGGAAAAAATGTGGAGTTATGAAATTTATTAAATTCATAAAAAGACTAATTTATCTAGCTTTTGGCTGCGCCAAATGTTGTGCTTTAAAGGGCCTGCTTGAGAGAGACCTCTGCTTTTATGTATACGAGTTCACGTCCTATGCCATACGTGGGGTTGAAAATGTTATTATAAATTTGTTACCAATTTCAGGGTCATTTCATTTCATGATATATAAGTCTGATTGATTACATTTTGTGAGATATAAACCACTTACATTCTTTGCATTTAACCAAATGTGGAACACTTTCCTTTTTTTCCTTTTTATTATTTCTGATTCATCGTCTCCTTATCATCATAGTTCAGAGTCACTCTACCACAAGTGTTGAAAAATGGGTCAGTTCACCCATGGTGGATTAGACCCATATCCATATGAGGAGTTATGTGGAGGGAATATGTTTATTTGAAATGAGGAAAATGAGAGAGTGGATGGGAAGTTATTGGTATCTCACTTCTCCACAATGCACTTTTTCAGGACATGAGACAAGAAGTACATGGAGGTTTCATATATGCTTTTAAGGCTGCGTTTTTGACCGCTAAGAGTAGTGTGTATTGTATCTGCTCTCCCCTGTTCATATCTTCTCTGCTCCCAGACTCCTTCATTTTCTTTCGTTGATCTCCTTTGCTGTGTAAACAGACTGTGAGCCTACAGAAGGTGCTCTAGTTTCACGTGGCTATCTCGGTAAACAAGAGAAGATCCAAGGTACGCCCGAATTCTTATAGTGGTATCATGAGCTAGGTTGTTATATTTTATTTTTTCGTAAGTTGCTTCTCTATGATGTTTTGGTTTTTTGGTAGTATGATGTTCTTGCTTGTATTTCTATTTAATACATTTGTATTATGCCAAGAAACATAGAGCATACATTTAAACTATAAACAGAAGCAAACTCACCGTAAACCGTATATAGCTTCTTCATTTTCAAAATTGGGTCACTAGAAATATGCATTTTTAGGCTTTGAAATTATTCCCATTGCGTAGAGCACCAAAAAAAATGACACCAAGAACATCAAAATCGGACGTCGGACGGAGAAGTTATGACCAAAAAATGCTTCGGGTCCCTCGAACTCAACCCGTTTTCTAGTCGGGTATGTACGACCTAGCTGGAGGTCAGGGATGATCAAAACAGTGCGTTTTGATCATCCCCAAAATGGTGTTGTTTTGAAATGCTAGCAAAAAAAATAGAGAAGGAGACCCTGTTTTTGTAGCTTGGGTTGCATCCAGCCCAGTCCAACAAAAAAAATTATGGGATTGTCTGAAGCCTAGTTAAAAAACAATTATTTTTGGACAATAAGGTTATAGACCTGGTCAGATCAGTGGATCCAACATGGACCCACAATTAAATTTTTTTGGAGTAATTTAAAAAAAAAGAGAAAAATCTTGTGACTAACATATGGCAGTAGCCAAGTAGCAACATCAGACTGGCACTTGTAATACACGCTCCAGTGGTTGAGAGTGGGCTTTGTTCAGGTTTTTATTTTTTCTAAAATTTTCTTTCTTGGGCATGTGAAAGAGCGTGGGACCTCCAATTGAAGCACAGTTTGTTTCTAAAAATTTCTAAAATTAAGATATTTATTTTGATATATAATTTGTCTAATTTTAGGGGAAATTCTAGACCTATTTATGAATATTTAGTGTATGTTTTGATATTTTTTGGGTGTTTAAAAAATTTATAAAGTTATGATAATTAATATTTTTTATTATTTAGGTGAAAATGACTTCATCTAGCACTGAATCCCTGTGATATAGTTTATATGATGACATATCATTTTTGGATGATGTCAATAACCTAGAGGAGAACCAAGTAGATCCAAAACAAGAACTTGATGAACTTTTTGAAGAAGACCCAGAGGAGTTGGTGGAGAAAATTCCACAAGAGGAACTAAAAGTAATGTATGATTCCAGATCGAGATCAAAAACTTTATTCTGACATCAAACCCTTTCCTGAGCAGCCTTTCATGGTTTCTACCTACTCTTCACGATGAATCTCCAGTTGAGGACGGAGAGGAAGTGAACCAACCTCTTAACCCTGCTTTAGCCATGAACATAGTTGAAAGAGATGCAGCCAAACTAACAAATATAAAAGACATTAATGGCGTGATTGGCGATTACATTGGATTCATAACAGATAAGGAGAATACTAAATTCTACCTAAAAGTCATAATGGAATATATAAGAGCAATTAAGGTTAAAGGCAAGCCTAGACGAGGATCCATAAGCAAAATGTATTGGCTTAAAACAATAGAATTTGTATCTAACCTTCACAAACTGCCTCGTAAGCTTAAGAAGCTAAAAAAAATAATATGGAAATACTGTAATGCTCATATCAAATGATGTATATTTGTATTTGATTTCTACTACTTTGCTTTGTTAGGGACATGTTTTATTACTCTTTGTTTGTAAAGACTTGTCATTTATTACATGCATTTTATGTAAGAGAAACATGTTTCATTTCATTTCTTTATTTTAGTTATGATTCATGTATATTTTTTTATAAGTGGGAGCTTTTTATAAGTGATGGCGTTGCTAGTGCCAATGTGATAGGAGGTACAAAAGTATTCTCTTGATCATGGGTCTAGTGATATTATTATTTTCTAATAAAAAATGGTAAAAGTACATGACATTGTATACTTTACATGTGATATATATATAAATTTACTTAAATGTTCTATGGTTCAATAAATGAATGTGGGATAAGTTTGTTCCAGAACTGATTTTGAACATTGGCATCAAAGAACATTATTGCTGAATTAAACAAGGGGAAAAAACTCAACGGGAACAACTGGGATATTTGGCACCGAAAAGTCCAATATATTCTAGAAGAATATGATACAATTGAGCCATTAATAATGGCAATGGTAAAGTCTAAAGCTAAAAATACTGTCCACCATAGGAGAGACCAGGAAGCATACCTGTCCTAGAAAGGAAGAATAACATAGCAAGAATCACACTGCTGAGTGAAATGGCTGATGATTTGATGTGAGTTTGAGACACACAAGACAGCACAAGCTATGTGGATTGCTTTAAAGGATAAGTTTGGTGGAGTCTCAACGACTAAGCTTAGAAGGTTGACGATTAAATTCGATACATATAACTAAAATCAAATAATCCTGTGAGGCAACATCTGAGAGAAATGTCCAACATGATTCGAGAACTGAAGGAGGCTGGACATAATCTATCTGACGAGCAGGAAGTGCAGGTTATCATCAGGTTCCCTATCAGTTGGGAGCACATGAAAGTTGATCTGACCCATAATTAAAATATCATCACTTTCAATGATGTAGTTAAGTATTTGGAGCTAGAGGATGAATGTCTGGAGGCTTATAAGGCCACTGGATAAGCCTATTTGACCGAAGATGCTGATCCTTCCTAATCAAAGCCTGAATTCAAAAAGGGCAAGAAATTTCAGAAAAATAGGAAGAAAGGCAGTCATCTACTCAAGAAAGTCAAGCAACAATATAAGAAGAAGGGAAAGAAAGGCGGTAAAAAAAAGCTAGACCTAAAGAAGGTCAAATGCTTTGCCTGCCATAATATGGAACATTTCGCACGTGACTATTCTAAACAGACTGAGAGCAACAGTGAATTATGTAAATTCACATGTTTCATTTGTTTCTAGTATTATTTTTCTGACATAACCTATTTCGGTTTCTTGGATTATTGACTCAGGCTCCACAGACAACGTAAGTCGAGATCAAGGATCTTTTGTGGAATACCGTCGGTTGCCGTTTCAAAGCAAGTGGCTTTACGTTGGCAATAATGCAAGGATCGAGGCTCTAGGCATTGGCACCTGTAAACTTATTTTGTATAGTGGAAAGACCTTAATGCTACATGATGTGCTTCATGCTCCTAACATCCGACCAAATTTAATTTCTGTAATTTGCCCATTAGACTTTGGGTTCAATGTAAACTTTCATGGTAAAATTGCAGACATTTACAGCAACTCAATATTTTATGGTTCAGTTTTCTGATTTCAAAAGTTCTTTATTTTAGATCTTGCTGGAGATTTTAATGCTCACGATTATTTTATTACTTCGAATAATCCTGATATGAATATCTGGCATACTAGATTATGACATATTAATTAAAATAGAATGATTAAACTGGAAAAAGAAGCCTTGTTGGGGTAATCCCTAACATGGATATGTCATTATGCGAAAGCTATCTAGCTGGTAAGGCTACTAGAAAATCATTCGGTAAGGGGACATGAGCCAAAAATCTATTGCAATTAATCCATTCGATATTTGTTGTCCAATGAGTGTGAGGATGAGACACAAAGCTTGGTATTTTATTATATTTATTGATAATTTTTCACGATATAGTCATGTCTATTTGATTTCACATAAGTTTGAGGCACTATAGTGCTTTATACGATACATAAATGAAGTATAAAATCAAATGGACAATAAAATCAAGGTATTACGCACTGATCGAGGTCGTGAATACCTTTCAGATCAATTCAAATAGCTCTATGAAGAAAAAGGAATTATTAGGCAACTAACTATCCCTAGCACACTTCAACAGAATGGGGTTGCCGAAAGAAGAAATAAAACTTTTCTAGACATGGTTAGGTCTATGATGGCTCAAACAAATCTTCCGATTTCACATTGGGGTGATGCTTTATTGACGGTAACCTTCATACTTAATCGTGTGCCTTCCAAGTTAGTTTCTTCCACACCCTATGAGTTATGGACTAAATGCCAACCAGATATAAGCATCCTTAGACCTTGGGACTCGGCGGCCTATATCCATAACAGTTCTCATAGACATGGGAAACTGGGTCCTAGAGGGAAGAAATTTATTTTTATAAGGTACTCTGAACCCTCAAAAGGATATGTATTCATAAGTGAAATTGAAGATGGGACAATGATTGAAACATATTTAAGAGATGATGTATTCATTGAAACAGAATTTCCCACTAGGGGATATGTTGACTGCACTGTATCTCTTTATTAGACTCAAGAAAATGACAGTACTGGACAAATTGACAGACCAGAATCCTCTAGGTATGTCAATCTAAGTGGGAGCTAAGAACAGTTAACACAAAGATCGAGACAAATGAGAATAGATAAATAAGTTGCTCCGATCAGAAGGAGTAACAGGGAAAGTGTTCCAAATAGATGCTTTCAAATAGAAGGCGAAGCGCTTTTAGTTACTCTAGAAGGGGATAATGAACCCCGAACTGTTCATAAGACATTGGCAGGTCTTTCCAAGGAGGAATGGAAGAAAGCAATGAAAGAAGAAATAGACTCAATGATGAAAAACCAAGTTTAAAAATTGGTTGATTTGTCAAAAGGGCGTAAAGCCATTAGGAACAAGTGAGTTCTCAAAATCAAGAGAAAGGTGGATGAATCAATTGACAAATTCAGAGCCCAATTGGTTGCAAAGGGATATACACAACAATAATGTATAGATTATGAAGATACTTTTTCATCTATTGTGCGCTTCAATTCTATAAGACTTATTTTGACAATAATAAACAGTTTAAACTTGGAGTTACATCAGATGGATATAAAAATCACATTTCTACATGGTGATCTAGATGAAGAAATCTATATGGAACAACCAATAGGTTTCATTGAAAAAGGGTTTGAACACAAGAAGTGTAAACTCAAAAGATCTATTTATGGACTAAAACAGTCATCCAGACAGTGGTACTTGAGGTTTCACAAGGCGATAACCTCATATAACTTCCAAATGATAGAGGAAGACCACTGCGTCTATGTTAAGCAGTTTGAGGGTAACTTTGTAATATTATCCTTATACGTAGACGACATACTCTTAGCCAGAAATAGTCTTGACTCGGTGATATGTATTAAAACATGGCTTTCATCGAATTTGGAGATGAAAGAAATGGATGAAGCAGAATACATACTTGGAGTCAAGATTCAAAGAAATCGCTCCAAGAGAATTCTCACTCTTTCATAAAAGAATTATATCAAGAAGATACTTGAGCGATTCAATATGAGTAACTATAATCCCATGGATATCCTTGTAGCCACTGGAGTAGCTTTGAGTTCTGACATGTGTCCCAAAACTAAATTAGACAAAAAGCAAATGGAAATAGTTTCATATGCCAGTACCGTTGGTAGCTTGATTTATGCGATGATGTGCACAAGACCAGACATTTGTTATGCCGTGGGGCTGGTTAGCATATTCCAGTCTAACCCCTATGAGAAACATTGAAAAGTAGTGAAGAGGATCTTGAGATACTTAAAGGGCACAATTGACTATGCGTTGTGTTATCAAGGAAGCGATCTACGCCTAGTCGGATATTTCGATGCTGATGTAGGCGGTGATGAAGAATGAAGATCAACTTCAAGATACACCTTCTTGCTTAACAATGCCATACGTTGGAGTAGCAAGAAGCAGACGTGTATTGCTTTACACTCTATAGAAGCTGAGTTTGTGGCATGTACAGCAGCAGCACAAAAGGCTGTTTGGCTGAAGAAATTTATTGAACACCTAGGATTTAGAAACGAGAGCACCAATCCGATGTTGATACACTGTGACAACACTGTAGCCATAGCCTACACCAAATATCCTAAGTATCACAGCAAGACCAAACACATTAATATCAAGTATAACTTTATGAGGGATTATATAGCATAGAAAATTGTAACTGTACAATACATTTTAACCAAATGTATGGTTGCAGACCCCCTGACTAAGCCAATAGGCAAAGAAATGTTTGAGAAACATATAAAAGCCATTGGCATGCGAAAAATGTAAAATTATAGACTATATTAATATCTTATTTTCATTAATGATATCATGTCATTTATTATTACTTATATGTCCGGGTAAAAGTATACAATGTCTAGTATGTCGTACAGGTTCAAAAGGTTAGCTCTCTCACACGAGCAATCGCCTTTGATGCTAGAGAAACGTTCAAAGATGAGACATGTATTCACCAGTAAAGCAACAAGAGTGCTCATATGGTAGAGAAGAAACACAATAAATGTCTCCTTGGCTTAAAAAGTGCAGTAGGTCAAGATAAGATCTGTGAGTAATGATATGGATACTCACATCCATGAAACATGTAGCTAGATAACAAATTCTTTAAAATTGACATCATATTATGTGAACATAATTGAAGAGTTTGGGTTTATATACTATGAGTGTCTGGACTTAAGTCTGTACGGTGTGGTTAATAGAATCAAAATGACATACACGGGTTGATAGAATCAAAACGACATACACGGGTTGATAGAATCAAAACGACATACACTCTTATAGGATAAGAGAAACACCGTAACATGTGATTCATACCATATGTGCTAAAGAAATGCAAATGGAAAGCAAGTGAATCAATCCTTGCTTCATTGTTGTGTGAGTTCCAGAAAATTATCATCCTTTCATTAATATCTTTTGACTTTGACAGTATTATGGAGGTATATTTCAGCGATTGCTACTTTAGTATATATCCTATGGTCAAATTATATATGAACCAAGGGTATTATGCTAGGAAAACGGTTGATTCATATCAAAATGATATGTGGGCAAAAGAAAGATTGCCAGAATATACACATTCATGCTGGTGTCTGTAACCAGTCCCTTGTTATATTATTTTATTAATTTTATAAGTGTGGATAGTATGCATAAGTGGAGGCTATCTGAGTTATATGCTGACTCAAGAGGAATTAGATTAGCCATAAGAAAAGTGTATATGGGTAAATTTAGGACATTCAAGGCATTATAATATATTATATTGAAGCTGCACTAAAGGGTTACTTTGTGCTGGTCTCTATAAAATGGATTTCTAGTACAAACGCTCGAATGGAGACGTCATGCCTACGTGATCACGGCAAATCACCTAGTATGAAAGAAGGAAGAAAATGAGGTTAGAGCTATCATCTAATCCACTGAGTGTGAGTGGAAAATGTTAGAAAATGAGCCAGTCTACCCATGGTAGACTAGGCCCAGATCCGTATGAGGAGTTCTATGGAGGGAACATATTTATTTGAAAGGAAGAAAATGAGGGAGTGGGAAGCTATCGGTATCCCACTTCTCCATAATGCACTTTTTCAGGACATGAGACAAGTAGTACATGGAGGTTTCATATATGCTTTTAAGGCTGCATTTTTGACAACCAAGAGTGGTGTGTATTGTAATTGCTCTCCCTTATTCATATCCTCCATGCATCCAGACTCTTTCATTTTCTTCCGCCGGTGTCATTTGCTGTGTAAATGAACTGTGAGCCTACAGAAGGTGCTCCAGTTTAGCGTAGCTATCTCGGTAAATAAGAGAAGATCTAAGGTATGCCCGAATCCTTACAGCAAGCATGCTTTTGCACCCTCCTTTTTCTTCTTCGGCTATTTTTTCCAGCACTCTTAAGCAATATAGGCCCAAATTGTACATGATCAGGAATGGAGAAACGCAACTCATGCAGAGCAGAGTGGATTCCAAATTGGAAACAATGGAACTTATTGCTGGAGGTTGAATCTATCAGAATTGATGCAATCCTTAATTATAATACTTAGCAAATTTACATAAAGCCACAAGTTTCCATCCTTATAATCCTACTAATACTTGTTTAGTCAAGCCCGGGGCAAGTTCATCTATGTCTAAAAATTGTAGTCCAATCTTACATAAAACAAAATAACTAAAATTAATAAATTCTTAAAAAATTTCAGACAGGCATTCTGACCACTTGTCAGCATTTAGTGCAATACATGCCCCCTAGACATGTATTAAAAAAGAGTTCAGTCCATCAAATAACTGTTGAATATTCAATTCAGTTTAATCCCTCAGCGCATAAGTGGAATAGTTTTGGTCCGAAAGGAAAGAGGGAGCCAACCTTTCCCTTTTTTTCAAGGACAAGTTCTAACTTTGGATAAAAAAAAACTAATGTCACACAGATAAATTAAACGTGATGATCTGCTAAAAAAATATAAAACGGGATGTTCACCATTTGCCGCTCTTGGTGATCGAAGATACATATTCTGCCCACGGTTTCTCATGTTTCTTCCTCAAACTCCCACATCAACAACATTTTTAAACTCCTAATCTTGTCTTCCATTATAGCCCGTTCAAGACTCTATATCTGGCCTTCGGTTCAAAACTCACGAGTGTCTGGAATTTGATATAATCTAGCCTTTTTATAACCCTTCTTTCTGTCCCTGCTTTTTTAACACAATAGCTGCAAATATCATTAAAGAAAATATCAAATTCCGAAGATTAATAAGTTAAAGACCGGCAATGCAATCTCGTGGGAGTTGTCCACAGTGCATATCCTTTTCATCTTCGTCTTCCATGAGAAAGAGGAAGAGGAGAAGATAACTGTTGTAATTGAATAATTGTTAAAGGAAAAGTGTGCACCGGGGACGACATTCATGGGTATTTAGATAATTGTAATTGAATAACTGCCATCACCCTCCACCACCATACGAAAACATTGGACGCGCCCCACAATAACACGCTGGTAGAATGAAAATAGAGGTAGAAGTGGATTTTAAAAGTATGTTTCGTGTGGAGTGGAGATGTTTGTTTTCCATATGAAAAGATCAAGATGCCCTTGTCTTTTGAAAACATGAAGGGCCCTCTCCCTGAAACAAACAACCACCCTCAGCGACCCTTTGCTTCCCCATCCCCACCATTTCCTCTTCCTCCATCTCCTTTGCCGGAAACACAGGAGCTAAAATCAAACCCTACTATTGATTTTCAAACTAACAAAAAAGCTATTGAAATATATAACAAAAAAGAGAGTTCCATTGAGATGACGCCCCTAGTCTACAAAATTTTAGGTCCTGTAGCCAGGGATAGATTTATGAGTATGGCTACAGGAGATTAGGTTCCTTGTTAGTTTTTCTTCTTTCTTTTTTTAAATTTTTCTGTTTCCAGCTTATAAGAAAATATATAACAAAAAAAGAGCAGATCTGAGATTTTCGATGGGTGTTGGAGAAGATGACGGTGAAAGAGTAGAAAGCGACCATGGACCCTTTGGATTTGTTAGGGAACGATACTAAAGAATTTCCCGATCTGAAATGGGCGCCGGAGACAGAGGGAGAATTTCATATCTAAAATGGGTTCCAGATATGAAGAATTTCCAGAATTTTCAATGGGTGTTGAAGAAGATGACAGTGAAAGAGGAGGGTGAACGATTTCCAGATCTGAAATAGGTGCCAGAGATGGAGATGACGGTGGGTGCTGGAGCCGGTGGTACCAGCGTTGATAAAGGCAATGGAGGAGTGACGGTGACTTTTGGAGAAATGAGAATGGAAGGGGTAGATTGGTGAAAAATCAAATTCTATGGAAGTGGATCTCAATTCTTAAGGGGCACTGGTGGAAGTGAGTTCCATCAATTTTGATGGACATGAAAGTAAAGTGACTTTCACCGAAGTCTGAACAATGGTGAAAGTGAAGGAACTTCTATAATACTTAACACACAAAATCACTATTACCAAACACATAAAATTATTATTTTTACTTTTATTTCTCATCTCTTAGTTTTACTATACCAAACGAGGCATTAAGGTTTATAAAAAAAAATTACACACTTTAGTTTATATAATAACAAATTAAATATTAAATATGTTCATTATCAGAATTATTAGGAAATGTTGTATTTCATATTATTAAGATTATATAATAATAAACAAATGACAAATAAAATATAAAATATATACATATTATCTTAAGCTAAAAATTTTATATAACCATCACAAAAGAGATAACTGCAAAATATTAAATGCCTTATAGTGTTGTCACATGTCAGTTTTCTGTGGCTCCTGCTTGATACCTCTACTATAATATATATATTATAGGGTCTGTTTGAATATATTTTTAAAAAAAAAATTATAAAAAAAATACTTTTGGACAGTTTTTAAATTTTTTTTTTTTGAATAAGAGCTTATGAAAAAAAAAATAGTTCTGAATAAATGAATATTTGGATGATTATTATCATAATGACTTTTGTGATTTGTAAATAACTAGAAAATATATAAGATAAAAAAAAACTATTCACATCTCTCATCTTCTCTCTCTGGCGATGACAACCAAGCGACTAACGGCGAGCCGACGATGGCCTGACGTGGAGGAGCTGAAGATGACGGAGCTGGACGGACGGAGGAAGGAGCTAAAGATGAGAGCTGGACTACCCAGCGACCCACGCGTCGATGGAGCTGGAAGATGGAGGAGATTGACGACCTAGCGACCCAATTTGACGACGAGCTCCAGTGACGACGACACAAAGACGATGACGGTGAGCTTCAGCAGCGACAGCGAAGGCATAGAGATGGCGATAGTGAAGAGCAAAAGGCGGCGAGCTTGAAGAGAGAAGAGGGAGAGAGGAGGGAGAGTGAGAAAAAATAAGGGTAAAATAGTAATTGAGTAGTCCATAAACTCTTTTACTGTTTTAGAAGCTACTCCTAATAGCTTATCCAAAACTATAGTTTTAAACTATGGTTTAATCTAAATTTTTTTTGAATAAATAAGGCTATTTATTTTAAAAAAATTTCAAACTTAATTTTAGTCCATAAATCTTTTTAAAATTAAGTTTTGGGAACTTCCAAACAAAGCACATCATAATAGATAGCAAAAACGTATAGTTATGATAAAAACACATTCGTCGCGGCCAAGGGTGTCTTTCGCTGTGACGAACAGACACAGAGCTTTTCCAGAATTTGCAATTAAGCCCTCTTCTTCTATGCTTTGCACTTTAGTCTTTAGTCCTTGTTTGCTTTTTATTTAAAACTTTTTGTATAGCGTCCTTTAGGTCCGTTGCCACTCTTACGCCTACAAATAACATTTAAGCTTAGGTAATATTCATTATCTTTAAAAAAATTCAAAGCACATATAAAATAGGTACAAGCTTGACTATTTTGTCCTCAATTTTAGACAACACAGTTAAGTCCCAAAACATAATTTATACATTAAATATGTGTGTGTATTTTGGATAAAATTTTAAAAAATAACTTATAAAAGAAGGGTTTTTAGATAGCTTATGAAAAAGGACTTTTAGAGAAGGGATTATGAAAAAAAAATAGTTTTGGATAAATGAGTATTTGGATAGTTATAAGTAAAAAGGGTTTTGTAATTAAAAAATTATTAAAAATGGTATGTATGAGAGATGGGAGAGGAGAGAGAGTAAAAAAGATATAGGAGAGAGGAGAGAGGGTGAAGAAGATAGAGGAGAGAGGAGAGAGGGTGAAGAAGATAGAGGAGAGATGAGAGATAGTGGAAAAGATAGACGAGAGAAGGTGGAAAAAATAGAGGAGAGATGAGAGATAGTGGAAAAGATAGACGAGAGAAGGTATAAGAAAAAATAAGGGTAAAATAGTAATTGAGTATTTCATAAGTTCTTTTACTGTTCCAAAAGCTACTCTTACCAGCTTATCTGAAACTATAGTTTTAAATCATAGTTTAGTCTAAACTGAGGTTTAGACAAATATCACTGTTTGTTTTAAAATTTCTCCAAATTGAAGTTTCAATCAGAAGCCCTTTTAAAGCCTAGATTTGGAGGTTTTCCAAACAGGCCCTATATATAAAATGGGTGAAAAATCATGTAAAAATCTCTTAAAATGATAGTGAAAACTACATAATAATTTGGACTCATAAATTTCTCCACACTTATACTTTTATATTTCTGGACAAAGACTTACTCAAAGCAATACAAAGAAACAATGAAGAAAATGAAGAAAGCATCATGCCAAATTATGACCCCCACGATCTCACCATTTTTCATTCCTCAAGAGAACAAATTTGGTACAATGAACAATACAAAGTAATTAACACAATACATAATTGATTCAAAATGCATGAGCAAAAAAGAATCGCTCAAGGATAGAAGTGTTTATCTCACAATATTAATTAATAGGATTTATTTCTCTCTCATCCAAGTGGCATTTACTCTACCATAGGCTTATAAAAACTCTAAAAAAAGATCTCCACTACTAATCAAACAATTATGTAATGAATCAATAGGACTTTTCAAAGTTATAATGATGGAAAGGCTAAAATGGAATGAAAATGGATGCACAAGTTCAAGCAATGAAAATATAGAGGTCAAATCGCATCAAATTATCTTTGTGAAGCATTAACATTAACCTTCTACCATTAATGGTGCACTTTATTCAATTTCTTTATTCTCTTTGCTATCATTCTCTTTTTGTATTTCTCTTCTTTTTCTTTTCAATCTTACTTTGGCTTTTTATAGACATTTTCTTTTCTTCGTTGCCTTTCTCTTTCTTTTCTATTTTCCTTCTTTCTTTTTGCTTTTCACAAACTTTTCTTTTCTATACATTGATATTTACAAGCCGCATTAAGGTAAAATATTCTTACCATGATGTAAAGATTTGATTGACTCAATTAAAGAACATCTTAAACACTTGTAATGAAGTGATGGAAAAATATGAAAGTGATGGCTCAAAGGGGTTAAACAATAGATAATTGTGTATAGTTTATGTTTGGATCAAAGGGTATTAAAAATAAATGCCTCTAGGGTATTAAAAATAAATGCCTCTATCATATTTAAATGCCTATGTAATTTCAACCAAGAGCTAAAATAAGTTTTTGAGAATAAAAACCGAATGGATTAACATAATTATAGGAATTAAGGCACAAATCAACCTTTCAGCAAGGCTTGTATCACTTATGCTTATACACAAAGTTCAACTATATGTGCTTTAATCGCAAAGCATTCGAATATCTACCTCAATTGAAATCTCAAAGAATTCTAACCAAGCAAGCTAAGCAATCATTCTAAGGCATGATTGAATCCCATAAACACCAAAGAAACCATGGAAATTCATTTTTTCACAAACTTAGAGTTCGCTTAAAGTTCAAGTTAGGGTATAATTTTGAATCAAGTTCTTTGATGCAAGAAGGTTGGAGTGAGGATGAGTGAAATTGCATTGTAGAATGGACCAAAGTAACTTAAAATAAGTCCTTGTGCACATCATTGTATAAAGTAAAGAGAAAGAACGAACAGACACAGAGCTTCCCCTATTTTAAAAACCATCATTACAAGGAAGCTTTCGCCACAACGAACAGACACAGAGCTTCCCCTATTTCAAAAACCATCATTTGTTGCGGCAAACCAGTAATTTGGCAGTGGCGAATGAACACAGTAAGCTGTATGTTCAAAAAATTTCAATGTTTTTACTCAAATTTTTGGGAAGTTAATCTTTGTGGAGATTTCCATTTAGTATTTGCAATGGTATTTGGAAATAAATTTAAATTTAAATTTAATTGCAATATTTCCTAGTTTTTTAGAATCTCAAATATTTAATTTGATATGAAATATAATCTACATTAAGTCATTAATGAATGTAATCTAATTCTTATAGGATAAGGAAGAGCAAATTAGAAAATCTAATGGTGCAAAATTTATGTTGAGAGATAAAAAACAATCCAATTGCTGAGTTTAAGTGGACCAATTGAATCAAAATGGGCTCAGATTTTATACCCAAAACTCAGCTGCCATTGGAGAAGGGCGCCCGCTTACCTACATTCACACTAACGCTTCAAAGTTCACTGAGCAAGTTTTTGTTCTCTTGGAGGGAGTGGCGCCCATCTTCCCCATATTCTCCATTTTTTTGCTTAAAGCCTCTGGTGTCCCATCCCCCGAAGAGAACAGACTAATCCGGAGCGCCCCCGGTCTAGAGGGACTTCCCAAAATTCGAGCCCATGCATGGTAGGTACGAGGCGCCTTACCTCCCCAGTTTTCGACCAGCGGACCAAGCCCTACTGGGCATCCCCATATTCTCCATTGATCCATTGCCTCACATATACTCCCACCAGCCTCACGACCAATCCCCCATCTCCATTATTCTGTGTGTGTTTGGATAAACTTTTAGAAAATAGCTTATAGAAAAAAAAGGTTTTTACACAGTTTATGGAAAAGGGATTTTAAAGAAGAGCTTATGAAAAAAAATGATTATGAATAAATAAGTGTTTGAATAGTTATTTTTAAAATAACTTTTTGTATTAATAAATTACTAAAAAGGATATGATTTTATTAAAAAGAGGAGAGAAGAGAAATGATGGAAAAAAGAGAAGAGAGATGGTGGAAATGAGAGATGAGAGAGGGTAGAGAAGAGAAATGAGAGATAAGAGAGGGTAGAGAGGAGAGAGGAGATATGAGAGAGGGTAGAGAGGAAAGATGAGAGAGGGTATAGAAGAGAGATGAGAGAGGGTGGAGAAGAGAGATGAAAAAGGAGAGAGGGTGTAAGAAAAAGTAAAGGTAAAATAGTAATTGAATAGTGTATAAACTCTTTTACTGTTTCAAAAGCTAGTTTTAGTAGCTTATTCAAAACCATGTTTTAGCCCAAAAGCACTTATGGACAAATATAACTATTTGTTTTAAAATTTCTCCAAACTAAGATTTTGTCCAAAAGGACTTCTAAAACTATGGTTTGGATGTAATCCAAACAGGCCATTATATTTGTCCCAATTGCCTATTTTCACTTACCTACACCATTGCGCATTCATTCAATTCCATGGCTGTGACGTGTTGCTTGGAATTTGGAGGAGAAGACCCGTTGATGGCAGCTTGAGCTACTTGGGAGGCAGCTTGGGAGGAGCATGAAGGAAGCTAGAGCCTAGGAGCTTGCACTTGAATACCATAAGGGAGGGATTTCCATTTATCTTTTTAGTTCAAGCTTGTGATTATTTAGTTTTAAATAATTTTGAGTTATATTATTTGGAAACAATCTAGTTCTAGATCGTATGCATTTTGTTTCTTGCATTGGATTGATATTTAGATTATTTTTGTGTTGAGCCATTTGCTAAAATTTATGTTCACAAACCTTTGCCTTGTCAATTAAGGGTGTGTTTGGAAAGTTTCCAAACCAAGGTTTTAGAAGCTCTTTTGGGCAAAACCTTGGTTTGGGGAAATTTCAAAACAAACAGGCTTATTTGTCTATAAGTGCTTTGGGGCAAAACCATGGTTTTAAACCATAGTTTTGAATAAGCTATTTAAAATAGATTTTTCAACAGTAAAAGAGCTTATGGACTATCCAATTATTATATTACCCCTACTTTTTCTTACACCCTCTCTCCTCTCTCATCCCTACCCCTCTCCTCTCTCCTCTCTCCTCTCTCTTCTTTTATCTCTACTTTTTCTTACACCATCTTTCCTCTCTCCTCTACCCTCTCTCCTCTCTCTTATCTTCTCTCTACCTCTCTCCTCTCTCCTACTTTAAATCAAATCATACCATTTTTTGTAATTTACTACCATAAAAAGTCATTCTAAAAATAACTATCCAAACACCTATTTATTCAAAACCACTTTTTTTCCATAAACCTTTCTCTAAAAGCTCTTTTCTATAAGTGGTCCATAAGCCCTTTTTTTTCATAAGTACTTTTTTAAAATCCTATCCAAACAGTATAATTGAGTTATTATTATTTATTTATTTGTTGATGTTGTACTTATTGCATATTTAAGTTGTTTGTTCCTCTTGATTGTTCGATTGAGTTGATAAATGGTCTAATTGTTTAATTGGATTATTTTAAACATAATTTCTAAATTTAATTTAAAAAAACTATTGTCGGTTTTAATAGGTTTAATTAGCTAGTTACCTGTTCTCTAGTATTAGGTATTATTGTTGCTTGAGAGTTTCCCATGCTCCAATTTTAGGTGATTAAACTTGTTAGCTCCACTCTTTTATCACTTCCCCTCAAGTCTATTTAATTGATTAGGGTGATGAAAGCTAATTTCATGTGAATCCTAAATTGTTCCTTTCACCGTATTTGAAGAAAACCTCTCATTTTTACTTTATTAGTTTCCTTAGCTATTTAGTAAATTTCTTTTGCTTATTATTTTATTTTTCCTTCATATGCCTAATCCACTAGAAAACTCGTAATGGTATAATTTCTAGCTAATTAGACCCATTAAAACCAACAATAATTCCGTCAAATTAGGAAAATGTGTTTAAAATCAGACAATTTACCAACTCAATTGAACAATCAAGAGGCACAACTAACCTAAATATGCGATAAGTACCACATTGACAATTAAATAAATAATGAAAACTCAATTATAAATTTAATTGATGATGTAAAGGTTTGTGAACATGAATTCCAGCAAGTGTCTAGAACAAAAATAACCCAAATATCAATCTAAACTAAGAAATAAAATGTCTACAATCTAGAACTAGATTATCTACAAGCAATACAACTGAAAATTATTTAAAACTAAATAATCACAAGCTCTTGAATTAAAAAGATAAAAGGAAAATCATTCCCTTGTGGTCCTCAAATGCAAGCTCCTAAACTCTAGCTCCACGCTCCCTCTAAGTTGCCTCCCAAGCAAGCTTAAGCTGCCATCAAAGCGTCTCCTCCTCCAAATGGTTTAGAAGCACGACCATGGTACTGAATGAGTGGGCAATGGCGTATGTGAGTGGAAATAGGCAATTGGGGAAAATATAGTAATGGAGATAGGTGATTGGTCACGTGGCGGGTGGGAGTATATGTGAAGCAATGAATCAATGGAGTTTCTGTGGAAGATGTGTGTCGTTCACTCCGAGAGAGAACAAAAACTTGCTCAGTGAACTTTGCAGCGTTGGTGTGAACATGGGTAAACGCCCCCCCTTTTTCCAGTAGCAGCTATGGAATTTTTTTTTTTATAATATTTACTTAATCCTATCATAATATTTTAGTTTTGGGGTTTATTGATATATCTCTTAGTATACGTGTTTCTTTTAAAAATTAAAATTAAAATTTAGAAAATTTTAATAGGTCTTATACTGTTAAACTAATGTTTATAATAACTATAGTATTTAATAAGAGGAAGAAAGATATTTAGGTATAAAATCTGAGCCATTTTGATTGAATTGGCCCACCTAAACTCAGCCATTGGATTGTCTTTGATCTTTTAAGTTAAATTATGTACAGTTACATTTTCTAATTTGCTCTTCCTTATCCTACAAGAATTAGATTGCATCTATAGATTATATTCTATATTAAAATTAAATATTTGAGAATCCCAAAAATTAGGAAATATTGCAATTAAATTAAAATTTAAATTTATTTCCAAATATCAATTTCAAATACTAAATTGAAATCTCGACAAAAGATCAACTTCTCAAAAATTTGGGAATCAATTGAAAATAAGAAATATTAATTCCAAGCCTAAAAACTGGAAACTATAAAAAATCTTTTTTTTTTTTACTCCATAATTTTTCTAACATCCCAATTTCAGGCCTAGAGACTCAAAAAGTAGCCTGAAATATATAGACTACCAGAGCAGAAATCCCAGAAACATATAGAGGGGTTTTAGAGATTAAACTGCAAATAGGTGAAAATCCAGGGACTTATATATAAATAGTGAAAGTTTCTAGGGATATAATGGCCATTTATGCAAAGAAGGGATTAAATTGAAAAAGAAAAAAAATGGAAGGATTTAAGTGTAATTACGAAAAGTTTAAGGCTAAAAAGGAAAAGTAGACAAAAATGTGGGGTCTTTAAATATAATTTTAGCCAAATAAAGGGACTTAGTTGAAAAGAAGAAAAGTTTCCGGGCCAAAAGTGTAATTATAAAAACCTGGACCGGAAACAGGCAAAAACAGTGATCGTATTCAGATCAGCCCCATATTTCACCAGTAGATAGAGCAAGTGATGCTGGTTAATCTAGCTTAATACAGGAATTTTCTCAGGACTCCAGATAGCCGAAGTTTATCTGATAGTCTAGAAGTATAAAAAATTTCTACCGGATATCCTAGATCTCAGATATAAGTGAGAAATTATAGGATACCGATAGGAGATTTATAGAAAAAGTTATTCACAAATTAGTAAATTCAGACGGAGTGTGTGACCTCCGGGTATCCGATAGGGAGATTTATCGGTATTTAAACTGGGATTGAATGAGGTCAGATGACATCGGTCAGATGACCGTTATGACCCAAAGGGATGCCTAGACACAGCGGGCCAGTGTATCTGATAAAAGGAGCCGGTGTCCGGAGATGTATAGAAATGGTGTATAATTGCGAGAATACTCGATAAACATCATTGGGGAAGATTCCTCGTGATTCGTGCCATAGAGGTAATGGATCTTAAAAGGCCTAAGAATGGCGTCATCAAAGGCCCAGTAAGACCCTCGAACTGATAGGTGGGCCAGTGTCCAGTGGAACCCCGGAAGTGCGAAATTTACGAAAATGCCCCTGTGTTGTACTAAAGAGCAATAGATAAATGGAGGGTATTTTGGTCATTCTGGACAGGCCCAGAAGCCAAGGCACATACAGATAAAGTTACTCAGAGTCAGTATATGCCCTGACAGGGTACAGAGAGGCGTAAAATGACAGTTTTACCCTTAGGGTTAAGATAGTGCAAGAAATGGCACTAAGGGCATTTTGCAAGGGATCTGTAATTAAGTTTAGACCCAGTATAAAAATGTCAATGATATAAAGGACCCATATACTAAATTTAAAGTCAGAAGACGTAATATGAATTTTTAGAAAAATTAGATTAAAAAAACAGTCCAGTTTTCGAGGAATCGGATCGGGCCGATACCGGATTGGACTAAAAATTTTCCATAGGCTTCTTGGACCTTCATTTTCACCATGTGATAGATTAGGTATCCCATGAGGTGTCCCTTGGATGATGTCATAAATGGAAAAGAAAATAGGAAATTTTAGGAAAAACGGTGGCCACAAGTGCAGAGTTCTTAAGAATTACAGAAATACCATCCATGAAAACTATAAATACCCCCTCCCCCTCCCATTTTTATCATCCCACGGTTTTGCAAGAGAAAGGGAGAGAAAGAAGAGAGAGAAAGAAGAGAGAGAAAGAGAAAGAGAGAAAGGAAGAAAGAAAGAAACGAAGTTCTGGCGGAGCCGGAAGCAGTATAGGGATTCTAGAGTTCTGCTAAGCTTTTGAGGTAGTAATTAATCCTAACTTTTATGTAATGACTTTGTGATTTGATGTTGTATTGTTTAGTTGGATTATTATCTTATATGTTATGTCTGAAGCTCTACTGCAATGCTATGATCATATGTTATTGAGTATGGAAGCACGCAGCATACTTATCTGTACACAATCACAAGCAAGTACTATCACACTGCATTACATATATTGTTATGGTTGTTACTACTGAGATTCCCCCGAATCTCATCCCAATAAATAACCCATTACAGGGAGGTTATGTCGAAGTAAATTTTGAGAATTTTAAGAGATGCCGTTATGCTGCCGAAATTATGACAAGATGGCGGTAGTAAAGAAAGGAGCTAATACGTACTGTGTACATAGGTACTGTCTAAGGAGGATGGAAGTAAGTGGATCTAGCCGGTTCATCCAGTCTTTCCTGGGTACTTTCGTAGAATGGTAGTTCTCACGGGAATTACCGAATCAGTACAAGATCAGTTACTTTTTAAAGATGAAGCCTAGCGGTTATGCTGCCGGATTTCAGGCAGGAAAAGATGTAATAGAAATATGAGAATTTTGTACATGCCCTGATATATAATAACTTATTATTTAATAATAGGTATTGTTTGGCATGTTTGACTGATATGTGATGGATGTATGCGTGTGTATGTAAAGTTGAGTGCTGGAAGTTGCCACTATGAACAGTAACTCGTGGTGACTTAATGATATTTGATCTATAATTAAAAATAATAAATGGTTGAATAAATATATGATATTTTTATGATAAATAGTAGACATACCAAGCTTCGATCTGATATATAGAATGCCTCATTTGGATGTCTACACATGGAGATATAAATTATCAAAGTTGGGACCAAAATGCTGGGTTCAGGAGAAAAACGCTGGATGAACAGTAAACTTTTAACGTTGACTGATGTTGACTAGGTCAAGGAATGGTCAACGAGTTATTTTTTCCTAAAAGATAATTGAGTTAGCTTCATGTAACAATTTGAACCACTTCATTTCAATTTTTCTAGAATTAGTTATAATTTTTTGAAGTCAGGTCACTCATCTGGAATGTACACAGTGAACAGTACTCGATAAGAGTAAAACTCCAGATTGGGAAATTGGACCTCAATGACATTGAAAGTGGTTCTAAATGCTACAAAATGGTCCCTAAGACATACAAAAGTAAGGATGTTTCAATTTTCAACTTTTATAAAAATTTCTAAAATCAATCACTTAATCAAATAATGCATGATATTCCCATTTAAAATAAAAAAAATCACTTAAATCCTAAATACACGTGGGATAAAGTATATAAAAATCATTGTTTATCACTCTCTCCAAGATGAAGAAGAAGATTGAACATTGTGTGTGTTTGGATAATATTTTAAAAAAAATTTATGAAAAAAAAGAGTTTTTAGACAGCTTATAGAAAATAGCTTTTAGATAAGAGTTTATGGGAAAAAAATGATTCTGAATAAATAAGTGATTGGATAGTTATTTTTAAAATGACTTTTTATATTAGTAAATTATCAAAAAGGGTATGATTTGATTAAAAGTAGGAGAGATAAGAGAGATGAGAGAAAAAAGATGAGAGATGAGAGAAGATAGAGAAGAGAAGAGAGAGGATGGAGAAGAGAGATGAGAGAGGAAAGAGAGAGATGGTAGAGATGAGAGATGAGAGATGAGAGAGGGTATAAGAAAAAGTAGTGGTAATATAGTAATTGGATAGTCCATAAGTTCTTTTCCTGTTCCAAAAGCTAGTCGGAGCAAAGCCAGGTGCGCGACGCGGGTCGAATCCGGATGTAGTAGGAGCAAAGCTCCGGTGAACCGGGTGGGCAACAAAAAAAAACTATAATTTTAAACCATGGTTTAGTCTAAAAGTATTTATAGATAAATATGATTGTTTATTTTAAAAAAAAATTAAATTAAAATTTAAACTAAAAACTTTTTTAAAATTATGATTTTGAGAAAAACCATGCGCCATTGAAATTAGTCGCCTCCCC
The DNA here is from genome assembly GCA_037074615.1 of Leucaena leucocephala. Lineage (NCBI taxonomy): Eukaryota > Viridiplantae > Streptophyta > Magnoliopsida > Fabales > Fabaceae > Leucaena > Leucaena leucocephala. The sequence continues at coordinate 16,349,369 of CM073522.1, forward strand.
ACTCTGCATCCTGTGGCCTCTTTTATTCCTCAGGTCAAAATTTCAAACCGATTCCCTTAGCTGAAAACGACATCACCTGGGTTAAGTTGAAGAAAATAAACTATTCACAAAATAAAAGAAAAGCAATAATAATAATAATAATATAAACGGAAAATTTTCCTTTTTCTTTTTTTAAGAAAACTTTAAATTGTTATTTATTTATTTTTTACCTAGACTTAATTATTTCTATCTTTAATTTAAAACTAGGATACTTACAACTAAATCCCCCAATTAATGACCAAAAATGATTAGCGCTTATAAATCATAAAAATGACCCAAAATTGCTTAGATAACTCTCTAAATATAATCAAAATATGTTTCAAATATAATAAAATTGGAGAGTTATTAGAAATCCTTCAAGAAAAGTGGTGAATAAATATCATTTAAGGAGATTAGATTTTTTTAGTAAAATCTAGGCGGAATCCTCAGTTAATAAATAGATATTCATCTTTTTAAAGTGTAGAAATTATCAAAATAAGCTTTATCTATCTCAACAAAATATTTTTTATATATACAGTCTGATTCAAATCCAACACATCATACTTAGAAAATTTAACCATGTGCCGAACTTCGTTAGCAAGAGGGTCAAATTTTATCTCAATTTGACCGATACAAACTAGGTTAAAAACAAAGATATTGGGCTTTGTCGCAAGGACCATATTCTCACTCAATGATTAGAAAAAATAAATAAAAATTACTAGTGGTTAATGATAAAAAAAAATTATAGTAGGATTCATCGGCAAATAAAATGAGAAGACAAGGGTGAGATGCCTTTTCTTTAATTTATAAAAGAAGCCCATCATTGATGTCAAAATTACTCTAGACTTATTTAATGTTTAAGAGCACACATTCATTGTATATAGGAATGACAAAGCATCAATCACTCTTTGAATGACATAAAGATAAATAATTTGAAGTACAGAGATTAATTATATGTGTTTAAATTTACAAAATGATCCAAGACTTAAGAAAAATAATGCAACAACGATTATGAAAGAAAAGAAACAAAAACTTGTGTTATGAACTTTTATTAAAAACATGAAGTCCCACATTGGAAGATTGCAAATGCTGAATGGGATATTTGCTTTATAAAAAGTGTGGTGGGAGTATCACAAGCTGTGTGGTTGGGACTAGGGGTGTTGTGCTTGTATCAGTTTCGGCTGTCTCAAGAAAGACCAGGATGAGATAGTCTTGGGATTGTGACAAGAAGGGGACCGGGAGGGGACTTGGGATTGCTTGCAGGATGTCCAGTCCCGGTTCTATAATTTACCAATTTTTTTAATACAAACGCAAGCATTAAGCTTGAATATACATCAATCATGAATCAAATTATAAAATAGGAGGATCAGCCCGAAAAGGATACCTAAATGTAAGAGCATTTGGTTTGAACAAGAATTAGGAGTTCATAGTAAAAGGGATAACTCCCTATTGACTTTATGGACCTTCTTAGTAAGATAGCGCATTTCAATATTTTCTCGTGAGTATAAATAATCTCAAGTTGTCAATATGTTTGGAGGCGTATCTTCAACCCTGAATTTTATCTCCAATGTCCTCACCAGTGCTTGAGGCACTACGTCCATAATATGTTCTCCCCAACTGAATGTAGTGCCTCGTCCATAGGTAACACTTTATTTCGTGTATAACATTTGTTAGTTTTTGGGCGTACCTTGGATCTTCTCTTGTAACTGAGATAGCCACGCGTAACCAGAGCACCTTATATGGACTCTGGCACGTATTCACAGCAAATACACTGAAGAAGCAGAGCAGGGCGTCGAACGGAAAGGAGAGGATCACAGTCACGAAAAATGCATCACTGAGAGTCTAAAAACAATTGTATATAAGAGTGAAGAAAACTTCTCTCTTACTACATGCCTTCCGTCCGCTTTTCTCTCTGTTGTGGGAGGAGTGGGTTTATCACATATCATCCTACTTCCTCATGTTTTTTCCCAACTGAAAACCAAGGGGAAAAACTGTTCCCTCCATTCCCTCATGGACCTAGGCCTAATCCACCATAGGTGGACTGACCCATTTCCTAACATCTCTTACTCACACTTGGTGGATTAGATGTCTTGAGTCCTATATCATTCTCTTCCTTCTTTCATACTAGATGCTTTATAGTGACCGCGTAGGCATGACGTCTCCTTCCGGTCGTTTGTACTAGAAATTCCTTTTACAAAGACCAGCACAAAGCAACCCTTTAATGCAGCTCGATCAAAATATATTATAGTGCCTTGAATGTCCTAGATTTGCCTATATACACTTTTCTTATGGCTAATCTAATCCCTCTTGAGTCAGCATATAACTCAGATAGCATCCTCTTATGCATAGTATCCATACTTATGAAATTAATAAAATAATATCACAAGGGACCGGTCACAGACACTAGCATGGATGTGTATATTCTGGCAATCTTTCTTTCGCCCATATATCATTTTGATATGAATCAATCGCTTTCCTAGAATAATACATTTGGTCCATATATAATTTGACCATAGGACATATACTAAAGTAGCAATCGCTGAAACACACCTCCACAATACTGTCAAAATCAAAGGACATTAATGAAAGGATGATACCTTTCTGGAACTCACACAACAATGAAGCAGGGATTGATTCACTTGCTTTCCATTTACGGTTCTTTAACACATATGGTATGAATCACATGTTACGGTATTCCTCTTATCCTATAAGAGTGTACATCATTTTGATTCTATCAATCACAACGTACAGACTTAAGTCCAGACACTCATAGTATCTAAACCCAAACTCTTCAATTCTACTCACATAATATGACGTCAATTTTGAAGAATTTGTTATTTGGCTACAGGTTTCATGGATGTGGGTATCCATAGTTTGATCCATATCCTTGCTCATGGATCTCATCTCGACTTACTGCACTATTTAAGCCAAGGCAACATTCATTGTGTTTCTTTTCTACCATATCAGCAATCTTGCTGCTTTACTGGTGAACACATGTCTCATCTTTGAACGCTTCTCTAGCATCAAAGGCAGTTGTTCGTGTGAGAGAGCTACCCTTTTCAACCTGTACGACGTACTAGACATTGTATACTTTCACTTAGACATATTAGTAATAATAAATGACATACTATCATTAATAATAAAAAAAATATTACATACTATCTGCAACTTTACATTTTTCGTATGCCAATGGCTTTTACATGTTTCTCAAATGTTTCTTTGCCTATTGGCTTAGTCAGGGGATCTGTAACCATACATTTGGTTGAAATGTATTATACAGTTACAATTTTCTATTCTATATAATCCCTCACAAAGTTATACTTGATATCAATGTGTTTGGTCATGCTGTGATACTTAGGGTCTTTGGTGTAGGCTATGGCTGCATCACAGTGTATCAACACCAGATTGGTACTCTCATTCCCAAATCCTAAGTGTTCGATAAATCTCTTCAACCAAACAGCCTCTTGCGCTGCTATAGTGCATGCCATAAACTCAGCTTCCATATAGTGTAAAGCAATGCACGTCTGCTTCTTGTTACTCCAACATATGACGCCGTTGTTAAGCAAGAAGGTGTATCCTGAAGTCGATCTCTGTTCTTTTTCATCACCGCCTATATCAGCATCAGAATATCCGATTAGGCGCAGATCATTTCCTTGATAACACAACACATAGTCATATGTTCCCTTTAAGTATCTCAATATCCTCTTCACTACTTTCCAGTATTTCTCACTGGGGTTAGACTGGAATCTGCTAACCAGCCCCGTGGCATAACAAATATCTGGTCTTGTACATATCATTGCATATATAAGGCTACCAACGGCACTAGCATATGAAACTCTTTCCATCTGCTTTTTGTCTAATTCAGTTTTGGGACACATGTCAGAACTCAAAGCTACTCCAGTGGCTACAAGGATATCTATAGGATTGCAGTCACTCATATTGAATCGCTCAAGTATCTTCTTGATATAATTCTCTTGTGAAAGAGTGAGGATTCTCTTAGAGCGATTCCTTCAAATCTTGACTCTAAGTATATATTCTGCTTCACCCATGTCTTTCATCTCAAAATTTGATGAAAGCCATTCTTTAATAGCTATCACCGAGTCAAGACTATTTTCGGTTAAGAGTATGTCATCTACGTATAAGGATAATATTATAAAGTTACCCTCAAACTGCTTAACATAGACGCAGTGGTCTTCCTCTATCATCTGGAAGTTATATGAAGTTATTGCCTTGTGAAACCTCAAGTACCACTGTCTGGATGAGTTTACACTTCTTGTGTTCAAACACTTTTTCAATGAAACCTCTTGGTTCTATATAAATTTCTTCATCCAGATCACCATTCAGGAATATGATTTTTATATCCATCTGATGCAACTCCAGGTTTAAACTGTTTACTATTGCCAGAATAAGTCTTATAGAGTTGAAGCGCACAACAGGTGAAAAAGTATCCTTATAATCTATACATTTTTGTTGTGTATATTCCTTTGCAACCAATCGAGCTTTAAATTTGTCAATTGATCCATCCACCTTTCTCTTGATTTTGAGAACCTACTTGTTCCCAATAGCTTTACGCCCTTTTGGCAGATCAACCAATTCCCAAACTTAGTTTTTCATCATTGAGTCCATTTTCTCTTTTATTACTTTCTTCCATTTCTCCTTGGCAGGACCTGCCAAGGCCTCATAAACAGTGCGGGGTTCATCATCCCCTTCTAGAATAACTAAGAGTGCTTCTCCTTCTATTTGGAAGCGTCTCTTTGGAACACTTTCCCTGTTACTCCTTCAGTAGAAGTAACTTGCTTATCTTTTCTCATTTGCCTCGGTTTTTATGTAGATCGTTGTTGGCTTCCACTCATATTGACATACCTAGAGGATTCAGGTCTGTCAATTTGTTTGGCACTATCCTGTTCCTGAATCTCATAAAGAGATACAGTGCAGTCAACATCTCCCCTAGTGGAAAATTTTGTTTCAATGAATATAACATCTCTTGATTCTATTTCATTCACTGTCCCATCTTCAATTTCACTTATGAATACATATCCTTTTGAGGGTTCAGAGTACTTTATAAAAATACATTTCTTCCCTCTAGGACCTAATTTTCCATGTCTATGAGAATTATCATGGATATATGCTGCCGAGCCCCAAGGTCTAAGGATGATTAGATCTGGCTGACATTTAGTCCATAACTCGTAGGATGTGGAAGTGACTGATTTGGAAGGAACACAGTTAAGTATGAAGGTTGCTGTCAATTTAGCATCACCCCAATGTAAAATTGGAAGGTTTGCCTGAGCCATTATAGACCTAACCATGTCTAGAAAAGTTCTATTTCTTCTTTCAGCAACCCCATTCTGTTGAGGTGTGCCAGGGATAGTTAGTTGTCTAATAATTCCTTTTTTTTCACAGAGCTGTTTGAATTGATCCAAAAGGTATTCACGACCTCGATCAGTGCGTAATGCCTTGATTCTCTGTCCATTTCATTCTCTACTTCATTTATGTATCGTCTAAAGCACTCTAGTACCTCGTACTTATGTGAAATCAAATAGACATGACCATATCATGAAAAATTATCAATAAAGGTAATGAAATACCAAGCCCCGTGTCTTGCACTCATACTCAGTGGACTGCAAATATCAGAATGGATTAATTGCCACGGATTTTCATCTCATGTTCCCTTACCAAATAGTTTTCTAGTAGCCTTACCTGCTAGACAACTTTCGCATAATTACATATCCATGTTAGGGATTACCCCTAACAAGCCTTCTTTTGATAGTTTAATCATTCTATTTTGATTAATATGTCCTAGTTTAGCATGCCAGATATTCATATCTGGATTATTCAAAGTAATAACAAAACAATCATGAGTATTAAAATCACTAACAAGATCCAAAATAAAGAACTTTTGAAATCGAAAAGCTGAACCATAAAATATTGAGTTGCTATAAATGTCTGTAACTTTACCATGAAAGTTTACATTAAACCCAAAGTCTAATAAGCAAATTAAAGAAATTAAATTCTGTTGGATGTCAAGAGCATGAAGCACATTATGCAGTATCAAGGTCTTTTCACCACGCAAAACAAGTTTGCAGGTGCTAATGCCTCGAACCTCGATCTTTGCATTATTGCCAATGAAAAGCCACTTGGTTTGAAATGGCAACCGACGGTATTCCATGAAAGATCCTCGATCTCAACTTACGTGGTCTGTGGAGCCTGAGTCAATAATCCAAGAAAAAGAAATAGGTTCTGTCAGAAAAACAGTACTAGAAATAAATGAGACATGTGAATTCACATAATTCACTGTTACCTTTCCGCTCTCAGTCTGTTTAGAACAGTCACGTGAGAAATGTCCCATGTTGTGGTAGGCAAAGCATTTGACCTTCTTTAGGTCTAGCTTTTTCTTCCCGCCTTTCTTTCCCTTCTTCTTGTATTGTTGCTTGCCTTTCTTAGGCAGAGGACCTCCTTTCTTCCCATTTTTTTGAAATTTCTTTCCCTTTTTGAATTCACTATTTGATTGGAAAGGATCAGCACATTCGGTCAAATAGGCTTGTCTAGTGTCCTTATAAGCCTCCAAAAGTTCATCCTCTAGCTCCAAATGCTTAGCTACATCATTGAAAGTGATGATATTTTCATTATGGGTCAGATTAACTTTCATGTTCTCCCAACTAGCAGGGAGCGACCTAATGACAGCTTGCACTTGCTGCTCGTCAGATAGATTATGTCCAGTCTTCTTCAGTTCATGGATCATTGTGGACATCTCTCGTAGATGTTGCCTCATAGGATTATTTGGTTTTAGCTTATAGGTATCGAATTTGATTGTTAACCTTCTAAGCTTAGTCGTGGAGACTCCACCAAACTTATCCTTTAACGCAATCCACATAGCTTGTGCCGTTGTATGTGTCTCAAATTCACACATTAAATCATCAGCCATTGTACTTAATAGTGTGATTCTTGCTATGTTATTCTTCTTTTTCCAGGACAGGTATGTTTCCTGGTCTCTCTTGTGCTGGGCTGTATTTCCAGCCTCAGGCTCTACCATTGCCATTGTTAATGGCTCAATTGCATCCTATTCTTATTAGACCTTTCGGTGCCAAATATCCTAGTTGTCCCCGTTGAGTTTTTCCCTTTGTTCAATTCAGCAATAATGTTCTTTGATGCCATTGTTCAATATCGGTTATGTGACAAACCTTTTCCACATTAATTTATTGAACCATAGAACATTTAAGTGAATTTACATATATAGCACATGTAAAGTATACAATGTCACGTACTTTTATTATTTTTTATCAGAAAATAATAACATCACTAGACCCATGATCAGGAGAATACATTTGTACGTCCCATCACATAGGTACTAGCAACACCATTATTTTCTATCAAAATTAATATAAGTACTATTCTCATCAAATTTTACTTTTAGAAGACTCATTATCTAAAAGGCTCCCACTTATAAAAAGTATACATGAATCATAACTAAGATAAAGAAATGAAATGAAATATGTTTCTTTTACATATAGGGCATGTAATAAACGGCAAATCTTTACAAAGAAAGAGTAATTAAAATATGTCCTTAACAAAGTGAAGAAGTAGAAATCAAATACAAATATACATCATTTGATATGAGTTTTACAGTAATCTAACATCGCTTTTCTCAGTTTCTTAAGCTTACGAGTTGGCTTGTGAATGTTAGATACAAATTCTATTGTTATAAGCCACTACTTTTTGCTTAAGCGTCATTGTCTGGGCTTTCCTCTAACCCTAATTGCTCTTATGTATTCCATTATGACTTTCAGGTAGAATGCAGTATTCTTCTTATCTGTCATTAATTCAATGTAGTCGCCAATCATACCATTAATGCCTTTTATATTTATTAGTTTGGATGCATCTCTTTCAGCTATGTTCATGGCCAAAGCAGGGGCAAGAGGTTGGTTACTTCCTCTTAGGGCTGGTAATTTGGGTTGGGCCCGCGGGCCCAACCCGCCAATCCGCCAAAAAATGGAGGGTTGGGTTGCAATTGTTGCAACCCACTTTGGTGCGGGTCTTTTTGACCCGCACCCGCGGCGGGCTAACCCGCCGGGTTGGCGGGTTAGCCCATTTTTTTTTTTGCTTTATTTTTTATTATCCACATTGCACTTAATTTAGCCAAACAAGGGATAGATTTACAAAATCAAGGGACATTACACTTAATTTATATTAACTTTATCTCATTGAGTTATTTATATATATATTCATTTTATTTTATTATTATTTTATTTGTGATAGATTTATCTATGGATTGTGACAAAGTTGACTAAATAAATATTTTGACAACTTTAGACATGATTCGAATCTAATTAATATTGACACATATGATTTTTTTTAAAATAAAAGTTGGCATATATATGTAAAAAATTTAAAAAAAAAATAAAAAAAAAGATGGCGGGTTGGCGGGCGCGGGTTGGTATAATACCAACCCGCCAAGAGGCGAGCCTCTTAAAAGAGGCCCGCCTCTAACCCAACCCGCGGCGGCCCAACCCGTATCTGGCGGGTTGGCCCGCTTTCCCACCCCTACTTCCTCTCCATCCTCAACTGGAGATTTATCGTGAAAAGTAGGCACCGACTTGGAGTCTGAAGAATCCATGAAAGCCTGCAAAGGAGGGGCTCGATGGGGAATAAAGTTTCTGACCTCTTTCCGGAATCATACATTATTTCTGGTTCCTCTTGTGTAACTTCCTTCACCAACTCCTCTGGATCTTCTTTAGAAAGTACATCAAGTTCTTATTTTGGATCCTCTTCAGGTTCTCCCTCGGGGTCCTCTTGAAAGTTTTCCTTTGGGTTATTGACATCATTCAGGAATGAGATATCATCATTTAAGCTATATCCTAGAGATTCAGTGCTAGATGAAGTTATCTTCACCTAAATAATAAAAAATATTAATTATTATAATTTTTTAGAATTTTTAAACAAAAAAAGCCAAAAAAATACACTGAATATTCACAAATAGGTTCAGAATTACCCCCCAAATTAGGTAAATTATATATCAAAATAAAGATATAGATTTTAGGGATTTTTAGGAATAAACTGCACCTCAATCGGAGTTTTCACGCGCCCTCACGAGCCCCAAGAAGAAACAAAATTCAGAAAAAATAAAAAAATTGAACAAAGTCCACTCTCGGCCTCTAGCACGTGTATTACACACGCCATCCTGGTACTGCCATGTGGCCACTGCCACGTGTCAATCACTAGATTTTCCTTTTTTTTAAAGAAAAAAAAATAAAATAATTTTTTTTCGGGCATACGCCTACTGCCAGATTTTTTTTTGGAATGGGCCTGCCCACTGTAGCCTATTTTTCTTTTGTATTTACTGCTGGTTGGGCTGGACGCAGCGCAGTCCGCAGAACAAAGGCTTCTGCTTTTTTTTTGTTTCAGTGTCAAAACGATGCCGTTTTAGGGATGATCAAAATGGTGCATTTTGATCATCCCTAACCTCTAGCCGGGTCGCACAGACCCGACTGAAAAATAGGTCGGGTCCGTCTCCTCCGTAACTTCTTCGTTTAACGTCCGATTTCGACATTCTTGGTGTCGTTTTCTTCATTTTTTCGTGCTCTACGCAATGGAACTAATTTCAAGGCCTAAAAACTCTATTTTCTAATGACCTAATTTCAAAAATGAAAGCTCTCTATTATGGTTCACATTCTTTATATTTCTTTTTATGGTTTAAATGCATGCTCTATGTTTCTTGGCATAAAACAAACATATTTAAACAGAAATATATGCAGGAACAACATGCTACCAGAAAAAATGAAAATTACAGAATGCATGCAGAAGCACAGTAACCTGGATTTGATACCACTGTTAGTTTTTGGGCGTACCTTGGATCTTCTCTTGTAGCTGAGATAGCCACGCGCAACTAGAGTACCTTGTATGGACTCTGGCACTTATTCATAGCAAATGCACCGAAGAAGCAGAGCAGGGCGTCGAACGGAAAGGGAGGATCACAGTCATAAAAAATGCATCACTGAGAGTCTAAAAACAACTGTATATAAGAGTGAAGAAAACTTCTCTCTTACTACATGCCTTCCGTCTTCTTTTCTCTTTATTGTGGGAGGAGTGGGTTGATCATATATCATCCCACTCCCTCATGTTTTTTCCTAACTGAAAAACAAAGGAAAAAAACTATTCCCTCCATTCCCTCATAGACCTAGGCCTAATCCACCATAGGTGGACTGGCCCATTTTCTAACAACATTGATCTCCAAAGAGTTCAAACTCCCACTTACTACATAGGGGGCTCGTTGGCCCACCATTTTATTTCGGTAGAAATTAAGTAGTATCTTTTAGTCGATAGTTTAGAGACTAATCCTCCTAAGATGTAGAGATGACCAAAATGAATTTTGTCTCTCCCAACAATTTTTTTACATACACACAATCTAGTTCAAAATAGTCCACCACTTTTGAAGCTGTTTTTGTCTTCATCATCAAAGAATTTTTGTTCAATCCATTTTGTCTCAAACCCTATAAATGGGGCCTTCGAACGAGTCCCAAATTCACGTGCTTGGTTTTTTCTTTACCCTATGATTTACTTCAGTTGACTTCAACTTCGGAACCTCTTGATTTTTGTTTGCTTTTTTGAGCCTTGTGAAGTCGCTTTCTTGGTCTAAGCTTCTTTTCTATCATCATTTTATAACCAATGTCTTTATTGCAATGTCAAACATATTTTTAATAATATTAACTAGATTTTATTATCAAGTATTTATTTTTAAAATTCATAATTATCCCCAATATAAATGTTTTATCTAAAATTTAAACCTAAAATTAAGAGAGATCTAGTAGAGTTATATTATTAGACAAATTTTATGTTAGTTGCACATTTGTGTATCCCCAAGAGTTAATAATCGATTTTTTTTCACTACAACCCCAATATTAGAGTAGCCCAACTTCGAGGGAAAAAAAAGAAAAAGAAAGAAGCAAAGGGCCAATTACCTATAAAAAGAAGAAGCCCGTTTGAAAAAAATACACTAGAAAGAAGAAAAATAATTAAAATGAAAGCACCAAATATTTTAGCCCATCGTCAACTTCAACGAATCGAAAGGAAAGGAGGAAAGAAAATTTCGGCCGCCTCTGAATTGAAATCCCTAACGCCTACAGCAGTGTCGCTCTTCTCCGTCACCGTCTGCCGTCACCGGTGTGCGTCCCAGTCCCATAGCTTTCCCTTCTTGTCTCTTGTCTCTTTCATACTCGTCATGGCCTCCTTCTATTTCATCTACACAGGTTCAATCCTTAGAGATAGCATTTCTTATTTCAATTTGGGATTCTAGCATCTTCTTCTTACCCTTGAAACTTCAATTTGGGATTTTAGAATCTTCTTTTCACCCTTTAATATTCTAGGGTAACAGTTGTTTGTGACTTCCACCTATATGTACGCCGCTCCTATTCGAATAACATAAGCTTTTCTGCCTCCAAAATCTTCATCTTGGTGAAGTCTACATCTATTTTTACTGAAATAAGATATCTATAACAGAAACTTCAATAATTAAAATTGAATAGTCTGTTGTACTCATTTGTTGAATTCCAAATGCTATCATTTGCAAATAGCTTTCCTATTCCTCTGTTTTGCACTTGCATCCTTAAGATTCATAGAAGCAAAATTTAATATTTGTGGTAAAAACTGGTGTGAAGTGTGACTAACAGATGTTTGATTAATGCATGTACCTTCTTTGGTAATGTTCAGGCAGAGCATCATATTCTCTATCACCATTGCAATTTCCTTGAAGCAGCGGACATGATGAAGCTCTTCTAAATAAGAATGCAAATAGATCTACCACTTGGATCCAAAGCCATCACAATTTATGGACCATAGTTTGGAAATTCTATGCCTATCTTGCAAAGCGAAGCTTTATAAGAAGTGAAGACATTCCCTTGAGTTCTAATTTCCTTGTTACTGAAACTGGAGAAGTGATTATTGTCTGGTGTTGAAGACTTTTACTACTTACAAGTAGTGTAATTTTCAAATATCTGAAACTGCCATGGCAGTTGTGAAACCTGAGGTATGCTATTATGTGTTAATTTGCTCTCTTGAGAACTAAATTTTTCATGAATGGCCCAGTTCTATTGTTGCATTGCTTCATGAATTGATTCTGTAGATTGAGATCAAAGAATTCTGATCTGGAAGTTTTATTTTCATTCCAATATTCACAGATTATAAATAGATACATGCTCTCAATCAAAGAGGAGAGATCAGCCATGATTCTAGCATAGGATACAGCAGAATAAAGTCAAGAATAATATCCCATGAAATCTGGCATTAATTCCCAGATATTAGGATCACAAAATCAGGAAATAAATCAGAGTAGAATCAGGAAATAAATCCCAAGAATTAAACACAGTAATCAGCCAGAATATTAGCAAATCAGCAAGGAAATCAGCTAAGATATTTGGCCCATAGGTCCAACAGATTCAATTCATCTTTTAAATGAAAGCGTTTGGAATTTAATAATCCATTACTAAATAGTCAAATGATTTTCTTGTTATTATGAACTAGTTGAATAATAAACCTCATTGCATGGAAAACTAGATCAGGTTGGCTTGTTTGATTGGAAATGGAGGAACTGATTGTTCTGATTCAAATCAAAGTTTTGGCATTTTGCCATGGAGATTTATGACATTCAATGGATTCCACCTAATCCATTTTGCATATAATTTTTTTCATCATATGCAAAATTCTTGAACTAATTTGTATATTATTAAATATAATTAAATTATCTATTTTAAATATTATTTTACAATATATGTATTTGTTTTACCCTCAATATATGCATTTAAAATGTGATATATATGTAGACAGAGGAAAACATTGCATAATACGTCTGAGCTTTCCAGTTGCATATAATTTTTTTCATCAGATGCAAAATTCTTGAACTAATTTGTATATTATTAAATATAATTAAATTATCTATTTTAAATATTGTTTTACAATATATGTATTTGTTTTACCCTTAATATATGCATTTAAAATGTGATATATATGTAGACAGAGGAAAATATTGCATAATGCGTCTGAGTTTTCCAGTTGATGACGAATTTATTCTAATTGATGATAAGAACTTACATTGAAACATTGAAACTGAGACTAAAAAAATCCACAAACATGTTTCTATTTGCTTAAATTCAGCTGAGGTAGCATTTAACTTCAAAATGGAGGCTATTGTTCTTCTTGTTGTTTGATGGTGGGAATACTATTTCTTATGTATTGCAAAATCAGTGTTGGTAGTTGTTGCCACCATAGTTTAATTGCAACCCTAGATGTGAATGATGAAGAGACCATGCTCCTTTGATATTTGTAATGTAACATGGTTTATTCATTGGTTTATCATTGTTTCTTAACTAGCTTGCATGCTGATTTTTTACTTGCTTTTGTCATGGTTAGATGAAATCATACATCTGGGTTCACACTGTAGATGGTTCTCTTCAACAAGTAGAAGAAGAGGTTGCGATGTTCTGCCCTATGATATGCTGGGATATACTTCAAGCTGGTATGGGATCCTCCAAAACCTATGCCATATCACTGCCACAACGTGTCAATCCTGCAATATTTGGCTTAATACTAGATTATTGCCGCTTCTACCAAGTACCAAGCCGCTCTAATAAGGTATGTAATATTCCAGTTTTAATTTGATTCTTTTCACCTTTCTAGGTTAATTAATTACTTCCTTTATAGCTGCCTAATGATACAGTGTTTTGATTACTATATTGAATATAGTGAGGAGCTATTGACTGCTTGTGGATGTTGTTCATAAATATTATCTTCTATGTTTGCATGTTTGCTCATAAGTTCATTATCTTTGTTTTTGCTTTTCATGTCTGATGTAAATAAAAAGTGGACATAAATTTATAGCTGAATAAGATTGTTTGAATTTACTTGATAAGAGTGCAAAACTTTTGATGAGAATTTTATTCGGATGGATACAAAGAAGTTATTGAAGTTTGATGGTATTCCTATTGAAGTTTGGAAGTGTTTAGGCGAAGTGGGGGTGGTGTGGCTTGCTAAACTATTTAATGTGATTTTAAGTTCTAAGAAAATGCCTGATGACTGGAGGAAAAGTACTTTAGTTCATATTTACAAAAATAAAGGGGATATTCAAAATTGTGCAAATTACAGAGGGATAAAGCTTATGAGTCACACCATGAAGTTGTGGGAAAAGGTAATTGAACACAGGTTAAGATTAGAGACTGATATTTTTGAGAATCAGTGTGGTTTTATGCCGGGTAGATCTACAATAGAGGCGATTCATTTATTAAGGGGGTTAATGGAAAGGTACCGGACCAAAAGAAGAGACTTACATATGGTCTTCATTGATTTAGAAAAAGCGTATGATCGAGTACCAAGGGAGGTGCTTTAGAAAGCTTTGGAAAAGAAAGGTGTGCGCATGGCATATATCAAGGCAATAAAAGATATGTATGAGGGGGTAACAACTACTATAAGAACGTCTGGGGGCAAAACAAAGGATTTTCCCATAAGGATTAGTCTTCATCAGGGATAATCCTTGAGTCCTTATTTATTTAATCTAGTAGTGGATGTTCTAACCAAGCCTATTCAAGAAGAAATCCCTAAGTGCATGCTTTTTGCAGACGATATAGTTCTTGTGGCAGAGTCAAGAGAAGAGATTAATTTTAAACTTGAGTTATGGAGAAGTACTTTAGAGTCGAAGGGTTTTCGTCTGAGTAGAAGCAAGACTGAATATATGCATTGTAATTTTGATAAGAGACAAGTTAGAAATAACTTGGAGGTCAAATTGGGAGATCAAGTTATTCCACAAATAGATAAGTTCAAATATTTAGGATCAATTATACAGAAGGATGGTGAAATTTTGGAGGATGTTAATCATAGAATTCAAGTTAGGTGGTTTAAATGGAGAAAGGCTATTGGGGTTATATGTGATCGGAAAGTACCAGATAAATTAAAAGGAAAGTTTTATCGCACTGCTATAAGACCAGCAATGCTTTATGGAAGTGAATGTTGGGCTTTAAAAGGACAACAAGAGCATAAAGTCGGGGTAGCTGAGATGAGGATGTTGAGATGGATGTGTGGGCATACTAGAAAAGATAAGATTCGTAATGAACAAATACGGGGAAGAGTTGGAGTGGCATCTATTGAGGAGAAAATGGTAGAGAACCGTCTTAGGTGGTTTGGACACGTACAAAGAAGGCCAAGGGATGCGCCAGTGAGGAGGGTGGATCAAATTGTATGGAGCCCGGTTAAAAGGAATGGAGAAAGGCCAAAGAGAATGATCAACGAGGTCATTGAGCGGGATCTCCTGGTCAATAACTTAACCAAGGATTTAGTTTTTGATAGAGCACAATAGCGTCGTATGATCCATGTAGCCGACCCCATTTAATGGGATAAGGCTTTGTTGTTGTTGTTGGATACAAAGAAGTTATGTGAGTTAACATCTGCGGCTGACAGCCTCCAATTGAAGCCTTTGGTTGACCTAACCAGCCGAGCACTTGCTCGGATTATTGAAGGAAAAACTCCTGAGGAAATACGCGAAGCTTTTTACCTTCCTGATGACCTTACCGAGGTGTGTGATGCTTGGGACTAGTTAACATGTTGATTTCTGTATATAATCATGTTCATTGACTAGTATATGGTCTTTGACAGGAGGAAAAGCTGGAGCCTCTCAGAAATATAACAGATGATCCACGCATTCGGCTTCTAAATTGATTATATGCTAGAAAGAGGAAAGAGTTAAAAGAGAGGCAGAAATTGAAGGTTATTGATTTTTTTATTTGATGGTTTTCATCATTGTTGATGTGAATTGTTTCTCTGATGCAATCGCAATGAAAAATTCCATATTTCAGAATGTTGAGGTTGAGGAGGAGCATGTAGATGATCGGTCAGTTGATGATCTTCTTTCATTCATTAATGGTGTAGATGGAGGTACATCATTCCTTCCCCACCTCTTTTCCAAGGTCATTTCTTCCCTTGATGTTTGTACATGTGCTCTGGATAATATGAATGGCAGTTACGTGGCTTTACTTCTGTGTATCTATTTCTTCTAATTTCTCAATCATGCTGAATATAGCAATGAGAAACAATGAAGTTGTTGATTGTTATTTCACCTGCTAGTATATGATTGCTCCCTCAATAGAGCTGGTGCTTATTTCAACTTTATTGCTTAATATTTATTAAATAATTAGAAGTCAGGAAAATTTAATCCAATACTAACCAGGAAGGTTGTCTAATATATTTTGAGGGATGGGAGGGGATTTTGCATCTCTTGTTTGGATTAGTGATAGCATTTAAATGATTGCTTCTCAAGCATTAGTCAGGGTTGCTGTATGAAGTTTTTTAGCCACGCATCTGCAATACTGCAATAAAAATTATGACTTCGACTGCAGTCAGTATAATTAAGTACAACTTTTACTATTCTCTTCTGGTGTCACCATGTTCTGATTAACATGTTAAATTACTGTTGTTTTAAGACATGTGCAAGAGTGACCATTTTATTTCATTGCATTATTCATCGATCGTTCCTTTGTTTACTATACTTCGGTTTCATTTAAAAATAATGGTTAAACAGTACCCTAGGTCCTGTAGAACCACAACACCTTCTTATTTGTGCCTTTGAATAATTATATTTTGATTGGATCAAAATTAGACAGATTATGGTGCCCCATGCATATTATCTGGCATGAAACATGTGATCTAATGACTAGGATTGATGCCTGCTACATTTTATAATTGATTTTGATATGGCATGATGGGGAGAGTAGTTGAAAAAGTGATTGCATGACTAAAGTGTTGACGTTTGATTATCTCTGCTGACACGGGCATTTTAGATTGCATTATATATGGACCAAATACTAATGAACAAAGAATAAAAACTAGAGAAGCATAACTGAAAGATAAATTTAATGAAATCATGGTTTAATCAGATCTCTTATCTGAGATTCTTTGAAGGCAAAGCTTGTCTGGACATCCTTCTTTTGGGGTGTCTAGTAATCATTGTCGTCCTTGATGTGTCTTTTTCATGGGGCATATTGGTAAAATGGGTTACCCTCAGAATCACCATGTCAAGAATACACTGTACAAGCGTAAATTTTCTCCTGGCAATGCTTTTTTATCTCATTATCAAACACACAATACTTTTGCACTCTCACCTCTATGCCATGCATAGAAATTGATCAAATTTGTCTCTAGAAGCACATTTGAGCAATCACCATTTTCTCTTCTCACCAGCAACAACCCACATAGTGATTTAAACCCATTGGGCTCAGCTTCTTCTACTGCGCAATTGTTAAGGTTGATTGAAGAAATAGATTGATGTTTTATTGATTGACTAATACATTCACAGAGCAATACATATATAGCGTCCGGATATCCCATTGTAGGCGAGATATCCAGTGGTAATTAGTGACCAGATCAACTGAATTAAACAAGATTGATTACAGCATAAAATCAGGACTTTATGGCTAAGAATATGAGCAGATTTATTGGAGGAAATCATGGGCTTTTCAACACTCCCCCTCAAGCTGGAGAGTAAACATCGAGCATTCCCAGCTTGCTTCTAAGCCCCTCAAACTTGACTCTTGCCAAAGGTTTGGTCATGATATCTGCAGTTTGATTTGTGGAACGTATGTGCTCCAGATTAATGATGCCACCTTCTATCTTTTCTTTAATAAAATGCCTGTCGATGTCAACATGTTTTGTTCGGTCATGATGAACTGGGTTCTTTGTCATTTCAATACTCGCCTTGTTGTCACACCAGAGTTTTAACAGTCCTTCGTATGGAATTTTCAATTCCTTTAGAAGTCTAATCAGCCACATTCCTTCGCACACTCCTAGTGCTACAGCCCTTAGTTCAGCTTTGGCACTGCTTCTAGATATTACTGTCTGTTTCTTGCTTCGCCAAGTGACAAGGTTTCCCAAGACATATATGCAATATCCTGTGACTGATTTGTCGTCCACCGATCTTCCATGATCTGCATTAGTATAGATTTCTATGTTTCTTGCACTTCCCTTTTTAAAGAAGATTCCTCTACCCGGGTTGAGTTTAAGGTATCTTAGGATTCTGTATACAGCCTCCATATGTTCCTCCTGAGGTTGGTGCATGAACTGACTGACAACTCCAATCGAGGGACTAATGTCAGGTCGAGTGTGAGTTAAGTATATCAACTTACCCACTAGTCTCTGTACCTTTCAGCATTCACTGGTACCCTTTCAGGTTTCACTTCCAAGTTACACGACTCCTCCATTAGGGTTGCAACAGGCTTTGTTCCTAGCATTCCCGTCTCATGAAGTAAGTCCAATGTATATTTTCGTTGAGATACACTTATGCCCTTTCTGGATCTGGCAACCTCCATCCTGAGAAAATACCTCATTTGGCCCAGATCCTTGACTTGGAATTCTCTTGCCAAGGCCTTCTTGAGTTGAGTGATGGACTGTTCATTATTCCCCGTTATGACTATGTCATCCACATATACAATTAGAATAATTAGTTTTTCACCTTCATGTCTGATGAAGAGAGTGTGATCAGTTTGCCCTTGTATATAGCCAAGTTTCTTGATAACTTTGGCAAATCTATTAAACCATGCTTGTGGTGATTGTTTCAGGCCATATAGAGATTTTTTTGAGTTTGCACACTGAATTTGATGGAGCTCTTACTCTATGTGGAATCTCCATGTAAACTTCCTCCTCTAAATCTCCATTTAGGAACGCATTCTTTATATCTAATTGATGTAGAGACCAGTCCAGGTTGGCAGCTATAGACAAGAGTACCTTAATGGTATTGAATTTTGCCACAGGTGCAAAGGTTTTTTGGTAGTCAATTCCATAAGTTTGAGTATACCCTTTTGCAACCAATCTCGCTTTATACTTGTTCATACTCCCATCAGGATTAAACTTGGGGGTGAAAATCTATCTGCAACCTAGTGCCTTCTTATCTTTGGGCAGGGTTGTGGTTTTCCAATTTTATTTTCTTTCAAAGCTCTCAATTCTTCTTCCACCGCCTGTTTTCAGTTGGGATCTGACATGACCTGTTTGAATGTATCAGGAATTTTGACCTGCGAGTTGTTTACTACAAAGTTTTGTATTCTAGCAGATAAGTTGCCATAAGATACAAAACTTTGAATAGGATGTTGAGTGCAAGACCTTACCCCCTTTCTTAGTGCAATAGGCCAACCTAGTTCTTCAGGATCCAACTCTGGTTCGGAATCATTTTGCTGCCTTGGGATGAAAGGGACTCTACCACTGTCGTCTTCTTCACTTGATTGAGGAATCGGTTGTTCAGTTATCCTAGTATCGATTCAACATTGGTTTCTGTGGTATGAGAATTGTTAGAGTCAGGTCTAGTCTGGATAGGATCAGGGATACTTTGTGTTGGTTGTGGCGCTAAGTGATTACAAGGCTCAGGATATCTTGGGTGTTTCGCGGTGATTGTGGTGTGAAGAGATTGGGTGGATCGCATGTTGTGATGCTATGTATAGGAGTAATTAGCCATTCCACTCCCCAATTCTCCCCCTGAATGGGTAATGCGGGATAGTAGGCATCATCTTCATAAAAAACAGCATCTCTGGAGACCGTGAGGTGTCTAGTGGTTGGACAATAGCATTTGTAACCTTTTTGGGTTGAGGAATACCTAAGGAAAATACACTTTTTGGCTCTGGCTCCTAGTTTGATCCCATCATGTTTGTGAACAAAGACAACACACCCAAACACTTTTTGTGGGATGGTGTTAATAATAGGTGAGGTGGGGTAAGTTTCAAGAAGTTTGTGGATAGGAGTTCTGAAATTGAGCACTATTGAGGACATTCTATTAATTAGATATGCTGCTGTTAGTATAGCATCTCCCCAAAATAGATTTGGAACATTCCTCTCTATCATAATGGCTCGGGTGACTTCTAATAAGTGCCTATTTTTACGCTTGACTACTCCATTTTGTTGTGGGGTATAAACGCATGAGGTTTGGTGGTGAATTCCTTGTTGTTCAAGAAATTCTTTAAAGTCTTGACTCACATATTCTTTGGCATTATCACTCCTCAACACTTTAATAGAAATGTAAAACTGGGTTTTTACAAAGGCATGAAAATTTGCAAGACTTCAGACTTTTCTTTCATAAGGTAAACCCATGTAACTCGAGTATGATCATCAATGAATGTCACGAACCATCTGGTTCCAGTTCGGGTTTTGTTTTCGGCTGGACCCCAGATATCACTATGGATCATTGTGAATGGAGCAGTAGGCTTATAAGGTTGTCTAGGATAAGAGGCTCGGGTTTGTTTGGCAATCTGACAAGTTTCACATTGGAAAGGAACAAAATTTTTATTGAATAAATTTGGAAACACATGTTTCATATAATCAAAATTGGGATGACCTAATCTTTGATGCCATAGCATGACATCATTATTTTGAGAATTGGAACTGACCAACACCTTCCGTGCTTCTTTAGTCCTTGCTTTTGGTCCTTCAAAGTAGTAGAGTCCATCCTATTCCTTAGCAGTCAAAATCTTCCTCCTCGAGGTCAAATCCTGAAAAACACAATCAATGTCATCAAAGATGATCCGACACACTCGGCCTTTGGTCAATTTACTGATAAATATTAGTTTGCAAGTAAGAGCAGGCACAAATAAAATATTATGTATCTCAACATTATCTGAGAGAACAACAGTTCCAACACCCTCAACTTTGGTGAATAGACCGGTTGCCACTTTTACTCTGAGATTTGCATGGCAATATTTAATGGTGTTGAAAAGAAATTTGTTACCAGTCATATGATCTGTAGCTCCTGAGTCAATAATCCATGTTTCATCACTAGTCACCATGGTATTGAGGGCTATAATAGAGTTACCTGATTGGGCCAGGTTGGCATTAGGAACAGATTTTGACTTGTTTTGCTTTGCCAACATTCTTCTGAACATTTGAAGCTCTTGTTTGGTCAAATGGTTGTCATTATCGTCTAGTTCCTCAGAGGTTACATGGCGAGCTTTCTCATCTTGTCGTTGTCTCTGTTTCCCTTGGGTTGATTTTCCATGCAACTTCCAACATTCATCCCTTGTGTGGCCCTTTTTCTTACAGTTATTGCACCATTTATTCCCCTTTTTCTCTGTACCTTCGATTGAAGGAGAGCCTCTCAAAGCCAAGGCTGAGCCCTCAACTGGAGCCTGGTTACCTTGTGTGAGTTGTCTTCGGCTTTCTTCAAATTTCACCATATTAAAAACATCAAATAGTGAAGGAAGAGATTTTAGTCCCATAATTCTGCCCCTGATTTCCTCAAAAACATCATTGAGACCCAGTAAGAATTCATATGTTCTTTCTTTCTCCACCAGCCGTTTATAGTACTGGGCATCATCGAAGTCCTTCCAGGGATGAACTTCGAAGAGGTCTAGTTGCTGCCATATCTTTGTTAGGATGTTGTAGAATTTAGTCACCGGCAATCCTCCTTGCTTTAGATCTTTAAGTTGCCATTTTAGGTCTAACAGGGTCGCTGTGTTATCCAGAGTGGAATATGACCGCTTGGCAGTATCCCAGATTTCCTTGGTCGTACTTGCGTGAAGATACCCTTCACTGATGTCCAGAGTCATTGAGTTACATAGCCAAGACATCACTTGATTATTTTCAGCAATCCAGGTGTCGAATTTGGGATCATTATGAAGAGGTTGAGTTGCTTCCCCATTAATGTATTTCTCCTTCCGCTTTCTGCGCAGGTACATTAGTACGCTTTGGGACCATTGGAGGTAATTGCTACCATTAAGTTTGTGTGCCACCACCATTCCTTGATGTTCAATGACAGGTGAAAAATCTGAAGTCATTTCAGATGCTGTTGGAGAAACAATAGGTGGAGGGGTAGCACTTTGGGCTTATGGAGTTGTGCCTGACATTAGAGCCGTTGGTAGGACTCCTGAAGTTGCTGGAAATTGTGATATAGAGCCAAACAGAGGTGAGAAATCGCGTGGGTCCATTTCTGGTTTTTGTCACGGCGGCGCGTGGGCTTCACGCGCAGGGACAGTGACGGCGCGTAGATCTCATGCGCCTCTCTGTTGCTCATCGGACTCTGGGAACGGGCCGATCGGTGATGTCTGAGACGGATGGGAGTGGTGGTGTGGTCCCACTTGCCCTCCTCACCTCAAATCTGAGTAGCGCCGTTTTCTCCTCTTCTCTCTGTTCTCGCCGTTGCATTGCACAGCGACGACTTGTGGGTTTGGACGGAACCCCCTCTGATACCATGAAGAAATAGATTGATGTTTTATTGATTGACTAATGCATTCACAGAGCAATACATATATAGCGTCCGGATATCCCATTGTAGGCGAGATATCCGGTGGTAATTAGTGACCAGATCAAATGAATTAAACAAGATTGATTACAGCATAAAATCAGGACTTTCTGGCTAAGAATATGAGCAGATTTATTGGAGAAAATCATGGGCTTTTTAACATTGATCAATTTCAAAGACATTTTGTGGTGACCATGGTTCTAATAATCTAATTGCAGAAGCTTGGCAAGAAGGCAATTCTTTCTATGCAATTGGTTAATGACGATTGGTATGAATTTGAATGAGTTTTCTCGTGCTGTTGTTGCTTGCAGCAAGATGCGTGTTATAGAATTTAGATGGGAAAGAGTGAAAGAGCGGGAAAAAGCGAGACAAAGGAAACAGAGATAGAGAGCAAGAGAATAATCTGAATGATTCCAGTTTTATTGAATCACCAACCAAATCGTGTTTGCTGCCCTTATTTATAGGGTCATAATCGATATAAATCTTAATAGATATCGTAATTTTATCGAAATCATCCTAATAATAGAATAATATCCAAATCCTATTTAAAATCCAAATAAATCCCTAATATAATTAATGAATCTAACGAAATCTTATCTAAATCCGTAGTTACATATCAATAGCAATTTCAAAGTTTTTGAAGTTACATGTCAATAGCTTCAGGACTCAAACAGAGGCTGGAAAGAATCTGGGTTCATCGCAGTGAGTAGGTGACGGCGCGTGGTTCACGTGCAGGGCAGAGAGGTGGTGCGTGAGCCTCACGTGCTGGTTAGTTTGATGTCGGAGATGGGGGGACAGGTCGATCGGCGGTCTCTAGCTTCAACCATGGTGGCTGAGTAGTGCCACGCTCTCTCCATGCTCAGATTCTGACTCGCTCACTCCTCTCTCTCTCTCTCTCTGCGTGACAGCGTTCTCCCGCTTCCTCACTCTTTCTCCAAACATCACTCAGATCCCTCACTTACACACGCTTTGATACCATATTCAAGAATGAATCATTCTTCCTTATATTGTTGATGATGAAAATAGGTACAATATATAGGCATCCGATTATTCTTGAATAACCGGTGATTACAATCAACATGAATGCACTATAAATGTCTGAAAATTAGGAAATAAATCAGTTGAAATAACACTAATTTTTGCTAATAAACGGAGATAATTGAGGGCTTTAATTCTAACAAGTTTAAACACCTAGGTCCCCTCCGCTTAAGAACCTGGTTCCCCTGCTTATTACCTGTTTCCCAACATATACAAACACGTGCACATGTATATGTGTGTGTTCATGCGCAAATCAATGCAAATACACATATGCATAGATACAAGCAAATGTCAAGAATTTTATAGTTGATTTGTCCAAACGAGAAATTTAAAATGCTAGGAATTTTAATTGTAGCGATACACGTCTTCATTTAAAATCCTGTAGAATTTCTAACACATCCTGATGAAATTTTCAGGAGCTCAAAATGTACTTTAGGCCAGGAACAAAAAAAAAAAAAAATCATTGTTAGTCACGTTTAGAATGTAGTGGCTATGGTGCTTTGTTTATTTTTGCTTCCCACAACATATTCTCGAATTTCATGACAGATACGAGGAGGACTAGAACAAATAAGAACAAAAAGGAGAATAGGAGAAGAAGAGACCACATAAAGGATCCTTCTTCAATAAACACCAATGAGAACTTCAATAAGGTTAGACCCTCTTCCCTTCTATTTGGATATACTGTACGTTATTTGCTGATCATATTTTCGTTTGTTTGAACAGAAAAGTCTTGAAGTATATGTCTCATTGTATATGCTTCTATAATTTAGGGATTAGATGCTCTTCCTCCTGTATGTCATAATGGTGTTGCTGACGATGTCTCGGAGGCCTCAACTTGTAATCACTCAAGAATGCAAAATCTAACTACTGTCAGCTTCTCGCCAAAGCTTGAGTTTGTTGATGGTGGTGATGATGATGATTTGGATCCAGCAATGAAGGAGGAACTTGACCGGTAGATCAATATGTTATATGGTTGTTTGAGGGAAAGAATGAAGTGCTAAAAAATGAAAATATGCCTTTTGACTACTACAAAGAGAACTTTTCCTTAAATGCCTATTGATTTTATCATCACCTTGCTACTTGCATCAATCGGTTATGGAATTTCCTCTCATTCTTCCCTCTGTAACTAATGAGTTAAGCTATAGAATGAGTTTGATTCCATCAATTAAGTTTTTTACTCTTAAGGGCCATATTACCAGTGTGATTAAGTGTTAAAGAAGTTGATGAATATATCCTTTAATTATTTTTGGTAAATTCTATGGACCCCTTTAAGTTAGCTGACCACTTTAGTAGAGGTAAAAGAAAAAAAAACCAAGATCACTCAGAGTCCTAGCTGCAATTGGACTGATGGTTGTGTGAATAGTGACCGTTTTGTAATAAAAGTTATTTTTCTGACTTTTCATACAGAGAAGTTGAAGATTTTGCCCGGAGATTAAATTCAGATTGGCCAGAAAGAATGCTGGAAATCTTGTCTTTGGGCCAAGAAAGAAGACTGGTACCTATTTCAGTGAATGGCAATGGTTCGGCACGGATATATACCAGTATGTTCCATGTCTTGTATCTGTTTAGTTTTGAAATCCTCCTTGCCTTCTTTGCTTTCAATTGAAGGAATTGTGGAATATTTCTTTTTTGGTGTCAGATACTTTTTTTTTTATTTGGCGAATAGTGTCAGTCACTTTTGATATATGGTTGTGTGTAGTGGCAAATAAAAGTAGTGATGTTTCTCTAGTTATGTATGGTTACTTGTTTTATCACGTGGTTTCATCATTCTGTGGTTGTGTGTGTAATGTGGCAAATAAAAGTAGTGATGTTTCTCTAGTTATGTATGGTTACTTGTTTTATCATGTGGTTTGATCATTCTGTTAGATTTATAATTTTATGCAATTACAATGTTTAAATCTTAAGCTTTATTGTCGTTGAGCATGTGACTTGTGTCATGTATAGGTTTGGATCGGAGATAAAGTTGCATTTGCAATGGATTTAATTTTTCAGAGTCACATAAAGGAAGCTGAAATGATCTTGAAAGATGGCTGCTTCAGTTTTCTGTTTTTCAGCATATGCAAGCCAAAGTGTTAGTGTGAACACCATGTGAGTATATTTGTTAGTCCCTTATAAAAGAAAATGCGGTTCTTTTTTTAATTTTTCATTTCCTTTGAACGTTTTGAATGTTGAAATAGGTGTTTGAGAGCAGGAATGGGGAAAGTACAAATGATAATAATAACAAAAAGAATGTGAGGAGAGAAGGGAAAACTCTTGGAAAGCAATTTGAGTCGTGATAAGCTCAGTTTCCTTGAACCTTCTTTTTCTTCCTGTTGTTTTTACTGGGTCTCAGGCATTGTAATCATGTCCCTCTGATAATCTTTTGAATATTTGATTGTCAATTTTTGTTTTCATTATTTAATTTTCTTTTTTAGATTTGGTTTTTAGTTCAGTGTCATTGCTACTTTGAGGCATCATTTGGTTTGGAATGAGTTAAATATAACTTCCAAAGCTTCTTTCCTCAAAATGTGATTCAACTAAATGATTATTTATTTTAATTGAATTCATCACAGCAAGATGTTCAATGAAGGAAATTACCATTATATGGTTAGGTTGATAGTAAGGAAATTAACTTTTTCCTCGTTGGATTTAAGGGTATATTGTTATATATTGTTGTTTATTTATGTATTTTTTCTTTGGATACAATTGTTTATGATACTTTTCCCTCATTCAAAGAACACAAATGATTGTTTCAGATATGAAGTGGTTGCAGTTTTTATTCATAGTTTGGGTACACTTACTAAAAAGGTTTTTAAAACTTTCATATTGTATTCATTGAAGGGATTTGGGTCCCGCCTGACTGTGTTATTGCTTTCTGAAGTTGTTTTCCAGTTTTATGATATAAATAATTAACGTTTGGTGTCACAGCCATTAGCAATGGTATTGTTTTCTGGTAATGCTTATAAATGAGTTAGGTTTTGGACAGCAAATTTTTTTTAGTATCTGCTTTATTTACTGGACGCTTTTTTTTTTTTTTTTTGTTGATGAGCTAATTGGAATATTTTCTTTCTGCTATTTTGTAGCTAATATTTTTTTAAGGGTAAAACAGCATCAAACATTTTGGTATTATTTTTCTAGGTGCATTTGATACTGCTGTTATATTTCTAGTGTTTCCAAGTGCTACCATCCAACTAAAAGTTTAAGCTGGTAGTTGAGGCGCATACTCATATTCTTATAGCACAAAGTTTGTTCGCCGTGGGCCCGCATAAGAGTAGAGGTGGCACGTGCCCCCAAAGAAAGTCCCATAACACTTTCCTCTCCTTTCTTTTTCACCCACCCCTAGAATTGAACCCTTGACGGTTTGGCTCTGATACCACAAGGCCACAAGCGCTACATCTAACTAAAAGCTTAAGCTGGTAGTTGAGGTTTGAAACATCCTTCCTTAGACTCCTCAGAGTACACTTGCGAAAGCAATATTAGCTTGATTATATCTTAACTTAAACCCAGAAATTCAAAATTTTACTCTTAAGTTCCTTATTCTGGACTTTTAATTTGAAAATTAATTTATCTCGTTCTGCACATCCAAATGAGGCTTATTACCTATCCACATAATGCCCCAGATGTGTACGACTGGCTTGCCAAATTTTATAGCCAAACTCCTTCGTTTACTAGGTCAAACTGAGGCCAAAATACTGCTACCTCAGGACCTGCGAATTTCCCTTTTAATTCATCATTCACAAATTGAACATGCCAAACAATATTTATTATTAAATAATAAAATGTCATACAACAAGGCATACATCAAATTCTCATATTTCTATTACATCTTTCCCTGCCTAAAATTCGGCAGCACAACCGCTACATTCTTTCTGTAGAAAGTAACCGATCTTGTACCGATTCGGTAATTCCCCGTAGGAACTACCATTCTACGTAAGTACTCAGGAAAGACTGGATGAACCGGCTAGGTCCACTCACTTCCAGCCTCCTTAGACAGCACCTACGTACACAGTACGTATCAGTTCCTCTCTTTGTTCTTTCTTCGTTGCCAGAATTTTGGCAGCCTAACGGCGTCTCTTAAAATTTCCAGATTTTATTTTGACAGAACCTCCCCTGTAATGTTATATATGGGAATGAGATTCGGGGGAATCTCAGTAGTAATAATCATAACAATATATGTAATGCAGAGTGACGGTGCTTGCTTGTGATTGTGTATAGATAAGTATGCTGCGTGCTTCCATATTCAATAACATATGATCATATCATTGTAATAGAGCTCCAAGTATAACATATAAGACAACAATCAAACCAAACAATAGCACAACAAATCAAAAAGTCATTACATAAAAGCTAGGATTAGTTACTACCTCAAAGGCTCAGCAGAACTCTACTATCTCTATTCTGCTTCCAGCTCTGCCAGAACTTCCTTTCTTTCTTTCTTCCTCTCACTTTCTCTCTCTAGCACCTCCTCCTCTCTCTAAAAGGCCCAAAACCGTGATGCAAATGAATGGGGAGGGGGGTATTTATAGTTTTGGTCAATGACATTCTTGTAATTTTGAAGCCATCTGATCCTATGGTCATAGTTTTTCCGGAATTTCCTATTTTTCTTTATTCCTTTTACTGCATCATGCATGACATCATCTCCATGTCACCTCATGGGACACCTCATCATGCACATTTCTCACATGGCGAAATTGCAAGCTTCTTGGACACCTCATCAGCTGACTCAGCAGTTCCAGTCCAATCCAGTACCGGTCCGGTGCGATTTCCCACAAACTGGACTTACCGGCTAAGATTGTGCCACGTGTCCTTAACTTTTCTTCTTCCTCTAAGATGACGCCATGTGGCATCTGGAAGGGACCTTTCACGCCTTCCAATGCTATCCAGATAAGTCCCGGACTTTACCTGATCACCTCCTCGGTTATCGTGCCAACCGAGTAACTTTACTTTATTGAAACAGCATTAAAATAGTATTCTAATGCCACTTTTTCTCACATACTTCATGGGCTACGTTTTTGGGCTCTAGGAACATCATCTTGGGTCTCTGATCCAGCCCAAGTACTCTGATGGCATGACTCCCAAGAAACATGCCTTGGCAAATTACCAAAATACCTCTGAGTGCCCTTTCTTGCACTATTTTAACCCTAAGGGTAAAATCGTCATTTTACACCCTTCTGTACTCTGTCAGGGTATATACTGACTCTAAATAACTTTATCTGTATGTACCTTGGCTTCTGGGCCTGTCCAGAATGACCAAAATGTCCTTCATTCATCTGTTACTCTTTAGTACAACATAGGGGCATTTTCGTAATTTCGCACTTTTCCGGGGTTCTGCCGAACACTGGCCCACCTATCAGTCCAAGTGTCTTACTGGGCCTTTGTTGGCGCCATTATTGGGCCTCTCAGGGTCCATTACCTTCATGGCACGTATTACGAGGAATCCTCCCCCATTAATGTTTATTGAATATTTTATCTATTATTCACCGTTTATACCCATATCCGGACACCGGCTTCTTCTGTCCGATACACTGGCCTGCGGTGTTCAGGCATCCCTGTGAGTCATATCAGTCATCTAACTGAGGTCATCCGAACTCATTCAGTCCCTTTTCAAATACCGATAAATTTCCCTATCGGATACCCGGAGGCCTCACACTCCTGTCTGGATTTTCTGATTTGTGAATAACTTTTTCTACAGGCCTCCTATCGGTATTCTGTCAGTTTCCTAAGATCCGCCCCATAAGGACGCATCATCCTGTATTTTCTCACCTAGATCTGAAATCTAGGATATCCGGTATGAATTTTTATAACTTTTGGACGATCAGTCCATTTCTGGCTATCTGGAGTCTTCAAAAATTCCTGTATTAAGCCAGATTACCGAGCGTCACTTGCTCTCTCTACCAGTGAAATCTGGGACTAAAATACTTTCGGACAGTCAAACCACTTTCGGCCTGACTTTCTTTAATTACACTTTAGCCCCAAGGAACTTTTCTTCTTTTCAATTAAGTCCCTTTTTATTTAGCTAAAATTACACTTAAGGACCCCACCTTTTTGTCTACTTTTCCTTTTTGGCTTTATACTTTCCATAATTGCACTTAAACCCCTTCATTTTCTTTCTTTTGCAATTTAATCTCTTTCTTTGCATAAATGGCCATCATATCTCTAGAGACTTTCATTATATCGGTCCCTGGACTTATTTGCAGTTTAATCCCTAAAAACCCTCTATATGTTTCGGGGACTTCTGCTCAAAGGGATATTCCTCACATTCCTCATTTTGAACCTAGGTGAACTGTCCCGATTCTGTAGGTTAAAGACTTAACTCATCTTTAAATCCTGAAGGACTTAGCTCATCCCTCGGATTCCTACAAAATACAGGTGAGTGATCCGCCCATATCAGATTACTACCTTGGGACTACGGGTTTAGCAGCCTGCCCATATCAGACTACTTCCCAGTTCTCCTAGACCAAAAATCGGGATGTTACAAGGCTTATACTCATACTCTTATAGCACAAAGACCGTCCGTTGTGGGTCCGCATAAGGGCAAGGGTGGCACGTGCCCCTAAGGAAAGTCCCATGACACTAAAAGAACATTTATTAAATAAAAATAAAACTTACATAAAGTTGGTATCAAAGCTAGAAGGTGAAGTACAGATGTGGTAAATAAATCTGGATCTATCTTTATGATATCTGGATAATTGTTGAGCTTGTTAGTATGATACGACTGTCATACATTGATAGCACGCCAAGTATAGGCTAAATTTATTATACATGAGTCCATCCGTACGAAATTGGACCGTAAGACCTGACGAACTGAGGTAGGTGGAACATCGTAAGCAGTAGTGTATAATAAATTTAGTACATGTACACACTAGAGTGGTGGCGTTGGCTAGATTTATGGCTAGTCAGATACTATCATACTAACCACCTAACAATTTCTCTAGATCTAAAAAGACCGGTAAATTTTTATTCATCATACTACTACAGATCCAGAAGGTAAAGATACTAACGCAAGGGAGAATTATAATTATTGAGTTTTCCTTCTACTTTTCTCTTTTCTTATTTTTTGTTCTTATATGCACTTCTTACTTTGTACTTTTTACTTCCTGCTTTATTATTTTCTTGTTGCTTTTATTTATTCTGTTCATTTATTTTATGTTATTTATTTTTTAGTTATATCTTTATTCTGTTCCTTTTCCTTTAACCGAGGTTGTGGAAATTCTTCATCCACTTCTTCATCAAACAATGAGGAATTAAACGCTATGTAACAAGCTCTTCAAATAAAAGAATTTTTAAAGAAGATTTTTTTTTTCAAAACATAAATCAAAATATTGACAATTGGACTTTGCCTCCAGTTGCCACAAACGCACTTTATGTGCAAACTAAGGACAGAAGATGGTTCTATAAGTTTGATTATATAATCAGAACGGTAGAAGAATCAGTTTCTGTCCAACTTGAAAGAGAAGATTTTTTCCTTCTCTATAAAAAGTCAATTGAACGACACTTAAAAGAATATAATTTCTTACACATAGGCTGCGTTCAAAATGTGATTAAACCACTCTTTCGTAAAGGTTTGAATGTATCGTGTTTAGTTTGTCTTTTAGACACTAGACATAATATGTTTCAGGATACTGCTTTGGCAATAGTAGAAACTGACCTTCACACTGGACTTGTTTATTTTAATTGCTATCCTGACAGGATGGTTGAATTAAAAGATGAACATGTCCTTAAGTGTCTCAAACTTAAAATCAAATTAAATGGTTTGAACATGAAGGCATGATCTATACCTGCTACCCTGATTTACAGGATACAGTATAAGGTCTCAAACACTTTAACTTCTTTTGTTCAAGTTCTTTTTGAAAATTTCTTAACTGATTTTAAAAACGTTAATTTAACAATCCCAAAAATAATTATGTGGGAAAACGTTGAATTACCAAAGAATGAGTTATGGAAAAGGCTACACAACTAACACCAGAACCTATTTCACAAGTGAGTAGAATCACACAAACTTCTGATAGATCTGTCATGTTATCCTTTGATAGATCTAGAAGATCCTTTTCTCAAACTAATAGAAGTGAACCTTCAATATATAAAGATTGTAGGTCTATTAAAATAGAATCATCTCGATTCTCGTTCTTCAATTCCTAGACTGCTTTCTGTCATATATGGAATGGCAATTGACACACCAATGGTAGTTACCCAACCACAAACAGCTACCAAGGTTTCCTTCTAAGGAATAGATAACTCGGCAAGCATTCCACAAATAGTGTATGGAAGAGATGAAGATTCAAGATCGATTGAATCTCCAACTTATTCATCACTCGAAATTGGTGTCATTGAAAATGATTTTCAAATTGATAAACAAACTTTACAAAAATAGTTTTATTTTGAAGAATATATTCTCTAGAGAATATGGTTTTTAGAAAACTTCAAAGGATCTAGTAAAAAACAAATTTAAGAAAAATTCTACAGATTCCTTGAAAGAGCTCAAGTGAATATTCCATGTTTCGATTGGTTTAGTGAATATGCTAAAACTACAAAAATGGATTATCCATTTATCCAAACCATTGATGTTATTAAATAATGGAAAAGTTCTAAAAGAGAAAATATCTCTTTTGAATTTCTTCCTAGCAAAACATTGCATATTCCTCAAACAAAGGATGATCAAGGTCAACTTGTGTTTGCTGCACCTTTTAGATTTAAAAACGTTGATCAACCCATTGACTCAACAGACATAAAAAGATTGTTGAACAAAATAATTATACTAATTTGTTTTTATAGCAATTAGGTGATCATTTTGCTCAATCATCAAATAATGTTTCAGAACAATCTAAACCTAGGATTGAAACCCCAATTTTTAAACCGTTTCAGCTTAGTCCACAGATAAAATATGAAATATACAACCAAAACAAATCCAATTTGATTGATAGGATCAATAAAAGAATTCACCAAATAGCTCAAATCATGACTGTTCCAGAGTCACCACAAGAAGAGTTAACTTTATCCAAGCAATTAGCTAATATAGATGAAGCTTCCGAAATAGATTCTTCTGAATCACAATTCTAAATCAACCAACAACACTGGAAACAACCCTCCAAACTGTATTACCCTAGGGTCAGCCCTCCATATATTCTGGTTGAAGAAAGAATTAACCAAAAACTCAAATCCTGTAGTGGAGGAAACATTTATGAATGGAATATAGATGGTCAAAACGAAGTCAGTATCCTCTAAATGATGCAGCAGATGATAATGTTGTGTACTGCATATCAAATCCAAAACAATTATACAGATGAACAAATAACTAATCTTTTAGTATTCAGTTTTATTGGACAATTAAAAAATTGGTGGGATCATTATCTTACTCCAGAAGATAAGCAAACTATTTTTTTCATCTGTACAAACTGAGTATAATGGAACACCAATTTTGTACAATGGTGAACCTTGTCCAAATTCTGTACAAACTTTAATTTTTACAATTATTAAACATTTTGTTGGTGATCCATCTATTTGGAAAGATAGATCAGCTGAATTACTGTCAAATCTTAAGTGCAGAACCTTATCTGGTTTTATATGGTATATGGATACTTTTCTTACTTGAGTTCTCACAAGAGATGATGCCAAACAATCATTTTGGAAAGAAAAATTCCTAACTGGATTACCTAAATCTCCAGGTGATGAAGTTAGAGAAAAAATTAAAAATCAAAATAGTGGCATAATTCCTTATGAGCACTTGACATATGGAGAATTAAACTCTTATGTTCAAAAAAATGCCTTTAAAATTTGTCAAGATGATAGCATCCAACATCAACTGGCTAAAGAAAAAGTCGTAGACCGCAGAGTTGGAAACTTTTTGTGAACAATTTGGTCTTCTAGCTTGTAAACAAACCAAGAAACATAGAAAACTTTCCTACCATAAAAAGAAAAAAACATGTCTAGCAAAGGTATAACCAGAACACACCTCCCCGTTGACTAAAATAGGAATTTAAATCCAAATCTAAGGTCAATTTTCCTAAACAAAACAAGGTTAAATGCTTTAAATGTGAAAAACTAGGCCATATTTCAAAATATTGTGCCTTGAGAAGAAAACTTAAGAAGATTAGGTGTACTGATGAACATCTTCTTGAACAAATAAACAATCTTTTGATAAAAGAAACTTCTAGTTCAGAGACTGAAAGTGATTTTTCTGAGGATATTCAAAATATTCAAAATGATGATATCCCAGAATCTTCATCTTCAATCAATATTATTTCGAAAGAACAATATTTACTTCTTGATATTGTTGATAAACTTCTAGATTCTGAAAAAGGAGAATACTTGTTTAAGTTTAGGGAGTTGGTTAATCAAAACCCTTCTTCAAAACCTAAACTATCTTTCCCTACCAACAAATATAATTTGACAGATATTTTAAACAAATTTCAACATTCTTTTAAACCAACAACCCTCAAGGATCTTCACCAAGAGTTAAATAACCTTAAGGTTGAAGTACGCCTAATTAAACTTCAACAAGAAACACATGCAGTAGCTATATCTCAAATCTAAGATATACAACTTACATCCAAAATTGAAAAGGATCTTGAAATAGCACCTTGCGGAGAGGATGAGGAAGATAAAACTTTCTTAAACCTAATTTTAAGAATTTCTATTCAAAAATTTTATATCCATGTTAAGATAATTATTCATGATAATTTTATCTTGGAGCAAACTGTCTTATTTGACACAGGAGCTGATTCTAATTGTTTTAATGAAGGAATCATTCCTACAAAATTCTTTGAAAAAATGACCAAAAGGTTTAATGGCGTCAATGGCTCGCGCTTAGATGTCAAATATAAAGTTTCAAAAGTAGTTGTTGAAAACGAAGAATTGAGACTTGAAACTCTGTTTATATTAGTCAAGAATATGGGAACCCAGATCATTCTTGGAGTGCCTTTTAGAAGGTTATTATTCCTTTATATGACTGATGAAAATGGAATTTCAAAAGAATATTTGGGTAAAATAATTGTTTCCTTTTACTCAAAAACCCAAAATCAAATAACTCAATCTTTTGGTTTCCAAACAACAACAGATAAATTTTTTAAAAGAAGAGATTTCTTTTCAGCATTTAGAAAGGCAATTGTGTCAAAAAGATGTTTAAAAAAAATTCAAAACTCTCTTGAACAAATTCACCAAACTATTTGTTCAGATTTACCAAATACTTTTTGGAAAAGAAAATAACATATGGTAATTAATTATAAACCCAAAATCAAATAACTCAATCTTTTGGTTTCCAAACAACAACAGATAAATTTTTTAAAAGAAGAGATTTCTTTTCAGCATTTAGAAAGGCAATTGTGTCAAAAAGATTTTTAAAAAAAATTCAAAACTCTCTTGAACCAATTCACCAAACTATTTGTTCAGATTTACCAAATGCTTTTTGGAAAAGAAAATAACATATGGTAGATTTACCATATGAAAAAGATTTTTTTAAAAAGAAAATACTAACAAAGGCTAGGCCCATCCAAATGAGCCCGGAGTTTTTGGAAACTTGCAAAAGGGAGATTCAAGATCTCTTAAACAAAATTAATTCGCAAATCAAGAAGCCCATGGTTTTGTGCTGCATTTTATATAAATAAAAATGCCGAGATTAAACGTGGTGCTCCCAGACTTGTAATTAATTATAAACCTTTAAACAAAGCATTGCAAGGGATCATATACCCAATCCCAAATAAATCTGATTTATTAAAACGTTTGTATTCTGCAATTTTTTTTTTCAAAATTTGATATGAAATCTGGTTTTTGGCAAATACAAATTTTTAAAAACGATAGGCATAAAATTGCTTTTACTATACTATTTGGCCATTAAATGTTATGCATTTTGGTTTGAAAAATGATCCTTCTGTATTCCAGGGGATTATGAATGAGATTTTAAATGATCATAGTCAATATATTATTGTTTACATAGATGATGTATTAGTTTATAGTTATTTTATAGATCAACATTTTAAACATATCTTCAAATTTATTAAGCTTGAAGAAACAAATGGTTTAGTAGTCTCTAAATATAAAATTAGTTTATTTCAAACTAAGATAAGGTCTTTGGTTCATTGGATATATCAAGGATCAATTACACCAATTGAAAGAGCAATTCAATTTGCTTATAAATTCCTCGATCAAATAATTGATAAAACACAACTTCAAAGATTTTTGGGATGTTTAAACTATGTTAAAAATTTTATTCCTCATCTTACAACTTCATTAAACCGCTTCATCAGCGACTCAAGAATAGTCCGCCTCCTTGGATTGATCTTCATTCAAATATTGTTAAGCAGATCAAATCCCAGGTTAAGGAATTTCCTTCCTTTAGCCTTCCTGATCCAACTGCTTATATAATTGTTAAAACTGATGCCAGTGATATAGGTTACGGAGGTATTCTTAAACAAAGAATTGATGGAAAAGAGAGTTGTTTTTTTACATCAAAAATTGGAATAGTACTCAACAAAACTATTCTACCATAAAATTTTTTTGGCAATTGTGTTATGCATTTCAAAATTTTAATCTGATTTATTAAACCAAAGATTTTTACTTCATATTGATTGTAAATCAGCAAAGGATGTTTTATAAAAAGATGTTAAAAATCTTGCATCAAAATAAGTTTTTGCTAGATGGCAAGCTATTTTAAGTATTTTTTATTTTGAAATTGATTTTATCAAAGGAACTTCAAATTTCCTTCCAGATTTTTACCCGTGAGTTTTTACAGGGTAGGTAGAAGTGCCGAGAAAAAAGAAGTCTGGTGAAGACGAAAAATAAAAGGGTATACTTCAGGATACCTAAAGTCAAATAGTTTCAAGTAATGAACTTGAAGCCATCATTTAAGCGGTGACGAAACAATACGGGAACCCATCAGGAACCCAAAAAACTCCATCTGGATCTTCATTCCAGAAACCCCAAACAAAACCAAAGTTAGCTACTCCTTCTGGGTCATCAACCCAGCCCATCTAAACAAGAGCATCTTCTGAAAAGACCTTGGCATCATATGCCCAGAGTTATGCCTAGAAGATACTCCCAAAAACTTCGCCTAAAAATTGTCTCTCCCTCCAATTCCGCAGAAGGTATTAACAAAAAACCAATATGATTTGTTAGACCAACAACCTAAGGTTTTGCAAATCAATCCATCTCAAAACAAGATAGTTTCTGCTTCTATCACACCAAAAATGGACACTCCTACCTTTCCAAAATCATATAGGGCTATGAATATTGTCCAAATAGAACTGAAATTCTATCATAAAAACCCAAACCAAGTGGCTGTAAATGTTTTCCCTAAAGGATTCTATTTTCGGCCCAAATAGTTAAACAAAACGAGAGAATATTATGAATTAATATTGATTTATTCTGAGTCAGCAGTAATCAAGAAAAATGCTGACAAAACATGAGTCTTTAATGACTCATTCTACTTTCCAAATACTGAAAGTCTTTACTCCATCCTAGTGGGGATAAGATTTGCATAAAATTAAAACTTTTGGGATAAACTTTGATCCTATAGGATATAATTATTGGGACTATGTTGATGCATAGTACTATGTATTTTGGGATCAGAATAAACTTTTCAAACATACTTGGTTCATTTATTTCAAAATCAAGTATACTTTCCTCAATGGTTCAAACACTGGTGGAATTTTTTTGGACCAATACTAGAAATGTTTCCCCCATCAGTAGTTCAAGCTTTTGAGCTTTTTAAGCAAAAGTTCAACATTGAAGAAATT
The DNA here is from genome assembly GCA_037074615.1 of Leucaena leucocephala. Classification (NCBI taxonomy): domain Eukaryota; kingdom Viridiplantae; phylum Streptophyta; class Magnoliopsida; order Fabales; family Fabaceae; genus Leucaena; species Leucaena leucocephala. The sequence continues at coordinate 16,386,371 of CM073522.1, forward strand.
TTTTTCCTATTTAACTTTACTACTTTTCAAACTTATCTATATCCTGGATTTTTTCATGAAGTTACAGGTTTTCCAACACAGAAGGATCTAGATTCCTACCAATATTGCAAAGACTTCCATGTATAAAATGGTGGGCGAAATTTGATCTTTCTTGAATAAACACATAAGCAGTTGAGAGATGATTTAAACAAAATCCCTAGAATCTTTGTATAATAGAACAAAGTACGTTCCTAAATCAAAAGTCAAGGGTACAAGCTACCATTGCCCCAACAAACGATAAGGTTAGCTTTATCAAACAACTGAGTTCCATGCTCTAACTCCTTTAGCAACATGAGCAAACTCCTTCTACGAGTTAGAGAAGTTCTACTCCAGCATCAGAAAAAGATGATGAAGAAGAAGAATTCTTCATTGATTTAAATGAAGACTAAACTATCTGAAGACTTAGTTTGATCGAGCAATCTGTCCTAAGTTTTTTTTAGTAAAATTGTAAAAGGTACTGTAAAATAATTAAAGCAGTATTATTTAAACAGTGAGTCACTATAGTGTCGGCATTGTATCCAGCACTCTAAACCATAAATAAAATTAGGGTAACTGAAAAATAACATTACGGGGTATTGGATATAATTGAGAAATAATATTAGGGAGCTGGATGCAATTGAGAAATAACATCATGTGTTTAGAATGCCACTTAATTACTTCTAAACAAAATAAATTGAGATAAACGTCTATATTTAAAATTAAATAGGCATAATATGCACCCAAAGTTAATAATCTTACTCTAATTACATGTAAATTATAATGGCATGGGTCAAAAATCCAGGGTGTGGCTGGTTGGTTAATTCCAAGTCAAATCCGTTGCCAAGATAATAAAGAAACTATAATTAAAAGATGCTTTACGATTGGACCTACTTGCTTGTTGGACAACCTAAAAAAAAGAGGGAGAATTGAATATAAGTTCTATGTGAGAAATTAAGTTGTAAAAATGTCCTATGAAATAGTAAAATTATTGTCAAATTTTATGGGACTTGAGATTAATTTTTTCTAATTGTGAAAATATATAACTGTCCCTTGAGACTTAAATTTTTTCTTTTCCCTTTCATTAGCATCAAGAATCTATTCTCTCTTCGTTCCCCTCCCTCAATCTCCTCCTCGTCTCTTCTTGTCTCTCTACAATCTTTTTGCTCAGATTCTCTTGCCGTCGGAGACGCCCCTGCCATAGATCCCGGTCATATCTCTTCCTTCCCCTCTCTTTGTTTTGTGTAGCCGTGGCTCTACAGGAAATGGTGTACTTTCTTGAGTTTGGTTTTCATCTGTATTCGGAGCAAGAACCCTAATTTCTATAATATTAGATAGTGGCGACTCAATTGCTTCCTTTTTTTAGCATGTCTTTTTTTCGTCCCTATGAGGAGACAACGTCTTCCCCATAAGATATCATTGAAATGGCAGCTGTCATGGGATCCAAGTCTATGACTAGTTCTTCAAATATAAGTTTAGGAGCTTTGAACAGGTCTCCTTATGCTGCCAAATCAAAATACTCTGACATGGTAGAAGACTGAGCAAGGTCACTCTACATTACACAAAATAAAGGTCATGCTTCACCAAAATAAAGAAACCATTTCCTGGCTTGCCATTACCAAAAAGTGAGTTTAGGATGTTTGAGCTCAATGGACCTGAATCAAACATACCTGTCAATGGGTGGAAAAATAACAAGTTGATATGTAAAATATATATAAACAATTTAAGTAGTTTTATTATTTTATTAGAATTAGTATTAGGTATTATGTGATATTAGGATTATATATCATAATATATATATTATGATATATTAGGATTAGATATTATAGTATATATCATGATTAGATATTATAATATATTAGTATTAGATATTTAATTAGAATTAGGATTACCCATCACTTATAAATAAGAGTGATCATTAGTCTTATTAGAAGATATTTTGATTATGATGTGAACCCTTGAGTATTCAGTATAATTCCAGTTTCTCTTCTATTCTCTTTCTATTCTTCTCGATTTCCCTTTTCTTTCTACAATTACATAACAGTGGTATCAGAGCAGTCGTTCCTCGGCTACTTACAAGAATTAATAACAAAATGAGCATGGATATAGAACGGTGTCTTCAGAATATGGCAAGGAATCTTGACAGGATGAGCATGGATATAGAGCGACGTTTTCAGAATATGGTAAGGAATCTTGACAGGATGAGCGTCCGTCTGCAGAAAACTCAGTCGATAAAGAAAGATGTGGCAGAGTCACCGAAAATATTGCAAAAGGAAAAAGATATTTCTGGTAATCAAGAAGAGTGCCCGGCAGTTCAAGAAGATGAGTCTTCCCTTTTGGCACCCATTGATGAGCAAAAAGATATGCAAGAAAATCCCAAGAACTCTAACTAGACTCAAGATTCTAATGCGATGCAGATAACAATTCAAGAAGAGTTCAAAATTCAGCCTATCATTCTCCAAGATGCAAAAAGTTTAGCACGTTCAAAGGAGATCAATTTTCAGAGCACAACTGATGATTTACAGGAATCTTCACACATAACTTGTAAAAAGAAAATGATGAAACCAAAGTTTAGAATTGATGGATCATCAAGTCTCAATTGTTGTGAGGGATTTAAGAGTGCACTTTGCAACATGTCTTCAAATTTAGCATCGATAATGTTGGCGATCTCAAATCTCCTATTCCAGATTTGGTTCAAAGGAGAATTGATTAAAATGCTTCTTGGCTCTAATTTAGTACCGTTCTTGGTACTTGACCCTTGGGGACAAGGGTCTTTTGGGGAGGGAGTATTGATATGTAAAATATATATAAACAATTTAAGTAGTTTTATTATTTTATTAGAATTAGTATTAGGTATTATGTGATATTAGGATTATATATCATAATATATATATTATGATATATTAGGATTAGATATTATAGTATATATCATGATTAGATATTATAATATATTAGTATTAGATATTTAATTAGAATTAGGATTACCCATCACTTATAAATAAGGGTGATCATTAGTCTTATTAGAAGATGTTTTGATTATGATGTGAACCCTTGAGTATTCAGTATAATTCCAGTTTCTCTTCTATTCTCTTTCTATTCTTCTCGATTTCCCTTTTCTTTCTACAATTACATAACACAAGTCCACCTCAAAAGAATAATAACTCCATTGTGAAGAAATAACAATTTAGACATAGTTGTTCTCAGGAATTTGGGACTCCCAAAATGCATTGGGTATGCCACCTCAACACTTGGAAAGAACAAAAAAAATGACTCTAGGTAGAAAAATAATAAGTCCACCTCAAAGGAATAACAATTCTATCTTGAAGGAATAACAACATAGACATTGTAACAGTGTGTGAAACAATAACAATTGTTGATTGTAGGTGGAATGAACCAAACAGACCTTAATTGTAGGTGGAAAAATAACAACTTCATCACCAAGAAATAACAATTCAATCAGGAAGGAATAACATGACTATGAGTAGGAAATAACAACTTCATCTCAAAGGAATAACAACTAAGGCATAATTCTTCCCAAAACAATATGACTCTAGCTAGGAAAATAACCATAGTCATTTTTTTAGCTCATTCCATGTGTTGTGTTGGCGTGCCTATTGCTTGTTATTCTTTTGAGGTGTAGTTATTATTTTCCTATCCAGATTCATATTATTCCTTCACGATGGATTTGTTATTTCTTAGTGGTGCAGTTGTTATTGTTCTACCCAGAGTCAGATTTGTTTTGTTCATTTAAGGTCTTGGGCAGGCGTGAACAATGCGTTTTGGGTCTCCCAAATATATGGGGAAAAATGTGCCCAAGTTATTATTAATTTACCATAGAGTTATTATTCCTTCATGATAGAGTTGTTATTTTTCTTCCCAGTTGCATGTTTTTTGTTCATTCCAACTATGAATAAAAGTGCCTAAGTTGTTATTTCTTCACTATGGCGTTGCCATTTCTTCATATTTGAATTGTTGTTTTGGTTCATTCATGGGAAAAAATATACCCAAACTGTTATTCTTTCGCGACGTAGTTGTTATTTTCTAGTAGTAGAGTTATTATTTTTTTCACCCAGATGTGTCCAGTGCATTTTATGTGCCCAAGTTGTTATTCATTTACCATGCAGTTGTTATTTTCTAATAGTAGAGTTGTTATTTTTTCTCCCAGACTCACATTTTGTATGGTTCATTCTAGGTGTGGGATGGCGTTACCAATGCCTTTTGTGACTAGTTATTTTTTCATAAACATGTTGTCATTCCTTATGTTTCAGTCATTATGGCATCACTGTCTAGAAAAAATATGGGTGAAGTATTAATTAGGTGTCAAATTCCCTGTCTAATTAAGCAATGAAACAGTATACCATATGATTAAACAATATTAAATTCTTTTATTAACAATATAAAAATACTATATTTTTTAAATTTGTTTGATGACACGATTTGTTAGCAATTGGGGCACTACTTCCTTCTTGAACAGCCGACATATGTATGGAGTTCAAAATGCAGTCCATTCTTCTTGGACCTCTCGTTTTGATTTCATAAGTGATGGAGACAACATTATATTTACGTTCTGGTACTCTGGGAGATACCTGCTTTGAGTGGAATTTACTACTAGAGTGATTATTCGCTTAAATGCTGGCTTTTTGGGGAGATTGGCTATCACATGGCAAACTTGGTTCCCAAAAAATTGGACCTGCCAAAAGTTCACCATGAAGTCATTAAATAGATGAGAATTAAAGCGATGTTGGAAGGAAAGTGAAGTGTCTGATAACCAAAACTTACCTCAATTTACCAAGATATGTGCTGCTAGCTTGAGAAAAATCATCTGCAATAAAGGATATAACAAACTCTCTGGATGTTAGTTTTCTTATCTTCTTTGCAGCTAATAACAACTTGGCTCTCTCATTTTCCACTGTATTTTGAAATCAAAACCAAATTTCCTCAAACATTAATTCAAAAAATTCAATAAGGTCAATATCATGAAAACAATAACAACAATAATAAAGTATTATCCTATTAAGTGGGGAAAGAGTAATATCATGATGCTCAATATCAGAGAAAGAGTAAAAAAAAAATAAAAGTCAACTCCAATTTTTGACCCAGTCAACAAGTTTTAAATTTCATCTAAATTATGAAACACATCAAGCAAAGCAAAGTGTATTATGCTCCTAATGTATCAACACAAAATGGTATGCTTATAAAGTACAAAGGAATCAATTTAAGGACAGACTGATGAAGATGGATGCGTAATCTAAAAATGAATGAGGATGATGACAATTGTATCCCTATTTTGACGCTCAAAATATAAAGAAACCCACATGTTACAAAGAAGTAATTCACAATTTAACATTCACAGTCATAAATTTAACATTCATAATATAAGTATTGGTGCATCACGAGGACCGAGCTACCTAATCCATAAAGAAAAGATAACATAAGAAACAGAAAAACCTCGAGGGTAAATAATAAAAAGGATTGGGCTAGAACCAGGGGAAATAGTTCACTACCTACTTGACTGAGACAGGAAGTGTGAGTCTCCCACATTGCTCAGGAGTCTTGACAATTTCCTTTGTAATGTCTCTCCATGATTTACATACTGAAGCACAGGAAACAATGACAGCCCGTGCAAGCCATGTTGTCTCACTTTCTTCCACCCTCTTTATAATATTCAAAAGCAGTTCTAGAGGTAGATTTGCCCATTGTCTTTGTTGAATGGAATCAATTGGAGGTACAGTAACATCTGGAGCAATATGTGATTTTGCTTTTCGACTATGCCATTGCCTACATTTTGCACCTTGCTTTGACATGTTGCTCATTCCATCTCTCATTTCCTTTAGGTTCACGAATAATGCTTTTCAATGACATGCTTGCACATCATATCAATTTCCCTTCCAATACAAAACTGCACCAACCAAAATAGAATTGGAATACTTCTCTATTGTGGGATTGAGGACATAGCACTTGCTCTGTTATTTGGTTTAACTTTTAGAAAATCTCTTATGGAGAATAAGTTATTTAAAGCTTTTATCAAGATTATCTGCCTCAAATTCAGCCTAAACAAAAACAAAGGTGCATATAATTCTCGCAAATTTACAAGTTCTCTATTATTTTAATCAAAGTCATATCAAATAATATGTAAAACGATCCATAATATGATCATCAATTTTATAATTGGTTGCGATATCATAATTGTTTTATTCTATGATCTTTTTTCTTTCGTACTATTAAATATTCAATTATCTTTAGTTAATACCTCTTTTTTTCTATCTTACAAAATACCACTTTATACGAATCTATATATACCCATATGCCTTATGATGTTCTAAAATTATACATAAAACAAAGTACAGTAATGTAGAACATATCCCTACAGAATATTGCCTAACAAAGAAACATTTAAATACACATCAAATAAAACAAATACACAACAAATATGATTTGTACATCAAATGGTTCAATAATTGTATATCACATATACCTTCTACAATTGTGTATGGCATAGCCATGCAATTTAGATACATTTCACAATGAATTCAACAACAAATATGAAATGCTTTATTTATGCTAAAGTATGCATTTGGTTCTTTACATTTATATGAAATTTTATTTTGATCTTTTAAATTTATAAAATGTATTTTAAATCTTTTAAACTTGACAATGTTAACTTCATTTAACAGAAAATGATGATTCACCAAATTTAAGTAAGGACTATACAATTAAACGCTAAAAAACCATATTTATATTTTAATTCTTCTGAAATCGTGTTATGTTTTATATTAAGGAATTAAAATTTAGATATACTTTGTTAGTATTTAATTGTTAAGTCATCATTTTAAAGTCGTTAAGTCAACATTGTTAGTAAGATCAATGGTGTTAAATTTAAAGGACTAAAAATATAATTTTTAAGTTTCAGGGGCTAAAATAAAACTTGATACGACATAAAAGATCAAATGTATAATTTACCTTTATTTTAGTATTGTTATAAAAATGATAAAGTTGGGAAAGTAGAAAAGAGAATAACAAGACAAGCGATTGGGAGAGAAAGATTATTCACTTGTAAATCCTAATGTCTTGTAGATAACTTCTATTTATAGGCCTCCAACTATTAAAGTCTAGGCTTATAAGGTCATAAAGAAATAAAGGAGAATGTAATGACATTAACCATGAGAAACTCCTCCTAAGTTATTTGTTGTGGAGGTTATGTGTTTAGGACATTCAAGGACAAAGAATCCTAAGGGCTGGAGGTTATGGATATCCACTCATGCAATATTCATAATGTTCCCATTTGGATATCCATAACAAATAATGTGTGTCATTAAAACCTTACTAAGAAAAACCATTGGGACAAAAATCTAGTGAAGGAAAAAGAGTACACCCGATACTAATTAAGGCTGCCTCATTAAAAACTTTTTAGAAAAACCTAGTGGGAAAGAAACCGTAAAAAGCAAGAGTACAACAAATACTTCATTCCACAATTTTTGATGGACCACTTTTATCTTTTTTTTGCCCTTCATTATGTTTCTTTTTCTGGTGGGTATTAGGATTATAATTGTTACTTCCACCACCATGATGACGATAATTGCCCCGTCCCCTACCACAGCCACGATTACGATTGTGACCACGACCATGGGCATGGTAATTATTACGTCCAGTCACATTCGCTTTAGGGAATAGAGCTGACCTAGTGGGATAGATCTCATGATTAAACTCTCTTATGATATTATTGTTGCAAGAGAACATTTGAAGCATGAAATGTTGAAAAAAAAATTCTAATAAGTCCTCATCAGTAATATTTTTCATCACAAAATTTTAATTGAGAACTTATTTTAAAAATAGTTGAATTATATTCAGTTATAGAATTGAAATATTGTAGCCTCAAATGCAACCATTCATAACGAGTTTTGGGCAAAATTACCTTTTTGTGTGATCATACCATTCTTTCAAATTATTCCACAATTATAACGAATCTTTCATTGTTAGGTATTAGTTTTAAGCCCTTCATGTAAATAGTGGCTAAGAAAAATTATGGCATTAGCCTTATCTTGATTGCCTGTTTCATTTCTAATTAAAATAACATTTTCTATACCTTTAACATCTATATTGATTTCAGTATCTAAACCCTAAAACATATTTTTTTTTCCGAAATATCAAGAGCGGTAAACTCAAGTTTAGTAAGATTGATCATAGATCAAACTAAAATAATAATAATAACAATAATTAGACTTATGATAACAATTAATGGGGAGAAAATAAAGTACTATGAAAATAAAAAATATAAATTTAATAAACATTATATATCCAAAATAAACATAAATATAAATTCAATAAACGTAACAAAATATAAACAACATAAAAAAATAAAAAAAATAAACGTAATAAAAATAGTAACATAAGCAAGTAAATAAACAACACAAATAAAATAAACAACATAAACAATATATTGCTACTAAACGTAACAAAATCAATTAAATAAAATAAATAAAGAAACATATATAAATATAAACAACATAAATAATGTGTTACAATGCACAGTAGAAATAGAAATAACATAAATCTAATTTATTAAATGGTAACACAGTATAAACAATTTATAATATAAATAAATATATATTACAAAATTGTAGCAACAAATATATAGAATAATACAGAGAAAATAAATAAATATATTGAAATATAAATTAATTAATATATGGGGAGGGGAATTGGAAATGTAAATAAATTTATATATAACACACAAAAATTTAAATAAGGACAAAAATGATACTAGAATAGAATAAATTAAATAAATTCAATCTCATAATTAAATATAAAGAACAAATACACTCATAATCATATAAATCACATTATATGGTCAAATATAATATAATTGTGTACTAATTATATGAACAACATATATATAAATAGAGAATCAATTATAATGCTATGACAATATATCAAAAGAAAAGTAGAACAACATAATATTTTGCATAAGAATAAAATAGAATAAAAATAATCCATATATGACCACAAAATTAGAATGGATTTAAAAGAACAACATAATAAATAATAATATAATATGTAACAAATGTATAGAAAATAAAATTTGTGCATGATAATTAGGTAAAGGGATAGTTGTGTAATTGGGTAAAGGAAAAGATTATATACTACGGAACACATTAATAGAGTATATGATAAAGAAAAGAAAGAATACATGATAATTAGATAAAGAGAAAACTAATAATATTTGTGTATAATTGAACATGACAATGCATGAATTTACAATAAGCTTATACCTCAAATTTTCAAAATAATATCATACTAATAACGTGTTATAAAAATGATAAAATTGGAGAGTAGAAAAGAGAATAACAAAGCAAGAGATTGGGAGAGAAAATAAGAGAGAATTTCTTATTCATTTGTAAGTCTTAGTGTTTTGCATATGACCTCTATTTATAGGCCTCTAACTATTAAAATCTAGGATTAAGGTTATAAAGAAATAAAAGAGAATATAATGGCATTAACCATGAGAAATGGCAGTGTTTCTATTCTAAATGGACATATAAAACAGTTTATAAAAGATAAGAACTTCCATATTACATTGCGTCACAATTGTTTCTCTTCGTTGAATTTGATTGAGTTAGAAGATGAGAATAGTTCTGAGGCTGAAGTAATAAGAAGTTTTGAACAAAAAAATTGAGGCAGTCGAACGAGTTCTTGAGGAATCTTTACCTTTAAAAAAATTGAAAAGAGTTTCTTTGCAGCTAATTATTGTTACAGGTTTTAGTTTAATAAGAGTAAATCAAAATTCAAAAAAGGATGCATGTATATGAACATAAAAACCCAATCAATTTCTCAACTGGTGTCTAAATATAAGAATCGAACCTCCAAAAACATTCTTACCCAGATATAGAAGAATAAAAATGGGATCAAAGAAGATAAGAAATCAAAATGCACAAATGTTCATATTGCACAAAATCGATTTAAAATACTTTCGAAAACCAGATCTTAAAATTTGTGGCTGTTCAATGAAACCCACTCTTCAAATTGAACCAAAAGCTTCACCAACGGCTCCTCATCGAACATAGAAGAAGGAAGAAGAGAGCAAATCGAAAATGGCGACCACGAGTGAGAGCGACTACATTGAGACAGAGGCAGAGGATGGGGTTTCTTCTGTGTCTCCTTATCGTCTTACCATTAGAGCCTATTATCACCAAGCATGGTAATCCCTATACGTCGAAGTGCCTCGCCAGCTTCTTCATCTTCCTGTCTCTGTACGACAAGTCAACAACCCAGTCGACGGCGATGACAGCGACGGTGCCAAAACTTCTACAGCAAATATAGTTGGCAAGTTGACAATGACATTGGTATGGGCACGAAAGACAATCTTCAGACAGAGAGGAGAGCTGCGTGCACGCAGGATATAATTGTCCTAGATTTTGGCGTCTCTTTAAAAAATTCTGATTTGGAGGGACGCAAAATTTGAAGGATGAACGCCAAAATTTTGGCTCCCTCCCCTCTAAAAATTAAAAACCGAATAAGGAAAGAGATTCATTTTTCTTTCCCTTCCCTCCCCTTACTTCAAACCGAGTAGGCCCTAAGACGATAATTTGAAGAGTTGAATTGAAATCGGACAGAAAGAAATGAAATGGTAGGATCTAATCCTCATTTGTTGTTTATCACTGTGATGAGCATGGATGAAATCTAGATCATTTAAAATCTAATTTGGACAATCAAATTTAAAACTTTTCATCCATGAAAGTGATAATCATAAGACTATCTTTATTTTAAATTTTATATCTATTAAAATAAAAAAACATTTAAAGTATAAAATAAATTTAAATTAAATCTCGACTGTCAAAAATCAATCTTGACAGTCCATATTAAAGATGAGGGGAGCATGGAATATGCTCCCATCTCTTTATTGTCCCATAAATACGTCAATTCGATAGTAATATTTAAAACATGGTAAAATAAAACAAGAAATGACTTTTATAGTTACTAGACAAAATTTATTACACAAAAATTCTGATAATAATGCCACGGGGCAAAAAAATACAAATAAAGAATAAATTGACTACTCAATCACCTTTGACATCTTCTTTTGACATCTTCTGAATGAAACAAAACGTCCAAAGGACGGAATATCAAACAAGATTTTCAGGCAAAATCTAGCTTCAATTTTTTGAAAACTGGAACCTCTGTTAAGAAATTAATGGTGGGCAGGCAAACTGTTCATATTTGTGTCATAAAATAACCCATTTTCTTCTTTCTTCCTAATAGGTTGCTGCTTTCTGTTTGGGAATGTACTTTATTTTGATACCCTTCTCAGGCTTAACTCTAAGTTTGGATCTAGCACGTTCTGAAGATGCAGACAATTGGTTCTCTGCACTTGCAAGGATGCCTTGACTGTTGACATTCGAAGACGGACATACTGCCTGTTTAGGATCCTGCATCTTGTGACAGTTTGGAGGATCAGAGTCAGGTGAAAGAACCAATGTCACATGATTCAACGAAACGGCTTCTTTCCATCCTGCATGTTATTGATAATTAGACAAGAATTTAAAGACAAAGCCAATTGTGTATGGTCAGCAGTGCATGAAGTCGCAGAGCTTACTTTGTGCTAAAAAGGCTTTTGCAGCATTGCTGGATAGTTGTTGGAAGCTTCCGGGACCTGCACAGTCCTCTTGGAGGGAAGAATTTTTCTCAAAACTACTAATACTATTATCTATGTCACACAACCTTAAACAACTTTCATCTAATAAGTTTGGATCATCTCCCTTTCTGGTAATTGAATAAGCTTCTTCACCACCGTTTTGAACTGAATTTGTATCTTTTGATCCATGCCGGCAAACAGGCCTCCAAAGTTTAATTGCTAACCGATTGTTGCCATTCTGGACAGCTGACTTCTCCTGAGAACTATTCTCCTTGTTCAGATTGTCAACCATGCAGTTCTCCTGAGGTGTCACCAAATAAGTTTTTGATTGATTGCAATTATTAAGAGCAACAGATATAGACCCTATCAATAGTTGATGGTTCTTAACTTTGTCTGGTTCATTATGTGGCCTGGCTTTTAAAGTTATCCCATCAGTTACTGGTTTTGGCTTTCGGCTCCACACTTTATTACCAGTAACTATAGGAGCTGCACTTTGGTCACGGCAGGTTCCATGCCTCTTAATGACTCCAAATTTCAGAATTTGAGAATTCTGGTTTGTATGGTGACCGTTGGCTACAGTCAATTGTGATTTCAACAGTGCCTGCCGTTGAGCAACCACTGCATGTCGATAATTATTTCCTAGTGCTATCTGTCGTTCAATGTTCTGATCCCTGCCAAGATCATAGCCTGACTGAGAATTTCTCCCAGTTAAAACTTCTTTGGTGTCTGGGCTTTGAAATGGTACAAGTTGCAAAGGAACATGATCAGTAAATGTATTTTCATGATGTTCTTCGAAGTCAGATGAATCCAAAGATGCTTCAGCTGGTGATACAGACTCTACAGTGTTACTAATGTTCTCTTTAACTTCTGCCTCATCCTCATGTTTTTTTTCCCTCACCCTATGTTCTTTTTGCCTAAGCTTTTTCTGGCGTTTCTTCTCCAAAATCTCAGCTTGTCTGCGAATATAGAGAGAAAATTAAACCAAGTAAATTTTCTGCCGCAACTCTTAATGTCTTTACTGAAACAATTTGAAAGACAAATATCGTTTCTCATACATAAATACATGACAAATAATGGAGCACAAGCACATTCAAAGCTACAGAAACTATAAGGGGTAATGGAAACAAAACCATAATCAAAATAATCGCAGAAACATTAAGTCAAATTAAGAGCACTATGAGAATACTAAAAAGACTCGCCAGCATGCCCAGAAAAAAACAAGTCAAGCTTTATTTAAGTTTTATTTTTGGTAAACATGCTTTCCTAACAAGTAAAAGCAAGGAACAAATAATCAAGCACCCACCCAAGAAATGATATTAAAATAGAAGAATTCTAAAGATCAGACTAGAATATTTAATAGCAATCTTTTATCTTCAGAACAAAGACTTAAATATTTTCAAGTCCACTAGAGCCTACAAAATTGGCTGAAGCTGCTGAACATCATGATTTATAGTTACCATTAAGAACAAGTACTGGATGTCAGGATGTACCTTTTCTGAGCAGCTTCTTCTTCCTCCACCAGTAGCTTCTGCCATCTTAATGCTTCAACATCCTTGTCAGCAAGCCATGCTTTTACCTAAGAAGGAAATATATATAGATAGAATGAGGCAGTAAATGCGATTCATGATCTTTCCATCACAAATACTCTAAGAGTAGTATGGCATAATTATGGCCCATCCTCCCAGACAGAGGGAGAGTCTGATCGTAGGTTTTTTAATTCTATCATATCATATTATCATCACACCAATTAGACATGAAAGGATAGTCTATGAGAGAAATACATATATAAATCACAGCAATATATAAATTTATTTGCACAAAATAAGGGTGTTGCTAATATACAAATGTTGCTGTCTATATTCCCTCACATACTAGATCGTCCATCCCTTGATTTGATCCAGTGAACACAAGCATTATAATGCTCCAGAACTTTTTCTGCATAACAGAAACTCTGGGACACTTGTTAGAAATACATCAGAGAGTTTTACAGTTGACATGATTCCACAGATTATTCAAACAATCACACAAATATATATATGTATATATTAAACTCCCAAAACTCCATTACAAGACAGAAATTCAAAATATCATCAATTTATTGATTGTTGAAGATTGATTCATGTCTTATGTTAAAGCACTCTATTCATAACAATAGGAAGTTATGTTCTCGCCATCTTCCCCAACCCCACTCCTCATATGAACAACCATCTCATCTTATTTTTCTAAATTTATCTGGGTTACTCGTTTATCATTTCAGTAATCACATATGAAACACATCTATTGAAGGCAAAATATGTCAGAAGTTGTGCAAAAGGAAAACTTTTAACTCATGAAAAACAATTACCAAAATCTGCTCTAGCAACAAACTTGTGCAAGCAACAACGTTTTTTGGTTCAAGACTAATCTTTCCAGCCTCTCCATCAAGAATATATTTCTTCATAGAAACCGCATTTCCACATAAAAATGTTTTTTCACTGGCATCATCAAGTACACCAAACAACTCCTGTGAAGATATAGGAAAACTGTATCTAGCTTGAACAATATCCTGAAAACAATTCAAATATATCCAATTAATAAACTAATGACACGTAATAAGAGAGTTATAATAAAAATGAATAGTTGATGACTCAAAACTATACAAGTTTCTTACCAAAAGGGCAGAACCAGCCTTCAGATGATATTGTGGAAATGATGAAAATCCTTGTTTTCGAATATGGGTTGCCAGAGCTTTTAAAATAGCAGACCCTGGAACTTCCTATAGAGGATTGTATATATAATTATCTTCCAAAAAAGGTAAAACAGCTAAACAATAAAAACTCACAAGCACAGAAACAAGAGAAATGTGTCGATATATTCTTATTCTTCTTTATTGCAGTCATAATGGCCTCTTCATCAAGTCCTTGATTAAAATAACATATATTTAAGGGAAAGTTAATCTACAAGTCTCTATAGCTTCACCTATTTAATCAGGCCCCTAAAGTTTATTTTGTCTTTTTATTAGATTTTTATAGTTTCACTTGATCTTAAACAAAGACCTGATTAAAAATTAAGCGAAACTATAAGGACGTGATAAAAAGGAATAAACTACAAGGGCCTAATCAAAAGCAAGTGAAACTATAAGAACTTGATAAAGAGGAAAAAACCTACAAGAACCTTTTTAAAGATCAGGTAAAACCATGGGGACTTGCAAATTAATTTTCCCTATATTTAAAGTGAGAAGTGATCAATTGTTACTGGCATAAAAATTAAAATACACCTCTCAATTACTTATCATAGGAAGCGATTTTCTCTAATTACAATATTTAATTACAAATTATCATTATTTTAATCTTGCATGCCAAATTTTATAAAAATTAAATAACAATAACTATTGAGAAAATATAACTTAGTTCCTAAACTTTTTGTTTCAGTTATCGATTCAATCCTTTGACTCATTTCAACTTAGAGAGATTTAATTTTTGCACTTTCTACTTGATGGGCAATTATAACCTATTTATACACATTGCGGAATATTTTCTAATCAAATATGGTATTTAGAAAACTCAGAAAAATGAAAAGGAATGAGGCGACAAAAAATATGCCTAGGAAACGATGAATGTAAAAAGAAAAAGGATACATAAAAGCAGTATCTTCTTAGTTAAGGTGCCAACCAAGAAAACCATCCATGAAAGTAAGTGCCAACCCAACTGGCATTATTAGACTCCTAGTTAACGTGCAAATATGAAGACAAGGTTTGCTATACTGTCATCTCTCCCAATCAAGTCATGATTTGGACAATATCAACGACAATAATATATAATATTGGTTAAGAAAAAGGCAATATTATTTTACCTCCAGCATCACATTATTAAATGATAAAACTTCCTTCGCCTCTTCTAGAGAAAGCTACACATTATGAAAATAATCAGAACACAGAAAAAAAATCATCTGCTATGCATAAATTAAAATCACATCATTTGGAGATACCTTATCCCAATATGCCCCTAACAGATCTCTGTTGTTAGTAGAATCCTTCAAAGAGTAAACAGTATCAGGCAGAACTGATTTGAAAATTAAATAGGCAAACTGTCATCTAAAGATCTTATGAAAATGACACAAACAAAAGAACTGACAGCATCTATATGATAGATACTGCATTGTACTTATAAGATATGAGGAAAACCTTATCAAGTTTTTTTAATCGATGTTGCACACGAAGATGTCTTCTGTAGTTAATTTGAGAGCAAAATTGTTGAGAACACTTGTCACACTTCTCCACCTGAACCTTCAGAGGAGTTAGCACAGGCCAACCTGGGAGTTCTGTTAAAAGAATGAAGCGAAATATCAAACTATGTAGTCTAGAAATAAATACAGTAGCAAGCCCAAAAACAAATTAATTTCATAACTCTCAAAGTAAGCCTTGAAGAGTATAGCATAGCCAAAAGTATTTTTCAAGATTTCAAGCTGCATTTTTCCCTTATATATATAATTAGAATGACCACATATTTACTGTTTTCATTCATTTGCGTCAAATTTTGTTAGAATCGTACATATCCAGTCATACTGCACAGATTGTTTATATCTTGTTATTAAATTAAACTAGTATAAACGTTGATAATACCTTGCTGATCTAAAGCATGGAGTAATTGAATCCACTGCACAGGGCTGTCACCAGCCCTTGAAAAAGAAAGGAAAGGTTCTTTGCCAATTGCTTGTCTGATTATGGGATCTAAGGAATCATTTCCAGCCTCTGCTTTCATGACATCTGGACTTCTAGAAGCTTTAAGTTTCGCTACTGGCATCTAGCCGTGCAAAAGCTTAACCAAGCAAGTTTACAAGGCTCCACTGGACAGAGTATAAAAAAAATGACAAGTATGAACTATATGCATATAATATCAATAAAGAGAGGAATGAAGATGAGAATTGATTGTTTAATTAATTCAAATTCAAGGTCCCAAAAAAAAGTCAAGACGCTGAGGTAGAAACAGGAAAAATAGGACACTAGACACCTTAATATATCCTTATAAACTCAAATATAAAACGGGTGCAAGTAGATGCATGCCTTTCTATCTTTTCCGCCTGTCCCTAGGTTGGAATAACTGAAATCTAAACCCAAGTCAGACAATAGATCAGACTGTTGGTCCATAGAAGTTGTCAACTGTCACAACATTATAACACATGCTTTTCCCAATAACAGCAAAATATTAGCTTCAAACTAAAAACATAATAAACTACAACAACCAAACAGCAGATTGTCAAATTTTATATCTGGAAAATAGTACAGTTGACCATGTAACTTAATAATGCACCTTTGCCTACACAACCCAACTCACCATGCCAAATCACAACATGTAATGTAGACTTTTATGATGAAATAGATTCCCGGGAAAAGAACCCTGATCAATTTATTGCTAAATCTCATAGTCACAATGGATTCTATCCTGGAAAGTTGGAGGTTACCATCTCAACCCATATCAAGATGAGAAGAATATAAAACAAACATATGGATGATAAATCAGCAAAACTGTTTGAAGATGTAGCATGTACATCCATTTTTCAGAACCAAAGCCTATTTTGCCCTTGAAAAATGGGTAACGATACTCAATTTATAGCAGGAGGAAGACACATTATACTTTGATAGAGAAATTTATTGAGAAAAGTCAATAAAACATATAAAGACCCTAGGAGAAGATGATTTAGAAGAGGGCTTATAAGAGCAGTGAAACAACCAATGGAAGAAAAAAAACAAAATAAAAGAAAACAAATCACAGTAAAACGATTCAAAATGAAAAGGAGGAAAAAAACACTATCCATTGACGCCATTCAAGGCATAAACTGGAAAAGCATTATTCACCTCTGCATTTGAGAAATTAATTGAGGGAGGAGTTGGGGGAGGCGAGGGAGCGTTCAAATATAAATTGAACATTAAACCTCCAATAAAGTAAGTCGGCGAGAAAAACAATCACGTATAAACTCGAAACATTACAACAGATCGATGCAGACAGTTCTCTTTAATATTTAGATTGCACACCAATAGAGAAATGAAACTGGTTATTCTATTCCCGATTGATCGGGACTAAATGACCATGAGTTTATCATTCCGTAACACTAACACATGTAATGATCACAATAAACACAATCTTTCCGATTATTCAAGCAACACTTTCATCATAAACAATTAAAAATGGTGAAGCTTCAATTCCTTTCCTATATATATACTCATGAAAAAATACAGTACAATATAAAAATTGGAAAACAAATGAATTCCAACAAAACGTGATCCGTACCGAGTCTGGCTAATATCTATCAAACAAATACTGTAAACAGAAAAGGAGATTGACAGTGGAGTGATAGTAGATCACGTACCAGCGAGAAAACTGATGAGAAATAGAACGCTCGCCAGGAAAGGAATACGATCCAAGGAAGGAATCAGAACCTGAAGGAAAGAGATTCAGAATGTTTGGCGGGAAGGAAAATCGGCGATAAAATGCAAGAGAGTGATCGGCAGCTTTTAGAGAAGAGAGAGTAAGAGAAACGATGTAACGAAAATGGTCTGTGTAGCAAGAATGAATAAACGAATGTTAGCTGGGGTCATTTCGGCGTTATAGGGTGTGATGTGAGAATTATAACGAAAATTCTAAAAAGAAAATGAAAGTAACCAAGCGAAAATGAAGCTTCTCTGCACGCGCGTGTATTGAGCTTGAAAACAGGTGGGCTACAATTTCTAGGGAAATGACGATTACAGACCACGTTAGATGATTAAGTGTGTGTTTGGGTGGACGGTGCAGAATTAATTTTAGGTCAAAATTCCGGTTTGGAAAATTTTTACACAAACAGCAATTTTTGTTGAGAATTGATTTTGGACAAAACCTCGGTTTGAAACTTAGGTTTTGAATAAGCTACTGAAAATAGTTTTTTTTTTGAAACCTAGGTTTTGGATTATCCAATTACTATTATACCCTTACTTTTTCTTACACCCTCTCTCCTCTCTCCTCTCTTTTCTCTATTATCTCTCCTCTCTCTTCTCTTATCTCTATTTTTCTCTCTCATCTCTCTTCTCTTATCTCTCTTTTTCTCTCTCCTCTCTCCTCTCTACACTCTCTTCTCTCTCCTCTTTCTTCTCTATCATCTTTCATCTCTCTTACTTTTAATCATATCATACCCTTTTTAGTAATTTACCAATATAAAAAGTGATTATACTACTAATCATCCAAACATCTTTATTCCCTAAATCTATTCTTCCCAAAATCTATTCTACCCAAAATCTATTCTCCAGAATCTATTCTTCCCAGAATCTATTCTCTAAAAGCTAATCTACAATTACAAACCCATGAAAGGACCATGGTCTTTTTTTTCTGGAATTAAAAAACAAATAGGGTGCCAAAATGCCCTTAAATCATCTTTAATCCCTAACATTCCCATGATTTATATTCAATAGTTCTTGGGCAGACTTATTGTCTAACAAAATGTATTTTCATTCTCAATATCTATAAGATATTGCTAGATGGAGGAAAAATGACAGTTTGCGAACGGGGTAAATGTTGCAAGAGACAATTAGACAAAAATCAAAGATGCACTTTCTCAGCGCTATCATGATTATCAAATAAAATTTGAGAATTACAAGTTCTACAAAAGATAGATTGTAAATATAGCTTTCTTCATATTTGAAGGTTATAAGCATCAAAATTTGATTCTAGAGGATGAAGACAGAGACATATAGCCATGGGCAGGGGAAATTATTATGGAATCCGGATGGGCTAGAGAGAATGAAACATTAGAAGGCACAAGTTTCTTAAAACTTTTCTTAAAAATAATTATAAAGTGATGTAATTAAGATGGAAAGAGAGAAAACATGATACATTTGATTAAAAGTTTAAAATAAATTAAAGCAAGATTGCCTTGTGAGTCAAGAAAGAGATGGAATCATGAAGATATTGTTTAACTAAACATAGTGGCCAGCTTCTTCCTTCTAGAAGCTAAGATATTACAACTATGTGCCTCACTCCTCTTCTTATATAGGTGTGGAGATTTTTATCCTACCCCTCACCCTCATTGGCCTCAAAACACTCAAACATCTTCGCTTGCTCATTTCCTTCTTTTTGTAAACTCTGGTCGGAAGACATCAAGTTTGTTAAAATATAGGTTGAGCTAGTCTTCCTCCTCCTTTTTCATT
This sequence comes from Leucaena leucocephala, assembly GCA_037074615.1. Classification (NCBI taxonomy): domain Eukaryota; kingdom Viridiplantae; phylum Streptophyta; class Magnoliopsida; order Fabales; family Fabaceae; genus Leucaena; species Leucaena leucocephala. The sequence continues at coordinate 16,406,167 of CM073522.1, forward strand.
GGCCTCAAAACACTCAAACATCTTGGCCTGCTCATTTCCTTTTTTTCTGGTAAATGTTGGTTGGAAGCCGTCAAGTTTGTTAAAATCTAGGTTTAGCTAGTATAGCTTCCCTTTTAAAATGTTGGCAATTACTTCTTAAGTACCATAACCAAACTAATGAAAACAAAGAACATAACTACTGAAAAATCTGAACAAAACTACTAAGAAAAACTATCATAAACCCATGGAGACAATCCATAAAAGCTGTTACAGAAAACATCTAATCAAACCAATGAATCACCATTAAATTCCGCATAACCCAAAAAAAAAAAACTATTACAAATCCATAGAGACAATTCAATAAAAGCATGGAGAAGCGTAACATTTTGAAGAACGCATAACATGGAGAACATTAATTAGATGTTAAAGGAAAAACCAAATAAACATAGAGACATATAGGTTAATAGAAAGTAGCAGTCCCATTTCTCAGTAGAATAATCCTACTATATATAACCACAATGTCGAAAAAGGACAAAGAGTTTCAATGGACTCAACTTCACAATTATCATCGACGAGTTCAACCAAGAATCATTGCATGAGATTGTGGTGATGTTAGGGATTTTCACTGCTATTTTATTCATTTAATTAGAGGGTCATTTTAGTCAAATCATTTTTAATTTACTGACAAAGACCATGGTCCTTTCTTAGGATTTTAATAGTTGGGGGTCTGTAATTGTAATTAATCATTTAATGAGGTTTGTGATTGTCGTTTTCCCATTTCATAGGTAGACGAAGGGGACTAGCCTACTAGGACGACGATGGCTCCAAGGAATGAGGACCACGTGCATGTCCGTCACCCTTACATTGTTTTCAGGTAAGAGTATATAACGTTTTTATCTATATGGTAATTTCACCGCAAGCCTCATTCTGCACGGGTAGGAATCTTTTAAGAATTTTTCCATAGGGTAATGAACTTTGAGGATAAAAAAAAAAAAAGAATTAATTTCACTTTAAAAGTCAAAAGATTTAGAAATTTCAAATGAGGACTAAAGTTCCTTTAGTTTTTTTTATACAACAATTTTTAAAAAAGGATTGGGTTCACTCACGATCTAAAGATTGGGCGAAATCTTTATTCCTCCTAAGCGATACTAATGTCAAGTAGGGCGAGCCATCAATTATCCTCAGGCGTAAATTTAGACACCTAAGAGCTAAGATGCCTCCCCAAGCACCGCGACTGGAACCACAATAAAGTAGTACTCCCCAAGAATAGAACACGTACTAAATAATCGTATGCCTTATTTTTTTACTAGTTTTTTTTTTGCCCACCCGGTTCACCGGAGCTTTGCCCCTACTATATCTGGATCCGACCCGCGTCGCGCACCTAGCTATGGTAGGTGAGTCTCCCAACGGGGATTTTCTGCGTACGTCAAGGCTCGAACTCGAGACCTCATTTAAACGATACCGAGTCACTTACCACTCGGACTAACCCCCATTAATATTTTTTTTTACTAGTTAAACTTACAGACGATACGATGAGTCTAAAAAGGAATTTACTTAAATACTCCATAAGAATCATGAGCCCACTTCAAATCGTACATTCAGAGCTCATAATCCTTTGAAGATATTGGGAGCCCAATGACACGTTCAAGGAGTAAAAGGATAAAGGAGGCCTTCCAATCTTTGATATATTAACGTTTTTGAGATGGAGGCTCAATCAGAAACAAAGCCAACAACACCTTTTTGTACAAGTCCAACACTTTTCATTGAGAGGTATAGGAGCTTCCTCGTAACTAAACGGACTTAAAAGGGCTCTATAAAAGGTCCATTCAAGGCCCAAGTTGTTGGGTCTTCTATTTGAGTTATTTAATTTATGTATTTATTTGGGCTAGACATTGTTTTTTATCCAATTTGGGCTAGACATTTAAATAAACACTTAAGCCTAAGTAGGTATTTTTGGACTGCCAATAAGAGTTAATATAGATAGTAAGGAACGGGTTCGTATCTCACAAAGATACGAGTTTAATTTTTGCTGCCGTCGTGAGGCCTCCTTTGGTAGGCGATCTCTTAAGTCCCATATAAGCACTCTTTGAGTCCTAGGGCTATACCTTGGCTTTGGTAGGGGACCGGTGCCAAACCTACCTAAACTTTTTTGTATAAAAAGAGAGAGGCATTTTTGGACTTCTTTTCATATTATTATTATTAGAAATATCCTATAAACCCCAGAATATTATTTGAACCAATTGTCTTTCATACTCTGATTCTAAATCTCTAGAATTAAAATTGTCAATCTAATATTCTTTATCCATTCATAAATTAAATTATTTTAATATAATATCCTTCCATAACTTAGGATTTCTGCACGGGTTGGGATCTTTTAAGAATTTCTCCATAGGGTAATGAACTTTGAAGATAAAAAAATAATTAATTTCATTTTAAAAGTCAAAAGATTTAGAAATTTCAAATTAGGACTAAAGTTCCTTTAATGATTTGAGTCTAAGAAGGATTTTACTTAAATACTTCATAAGAATCATGAGCCCACTTCAAATCGTACAATCAGAGCTCATGATCCTTTGCAAGATATTGGGAGCCCAATGACACGTTCAAGGAGTAAAAGGATAAAGGAGGCCTTGCAATCTTTGATATATTAACGTTTTTGAGATGGAGGCTCAATCTAAAGATGCAGAAAAAAACACAACACCTTTTTTGTCAAGAAATTAATTGAATCCCATATGCTCTGAAGCCACTAAGTATCGTAACTGTGCAGGACACATTTCAAGAATAACAGGTCTAGAAAGACATTTCTTTACAAGCACATCTGTAACCCGATTGGCGTCTCTTGACATAAATTACAGTTTTAATTCCCACTGTTTGCGCATTAATTCCTCTATTTGCTTAATTAGCAGACTGCCTCTCTATCTTGTTTTACTTTCCCCCAACATGTCAATGAGATATTTAGCATCTGATTCAAGTATAATCTTTCTATATCATTTGTCCCATGTAGTTTGTAGGCCCTGGAAAATAGCCTATTCCTCTAATTCAGCTACAGTACAGAATCCAATGAAATAGGTGAAACCATATATCCATTTGCCACCGTGGTCTCTTGACACCCCACCACAACTAGCTCTATTATGGGCCAAAGATCTGGCCCCATTCACATTCAGCTTGATCCAACCCAGAGGTGGTGGTTGCCAATTCAGATTCTCTGTGAAGGACAAATTCTATAAATTATCATTATCATTGACCTGCACATAATTCTTCCACACTTGTAAAAGAATCAGCTCAAGTTGTTCATGCCTCGTGGCATCTGAGTTAAAAACAATCATATTCCTCTAAAGTCAGAGCTTTCAAATAGCTACTCCCCAAATAAACTTCTAATTGTTACCCATATTGTTGAGTTGCCTCTTAAGATTTAAAGCAAACCAATCATAAAGTGAAGCAGCAAATAATGTAGAACAGTGCTGTGGTAATAACAACTTAAGCCAATAACGTCTTGCATAAGAACAATCTCTCAAGACATGTAATGCATCATCCTTTGCCAAGTTACAACTAGGACACACAATAGAAGTAGAAGACCACCTGCTTCTCCAAACATTAGTTTGTAGCCTATTATTGACAGCTATCCATATAAAAACTCTAATTCTCTCCTCACCTTTCTATTTCCAAATATCTTTATATACTGAACTATGATAATTGGAGATGTTTTCCTCTAATAGATAATATGCGCTCCTCAAAGTAAAAGCCCCATTTGTAGTTGCACTCCAAGACATAAAATTTGGTCCAGCATCAACCCTTGGAGGGATCATTGTGATAAGTCTTTGAAAAATATTACTTAGAACAATTGCAGCCAATCTTTGAAAATCCCAAGATCCATCCACTACCCAATCTGCAACTGTAGTTACTTCCTCCTTACTCATTAAGGGCCGAAGACATAAGTCTCTTATCTTTACACCAGGAAATAGCCAAAAATCTTCAAAAAATTGTATTGATCTCCCATCTCTAATTATCCACTTTATTCCTTTAGCAATAATATCCTACTACTCAGATATAAATTTCTATAGACCCTAGTCCCCTTTACGTGAAGCTACCAAATTCTCTTCATTTCTTAACATATATTTCTACCACAAGACATCAACCCATAAACCTATAAAACCTGAAATCAAATTCCACACAATCTTTGCCCCAAAAGCCCTATTAAAAGATAACAACCGCTTAAAACCAAGTCCTCCATTCAATTTTGGTTGAATTACCTGATTCCACCCAATAGGATAAAAAGCATGAGCGTTTTGACTGCTTCCCCAATGAAGTTTCTCTATAGTCATTCAACTTCTTGACAGACAGACTCTGGCAATTTAGCCACTTGCATTGGGTATAAAGGAACAGAACTCAATACCAATTTTGCCAATATAATTCTACCTGTCGTGGACAAGCTATTCTCCTTCCATGATGCAAGCTTGGACTTAATGCTATCAATAATGATTGAAAAGTTTCTATTGGTCTCCTTCTAGAGATTGGAAACCCCTATTTGAAGACACACCCATCCTAGTAATACTTTTAGTCGCCCTACGGGATGCTGGATTCACCCTCGGAGAGAGAAAAATAGAGGATTTATTCTTGCTAATCCGAGCCCCATAAGCCATATAGAACTTGTTTAAGCATTCCATCATACAACCAGCTTGGTCTGCCGTTACCTCCCTAAAAAGAAGAAAATCATCGACAAACATAAGATGTGAAACACCAGGCCCACCTTCACCTTAATTGGTTTCCATGTACCATCAGTCACCAAATCACTAATCAAATGATACAATTTGCCCATACATAGAACAAATAGCAGAGGGGAAATTGGTCTCCCTGTCTTAGACCCCTCGCCAATGCAAAATAATCAGTCTTGGTGCCATTCCACAACACATTATAAGTAACAGAAGTCACACAAGTCATTATCAAGGAAACAAAATTTGATTGAAATCCAACCTCCATTAAGGCTTGTTTAAGAAAATCCACCTTATTCGATCATATGCTTTCTCAAATCAATCTTTAGAGCCATTAAACCTTTCCTTCCTCTACATTTATGCATTTGATGCATTATTTCTTACCCCACTATTATATCTGCATTTTATAAAACTGACCTAAAAAGGAGAGATAATTTTATCCATAGTGATTACTTTGGTCATGTACTTGTAGTGAATAGTACATAGTGAAATTGGTCTAAAGTGATGAACTAGCTTAGGGGAGTCCCTCTTAGGAATCAAGGAGATAAGAGTCTTGTTAGCCTCTATTAAAGTTATTTTATTCTGAAAACATCCTTGACAAAAGAACACAGAGCACCACCCACTACTTTCTAGTTGGACTGATAAAAGATAGGACAAAACCCATAGCTCCTGGTGCCTTATAAGGTCCCACAGAGAATAGTGCACTTTTAATTTCTTCAACAGTGGGCACACTATGTAAATGATAAAGCATAGAACTCTCCACCCTCAGAAAGGAACTGTTACTATTCAGTACATAAGAGGAAGAAGCCTCTTCCTCATCTAGATTTCTGAAATAATTAACAACAAAATTCTTTAATATTAAATCATCCTCTATTCATGACCCATTCTCATCTCTCAGAGTTAACACTCTATTCCTTCCTCTTCTCAAATTTGTCTTCAGATGATAATATCTTGTATTCCTATCACCCTCTGTAACCCAGGTAGTTCTAGCTTTTTGAAAACACTTAATTTCTTCAACTTTCAAAATTACTTCCAACTCATCCTAAAGTTCCTTTTCAAGATTACATAAGAACACTGAATGTGGATATGCAGGTGGGTACTGGATGCCTCCTAAACTGGCCATGAGTAGTTTCTTCTTTTTCTCAACTAACCCAAAAACTTCTTTATTCCATACAAGCAAGTGAGATTGAAAAATTTGTAATGATGGATTAAGATTTACTCCTACAAGCCATTTAATTGCAAGGAAATCTCTAAATTTATCATGGGTTAACCATATTGCCTCAAAACGAAAAGGTCTAGACTCTCCGCCCCTATCTTCCCCATGAAATTGCAAAGAAATAGGATTATGGTTAGAGTAATGAGTACATGAAAGTACCTTAAGATAACATTCTAGTAACTGAGATAGCATATGAGAATTTACTAAAGCTCTATCCAGTCTCTCAAACAAACAAGAAAACCCAGCAATCTTCAAACCTTTCCAGGTGAATTTTGGTCCTTTAAATCCTATATCTGTCAGGCCACAAGCAGCAATTGTCACATTAAGCCAATCAATTTTGTTGTGACTGGAAATCGCACCCCCACTTCTTTCTTAAGAGAAAAGAATAACATTGAAATCTCCCATTGTCGTATCCTACTTTTATCCCCTCAGAGTACGTATTCAGAAGCGTATTTAATTAGATGAAGCATTACTTTGACTCAAAAATTAAAATTTTTAAATTTAACTCTCGGGTACTGTTCATTTGTAAATTCCAGATTAGTAGTCCAACTTTGAAAATTCATAACTTATTATAGAAAAATATTATGGAGATGGTTCAAAGCTTTAATGAAAGCTATTTCATTTCTCTTTAAGGAAAAAATATGAAATTGAACATTTACTGGCCCATTTAATCTAGTTAAATCACTAAAGTTTACTATTCATATGATAAATCCTGGAAGTTCCAGATTCTATTCCTTAACTTTGGAAATTCATTTCTCTTAATATACACATCCAAATGAAGCATGTTACCTATGAATTTAAAGCTCTTGATGTGTACCATATGCTAATAAAATTTTGTGAATTAATTCCTTCATTTTCTAGGTCAAACTGGAGTCAAAGTAAGACTGCTCCAGGACATACGTTTTTGTCATTTCACTTTTTTCTTTTAATTCTCATAAATTAATCCAAAGTTCATAAGCCATCAACTTAGTTTCTCATGCATCATATACATCATGGGGTTATGCCACAATTCATACATTTTTCTTTACATATCATGACATATTACATAATATGAATATAGTTGGCAAATTATTCAATTGATGCTAGAATGAATAATTTGCCCACTTTTGTTCTTCCATTCTTTAGCTCTTCTCCATGCATACTGAAACATCCTTCCTTAGACTCCTCAGAGTACACTTGCAGAAGCAATATTAGCTTGATTGTATCTTAACTTAAGCCCAGAAATTCAAAATTTTACTCTTAAGTTCCTTATTCTGGACCTTTAATTTGAAAATTAATTTATCTCGTTCTGTACATCCAAATGAGGCTTATTACCAATCCACATAATGCACCAGATGTGTACGACTGGCCTGCTAAATTTCATAGCCAAACTCCTTCGTTTACTAAGTCAAACTGAGGTCAAAACACTGCTACCTCAGGACCTGCGAATTTCTCTTTTAATTCATCATTCACAAATTGAACATACCAAATAATATTTATTATTAAATAATAAAATATCATACAACAAGGCATACATCAAATTCTCATATTTCTATTACATCTTTTCCTGCCCGAATTTCTGCAGCATAACCGCTACATTCCTTCTGTAGAAAGTAACCGATCTTGTACCGATTCGGTAATTCCCGTAGGAGCTACCATTCTACGTAAGTACCCAGGAAAGACTGGATGAACCGTGAAACATCCTCCCTTACAGCCCTCAGAGTACACTAGCGGAAGCAATATTAGCTTTATTATGCGTTAGCTTCATAATCCAAAATTTGAATATGCCAAACATTATTTATCATTGAATCATAAAATGTCATACAATATGGCATATACAACAAGACATATACATAATTCTCATATTCCTATTACATCTCTTTTTGCCTAAACTCCGGCAGCATAACCGCTACGCTTCAGCTGTACAAAGAACTGAACCGTACTGATTCGGTAATTCCCTCATGAGAACTACCATTCTACGTAGTACCCAGGAAAGACTAGATGAACCGGCTAGGTCCACTCACTTCTAGCCTCCTTAGACAGCACTACGTACACAGTACTTATCATATACTGACGTTCAGTCTTTACTCCGGCAGCATAACGGCGTCTCTTAGGATTCTCTAAATCCACTTCAGCATAACCTCCATGTAATGGGTTATGGATGGGGATGAGATTCGGGGGAATCTCAGTAGCAACAATCATAACAATATATGTAATGCAGAGTGACAGTGCTTGCTTGTGATTGTGTACAGATAAGTATGCTGCGTGCTTCCATGCTTAATAACATATGATCATAGCATTATAGCAGAGCTTCAGACATAGCATATAAGACAACAATCCAACCAAACAATAGCACAACAAATCACAAAGCCATTACATAAAAGCTAAGATTAGTTACTACCTGGCTAGCTCAGCAGAACCCTACTATCTCTATTCTGCTTCCAGCTCCGCCAGAACTTCCTTTCTTCCTTTCTCCTTTCTCTCTTCCTTTCCTTCCCTTTCCCTCTCTTCTTTCTCTCTCATTCTCTCCTCCTCCGCGGGATGCAAATGGAATGGGGGAAGGGGGGTATTTATAATAGGGCTCAATGGCACAATCGTAGTTTCTATGAACTTTGATCCTGCGGTCCTGGTTTTTCCTGGATTTTCCTATTTTCTTTTATTTCTCCTTTACTGCATCATCGTGCCAACTCACCATGCTGACTCAGCGCCTCATTTTTCACATGCTTGAATTCCCGGGACACCTCAGCATGCTGACTCACCATGCTGACTCACCGGTCCAGTCTCCTGCCTCGTAATGCGTGCCCTCAGCTTTATCTGCTTTCTGCAGACTAATGCCATGTGACAACTGGAAGAGACCTTGCACGCTTCCCAATGCCACCCAGATAAGTCCCAGACTTATCTGATCACCTCCTCGGTTTACGTGCCTCCTCGGTTATCACGCCAACCGAGTATCTTTACTTTACTGAATCATTACTTTAATGCCATGTGGCATCTTGCAGGACCCATGAGTACACCTTATCAGTCCACCTCATGGTTTCCAGATAACCTTTCCTATATCTGATATCCTGCCTCCGGTCTATCTCCAACCGGGTAACTATCTCTCTTGGACCTTCACCACTCTTGGCCCATACGCTTAGCGCCACTTTAGTCACTAGTCGCGACCTCAACATCATCTTGTCGCGACCTTACAATTCTGTGTACATTTGTCGCGACCTAAACATCTTCTCGTCGCGACCAAAACATTCTATCGTCGCGACCACAACACATTTTAGTCGCGTCTAAGGTTTTCTGCCACTATTAGTCGCGATATCACTGCTTTCTAGTCGCGACCATACTTCTTTTACGTCGCGACCATAATGCTTTCTTGTCGCGTATAGCTCTTTCTGTAACCACTAGTCGCGACCATGCTTTACTCTAGTCGCGACCAGAACGGTCAGCTCGTAACTCTTCAACCTTTGACCTCTACATCACCCCAAATGGCCATTCTACCCCTTGGGACTTCCACTGTTTGCACATAAGTTCCCGTACCTTTACTTACTCGCAGCTTAGTCCCTAAAAACTCTCTTATGTCTCTGGGACTTCTGCTCAAAAGGGGTATGGTAGCCTCTCATTCTCAGGCTATTTCCGTGTCTCAAGGCCTGAAAATTGGGATGTTACAAACCGGCTAGGTCCACTCACTTCCAGCCTCCTTAGATAGCACCTACGTACACAGTACGTATCAGTTCCTTTCTTTGTTCCTTCTTCGTTGCCAGAATTTCGGCAGCCTAATGGCATCTTTTAAAATTTCCAAATTTTATTTTGACAGAACCTCCCCTGTAATGTTATATATGGGAATGAGATTCGGGGGAATCTCAGTAGTAATAATCATAACAATATATGTAATGCAGAGTGACAGTGCTTGCCTGTGATTGTGTACAGATAAGCATGCTGCGTGCTTCCATACTCAATAACATATGATCATAGCATTATAGTAGAGCTTCAAGCATAACATATAAGACAACAATCCAACCAAACAATATCACAACAAATCACAAAGCCATTACATAAAAGCTAGGATTAGTTACTACCTCAAAGGCTCAGCAGAACTCTACTATCTCTATTCTGCTTCCAGCTCTACCAGAACTTCCTTTCTTTCTTTCTTCCTCTCACTTTCTCTCTTTAGCACCTCCTCCTCTCTCTAAAAGGCCCAAAACTGTGATGCAAATGAATGGGGAGGGGGGTATTTATAGTTTCTTTCAATGGCATTCTTATAATTTTGAAGCCATCTGATCCTGTGGTCCTAGTTTTTTCGGAATTTCCTATTTTTCTTTATTCCTTTTACTGCATCATGCATGACATCATCTCCATGCCACCTCATGGGACACCTCATCATGCACATTTCTCACATGGCGAAATTGCAAGCTTCTTGGACACCTCATCAGCTGACTCAGCAGTTCCAGTCCAATCCATTACCGGTCCGGTCCGATTTCCCACCGGCTAAGATTGTGTCACATGTCCTTAACTTTTCTTCTCCCTCTAAGATGACGCCATGAGGCATCTAGAAGGGACCTTTCACGCCTTCCAATGCTATCTAGATAAGTCCAGGACTCTATCTGATCACCTCCTCGGTTATCGTGCCAATCGAGTAACTTTACTTTATTGAAACAACATTAAAATAGTATTTTAATGTCACTTTTTCTCACATACTTCATGGGCTACGTTTTGGGCCTTGGAATATTATCTTGGGTCTTTAATCAAGCTCAAGTACTCTGATGGCTTGATTCCCAAGAAACAGCCCTTGGCAAATTACCAAAATACCTCTGAGTGCCCTTTCTTGCGCTATCTTGGCCCTAAGGCTAAAATTGTCATTTTACACCTTTCTGTACCCTGTCAAGGCATATACTGACTCTGAGTAACTTTATATGTATGTGCCTTGGCTCCTGGGCCTGTCCAGAATGACCAAAATGCCCTTCATACATCTACTACCCTTTTAGTACAACACAGGGGCATTTTCGTAATTTCACACTTTTTCGGGGTTCTGCCGGACACTGGCCCACCTATCAGTCCAAATGTCTTACTGGGCCTTTATTGGCGCCATTATTGGGCCTCTCAGGGTCCATTACCTTCATAGCACGCATTACGAGAAATCTTCCCCCGTTAATGTTTATTGAATATTTTATCTATTATTCACCGTTTATACACATATCCGGACACCGGCTCCTTCTGTCCGATACACTGGCCTGCGGTGTTCAGGCATCCCTGTGAGTCATATCAGTCATCTGACTGAGGTCATCTGAACTCATTCAGTCCCTTTTCAAATACCAATAAATTTCCCTATCGGATACCCGGAGGCCTCACACTCCCGTCTGAATTTTCTGATTTGTGAATAACTTTTTCTACAGGCCTCCTATCGGTATTCTGTCAGTTTTCTGACATCCGCCCCATAAGGACGCATCATCCTGTATTTTCTCACCTAGATCTGAAATCTAGGATATCCGGTATGAATTTTTATAACTTTTGGACGATTAGTCCATTTCTGGCTATCTGGAGTCTTCAAAAATTCTTGTATCAAGCCAGATTACCGAGCGTCACTTGCTCTCTCTACCGGTGAAATCTAGGACTGAAATGCTTCCGGACAGTCTAAACCACTTCCGGCTTGACTTTCTTTAATTACACTTTAGCCCCAAGGAACTTTTCTTCTTTTCAATTAAGTCCCTTTTTATTTGGCTAAAATTACACTTAAGGACCCCACATTTTTCTCTACTTTTTCTTTTTGGTTTTATACTTTCCATAATTACACTTAAGCCCCTTCATTTTCTTTCTTTTGCAATTTAATCCCTTTCTTTGCATAAATTACCATCATATCTCTAGGGACTTTCACTATTTACATATCAGTCCCTGAACTTTTACTTATTTGCAGTTTAGTCCCTAAAAACCCTCTGTATGTTTCGGGGATTTCTGCTCAAAGGGATATTCCTCACATTCCTCATTTTGAACCTAGGTAAACTGTCCCGATTCTGTAGGTTAAAGACTTAACTCATCTTTAAATCCTGAAGGACTTAGCTCATCCCTCGGATTCCTACAAAATACAGGTAAGTAATCCGCCCATATCAAATTACTACCCTGGGACTACGGGTTTAGCAGCCTGCCCATATCAGACACTTCCCAGTTCTCCTAGACCAAAAATCAGGTGTTACACATACATTTTCCATCATGCTAGAGCTAAATTGGTTGGTTATGGGAGAGTGAGATTTTGAGAATCTCAGTAGCAAACATTATCACTTACATATGCAAGATGAATGCTAATGCATGATATGTAATTTCATTAAACTTTCTTTAATTAGTGACATGCTGTCATGTCATGCTTTATGCTTAGTATAAAAATGCATGGCCATGGGAAGCATGTTATACATAACATTTTTAACATCATTTATCATGTCACAATATCATTCAATCATCATATACATGTCAATACATAAGCATACTGCATCAAGCATATAAAGGGGTAAGTCCACTACTTTAAACATAAGTTTTTTCTCTTATTCTTGCACTTGCTCCATAAGCTTCCAATCATGCATACCTTTGGTCAACCACTTCCAAACATCCTCTTGGATGTCTCAATGTCCTAAACATAATTACATTGTGTATACAACTTATTAGAGCCATTACATAATCCATGTACACTAACTTCCTTAAAACCCCAAACTCCTAACTTAAATCTTGGAGTTAGTGGTTTAGCTTTGTAATAATTATTTCCTTATACTAATCCTACATAATTTTGTCCAAGGAATTCAAATATGATCTTGGAATTATGAAAATCAAACTCTTCCTATACAATATGTCCAAAACCGTACATCACCTTCCTAAATTTTAAAAATTCCCATTTTAATTCCAATGCTTCCAATACTTGTTTCTCTACTTTATCTCACACAATTTTTCATTTTAAAACTATTGAGCATCAAAATCATGGAATTCTAACTCCTGCCCAGGCGCATGAGCAGTGACAGAAAGCTTCTCAAGATTACAATTCCAAGATTACATGATTTTCTAAGCTCAAACTACTTAATTCTAGCTTGTCTAAGCTTATCTAAACTATCTATAACATAAAATACATCTTCCTACCCCAACAAGGAAGCACACCCAACAGCAATAACAAAGGAGAAATTGCCATTAAAATCACTTAAAATCAAGAGCAATCTTCCTAGAATAAAGTTTAAGAGTTTGCAAATTAATTACCATGACTTGCTTCCAAGTTTGAGTGCTCTTTCTTGGCTCAATTAGAAATTTGGCCAGAGTTTTCCCAAGGTGTCTATGGCTACCGAAATGTGCTGAAATGGGGAGGTATTTGTAGATAAAATTTGGTGAAAATAAAAGGCCAAGATTACTTTGGTTACTATTTAATCTAATGGTCCATATTCAATCTTGAACTTTTTTTGCCCACCAAGTCAATTTATGACATCATCCATGACATCATTTAGGGCATTGTTTGGCAAAATTTAAGGCTAAAATTTGATTGGAAAAAATTTCAGTCCAATCCAATATTGGCCTAGTCAAATTTCACAAAAACAAGACTGTTTAATAACTCTAATTTTTATAATATTCCAAAATATGTATTCTGTCATTAAACTCAATTTAAATTATGACTTTGTTCAGGAGAACGAGAAGCAAAAGAGCAATACTCTCCTGAGAGGATGATAAAGTCATAAGAGAATGATAGAGCTTTGCATTTAGGAGCAAGTATACAGTCCTACAAGATATTGGCCAGGCATTATGCATGTTAGAGTATATGCTCCTACTTAGCAGTAAAGTAAAGAAAAAAATAACTGCATAAGTCCTCTCTCTGTATGATGTTGAATCATTAAAGATGATAAGAGCAACAATAGAGTTATAAGAGTTTCTATACGAAAAGAGGATGAAGCTTTGCGGATGTTAAAGAATTCTGCGAGATGCTAAGAGAAGTAATAAGGGATAAGTGTTAGAAAGTATGATGAGTGAGTGAGGGAAACTCCCGAATACAATAATATTATAGAGAGTTTGATATGAAAGAAATGGACACTACTCTCAAGTCTAGTACAAGGAGTTGTCCATAAGCAAATGGATGCATAGCACAAGATCAAGTGCCGTGATGAAGTAGAAATAAACTCCAATTAAGTTGACTGATACAAAAAGAGTAATGACAACAAGGACATGAAGCGGATATTGAAAGTACTCCGCTAGATAATAAGATAAAAGGTAAGAGATGGATACCCCAATTCTTAGTCATAAAGCAGAAAGAGATTTAAAGAGGATGTATATTTAAGATTGTTGACTAAGGTACAAGTAAATTTCGAGGACGAAATTTATTTTAAGGGGGAGAGAAATGTAACATCCCTAATTTCTGTACTAAGTTATATGTACAGATTGAATAAAATATATGAGATGTTTAGGAAAATATGTGGCCATGTTTATGTAAAGAAAATGATTAATTGGAAGAGGAAGAAAGTCTAAGAGCCAAAGTGCAAAATTACAAAAATGCCACTGTGATGCCCTAAGAAACCAGAAGTAAATGGAGGGCATTTTGGTCATTTCACACAATGGATGGATATCAGAGGAAATTTGATAGTAAATTATTATAATTAATATGAGAATTTATGGAGTTGAAAGAAGTCAAAAAGGAGTCCTGTAGAATTAATTATGGAATTTACGGTGAAAAAGAACACCGATAAAGGGTTAAAGGAAACATATGTAATTTTTAACAGGACTTCTGGGTCTCAAAAAATTATGAAACTTTGTAGAGAATTCATTTTATATTAGAATGAATTTCTAAAAATGTTAGAACAATTAAAGGAGGTGTTTAGCATTTATTCTGAGATCAGGATAATTTAAGGATATCGGTATAAGGAAAGTACATTGGGACTTGTGCCAATTAGCTATTGGACCTAAAAGAGGCCCAACATTTCGTCCTAGGCCAGCCCAATAAGGCCCAAAAGTTATCTTGGAGCCCAAGTCCAATAATGAATAATTTATGGATTTTTGAAAAGAAAGAAAAAGAGAATAAAGTAAGAATTAGGTGTTGCACATGGTGGGACCCACAAGGACTTCAAAATGGCACCCAAAAAGAGGAAGGGTTAGGTGTACCAAGTGAGGCCATGCTAGTGATGTCATGGTGGTAAGGTCTTGAGTGAAAAGTGAAAAGACATTTCAAGATTAAACCTTTAACCATTAGATCAAATAGTTTCCAAAGTGATCTTGGCCTTCAAATGGCACATGACTTTTGCTATAAATACCCCCCCTTTCCATTCATTCTTCACACCCAAGAGCTCCTTTAGAAAGAGAAGTGAGTTCTAGAGAAAGAAAGTGGAAGAAAGCAAGGAAGAAGCAAGGGTCTTGAAGGAGCAAGTAAGGTAAGTTGTCTCCTTGCTTCTACCTTTTGTTCTTATGGTTTGTGCTTGAGTTTAAGTGATTTTTTAGGCTTAAATCTTGGGTAAATGCTGCTGGAATTTTTGTGTATGTGTGAAAGGAATATGAGTTTTAAGTCATAGATAGTTAAGACAAGCTTAAACAAGTTAGTTACATGCTTGGTTGTGAAGTAAGTTGATGTTCTTGACTTTACCATTTCGGGTTGCACTGTTCATGCACTGTTCATGATAGAAGGAAATGGAATTTCAATGATTTAATGCTTCCATTGAGTTTATATGATGATTTTGTGTAGGATTGGAAATGTTTTGAACCTTGGAAACCATTGGAATTAAAGGTTATAATGTTGAAAATTCCTCACGGTACTGTTCACTCGCATGAACAGTGATTTAAATTTCATGATTTTGATGCTTCCAATGGTCTTAAAATGAGATTTTGTGTGGGGGAAAAGTGGAGGAAAAAGTATGGGAAGCATTGGAATCAAAATGAGAATTTTTGGAAGATTTATGTATGCTTTTCCAAATCTGTACAGAACAGTGTATTCTTGCTGGAATTTGGTTATTTTTAGTTCATAAATGGATTCAAAAGGTAAAATTGTGTAGGGTAAGGTCAAGACATCAATTGATTCAAGGTCCAAGTTAATTGGCAAAGATTAAAGAAAGTTATGTTAGTTAAAGCAAGTTAAAGGTTCAAGAGAGATAGTCTTGAGTAGTGTTTGAGTTCATGGTCCTAATGGATTATGTAATGAATATGAATGTGATTAGGACCTTGAAACCTCTAAGAAGATGTTGGGGAATGATTGACCAAAAAGCTTGGGAAGCAAGTGCAAGCATAAGAAAGAGAGCTTAAATCCAAGGTAGTAAACTTACCCTAAACTTGTATGTATTGAATGTTATGCTTGATTGTGCTATGACTTTGTTGAATTATGTGCATATGTGTATATGATTGAAGCTCTGTTTCTATGATTACCTTGGCCAATTGTATTTCATATGTTACATGGAAGCACGCACATTACACAATGTTTACACTTTCACAAGCAAGCACAAGTATTTACTTTAATGCATGCATTGTTTAGTACCGTTTGCTACTGAGATTCCCCCGAATCTTATCCCCTATTTATAACCCATTACAGAGAGGTTATATCGAAGTGAATTTTGAGAATGCTGTAAGACGCCGTTATGCTGCCGATTTTCAGACTGAACATAAGGAGATGATGCGTACTGTGTACGTAGGTACTGTCTAAGGAGTCTGGAAGTGAGTGGACCTAGTCGGTTCATCCAGTCTTTCCTGGGTACTAACGTAGAATGGTAATTCTCACGGGAATTACCGAATCAGTACAAGATCAGTTATTTTTACAGATGAAGTATAGTAGTTATACTGCCGGATTTCAGGCAGGAAAGATGTAATAGAGATACGAGGATCTTGTTCATGCCCTGTTGTATAAAGATTTATTATTTAATGATAAGTATTGTTTGGCATGTTTGTTTGATATGTGATTAATGTATGCATATGTATGTAAAGTTGCTTTCTGGAATTTGCCACCATGAACAGTAACTCGTGGTGATATAGTGATGTTTGATCTATAATTAAAAATAGTAAATGATTAAATAAATGTATGATATGTTTATGATAAATAGTAGACATACCAAGCTTTGATTTGATATATAGAATGTCTCATTTCGATGTCTACACATGGAGATATAAATTATCAAAGTTGGGACCAAAATGCTGGATTCAGGAGAAAAACGCTGGATGAACAATAAAGTTGTAACTTTGACTGACGTTGACTTGGACAAGGAATGGTCAACGAGTTATTTTTTCTTGAAATAGTATTGAGTTAGCTTCATGTAGCAATTTGAACCACTGCATTCTGATTTTTCTAGAATTAGTTATGATTTTTCGAAGTCAGGTCACTCATCTGGAATTTACACAGTAAACAGTACTCGATAAGAGTAAAACTCCAGATTGAGAAATTAGATTTCAATGACCTTGAAAGTGGTTCTAAATACTACCAAGTCCCTAAGATGTACGAAAATAAGGATGTTTCATTTTGGTATCAGAGCAAAGGATTCTGGCTTAGGAAATGCTCTGAACAGAGGATTTGTAGCATTAGTATAGAATAAAGTTAGCACAGAACAAAGGGTTCTGGCTTAGAGCATAAGATTCTGGCACAGAACAGAAGGTTCTGGCTCAGTGATGCTCTGGTTTAGTTAGACTGATCCCTTAGACAAATGAGAAATTTGAATGGTTCTCTCCCTAGAGTATGATATAGGGATGGTATTCACTACTTGGAAAGGTTTAGACAGAAGACAGTGACACCCTGATGAATGAGACTGTACCCCGAGCTTTACAGTCTTACAAAGGATATGATTACGATAGGCTAATCTTAGTCAGTCGATACAGTGGAGGTCTCATGTTTATTAAAACATTGTGGCTGGACTAAGCAGAATAATGTTTAAGAAGCAATTTCCTCTATGGATAGAGACAGAAGCTGATCAGTTCACGACTAAGGAAGCTGTAAGAGTAGTTTGAGGTATCATGCTGTGACCAGATACTACAGTAAGGATGCCAGATGTCCAAGTTGCGATAGGTTAAGTGTAACATCCCAATTTTCAGGCCTTCAGACACGGAAATAGCCTGAGAATGAGAGGCTACCAGACCCCTTTTGAGCAGAAGTCCCAGAGACATAAGAGAGTTTTTAGGGACTAAGCTACGAGTAAGTAAAGGTACGGGAACTTATGTGCAAACAGTGGAAGTCCCAAGGGGTAGAATGGCCATTTGGGGTGATGTAAAGGTCAAAGGTTGAAGAGTTACGAGCTGACCGTTCTGGTCGCGACTATAGTAAAGAATGGTCGCGACTAGTGGTTACAGAAAGAGCTATACGCGACAAGAAAGCATTATGGTCGCGACGTAAAAGAAGTATGGTCGCGACTAGAAAGCAGTGATATCGCGACTAATAATGGCAGAAAGGTTTAGACGCGACTGAATGATGTGTGTGTCGCGACTAATAGGTGAAATGGGCTGGTTGCGACTAGAAAATGTTATGGTCGCGACTAGATTGTGTTATGGTCGCGACGAAAGAATGTTGTGGTCGCGACTAATGTACACAGAATTGTAAGGTCGCGACAAGATGATGTTGAGGTCGCGACTAGTGACTAAAGTAGCGCTAAGCGTATGGGCCAAGAGTGGTGAAGGTCCAAGAGAGATAGTTACCCGGTTGGAGATAGACCGGAGGCAGGATATCAGATACAGGAAAGGTTATCTGGAAACCATGAAGTAAACTGATAAGGTATACTCATGGGTCCTGCAAGATGCCGCATGGCATTAAAGTAATGATTCAGTAAAGTAAAGATACTCGGTTGGCGCGATAACCGAGGAGGCACGTAAACCGGGGAGGTGATCAGATAAGTCTGGGACTTATCTGGGTGGCATTGGGAAGCGTGCAAGGTCTCTTCCAGTTGTCACATGGCATTAGTCTGCAGAAAGCAGATAAAGTTGAGGGCACGCATTACGAGGCAGGAGACTGGACCGGTGAGTCAGCATGCTGAGTCAGCTGCTGAGGTGTCCAGGGAATTGTGACATGTGAAAAATGAGGCGCTGAGTCAGCATGGTGAGTTGGCACGATGATGCAGTAAAGGAGAAATAAAAGAAAATAGGAAAATCCAGGAAAAACCAGGACCGCAGGATCAGATGGCATGGTAATTACAGAAATGCCATTGGGAAACCTTATAAATACCCCCCCTCATTCCATTCTTGCATCACGCATGGAGAGGAGAATGAGAGAGAAAGAAGAGAGGGAAAGGGAAGGAAAGGAAGAGAGAAAGGAGAAAGGAAGAAAGGAAGTTCTGGCGGAGCTGGAAGCAGAATAGAGATAGTAGGGTTCTGCTGAGCTAGCCAGGTAGTAACTAATCCTAACTTCTATGTAATGGCTTTGTGATTTGATGTGCTATTGTTTGGTTGGATTGTTGTCTTATATGTTATGTCTGAAGCTCTGCTGTAATGCTATGGTCATATGTTATTAAGCATGGAAGCACGCAGCATACTTATCTGTACACAATCACAAGCAAGCACTGTCACTCTGCATTACATATATTGTTATGATTGTTGCTACTGAGATTCCCCCGAATCTCATCCCCATCCATAACCCATTACAGGGAGGTTATGCTGAAGTGGATTTAGAGAATCCTAAGAGACGCCGTTATGCTGCCGGAGTAAAAACTGAACATCAGTATATGATAAGTACTGTGTACGTAGTGCTGTCTAAGGAGGCTAGAAGTGAGTGGACCTAGCCGGTTCATCTAGTCTTTCCTGGGTACTATGTAGAATGGTAGTTCTCATGAGGGAATTACCGAATCAGTACGGTTCAGTTCTTTGTACAGCTGAAGCGTAGCGGTTATGCTGCCGAAGTTTAGGCAGAACAAGATGTAATAGAGATATGAGGATTATGTATATGTCTTGTTGTATATGCCATATTGTATGACATTTTATGATTCAATGATAATATGGTTTGGCATATTCAAATTATGAATGATGAAGTTAAGCCATTTTAAGCTAATATTGCTTCCGCTAGTGTACTCTGAGGGCTGTAAGGGAGGATGTTTCATTAAGTCATAAGTCACGATGAAAGAAGACTTTTGGGTCACAACGACAGAACACAGAGTAAATGCTGCAGCAGTAGACATGGGGATTCGTGAAGTTAAGCTTGAAACATCAGTTAATCAGTGAGACCCCTAACCTTTAATGCTGTATAAAGATGAGGTACACCTAGACTTTGACTATTCAGGTAGTGAAGAGAGTTCATATGACAGCATAAGGGACTCAATCAGGAAGGTTTATAGTAAAGTACCCATGCATATTTTTGTAGACTCGGATTTATAGTATGGAAATTATGAGAAATTCAGTCAGATGTTGTGTATGCATCAGATAATGCTGCACTAGATAATGATGGGTCTAGTAATTATGTACAGGATGAGTTTGATAGAGTGCTCTCTAACCTGATATAAGCTCTATTCCTCCGATGAGAGGACAGATTTCAGCTGAGGAAGCTGAGTACTGATACTGGATTATAAGTAGGCCAGATATTATTCCTCCTTTACTAGAGTTTGAGGATAAGTTTGATATGAGTAGCCTAAGAACCAGTTACAATCTATGACATCCCTTCCTATTATCCCAGTCCAGGAATATACGAGGGTATAGATAAAGATTAAAGGGATATTTCTAGCCCTAATCCACCCCAGCCTTCTTTATGAAAGATAGACAATGTGACTATACTAGTCTCAAGAAAGGCTGTGGGAAGTGAACTACTTAGTTTAGGTTAAGGGATGGAAGGAAGTAGAAATCAAGAGCAGTCAGTTTAGCTGCAGTTCTTCAATGCCGTAGCAAGGATGATAAATAGAGATGTGATAGAGGGCATTGACCTGGATTAAGTTTTCATGTTAGTAGCATGATATGAGATGGCCATAAGCCAGATATTACTATATACCCTACGTGGCATGTAAAGCTAAGTGAGCTTTTGGCAAATAGTTCACAACTGATGTGTAAGGATCGGCCATTACTAGGGTAAAGACTAGACAAGAACATTATAAGGGAATGTTTAAAGCAAGTTAGATCCAGGTCGGATGTAAAACAGTTTGGAACACAGCTAGAAGTCCTCGAGAAGTTAGGCCATGACGAAAGGTGACCCGAGGTTGTGACTAAAGAATATAGAGCTGTCCAGGCATGACAAGTAGAATGAGATGGTCACAACTAAAGTTTATGGATGCGTTGCGCCTAGTTCATACTCAGGTCACGATGAAGATATGCAGGGACCTGATGATGAATAAAGATGACAGCCTCATTGAAGTTTATCAGTTAGAGGTTTAGCACATGATGTAGGCAAGCAGAACAGTATGAGAAATAGAGATACATGCTAGTCTAAGATGATGTTTAGAAGTAGATCCTCTATGTGACTATCAAGAGTAGATCTACATTTGGAAAGATTTGGTTCAGTTAATCTTTGATGAATAAAAGAATCAAAAGTTAGGATAAGGCTTGCGCAAGAAATGAGCTTAACATATGGCTTCAAGTTCTCGAAAGTCAAAGTTCCTGAAACAGGATATTAGTCCCACATCGGTTGGGGAGGTGAACGAAGCATGCCTTATAAGGGTGTAGATACCTCTCCCTCAAGGACGCGTTTCCAGTACTCACCAAGCGCCTCTCATCACCAAGCGCCCCGAAGGGGTAGGCAGGCACGAGTGGGTAGGCAGGCAGTGCTGGGGAACAAAACCTGGCCTAAGGGGCAGTGGCCTCATGTCGGGATAATATCTTCCGCTGTGTACTTTGATACCCGGAGGACGCGTTTTGGGTGCCTAAGGGGTTAAAGTCCTCATGTGCCTGGAGAATGAAACTGTGACCTCATGTGGGCCTGGGGCCTGCCTAAGGGGAAAGCGGACAATATCTATGTAGAAGGGTGCTGGGCTATTAGAGAACACAAGTAATGGTGCTAGATGATGAATGAGATTTATGTGATCTAAATTGGTTAGAATGAAGAACAAGACCAGGAAGGAACTGTAATATCCTTAACTTTCTGTACTGGTTCCTATGTACAGATTAAACGAAATATATGAGCTCTGTTTCAGGAAAGACATGTGGACCTTTATGTAAAGAAAAGGATTAAATTGTAAAAGAAAGGAAATTAAGGGACCTAAATGCAATTATGGAAAGTTTAAAGTTAGGAATGAAAGGTAGACAAAAATGTGGGGTCTTAAAGTGTAATTTTAGCCAAATTAAGGGACTTAATTATAAAGAAGGAAAAGTTCCCTGGGGCTAAAGTATAATTAAAGAAAATAGGCCAGAAGTGGTTTGCACCGCCCGACAGCATTTCAGTCCCAGATTCTACCAGAAGGTAGGGCAGGTGACGTCGGGTAACCAAGCCTAATACCGGAATTTTTGAAGACTCCAGATAGCCAGAAATGGACTGATAGTCCAAAAGTTATAAAAATTTATACCGGATACCCTAGATTTCAGATATAAGTGGGAAAATACAGGATGATGCGCCTTTATGGGGCGGATGTCGGGAAACTGACAGGATACCGATAGGAGGTCTGTAGGAAAAGTTATTCACAAAATAAAAAAATCCAGACGGAGTGTGAGGCCTCCGGGGATCCGGGTAGGAGATTTATCGGTATTTTTAAAGGGGCTAAATGCGATCGAATGACTTCGGTCAGATGACCGTTATAACCCCCAAGGATGCCTGAACACAGTAGGACACTGTATCTGGGAAAAAGAGCCGGTGTCCGAAAAAGGTATATAATCGGTAAATAATAGTTAAAATATTCAATGAACTGTGTTAAAGGAAGATTCCTCGTAATACGTGCCATACAGGTAATGGACCCAGGAAGCCCAAAAATGGCGCCATTAGAGGCCCAATAAGACTCTTGGACTGATAGGTGGGCCAGTGTCCAGCAGAACCCCAGAAAAGTGCGAAATTACAAAAATGCCCCTATGTTGTACAAAAAGGGCAGCAGATGAATAAAGGGTATTCTTGAAGGGAATTGGAAGGCACGCAGCGGAAATTAACTTTAAAAATTTTTCCATTCCCAGCCAGGATCTACCGAATGTGTTTAAGTCAAGGAGAAAGAAGTGTTACCTTCGGTTTTGAGCTTTGGTCGCGACCTCAGGGTCCACTAGTCGCGACTCCTCGCCTCTGGAACTTTCAGTCGCGACCTCCTCAGCTTCTAGTCGCGATCTGTCGCCTCTGGAGTTGTTAGTCGCGACCTCTTCTGCTTCTAGTCGCGACCTGTCTCCTCTTTTCAGATTTCTGACGTTCAGATGCCCGTTTGGTCGCGACCTAAGTGTGTTCTGGTCGCGACCTTTCTTCGTGTCTGGCCGTATCGTAGAAGTCGACAGCTCAGATCGGCTTCCTCTACCGGTATCCACACGAACAGTGTTCCAATCGCGAACGACGTGCTAGCGCCTCTTGTCCCTCTAGGGTTTTCTGGAGATTCCGTCCTCACCGTCTCTATCTCGGCAGTTTCTTATGTGCAAACCTTTTGCACTCTCCCTGCCCCCTTTTCTCACGACTGAATGTGTGTGTAGAGATGTATATTGTGTGTGGAACCCTAGCTCCTAATGTCAAATATATAGGAAGCTATCGGGCTTCTAATAGGGCCGGGCTTCAGAATTAATCTTATATTAATTCTGAATTAATACAATATCATATATTGCATAATTTAATAAGAAACTAATTAAATAAATATGGTTTATATTAAATCCGTCCCACAGATTTAATTCACCTATTTATTTAATTTAAAATAAAGATAAGACAGAATTATATTTGATTTATTCTCATAAATCAAATTTGAGATATCTTATCAATTTGAATTTCAAATTCAAATAGATCATATCCATTTAAATTCAAATTCAAAAATGATAGAGATTTAATTTATCCTTATAAATTAAATCTTACAAATATATCTTATATTATATATATAATATATATAAACTAATTTATATATATATATATATAAAATATATATCCACCCTAGATTATTCATTGAATCTAGACATCTCTTAGATTCAATGAATCTGGACATCATAGCTCGTATTGGGCTGTTTTGTGTGCGACCCTGTAGGCCCATATGAAGTTGGCAGTGACCCAGTTACTATACTGACCCACAAGTCGTAAGCGGTCTCTAGCAAGGCATTACGACTACCCAAAACATATGAGGATCGATAAACGATGTAACCTTTCATACAACTATATCACGTCCCTTTTGTCACATGATATTTCGGTCAAGGATGAGGCATGGTGAACGTCATCCTCCTGTTCCTGACCGTTACTTTCTCGATCCCTGAGTAGTCTGAATATAGAAATGGAACTACCCTTCCATTCTAGTATGGCCATACATTTCTCAGACTCACTCATCGAGGGGCCCAGTAATATCTCTCTACGAATGTGAGGGACAAATTCCATCTTGACCATTCACATTCCTCCGCATGAAAAACCACTAAGCCCGAGCATAGCCTTTATGATCACTCGGTCAAAAGTGACTTTTGACTAGGTCAAAGCTGAGCGTTTGTCATATAGGAATCCATGATGATCTCAGGTCAAAGGGCATAGTGACATGGCTTGTATATGAGAGAAGCTTATGACTTGACCCATGCAGCTCTCTCATAGCGGGTCGGTCCAGCACCCTGTACTCTTACATGTGCCTATGACTTTGATTTATATCTCTATATATCTTCAAAGTCATACTGGTCTTATTTCATCTCTGCTCCCGCATAGATGACCGACCAGGGACATTTAGGATAAGATCACGAGTTATCCAAGGATGGTCATCACAGTAAACATGCAAATAATGTGATAACCTGATACAATGATTGGCCCCTAGGGCACAATTTCCAACATCCTCCCACTTGCACTAGGAACAATCATTAATTTGTCTCAATCCTATTGACCTAACATGACGCTCATGTTTTTCCTGGACAAGCGGTTTAGAGGATCAGCATCATTGTCTTCTCTTGCT
This sequence comes from Leucaena leucocephala, assembly GCA_037074615.1. Lineage (NCBI taxonomy): Eukaryota > Viridiplantae > Streptophyta > Magnoliopsida > Fabales > Fabaceae > Leucaena > Leucaena leucocephala. Next base: position 16,430,928 of record CM073522.1, read on the forward strand.
ACCTTGCATATTTTTATATCACCTCTATCATTGATTTCTCCGATGAGATGAAATCGCCTGAGTATATGCTTGGTCCTTTGATGTGACCAAGGCTCTTTGGCCTGTGCAATGTCACTACTATTGTCACAGAACAAAGTTATTGGATCTGAGATGGTCGATACCACCCCTAGTTCAGTAATGAACTTCCTGATCCAAACGGCCTCCTTAGCTGCATCAGATGCTGCTATATACTCGGCTTTCGTTGCAGAATCTGCTACAGTGCTCTGCTTAGAGCTCTTCCAGCTTATTGCTCCATTATTTAGGAGGAATATGTATCCAGATCGCGATTTCTGGTCATCCTGGTCAGTTTGGAAACTTGCATCTGTGTAACCAGTTACATAGAGCTCGTCATCCAATCCACCATAGACCAAGAATAAGTCCTTAGTCCTTCTTAAGTACTTAAGGATATTCTTGACAGCAGTCCAATGGCCCTCACCAGGGTCCTGTTGATATCTGCTAGTCATACTTAAGGCAAACGAGACATCCGGTCGAGTACATAACATGGCGTACATGATAGATCCTATGGCCGAGGCATATGGAATCTTACTCATGCGACCTCGCTGATCTGGTGTACTAGGACACAAATCCTTGCTGAGGTGAATACCATGAGACTTGGGTATGAAACCCCTCTTTGATTCCTGCATACTAAACCTATGCAGTATCTTGTCTATATATGTGCTCTGACTCAGTCCTAGAAGCCTTTTAGATCTATCTCTATAGATCCTAATTCCTAGGATGTAGGTGGCTTCACCCAAGTCTTTCATCGAGAAAGATTTTCCTAACCAAGACTTGACAATCTGCAAGGTAGGAATGTCATTCCCAATGAGTAGGATGTCATCGACATAGAGTACCAAAAACACAACTGTGCTCCCACTAACCTTTTTGTACACACAAGGTTCATCAATGTTTTGAAGAAATCCAAACTCTTTGACTACTTCATCAAAACAACGATTCCAACTCCGAGATGCTTGCTTCAGTCCATAAATGGACCTTTGAAGCTTGCACACCTTACCAGAGTCCTCAGAACGCACAAAACCTTCAGGTTATGTCATGTACACATCCTCAAGGAGCTTTCCATTAAGGAAGGCTGTCTTGACGTCCATCTGCCATATTTCATAGTCATAATATGCTGCAATGGCAAGGAGGATTCTGATTGATTTGGCCATTGCAACTGGGGAAAAGGTCTCATCATAGTCCATACCATGAGTTTGAGTAAATCCTTTTGCAACCAGTCGTGCCTTGAAGACATTTACATTGCCATCCATGTCGGTTTTCTCTTTAAAAACCCACTTGCACCCGATGGTTTTTACACCTTCAGGCGGGTCGACTAAGGTCCATACCTTATTGTCGTACATGGATTGCATCTCAGACTTCATGGCATTAAGCCATTTTTCAGAGTTTGGTCCCACTATAGCTTCTTGATAGGTAGTGGGCTCATTATGCTCAATGAGCAACACATCACGACTATCAGAAATCAGAAATCCATATCTCTGAGGCTGAAGTCGTGCCCTATTAGATCGCCTTGGGCCTTGCGTGACTTGAGGAGTCTCAACAACTTCTTGTGAGTCTTCTCTACTTTCCATCTCTAGTTCTGTGGCGTCTTGTGGCTCTCGAACTTCTTCGAGGTGTACCTTGCTCCCAGTGGTTCTTTTAGAGATAAATTCTCGTTCTAGAAAGATACCATTTCTGACAACAAACACTTTGTTATCAGTGGGGTTGTAGACATAATATCCCTTGGTTTCCTTAGGATATCCCACAAAAAGGCACTTTGAAGATTTGGGCGCTAACTTATCTGAGGCTTGTTGCTTAACATAGACCTCACATCCCCAAATCTTGAGAAAAGACAAACTAGGTTTCCTCCCAGTCCATATCTCATACGGAGTCTTTTCAACTGCCTTAGATGGAACACGATTCAGTGTGAACGCAGCTGTCTCTAGGGCGTGGCCCCAAAAGGATGGTGGAAGATCTGTTCGACTCATCATGGATCGAACCATATCCAATAGTGTTCGATTCCTCCGTTCAGAAACCCCATTCCATTGTGGTGTTCCTGGAGGAGTCAATTGTGAGACTATTCCACAATTCCTAAGATGATCGATAAACTCTTGGCTCAAATATTCACCACCTCGATCAGATCGAAGGACTTTAATTGTTTTACCAAGCTGGTTTTGTACTTCATTTTGAAATATCTTGAACATTTCAAAAGATTCGGATTTATGTTTCATTAGATAGACGTAGCCATATCTACTGAAATCATCTATGAATGTAATGAAGTACGAATAACCTCTTCTAGCATTTGTATTCATCGGTCCACACACATCTGTATGTATGAGGCCCAACAAATCAGTGGCCCTCTCACTGTGCCCAGTGAAAGGCGACTTTGTCATCTATCCTAACAAACAAGATTCGCAAGTATCATATGATTCAAAATCAAATGAGTTGAGAAATCCATCTTGATGGAGTTTAGAAATGCGTTTCTCATTTATGTGGCCTAGACGACAGTGCCAGAGGTACGTCGGATTCAAATCATTTGGTTTGACCCTTTTGGCGGTTATGTTATAGATATTTCCATGATTGGGTTGTTCCAAGTTTAATATGTAATGATCAACATGCAAATCACCATGAGCATTGAAAATATCATTACGATAAATAGAACATTTACCATTCCCAGAAATGGAAGTGTAACCTTCCTTATCCAAATAAGAAAGAGAAACAATGTTACTACTCAAAGCAGGAACATAATAGCAATTGTTCAAAACTAACAAAAGCCCAGTGGGCAGAACTAATTCATAAGTGCCTACAGCTAGAGCAGCAACCTTTGCTCTATTTACAACTCGTAGGTCAACTTCGCCCTTCTTCAGCTTTCTACTGTCCTTTAGGCCCTGCACATTTGTACAAATGTGAGAACCACATGCAGTATCTAATACCCATGTAGTGGAAGTAGAGAGATGAATGTCTATAACATAAATACCTAAAGCGATAGCCCCGCTATCCTTCTTGTTCTTTTTCAGATCTTCAAGGTAGAGTTTGCAATTCCTCTTCCAATGACCCGGTTCATTGCAGAAGAAGCAAACTCCTTCCTTTGGAGGCTTTGCCTTCTTTGGTGCAGGCTTGGTTTCGGGCTTGCCTGACTCTTTGGTCTTACCAGATGAGCCGTGACCCTTCCCCTTCCCCTTGCCTTTCTTTTTCATACCCTTTCCTTTCTGAACCATCAAAACAGTACTGGGCTTTTTCTTAACAGTCGGCTCAGCAGTTTTAAGCATCCCATGTAGTTCAGAAATAGATTTCTCCATGTTGTTCATGTTGTAGTTCATGACAAACTGGTCATAACTTTCCGGGAGTGAGTTCAAGATCAAATCTGTAGCTAACTCCTGGCTCATGGGAAATCCAAGCCTCTCAAGGTGATTTATGTACCCTTTCATCTTTAAGACATGAGTACTCACTGATGCACCTTCAGCCATCTTGCAGGAATGTAAGGCCTTAGTGGTCTCATACCTCTCTTGCCTTGCTTGTTGCTGGAATATTTCCTTAAGATGCACAATCATCTCATAAGCCTCCATGTGTTCCAGATCTCTTTGAAGCTCCGGAACCATAGTGGCAAGCATCAAGCATCCCACATCAACAGAGTCTTCCTTATGCTTCGCATAAGAATCTCTCTGAGCTCTAGGAGCATTGGCTGCTGGCTCCTCAGGAATGGGGTGATCCAGGACATATACTTTTCTTTCCTGCTTGAGAACAATTCTCAAGTTCCTGAACCAGTCAAGAAAGTTTATCCCATTGAGTTTGTCCTTCTCAAGGACAGATCGCAACGATAATGTAGCAGTATTACTAGTCGTCATGATTCTACAATTAAAATATGCAATCGAATTAGCAATCTCCCACTGAATAAAACAACCCTCAATGTAATAATTAGTGGGCTAAGATCCATATTTGGCTTAAACTTGAGTCCGCTTTGGCAGGACGCTCAACTTTAAGTTATTTAGGTAGGTAACAACTTTACCAATTACATCACATGTAACTCTTAGATGTTTATGGGATTCCATCATCATATGATCCGGCATGTTTTAATCCCATCTAATGCCTTGAGACCCAAAACCGTTTTGATAATCTCAATTAAGTCAAACAATAACAAACATAAGAGTAGCACCATTACTCTTGCTTATCTCCCCAAGATAACTCAAATGCACCCACTTTGGTGGACCTACAAATGAGCGATCGAGGTTTTGACAAGTGTTCATTAATTGACGGCATATGACTTAAGATTTCTTTTAGAGGGTTTAATTAATTATCTGGTTTATAAGATGCATGTATCGCGGTTGTATCTCATACAAGTATTATGCATATAAAACATACATGCAGTGATCTAATCAAAAGATGCATAATCTTAAACGTGATACAATATGGCTCACCTATCCTAAGTCCCCTCAAGCCAATGAGAGGAGCTCTCTAATTAGAATAGGAAAAGTACATAAGGAAACCTCATTTTAACATTCGAGGGGAGTGAGATGAGAAGAGAATGTACAACGAGAGTCATTAGAGGAAGGCACGACACGCAGGCCGTATTTAGAAAAATTACAACACTTGTAATCTAGAGCCATATTGTTCACCATACCCAAACATTCAAGAATCAAAATTCATGCTATTTGAAGGGCAATAAATGTTTCAAAACATTCATATATCAGGAAAGTCAATACATATTACGATTATGTTGCGCTACGATTAAATAGCCACGGCGGTCCCGCTAGCCGATTAGCGGGCGGGGTGTGGGGCAGCGCCCCAATAGAATTTTTTTTTTGATAAATAATCAAGAATCTTAATTCTTTTTCCTTAGACCCCATCAATATTAATTGATCAAATCAATTGATATACACCACCGATTTCAGTTTCCTTTTAGATTCCGTATATGTCATACATAAACAGATTCCATATATGTCATACATATCTCGCATGTTATCATATAATCAGCTAAGAAGTCTAACATACATCACATGTATCAACAATCAAACCTAACTTAAACACAAAACGGCATGGCTCTGATACCACTGAAGGGAATTGGAAGGCACGCAGCGGAAATTAACTTTAAAAATTTTTCCATTCCCAGCCAGGATCTACCGAATGTGTTTAAGTCAAGGAGAAAGAAGTGTTACCTTCGGTTTTGAGCTTTGGTCGCGACCTCAGTGTCCACTAGTCGCGACTCCTCGCCTCTGGAACTTTCAGTCGCGACCTCCTCAGCTTCTAGTCGTGATCTGTCGCCTCTGGAGTTGTTAGTCGCGACCTCTTCTGCTTCTAGTCGCGACCTGTCTCCTCTTTTCAGATTTCTGACGTTCAGATGCCCGTTTGGTCGCGACCTAAGTGTGTTCTGGTCGCGACCTTTCTTCGTGTCTGGCCGTATCGTAGAAGTCGACAGCTCAGATCGGCTTCCTCTACCGGTATCCACACGAACAGCGTTCCAATCGCGAACGACGTGCTAGCGCCTCTTGTCCCTCTAGGGTTTTCTGGAGATTCCGTCCTCACCGTCTCTATCTCGGCAGTTTCTTATGTGCAAACCTTTTGCACTCTCCCTGCCCCCTTTTCTCACGACTGAATGTGTGTGTAGAGATGTATATTGTGTGTGGAACCCTAGCTCCTAATGTCAAATATATAGGAAGCTATCGGGCTTCTAATAGGGCCGGGCTTCAGAATTAATCTTATATTAATTCTGAATTAATACAATATCATATATTGCATAATTTAATAAGAAACTAATTAAATAAATATGGTTTATATTAAATCCGTCCCACAGATTTAATTCACCTATTTATTTAATTTAAAATAAAGATAAGACAGAATTATATTTGATTTATTCTCATAAATCAAATTTGAGATATCTTATCAATTTGAATTTCAAATTCAAATAGATCATATCCATTTAAATTCAAATTCAAAAATGATAGAGATTTAATTTATCCTTATAAATTAAATCTTACAAATATATCTTATATTATATATATAATATATATAAACTAATTTATATATATATATATATAAAATATATATCCACCCTAGATTATTCATTGAATCTAGACATCTCTTAGATTCAATGAATCTGGACATCATAGCTCGTATTGGGCTATTTTGTGTGCGACCCTGTAGGCCCATATGAAGTTGGCAGTGACCCAGTTACTATACTGACCCACAAGTCGTAAGCGGTCTCTAGCAAGGCATTACGACTACCCAAAACATATGAGGATCGATAAACGATGTAACCTTTCATACAACCATATCACGTCCCTTTTGTCACACGATATTTCGGTCAAGGATGAGGCATGGTGAACGTCATCCTCCTGTTCCTGACCGTTACTTTCTCGATCCCTGAGTAGTCTGAATATAGAAATGGAACTACCCTTCCATTCTAGTATGGCCATACATTTCTCAGACTCACTCATCGAGGGGCCCAGTAATATCTCTCTACGAATGTGAGGGACAAATTCCATCTTGACCATTCACATTCCTCCGCATGAAAAACCACTAAGCCCGAGCATAGCCTTTATGATCACTCGGTCAAAAGTGACTTTTGACTAGGTCAAAGCTGAGCGTTTGTCATGTAGGAATCCATGATGATCTCAGGTCAAAGGGCATAGTGACATGGCTTGTATATGAGAGAAGCTTATGACTTGACCCATGCAGCTCTCTCATAGCGGGTCGGTCCAGCACCCTGTACTCTTACATGTGCCTATGACTTTGATTTATATCTCTATATATCTTCAAAGTCATACTGATCTTATTTCATCTCTGCTCCCGCATAGATGACCGACCAGGGACATTTAGGATAAGATCACGAGTTATCCAAGGATGGTCATCACAGTAAACATGCAAATAATGTGATAACCTGATACAATGATTGGCCCCTAGGGCACAATTTCCAACAATTCTGGTCATTTTGGACAGACCCAGAGGTCAAGACATGTCTAAATAAGGTTGACTAGAGCCAGTATAAGCTTTGACCGAGTCTAGAAAGGTGTGAAGCATTTTGGTCATTTCGCAGGGGATCTGTAATTGAGTCTGGACCCAGTATTAAAAATTTAATGATATAAAGGGTCTAGATACTAAATGTGAGGTCAGTAGACATAAAAAGGATCTTCAGAAACATCAGATTCAGAAAACGGCACTTTTTTCGAGGCGATGGACCGGGCCGGTACCGGATTGGACTGAAAAGCTTCCAGAACCTCCAAATTTCGTCACATGAAGCATATGGGTGGTGAGATGTCCTATGAGGTGTCCCATGAGGTGTCCAGGGTGATGCAGTAAAAAAGAATTAAAGAAAATAGGAAATTCCAGGAAAAACCAGGACCACAGGATCATAAGTCTTCCTAATTACAAGATTGCCATTGCTCAACACTATAAATACCCCCACCTAGCCCCTTATTTCGGCATGAGTAAGGAAGAAGGGAAGAGAGAAGTTCTTGAGAGAGAAAGTGTGAGAAAGAAAGAAGTAAGGAAGTTCTGGTGAAGTTGGAAGTAGTAGGGAAGTTCTGAAGCACTGCTTTTGAGGTAACAACTAATCCTAGCTCTTATGTAATGTCTTTGTGATGTGTTGTTTTGTTTGGTTGATTGTTGTCCTATATGTTATGCTTGAAGCTCTATTCCAATGCTACGATCATATGTTATTGAATATGGAAGCATGCAACATACTTATCTGTACACAGTCACAACCAAGCACCGTCACTCTGCATTACATATTTTGTTATGATTATTGTTACTGGGATTCTTTTGAATCTAATTCCCAAACATAACATTACAGGGGAGGTTCTGTCAAAATAAAATTTGGAAATCTTAAGAGACGCCGGTAGGCTGCCGAAATTCCGGCAACGAAGACGGAACAAAGAAAGGAACTGATACGTACTGTGTACGTAGTGCTGTCTAAGGAGGCTGGAAGTGAGTGGACCCAGAAGGTTCATCCAGTCTTTCCTGGGTACTACGTAGAATGGTAGTTCTCATAAGGGAATTACCGAATCGGTACAACATCGGTTACTTTCTAAAGAAGAATTATAGCAGTTATGCTGCCGGATTTTAGACAGAGAAGGATGTAATAAAATATGAGGGAGTTAATCATGCACTGATATATAACAGTTGATTATTTGATATTAATTGTTATCTGGCCTGTATGACTGATATGTGTTGGTTGTATGCTTGGGTATGTAAAGACTAAATGCTGAAAATAGGCTCAGTGAACAGTAACTTGTGAAGACCCATTCATGTTTGATAAATCATTAAAAATAGTAAATGATTGAATTAATGTACTAAATTTTTAGGGTAGAAAGTAGACATACTAAGCTTTAATTTTATATATAGAATGTCTAATTTGGATGTATACACGAAAAGATATAAATTGTTAAAGTTGGGACCAGAATGCTGGATTCAGGAGAAAGTCATTGGATGAACAGTAATATTGTAACGTTGACCCACGTTAAATTTGTCAAGGATTGGTCAACCAATGATTTTTCCCTGAAATATATTTGAGTTAGCTTCATGTATCAATTTGAACCACTTCATTTCGATTTTTGTAGAATTAGTTATGAATTTTCAAAATCAGGTCACTCATCTGGAATTTGCCACAGTGAACAGTACTCGATATGAATAAAATTCTAGATTAAGTGTTTAGACTTCAATGACCCTGAAAGTGGTTTAAGTGCTACTGAATGGTCCCTAAGATGTATAAAAATAAGGATGTGACAGGAACCATAGTCCGGTCAAGAGTAGACTGATACTGATGTATACGCGCGGAAAGAGTTAAGAGATAGTAGAAAGATACCAAAGTTGCTCCAGAGAAATGGAGACTGTTCCGCTCACCTGGGAAGTATTCCTTAAGTAAAGTTTATGAAAAATATTCCTCTCAGTTAAATAGAGATGAGCGTGAGGCAAAAGGTTAAATAGAGAAAGAGAAACCCTTTTGATGAATGTTTAGACAAGTTCATATATATGAACAGAGAGAGTGAATGATTAAAGAGTTAATTTACGGATTGGATTTCATGTTATAAAGAAAAAGTTTTCTCAGGTAGTCACAGAAGTTCAATAGAGCGGTAGCTATAAGCAAGATTAGAAAAAAGAAAGATAGCCATGATTCTAAAGATAAAGTAACTCCCCTATTTGATAGAAGGGTCAAGTCTATACCCTGATAAGAGGGTAGCATAGTAGCCTAAGTGAAATAGATAGATGTTTTAGGATGAATGATCAGGATATGATAGGCAATATGATAAAGGAAATATGTTTTGAGGCTTACTTAGTTCATTACAATGTCTGATGGATGGTTGAGCAAATTATGATGATGAATAGTTACATCTCCTTGCAGTTGTCATATAATGACATGCATGTTAGAGTATGCCATGATGAATACTCCCATTTCATAGTATATGCAGGGTAGAGTATATATGGTGAGGAAGTTATGAGAAAATTATGTTGCTACCATACCATATGATATGCAATAAGGAATATATTGAGGATGATAGATAGTCTCAGTTTATGGGACGATAAGTTATGATATGATATTCTGATATGATTTATGATTGGGGTGATTCAGATTTTTCTATAGGCTTGCGAATGCAGTACTAAGAGCCATTGCTATTGAAAGGAATGGTATACAGAAAGAGTTAGATTTGAAACAGATGACTCTGAGATAGAGACTGGATTCAGATGAGTACAGATCACTCTTCAGATAAGAGTTGGATCTGATGCAGTCTTCTCGTAGTTAGAGCATAGTTCAAATGGCTCGCAGTTAGAGCATAGATTTACATGAGAAGTTATGATGAGGCCATAGCAGCGGAATGTAATGGCAGGTGGTTAAACCATGATTGCACAAGGCATGGTAAGCCACAGTAAGAGAAAGATGAGAAGGAACTCCTGAGTAAGAGAGGAAATAAGTAAAGTCTTGGGCAATAATATGGGCTACTGAACGTAATATTTCTAAATTTTTATTGAGTTATCAACAAGTAGAAGCGGTGAACCCTATAACTTAGTCTGTTGGTTTAAGATCTTCGGGAGATATACAGAATTGCAGTTAGATTCTGGAGGGTCACAGTTAGATCCTAGCATGGCTCCAGGGTCGCAGTTAGATCCTAACAGTTCCAGAGTCGCAGTTGATTCTGAAGAGGATGACGGTTGATCGCAGTTAGATCCCGAGGTCGCAGTTAGACCTAGCCTAAGGAAAGTAATGAGCCATGAGATATGAGTACAATGTAGTATCTCTTTGGGAAGATGAATGCCAAAGACGAAGTTAAGGTAAGGAAGCTTCACTAGTTGATAAACTCATCCAGAAAAATTATTTATAATGATTTTTCTCAGATAGCCTATATTATACAGACTGAACTTAGTTTTCTTTAAACAAAGACGGAGTCCAAGTTAAAGTCTGAGTGCTGATATTCAAAAGTTTTATAGAAGTATGCCTGAGGAACAAAGAAGAGAACCCCATATGTTTTGAGAACAGAAAAGTATGAGCAGATAAATCCTCCAGATGAGGATAAAAAGATTAAAAGGCTAGAGAGACCTAGAGAAGAAGGTCTAAAGTAAAGATAGAACCTAGTAGTTATATGAGATAGAGAATGCTAAGGCTTAGAAGAGTAAGGTAGCCTTCATCCAGAAAGATGTTAAGGCAAGAGTAGTCTAAGAAAGAGTAATGAAAAAGGGTCCAGTTGTCACAAAAGTTGGTATAGATGGACAAGGTAAGAAAAGTGAAAAGTTAAAGTAAGATACACCCTGGAGTTGCACCAAGATGTTAAGGGGTAAGATATGAAAGAGTGTAAATGCCATAGAAGTTTGGCATATATATGATGAATGATAAACAAAGTTATGAAAAGTTAGAAAGGTTATGAACATTAAAGGATTAAAACCCTTCTGCCAAGTCCAAATCAGAGTGGATTTGAAATGAAAGATTTAAATTATGACTTTGTTCAGGAGAACGAGAAGCAAAAGAGCAATACTCTCCTGAGACGATGATAAAGTCATAAGAGAATGATAGAGCTTTGCATTTAGGAGCAAGTATACAGTCCTACAAGATATTGGCCAGGCATTATGCATGTTAGAGTATATGCTCCTACTTAGCAGTAAAGTAAAGAAAAAAATAACTGCATAAGTCCTCTCTCTGTATGATGTTGAATCATTAAAGATGATAAGAGCAACAATAGAGTTATAAGAGTTTCTATACGAAAAGAGGATGAAGCTTTGCGGATGTTAAAGAATTCTGCGAGATGCTAAGAGAAGTAATAAGGGATAAGTGTTAGAAAGTATGATGAGTGAGTGAGGGAAACTCCCGAATACAATAATATTATAGAGAGTTTGATATGAAAGAAATGGACACTACTCTCAAGTCTAGTACAAGGAGTTGTCCATAAGCAAATGGATGCATAGCACAAGATCAAGTGCCGTGATGAAGTAGAAATAAACTCCAATTAAGTTGACTGATACAAAAAGAGTAATGACAGCAAGGACATGAAGCGGATATTGAAAGTACTCCGCTAGATAATAAGATAAAAGGTAAGAGATGGATACCCCAATTCTTAGTCATAAAGCAGAAAGAGATTTAAAGAGGATGTATATTTAAGATTGTTGACTAAGGTACAAGTAAATTTCGAGGACGAAATTTATTTTAAGGGGGAGAGAAATGTAACATCCCTAATTTCTGTACTAAGTTATATGTACAGATTGAATAAAATATATGAGATGTTTAGGAAAATATGTGGCCATGTTTATGTAAAGAAAATGATTAATTGGAAGAGGAAGAAAGTCTAAGAGCCAAAGTGCAAAATTACAAAAATGCCACTGTGATGCCCTAAGAAACCAGAAGTAAATGGAGGGCATTTTGGTCATTTCACACAATGGATGGATATCAGAGGAAATTTGATAGTAAATTATTATAATTAATATGAGAATTTATGGAGTTGAAAGAAGTCAAAAAGGAGTCCTGTAGAATTAATTATGGAATTTACGGTGAAAAAGAACACCGATAAAGGGTTAAAGGAAACATATGTAATTTTTAACAGGACTTCTGGGTCTCAAAAAATTATGAAACTTTGTAGAGAATTCATTTTATATTAGAATGAATTTCTAAAAATGTTAGAACAATTAAAGGAGGTGTTTAGCATTTATTCTGAGATCAGGATAATTTAAGGATATCGGTATAAGGAAAGTACATTGGGACTTGTGCCAATTAGCTATTGGACCTAAAAGAGGCCCAACATTTCGTCCTAGGCCAGCCCAATAAGGCCCAAAAGTTATCTTGGAGCCCAAGTCCAATAATGAATAATTTATGGATTTTTGAAAAGAAAGAAAAAGAGAATAAAGTAAGAATTAGGTGTTGCACATGGTGGGACCCACAAGGACTTCAAAATGGCACCCAAAAAGAGGAAGGGTTAGGTGTACCAAGTGAGGCCATGCTAGTGATGTCATGGTGGTAAGGTCTTGAGTGAAAAGTGAAAAGACATTTCAAGATTAAACCTTTAACCATTAGATCAAATAGTTTCCAAAGTGATCTTGGCCTTCAAATGGCACATGACTTTTGCTATAAATACCCCCCCTTTCCATTCATTCTTCACACCCAAGAGCTCCTTTAGAAAGAGAAGTGAGTTCTAGAGAAAGAAAGTGGAAGAAAGCAAGGAAGAAGCAAGGGTCTTGAAGGAGCAAGTAAGGTAAGTTGTCTCCTTGCTTCTACCTTTTGTTCTTATGGTTTGTGCTTGAGTTTAAGTGATTTTTTAGGCTTAAATCTTGGGGAAATGCTACTGGAATTTTTGTGTATGTGTGAAAGGAATATGAGTTTTAAGTCATAGATAGTTAAGACAAGCTTAAACAAGTTAGTTACATGCTTGGTTGTGAAGTAAGTTGATGTTCTTGACTTTACCATTTCGGGTTGCACTGTTCATGCACTGTTCATGATAGAAGGAAATGGAATTTCAATGATTTAATGCTTCCATTGAGTTTATATGATGATTTTGTGTAGGATTGGAAATGTTTTGAACCTTGGAAACCATTGGAATTAAAGGTTATAATGTTGAAAATTCCTCACGGTACTGTTCACTCGCATGAACAGTGATTTAAATTTCATGATTTTGATGCTTCCAATGGTCTTAAAATGAGATTTTGTGTGGGGGAAAAGTGGAGGAAAAAGTATGGGAAACATTGGAATCAAAATGAGAATTTTTGGAAGATTTATGTATGCTTTTCCAAATCTGTACAGAACAGTGTATTCTTGCTGGAATTTGGTTATTTTTAGTTCATAAATGGATTCAAAAGGTAAAATTGTGTAGGGTAAGGTCAAGACATCAATTGATTCAAGGGCCAAGTTAATTGGCAAAGATTAAAGAAAGTTATGTTAGTTAAAGCAAGTTAAAGGTTCAAGAGAGATAGTCTTGAGTAGTGTTTGAGTTCATGGTCCTAATGGATTATGTAATGAATATGAATGTGATTAGGACCTTGAAACCTCTAAGAAGATGTTGGGGAATGATTGACCAAAAAGCTTGGGAAGCAAGTGCAAGCATAAGAAAGAGAGCTTAAATCCAAGGTAGTAAACTTACCCTAAACTTGTATGTATTGAATGTTATGCTTGATTGTGCTATGACTTTGTTGAATTGTGTGCATATGTGTATATGATTGAAGCTCTGTTTCTATGATTACCTTGGCCAATTGTATTTCATATGTTACATGGAAGCATGCACATTACACAATGTTTACACTTTCACAAGCAAGCACAAGTATTTACTTTAATGCATGCATTGTTTAGTACCGTTTGCTACTGAGATTCCCCCGAATCTCATCCCCTATTTATAACCCATTACAGAGAGGTTATATCGAAGTGAATTTTGAGAATGCTGTAAGACGCCGTTATGCTGCCGATTTTCAGATTGAACATAAGGAGATGATGCGTACTGTGTACGTAGGTACTGTCTAAGGAGTCTGGAAGTGAGTGGACCTAGTCGGTTCATCCAGTCTTTCCTGGGTACTTACGTAGAATGGTAATTCTCACGGGAATTACCGAATCAGTACAAGATCAGTTATTTTTACAGATGAAGTATAGTAGTTATACTGCCGGATTTCAGGCAGGAAAGATGTAATAGAGATACGAGGATCTTGTTCATGCCCTGTTGTATAAAGATTTATTATTTAATGATAAGTATTGTTTGGCATGTTTGTTTGATATGTGATTAATGTATGCATATGTATGTAAAGTTGCTTGCTGGAATTTGCCACCATGAACAGTAACTCGTGGTGATATAGTGATGTTTGATCTATAATTAAAAATAGTAAATGATTAAATAAATGTATGATATGTTTATGATAAATAGTAGACATACCAAGCTTTGATTTGATATATAGAATGTCTCATTTCGATGTCTACACATGGAGATATAAATTATCAAAGTTGGGACCAAAATGCTGGATTCAGGAGAAAAACGCTGGATGAACAATAAAGTTGTAACTTTGACTGACGTTGACTTGGACAAGGAATGGTCAACGAGTTATTTTTCCTTGAAATAGTATTGAGTTAGATTCATGTAGCAATTTGAACCACTGCATTCTGATTTTTCTAGAATTAGTTATGATTTTTCGAAGTCAGGTCACTCATCTTGAATTTACACAGTAAACAGTACTCGATAAGAGTAAAACTCCAGATTGAGAAATTAGATTTCAATGACCTTGAAAGTGGTTCTAAATACTACCAATTGGTCCCTAAGATGTACGAAAATAAGGATGTTTCAAAAGGCACTAATGGTTCATTTCTTCTATCATGCAAAACAGAAATAATCAGGACAATCAAACAAGCAATCAAAATTAGACAAAGAAGTTTCATAGCAAAAAAGTCTATTAGGTCACAACAAAAGAATGTTCAAGTTGTGACTCCTGATCACAGAGAGCAAAAACTCATGAAAATAGATCTTAAGTCGCGAAAAATGATGCCAATAGTCGCGACTAAATTTTACAAAGAGTAAAACTCTTAAACTAGTCGTGACAAAAAATTCTTAAGGTCATGACTGCAAATCATAGAGAGCCATCAATTACTTAAGTGAAACAATTAGGTCGCGACTCAACAAATAATTGGTAACGACACAAAATCACAGAGAGTAGTTTTGCAGAAGTTTGGAAAAATGAAGAATGGTATGCAATGATGCAAATGCCAAGTGAAAGAAAATAAAATATTTGTTTCTATTTTTGAAAATTTTTATGCTATGTAATGAAAACAATAAAAACTAAATCTCAATTTAAAATAATGACTCAAGCTAATAATGTAATCAACAACCAATTGCTAAGGAACCATTTTACTGGCTCCTCGACAACGGCGCAATTGAAAGAGCTATAAATAGATTGTCGCGATCTCAGATTTCAAAATAAAGATTGAACCCAATAATGTAGTATAAGGCACAACCCTATCGTTCTTCTCAAGGAGCCTTTAAATTAGAATCCTAACAATTGGTGAATAATTTCATTGAAAACCTGAGTAGAAAGATTGGTTCTTGGTTTTGTCCAAACATTGGTGCAAAAGAAATAAAGTTGCAGAAAGATTAACTCTTTTTGTATTTTTGATTAATGGAAAAATGGGTTGGATTATGAAAGTAATATGATAAGAAAGACTTTTGATGATGAAAACATATCTATCCTTGCTGTTGATTTGAAATGAGAGTTATGAAATTATTAAGTCTTATATAAAACCTCAATCAATCGATCAAGTCCAATTTATTACTGAGTTCAAACTCCCTTTGATCAAAGCTGAATTAAAACTCCTTAATGCACTGTTTAAAACCACTTAGTGTGTAGATTGAACTGGATTATGCAATTACCCTCTATTAAATACCAATAAGTAGATAAAGACTCTAATCAATTAATTTAATTACTAACAATCGCTAATAATCAATTAACTAACCAGAAATCAAACTAACATATATATATATGCAAATCAATAATCATATCATCCAGATCAATTACAAGTATCTAATCTGCGAATAATCAATCGACATTCAATCCTCATACATATAATAAAATCCCTAAATCTAGAAATCCTAAAACATGAAATAAGTGCAAATTAAGATAGAAAAACTCCCCAGTGTAGTCCATGAGCTTAAGATATGCCATCCATCATTAAGAGACTAAAGATCTAGTCTCTCATAGCTCTTACTATACTGTAATCGCTATCCATAAATGATGCCATGAGATATGCAGAAAAAGATGATGGAAAATTAATGAGAAAGGTGGTAGAAATGGATTAATCGGTGTAGAAATAGAAAAATCTATGGAAAGATGAAGAAAAATGGAAGTTTTGATTGGATGTTATAGAGAGAAGTTGAGAGAATGAGAGCAGCTTCCACTTAGCCAAATCTAGCAAAATATTCAACCCCCTATATTTGGCTGCTGACCTTTGCCTTAATTGCAAAGTAACCTAAATGGACACTCACAACTTCACTAACTGGCTATTCTAGTCAAAACCAGATCCATATTATGGTTGTGACCTAAGAACAATGAGAACCTCGCAGGAGAAAAATAGGTCGCGACCAGTGGACTTTGAGGTCGCAATTAAATATCATAGAAATTAACTTTCATCATTAAGATCCTCTTTGTCTAGTGATTCCTTCTCTACTTCACATTGAATCCTTAATTTCTTCCAAAACACCTGCAAATCAAAATTAAAGCTCACTATAAAGACCAAGCTACTTAAAGAACCACATATATGCAGTTTAAAAGAGTTAATTTAACATTTTACCCTTTAGTAAGAACATTGCCATACACAATCATGTATTACCACAAAAACCCAATTATAGGCATAAAATGAATGGTAAAAGTGTCACAAAATCCTTAAAACTGTCAAAGAAACCATATACAGTTTGTATCCTGTCAATCCCTTACTATACTTTTTATAATTACACTTTATGGCCCATAACTTATCTCTATATTTATATTAGGCCTTAGAACTTTTCTAATTTACACCTAAGTCCCTGAACTTTTTACTATTTACAATTTAGTCCATAAACTTTCACTATTTGAATTTTAGTCCCTAAACTTTTACTATTTGTAGTTTAGTCCCTAAAATCCCTCTATATGTTTCTAGGACTTCTGCTTAAAGGGACCTGGTAGCCTATATATTCTAGGCTACTGTTTTAGACTGGAAGGCCTAAAAATTGGGATATGACATTTCTTCCCCTTAAATAAATTTTGTCCTCGAAATGTAACTCGTATCTTAGTCAAATAACTTTGGATATATCTCTTGTATATCTTTCCCTATTTCATGATTAAGGTTCAGGGGTATCTATCTCTTATCTTGACATATGGCAGATGTAATATCCCAATTTTTTTGTACTGATTTGTATGTACAGATTGAATAAAATATATGTGAGGTTTTTCAGGAAAAGATGTGGCCATTTATGTAAAGAAAGGGATTAAATTGAAAAGGAAGAAAAGGCAAGGACTAAAGTGAAAATATAAAAGGTTTTAAGGCCAAAAAGGAAGGTAGACAAAAAATGTGGGGTCTTTAAGTGTAATTTTAAAAAGTTGAGGACATAAAAGTGATTTATGGTAAATCAAGGGGCAAAAGTGTAATTATGGAAAATTTGGACAAAAAACAGGCCAAAAATGACTGTGTTCTGATCGAACCCAAATTTTTCCAATGGATAGAGACAATTATTCTGGTTGTTTGACACAACACAGAATTTTGATTTGAGATCCTGAAAAATTGATATAAATTTCTGAAGTTAGATAAAATTATTACAATACTTTTTGGATCTCAGAATCAGATGAGATTTTTTCAGTAAATTCCTATAATTAATATGAGAATTTATAAAATTGACAGGATCAGAAAAGGAATCTTGTAGAATTTTTAATAGAATTTATTATGGAATAAAATACTGATGAATATCGCCGGAAGAGATTTCTCGGGATTCGTGCCATAAAGGTGGTGGACCCTTTAAAAGCCCAAAAATGGCGCCAACCAAGGCCCAATAAGACACTTGGACTGATAAGTGGACCAGTGTACGGGGAAACCCCGGAAAAGTGCGAAATTATGAAAATGCCCCTGTGTTGTCCTAAGGAAGCAGAAGTGAATGGAGGGCATTTTGGTCATTCTGGATAGGCTAAAATGCCAATGCAAGTACAGGAGAGGTTAGTCAGGGTCAGTATATACTCTAACATGGTTCTAAGAGGTGTGAAATGACAATTATGCCCTTAGGTTTAATATAGTGCAAGGAAAAGCGCTAAGGGTATTTTGGTCATTTTTCAAGGTATCTGGAATTAAATTTAAACCCAGTATAAGAATTTCAATGATATGAGGGATTTAAATATTGAATAAAATATATTATGAAGTCCCAGAAAATTAGATTAAGAAAACAGTCCGGTTTATGGAAAATTGGATTGGGCCGGATAGGACTGGATTGGACTAAAATTTTCTAGGAGCTTCCCACCATGGAAATGGCGCCAAGTGTCCCATGAGGTGTCCCTTGGATGATGTCATGGTGGTGATGTCATAAATGGAAAAAGAAAAGAAATTCCAAGATTAAATCTTAAGTCTTTAGATCAAATAGTTCCCAAGATGATCTTGGCCTTCAATTTTCCCAAGATTTTTCTATAAATACCCCCCTTGGAGACTCCAAAACCGTGAGCACAAGACCTTGGGGAAACTCTTGCAAAATTTCCTCTCAAGCAAGAAGGAAGCAAGAATCTTGAAGAAACTAGTAAGGTAAGTTGCCTCATTGCTTCTACACTTTGTTCTCATGGTTTGTTCTTGAGTTTAAATGGTTTTTGAGGCTTGAGTCTTGGGGAAATGCTGCTGGAATTTCTGTGGATATGTGATAGGAACATGAGTTTTATGTTCTAAATAGTTTACACAAGCTTAAACAAGATTGAATCACATGATAATGGCTTAAGAATCCATGTGTGCTTGTGAATCCAAGAGGGTGTTCTGTTCTGTACAGTACGAGTTCTGAAACATCCTCCCTTGGACCACTTAGAGTACACTTATGGAAGCAATATTAGCTTGATAATATCTTAACTTAAGCCAAGAAATTAAAATTTCTACTTTTAATTCCTTATTCTGAACCTTTAATTTGAGAACTGATTAATCTCATTCTACACATCCAAACAAGGCTTATTACCTATCCATGTAATGCCCCAGATATGTACAACTGGCTCACCAAATTTCGTGGCCAAACTCCTTCGTTTACTAGGTCAAACTTAGGACAGAACCCTGCTACCTCAGGACCTGCGAATTTCTCTTTTCATTTCTCATTCGCAAATTGAACATGCCAAACAATATTTATTATTAAATAATAAAATGTCATACAACAAGTCATACACAAAATTCTCATATTTCTATTACATCTTTTCCTGCCCGAATTTCGGCAGTATAACCGCTAGGCTTCATCTGTACAAAAAACTGAACCGTACTGATTCGGTAATTCCCTCATGAGAACTACCATTCTACGTAAGTACCCAGGAAAGACTGGATGAACCGGCTAGGTCCACTCACTTCCAGCCTCCTTAGACAGCACCTACGTACACAGTACTTATCATATTCTGATGTTCAGTCTTAAATTCGGCAGCATAACGGCGTCTCTCAAAATTCTTAGAATTCAGTTCAACATAATTTCCTTGTAATGGGTTAGATATGGGGAATGAGATTCGGGGGAATCTCAGTAGTAAATAATCATAACAATATATGTAATGCAGTGTGACAGTGCTTGCTTGTGATTGTGTACAGATAAGTATGCTGCATGCTACCATAGTCAATAACATATGATCATAGCATTGCAGTAGAGCTTCAGACATAACATATAAGACAACAATCCAACCAAACAATAGCACATCAAATCACAAAGCCATTACATAAAAACTAGGATTAGTTACTACCTCAAAAGCTTAGCAGAACTCTACTATCTCTATACTGCTTCCAGCTCCGCCAGAACTTCCTTTCTTCTTTCTTTCTCCTTCTCTCTCTTCTTTCTCTCTCTTTCTTGACCAAAACCGTGATGCAAATGAATGGGAGGGGGTATTTATAGTTTCCTTAGATGGTATTTTCGTAATTTTGAAGCCTTATGAACTTGTGGTCCTGATTTTTCCTGCAATTTCCTATTTTCTTTTATTCCTTTTTACTGCATCATCCAGGACACCTCAGTGGACACCTCAACAGCACATTTCTCACATGTCTAAATCCCGGGACACCTCATCAGCTGACTCAGTATTTCCAGATAGTTCCAGAGTCTTGCACCGGAATCAACGGCTGAGATCGTGCCACGTGTCCTTAACTTTTCTTCTGCCTCTAAGATGAGGCCATGTGGCATCTGGAAGGGACCTTTCACGCCTTCCAATGCTATCCAGATAAGTTTTGGACTTTATCTGATCACTTCCTCGGTTATCGTGCCAACCGAGTAACTTTACTTTACTGAAAAGTCATTAAATTATTATTTTAATGTCACTTTTCCCCCTGAATCACTGGGCCTGCGTTTTTGGGCCTGGAAATATCATCTTGGGTCTCTGATCCAGCCCAAGTACTCTGATGGCATGATTCCCAAGAAACACCCCTTGGCAAATTACCAAAATGCCCTTAGTCTCTCTTTCTTTACTTTATTAGGTCTAGGGGCATTATTGTCTTTTTCCATCTTACCAGAGTATTCTTTGACCCTGGTCAACTATCCAGATAACTTCCCTGGACTGTCTAACCTTAGGCAAATGACCAAAATACCCTTTACTCATTCTTCAGCTGTTCTATATCATAGGGGCATTTTCGCCATTTCGCACCTTTTTCCCGGACACCGGCCCCTTTTACCACTGGACTAATCTAATGGGCCTGGGCCTTCCCTGGTGTCACTAAAGGCCTTAGAAACACTATACGGCCCCCTGGCCACAGTCCGATCATCCCTATCGGGACTGCTTTTCCTTTACCGATTATAACTGTAAATTCCCATCTTCCGGAATTTTTACAGAAAAATCGGGACCTCAAATCAAAATTCCGTGAGTCCTCATTCAACCCGAAATCCTTTTCTCTATCTCCCAGTATTTTCAGATATTTTATCCGGACCGGGCTGTTTTGGCCTGAAAAAGCGCTTACACGCACACTTTTCCAAAATGACCATTTTACCCCTGGTCATATTTCTAATTCTTTCATACACATAGAGACCTCATATGCACATTTCACAGTTCAGTGAAATGATCAGCATAATTTTCTCTATTTTCTGGCAAAATATGGTACTCATCGGCTACCAGCCCGATCTTTCCCAAAATTACTATTTTGCCCCTGCATTCTCTTTCTGGCATCTATTCTCATCTTCTTATCCTTCATCTTAAGTTCTAGAAATTCTCTTTCAATAACTCATCCCCTAAACTCTTCAGGAGTCATCGTTAATTGAAAGGCTCGATAACCCGCCCATATCAGGTTATCTTACACAGGAGCCAGCCCATATCAAGCTACCTGCAGAATTTCTAGGCTTAAGACTTAGTATATTCCTCACATTCCTCATTTTGAACCTAGGTGAACTGTCCCGATTCTGTAGGTTAAAGACTTAACTCATCTTTAAATCCTGAAGGACTTAGCTCATCTCTGGGATTCCTACAAAATATAGGTAAGTGATCCGCCCATATCAGATTACTACCCTGGGACTACGGGTTTAGTAGCCTGCCCATATCAGACTACCTCCTAGTTCTCCTAGACCCAAAAATTGGGAGGTTGCAAGTTCACTATTTATATATTGGATTTTCATGGTTTTGATGCTTCCAATGGGTTTAGAATGGAAAATTGTGTGGGGTTATAGTAGGAAAACAAGTATTGGAAGCATTGGAATCAAAATGAGAATTTTTGAAAAAGCTAGAGCTATCTTTCGATTTCTGTACAGAACATGGGGAAGCAATTGAATTCTAGAATTTGTTATTATATATTTGGATTCTACATGAAAAATTATGTGTAAATGAACCATGGGAGTTTAGTTTAGAAAGATGTAAACATATGTTACAAAGTAGAGAAAGAAAGGGACTTAATGAAACCTAGACTTGGAATTTAATTGGAATGAAGTTATAATTTAGTAATTGTCTTGTTATGTCTAGGTTTTGACATTTGTGGGAAGGAAAGATCAATTCAAGAAGGAAAGAACAAGGACTCATAAGAGGTAGCAAGAATACTTAACTATAAACTTATGTTGTTTGATTAATATGCTTGCTTGTTATGCATGAAGTTTGGTTGAGCATGATATGTTATGTGCTGATGATTATGATGATGATGATGAGTTATGAATATGTGTAACTCCTTGCAACCTATGTCATGACAATATGCATGTTAGAGTTTGCTTATGTATGATCATGAATTAGCTCCCATTGCATGATAACATGTTAGGCATTTAATCAAGCATGCATAACCTTATAGTTTGTATGACTTGCTATTGAGATTTCCATGAAATCTCATTCCTTCCATGTCAATAAATATTGCTCTAGGTGCTGGAACTTCACAAGGAGGAAGGTAAATGGGAATGAACAATGTGTATATGACTTGAAAAGCATGCCTTTAACTTAGATGATGATATATTGGTATGTAAAACGCATGCACTCACTGGATCCGATCCGAGGTAGAACGTTTCCATCGATAGTTTAAGTGACTTATCCGACGAGTTTTCACATGAAATTTTGCATGAACATAGCTAAGATATATATATTTAAATGGACACCAAGAACGCCTCATTTGGTTAAGAACTCGAATTGTTATGAGTTTTCAAAGTCGGGACTTAAAATCTGGAATAAGATAATACGACTACTCAGAGGCAGAGAGGTTCATGCGCTAATTTCATATGGTAGATGAATGAGTTTTTCCACAAAATTTTATGATCTTAAAGTAAACATATGGAGCTCTAAATCCATATGTAACACGACTCATTTGGATAAGTAACCAAAGAGAAATGAATTTTTGAAAATAAGGTAAGAAAACTGGAACTTCCAGATTTACCAAATGAACAGTACTTTTCAATGAATAAACTGATTTTATTTGGACAAGGAAACCTCAATTTCATATTTTTTAAAAATTTAAATGAAATAGCTTTCATTAGAAATTGAAATCACCTCATTTCAATTTTTCTAGATTTAATTATGAATTTCCAAAGTTCAGGCTGTAATCTGGAATTACCAAGTGAACAGTGGCGATGAACAGTACCCGTAAGCCTAACTTTTGGAAATTCATGTTTTTAAGGTTAAGAGGTATTCCAATGATCTAAGATACTTCTAATTGAGTATATGTAAGAATGTGATGTAAGGATGTTTACTAGAAGATGTCGTTGAAATTTAAGGATGTTGATTAAAAGAGGCCGTTGTATTAGCAGAATATGGAAGTACTGTGTACGTAGGTGCTGTCTAAGGAGGCTGGAAGTGAGTGGACCTAGCCGGTTCATCCAGTCTTTCCTGGGTACTTACGTAGAATGGTAGTTCTCATGGGAATTACTGAATCAGTACAGTTACTTTCTGCAAGGATATTCGGCAGGTAAGAATTAATAAAGTTAAGACTGCTTCTGTAAGTGTACTCTGAAGGATCTAAGGAAGGATGTTTCAGCGGAGTTCTCTTAACATCCGTAAAATTTCATATCTTTCTCGTGATGCTATGCACCCATTTATTGTAATCAACTCAATCAGAGTCGAAGTCTGTTTCTTTCTGTTACTTGCTTACTTGTCATGCATCTATTTGTTTATGGACAACTCACTATACTGGACTTGTGAGTAGTATTCATTTCTTTCATATCTAACCCTTCAAAATTTTGATGTAATTATGGGGTTTATGTCATTTCTCTTACTATTCTTTTTCACTATTGATCTATACTATCTTATTAGCTCTTTACATGTTTCTTATTGTGTATCTCTCTTTGCGTATCTTGAGATACTATAAGTCTAACATTCTCTTTGACTTACAACTTTACTAGCCTCTCAGGAGAATATTGCGCTTTTGCCTTTCTTTCTCCTGAAACAAAGTCATAATCTGAATCTTTCCTTTAGATAATATCTTTGGATCTAACATAATGGGTTCTTGATTTTCATAACTTTTTATAACTCTTCTTATTATCTTATATAATTTTGTGCATCTATGCAAACTTGTGTTGTATTTGCACCATTTTTCATCACTTCCCAAGGAGTCACCCATCATTGGGCTACTCTTGCTTGAGCACGCTTAACTGAAATATGCTACTGGGTTAGGGCTATATTACACTTCATATTGCTATAATCCCTAACATACTCTTTCTCATAGAACTGTATTCTAACTTTACTCTGCCTTAGACCCTCTTTTCTAGGTCATTTGGCCTTTTAATCTCTTCATCCTCATTTAAAGGATCTATCTGCTTATACTTGTCTATTCTTATGACATATGGGGTTCTCTCTTCTATTCCTTAGGCATACTCCTACAATCTTTTGAATGCCAGTACTCAATTTTATACTTGGACCCCGTCTTCATTTAAGAGAAATTAAGCTTAGTCTAGTGGCTACCTAGAAACATTATGGATACTCTCTCTATATGAGTTAGTCAACACCTTGTCCTTGGTGATTGTCTTATCAGAAAGATATCAAGTTGTCCTATTCCTCTTTTTTATGACTCACATTATTCTATCCTTAGGCTAGGTTATTTCACGACTCAGAATCACCCCTTGTCGTCTTAAGCCTTTTCAGGAACTATTGGATTCTGGGATATCACTTCCTTATGAATCATGTTAGGATTAATCGCGATTCTTCTGAAAGACTTCAACCAATAAACTAGATTACACCCTTTTGTTGATAAATCATTAGATAATTCTCCAGCACTATGTTCCATAGCCCATCTTACTTATTAAGACTTTACTTAACCTCTCTCTTACTCTGGAGTGCTGCTCAACTTTCTTGCTTACCATTGCTGTTGCTGTGTGTAATCATAGTCTAGCCATCTATAAATGCCATAGGCAATTGCCTTATGTTATTATGGCCGCATCATAACTTCTTATTTTATCTCATCAGAATCTGTGCTCTATCTGTAAGCAATCTATATCAGATCTAACTCTTATATAAAAAGTTATCTAAACTCATATGAGTCGAGCTCTATCTGAGAACTATTTGTTTTAGATCTAACTCTTATATGAAGAGTGATATGAAAGCCATCTCTTTACTATTGTCTGTTATTCTTGCTGTATACCATATCTTTTGATAGAGTTATAACACTACCACTCTTTTGGTACTTACTGTAACCCTACCATAAGAAATAGTATTGTATTCATAAACTTGTAGAAATACCTGAGTAACCCCAATCATACGATAAATGATTGTCCTACTTGCTGAGATTGTATGTTATTCTGGATACTTTCTATTACTATCCTGCTTTTAGGTTTCTCATCTAATTAACTCTCATCATCTAATCTCAAATTCTTATCCCTATTCCTAACTTTAATCAAATTATAATCCTAGTCCTAAATACCTTATCTATTTCTCTAATCATGTGGAGTAAACATACCAGGTCTGGGGTAGCTATACTATGAGCATGCCGAATATTACCATTCAAATATATATAAGGTGTATAAGGTGCTATCACCTTTAAGCTAATGGGAATGATAGTAGAGAGCTAACAGGAAGATTCAATTACCCTATATAGTCATTGCTTTAAACGGATAACTGGCGCTTGAATCACATATCACATCTACTTAGCGATCATTTATCCATGTTGTCTCTTGGATCAGCTCAGGTGACTTCCTTACCTCTTCTCTGATCAAGCAAACTTTCTTCTGCATTTAAAATCTCTTCCCTAGCAAAATGTTCCAGCTTGTCACATCTGTAGCAACTTCCTTAACCTGTTAAACAAAACCTATCTCTATGGTCTCTAACACATATTTCATATCTATTAGGCTTTGATTGCATATTTACATCTTCTAATCTTCTACTTCTTCTATTTCTAATCCTTTGCTCAATTTATGGACTTTGTTGCTTCTTATTATTTGTTCTGGAAGCTAAAGGCCTTGCTAGAACTATCCCTATCAGATCATCAAAAGGGGTTCATCTTTTAGGTTACTTTTATCCTTATTGGCCATTGCAACCTTCTCTCTATAACCCTACAAGTCTCTATTGATTTGTTGAACCTCTACAACTGCTTGGGAAGAATTCTTTCTTACATCACAAAATTCAATCCACATATTAACTTCTCAATCATTCATTTCTCATAGTTTATAGCATTCAAATACGTGGAATAATGAGAGAGGTGGTAAACTTGGCTAAGTATGCATCAAAGGGTTTCTTCTCTTACCCTGCCTTATAACTTAAACTTAGTCTCGAGCTCATCTCTATCTAATTGAGGTAAATACGTTTTGTAAAACTACTTAAATTAAACTTCCCAGTTGAGTAGGTTATTCTTTTCCTGTAAGATAACTTTTGTGGCTTTTACTATCTTTTAATATCTTTCTCTAATTCATAAATGACTAACTATGCCTTCCACTATGAGGGATATTTCAGTACTTTAGAGATCTTGAATGTTTCCTCGAACATAGGCGACTCATACTTATGTAACCGGATATTATCCTATTTCTTAGTAGACCCTGATTGTTTGTCAATCTCTATCTACTTTTGATCAGACTATGGCTCCTTCCTGATTATTTTCTTAGGACATCACAAGCTAGTAACAGTCACTACTTCTGTCGTTACGGTAGTAGTTTCTCTCTTATTTTTGGCAAGCTTAAATCGCTTGGATTTCATCTTCCATCTATTATAGTTGCTTGAGCTTATTCAAAATATTTTGTACCAGGTCCACTGAATTATTAGTTCCTCTGTGATGGAATTCCTCCATTTCAAAAATATCAACTCTCACTCTATTTGAAACATCCTCCTTTATACTCCTCAGAGTACACTTGCGGAAGCAATATTGGCTTAACTTAAGTCCAGAGATTGAACTTTTACTCTTAAGTTCTTCATTCTGAACCTTTACTTTGAGCACTGATTAATCTCATTCTACACATCCAAATGAGGCTTATTACCTATCCACGGAATGCCCCAGATGCGTACTATCGGTTCACTAAATCTTGTGGCCAGACTCCTCTATTTACTAGGTCAAACTGAGGTTAGAACACTGCTACCTCAGGACCTGCGAATTTCCCTCCTAAATCATCATCCACAAATTGAACATGCCAAACAGTATTTACCATTGAATATCAGAATGTCATACAAAATGGCATATACAACAAAGCATACATAGAATTCTCATATTTCTATTACATCTCTTTCTGCCTAAACTCCGGCAGCATAACCGCTACGCTTTATCTGTACAAAGAACTGAACTGTACTGATTCGGTAATCCCCTCATGAGAACTACCATTCTACGTAGTACCCAGGAAAGACTAGATGAACCTGCTAGGTCCACTCACTTCTAACCTCCTTAGACAGCACTACGTACATAGTACTTATCATATACTGATGTTCAGTCTTAACTTCGGCAGCATAACGGCGTCTCCTGGCTTTCTCAAAATCTACTTCAACATAACCTCCCCTGTAATGGGTTATATATAGGGATGAGATTCTGGGGAATCTCAGTAGCAACAATCATAACAATATATGTAATGCAGTGTGACAGTGCTTGCTTGTGATTGTGTACAGATAAGTATGCTGCATGCTTCCATACTCAATAACATATGATCACAACATTGCAGTAGAGCTTTAGACATATCATATAAGACAGCAATCCAACCAAGCAATAGCACATCTAATCACAAAGTCATTACATAAAAGCTAGGATTAGTTACTACCTGGTTAGCTCAGCAGAACCTTACTATCTCTATTCTGCTTCCAGCTCCGCCAGAACTTCCTTTCTTCATTTCCTCCTTTCTCTCTTCCTTTCCTTCTCGTTCTCTCTCTTCTTTCTCTCCCTTTCCTCTTGCCATGCTTGAAATGAAATGGAGGGGGTATTTATAACCTCCTCCAATGACATTCCCGTAGTTTATATGAACTCTAAATATGTGGTCCTAGTTTTTCCTGAAATTTCCTATTTTCTTTTATTTCCTCTTTACTACATCATCATGCCACCTCAGCCTGCCACCTCAACGTCACATTTTTCACATGTCTAAAACCCTGGACACCTCAGCATGCTGACTCAGCATTTCCAGTCTAATCCAGTACCGGTCCGGTCCGATTTCCCACAAACTGGACTCACCGGCTAAGATTGTGCCATGTGTCCCTTAACTTTTCTTCTTCCTCTATACCAGTGCCATGTAGCGCCTAAAAGAGACCTTGCATGCATTCCAATGCTATTCAGATAAGTCCTAGACTTAGCTGATCCCCTCCTCAGTTATCGTGCCAACCGAGTAACTTTACTTTACTGAATCATTACTTTAATGCCATGTATCATCTTCTGGGTCCCATGAGTACACCTTATCAGTCCACCTCATAGTTTCCAGATAACTTTCCTTTTATATGATCTCCTTCCCCAGTTCTATCTCTAACCGGGTAACTATCTCCTTTGGACCTTCACAACTCTTGGCCCATACGCTTGGCACCACTTTAGTTACTAGTCGCGACCTCATCATCATCTTATCGCGACCTAACACTTCTGTGAACATTAGTCGCGACCATAACAGTTTTTAGTCGCGATCACATCACTTTTCAGTCGCTACCTCATACCATTTTAGTTGCAACCAAGCTCATTTACCTATTAGTCGCGACCCACACATCTAAGCCTTTCTACCACTATTAGTCGTGACGTCACTACTTTCTAGTCGCGGCCACACTACTTTCTCGTCGCGACCATAATACTTTCTCGTCGCGCATAGCTCTTT
Organism: Leucaena leucocephala; assembly: GCA_037074615.1. Classification (NCBI taxonomy): domain Eukaryota; kingdom Viridiplantae; phylum Streptophyta; class Magnoliopsida; order Fabales; family Fabaceae; genus Leucaena; species Leucaena leucocephala. Next base: position 16,459,697 of record CM073522.1, read on the forward strand.
CTATAACCATTAGTCGCGACCTAACTGCTTTCTAGTCGCGACTCAAATGGTCAGCTCGTAACCTTTGACCTTTACATCATCCCAAATGGCCATTCTACCCCTTGGGACTTTCACTGTTTACACGTAAGTCCCCGTACCTTCGCTTATTCGCAGCTTAGTCCCTGAAACTCTCTGTGTTCCTCTGGGACTTCTGCTCAAAGGGGTCTAGTAGCCTCTTAATCTTAGACTATTTCTACGTCTCTAGGCCTGAAAATTGGGATGTTACATTTCTCCTCCCCTTTAAATAAATTTTGTCCTCGAAATTTAATCAGTACCATAGCCAAATTAGCTTAACCTCTGGCAAAGTACTTATCATAAAACTTTACATTTCTTTCATATCATGCTTCTCTTTCTCTGGGTCAACTCAATCAGAGTCGAAATCTACTTTTATGGACCACTTACCGCACTTATAAGTAGTGTCCATTTCTTTCATAGCAAATTTTCTTGAATATTACTGTATTCGGGAATTTCTTCTAACTACTCATCATATCCCTTTCAGCATCATACTTCAAGCATTTATCTCTTATTACTTCTCTTAATATCTCGCAGACTGCTTTAATATCTGCAACATCTCATCTTTCTTTTTATATAATCATATATTCTCATCATTCTTAGCACTTAACTTCATACAAAGAGAGAACTTACGCAGCTATTCTTTCTTTACTTTGCTGCTGAACAAGAGCACCTACTCTTAAATAAGAGCATCTATGCATAATGCCTGGCCAACATACTGCAGGACTGCATACCTGCTTGTGAATGCAAAGCTCTAACGTCGGAGCTCAAGCATTCCTGTTCTAACTAGGCACAGCTCTAACACTCGGAGCTTACATAGTTTTAGCATAACATAAGGCCTAGCATCTCATGCAAGGAGTGAAAGCTCTCATTTTCTATTCTCTTTCATAGCATAACATTTAAACATATGATCCCTCCAAAAAGGGAGCCTCTCAATCTGTTCATAAAATGCACATCTCTAGGTGCGTGTCATATTACACGTTTACTACCGTGTATCTCATTGCATGCCTTTGATACTTTATCATGGCATATCTAGCCAACTCTGGCTATTTCATGGTGTATTTCACCCTTTGCCTTATCCTGACATATAAGGCTACTATTTTCTTTCTCATAGAACTGCGTTCTATCTTTGCTTCGCCTTAGACCCTCTTCTCTGGGTCTTCTCTAGCCTTTTAATATCTTTACCCTCATCTGGGGGATCTATCTACTCATACAGAGGATTCTCTTCCCTGCTTCTCAGGCATACTTCTATAAAACTTTGAATATCAGTACTCAGATTTGAACTTGGACTCCTTCTTCGTTTTGGGGTAAGCTAAGTTCAGTCTGTAGAGGCTATCTGAGAAAATAATTATAAATAATTTTTTTTCTGGCTGGGTTTATCAACTGGTGAAGCTTCCTTACCTTAACTTTATCTTTGGCATTCATCTTCCCAACGAGATACTACATTGTACTCATGTCTCATGGCTCATTACTTTCCTTAGGCTAGGTCTAAATGCGACCTCGGGATCTAACTGTGATCAACCATTAGCCTCTTCAGAATCTACTACTACTCTGAATCTCTTAGGATCTAACTGCAACCCTGGAGCCATACTAGGATCTAACTACGACCCTCCAGAATCTAACTGCGATTCTGTTGTACTGTACATCTCGTGAAGATCTTAAACCAACAGACTAAGTTATAAGGTTAACTGCTTCCACCTGTTGATAACTCCATAAATATTTCTATAGCCTCATATCATTTAACTAGACTTTACTTACTTCCTCTCTTACTCAGGAGTTCCCTCTTATCTTTCTTACTTTACTGTGGCTTACCACGCCTTGTACCATCATGGTCTAACCACCTGCCATTGCATTCTACTGCATGGCCTCATCATACTTCTCATTTCAATCTGTGCTCTAACTGCGAGCCATTTGAACTATGCTCTAACTGCGAACATTCTGTATCAGATCCAACTCTTATCTGAAGAGTGATCTATACCCATCTGAATCTAGCTCTATCCGAGAGCCATCTGTTTCAGATCCAACTCTTATCTGAAGAGTGATCTAGAAACAATCTTTTTACTCTTATTTGCTCTTCTTTCTATATACCATCTTTTTCAATAGAAATGGCCCTGAGTACTGTATTCACAAGTCTGCAGAATTACCTGAGTAACCTCAATCATAAATCATATCTAAATATCATAGCTTATTATCCCATGAACTGAGACTATCTATCATCCTCAATACATATCTCATTACATGTCATATGGTATGGGAGCAACATAAATTCTTCATCTCATATACACTCTACCCTGCATATACTGCAAAAAGGGATTATTCATTCATCAAGGCATACTCTAACATGCATGTCATCGCATGACAACTGCAAGGAGATACAACTATTCATTATAACTTATGGCAACATAAGCCATATCATCATCGTACTTTGCTCAACCATCCATCAGACATTGTAATAAACTAAGTAAGCCTCAAAACATATTTTCTTTATCATATTGCCTATCATATCCTGATCATTCATCCTGAATCATTTATCTATTTCACTTAGGCTGCCACACTACCCTCTTACCAGGGTATAGACTCAACCCTTCATTATTCTTTCTTACATAGGGAATAGGGAAGTCACTTTATCTCGTAATCCGTGGCTACCTTTCTACTATCTCTTTACTTCTTTTGTCTATCTATCAGTCCTAGTCTATTCTTGACCAGACTGTGGTTCCTGATCGGTCTTTCTCTTGATCCTAGCGAACTTCAGTCGCATGGATCTCATTCCTCATCTTCTACTATCATTTTCATTCTCTAGGGTACTCTACCCTGGATCTATCACTTCTCCGTGATAGAATCCCTCTGCTTAGGGAACATTGGCTCTTTAGCTATTAACCATCACGTCTCTAGCCTTAGGCCATGTCCTAGGACCATTCCTAGACAAACCTCATTCTAGCTATCTAGCTAGCTCATCTTAACTCATCATTATCATTTCCTACATCATCCTTTGCTGCCCATCTTGCCTAGCATGGATGACTTGCATAGGGTCTATCTCATTGGAGTTGCCAGCTTCTTCTATGCATGGCTCCTCCACTCAAGCTCTACGTTCTTGTCTTGTGTTCACCCTCTTTTTCCTTTAAAAAGAAACATGAACACACTACATCCCATCTAGAAGCTCATATATCCGTTGAGTTTTTCTAAACCCATATTAGTCGCAACCTAAGTATTGGATAGTTGTGACTCATATCCTTTGTGATCTTTCATCACGACCATCGTACTCAACTCGTCACGACCTAACATTTCTGTTCATTCGTCGTGACCTAAATATTCTGCAGTCGCGACCAGAACCTAACTCATCGCGACCTTATTCTTCTTCCGTCACGACCTGGACATTGGTTAATCGCGACCTAGGCCTCCTCACGTCGCAACCTTAACCCTTTCCAATCGCGACCTTAGACCTTTCTCGTTGCAACCTCAGCTCTCTGCCATATACCGTCGTGACCTTGGAACATACACGACGCAACCTAAATCAGAGCATTACTAAGCCAGTGCCAGAATCTTATGCTCTGAACCAGAGTCTTTTCTGGTCTATGCCAGAACCTATTGCTCTGAGCCAGAACCTCATGCTCTGATACCAAAATGAAACATCCTCCTTTATACTCCTCAGAGTATACTTGCGGAAGCAATATTGGCTTAACTTAAGTCCAGAGATTGAACTTTTACTCTTAAGTTCTTCATTCTCAACATTTACTTTGAGCACTGATTAATCTCATTCTACACATCCAAATGAGGCTTATTACCTATCCACGGAATGCCCCAGATGTGTACTATCGGCTCACTAAATCTTGTGGCCAGACTCCTCTATTTACTAGGTCAAACTGAGGTTAGAACACTGCTACCTCAGGACCTGCGAATTTTCCTCCTAAGTCATCATCCACAAATTGAACATGCCAAACAGTATTTACCATTGAATATCAGAATGTCATACAAAATGGCATATACAACAAAGCATACATAGAATTCTCATATTTCTATTACATCTCTTTCTGTGTAAACTCCGGCAGCATAACCGCTACGCTTTATCTGTACAAAGAACTGAACTGTACTGATTCGGTAATCCCCTCATGAGAACTACCATTCTACGTAGTACCCAGGAAAGACTAGATGAACCGGCTAGGTCCACTCACTTCTAGCCTCCTTAGACAGTACTACGTACACAGTACTTATCATATACTGATGTTCAGTCTTAACTTCGGCAGCATAACGGCGTCTCCTGGCTTTCTCAAAATCTACTTCAACATAACCTCCCCTGTAATGGGTTATATATAGGGATGAGATTCGGGGGAATCTCAGTAGCAACAATCATAATAATATATGTAATGCAGTGTGACAGTGCTTGCTTGTGATTGTGTACAGATAAGTATGCTGCAAGCTGCCATACTCAATAACATATGATCATAGCATTGCAGTAGAGCTTCAGACATATCATATAAGATAGCAATCCAACCAAGCAATAGCACATCTAATCACAAAGTCATTACATAAAAGCTAGGATTAGTTACTCCTGGCTAGCTCAGCAGAACCTTACTATCTCTATTCTGCTTCCAGCTCCGCCAGAACTTCCTTTCTTCCTTTCCTCCTTTCTCTCTTCCTTTCCTTCTCGTTCTCTCTCTTATTTCTCTCCCTTTCCTCTTGCCATGCGTGAAATGAAATGGAGGGGGTATTTATAACCTCCTCCAATGGCATTCCCATAATTTCTATGAACTCTGAATATGTGGTCCTGGTTTTTCTTGGAATTTCCTATTTTCTTTTATTTCCTCTTTACTACATCATCATGCCACCTCAGCCTGCCACCTCAACGTCACATTTTTCACATGTCTAAAACCCTGGACACCTCAGCATGTTGACTCAGCATTTCCAGTCTAATCCAGTACCGGTCCGGTCCGATTTCCCACAAACTGGACTCACCGGCTAAGATTGTGCCATGTGTCCCTTAACTTTTCTTCTTCCTCTATGCCAGTGCCATGTAGCGCCTAAAAGAGACCTTGCACGCATTCCAATGCTATTCAGATAAGTCCCAGACTTAGCTGATCCCCTCCTCAGTTATCGTGCCAACCGAGTAACTTTACTTTACTGAATCATTACTTTAATGCCATGTATCATCTTCTGGGTCCCATGAGTACACCTTATCAGTCCACCTCATAGTTTCCAGATAACTTTCCTTTTATCTGATCTCCTGCCCCAGTTCTATCTCTAACCGGGTAACTATCTCCTTTGGACCTTCACAACTCTTGGCCCATACGCTTGGCACCACTTTAGTTACTAGTCGCGACCTCATCATCATCTTATCGCGACCTAACACTTCTGTGAACATTAGTCGCGACCACAACATCCTTTAGTCACGACCATAACAGTTTTTAGTCACGATCACATCATTTTTCAGTCGCTACCTCATACCATTTTAGTTGCAACCAAGCTCATTTACCTATTAGTCGCGACCCACACATCTTCACGTCGCGTCTAAGCCTTTTTGCCACTATTAGTCGCGACGTCACTACTTTCTAGTCGCGACCACACTACTTTCTCGTCGCGACCATAATACTTTCTTGTCGGGCATAGCTCTTTCTGTAACCATTAGTCGCGACCCAAATGGTCAGCTCGTAACCTTTGACCTTTACATCATCCCAAATAGCCATTCTACCCCTTGGGACTTTCACTGTTTACACATAAGTCCCCGTACCTTCGCTTATTCGCAGCTTAGTCCCTGAAACTCTCTGTGTTCCTCTGGGACTTCTGCTCAAAGGGGTATAGTAGCCTCTTAATCTTAGACTATTTCTGCGTCTCTAGGCCTAAAAATTGGGATGTTACACTATTCATTATTACATCTTTTACCTTAGATTGTATGCTAGGCAGGTCTCTCATTTGAAAAAAGCCTAGTATAACGAAGTCTTTGGTAATGTAGATCTACTCTGAATTTTTTACATGGAGGATCTATTTTGGAATATTCCTTAAACTGATTGTTCATGTGTCAGTGTATCATATTAGCTGGCTCAGCCATGTCTTGTACAAATCCTCTAGCTGATAAACTTCAGTGATATTGGTGCCTTCATTCTCTTTGTCTCTGCAGCATCTGATTGCAGGCTCTAGATACATCAAACGATTCTAATTCGTTCCCATATACTAGTACCATTTTCTTAAGCCTTAGAAATTCTCTAGCCAATCTATCATATCCCAATTTTTAGGCCTAGAAGCCTAGAAAAGTAGCCTAGACTAGATAAGCTACCAGGTCCCTTTGAGCATAAGTCCTAGAAATATACAAAGGGTTTTCAGAGACTAAACTGTAAATAGAGAAAGTTCAAGGACTAAACTGTAAATAATGAAAGTTTAGGGACTAAATTGTAAATAATGAAAAGTTCAAGGACTTAAGTGTAATTTAGAAAAGTCCCAAGGCCTAAAATAAATGTAGAGATAATTATGGGTCATAAAGTATAATTATAAAAAGTATAGTAAGGGACCAAAGTGGAAATAGTGAAAGTTTAAGGACTAAAGTATAATTTATCAAAATTCAAGGGTAAAATTATAATTATGAGAAAGTTAAGCCAGAAAAGGCCCAAAACTGTCCAAAAATATTACAATCTCCAAATTTTATCAGTAAATAGAGAATGATAATTAGGTCAGGTATATTTTTCAGAATTTTAATTTGAGGCCCTACATAATTGATATTAATTTTTAAAGTATGAAGATTATTATAAGATCTTATGGACCTCATAATCAAATGAAATTTTATAAAAAAATCTCAATAAGAATTTATGAAACTGATAGAACTAAAAAAGGAGTTATGTAGAATTTATAATAGAATTTACAGTGAAATAAACTACTTGACAAATACTTTTGGGTGAAGTTTATTGAGAATTGAGCCCATAAAGGCATTAGACCCAGTTAAAGGCCCAAGTTGGCATCTTACAGTCCCAATAATATACTCTAACAGTTATGTGGGCCAGTGTCCAGAAAGACCTTAAAAAGAGTAAAATTACAAAAATGCCCCTATGTTACAATATTGAACAAAAGATGAATGGAGGGTATTTTGGTCATTTGGACATGGTCAAAATGTCAAGAGAGATAAAGGAATGATTGATCGGAGTCAGAATATGCCCTGATAAAATATAAAGAGGTGTGAAATAACAATTATGCCCTTAGAGTTAAATATAGTATAAAATAGTTAACTAAGAGCATTTTAGTAATTTTTCAAGGGATGGTAAACAGATAAATATTCAATCTAACAATGTCAGTGGTAGAAAAAATTTAGACATTGGATTTAATGATAGAATACATATTTTGGAATATCATAAAAATTAGAGTTATTAAACAGTCTAGTTTTTATGAAATTTGATGGGCTAGTACTTGATTGGATTAGAATTATTCCTATCAGATCTTAGCCCTAAATTTTGCCAAACATGGTCTTAAATGATTTCATGGATGATGTCATCTTTTGGCTTGGTGGGCAAGAAAAGTTTAAGATTGAATATGGACCATTAGATCAAATAGTAACCAAAGTAATTTTAGCCCTTCATTTTCACTCAACCTCACCTATAAATACCCCCCATTTCCCTTCACATTTCGGTAGCCTCATGAACCATAGGGGAAACTCTGTCAAAATTAATTTTGAGGAAGGAGAAAGCATATAACTTTGAAGCAAAAAGAAAGATAATTGCTTTCTTTGATCTTGAGCTTTATTCTAGGAAGTTTTCCCTTGGAATTAAGTGGTTTTATGGCAATTTATGCTTGGGTATGGCTGCTGGACATTCTATTCATATGTGATGGGAATATGAATTTTAAGTTGTAGATGATTTAGATAAGATCAAACAAGTGAAAATCAAGTAGTATTGGCTTGGAATTCAAGTATGCTTGGAAATTCAACTATGCATGAAATTATGATTTTGTGTCCACTGCTGCCACTGTGAGAATCAATATTCATATGTGAGAATTTCATGATTTTGATGCTTCTAATGTGTTTAAAATGAAAAATTATGTGGGGTCAAGTATAGAAACAAGTATTGGAAGCATTGGAATCAAAATAAAAAATTTTGGAAATAAAGAGAGTATGTTTTGGTTCTGTACAAAATATGATGAAGGAGTTAGAATTTTGAAATTCTAACCTCATTTTTGGATTCCTTGGACAAAATCATGTTGGATTGGTCTAAGGAAATAATTATTACAAAGCTAAACCATTAACTCCAAGAATTAAGTTAAGAGTTAGGGGTTTTAAGGAACTTGATATACAATAGTTATGTAATGGCTCTAATGATTTGTATACACAATGTAATTGTGTTTAGGGCCATGATATGTCAAAGAAAATGAGTTAAAGAGGATGAGCAAGTGATAAGCTTCAAATTTATTATAATTTGTAAGGGAATTTACAAGAGTTTTAGAGTTTTTCATAGGTTGAAATAGTGTAATTATTGATATATTTGTAAGAATTTGATATTACATAACATTTGTGATCAATACAGAACATTAATGAAGAATTAAATCAAATTCTAGAATTGTTAGCCAAGGACCAGATTTTTAATAGCAGTGAAGGACCCATGAAATATATTGTCATTTAAGGACCTCAACCAAAGCTATGCATTTTGTCTAATTAGTAATTGGGAGGCATTTGGACAGCTGGATCCAGGGAATAAAAGATGACAACAGAATCACGTAGAGAAAGAAGAGGGAGCTAACAGATTCATGCATGTGCTAGCACTGGGAGGGATTAAATTGATTCATTTCATTCAATCTAGGGGATCATGCAGGCATTCATTCATTCCATAGTCTCTACACTCTCTCTCACTCTTCATCTCTCTTTTTCTCTCTACACTTTTCCTCTGTTATGGGTAAGAGAACTAGAGGGACATTCTGCTTTCATCTTTATCTTCCATCTTCTCTTAATAACCATGAACTCTTCTTATTCCTTAGTTGTTGCTGCTGAGATCTTGACAGCAATGCATGGTTAATTCCATCGTGCTCTCTTGGAGATGAAGCTGAACCAGAATCCTTTATCTACAAAAAAGGAGTTTAATTGTGTCATTAATTCTAGATCTGATTGTATCTGTTGGACAAGTTATACTGATTAGATATATAGTAAGGATTGAATTGCTTATTTCAAACTGGTTTTATTGATTCAATTGGAGTTATTAGATGATGAATGATTTGGAAACTGAGTTAGATGTCCTACTTCTGTGTAATTAAGCTTTAATTGATCTTTTTCCTTGAACTAGTTGGACATGGTTGTGGTTGATTAAAGCAATATTATAACAAAGTATAGTTGTACTTGTTTGATTCATCTTCTTATTCCTCTTAAGTTGAATGATTTAGTTTTCTCTATTTAATATCTACGAGTTGTAGTTTTGATAGAGATTAAGTTAACTAGTTGTTGGCTAATTAATTTTAATTCAACCAATCAACTCCTTATATTTTATGGACAATGAAGGTAAAGGCTATCTCCAAGGGAACACCTTATCATAATTTAGATTATCATCACCAACATTAAAATCATAAACAATAGCATTTATGATTTAAATTCAGAAGTTCATCAACATTTTCTCTCACAATTCATTTGATTAATTTAGTAATTTGTGGCTTAAAGAATAGCTAGGAACTGAATTCAATTAGCTCCTTGTAAATCGACCTACGTTAGCTTCACTTTACTATATATTAGTTTAGTTTCTTTTGATAAATAGAACAACGTCTATCAAAATGGAGCCATTGCTGGGGAGCCTTTTTTGTTAAGGTTCCTTAAGCAATTCTTTGGGCCTAAAAAACATAAAAAGTATATAGGTGTTTTAATTTTTTTTTGTGAATTTAGTGCCCTGTCTCTTTAAGTCGCGACCAATTGCTTGTTTAGTCACGACTATACTAAAAAATCTGATAGATAAAGTTTCTATGACTATTAGTCATGACCGGAGTGACATTTGGTTGCAACCAAAAATCCTTGCTTAACTCAGACTTGCTCTCTGTGACTCCTAGTTGCGACCAGAGTAACATTTGGTTGCAACCAAAAATCTTTGTCCATCAAGTCGTCTTCTTTGTAACGTTTAGTCGCGACTAGATTGCCATTTAGTCGAGACCAAAAATCCTGATCTTAAGAATTTGCTCTCTGTGAGTTACATTCGAGACCTAGTATTCATCTTTGTTGCGATTTTAACTCTGTGATTTGTGGTCGTGACCTAAGTCATTTTAGTCATTACCTGAGTGGATTGTTCTGTTATTTTTTTGTTTACTCATTCACAATTTCTTAAAATTCTGTATTATTAATACTTTTAATATGTTACATGACTATGAAATATAATTTGCATGACCAGAAGTTCTGAATTCTTTCCTTTAGACAAAGAAATAAATAGAATACTTAGGCAAATTAAGAAAGCTAAAACCTTAAGTCAAACCAGTGTTGCATCTATTGTTGAGCCTAGTTCCTCTAGTAAATCTGTTGCACCTGAAACTGAATTTGCATTTGGTGATTTCTTAGATAATCATTTTGTCATGGAGCATTTTAATGAAGGAGAAGATCATAACATAATTAGAATTTGAATCAAAATGAGCAAAATGAAGAGAATAACATAAACAATAATAGAAGGGCATGTAGGAGCATTAGAGAACTCACTTCTTATAATGCAAACTTTGATCCTTTTCGTACTTGTTCTGCTTTGGACGTTAATTTTGAGCTGAAAGGTCCTTTGTTAAGTAACTTACCAAAGTATTATGGTTTGGCAAGTGAGGATATTTTTAAGCACTTGAAGACTATGCAGTAGGTATGCTCAACCATGAAACCTGTAGGTGCTGATATGGATGCTGTGCAGAGACAAGTATTCTATTTTACACTTGAAGGGAAGGCAAAAGAATGGTTCTACATGATGCCGCATCATTCACCTCATGCCTTGGACTCATGGTACAATTTGAGAAATGCTTTCTTAGAGAGATACTTTCCTACTTCCAAGACTGCTACATTGAGAAAGGAGATTTTTTGTGCAAAATAGGTTGCTCAAGAGTCTTTTATGAGTTTTAGGGAATATTTCAAGAGTTGATAGCTAGATGTCCTTACCACCAGATTTCAAGTGAGCATTTGGTGTAGTATTTTCACTCAGGACTACGCACTTTAGATACGACTAATCTGGATACAGCTGCTGGGGGTTCCATTGATGACTTAACTCCTGATGAAGTATGGAATTTGATTGAGAAGATAGTAAATACTGACTAACAGTATGGAGGCTATGATGCTAGTCAAGTTTATGAAGTCTATACAAGGTCTTCTCAAGATTATAATAGCTTATCTTCTCAAGATGTTGTTATGAATGCTTACATCAACAAGTTAGCTGCTCAATTGAGCAATGCACATGTTCAAAATTCACAATCTCAAGCTCTAGTTACTCCTAGTTTTCAGCTTTGTTCTTCTCCTATACATACCAGTGACAAGTGTCATACACACTATGAAGATGTATCAACCATCTATCAAGGCAAACCAAATTAGTATCCACAAAACAATCCATACTCCAACACATATAATGAAGGATGGAGAGACGTCCCAATTTCAGATAGAAGGATGAAGAAGGAGATAGGAATTTTGGGCAAAATAGATTCAACAATGATAAACAAGTAGCTGAATCTTCTAGAGATATGGAGTTACCTGCTGTTACAAAGGAAGATGGTATATCTGAGATAATTAAGAGCATTAATGTGATGAACTCAAACATAAATTCCATAAACACAAACCTAGCTCTAATTTCAAAGACTTACGATCTATAGTAGAGAGTAACATAGCAATGACCAATTCAAAGTTTGCTACCTTGGAGAGCAAAATAGAGTAGTGGGAAACCAAAGCTTCAAACCTGAATAGCTATGTATCACAGTTAGCTAATTCAGTAAGTGATGTTCAGGCAAGGATTGGTGGAAATCTACCTTCAAATATAATTGTTAACCCAAAATCTGTTAATGCTATGAGCTTGAGAAGTTGTAAAATGTCACATCCTATTTTTTTTATCTGTACAAGACTAATAGAGGAAAGAGGTTTGGAAGGGATTGTGACGATAAACAGAAAGAAAGATAATGAGCAGACAAGGGTATAAAGAAGAGAGACTAAAGTGAAAACCCTAAAAGTTCCATAGTATAAAATAGAAGTAGACTTGAGCTTTAGGCCATTAAGTATAATTATGAAAAGTTGAGGGCCTAAAATGCAATTTTTAAAAGTTTAGGGGCAAATTGGTAATTATAGAAAGTTGAGCTAGAAAAGGCTCAAAACTGCTCAGAAACGGTTTAGCCCCAAAATTTACTAATAAATAGAGAAAATTATTCTGATCAGTTTAACGCAACACAAAATTTTGATTTGAATTCCCGATAAATTGATATAATTTACAAAGTATGGAAATTATTATAGGAATTTTTAGACTTAAAAATCAGATAAAATTTAGTAGTAAATTCTTATAATTAATACAAGAATTTATTAAACTGACAGAAGTAAAAAAGGAGTCATGTAGAATTAATTAGAAAATTTAAGGTGAAAATGACACCGATAAAAGATTAAAAGAAAAATATATAATTTTTAACAGGACTTCTGAATCTCAGAAAATTATAAGATTTTGTATAAAATTCATTTTATATTAGAATGAATTTTTAAAAATGTCATAACCAATAAAAGAGGTATTTAGGATCTATCTAAAAAATTAGGTCAATTTAAAGATATTGGTATAGGAAATATCTTGGAATGTGTGTCCAAAATTATGGTTTGGGCTTAAACAAACTCAACATGGCATCTTATAGGTTTTCAAGGAGCCTAAGAAATTTTCATGTGATTAAATGGATTTTCTAGAATATTTTAGGAAATTTTAAAATAGAAAAAGAAAAGAAAAATAAGAAGGTGCAAGGTGGCATGTGAGGTGTCTTGTGGAACCCACACTAAGGCCATATGGCGCCAAGAAGAAAGAAGAACGGTTATGCCATGTGCTCAATTATATCAAAATAATATAAGATTAACCTAATTGTGATTAAGGTTAATTAATCTAAAAACTAACCAATCAAATTCAAGATTAAGCCATTGTAATAATTAGGAAAAGCGGGGTTATTATGGACCTAAAGGGCCAAAGATTTTCTATAAATACCCCCCATACATGCACAAAACTGTGATGCTAAGGAACCCTGGGGGAAACGCTTGGCAACCAAAATCTTAACTAAAGCAAAGGCAATCCAAGGTACTTTGATCCAAGTTAGATAAGGCATAAGGTAAACAATCCTTCCTAGCTTCTTTATATGTGTTGTGGAAGGATGTAACCTAGGTTTTAATGGTTAGAAAATGGATTTTTCCTTTGATCCTCTTGCAGACCGACATTCATAAACAAAGAAGGAAAAGGAAGATTAAGTTAGAACTATGTAAAAGGCATCTAGATAAGCTAGTTTGGATAGTTAGTAATTGAATTAAATTAAAATTCTTTATGTTTCAAACTATAGAGGCCTTTTGGCCAAGGGCAGAACTAAAAGGAGGATTTTTAATTTAAATGATCTAATGCTTCCATTGAATTCAAATGATATTTTGTGTAGGAATGAATAAGATTGAAACTTTGGAAGCATTAGAATTAAAATATGAAATTTTGAAGTCTTCTCTGTTACTGCTCACACACATGAAAAGTGATGTGGATTTCATGATTTTGAGACTTCTAATGGTTTTAAAATGAAATTTTGTGTGGGATAAAGTAGAGAAACAAGTATTGGAAGTATTGGAATCAAAATAAGAATTTTTGAAGAATTATGTGCACTCTTTTGGTTCTATCTAGCAGGGTAGGTAGGAGTTAGAATTTTGTAATTCTAAGTTCATAAATGAATTTAGAGGGTAAAATTGTGTAGAGTAAAGTTAAGATGCAAGTTAGTTTAAAGGATAAGGCAATTAACCACAAATAAAGAAAGTTAGGGGTTAGTTAGTTAACCAAGTTCAATGTTTTTAAATCTTGGTTGAAATTAGATTGTGATGCATATATGAATATGCAATGTTTAGGATTTGATTTGTGTGTTCAAGAAGATAACCTCACATCAAGGAAAGGTGACAAGGAAGAGCATAAAAGAAAAGTAAAGCATCAAGGTAGTGAACTTACCTAAACTCGTATGTGTTGAATGTATAGTTGATTGTTTTATGGCTTGATTGATTGATGTTATTCATATGTAATTGTTGAAGCTCTATGCTATGATTACTTTGGCCAATTGTATTTCATATGTTACATGGAAACATGCACAATACATATATTAACAAAATCATAAGCACGCACAAATACTAAGCATTGATGCATATATTTTTTAGTACCATTTACTACTAAGATTTCCCTAGAAATCTCACCCTAAATTATATCTTCAATCAACAAGAACCTCAAGCTTGAGAGAGGAAGAATGTTAGATAATGATAGACAAGTTTTGGGATGAATGTATGTAAAGTTAGTTGTTAAAATTCTGCACTTGAACAAAAGACAATTTTGAGCTATGACACTTGGTCTATAATTAAAAATAGTTAATGATGTAATAAATGTATGATATTTTAGCAATAGTTAGTTAATATGCCAAGCTTCATTTTGACACCAAGAACGCCTTATTTTGATGTCTATACAAAGAGAACAATTTTTTTAAAATCAGGGACCAGAATCTGTTTCCAAAATTTTTGACCAAATGAATAGTAAACTTTGAAATCATAGTTGACTTAGTTGACTGATTAGTTGGTCCGAGAAAGTATTTTTCCTTTAAATTTAATTATGTTAGCTTTAAGTATCCTTTTAAACAACTTCATTTCAATTTTTCTATAATTAGTTATGATTTTTTGAAGTTAATCGCCGAATCTAGAATTACCAATTGAACAGTAACCGTGAACTTGGAAAATCAGATTTCGATATTGAACTTCAATGGACTTATAAGTGGTTCTAAATGCTACAAAATGGTCCCAAGATGTATAAATGTAAGGTGTTAAATTGGCAAAATAGTAGGGAAAGTTAATTTTGATGTTGATAGAAGGGATGATGGAGAAAATGAGCAACATAACAGGTCTGGAACTGAAGAAGTAATTGAAGAAAAATCTTCATTCAATCCAGAATCAAAAAATAGCAAAGAGAAGAGGATGTTACAGCAGAAAAATGGGCAAGCTAGATTGAAGGGTGTTGCACAATCAGTTGATATGCATAAAATAGTTGCTAATTCCAAAATTGCAAGTCAGAAATTAGACACGAACTAGCATCAAAATAAGTGTACAGATGCAGAACAGAAGGACAGAGAGGTAAGTATTAAACACCTACCTTTTCCTAGTGCATACATATGTCTAAAGAAAGTTTTAAAAGAAAAATAGGAATACTATATTCTTAATTTGTTAGGAGTGTACCTAAGTATAAAAATTCATGAAATAACTTTGCACTAATAAAAGAATTTGCAAGCCAAATGAGAGGGTTCAAGTAGGCTCTAGTGTGTCAGCTTTACTTAAGCCATAACTTCCTATTAAATGTGATAATCCAAGTTCATTTATAGTCCTAATTACCATAGGTAAATTTCAGTGTACTAGTGTTCTGTTAGATCTTGGTACACCCATAAATGTAATGCCAACGTCCATTTATACATCATTAGGCATAGGCATAAGCTCACTTAAGAAAACTTCCATGATAGTTCAGTTTGCCAACCGAACCACTAGGAAACCTGAGGGATTATTAGAAGACATATTAGTGAAGGTTAAAGACTTGATTATACTTACAGATTTCTATGTCTTGGATATGTCAAATAAGTCAACTTCAGAGGGACCTATTATTTTGGGTAAGTCATTGCTTAGAACAACTAACACTGTCATAAGCATGAAAAATGGAAGCATTACCATGGAAGTAGGTGATAATATCATTACTTTTAATGTATATGAAGCAATAAGACATTTATTTGAAGATTACTCACTATTAGGCTTAAGTGCTATTGATGCATACATTGAAGAAGTTAAAGAGGAACATGAATTGTTGCTACAAAATTCTGACAAGGCTGAATCAGATTTTCCTAAATCTAAAATTTCTTCTTCTGATTTTTTAGATAGTAGGTGTGACGTGTCAAGTATTAACTATATTTCAGTTGATAGCTTCCTTTCCACCCTATAATCTTTTTCTTTTTCTGTTACTGACCTTTTAAATGAAGGCTTTGGAGAGAAGCAGAATGATAAACGTGCAAGGAAGGATATAGCTATTGAGAACTTAGCTACATGAAGAAAAATGGATAACACAGCAGATAAATCAGCGAAGAGACATTCAAAACAAGATGGACTTCTTCAAAATTCAGGGAGTAACATTCTGATTTGTGATGAATTTGAGTAATTTAGAGATTCTCTATCTCACAATCAGTTATTTTTTATGAACAGATGATGGAGGATAGCAAGAGCTTGAAGAATGTTCCATCACAAATTGATTCTACACCAAACAAGGGAGGAAATTCAAAGGCTTTAATGGATACACTCAGTACATAAACTATGAGGACAAAATTAGTAAAGTCTGTTGCAGCTCTAGAAATTAAGTTAGTTCCATCAATTGTCTAGCCACCTAAGTTGAAACTTAAACCACTTCCTAGTAACCTTAAATATGTGTTTTTAGCTAAAAACGATACATTACCTGTTATAATTGCTAATTCACTTTCTATTTCTGAGGAAGAGAGGTTAATTTCAATTTTAAAAACACATAAGAGAGCAATAGGTTAGACCTTAGCTTATATACCCGATATAGATACTACTGTATGCACACACAAAATCTTGTTAAATGATGGAGCCAAGCCTATTAAATAGCAACAAAGAAGGATAAACTCTTTGATATCTGATATGGTCAAGAAATAGGTAGCTAAGCTTTTGAATGCTGGAATTATTTACCCAATTTTAGACAGTGAATGGGTAAATCCAGTTCATGTGGTGCCAAAAATAAGTGATATAACTGTGATAAGGAATGAAAAAAATGAACTAATCCCTACTAGAGTGAAGAATTCATGCACGAGTGTATATTGATTACTAGAAATTTAATGATACAACTAGGAAGGACTATTTTCCTTTACCATTTATAAATCAAATGTTAAAAAAACTTGCTGAAAAAGCTAATTACTATTTTCTTGATGGATTCTCAGGGTATTTTTAGGTTCCAATTGCACCAGAAAACCAAGATAAGACCACATTCACATGTCCATTTGGCACTTATACTTTAGGAGGATGCCATTTGGTTTGTGCAATGCTCCTTGAACATTTCAAAGAGTTATGATATCTATATTCAGTGAATTCTTAGAAAGTAACATGGAGGTATTCATGGATGATTTTACAGTGTATGGTAAGGATTTTGATGAATATTTAAAAAGTTTAGAGAAAGTCTTAACGTGCATTAAGAAAAAACTTGTGTTAAATTTTGAGTAATGCCATTTTATAGTAGATAGAGGCATAGTTCTAGGGCACTTAATATCTAAGAATGGAATTGAAGTAGATAAAGCAAAGATTGAGGTTATTTCTTCTTTTCCTTATCCCTCATCTTTAAAGGAACTAAAGTCATTTCTAGGACATGCTAGATTTTATAGAAGATTCATTAAGGACTTTAGCAAGATTGCCTCTCCACTTTCTAAACTCATGTAGAGAGATGTAGAGTTCTATTTTGATGATACTTATAAGAGAGCATTTAACAGTATTGAAGCTATGCTTATCACCCCCCCTATACTTGATGTACTTAATTGGTATTTAGATTTTAAGCTTTTATGTGATGCATCAAATAAAGCTGTAGGTACAATGTTAGGACAAAAAGATGGTAAGCTGTCTAAGGTTATTTCATATGCTTCTAAGACATTAGATCGTGCTAAAAAGAATTACACTCCTATAGAAAAGGAACTCTTTGCTATTGTGTTTACACTTGATAAATTCAGATCTTATCTTTTGAGTTCTAAAGTGATTATATACACTGACCATACTGCTATAAATTCTTGTTTAAAAAGACACAGTCCAAGCCTCAGCTCTTAAGATAAATGTTGCTAATTCAGGAATTTGATGTGGAAATAAGGGATAAAATTAGAGTAGAGAATGTGGTAGCTGATCATCTTAGTAGGTTGCCTGAAAATACAAGGGGAGTATTAGATTTTGACCCCATTTGTGATGTATTTAGAGATTGTTTTGTTTCTATAATTGTATGTTGGTATCGCCACATAGTAAATTATATTGTTATTGGTCTAATTTCACCTTCTTTATCTCATTTTCAAGGCCAGAAGATCAAGCATGAGGAAATATTTTACATATGGGAACCACCTATTCTATGGAAAATATGCAGTGATCAAGTTGTAAAAAGATGTGTGCCAAGTGAGGAAGTGGATATCATGCTTACAGCATGTCATTCTTCTATTTGTGAAGGACATTTTAGTGCCAAGAAGACTTCAAGGAAGATCCTTGAAGCTGGTTTTATTTTCCACATCTATTCAAGGATTGTTATGAATTTTGCAAAGCTTGTGATAGGTGCCAACGCTTTGGTGGATTGACTAAAAAGCATGAAATGCCTCAGTTTCCTATACTATTTTATGAGGTATTTAAGGTATGGTGAATTGACTTCATGGGACCATTTCCACCATCTTTTGGCTATACATACATTTTGGTGGTTGTGGATTATCTCTCAAGATGGGTGAAGGCTATACCAACAAGGAAAGATGATGTAGTGACATTTTCCAAATTCCTCAAGTCACACATTTTCTCAAGATTTAGTGTGCCAAGAGCTGTAGTGAGTGATAAATGCTCTCATTTCTATCATAAGATTTTAAGTGGGTTATTTGCCAAGTTTGGGATCAAACACAAGGTTTCAACAGCTTACCACCCCAAACAAATGGTCAAGGTAAAAATTCCAACAAAGCTATTAACAGGATTCTGGAGAGGATAGTAAGACCCTCAAGGAAAGATTGGAGTGTAAGGTTAGATGAAGCTTTGTGGGCATACAGAATAGCACATAAGACCCCACTTGAGATGTCCTTATACAGAATGGTTTATGGTAAGACATGTCATTTACCAGTGGAAGTTGAGCACAAAGCATTCTAGGTAGTCAAAGCTTGCAACATGGAATTTGACACTTGAGATGTCCTTATACATAAGACCCCACTTGAGATGTCCTTATACAGAATGGTTTATGGTAAGACATGTCATTTACCAGTGGAAGTTGAGCACAAAGCATTCTAGGCAATCAAAGCTTGCAACATGGAATTTGACACCATTGAAGAAGAAAGAATGTCACAGATTTAGGAATTGGAAGAAATAAGGCTAGATGCTTATAAGAATTTTAGGATTTATAAGGATAAAGCCAAGCTTATTCATGATAAACAGATTTTGCATAAGAACTTCCAAGTTGGCGAAAGAGTTTTGAAATTTAAAGCCAAATATACATTCAAACCTGGAAAACTTGCTATTAGATGGGATGGCCCCTATGTGGTAACTAAGGTCCATAATTATGGGATTATTGAACTGTTGGATGAAGCAGATGGTATAGAATTTTAGGTTAAAGCCCATCTATTGAAGTTGTACAAGGAGAATTTCCAACCCCCATAATATTTAGGTTGTCTCCTTCCTTATTTCCCTACTTATAATAGTCTGTTTCTTATATTATTTGAGCTGTCAGGTGTTGATTAAGTGTGGGGGAGGAAACCAAGTTATTAGGGGTAGTTAAATATTTTGATGGATTAAGTCAAATTCTGTTCAATTTTTGTTCTTATTACTGCTGCATTTACTTATTATTCTTTGATTTTTAACATTGAGGACAATGCAGAAAATAAGTGTAGGGGAGGATGGACTTTAGTGTGTGAAATGTGTAATGACAGTCAGATAATTGCTGCATCTCTGTGTCTTTTGGTCATGACATTTTGTTATTCTTGTTACGACTAATGTGTGCGAGTTTGTCAAGTTTCCTGTCTGTGATAATTGGTCATGACCATTGTCTATCTTTGTCATGACTAGGAATCCTATCGCCTAAAAATTTACCTATCTGTGAATTTTAGTCGCGACTGTTGTCATCTTAGTTGTGACCAAATATCTCCTATTTTCTGAAGTTTATCCTCTGTGTATAACAATAGCGATGGTGTCCTTATTGTCACAACTAAAGTGACCTTTAGCTAAAAAAATTTCTATCTCATTCTGATTGTTGCTTGGTCTTTTGAATCTTCTGTCATGGCATTGAATTGAACTTTGAACATATATTTTTGAATTGTGGTAAACTTGATGAAGTGTGAGTTGCTTGTTTCATTGATTGGCTACTGGAAATTCTGCATCATGAATTATTAGTCTCATGTATTTAGTTCAATATTCATGCAATTTAGTCATGGTGAGTGAATTAGGATGAGTAAGACAGATGGAAGGATTTTGAGCCTCCAACATATACTCCTTAATTTTGTGTGATACCATTTAGTTTGGTGACTTCGCAGAACTTGTCTCAATCCTTGATTTAAAACCACATTAGCTTCTTGGAATTATGAATATGATAAGGGCATTTCTTTCAAAACCCTTTTGACTTAATAGTATCTCACGTAAATATTAAATCTTTTGCTTAAGCCCTTTGAGACCTTCACTTTCTTTTAAAATTCCATCATTGATTAATGAATGATGTACAAGATATTTGTTGATGTATTAGTTCCTTAGTTATGAAATAATTTGTAGTGTTGCAACCATTTGTTGAATATTTGAACCTCAATGTTATTGTCATCTGGCTCAAAAGTTGGGAAAAAGAAAAGAACATGAAAAAGAAAAAAGCAACAGAGAAAAAAAGAAGAAAAAAGTAAGAAAGATGTGCTATTCAACTTGAATATGAAGAGGGTAGATGATGAATTAGAATTGACTTGTTATTTTTTGCAGTTGTACAATTGGAACTGTGATTAAGAATTAAAGAAGCTTGAAGAAAGAAGAATATATGCAGTATTTTATTAATCATTGACACTCATTTCCATTTCATCATACAACCTTTCAAACAATACAACCTTTATAAAGTCCTTTTGATTCACAACCCTTTGTGGCATTAAGTGGTGAAGATATAGGATGGTTATAAGCCTATAGGAAGCCTAAACTAGATGGTTGAGTGAAATTAACCTTGATATGAGATTGAGTGACACACTATACCTTGTGAGAAAATTTCAACCAAATTGCTTACTATGATTTAATTGCATGAGTTAGATCATTTGATTGATATTAGATCAGTATGGATTGTTACCAATTGAATGGAAAAGATTGATGATTGCAAGTGCTTATGCTGCATTTGTTTTTCCAATCTTACTGAATATATGTGTTTGAATTTCAATTTTGATCCATAATTTTTCCAGGAGAGCAAAAGCTTAATGTCGGGTAATTTGATAAGCTTCAAATTTACTATAATTTTTAAGGGAATTTACAAGGGTTCTAGAGTTTTCATGGGCTGAAATAGTGTAATTGTTGATATATTTGCAAGAATTTGATATTACATAACATTTGTGATCAATGCAGAACATTAATGAAGGATTAAATCAAATTCCAGAATTGTTAGCCAAGGATCCGATTTTTAATAGCAATAAAGGACCCATGAAATATATTGTCATTTAAGGACCTCAACCAAAGCTGTACGTTTTGTCTAATTAGCTATTGGGAGGCATTTTGACAACTGGATCCAGGGAATAAGAGTTGACAACAGAATCACATGGAGAAAGAAAAGGGAGCTAATAGATTCACGCATTTGCTGGCACTGGGAGGGATTAAATTGATTTATTTCATTCAATCCAGGGAATCATGCAGGCATTCATTCATTCCATAGTCTCTACACTCTCTCACTCTTCGTCTCTCTTTATCTCTGCACTTTCCTCTATTCTGGGTAAGAGAACAGAGGGACCTTCTACTTTCATCTTTATCTTCTCTAAATCACCATGAACTCTACTTGTTCCTTAGTTGCTATTGCTGAGATCTTGACAGCAATACGTGGCTAATTCCATCTTAATGTGATCTTGAGAGTAAACAACCAATGTTTGGTGGGAGTCAAAGGGAGTAAAGAGAAAAGGATAAAGTTTTAAGGTAGTGAATTTACCCTTTTATGTGCTTGATGTGGTATGCTTATGTGTTGACATGCATATGATGATTAAATGATGTTGAAAATGTTATGTATACACTGGTGGAAAATTGGCAATCGAAATCCCCATTTTTAAACCGGTCAATGAGGAGAAGGTTTTAAAAAAATGAGCGATGGCATTTTTGTAAATAAAATGAAATATTCACACCGTATTTACTCGTGACCAATGTGGAAATATTTAGTCCGGTTTAGATGTTTACTTTCTACAACGGATTTTATATAGACCGATGTGGAAATATTTAGTCCGGTTTAGATTTTTAATTTCTACAGCGTATTTATATTGACCGATGTGGAAATATTTAGTCCGGTTTAGATGAACTCCGTCAGTATCCTTTCCCGCCATTTTATGTCAATTATTCTCAGACATGCGCAGTATTTCATCATGATCACCTTCTCCGATATCTGTTTTATATTCATTTCTTCTATTCTTCTATCTTAAGTCTCCAATGGCTTCTTCCTCATCCACCCCTCCTTCTTCGCCTCACAAAAGACAGAGACAGAATGTTGAAGACAAACATATATCTCGTGATTACCCTTCAGTTCCTTCTCCTCCTCCCTTGCTTCAGCAACTGGTGGAGTGCCTGGAGGAACTCATCCCGCGCTTCAATGCCCTAGAGCGCTCAGTGGAAGAACTGGCTCTGAAAGTGGAGAGGATGAATGAACATTTCAGAGCCTTCCGTTCTGAAGTTTGTCGCCATCAACAGGATGATAGTTTATTTCATCCTGTTGTTGATCCCAATTACGACTCCCAAAACCCTGATTCGGAAGATGATGATGATGATCAGTGAAAACGGGGTCACCCTTGCCTTTTTCTATTCCCCACCTCCTTTTGATGTAATGAAAAGAATTAATGAGGAGTTGATGATATTGTATTTATATAGCTAGCTAGGTTGATAGAGCGAGGTCTTTTTTTTAGATTTTAAGATGTAAAGTTAATTAGTAAAGTTTAATTTGAATGAATATAATAAAGTTTAACAGGTTTCTTGTTCTGTATACATTGCTGATGATCCTTTTATGTTTCATCTAAATCCCACTTTTAAACCGGTCACTGAGGAGAAGACGGTTTAAAAAAAATTAAATTTTTACACAGGTTTTAAAAGTAACCGATTTAAAATATAAACACCCGGTGCAGATTAGCTTCATCCTATCTGCCTCTTCAGTTTCCTGTCTATGCTTTCCCGCGCGCTTTCTTTATTCTTCAGACCGTTCATTTCACTTCTTCGATTCCCAACATTTGTAGTCATTATGATAGAAGGCCAATTGCATTCTTCTATCTTCTTATTGATCATGAACCATATATATATGTATACCATTCCTATGATCGATCTATCTGACTTTATCTCTATTTTATTTTCTTTTCATCTATCTGACTCCTCCAATGGCCTCTTCCTCACGCACGCCTCCTTCTCTGTCCCACAAAAGAAACAGAGATGACTTTGAAGACAAACATCCTGATCCTCACCCTTCTGTTCCTTCTCCTCCTCCCCTGGTTGTGACTCTGATGGAGCGCCTTGAGGAACTCATACTGCGCTTCAATGGGCTGGAGGACTCTGTGGAAGAACTAAATCAGAAAGTTGATAGACTGAAAGCAAGTTTCAGAGATTTCCGCTCAGAAGTTCACCGCCGTCAACCCCGTGATAGCTTCTTTAATCCTGTTGATCTCACCCAATCTGATGACTCCCAAAACTCTGAGTCTGATGAGTAGTGAAATATTGCAACTTTTATATATTCTGATATATATATTTTTTGTGTGTAAAAGTTGATGACAAAGTAGGGTCTATCACTTAAAAAAAACTGATATGTTTTACACCGGTTAATATATAGTGGCCGGTGTAACATATATTCCCTACAACTGTTATATATATCTACACCGGTATAAAATTTTGTCCGGTGTATATTTTCTTACAGAATAAACTTTTTTTTAATTTTTTTTACCATATACTCTTTTATTTGGTACATTTCTTGCGCCTTCCATCTCTCATTTTTCCCTGGTTCACGCGTTAAGTCTTCTCGGCGCTTCACAGACGGTGAGTTTTGTTTTGAACTCCTCTCGAGAACTAAAAAATTACTCTCTCCATGCATTAGCTGCAACGTAATGGTTTCTTGTTTTCTATTTTTCTATTTTCTTAGTCTTCCACAAATATAGATCGTAGTTGGATAAATGCTAAACGAACAAGTGTTGAGTATGCTGAGGGGGTGAAGGAGTTTTTGGATTTTCCTAACCGGAATGGTGATGATGACAATGGAAGGTTTTATTTTTCTTGTGTGAGTTGTTTGAATGAGAGGAAACAAAGTCCTGCTGATATTTACACTCATCTAATTTGTGAGGGGTTTTGCAAGAGTTACATGGTATTGGTATGGCATGGTGAACAAGTGGAACAGACCTTTGACGATGACATGGATACTGATGATCGAGTAGAGGACATGATTCGTGATGTTTGAGAAGATGCTTTTATGCTGTCACATGCAGATGGTAATATGTGCAATGATGTAGAAAAGCCTCTATACCCAGGGTGCAGAAAATACAACTGTTGAATGCGGTGTTGAGATTGGTAAGTGTGAAAGCTCGGCATGGGTGGAGTGACAGTGGTTTTTTAGAATTGCTTGAGTTGTTACAGAGCATGTTTCCTGAAGAAAATGCGTTACCCAAACGCTACTATGATGCGAAGAAAATAATAGGTCCTTTAGGCATGCAGTATAGAAAGATTCATGCATGCCCAAATGATTGCATATTGTACAGGAAAGAGTTTGAAGATGAGGAGAAGTGTCCAATATGTAAGACACCAAGGTACAGATCAAACAACTCTCCTGCCAAGTTGTTATGGTATCTTCCAATTTTACCAAGGTTTAAGCGACTTTTTTCTAATGAAGATGATGCAAGGAAAATGTTATGGCATGCAAATGAAAGGATTAATGATGGAAAGATTCGTCATCCTGCTGACTCTTTGTAATGGAAGAAGATTGATGACTTATTTCCCGAGTTCAGCAATGAACCACGAAACCTAAGGCTTGGACTTAGTATGGATGGAATGAACCCTTATAGTAGCCTTAGTAGTATACATAGTTCATGGCCCGTCCTTCTGGTGATTTACAACCTATCTCCCTTGTTTTGTATGAAACAGAAGTATGTAATGTTGTCTATGCTGATCTCAGGACCAAAACAACCGGGAAATGACATAGACGTTTACCTAACACCCTTGATCAAAGATTTGAAGAAGCTATGGGAAGGTGTGGATGTTTTTGATGCTGTTAAGAAGGAGGTCTTCAATATGCGGGCCATGATCTTTTGTACAATTAATGACTTTCCTGCATACGGAAATTTGTCAGGGTATAGTGTTAATGGCCATAAAGCATGTCTAATTTGTGAGGAAGGGACTTGCTATTATCAACTTCGTCATGGAAGAAAGACAGTCTACTTAGGTTATAGGAGATTTCTAAGACAAGCCCACCCATACCGTCGACTAAAGAAGAAATTTTATGGCGGCCAAGAATTTGAAAATGCTCCAAAGCCATTGACTGGCGAACAAGTTTATGAAAAGGTGAAAGACATCAATGTCACTTTCGGTAAGATTACCAAGAAAAGTGAGAAAAATGTATGGAAAAAAAGATCTGTGTTCTTTGAGCTTCCGTATTGGCAACATCTTCATGTAAGGCATTGTCTTGATGTGATGCATGTGGAGAAAAATGTGTGTGACAGCATTGTTGGAACACTTCTCAACACACATGGTAGTTTCAAAGACGGTTTGAAGGCAAGATTGGATTTGAAAGAAATGGGAATACGAGAGGATTTACATCCGAGGCCAGATGGTGAGGGGAGCTATCATGTTGAAGAGACTAACATCTTGTCCAAGGCTGAGCGAAGAAGTATTTGTGAGTGTTTGCAAGGAATCAAAGTTCCCTCTGGGTACTCATCTAATCTTAAGAGGATTGTGTCCATGAAAGATTTGAAATTAGTAGGCCAAAAGTCTCATGATTGTCATGTATTGATGCAACAACTACTCCCAATGGCTATTCAAGGAATCCTTCAAGATGATTTGAGACACATTGTAACCCGACTTTGCTTCTTCTTTAATGCTATATGTGGCAAAGTCTTTGAGACTGAAAAGTTGGAGGAATTGGTCACGAGGGTTATGTTATTTTGTGCCAGCTTGAAAAATAGTTTCTTCCTGCCTTTTTGACATCATGGTACACCTCATCGTTCATCTAGTGCGAGAGATAAAACTGTGTGGCCTTGTATACTTACGATGGATGTACCCATTTGAAAGATACATAAAAATCCTTAAAGGGTATATGAAGAATCCAAATCAGCCCGAAGCATCCATTGTTCAAAAATATGTTGCTGAAGAAGCTATGGATTTTTGTCAACAATACCTGTCTAAAGTAAGACTTACTGGTCTCCACAAACCCCGTGCCAAATAGGGGGGTCAACGCGGAATGTCGGTGAGGAGTGTTGATCGTAATGAATTGCAGCAAATACACTTACACATCTTGAATAACATTGATGAAGTTCAAGACTATATTGCTGTTCATAAAGATCTTGTCCGAAAAAAAATAATAGGATGACAGAGCAAAGGCTGATTAGAGAACACAATAAATCTTTTGCATATTGGTTCAAACTGGAGGTTGAAAATGAGGATTGTGTTTCTAATACAGTTAGATAGTTGGCATGTGGTCCTGAACATAATGTGATCTGTTGGAATTCATTTGATATCAACGGGTATTCCTTTTATACGAAGTCCCTAGATGATAGAAGTAGCGTGCAAAACAGTGGTGTTATGTTAGTGGCTGAAGCTATGCATTTCTCTAGTTCAAAAGACAACAATCCTAAATTAGTAGCCATCCCTTATTATGGCGTTGTTGAAGAGATTTGGGAGGTGGACTACTCCAAATTCAAAGTTCCCGTGATCAAATGCAAGTGGGCTAATGTAAACAACGGTGTTATGGTCGATCAGTTAGGATTTACACTGGTGGATTTGAATAATACAAGTTTTGGGGATGAGCCTTTCATTATGGCAGACCAAGCAAAGCAAGTGTTCTATATCACTGATCCTCAAAATGAAAGATGGTCTGTCACGCTCCAAGGAAAAAGGGTTGTTGACAATGATGATTCTTTTTATGAGATCCCTTCTTTTTCAGTAGGTTTACCAAAATTAAATGAAGAAAAAGTGGATTCTGATTAATTTCTCTGTGTTTCTTGTTTTTGATGTAGTCTAAATAATAACAGATACAGATTCTTGTTCTGATAAGAATGTTGTGACGCCAAGGATGGAATGATATATATGATGATGGAGTTTAAAAAAATAACTACAACATTAAAACCAGTCTTAAGTGATATCCGGTGTAAAAAGTCTAATTTGTAAATAAATTATAGTTCGATTTTACACTGGGTTATACTTTATCCGGTGTTATATTTTAGACGGTGTTATTTTTTACACCGGTTTTATACTTTATCCGATGTAAAATGTACAAGTTTAGATCGGTTATTTTTTTACCCAGGTTAGAATAATTTATATCCGCTGTAAAATATTTATATCCATTTTTTAAGCCCGCCCCTTGGCGCGACCATCATTCTCATTTATCACGTACTCTGTAATATCTCCGCTCGTCGTGCTCTGTGGTTTTCGCGAGGCTTCTCCGCGCTTGATCAGTCGTTCTTCTCTATTGTCTCTCTCGTTTTGTTATTCCGTGAACGTGTTCTATGCATTATTTTCCCCTGTGTACGTGCTTCACCATTTTTATGTTCGTTTAATCTAGGTTTTCTATTTTTCCTGATGAATGCTTACACATCTTTCCATTCATAACTGCTAAAGGAACAAGTTTTGTGTACTCTGACGGGTTGAAGGAAAAAGGGTTAAGTCTATTTTCAATGTTTTTGATGTTGTTATTGCGTACATAGGAATATGGGGTATAAACTTGCTCAGATTGAGGCTAGCAATGCTCCAAGTGCCACTACGCAAAGGAAGGGCATAAGTGAGACTCGTTTGAAAGACATTACGAAGGACAGGATAGAGGGGAAACTGCTTCCGATAGAGTTTGACAGAAACTGGAACCCAACTGGTGAACACAGGACAAAGTACGTAAGTTTTGTCAGCCTCCTAGCACGCAACAAGCCTAGCATCACCTATTTGACTTGGGATGCTGTAGATGATCGCGTGAAGAATCAAATTTGGGACACTATCCGGTATAAGAACTATCTAATATTGCATGCAGAGTAATACCAAATACACGACTGTTTGTTGATTACTCTGCTTTCAATGGCAAACATTGCAGCTTACTTACGATGTTCCCAACAATGAGTTCTTGAAGAAGAAGACGTTGTCCTATTGCGCTGAGCGTTGGAGGGCATTCAAGACCCAACTAGCTCGTCAGTATGTGCATGGACAGGACAGAAGTGGTCATCCTCAACCTTCTCCATGCAGCATGTATCAATTCATCGACGAAGCTGCGTGGGAAGAATTTGTTAGGATTCGGACCACGCCAGCAGCAATGGTGAGTATATCCTTTTGTATGTGTTGGCAGAAAACGTATCAGAATATCATATATATTGATTTTAACTACTTCATGTCTTGTAGGAAAAAAGGGCAAAAGCGATTGAATACGCCCTCAAGAATGATTGCCCCCACACAATGTCTCGAGGGGGTTATGCGAAGGCAGAAAGAGAGTTGTTGGGGGCCAAGAGGAAGAGGCTAGAAGAAAATGCTGGGTCGAAACCTAGTGTTCTTCTTGACCCCCCTTTCCGATACGTCGCAAAGAAAAATGGTTGTACGCTCGCCAAAGAAAGAGCGGAGCATTTACAAGCAACAATGCTCGCATGATTGCTGAAAAAATTGTAAGCTCTACTTGCATTATTTTGTTTTAGTAGACTATAATCATATCATTTTCCTTATGTTTGTTCTTTCTATGTTATAGAGTGATCTTAAACAACAAGAGTCCCATTGATCCTTCAAGTCAGATGGTAGGAATGACATCTTGACTGTTGCCACTGGTAAACAAGAACATGGGGGCCTTGTCAAAAGAGTTGGAAGAGGTGTGGGTATAAGAGATTACTTTGGATCATCTCAAAGACGTTCCCCACATGTGGTGCCGAGGGTAGAGTTGGAATCCTTGCTCTCCATCATAAGGGTAGAGGCTAAGAAAGAGGCTTGGATAGAGGCTAGGGCATAAGCAGAAGTTTCAATTGAGGCGCGATTACAAGAGGGGTTTGCAAAGATGAAGGAAGAAATATTGTCCATGATGACATCAAGGCAGCAAGAGCCAACTAATCCCCTCCCGCCCTCAAATGTAGCCAGTCCAAGCACTAAGGAGAGCTGTTGCTTGTCGCTGTCAGAGGATGCAGAACATTGTGATCTATATGTGGAGGATCCTCTTAGACGCTTAGTGGCACGTGGCTCCATCCATAGCCTAGGGGCAACTGTTCACCACATCCAAATTCAGGACGATCAATTAAGAGTGATAGTTGAAGACGTGCTAATTGGAGATGCTCTTGTCCCAATTCCCACTGATAAGGTGAAGACAGTGAGCCAAGCAAAAGGGACTTTCATGTTGTGGCCAAAGCATCTTATTTCGGATCACGTCGCCTCATCCCCCAGCCAACTTCCCACCCCTCCCACTTTGAATACCATGCAACGTGTGATCCTATTGGCATATGACAAAACGTTCCATGTGGACGCGTTGCCTATGGATTCAGCTGTGGGCGACATGGGGGCACCGGCCTTCCTGGACTATGCGGACGTCAAATCTTTGATCACTCCCAAGGAAGAACTGACCTCCGGCTGCATCCAAGTATTTTTTATGTAAGTATAATTTAAATATAAATATATGTAATAACAAAGTTTAAGCCTTACAACTAATGTCATGTATGCATATACTGTAGGTACATGCATGCAAGCTGAGTTGGTTTCCTCAAAGGGCAAACAAAAAAAGTTTGAATTCCTATGCCCACTTCAGATTTATGCTAAAGGGACCTCTCAATCTTCGAGGCTTGCATACATTTCAAGGAGGCTCGGTGAAACCGATATTGATTGTTTCTTCGCACCATATATGCAGGAGTAAGAATAATAATATTTTATTTTATTTCATATATACTAGTTTTGTATTTGCTTAATTATAATACTCATTCTCTTTTAACTAATCTCTACAACAATCATTGGCAACTTGTTATCCTATGTAAGCATAGCTATAAAGTTTTCTTCTTATACTCCCTCCATTACAAGCCCTCGGTTGATGTTAGGAAGATCATGAACACGTGAGTTCTCTTCTATACACAATGATCTTTGTGATAAATGGGTTACTAACTTATTAACTTTGGTCATAGGGCTATGAGGACGTTCGCAGTTGCAAGGGGCCTTAAGCACGCTAATTTGGTGAGGGACCCTGAATGGATCACACCGAAGGTAATAAAAGTATATATTAGGTGTTAGCTAGGTTCCCCGTTTTGATGATAAGAAATAATTTTTATCTTGTTAACATTACAGAGTCGAAGGCAACCGAGAGAAAGCAACTTGTGCTGCTTCTACATAGTCAGACACATGATCAATATTATCTTGGCAAATAGGATTGACCTAACAGAGGAGGTAAAATTGTATTTTTAATGATTTCATATTTCTTAATTGTCAATCTAATCTATATTAGTAATGCGTTAATTTCTTTGATTTTGATTTCATATTTCAGATGTTTGATCAACCTAATCCATTTCCTGACCAAGATATTGAGGACCTGCGTAATCGGTGGGCAGAGTTTTTTGTTCAATTCCTTCCTGATCTATAGTATTTGTCTTTCACTTAATACCTTTTTCTACTTTTCTGTTCAAATTGTAGCATTTTTGTATTAAATTTTATTAAATGAATAATATAATGAGCAATTGAATTATATATGTCTCTGGCATTTTGAACTGATGATGATCGATGATTGAGTCCTATATTATATTTGGGCAGTTTATTTATGAAGCTTCAGGCCAACGAAATGTATTAAATATAAACTTAATAACATCTACATCGGAGGTATATACCTGCCGGTGTAGAAAGAACATATATCATAATATAAATTTAATAACATCTACATAGGACGTATATACAACTGGTGTTAATATTTGAATAATCTACACCGTCCCAATATTCAACCGGTGTAGATGTTAAAAAATAATACACTGGATGTAAATGTGAACCACTTTAAAATGTAGACCGGTGTAAAAAAGTATACATTCTACACACCGTCCCAATATTTAACCGGTGTTAACATTTGAATAATCTACCCCGTCCTAATATTCAACCAGTGTAGATGTTAAAAATAATACACCGGATGTAAATGTGAACCACTGTAAACCGGTGTAAAAAAGTATACATTCTACACCGGTCTTGTGACCGGTGTAAAATGTCTCACTTTTTACACGGTCCGTTTCTACATCGATTGTATGTGCGATGTTGAATGCCATTTTCAACCGGTGTAGAAATACTTTTTTCCATCCGTGATAGCATGCTTCCTGAAACATCCTCCCTTAGACTCCTCAGAGTACACTTACGGAAGCAATATTAACTTGATTATATCTTAACTTAAGCCCAGAAATTTAAAATTTTACTCTTAAGTTCCTTATTCTGAACCGTTACTTTGAGAACTGGTTTATCTCATTCTACTCATCCAAATGAGGTTTATTACCTATCCACGTAATGCCCCAGATGTGTACAACTAGCTCACCAAATTTCGTGGCCAAATTCTTTCATTTACTAGGTCAAACTGAGGTAAGAACACTACTACCTCAAGACCTGCGAATTTTTCTTTTAATTCGTCATCCACAAATTGAACATGCCAAACAATATTTATTATTAAATAATAAAATGTCATACAACAGAATATACACAAAATTCTTATATTTCTATTACATCTTTTCCTGCCCGAATTTTGGCAGTATAACCGCTAGGCTTCATTTGTACAAAGAATTGAACTGTACTGATTCGGTAATTCCCTCATGAGAACTACCATTCTACGTAAGTACCCAAGAAAGACTGGATGAACCGGCTAGGTCCACTCACTTCCAGCCTCCTTAGACAGCACCTACGTACACAGTACTTATCATATTCTGATGTTCAGTCTTAAATTCGGCAGCATAACGGCGTCTCTCAAAATTCTTAAAATCCACTTCAACATAATCTCCCTATAATGGGTTAGATATGGGGAATGAGATTCGGGGGAATCTTAGTAGTAATAATCATAACAATATATGTAATGCAGAGTGACAGTGCTTGCTTGTGATTGTGTACAGATGAGTATGCTGCGTGCTTCCATACTCAATAACATATGATCATAGCATTGTAGCAGAGCTTCAAGCATAACATATAAGACAACAATCCAACCAAAAAATAGCACAACAAATCACAAAGCCATTACATAAAAGCTAGGATTAGTTACTACCTCAAAAGCTTAGCAGAACTCTAGAATCTCTATACTGCTTCCAGCTCCGCCAGAACTTCCTTTCTTTCTTTCTCTCTCCTTCTCTCTCTTCTTTCTCTCTCTTTCTCTTGCAAAACCATGGGATGCATGAAATGGGAGGGGGAGGGGGTATTTATAGTTTCCACCGATGGCATTTTCGTAATTTCCAAGCCCTCTGAACATGTGGCCACCGATTTTCCTGGAATTTCCTATTTTCTTTTATTCCTTTTACTGCATCATCAAGGGACACCTCAGGGGACACCTCATCAGTCACATTTCTCACATGGCGAAATTGAGAGAGCCAAGAAACCTTCTGGATGCCCCCTGAGATGAGTAGTAGAAAGCCAACTATCTATCTCTAAACAATAGACACATGATACACTACCCTTACATGCACATAAATAAGAAGGATGGGAGGAAGATAGACAAATAAAAGCATCATCATACTTCACAACCATGTCATACCTATCAGGTTCATGCATATCAGTCTCCTCATCACATGTGGAGTCAGAAGGTGATACTTTCTCCACTTGTATCTTCGTGATAGTTGCATCCTCTTTATCATTTTGCACCACTGGTTGTTTCTGAGATTGCTCTAAGAGCTTCTTTTCTTGCAGGCTTTCAAATTGAATAGAGGCTTCTTTCTCAACTTGAAAAATTTCTTGAGTATTGTTGGTCGAGGGAGATTCAACTTCTATTTCCTCATCAACCGATTCATCATCCTCTTCATTCTCTTCGAATTGCACTTTCTTAGCTCCACTTTCCTTACCACTTCTCAGTGTGATTGCATTCAAAGATTCAGGATTTATCACTGTGTTAGAGGATATAGAACCACTACTCTTTGCTTGTTGTTCACTCAATTTGTTGGAGATTTGAGTAATAAAAATGTTCAAGTTCTCATGCTTAGTCTCCATTTGCTCCAATTTAGAGAATACATTTTGTAGACATGAGTCCACCTTATTCTCCATAGCATGTAACTTAACCTTAGTTTGTGAATTCTGATGGTCAAATTTTGAATTAAGTTCGGTAATACCTTTCACGATCATAGCAAGTTCATTACCTCCAGAAGAAGAAAATGATGCCCCCTGATTGGATACCACTTGATTGGAGAAATTTTCTTGAGTGTTGACTTGATGCCCACCCCATCTAAGATTAAGGTGATCTCTCCATTCTGGGTTATAGATGTTAGAGTAGGGATCATCACCTGTAAAACCATAAAATGTAGGTAAGGAAGAATTTAATACTCCTTTAATTTCAAAGTTCATATCATCTTTATAAAAGTCATAATGATCATAATTAAAATTGGAATTATAAATCTCCCTCATACTTCTATTATCCTCATCATAATGCCGTAAATTGATCTCATCATATCTGTTGTTCCCATTAAACCCATTATATTCATTACTATCATTAAAATCATTCATGGTTTCTTTTTCATGATTCAGAATTACTAACAGACAAATGTTCAATAGAAGTAGCTGTCAGATAAAAAGAACAAAATAAAAAAAACCAAATAAAATAAAACAAAACAAAATGAATCATATGAAACACAAAAAAAAAAAAGAAAAAGGAAGAACTAAATAAACAAAAAAAACAAAATTTGTATTTTTATTTTTATTTTTTAAAAAAATGCAAATGCAAAAAATTATGCAAATTAATTAAGACAGACTCAACAAATAAATCTTAATCAATGCTACTTGACACTTAGGGAATCAATTTCTTGGCTCCCCGGCAATGGCGCCACTTGAAACAACCTTTTCATCCTATGTCGCCTTGGGGTTACTTCAAAAATTAAACCAAGGATTGCGTATAGTGCAACCTCGGGTCGTTCTCTTTGAGGAGCCAAAAATAAAATCAGATTCCTAAGCAACTAAATGCAATGCAACTTAACCTAGAAAACGGGGTTTGATTTGATTGACTAACAAATAAATGCAATGAATTAAAATTAAATTTAAATAAATATTTTTGGTATTTTTAATTTAAAGAACATGTTAATGAATGATAACAAGTGAATGGAATGAAAGAGAAAGAGATTAATAATAATGAAATCAATCCTCTAATTCAATAACGCAGGCAATCATAGCTTCAACAGATATGGGAGTTCTAAACAATGAATTAAGAATTATAATTAAGCTTTTAATCCAACAACCGAGCCACCTCGAATTGTTACAAAATATTTTCTAAAATTCTAGTTTATTAACTGCCACCAGTATAATAAACTAGGATTAAAGATGTTAAAATCCAATGCCCAATTATAAGTCAATAATTCATAGAAATAGGATTAAAGCCAGCAAGAGATATAATGATCCAATAATTCAAGCCCCCTTAAATTATCACAAAATATTCACAATAATTTTAATACCATGTCTGACCCAGATCAAAGTAAATGAAATTAAAGTTAATTAAAGAATAATATCAATTGCCAAACAATAATCCAATTACAATAATTCTCAATAAATATAAATCATTATAAGCATTCCCAATAATTATAAAATTATCCTAAGACCTAGGAATCACAAAATAATTAATGGATGAATATTAAAGTAACTTAAACTCCCTTTGACATCCCAAGCTCATGCCCTTGCCATTGAATTGGAGAATTTATAACTTTAGCCACGCATAGCCGGTAACACCAACGTCACCACTTCTATTCCGTTACTGTTGCTCATTCCCTTACGTTGCTGCTGTGGCTTTTGGTTTGGAGCTGACGCTGGTTGTGCTTGGACGGTGGAAGTGAAGGAAGGTGAATGGGGGATGGAGATGATGCTGAATAGTGGAGGCGTGAGGGATTCTGTGATGTCGCTGCTTGTGTGCATATGAATTATTCTTTATGGCTCGACAGCGTGTGTGCGTATCTATGCATGTCATGGCTTTTTAAAAGCTGAGAGAATGGGTTAAAAGGCCTAATGGGCTAAACTGCAAGGTTTGGCCCATGGGTCCTTATTTGCAATTTATGAATCTATGGTCCTTTGTTGTTATTTGTAAATTCTGATTTCTCCTAAATTTCTGAAATATAAAATTATAAAAATGTAATACCTTTTATCCCAAAAATAATTGTTTAGGAGAAATAATAAAAATATGACAATTATACCCCTATTAAACACTAATTCATTATAAGGTTCAATAATTCAATTGATGCACAAATAATATAATTAAGGCCCAAACTAATGACAAAAACCCACTAAAATGATATAAATAATTATATAAAAATATGGGTTTGTCAGCACACTTTTCAAAAAATGACCATTTTACCCTTGATCATAATTTCTAATTCTTTCATACCCATAGAGACCTCATATGCATATTTCACAGTTCAGTGAAATGATCAGCATAATTTTCTCTATTTTCTGGCAAAATATGATACTCATCGGCTACCAGCCCGATCTTTCCCATAATTACGATTATGCCGCTGAATCCTCTTTCTGGCATCTTAACCTTATCTTCTCATCCCTCATCTTAAGATCTAGAAATTCTCTTTCAATAACTCATCCCCTAAGCTCTTCAGGAGTCATTGTTAATTGAAAGGCTCGACAACCCGCCCATATCAGGTTATCTTACACAGGAGCCAGCCCATATCAAGCTAACTGCAGAATTCCTAGGTTTAAAACTTAGGATATTCCTCACATTCCTCATTTTGAACCTAGGTGAACTGTCCCGATTTTGTAGGTTAAAGACTTAACTCATATTTAAATCCTGAAGGACTTAGCTCATCCCTCGGATTCCTACAAAATACAGGTAAGTAGTCCGCCCATATCAGATTACTACCCTGGGACTACGGGTTTAGCAGCCTGCCCATATCAGACTACCTCCCAGTTCTCCTAGACCCAAAAATCGAGATGTTACACTTCCCATGGCCATGCATTTTTATACAGAGCATAAAGCATGATGTCATGTCCTAATTAAAGAAAGTTTAATGAAATTACATATCATGCATTAGCATCAATCTTGCACATTTAAGTGGTAACATTTACTACTGAGATTCCCCAGAATCTCACCCTCCCATAACTGACCAATTTAGGTCAAGCATGATGGAAAATATATGCATGGAGAAGAGCTAAAGAATGGAAGAAAGAAAGTGAGCAATTATTTATTCTAGCATGAATTGTATAATTTGCCAACTATATTCATGTTATGTAATATGCCATTATATGTAAAAAAAATGTATGAAATAATGATGGCATAACCCCATGATGTATATGATTGTATAAGAAACCAAGTTGATAGTTTATGAATGCTGGATTTATTTATGAGAATTTAGAGAAGAAAGTGAAATGGCAAAAACGTAGGTCCTAGAGCAGTCTTACTTTGACTCCAGTTTGACATAGAAAATGAAGGAATTAATTCATAAAATTTTACAAACATACTAGAGCTTTAAATTCATAGGTAACACGCCTCATTTGGATGTGTATATTAAGAGAAATAAATTTTCAAAGTTAAGGGACACAATCTAGAACTTCTAGGATTTATCATATGAATAGTAAATGTTCAATTTCATATTTTTATCTTAAAGAGAATGAAAGTTCTTTCATTAAAGCTTTGAATCATCTCCATATGATTTTTCTATAATTAGTTATAAATTTTTAAAGTTGGATTGTCAATCTGGAATTTACCAAATGAACAGTACCTGAGAGTTAAATTTAAAAATTTTAATTTTGGGACCAAAGTAATGCTTTTGCTAATTAAATACGTTTTCAAATACATACTTTTGGAGGTTAAAAGTAGGATACGACACAATCAACTATCCCTTTAAGTACAATTTGGGCCTCATCAAGATTTTCTTTAAGCCATCTTCCTATCTATCTCTTTAGGTTTGGCTTAGGCCTCATATTATACTTTAATTAATTTACATTAGGAGTCTTAGGAGTTTTCTCGCTCCTTTAGCTTCTCTTACCGTCTTTAACAATTATAAATGATACAGTGAGAGGACTTATGCAACTATTCTTTTTTTATTTTATTGCTAAGTAGGAGCACATACTCTAACATGCCTAATGCTTGGCCAACATGTTGCAGGATTGCATACCTGCTCATGAATGCATAGCTCTAACATCGGAGCTCAAGCATTCCTTCCTTTAATATGTAGAGCTCTAACACTTAAGCTTGCACAGCTCTATGACTCAGAGCTTGCACTGCTCTCATTCGGAGCTTCAGCATATTTTCACAAACATAACATAGTGCTTGGAATTTTATGAAAAGAGTAAAAGCTCTTAGTTACTACTTCATTTGTAGTATAACCTTCAAACATCTTATCCCTACAAAAGGCAGCCTCTCTATCTATCTGTAAAGTCAACTATAAAATTATCTTCTTGTTCATAAAATTAGAGGGAGAAGACTTATACCAATCTATTCTTTCTCACATGCTTAGTACTTTATTATGTTTTGTCACTAAGTTTTGTTCTTAGCCAATCACACTTTTATTGGGTAAAGTTAACTCCACTTGCCTTACCTCGACTGTATTCCCTTTGTTCTTAATGGACGGCATATTCTTCTGTCAAATCAACGTCGACTCCATCTTAATTGCATTCCCTTTCTTCACGGATAGGGTATCTTGCTGTGTCTAGAGTAATATCAACTTTGACTCGGAGGACTAGTTCCCAATTCTTACGAAACTAGGTGGCCAGAACTTTCATACTTCGTATCCCTTACTCATGAGCCTCTTAATGTAACCCTAAAACTGAATATCTTTTAACATTATTGGGGGGTTGCTTATCTCTCATCATACTGGTTTCTCGTAACTACCTGTCTCATTTGTTATCTCTTATCATCTCTTTATATTAATCCCCGAGAAATTACTGAGGCTATTTATCTTTAACTTACTATCTCCAAGATCCTATTTATTAATTCAAGAATCTGAGATAGCTATTCTGTCAAGCAATCTTACCTTAACTGGACTATATCCATTCATTTAACTTAGGTTGCCACTTTATTCTCCTATTGAGTATAGGGTACAGACTCAACCCTTAAATGTCTTATCTGACTCTCAGGCATTACGCTTTCTTAGATAGGGGAGTCTCATAACCTGTAGCTATCTTTCCCTTAACTTTTATTGAACACATTTAGTTTTATTTTTTATTACCTACAGGACTTCTATATCCCTAGCCTGAAGGACTTCTGTGTCATTGGCCTCTCTATGATCCTTAATTGAGTCAACTACCTTCTTTCAACTAAGTGAGGTAGGGTCTGGCTCATATCTCTATGCCATTCATACTTTTAAGTTCCCCTATGCTCAAGGATCACTATTAGGCGAGAAGATATATATTAATCTCAACTCTCCTCTAAACTTAACTAACTAAGGTTTAAACTTTATCTCAATTAACTGAAAAAATCACTTTTACCTCTTACTAAACCTTAATGTTCAATTTCCCTAGAGAACCTTCATCTCCAATCTAAAATCTTAGTTGGACTATAAACAGATAACGCATCACTAACCTCAATCTTCAATGGGCCTTAGCTAATCTGCTATATACTTTATTTCCTAATCAGAGCAAGTTTATCTTGCACCAGAACCTCTATCATGTGCCAAAATTTTGTTTTATACCTATGCCAGAACATTTTGCTCTGATACCAAAATGTAGTAACTTTTAATCTCTCAGAGTACGTATTCAAAGCATATTTAATTAGCGAAAGTATTACTGTGGCCCAAAAATTAAAATTTTTAGATTTAACTCTCGGGTACTATTCACTTGGTAAATTCTTGATTGGCAATTCAATTTTAAAAATTTATAACTAATTATAGAAAAATCGTATGGAGATGGTTTATGTCATGTCCTTATTTTTACTTTCAATTATGCTTAATTAGAAGTAGTTTGAACCACTTTTAGATCTTTCTTGCTTAAAAGAGTGAATTTTCACAAAGTAAAATTTACAGTTACTGTTCACCTAGAAATTCTAGATTACAGATCTAATTTTAAAAATTTATAACTAAATCTAGAAAAATTAAAATAAAGTGGCTCACATTTCTTTTGAAAGCTATTTCATTAAAATTTGAGGAAAAAATATAAAACTAAGGTTTTATTATCCAAATAAATACAATTTATTCATTGAAAAAGCACTGTTCATTTAGTAAATCTGAAAATTCTAGTTTTCTTGCCTTAACTTCAAAAATTCATTTCTCCTTGATGCCTTAACCAAATGCGACTTTTTACCTATGAATTTAAAGGTTTGGATGTGTAATACATGGTCATAAAATTTTGTGAATTAATTCATTCATTTGCTAGGTCAAACTGGAGTCAAAATAAAACGGCGACCTACATTTTTTGCCATTTCATCTTCTTTCTTTAATTCCATAAATTATTCTAGCGTTCATAAACCATCAAATAGGCTTCCCATATATTCATATACATCATGTAGATATACCATAATTATTTCATATATTTTTATCACATAAATAGGTACTTTACATAATATTTACATAAATAGGGAAACCATACATCATAAGCTTCATTTTCTTTCTTCCATTCCTTAGCTCTTCCATTATGCATAAGTCTTATATCATAATTGACCTATATTGGTTGGTTATTGGAGAGTGAGATTCTAGGAAATCTCAGTAGCAAACATTACCACTTACATATGCAAAATGGATATTAATGCATGATATATAATTTTATTAAATTTTCTTTAATTAATGCATGCCATCATGCTTTATGCTTAGTATACAAATGCATGGCCATGGGAAGCATGTTATTTGTAATATCCCAATTTTTAGGCCCAGAGACTCAGAAAGTAGCCTGAAATAGATAGGCTACTAGACCCCTTTGAGCAGAAGTCCCAGAAATATACAGAGGGTTTTTAGGGACTAAACTGCAAATAAGTAAAAGTACAGGGACTTATATGTAAATAGTGAAAGTCTCTAGGGGTATAATAGTCATTTTAGAAAAGAAAGAGACTAAAGGGAAAGTCTAAAAGTTTCATGGTGCAAAGAAGAAAGTAGACACAAGTTGTGGGCCATTAAGTGTAATTATGAAAAGTTAAGGGACTTAATTGAAAAGAGAAAAAGTTTCCAGGGGCAAAATGGTAATTATAGAAAGTTGAGCCGGAAGTGGCTTAGAACTGCCCGGAAACATTTCAGTCCCAAATTTCATCAATAGATAGAGAAAATGATGCTGGTTAATCTAGCTTAATACGAAAATTTTATTAGAGTTTCAGATAGCTGAAATTTATCTGATAGTCTAAAAGTTATCTGAAATTTTTATCAGATCTTCTGGACCTCAGATATAAGTGAAAAGTTATAGGAAGATGCATCCTATGAAGATAGAGGTCAGGGAACTGATGGAATTCCAAAAGGAGATCTGTAAGAAAAGTTATTCACTTTTTAGTGAATTTTGACGAGAGTTCATGAACGCCTGATATCCGATTGAGAAATTAATCGGTAAATAAACTGGGACTGAATGAGCCTAGATGGCATCCATAGAGGCCCATAATGACACCAAGGGAGGCTCAGGCCCATGATATCAGTTCAGTGGTAAAAGGGGCCAGTGTCCGAAAAATATGTGAAATGACAAAAATACCCCTATGTTATAAAATAGTTAAAGAATGAGTGAAGGGTATTTTGATCATTTGACTAAGGTTAGACATTCAAGAAAAGGTTATCTAAATAGTTGATCAGGGTCAGGAAATACTCTGGCAAGGTGTGAAAAGATAATAATGCCCCTAGACTCATTAAAGTAAATAAAGAGGAACCAAGGGCATTTTGGTAATTTGCCAAGAGATGTTTCTTGGGAATTGAGCCATCAGAGTATTTGAGCTTGATCAGAGACCCAAGATAGCATTTCAAAAGCCCAAAAACGTTGCCCAAGAATTATGTGGATTAAAGTGGCATTAAAGTAATGTTTTAGTGAGTTTTTAATAAAGTAGAGTTACTCGGTTGAAGTAATAACTGGGGAATTGATCAGATAAAGTTTTGGACTTATCCAGAAGCCATGAGGTGGCATGAAAGGTACCCATAAGGTGCCACATGGCATGAGCATAGAGGAAGAAGAAAAAGCTAAGGACACATGGCACGATCTCAACCGTTTATTCCGGGATAAGACTCTGGAATTCTCTGGAAGCGCTGAGTCAACTGGTGAGGTATCCTGAGTCAGCTGGTGAGGTATCCTGAGGGCCCCACCATTGCGCCACCTTAGCATGTGTGGTGTTCATGGATGATGTCATTTTGATGAGTCATTGAGGATGATGATGTCATCATGATGATGCAGGCAAAGTTTCTTGAGGAAGCTAAACGATCTGAGCCGTTCATCGTGATTCGATCTAGACCGTTCAAGCTAACTTCCTCCACCTATAAATAGGCACCCTCCCTTGACATTTCATACCATCCACGGCAAGAAAAAGAGAAAGGAAGAGAGAGAGAGAGAAAGAGAGAAAGAAAGAAAGGAAGGAAGAGAAAGAAGGAGTTATGGCTGAGCTAGGAGCAATTCAAGGAGTTTAGGGACTCGGCAACCTTAGGAATAAGGTAAGTACTTTATTCTAGTCCCTGCTCTAATAAATTAGAGATTTTTTCTTATAAATTTAATAGTTAGAATAGAGAAGTATCTCTCTCTATAAGGTTAGCCGTAGATAGAAAGAAAGTTAGGGGATTGTTAAAATAGGGGTATTGCCTTAGGATAAGCCTAAATTAAGTAAAGTTATACTAGATAAGATCATAATAAAATATTATTATGCTATGTATAGGCTCTGACCTATGAAAAGGTGGAACCTCATATCAAAGGTTAAGGACTAAACGAAGGGTTACACGCCAGGTAGTGAACTTACCTACTTGTATGCTTATGTTGCTTGAATGTTTTATGTGATATTTACTTACTTTGATGATGTGAAGCATGTAGATTAAATGATGCTCTGTTTCTTTTTATGCTATAACCATATGTTATAATTAAGGGACATGAAGCATGTAAGTTATCATTATGCAAGTATGATCATTAAGTACACACATAGTAACGTTAAGTATATAGTTGCATACATTGTATGGTTTTCGCTTGCTACTGAGATTTCCCCCAAAATCTCACCCCTTCCATATCAATCCAATTACAGCAGGTCTTCTCAAGATGGAGGGGATGGGGATTCATGAAGAAAAGTTAAGACTTATTTAGCATGATTGATATATGATTGATGTATATATGTAAAGTTAGTTGCTGGTATTTGCCACCATGAACAATAACTCATGGCGAAGTAGTCACCTTTGATCTGTAATTAAAAATAGTGAATGGTTGAATAAATGTATGATATTTTTACAGTAAATAGTAGACATACAAAGCTTCAATTTGATATATAGAATGCCTTATTTTAATATCTACACCTGGAGATATAATTTTTCAAAGTTGGGACCAAAATGCTGGATTCAGGGGAAAAACGTTAGATGAACAGTAAAATTGTAGCAATGACTAACGTTGACTTGGTCAATGAGTTATTTTTCCCTGAAAAATGATTAAGTTAGCTTCATTTAGTAATTTGAACCACTTTGTTTCAATTTTTCTAAAATTAGTTATAATTTTTCGAATTCAGGTCACTTGTGTGGAATTTACATAGTGAACAGTACTCGATAGAGTAACACTCCAAATTGAGAAATTTGACTTCAATGACCTTGAAAGTGGTTCTAGATGCTACCAAATGGTCCCTAAGACGTATGAAAATTAGGATGTGACATTATACATAACATTTTCAACATCATTGATCATGTCACAATATCATTCAATCATTATATACATGTCAACACATAAGCATATTACATCAAGCATATAAAGGGGTATGTCCACTACTTTAAACATAAGCTTTTTCTCTTGTTCTTGCACTTGCTTCCTAAGCTTCCAACCATGCATACCTTCTGTCAACCACTCCCCAACATCCTCTTAGATGTCTCAAGGTCCTAAATATAATTACATTGTGTATACAACTTATTAGAGCCATTACATAATCCATGCACACTAACTTCCTTAAAACCCCTAACTTTTAACTTAAATCTTGAAGTTAGTGGTTTACCTTTGTAATAAATATTTTCTTAGACCAATTATACATAATTTTGTCCAAGGAATTCAAATATAATCTTGGAATTATGAAAATCAAACTCTTCCTATACAATCTGTCCAGAACCATATATCACCTTCCTAAATTTTAAAAATTCCCATTTTAATTCCAATGCTTCAAATACTTGTTTCTCTACTTTATCCCACAAAATTTTTCATTTTAAAACTATTGAAAATATCAAAATCATAAAATTTTAACTCCTGCCCAAGCGCATGAATAGTGACAAAAGGGGTCTCAAGATTACAATTCCAATATTACATGATTTCCTAAGCTCAAACTACTTAATCCTAGCTTGTCTAAACTATCTATAACATAAAATACATCTTCCTACCCCAACAAGGCAGCACATCCAGCAGCAATAATAAAGGGAAAATTGCCACTAAAATTACTTAAAACCAAGAGCAATCTTCTTAGAATAAAGTTCAAGAGCTTGGAGATTAATTACCTTGACTTGCTTCTAAGTGTTTGTGCTACTTCTTGGCTCAATTAGAAATTTGGCCAGAGTTTCCCCAAGGTGTCTATTGCTTCTGAAATGTGCTTAAATGCGGACGTATTATTGGGTAAAAATATAAGGTCAAGATTACTTTGGTTACTATTTGATCTAATGGTCCATATTCAATCTTGAACTTTTCTTACCCACCAAGTCAATTTATGACATCATCCATGACATAATTTAGGGCCTTGTTTGGCAAAATTTAGGGCTAAGGTCTTATTAGAAAAATTTCAGTCCAATCCAGTACTAGCCTGGTCAAATTTCACAAAAATCAGACTGTTTGATAACTTTAATTTTTATAATACTCCAAAATATGTATTTTGTTATTAAATCCAGTGTCTAGATTTTTTCTACTACTAACATTGTTAAACTGGATATTTATCTTCTTACTATCTCTTAAAAAATGACTGAAATACCCTTGGTTCATAATTTTGTACTACAATAACCCTAAGGGCATAATTGTCATTTTATTCTTATTAACACTATATCATAATATATTATGACTCTGGTTCATAATTTTTGGATCCCTTTTGACCTTTTGTTCATATCCCAAATGACCAAAATGCCCTCCATTCATCTCTTGGTCAATATTATAACA
The DNA here is from genome assembly GCA_037074615.1 of Leucaena leucocephala. NCBI lineage: Eukaryota > Viridiplantae > Streptophyta > Magnoliopsida > Fabales > Fabaceae > Leucaena > Leucaena leucocephala. Next base: position 16,504,341 of record CM073522.1, read on the forward strand.
TAGGGGTATTTTCATAATTTTATACTTTTTATGATCTTTCTGGACACTGGCCCACGTAACTGTTATAGTATATTACTAGGTCTATAGGACACCAACTTGGGCCTTTAACTGGGTCCAATTCCTTTATGGGCTCAATTCCCAATAAACTTCACCTAAAAGTATTTATCGAGTAGTTTAATTCACTATAAATTTTATTATAAATTTTACATAAATTATTTTTGAGTTCTGTCAGTTTCATAAATTATTATATTAATTATGAGAATTTTTTATAAAATTTTATTTGATTATAAGGTCCAGAAGATCATATAATAATCTCTAGAATTTAAAAATTAATATCAATTATCTGGGACCTCAAATCAAAATTCTGAAAAATATGTCTGGCCCAATTACCATTTTCTATTTACTATAAAATTTGGGACTATAACATTTTCAGGCAGTTTTTGGCCTTTTCTGGCTCAACTTTATTATAATTATAATTTTGCCCCTAAATTTTGATAAATTTCACTTTAGTCCCTTTCTATACTTTTTATAATTACACTTTATGGCCCATGACTTATCTCTATATTTATTTTAGCCTTGGGACTTTTTTAATTTATACTTAAGTCTTTGAAATTTCTACTATTTATAATTTAGTCCCTGGACTTTCACTATTTATAGTTTAGTCCCTGGACTTTTACTATTTACAGTTTAGTGTCTAAAAATTCTCTGTATGTTTCTGAAACTTCTACTCATAGGGACCTGGTAGCCTATATATTCTAGGCTAATTTTCTAGGCTTATAGGCCTTAACATTAGGATATGACACCCATCACTACCCATGGTATTGAAATAGAAAAGGAGAGCCTATGAATATTTTCCCACATAACCTTCCGATAATTTGAATGTGGAATAGCATAAACTGCCATGAGTTTAAACGATGACTTCCCTAACAACGAGCGTTCCAAATGAAAATACTGCTTGTCCTCCTCAAGTACATTCACCCTAATAAAATTATTTTTACAGGCTGTGATGATTCCTCCTGATCTTCCTTCACTAGGAATCATTTAATTGAATCAAAGCCCATCCTAAGAAGAGACTGAAAATAGCTAACTCTTTTTTTTTCTCACCCAGTTTACCAGAGCTTTGCCCTAACTACATCCAGATCCGACCCGCGTCGCTCACCTGGCTATGGTGGGTGAGTCTCCTAACGAGGATTTTTTGCATACGCCAAGACTCGAACTCGAAACCTCGTTTAAGCGATACCGAGCCCCTTACCACTCAGATCAACCTCCCTTGGTAAAAAAAAAATAGCTAACTCTATCACACCTTTTTTTTTTTTGTTGCCCACCCGGTTCACCGGAGCTTTGCCCCGACTACATCCGGATCCGACCCGCGTCGCGCACCTGGCTATGGTGGGTGAGTCTCCCAACGGGAATTTTCTGCGTACGCCAAGGCTCAAACTCGAGACCTCGCTTAAGCGATACCGAGCCGCTTACCATTCGGACCAACCCCGTTGGTAACTCTATCACACCTTGTTTATGCTAATATAATTAAATTAGTTCTAGACCCATTGCACACTGCTTTTAAGTTTTGAAGGAGCCTATCATTACAAGCCTCCCTTATATTCTAATAAAAAATATCATCCATAAAGATATAAATTTTTCAGACCATAGCCCACTTAATGGTCAGCTTAAAATTGGGTGTCTGGGACCACTGTATTATCGCTCGCTCCATCCTCGTTACAGTCACTCATAATATAGTCCAAAGTTGTAGGCCCTATACCTATAACTGTTGAAGACCCAATCTACAGATCACGTGGGTCAACTTCCTCTATCATTCTAGCAATGGCGACATCATGAAGAACAAAATCTTGGGCCTTATTTTTATCGGTGACACAATGAGGCCCATTATTAATGTGTCCTTGTCCACCATCACCGCATTCTCTCTCCTCATTTAATTCTTTCATTATTGACCTCTTAATTTCCCCACTCTTCTTATTTTCCTCTTCTACACTCCCACTACTAACCCTACCACATTCTTTCATCTCATTCCATTGACCTCATAATTTCCCCACTCTTCTCCGTTTCTATACTCTCACTTCCAACCCCAACACATTCTCTCTCCTCGTTTAATTCCTCCACCATTAACCTCGTTATTTCCCCATTATGCTTCTCTTTCCTCATCATTTCTCTTGTCCTCTTCTCACTTCTTTTCCCACTACTACCTGCGCCTGTAAACCTGTCTCTTTCCTCCAGGGACCTCCCATATCATTTTGAAACACTAGCGTGCTGTCAGTAATGTTATCCGTTTTCCTTCCTTCTGTTGCTCCTGGTCTCCTATCAGACCGAGTAATTAATTGTTGCGCCGTGGTGTCAAGTCTAGTCTCCTTCCTTCCCGCGTCACCATCTCCTTCCTCCCTCCCTCGTGTGCTCAGCTATGTCGGCTAGTACTCCGAACCTGGATCCTGCATTTTCTGGTCGCCGTGGCTCACCTCTTTTGTCCTTTGATTTACGTTGCCGGCGAGATTTCTGCACTACACTCGTCACATTTGTCCTCTAGAACCCCTTGTGCTCTCATCTTACTCGGACACACTTCAACTCCATGGCCATAAATGCCACACTGGGTATACAACGTATGAAGCCCTTATACTCAATGTAATATTTCTCATCATCTAATAAAAATCCAAACATAAGTTATTTTCCTAAATCCACTAACACACAGATCCGTGCATAACACCCTCAACAGATATGAAGTATTCAAATCAACTTTAATAGTTTCTCGGATTCTATTTCCTATTATTGTTAAAGCTTTCTCATCGTGATACTCCACAGTATCTTTAGATAACTTTACCCAAACAACTACCTTATCAATATAAGTCTTTTGAGGATTGAATTTGGGTTCTCAAAATGTGACTATGAGATAATGATCATATAACATCCAATATCCCCCGTAAGAGCATTAACATAATCTTCTCTATTTATAAGTTTCAACACATACAAATCATTGCCAATATTAATAAGAGAAATCACCCCTCTCTTAGCCCACAACGCCTGTAGCCTCATGTACAAAACTTTATAACCGATACTCCTATTTAGTAGTTTAACAATGACAGCCTTGCGCCATGCACGATATAATTTTTTCCTCAACCTCCTCGAAAATGTAAAAGTGAGGAACTTCCTTTTTGGATCTTTCACTGTTTTGAAAAGAAGTTCTTTCTCTTGTTCCGAACCATGATCAGGGTCTTCAGACATAATATCATCCGATATCAAAATATTATCCTCATCTGAATCATCATCAAACTAATTACCGTCTTTATCTATTCTTTTAAGTTTCTCAGCAAAGGATATCCCAGTATTTCCTCCATTGCCTTTTCTTGCAAGTTTAGCTTACTACTAAAGTTTCATAATCGGATCCACAAACTTCCATCAAAATTTACTAAAATGTGAATAATTTTTCTTATAGAACTCCTTTCAGGATTTTGTCAGTTTCCTAACCTCTACTTCACAGGACGCACCTTCTTATAACTTTTTATTTATATATGAGGTTGAAAAGGTCTAATAAAAAAATCAGATAACTTTCAGACTATCAGATAAATATCAGCTATCTGGAACTCCGATAAAATTTATGTATCAAGCTAGATTAACTAGCATAATTTTCTCTATCTATTGATAAAATTTGGGACTAAAATGCTTCCGAGCAGTTTAGCCACTTCCGACTCAATTTTCTCATAATTATAATTTTACCCTCAAAATTTTTCCTCTTTTCAATTAAATCTCTTAACTTTTCATAATTACTTATTAGCCCATAACTTATATCTACATTTTTGCACTATGAAACTTTTAGACTTTCATTTTAGTCCATTTCTTTTACAAAATGACCATTATGCTCCTAGAAACTTTTACTATTTATGTATAAATCCCTATACTTTCGCTTACTCACAATTTAACCATTGAAAACCCTCTGTATATTTCTGAGACTTCTGCTCAAATTGGTATGATAGCCTATCTATTTCAAGTTACTTCCTGAGCTTCTAGGCTTAAAAATTAAGATATTACACCAGGCACTTGTTACCAAAGGAAAAAAAATGACAATAAAGTCTCCATTTTTAAAATAAGAAATCTGTATAATTTTAATGAGAGATTATGATATAACAAATCCATCAACAAATAAGCTTAAGAGAGCATTTAAATGTGTAGGAATTCATAAAAATGCAATGACGCCTATAGACCTTCTATAAAACATGAATTATGAGGTGTTCCTTGTAATGGTAAATGACAGACAGGTATATTTTGCTAAAACAATTACATGGGTAGAATTACAGTAGAATAATGGATTAGTATATAACAGAGTAACCAGTAAATATGATTGCCACTATACACATGTGCAAGTAGCATTGATCAAGGGCAAATATGCCATTATAGGTGCTGCCACTCCTGAATCGCATTAAGTAATGCATAGTTAGGCACCAGGTTGGTATGTTCAAGCTTAAGGTTTGTCATTGGCGAAGTGTTGTGACCGCTATCCAACCATCCTCTTATTGCGTCTTCTTCATACGTGAAGCCATCTGCAGCTATATAAGGATCTTTCATGACCTCCTACAATACCAACGAAATATTAGACAGCAATCCAACAAGTAATCTAAAATTACCTCTCAACTAGGTAATTATTGCTCCCTCCTATCTTTAATATAAAAGTTAGATAACTAATTTTTAGATATTAAGAAAATTAGTTAAATTAGTTATTTGTAATAAATATGTATTGATTTTTCTAAAATACACTCTTTAATTATGTTCATTGGAACTACCGTTAGATGAAACTCTCTTAATATGTGTAATCAATAGGCATACTTTGGAGAGAAAATTATAAATTTAGAAGACAAAGTGGATTGAGATCTTATATTTATAATCAAAGCAAATCCCTTGTCTAACTACTATATTTAGGACTGAAAGTAGTTGAAGATATTAGAATTAATTAGGAATCATAGGAATCAATTAGGAGACATTATAGAAGATTCAATTATAATTATTTCCTAATTTCCCTCTGTAAATCAACCCCAAGATATCCGGTTCCTTAATTGACCAAGTCTATATGTATGTGAATAGGTAGAAAGCAAGATACAGAAGAATCAATTTTAGTTTCATACTTCCCTGCTGTTTCTTTCCAGTGCCATATTCAGTCATGTATACTAATATGGTATCAGAGCAGGCAATTTGATCTGCACATTCTTCTGTCGCGGAGTCCGACGGTGGGTCACGTCCAAGCTCAGCCAAAGTCGCAGGCCTTGAAAGGTCGGTCATCCTTATTGTGCTGGAACGTCTCAACGGTGATAACTACTTGGCCTGGAGTCAAGCCATGCCACTCGCACTCGATAGACGGTACAGACTGGACCTGATTCACAATGATCAGCCTCCCACCGGTGATGTCAATACCCGTCGACGGTGGAAATCAGACAACTCTCTAGTTTCTTCTTGGCTCTTGAACTCGATGCTTCCTGATGTCCAAAGGAGTTTTATGTTTTTCACTTCTGCCAAATCCATTTGGGTCACCGTGAAGGATGCCTACAAGAGGAGACTGAACGCTTCGCTCCTCTTTGACCTACGTTCTCGCTTTTGGGCTGTCAAACAAGGGCCGTGCCCCTTCAACTCCTACTACCTTGAGAAGACATGGTGGTAGGAGCTCGACCTGCTTCAACACCGAGTCTAGAGAGATCCTGAAGATGCTGTCAAGTATCGTTGGGCTGTGGAGGAAGAGTGGTTGTTTATTTTCTGGTCGGCCTTAAACCCGTCTACGACGACGTTCATGGTCGTCTCCTCAGCCAAGTCTCGCTGCCGAGGCATTTGCCCTCCTAAGGGATGAGGAGTTCGTCGTCAGGTTATACTTCCTGCCTCTATTGTCCTGCGACCAGCACCCACCGAAACATTGTCCACCCTTGCTACTCATGCGACTGAACCCAAAAAAGAGTGTCCGATGTACGAACATTGCAGGAAACTGGGCCATACCAAAGACAGGTGCTATGACCTCCATGGGAAGCCCCTAGACTGGAAGCCCAAAGACAAGCGAACGCCTAAAGGCCACTTGGCCAACACTTCACAATCGGAGGAAATGGGCCCTGTTCTAGTTGGCCCAACTCACTATCACTTCTAGCTCGTATAATTGACAGCCCAATGCATCTATCTGCTGGCCCAATGCATGGATTTGATCCATTAGCAATTATTTTAGAGCGCTTGACTGCCCTCGAAAATCAGTCTCGTAAATAATTTGTTGCGACTATGGTACAACGAGGTAATTTCTTTAGAGCCCTTGCTACTATTAAAGGTAAAAATATAAGTCCTTGTTGGATAATAGACTCGTGCTTCTAATCATATGACTGATGATGTCTCATTATTTGCAAATTATACTCCTGCCACGTCATGCCTCAGTTAAAATTGCTGATGCTTCAGATTCTCTGATGACTGGTAGTGGTACCATTAATATTTCTGTTACGCTAACACTTCATTATGTATTACATGTTCCTAAGTTGAAATGCAATTTATTATCTGTGAGCCAACTGACAAAAAGGGGAAAATGTCATGCTAATTTCTTGGTTAGTTATTGTGTTTTTCAGGACCTGTTTACGGGGACGACGATTGGCGTTGCTAAAGAGCTTGATGGGTTATATTTATCTTAATGACTGTCATAACGCTGTACCTTATTCCTGTAATAAAGTGTCTCTCCCTAAAGCTAGTGAGTTGGAATTATAGCACAAGAGATTAGGACATCCAAATTTTCAATATATTTGTAAGATGTTTCCCACAATCTACTCAAATAAAGACTAATACTTTTATTGTGATTCATGTAAACTTGCAAAACATCATCAAACTTCCTTCCCCAATACTTCATATCATCCGTCTAAGCCCTTCTTAGTTATTCACAATGAATTGTGGGATCCATCCCGTGTTCCCAATCGTACTAGTTCTAAATGGTTCATAACCCTCATTGATGACTATACTCGTATCAGTTGGATTTTCCTCTTAAAGGATAAAACTGAGGTATGTCATATATTCATTGATTTCTTCAATATGATCCATGCACAGTTCAACACAAATTCAAACTCTCCAAATGGAGAACGGTACTAAGTATTTTAACCACCAGTTATCTACCTTTCTTAAACAACAAGGTATCACTCATAAGAGTTCCTGTCCTCACAGTACCCAACAGAATGCTATTGCGGAACGAAAAAATAGACATATTCTAAAAATTGCTAGGGCCATCCTCTTTAGTAGCAATGTTCCTACCCACCATTGGGAGGACACTATCCTCACTACTACCTTCTTAATCAACCGCATGCCTTGCAAACCTTTGTCCTTCCAAACCCTCTCCAGGTCCTTCACCACCATTTCAATCTACCCTATCTTGAAAATACCTCACCACTAAGAGTCTTTAGGTGTACTACCTTTGTTCATCTACACCATACCCATAAACTCAAACCCAAAGCTGTCATGGGCCTTGCTGGGAACTAAAATGGGTACAAATGTTTTGATCCAGCCTGTAAACACCTATATGTCACGTGTGATGTCACCTTCCATGAAAACGTTCCCTTTTATCCCTCGCCTTCTGTTTAGGGGAGACTTGGAGTGAACCTCAGACAGATACCGAATCCACATACCCTCAACATGAACCTGATCGAATCTATGTCCTTGAGGAAATAGTACATGAGATGCTTAAGGAAAGTGAAGAGGACACTAGTTCAGGAGGAGACACCAACAGGTGGAGCTAAGTCTACATCCGCTGTAACATGAATATAAACATGATAAGCAATGCACCCCAAGCAACTGATACACTCCAAGAATCTAAACCAGGAGCAGGTCCTAACCATGAAGGGAAAACTAACGAACTGGATCTTCCAATAGCAATAAGAAAGCAAAACAGGTCATGTACTAGACATCCTATAGAGAAGTTTGTTTCTTATTAGGCTTTATCAGCGACACACTGTGCTTTCATATCTCACCTTGATCAGATCAGTATACCAGAAAATATAAATGAAGCTCTTGACAATCCTAAATGGAGACAAACAATGATGGAAGAAATGAAGGCCCTTGAAAGTAACAAAACATGGGAATTAGTTGAGCTACTCAAAGACAATAAAGCAGTAGGCTACAAATAGGTATTCACCCCGAAATACCATGTTGATGGGAGCCTCGATAAATATAAAGCAAGGTTAGTGAAGAAGGGCTTCACTCAGATTTACGGTATGGATTGCACCGAGACGTTTGCCCCAGTAGCCAAGCTCAACACCATCAGAATCCTTCTTTCTCTTGCTGCAAACCTAGACTGGCCACTACACCAGATGGATGTCAAAAATACATTCTTGAATGGGGAATTAAAGGCAGAAGTATACATGAAAATGCCTCCAAGATTCCCCAATAAGAGGGAAAACCAAGTGTGTATACTAAAGAAGTCATTGTATGGCTTAAAACAATCCCCTCAGGCATAGTTTGAGAGGTTTACCAAAGTACTAAAAGCTCAAGGCTATATTCAAGGGCAGAGTGACCACACTCTATTTTTCAGACATAAAGATGAGAAGATTGCGGTATTGGCTGTATATGTCGATGACATTGTCCTCACAGGTGACAATTCAATAGAAATTTACAGGATCAAAAGGGCACTAAACAAATATTTTCAAGTCAAAGATCTAGGAGAGATGAAGTATTTTCTAGGTATAGAAGTTGCTAGATCTGCAAAGGAAATCAATGTCTTGCAGAAAAAATATGTGCTAGATCTCTTAGAAGAGACAGGTATGCTTGGCTGCAAACCAAGCTATACTCCTATACGAGCTGACAAAATTAGTGATGATGAAGACATGGGGAAGGCCGTGGATATAGGAAAATATCAGCGCATAGTTGGTAAAGTAATCTACCTGTCACACACCTGACCAGACATCGCTTATACTATCAGTGTGGTGAGCCAACATTCCCGTGACCCTAAGCAAAACATCTGAACGAAGTCTACAGGATTCTTAGATACTTGAAGGGCTCCCCTGGGATGGGACTCTTGTTTAAAAAATCCAACAAAAGAAACATGGAAATACTAATTGATGCTGACTATGCAGGTGATCAAGATGATAGGAAATCTACCTCAGGGTATGTGACCTATGTCTGGGAAAATTTAGTCACATGGCGCAGTAAAAAACAAAGTGTGGTTGCTAGGAGTAGTGTTGAAACTAAGTTCAGAGCTATAGCCTTAGGAATTTGTGAAGGTCTATGGGTAAGACGGGTACTAGAAGAGTTAAAAATGTCAATGAAGCTACCCATCATACTACAATAAGGCAATATGGCAACAATCAATATGTCACACAATCCTATTCAGCATGACAGAATAAAGCATGTGGAGACAGATAGACCTTTCATATAAGAAAAAATTGATGCAAGGACGATTGATCTCAAATATATCCCCTCAAAAGAACAGACAGCAGATATACTTACAATGAGATTGACTCGAGATAAATTTGAGTATCTAATTAGCAAGTTGGACATGATAAATATCTATACTCCAACTTGAAGGGAAATGTAGAAGATACTAGAATTAATTAGGAATCATAGGAATCAATTAAAAGAGATTATAGGAGATTCAATTATAATTATTTCTTAATTTCCCTCTATAAATCAACCCCATGATATTCGGTTCCTTAATTGACCAAGTCTGTATATATGTATGTGAATAGTTAGAAAGCAATATACAGAAGAATCAATTTCAGTTTCATACTTCCCTGCTGTTTCTTTTCAGTTCCATATTCCGTCATGTTTACGATAGTAGTAGTATTTTTTGGTGTAATTAGGTGTGTGCTCTTACAAGTTGGGTCAACGAGGTAGTTTTGTTTCAATACATCTGAGTTATACAGATTCTTAATGCATGAACACAGCTTTTCTATATATGTATATTGAAGTTTCCCTTTTATAGTCGTTAGAAAAATGACATAAAGTCCCAACATAGATGATGGATCCACAGTTCCACTTAAACCTGTAGGGCAAACTTATTTTAGTGTGATCTATTTAGAATTCGACAAAGCTACCACTTAAGTGCTGCATTTGAGTGCGCTTTACTTAATTTGGTAATCTGATACTCCTTTCATTAACTTTGCTTTGAGATTGTCAGTAAATCATATGCATGAGGGAGAAATTGTCATGCCATAACTGCTTACAAACTACCTACACATAGGCATTTGATTAAAACATGAGAAGGTTACTTATGAGAGTAATCTGTTCTAATAGACTGCAATTATGGCTCTTGATTAAAATATAGGGAGAATGACACTTCCGCTCCAAAAAAAAATAATTAATTTAATGGCAGTTAGATCAAAAAACATTTTGTTGAAAAGTAAGTAGTAAACATAGATTTAGATAGTTGCAAATGTGTTTCAATCACAAACCATACATTTATGTCTCATAGGTCACTCCCAGTAATTTGCAACAAAGATTCCTATATTTAGAGCTGTCTAAGTAAATGTTTGCAATTTATTTTTCAGCAAAATCTTTTAGGACCTAAGTTCATTCCCCATAAACTATATTTTGAGCAGTTTATGATATTCACCTGAAATATGGGGCAGACAAAGTGAGAAGGAGGACGATGAAGCTTCTTGGAAGTTGAATATGGCAACACGTTACTGCATGAAGTTCGTAATTGTCCAAGAACACTCCAGATTTCTGATAATAGGTCTGGCCGATTCAGCCGAGTCTTTTCAGAACACCTCAATGCCAAATATGCTAGCTGTTCAACTTGATAAAGTGGCCATTCTCCAGCTGAAATGTCCAATACCGCTTTGAGATTTTCCTTCTCCAATGCACATTTTGTATCCCTTACTATTCCTGAAAGAGGTCTGCCAGTTAAAAGTTGTAACAATATGATGCCAAACGAATACACATCAGATTCTGGTGTGAACTTCCCAGTGAGAAGAAATTCTGGATCCACATACACCAAACTTTCATTTCGGTTGTCAACTGTTGTTTTACTGTCAGCTGAATGCCCACTGGACTGGACCAAAGAAGAAATGCCCAAAACACTAAGTTTGGCAACAAAGTTTACATCAAGGAGAATTTTACTCGGCTTCAAATTCCCAAAGATTATACAAGGCTTGCTGGAGTGAAGGAAGATAAGAGCAGAGCATACGTCAGCAGCAATGGATATTCGAATTTGCCAAGAAAGTGGAGTTTTGTCTTTGCGGGCAAGGTGGTCCTCAAGGCTGCCATTATTAAGGTAATCATAGACAAGTGACCTAGATTCTTGGCAGCTTCCGATCAGTGCTACAAGGTTTGGATGTCTTACCCTACTCAAAAACTCAACCTGAAATTCACCCAATAATAATATAAACAACGTCAGCAATCTGTTAGTCAGGGTTCAGGGAGTAGAATCTGTCACATAAATATTACTTTGGCTACCTATCAACATTATTTAGACCCATAGAAACTTTAAGTCAGAGTATTGTTGAAGTAACAGAATTGAGATAGATTGATTGATAAGTGGAAGGAAAAAAGCATTCTAGACAAAAGAGTATATCATTTCAAAAAGAAAAACACATAAATGAAGCAAATCACAATTCTTCCCTAAAAACTAAATCAAATCCAGATATGAATCAATATACAATATAAACTCTATAGTAAACCTCATTATCTATAAGCCATAACTAGTACGGTTTGTTATCCATGCAATACAAAAAAAAAAAAAAAGGTGTCTGAATGCCTTACTTCACAAAGTGAGGTAGGCTAGATGAATCCCATAACGTCATAATGCTCTATCAGCCACTACTCTAATATATCATTTACGAAAAAAAAAAAACCAGCTATACGTTGGCTACAAGAAAACACAACTAATTTACCAAGTATGTTTTTTAAAGTGAGTCAGGCGTCGAGTTAAAACTGACTAACTTAAATAACATATCAAATGCAACTCTTTACAAGGAAAACCAGAAATTTCAAGAACTGATCCTTGTTTTCTGAATGAGCACAGAGCAGAATGTAAATAGTATTGGTAACAACATTGCAGCTAAAATCTGAGAAAAAAGGTTTTTTTTACACAGAATATATTGAAACAATGCAAATTGAAATCAGCAATAATAACAAAAAGAATAATGGACACAAAATAAAGTGGCTTTCAAATTGGTCAACACGTTTTGAACAGCAGGCAGCAACACCTTAAACCAGGGAAAAAGTGATGTATTGACGTTAACAAATAATGTTCCCCACCGTCTCTGCACCACCGTATTACTTGTATTCAATTTTTTTCATAACCTTTATCCAATTTATGATTTTCAATTGAAAAAATGAAGCCTCTTTTGCAGGAGCTACTACACACTGAATAGTAATAACTACAAGAATTCCAATTCATTCATATCGCCTCCCACCAATTTCCAAAACAAAGTGCACAGGCAGTGGCGATTAATCTAACATAATTGGTAAGCCTTTGGTACTTTCTATATGCATACCTTTTGGAACAAAAGAAATAGAAAGCATATCTGATCAAGGGTCACAAATTTTGTTGCACAAAATTTCTAGAAATCTTAAAGAAAATACAATATAAATAGATGATACCTAAGAGATATGCATACAATCCCCATAATCAGGAACCCAAAGCCAGAAAAAACAGTAACAACACATAGCAGATCCAATACGCGATAATGTGATAGTAAAACTATCTATATAAACAAAAACAATTGTTCATCAAACAGTAATGCAAACAAACAAAAGATCAGTAATTAGAATAATTCAAAATAATATAGTTCAATGAACAAGAGGATGCTTCAAAAAGACCATATTAGACATTCAAAATCTAAGGCTTCCTGTCGCTTGAACGAACTAAGTTATTTTTGTAGGTTTGGCTAATAGCTTGTAAATGAAGTCAGATAAACCATCTATAAGGGTAACCTCTCCCACTTACTCTCTTTATAAGAATCTCATAAGGAAAGCAGAATAGAAGCCAAGAGAATCTCCGAATAATTTTCTTTATTTTCCTCTCTGCCTAAACATGAGTAAGCTAGAGATATAAATAGATGCAGAATTACAGATGACTCTCCCTACATTTTTTGAAAACATGCCCATGACTAAAGAAATAATATCATAGACTCACTCAACTGACTCCCCACTAATATGGTGGGATAAACAAAATAATTAATAATTAAATAAATAATTAACTGCTTAAACTTAGTCATAGAACCCTATCAATACTTCCCCCTTCGAAATCCGCCTTGCCCTCAAAGGAGAAGTCAAAATCTAACTCCACAAATTAATAAAGAGAAATCTTCATTAGAATATGAGTAAGAATCTTAACTCATATAACTAACAAAGCCTGAGGAGAATCTCCAATGAGTACGAATCTTAACTCATATAACTAATAAAACCTAAGGAGAATCTCCTAATGATAAAAAAATTGTTAAATTAATTTCCGCTGGGACCCTCATTCTTTATCGACGCTTCTGTCATGGGAGCTTGACCCTTGACAACTTCCAACAGTGAGAGGGAGGCGGAGTTGCAGCGGTGTCCTAGTTGGAAGGGGTCGCCACACCTGAAGCAAAGCCCCTTGTCCCGACGCTGCTGCCTCATCGCTTCCCACCCGTTCTGTTTCGATAGACCCAGCGCTAGAGGATGAGTGAATGCGGGGGATGAGGCCGACGAGCTCGCTGCTAAAGCAGCTCTACCTTGTGACAGAATTGGGCCAACCTCACTGTAAGTAGTGGATCGGGTTGGGCCAATGATAGATGCAAACTCGGATCCCCGACCCGACCTGATGGACTTCTCCAACTCAAGGGCTAAACTAGAGGCGCGATAGACAGTCCGTGGCTAGTGCAGCTGCACCTCCATTCGCAATTCTTCCTTTAGCCCGTTCAAGAAAACTCCGAGGAGGCAATGGTCTAGCCAATTCATCAAGCAAACCACCCTCCTAGCCCACTCTTGCCGGTACTCCGCAAAGCTTCCTGTTTGTTTGATGCTACAGATAAACTCGTTGGGGTTCAGGAATTCTGGCAGCCCATAATGTTCGTTCAACGTTTTGACCAGCTCATCCCAATATAGCAAGGTTCTTTCAAAATTGATCCAGGAAAACAGATCAAGGACATCACCTTCAAGGTACATCGCTGCAATCTCAACTTTATCGTCCTCCGGTGTTTGGTAATACTGGAAGAATTTCTCGGCCTGCAGCACCCAACCACGCGGATCTCCGCCACTAAACCTGGGAAATTCAAGCTTCGCAAAAGGTGTTATGCTTCGCTGGTATGTTTCTCCTTCCTCTTCGGATTCTTCTCCCCAGTGCCTCACTTTCTTCTTCTCTGAGTGGTTCCTAGCTTGTACTTCCATAGATGCAACTGTCTCTTGATTCCTCCAGCATTTTGAGTTTGGCTGCAATGATCACCAGCAGGTCTCCTCCAGGTGCATGAATGCCTCCTAGGTTGGTGTCTGGGTTGGCAGCGGAAGAAAGTGTTTCCACCATCCTAGCTCTGAGGCCAAATTGTTAGGGTAACCTCTCCTATTTACTCTTTTTATAAGAATCTCATAAGGAAAGCAGAATAGAAGCCAAGAGAATCTCTGAATAATTTTCTTTATTTTCCTCTCAGCCTAAACATGAGTAAAATGGAGATATGCATAGATAAAAAATTACAGATGACTCTCCCTACATTTTTTTAAAACATGCCCATGACTAAAGAAATGAGATCATGGACTGACTCAATTGCTCCCCACTAACATAGTGGGATAAGCAAAATAATTAATAATTAAATAAATAATTAACTGCTTAGACTTAGTCATAGAACCCTATCACCATCTGATAAGATCTAATTACTTTTCCTGAACAAACGTATGCTGAAAGGTAAAATAACTCTCCAATCTCAATTTCTAAGTAAGGATCTAGCCAGAAATTTAGAAAGAAGCCCAGAGAATCTCGAAGTGAATAAATGAACTAGATTATTGGATGCTTCTGGCTGGAACCGGCCAAAGCAATATATAGAAAAATATAGCAACAAACTTGAAAACGGTTCCCTACATTTTCTCGGGAAATGGCAACGGGTTGCTAAAATCGTGGGATCATAACTGATCTTCCTATGATATGCCTAATTATTTGAATAGATAAATTAAGTATGACTAATTCAACATAAGATAGAACTTAATTCAAAAATAAGCTAAGCTAAGTAATCTTCTTTTGGCGCCTGAAGTAAGTGAGCATTGTCTTGTGTTTTTCCAGAGTCGTATCACCATCCATGATAGAATAAGAAATGCTCAATGATCAGAGGAAAAACATTAGAACACTACTTCTAACAACAATGTAAAAGAGAGCAATTCTACAATAATAGGAATATTTTGTAGAACAGTGCAAATTAACGAGTCACACACATAACTTCAACATCTGCTGTAGAAAAAAAGGGCAGAAGCATGCAAATAACATAATTTCTAGGCTCTGTTTGAAATATAAAATATGGTTCATATTATGATTTTCAAGCTAGTGAATAAATGCTAATAAAGACCTGGTGTTGGAAGTTAAGATGGCTCTGACAACCATATGAGGGCAACATCTTTATGGCAACTTGCATATTGCGAAGCAATCCTTTGTAAACACTTCCATACCTTCCCTCTCCAATCTTCCAAGATGGATCAAAATCATTAGTTGCTTCATTGATCTCTAAGAATGAAAATGTAGGAAATTCTGTTCCATGAGGATATTCAGCATCTGCGTTTACAAACTTCCTCAACTTGACTTCCCTTACTGCATCTGAATGCTCAATCTTTAACTTATCCCGCTTGTCCTTGAAGCTTATCAAGAGTTCCACTGCTGATAAGATTTTCTCCTCCAACTCTGTCACCACAGTCTGGGACTCAACAAATTGGCAGGTAAGTGCTGAATTTTGGTTTTGGATCATTTGCAGTTTTCCCTGGATTTCATCTTGTTGATCTTTCAGTTTTTGTAATTCTTGCTTTTCCCCAGCCAATAGTTCTTCAAGCTCTCTTCTTCTACTTATCTCATCAGCACACAAGCTTTCTAATGCATCCGCCTGAATAAGTACGTGTCAAATGCACTGTTATAGAGGATAATTGAATTGATCTATATGTCTAACTAGATGTGCATTAATTATAAAACACATTTTCATCAGGAAATGTATATCTGCTTCCATGTAGTGCAGGCATTTTCCATATTATACTAATGACATTTACACCTGATAGTTTGGTTCATGTTTTACTCTTGTTTCATGCATTTCCTAAGAATGGCGATTGGTGATGGTGGTAATGCAGCATCACAAGTATAACCTAGATTATTTGACAGATGGAATAGAACCTTCTGCGTCAAAAGTTAAGCATAAAACTAAGTTTGGAGAAGGATATGATTTGGAGACAGTACTACCAGCAATCCTCCACATTTTCTACGCTGATCACTATAGTAGTAAAGCTAAGCTAGCGTAGTGTAGTGTAGGGTTAGATATATAAATATATATAAGCTTGAAGTCAGCCTATAAAAGGTAAGGAATGGTCCTTGAACTAGATGACTGGGTGACAGCCTAGGAAAAGTTTACTTACGTTCTATCATTTTCAGATAAAAAATCCAAACAAACTATAAGGAAACAATTTAAGAAATCGAATTTAATGGTCAAAACACCAGAATCAAAAGTTCAAAACAAACTTAATAAATCAAATAATTTCTTTTGCAGTCAACCTCCGGAGTGCTGTTGTCTTCTACATTGCTGCTCTCCACAGCCCCTACAAGTTCTTTTGATCTGGAGCACGTAGCATCTACATTAGCTAGTTCCAGTCTTCCATCTTGTTCTCTTGTGTCCTCCTGTGCGTCACTTGCCTCCTGGAAAGTTCTAGAATTGCTCAAAATATAGCAAAAGATTTAAAATCAAGAAGATGCAAATTTTCAATACAACAGATCAAACTATATATAGTTTTTAAGACTTTGATCAACATTCAAAATTCTTGATTACACAAGAAGTTTTACACTAGACACATCCTCTATTCCCTAACCGATGTTCTTCCATTACTACTACTACAACTACTTTTCTTTTTGTAGGAAATATTAGAATTTATTAAGAGAGATTACAGGGATTGTATAGGCGAGATTATAGGAGATTTTGATTATGATTGTATCATTATGTGTATCCCTGATTCTCCGTTATTCCCCCGATGTTATGCTCTCTGATTATGTATTCCATTGTATATATATGTATCAAGATAGATGAAGAAATACAGAAGTGAATTACCGATCACTCTCATTGTTCACTTTCAGTAAAAACTCCAATATGGTATCAGAGGCAGGTGCGGGATCCCAGACACTACACTCCGCCGAAGTCGACTCCACCATGTCCAGCGGTGGGCTCCATCTTCCATCCAAAGTCGCCGGCGTTGAAGGTTCCACAGTCATCATTGTCCCAGAGCGCCTCACCGGTGACAATTACTTGGAGTTGGCTCAATCAATGACACTTGCTCTCGATGGCAAAGACAGGCTCGGGTTCATTCAGGATGACCCACCATCCATCGACGACACTGTGATTCACCGACGATGGAAAACAGAAAATTCCCTGGTGGCGTCGTGGCTACTCAACGCCATGGTACCAAATGTTCGCCGGAGTTTTATGTTCATTCCCTCCTCCAAGGAAATCCGGCACGCTGTGAAGGAGGCATATGGAAAGCGACCAACAGCATCCCTCATTTTTTACCTACGCTCTCGGTTGTGGTTGGTACGACAGGGCGATAAACCACTGAACCTATACTACCTGGAGAAGAAGAATATGTGGCAAGAACTCGACCAGCTGAAGCAACATCTCTGGAGAAATGCCGAGGACGCCGCAACTTATCAACGAGACCTAGAAGAAGAGAGACACTTTGAGTTTCTCGTCGGACTACACTCTATGTATGATGACCTGCGCGGTCGCCTCCTGGGACGAGTTCCTCTCCCATCTGTCGCCGAGGCGTTTGCCGCTCTGAGAGACGAGGAGTCCCGCCGGCAAGTCATGACCGACGCTCTCAACCCTCGACAGGCGATGACCACTACTGAAGCCCAGTCCAACTCTTCTACTCTGGCCACTCGCGTAAATGAACCCAGGAAGGACAGGCCCACATGTGATCACTGTAGAAAATTGGGCCATACAAGAGACACTTGTTGGAACCTCCATGGGAAGCCTCCAAACTGGAAGCCCAAACAGTGTCGGCCCAGAGGAAATATGGCAGAAGTAAATAATGAGATGGGCCCAGCTGCAGGAGGAATCAGCCCAGTAAGCAACACAACCACTGAATCATTAACTCAAGTGGGCCCAATTCTTGGAGGCCCAACCCCTAGTGGTAGGCCTGCTTCCCAAGATCCATTGGCTCTCATTTTAGAACGATTAACTGCACTTGAAAATCAATCCCGTGTGCAACCAGTTGCTACTGTGGTAAAGCGAGGTAATTTTCTTAAAGCTCTTACTACTATTAGGGGTAAATCTCCTGGAACTTGTTGGATTGTGGACTCCGGTGCCTCCGATCACATGACAAATGAGGCCTTACTCTTTCATCAATATACCCCTACAACACAATCACGTCTTACGGTTAAAATTGGTGATGCATCTGATTCTCTTGTTGCGGGTAGTGGTACCATCAATATCTCACCCACTTTGACCCTTCATAATGTTCTACATGTTCCAAACTTACAATGCAATTTACTATCTGCTAGCAAACTGACTCAGGATGAAAGATGCCATGCTAAATTTTTTGCTACCCATTGTATTTTTCAGGATCTGCTCACGGGGACGACGATTGATGTTGCTAAAAAGCTCGATGGACTCTATTATCTGGATGATTGTCATGAATCCGTATCTTATTTATGTCAAAATGTGTCTTCCCCTAGGGCTAGTGAAGTGGAGTTGTGGCACAAGCGATTAGGGCATCCGAATTTTCAATATATGTGTAAGATGTTCCCTACGATTTGCTCTAATAAAATCTCAGTTTTTTCTTGTGAATCCTGTGAACTTGCCAAACATCATCGCACTCATTTCCCTAGTACACCATATCGTCCATCTAAACCTTTCTCTATTATTCACAGTGATTTATGGGGACCATCCAGGGTCTCCAACCGTAACCAGTCCAAATGGTTTATGACCTTAATCGATGACCATACTCGTGTCAGTTGGGTTTTCCTTTTAAAGGATAAAACTGAAGTGTACCAAACGTTTGTTGATTTTTACAATATGATTCTCACTCAATTTAATACACACATTCAGACCCTTCATACTGACAATGGCACTGAGTACTTCAATCGTCCCCTCTCTGATTTTCTCAAACAGCATGGCATCACCCACAAAAGTTCCTGCCCATATAGTCCCCAGCAAAATGGTATTGCGGAACGGAAGAATAGGCATCTTCTAGAAACTACTAGGGCTCTCCTGTTTGGTAGTCACGTCCCTAGTTTCTATTGGACCGATGCTATCCTCACGGCTACTTTTTTAGTCAACCGAATGCCGTGTAAACCCTTGTCTTTCCGTACTCCCCTTCAGGTTCTTCAGGATCATTTTAACTTACCATACCTCGAAAATACCCTTCCTCTCAAAGTTTTTGGGTGCACTACTTTTGTTCATCTCCATCATACCTCTACACTTGACCCCAAGGCTGCCAAATGCATTATTTACCTTGGACCTGCCAGTACCCAGAAAGGATACAAATGCTTTGATCCTTTGACTCACCGTCTTTATATCACTTGTGATATCACCTTTCACGAGACCATCCCTTTCTACTCCTCTTCTCCGGTCCAGGGGGAGCCTTGGAATGAACCTCAGAACCCTCAAACTCTTGAAACCTAACCATTGTGTCTTCACCAAGAACCTGACATAATCCCTACACTTGGCATACCAACACGAGGAACCTAAGGAAACTGAAGACCACACTAGTTCAGGGGGAGACACTAATAAGTGGGGACAAGTCTATACTCTCAAAAATATGACAGGTAATGACCCACAAGTGAATGATGCACACCGAGTCGGAACCAGGTGCAGGTCCAGAACAATCACAAGTAAGAAACAACGACCTTGATCTTCCAATAGCAGTGAGAAAACAACCCAGGACATGTACCAGACACCCTATAGAGAGGTTTGTTTCTTACCAGACTTTATCATCTAATCATCATGCTTTCGTCTCTCACCTTGATCAACTCAGAATACCAGAGAATATAGATGAGGCTCTTGCAAGCCCTGAATGGAGACAAGCAATAAGGGAAGAAATGGGAGCACTAGAGAGAAATGAAACGTGGGAAGTAGTGGAGCTACCCAAAGGAAAGAGGGCAGTCGCATGTAAATGGGTGTTTACACCAAAATACCTTGCTGATGGAAGTCTTGACAAATATAAAGCACGACTAGTGGCTAAAGGATTTACTCAAATCTATGGCATGGATTACACAGAAACATTTGCACCAGTAGCAAAATTGAATACCATCAGGATTCTGTTATCTCTTGCTGCTAACCTAGATTGGCCACTACATCAGATGGATGTTAAGAATGCATTCTTGAATGGGGAGTTAAAGGAAGAAGTGTACATGAAGATGCCTCCAGGATTTCCTAGGAAGAAGGAAGGTCAAGTATGTAAGCTAAAGAAATCTCTGTATGGTTTGAAACAATTTCCTCGAGCATGGTTTGAAAGGTTTACCAAAGTAATAAAGAAACAGGGTTATATACAGGGATTGAGTGATCACACTCTATTTTTCAGACGCGTAAACGAAACACTCGTGGTATTAGTAGTATATGTGGATGATATCATCCTCACAGGTGACATCCCAACAGAAATTGATAGAATCAAAAGGGCACTTAACCAAGAGTTTTAAGTCAAAGATCTGGGAAAAATGAAATACTTCTTAGACATGGAGGTGGCCAGATCTGAGAAAGGAATCAGCATCTCCCAGAAAAAGTACATACTGTATCTCTTAAGAGAAACAGGTATGCTCGGTTGTAGACCTAGCGATACTCCCATTCGAGTTGACAAGATTGGAGACAATGAAGATCTGGGTAAGGATGTAGATATGGGAAGATATCAGCGCATGGTAGGGCAACTGATTTATCTCTCACACACGAGGCCAGACATTGCTTATGCAGTTGGTGTTGTAAGCCAACACTCTCATAATCCCAAACAGAAGCACCTGAATGAAGTCTACAGAATTATTAGATATCTGAAGGGTTCACCTGGTCTGGGTCTCCTATTCAAAAAATCTGAAAAAAGGAATGTAGAGATGTTCACAGACGCTGATGGGGCTGGAGATCAAGACAATAGAAGATCAACCTCGGGTTATGTTACTTATGTGTGGGGAAACTTAGTTACATGGCGAAGTAAGAAGCAAGGGGTGGTTGCTAGAGCCATAGCACTGAGAATATGTGAAAGACTATGGGTAAAACGATTACTAGAAGAATTGGGAATGATCACAGAAATGCCCATCAAGTTACTTTCCGACAATATGGCAGCCATTAACATGTCCCAAAACCCAATCCAACATGACAGAACAAAGCATGTGGAGATAGATAGACATTTTATAAGAGAAAAGATTGATGCTGGGATAATGGCACTTAAATACATTCCCTCTAGAGAGCAGACCGCCGATGTACTCACAAAAGGATTGACTCGAGATAAATTCGAATATTTAATTGGCAAGTTGGACATGATTGATATTTATGCTCCAACTTGAGGGGGAGTGTAGGAAATATTAGAATTTATTAAGAGAGATTACAGGGATTGTATAGGCGAGATTATAGAAGATTTTGATTATGATTGTATCATTATGTGTATCCCTGATTCTCCGTTATTCCCCTGATGTTATGCTCTCTGATTATGTATTCCATTGTATATATATGTATCAAGATAGATGAAGAAATACAGAAGTGAATTACCGATCACTCTCATTGTTCACTTTCAGTAAAAACTCCAATACTTTTACAACTGCAATTAACATCTGTTTTTCTGCTTGTTCTGTGCTTTCCTCTTCTACTCCCACATTTCTCTTTGTGGAAATCTGAGCATTCATCACCCTCTTTTAATGTAAATAGTCAATGGTTTTGTAGGATCTCGTAGATGTCTTCTATTTTAACACCTGGCCTCTAGCTTGTATGTATTGTACCTATTTCATATCAATGAAATACTGAAGTTACCTCCATTGTACCCATTTCACATCAAGAAGAGTTTCACGTTCCTACCCACTGAATTTGATATTTGGGAAGCTGTCCATGATTCATATTCAGATGGGGAAAATATATCCCAAGTGTTCGAGACTAAGACTTATGACAATTGAAACAAGGGAAATGCAGCATTAATGAGTATTATTTAGTGATGATGGCTTTGTGGCAAAAACTTGATGTTAAAAGTGAACAAGACTGGAAGCGCCCAGAAGATGCTGTCAAGTTTAGACCGCTAGTTGAAAAACATTGTTTGAGTTCTCAGCAGGAGAGCTTGATGAAGCCAGAGGAAGGATTCTGAGCTAAGTACCCTTACCCTCTGTCTGTGGGGCATTTTCAGAAGTTAGAAGACAAGACTCTAGGAGGCATTTTATGCTGAAGGGCGAAGGGTTGAATGCTCCTGAACCCTCTGCTCTGATTATTTGCACTGCTGACTCAAACTCCAAACCTCAGAAGGGAAAGCGTGTGACCACTGTAGGAAGAAGAGATGTGCTAAGGATTAGTGCTGGGATTTACAGGGAAAGCCACCAGACCGGAAACCAAGAAGGAAAAATGCCAGTGGCTGTCAAGCTTTGACAGGAGGGTCTGAAAAGCTGGATAAAGGGCAGAGGCAGAACTCAAACCAGAACAGTTAGCTAGAAAAGACCCTGGCAATGATGTCTGCTATGCAAACTTCTAGGCAAAAACAACAGAAGAGAAATCCTACTGCTACAGTAGTACAAACAGGTAACTCCCAAGCCCTCCAAGCTAACATGATGACAAAGGCATTGTTGAAATAAAGATTATAAGATTTGAGCATCAAGTTGGGAATGAATAATATCTATTCTATAGCTTGAACATGACTGTTAGGAAGTATCAGGCCCATTAAGGCCCAATATCATGGTACATCTTTTCCCCTTTTATTAGTTCTTCCTCAGGATGCTTTTATCTTTGAAATTTCTTAAGCTCAGATTTTAATTTCCCTTGATTCCGTCTTCAATCTCTTGATTTACTAAGATTGAGTATGCAAGTTGTCACAGAGCAGCATCATAGGCACATCAGTAATCATATACGACTCCTAGCTCACCTATAAATGTTTTTATCCAAACCCTTGCACTGTTTTTTTTCATCATATATGCTGTATGCTGATATTTCAACAGCTATATCGACTAATCCCATTCACTCCTCTGTGTCAAAGTGGGTGGATTTCTGTCTCAACACATAATAAGTTAAATCATGATGGTGGTGGTGCTAGTGGTAGTCGTGTTGATGCTGATGATGATAAAATATCAGTTTCATCCAATGGATAAAAAATTCTGAACATGATATACTTGCAATGCAACCAAAAAAGGATTGGATGCTTTGGAAATACCAGGAACTTGTGTGCAGGGATTGAAGAGAGCAACCACCACTTACCTCAAGAGACAGCAAATCTGTCAACTTAGTACTTGATTTTACTGATTCTGCAGAACAATGACTAAAATTTCTGAGCATTCCTTCCATATTTTCAGCATCTGCAGAACCCTGTTGTAAGTTATTCAATACTAATAGACCATAACAAACATTATCCCAAAAAAGCCTGTCAACTTGACATTTGAAAGACTAGGAAGCTCCAAGCAGGAATACCTAAATATTTCTGTGAACTAGGAGTACATTCAGAACTGATCTCAGATTGTTTGCCTTCTGTAGTTGAACTAAGCACCAATAATGACGGGACAGTCTTAATTTCAGATATATGTTTACTATCTGCGCTGTTCAAATTTGTTCATGTAAGATGAAGTGATACATTTAATAGCCACGATGACTTATTGCCAAGTTTGCAGAAAATAGAGAGAAAACCAAGTGATGTCAAAATACATTATCAGGGCATCTGAATGGAAACATAATAATCAGTTAACCAATGGTCTTTTAAACGACAGAAAACATACAAAGAGAATAACACCAAGATATAATATCCATAGGGCTGCCAATTAAAACAGTAACTACAGAACTTTAGGGGAGCTGCACACATTAAAAGATATATCATTTCCTCACAGTTCATCCTGCCATAACATAAACTGCTCTGATTTTTGACAGCAATACTCAACAGTTTGAGTTAAATAAGGTAAAACTCAGACCACTTAATCTGCATCACATTACAATCAAGATGCCATATTTGAAATCTAAGGTTATCAAAACTAGACCAGACCAGCAAGTTCAACCGAAAAACCAGAGAACCAGTCTCAAATTCAATTCAAAAGGGCCTGCAATCTGTAAAGCAGCTAGGCTCATAACATCAAACTAGGTCCCGCCCAGTGTTAAGTGCTTGAACAAATTATCCTTTTTGTGTTGAACCAGTCCAATTTATTTCGTTAAAATTGCATCAGTTTAAACCACGTGCCTCATGCCAACATCTCATCTGTGTAGCTCGCAAGTGATGCTTGCTTATATAATGAAAAGTTTTATGTAACAACTCAATTTTATTTATTTTGGCAAAACCTGCAACCAAGAGGATCGATCCTGATAACTTCAAAATAGAAAGGTGCCATTTTTCCCATGGGCCAAGATGAATTAATGGTTTAGATGCATGGTTTCAACTTTTAATGTAATAATAAAAAATAAAAATAAAATTCACATAACTTACTATTTATTATATTAGAAGATTTCCAACATATAAATTAAAAACATATGCATATGGGTGTGTTTGGAAAACACCCAAACCGCGGTTTTAAAAGGGCTTTTGGCCCAAACCTCGGTTTGGGAAAATTTCAAAACAAACAGGCTTATTTGTCCATAAGTGCTTTTGGACAAAACCATGGTTTTGAATAAGCTATTTAAAATAGCTTTTTCAACAGTAAAAGCACTTATGGACTATCCAATTACTATCTTACCCCTACTTTTTCTTACACCCTCTCTCCTCTCTCCTACTTTTTCTTACACCCTCTCTCCTCTCTCCTACTTTTTCTTACACCCTCTCTCCTTTCTCCTCTCTTCCTTCTCTCCTCTCTCTTCTCTTTTCTCTAACTCCCTCCTCTCTCTTACTTTAAATCAAATCATACCCTTTTTGGTAATTTACCACCATAAAAGTCATTCTAAAAATAACTATCCAAACACCTATTTATTCAAAACCACTTTTTTTCCATAAACTCTTCTCCAAAAGTCCTTTTCCATAAGTTGTCCATAAGCCCTTTTTTTTCATAAGCCCTTTTTCAAAATCCTATCCAAACAGGCCCTATGTCTAATTAGTGATTCAACCATGATTGAACCATAAAACCCTAAACCAGTGCCTTCAACTCAATTTTTAAAACATTGATCATTTCAGTTTACAGCTTTTGGCTTTCAGCATCAGCTACAACTAGCAATTATTTATGTTTCTTTAATGCATTAACTTAGTAAGTACCTTGTATATATGAGGTTGCCCTTGTGAATGAACCAAATATTACAGGATACTGATGCTTGCTCAAGTACAAGAACAGCTTTCTTGGACTCTTCCTCTGCCAGTTTACTGGAATTACAATGGCTATGATTTAAATCTCAGTCATCAGGGCATTCTACAGAAAACTCGAAGAGTAAATCTTCATAAACAAAGTTAAATAACCCATGTTAATAGGATATTCTACCTAATGAATTATTGTACATCACAATTACATGGTCAAGTCCACAGGCCCCAATGCGGAAGCACAAAAACTAATTAATGAGACTATGAAAAATAATCTTGTGCAACCCAACAGACTTCATCCATTGCCAAACTCACTGGGTTTTTTTTACCTCATTGCCAACGTCTAACCTCTCAAGAAGATGAAAATTCTGTAGACAGTAATGTCATCATTTGAGTAAAGAGCCTCAATTTATAGCACAAGGTTCTAGTAATCTCAAACAAACAAGAATAAGAATTGGCATAGTATTATTATAAAATATTTAAATATCAAAAAATATTTTTAAAAAAGCAAAAGTCTCAGCAACTGTACCCTGATTGATATCTATCTCCAGCTGCTCCCATGACAAGCCATCTGATATTGTGTTGAGCAATAGCATGTAAAATTCCTTTCTCAATACTGTCCATTTCAATCAATATTTTATTGGTCTCTACCTACAGATATATGTTGAAGTGTAAACAAGAATCCACAAGGATGAGTTGCTTAATAGAACTGGCACTTTCTAGATTGAACATTTGAGCTTGAATGTTAATTTAATGCTTTGAAAAAGTCACAACTAATTCATTGGGCTTAATGATAGACCAGTAGCAATTACAATTAAACCACATCGTCTATGCTGGAATAGGCTCTAATTCGTTGGTCAAAATGAAAAAATAACAAAATATTACCCCTGCCAGGCTAAGAAGGAGAACATATTGGTCTAAAAGTTCGTGCACTTTTTGTCTTTCCTGTTCCTGGACTGCCTTTATTTGATTGCCTTCCGGTTCAATCCCGTTGAGTTTTCTGTCTGCTGTATACAGGAGCAAATGTAAAGAAGTTAGTTACACATCGCAAAGCTACCTGGAAGGAAATAGCAAGAAAAATACCGAGTAAAATGTAAAGTAGCTAATATCAAAATTTGTAATAAAAGCTGAAACCAAATTGAAAATAGTTCTTTCAGATCATTCTTTTTTCCCTTTTTCATACATGTATTTGACAGAGAGAGTTGCGTAACAAGGCTAAACTAATACTCATGCTCTGTGTCACATCAATCTCAGCTGATTTGTAGGAAGCGGCAAACAATTTACTGATAGAACTATTTGGGTTCTTTTAAGATGCCTCCTCAAAATTTCCATGCATCTTGCGTGTTTTATAACACCAAACATTTAAGAAACATTCTAAGTAAACTGTTATCTTAAGCCTTGAGAAGCTAGTGATGAGAACTATAGACTTCATTAACGATTAAATGATTCATTTCGCAAATCTTCAATTCTGCATAAATGCTTATTCCTCTATTTATCAATAAGGTGCTTAGAAACAGATTAAAAGGTCCAACAGACGTACAATCCAACCCAAGAACAGAATCTCAAACTTGGAAAAGTCAGCAGTCAGCCGCCAATTTTTGTTTAAAACTAAGTTGGCAGGCAACCAAGAGTCACATATTGAATACTAATTTCATGGTGTAAGACAGACGAGCCCAAAAAAATGTCTGCCAGAAAGAAAATATCACCTAAAGTTGTGGTTTTCATTGATTTCAGCTGCGACACGAGAATTCATTCATCTCAAACATTGGGTGAACCAAAAAAATACAACGCAAGCAATTTAGAGAAACAAAATCAGAAAAGAAAAACCCCCAATTCTATTATCCTCCTCTCCACTTTCAAGATGTCATAAACCTGCCAGAGACTCACTCAAAGAATTTATAGGCTCCGGCCGATGAACATGAAGCACGCATATCTTCTTTTCGGCACAATTATGCACTGCCCAGAGCAGTAGCTGTTTGCTCTTCCCTATATTCTTCCCCACGGCAACATATACAGTCTCTTTCAATCCAACATCTTCCACGCGCTCTCCTTCAATCCCTTCAGTGCTTCCCATTACGAGATCAAAGGAGCTCGATTACTCTCTAGGTGATTCCATCACGTTGATTCCGAGTCGCCACCGAGTAATTGGATGAAGACAGAGCAAAATATCATTGGAGGAGAAGTGACTGGAAGGTTTGGGTCTTCATCTGAGTTTGTGAAGCCCTTTATATGCTCTTTCGTCGTGGGCCATCGGTGGGTGATCTGTCAAAGGACTTTCCATATGTGCTTCAACGTTAAGCAAGACGCCGAGGACTCACAAAGTCACAATTGATCCTCAAGTCAAGAGAAGGGTTTCGAAAAGCTAGACAATACTCATATTTTATACGTTGGGCGAATTACAATGCACCGTTGAAAAGGAAGTATTAATGTTTTAGTCACAATTTTGACGAATAAGAAAACTGTTACAAGTTGTGAATCTTAAGAAATTACTTCTCCAGTTTTAATATATAATATAATTAAAAAATTAATATTAATTTTAAATATAAAATATATTTTTTATATTTATTAAGTTTATTATAAATTATCCTTATCAATACTCTTTAACAATAATTAAGTAGTAGAAAATAGTCAAAAATAATTAAAATATTTTAAAAATTTATATTATATTAATTAATTTTTTAATTTAATTAAATTAGTTAAAGAGTTTTTATATATCTATATTAATGTTGGGAGAGTAATGTTTAAGAACCCAAAATATTAATAGTTCTGTTAAATTAAAAAAAAAAGTTAATGTCATTCTCACTATTGGCCAAAAAATTGCCATTCTCCCTGTTAAATTTATATTATTAACTTATTAAGACATTAAAAAATTTAGAGTAAAATACCCTAATCACATATTTATTTTATTTTAATTATAGATACCTCCCATCTTTATTTTAATTTAGTTAAGAGTATTCCTATTTTTTTTTTAATTTAGAGAGTGACTCATAACAAATACCCTTTATAAGATTGTGACCTCTCCTCTATTTTAAAACATATACTTAAGTCTAAATTAATAACTTTGTTAAGAATATTTCAAAAAAAAAATTAAGAATATTTTAATTGATATTTATATTAAAATAAAATTTTAATTGATATTTATATTAAAATAAAGTTTATTTATTAATTTATCCTTCATACGATATTTTTCTTTAATTTTATTTTTTATTTTTAAAATAGTTATTTTAATAAACTTGGTCATCAAAAACTTGATTGAAAATTCGATAATTCTTTTAATAAATGGATTTATAAATATAGAAACTCTATGTTTAAAATTTTAAATTATAAATTTAAATAATTTATATAATCTCTCAAATTTATATAGTTTATACTATGATGAACAAAAATATATTTAAAATATATTTTTAGTCATTTAAAAAATAATTAAAGTACAAATATACTTAAATTTTCTTAAATATGGCATCATAAATTTTTTATTTGGTACAAAAATATACGTGAAAGTTTTAAAAAGTTACAAAAATACAATAATCGTTAATTATAACATTGATTAGGGGGTCTGATAAAAAAAAAGTAAAATTGTAAATATACCAATTAGCGTCCATGTCATCGACTTCAATCAAACAAACAGTCAACGTTGCCATAATTAACCATCGCGACATTTTTGTGACCTTTTGAAAATTTCATGTGCATTTGTGCACTCAAGAATAATTGATCATGCCAGACGCACATTTAGGAAAGGTTCATGAGTATATTTCCACATTAACCCTTTAAAAATCAAAATAAATAAATTTCAATAAATATGATAAAAACTTAAAATTATAAAATTTTATAATTTAATCAGAATTAATAAATTTTAGAGAAAATATCATAAAAATACCTTGAAAATATGAAAAGACAAATCAATGACTCCAATATACAAAATACCAAATCAACTGATAAATTATTAGTTAAGGCGATAAGTGACCTCACCACTAGAGGTGTGCAAGATGCTCATGGCCCAGTGAGCTCGCCCGAGCCCGCACCAAAAATGCTCGGCCCAACCCGGTAAAAAATTGCTCAATGTAAAATAGGCAATTTCGGGCAGGGCCAATATTGGAGCAAGGCCAGGCATTGGGCAAGAGTTGTTGTCCTGCCCATTTGGCCCTGCCCAGTTAGTTACCTTTTTACATATCAAAATTTATAAATTATATTATTTCACATAGAACAAATATGATGGATATTGGTGACTAAAGGGTAATTTTATAAATATGAGTAATCAAATAGGAAATTGCATCCTTTAAATTTTATAACTAAATTGATTTCTTTCTTTGTTTTTCAAATGCTTAATCTTTATCAATTTTAGGGAGATTAATACAAAGTTACAATTGTAAACTACTTAGACTTTAAAACTTTTTTTTTTATATGCAATGGATTTTAAAACTTTAATTATTATATTTTTATTATTTTATTCTTAGTGGATTATAGATATTATTTAACTCTTGAAGACATATGAATATGATATTATTTTAGAAGTTCACAATTGTAGATTTTTTCCCACAATATGAGCAGGGCATCACGATTTGGGCATGCCCAGTTTGAAATGGTTAGGACTTTTATCAGATATGACGGGACATAGGATTACAAAATGTAGCTCATACTTTTTTCGGGTAAGACATCGGGTAGGGGGCTGCCCTGCCCATGCACACCCCTACATCACCACTCTAAAAAAACAAAATATAAGTTCAAATTTTATAGTCATAAGGTGGTCAGCACTTGTTAGTTTTAAGCCCAGAGTGGTTTGGGGACACCCTTAATTAAATCAATGTTAAAATATGTATTTGGTCCTTTATATTTATATTAAATTTTATTTTAATCCCTTAAATTTATAAAGTGTATTTTTAGTCCCTCAATTTTAACACCGTTAGTTTCATTTAACGAAAAATAGTGACTCAACAAATTGAGTGATGAATGTGAAATTAAATGCTGACAAATCATACTTGCATTTTAATATAATATTTTTATGTTGATAAAAAATAATGTTTTTATATTTAAATTAAAATAAACGAAACAAAAACATGCGTCTAGTTTAAATTAAAAATAAACCAGGCAAAAAATATATGTTATATTTATGTTAGTAAAAAATAATATTTTATGTTTTTGTTTGTTTTATTTTTAATTTAAAGATAAAAATATTACATTTTTTGTAAACATAAAATATTATATTAAAAATATTAAAATATAAGCGTGTTTTATCAATGTTTAATTATATAATTATTATTTAAGTTTGATGAGTCAGTTTTTCACTAAATGAAGCTAACGGTGTTAAGATTGAAAAATTAAAAATACATTTTATAAACTTAAGTGACAAAAAAAAAATAAGATACAAATATAAAAAAAATGAATGTATACTTTAGCCTTAAATCAAATACCAAATTAGACCATCTAATCAATTTGGAATTTTAAAATGTTGTTAAATTACTAATATACCTTTTTTTTCCTTTTGTCTCTAATAAATCTATATTTTATCATATTATTTCATATCTATTTTACAGAATTTATTACATTTAATGTTCATTTTCTTATATTTTTATTAATTTTATTATTTTTCTTGATTAAATTGATTTACATGAAGGTATTTTATTTTTATATATTTCAAAAAATTAGTAAAAATAAATAAATGATTACTAGGACCCACATTAATTACTATAAAATTATATTATACTAAAGGTTAATAGATAAAGGTGTTATCTTTTCATATTTTTTTATTAATTATTTTATCTCTTTTATCACATTACTTTTTATTTGAATTATTTTTAGGATATTAGAGTTAAAAAGATTATATCTTGAGATATTAGAAAAGATAGCAGTTTGGAAGGATACTGAAGATAAATAGATATTATCATAATCTTTTGAGAACCCAATCAATATAGATATCATCTCTAACAAGGAAGAAACCAAAGCTACAACCTAAGCTTATAAAAGGAGGACCCTAGAGCCATTCAAAATAACTAATCACCACCATCACTGTAACATCCTAATTTTAATTTTGAACATTTGAGTAACATTATAACATAATTTATTAAGTAACTTAAGGTTTAGAGGACTTCAAATACATTATTTTATATATAGAATTATAAAATTAAGAAATAATAAAATAAGATTTAAAATTTAAGGTAATATGTATTTATTTATATTTATATTAAGTTAAATTTAATGGGGTTATTTTATGGTAATTGGCAACTATTGTATAATTATTTGAGTGTAAACAATTTATCTAAATTATATTCTCATATTAATAGAGCTTAATTATCTAAATTATGATCATTAACTGATCATTTTTAGAAAATAGATTTAGATAATATTTAATATTGAGATATAGTTTAAGAATAATTATAAAAGAATTTTCAATTTTTAGCATTTAAAAAAATATATAGATAGAGAGAATAAAACAAAAAAATGAAAAAAAAAGAATTGAAGAAAAAGAAAGAGAGAGAAAAAAATAAAACAAAATAAAAGAAGAAGACATGGGTTGGTTCAAGAGAAGGAGAAGGAAAGAAAAAAAAAAGAAAAAAAAGATATATATTATAATAGTGTGGGACCCACACTATTATAATAATAACCTACACTCTTCCCTCTCCCTCCAGACTCCATGTCTTTCTTCTTCCTTTGTCTTTTCTCTTCTGCAGTTGTCCACAGTAGCACTTCCATCCTTTTTACTAAATTTTAGATATTTTTGGAGTTTCATTCTTGCTCCTAAAATATTTAAACTATAATAATTAGTTCTAAAATATTTCTCTACTCAACGAGAGCTCTTCTAAAATATAATTTTTATTAGGAGCAAAGTAAATTTGAGGATTAAGGCTTAGAACAAATATGAATTTTCAATAAATGATAACCACAGAATTGTAGAGATATAAGTGAATATTTGTATTTAAAAGGTTTAGAGTTAGAGCTTAAATGTTAGATAGTAGAGATATAAATTTGGTTGATTTAATTTGAGTTTAATGATTGGGTTAGGTTTATTGAGGTATAATTGATATTTAATCGGTTTAGATTATGACTATAGCTTGTAAATTGAAAATGGGTATTTTTATTAGAACCCTAGATTGGAGAAATTAAAAATTTTGATCAAATTGAATAATTATAGGTTAATTAATTGTGCAAATGAGTTATTAAAATTTAGGAATGATGTGATTTAATATTGAAATGAAGATTTAGACATTGTGAGTAAGATTTAGAAATTAGAGGTAAAAATTGGAAACTTTAAAATTATGTAATTAAATCAATTATTTGTTTAGCAATTTGATTGGCAATAAAACTCAAGATTTAGTATATTGAGGATTAATTATAAATTAAGGGATTTGAGGATTTTGTATAATTAGATGATTTAGTGGTTGATTTAAGTAAATTAAAATTAGAGTTTGATTGGGAATTACAAATTATACTTTTTGAGGTTGATTATGAAAAGTAAGTATTGGAAATTTTGGGTGAAGCTTTAAAGGTTGTAAATTTAGTGCTTTTGGATTGTTTGAGGAGTTTGATGTTAAATGAGAATTTATATGAGTAGAATAAAGTTGAGACAATATAGGATTATCATTGGAATGATAATTTGAAAAATAGATGCGTGATTGGGATAGAGAAATTAAGTTATGGTATTGAATTAATAATTTTTAAATAAAATAAAGTTATAAGAGAAATGTGAGTATTTATTTAAAAGTATATGTTGTGTCAAATTAACAACTTATTAATGCACATTTATACAAATTTTATAGGTTGACTAGTGAATTGTGAACTAAACACGGGGCTCTCATTTATGTTACTTTTATAACTTTAGCGAGAGGTAACCACTTTTCACTCATTGTATGTGCTAATATGATATTTGTGAGTGATTTGATATATATAAATCTACTGATGATGATATGATTATATTAAGAAAAATTTGATTGCTGATTTTATTAGAAATGGTCTTGTAGGACTTAAAGTAATTTGGAAAGTTTAAATGAAGATTAAAAACTTGTTATATCTTAAAATTGGAATTCGAAGAAAGTTATTATTTTGAGAAAAATCCTATTGTGATATTGATTGAAGTTATTGATTATCGAGCTATTGATATTTTGATTAGTATGATTATCTTGAGAATTATGTATATGGTGATTGAGATTGGTGATGATGAAGTTGTCTTTCTACCACGTGGTATAACCTCCATTGGAGCTTGATGGTTGGCTTTTGTCCCATCAATTTATCGAGGGATTTGCCCCACCAATTTACCGAGAGAAATGAGCCCATGGTCCAGTCTTGTGCTCTGTGAATTTTGGCCGATCCATAACACTTGATCGGTTAACTTTTTGAGTGGCTAGTCATATGGTAGTTATCACTAGCCCATGTGTTCGATCAGCGGGTATAAGGCGATTCAATTGGTTTGGTGGGAGGAACTAGGGTGATATTTATATTTGATCATATTATGATAATGTATTATTTTCTATCGGGTGTATTTTATTAATTGTCCCACTTGACACCTCACAAGCACATGTTAGTATGCATGATGAGTATGATTGTTGGTTACTAAGACGTTTGTTTCTTCCCATAGTTATTAACATTTTTCAGGTGATACTCTCGTGATAGGACCTCAGGGAAGGCTTCATAGGCTTGGTTAGCGCTATGTCAATTGTATAGCCTCCTCCTTCAATTTATGTGTAGAAATTTATATATTGCCACAGGATGGCTCATTTTGCATACTCTAATATAATGAGATACTTTATTTAGATTTGATGCTGGGAATACGTGCTGGTAGTGGGTTTGAGGTGCTGTTGTTTGTGATTTGTTGATTTTGAATCCACTTTTATAATGAGTAATATTGAGAATTTAACTATAAATGAGTATTATAAAGAATCTTGGTTGTGAAGTGGGTTTATGTGATGTTATTCCTGGGTTTGATGCTCAGAGGCCCATTTGAGATGATTATAAGAATAATTGTGATATTGGTGTTAATCGCGGCTTCAACCCCAATTCTTTCTAATATGGTTTTATATGCGAATGTTGTGCGAAACTCTTATATCCATAATAGTATCCTTATATAAGTTTTACTTATTTCTATCATGGATAACCTTTTCAAAATAAGTTAAACTCTTTTAACCATGATAGTGCTTGAGCGGTGGTTTTATCTTTTTCTATCATGGTTAACTCTTTAGAGGTAAAATTTTTCTCTATAGCCATGACAACTTTTAAATGATTAACAAAACTTATTTATATCATGGTTAGTTTATAACTAATTTTGGTAAAAATGATTTAATATGGTTAATTATAATTATGTAAAGGAGAATTTTACAATCACAATCACCTTCTTCATGTTTTCTACAATTCCATCCCTTTCACTCTAAGTTCTTGAGCAGAGATATAGTAGCTTGAGTTCACATTTTTCATTGTTTAGAAGTTGTAATTAGTTTTATTAGGGTTTGATCTTTTAATTTAACAATTTTTTGATTTCTTAGTATAGGTTTTGAATTTTGCTTTATAAACATATTTATTTCGCTTTGAATAAATTTGTAATCAAACTATTGTGATCATTTTATTAATTTAATGTGTGTTCTTCATTTATATCTTTTATTCCTCATATGAATTGATTTATGTTTATCATTTATATTCTTAATTGATTTACATGATTAATTCATAAAAGTTTCGTTGAATTCCTAAAACAGTTTTCTTTGGAAACTCTTATTACTTTTTGAGAATGTATTATAATTAATAATTGGTTTGCAAGCTAAGTGGTTGTTAAAAATTATTTATGAATTAAAATCATTATAGGGTTCTAGGCATTTTATGAAATAAATAATTAGACTTAAGAGGTTTCCTAGAGTTCTGCCTTTTAACTTAGTTATATTTTCTTTTACAACTCCAATATATTATTAAACGACGATAGCCACATATTAATCATTGAGAGTGCTTATCTTCATATTGGTAATATCTTTCATTTCTCTTGCTTTTATTGTCATTATTTTATCTTTATTTTTCTATAAATTTTAATTAATCAAGTTCTCTTTTACTCCTCCTCCTCTTACACTTAGTCTAATCTATAGTTAAGACACACATTAACTCCACGTAGAGAATATGACCTAGGTTGACCTCTATACTATATAGAGATTAATTTAATATTTAATTTCAGTGCTAACGACAAGTGACATATGTCTCTCTCCCTCTTCTCTCCTACTGAATTTTTTTGCTACTACCATTACTCCCACAAAGGTGTTCTCGAAGCTAAGATGATTTCTAGCGCTATTGCCAGCTATGCGCTCACTGTTGCTAAAGTTACTAAGGAAACAAATCCCTCTACTAGATAATTGACGATATTAAGAAAATTGAGGAAATCTTTACTGACCATGGTGTATTGTCCATTTTCAATATTTTGGTGGATATGAAGAGGATCGATTTAATCAACGATATAACGAAGGAATATTAGTTTATGATATATAAATTTGATAGACATAGAGCATGTGATTGTGACTTTGGTGGTGAAGTTGGAATCTTAGCAGTTGGTTCAAATAGCGAAGAAGGTGCAAAAGCTAACTAGTGCAAAAAATATGAGAATTAAGAACTTGATTAATCCAAGTTTTGTGGCTAGCTTCACTGTCACATCCTAGATATTGGGCCTAGAAGTCCAAAAAATAACCTAAATCAAGTAGGCTACTAAGCCCCTTTGAGCAGAAGTTCCAAAAATGTGAGAGGAAGACTAAAGGGTTTTCAAGGGATAAACTATAAATTAGAAAATTTTTAGGCACCAAAATGAGAAAAGAGGTTAATTATAGGCCAAATGTTTTACTCTGCTAGGGCTTCATATTTTCAACGTTAGGGTGTGTTTTTTTAGCTTCTTAACATCAAGGTAAGTGATTCTAATAAGATTTCTACGCTTCTACCTTAGATTTTCAAATTTTTACATAGTTAAAGTGTAGGGTTCTTTATGATTTTGTTATGGCTGAGGTTTTGACTTAACATTTTGAGTTTAAATGGATTATATGAACTATATTAAGTGTTTAATCAGTTTAGTTATGATTTGATTTTGTTTTGGTGGAATTTTGATGTTAGGGTTTGATTGAGTGTTGAGATTTTGATCGTTTATGATAGAATGTTGATTGAAAATGAGTTATGTTATTATGGGTTGGAATTAAGGTTTAATCGGTTTAGAATGTTGATTTAGGTTGAAATTCAAAAAATGGGTTTTTTGGAGCTGGAACCTTAGGTCATAATTTCGGACTTCTGTTTAATTGGGACTATTGGAGGTTAATTGATTATTCATTTGAGTAATTAGAGCCATGTGGATATGAGTTAGAGTATTGGATTAGTTTAATTGAGGTTATGGTGAGCTTTGGGTTGTTAGAGGGTTCTAAGACCTCTAAATTGTTGTTGTATTAATCACTATATTAGTTTCAAACTAATTGTAGTGATGATATGCTTGTATAGATTGACTTCTTGATTGTGGTTTGTGCACGGGGTTGACCATTATTGGTATTTATCTTTAACTTTGGCGAGATGTAACCATTTTCTATGTGTGTGCTAAAATGATATTTGTGAATGATTTGATATATAAATTTATCTATTGATGATATGAATTGGTTATGAACTATTACCTAATGGCTTTGTTGGAAAAAAATGTCTTGTGGGACTTAAATTTGATTATGAAGAGTATGAGTTATGTTTTGGAAACTTGTACTATCTTGAGATTTGATCTTGATGAAAGTTATCTTAAGAAAAATCACCTTTGAGAATTATACTAATAATGGCTATGGTGGTTTGCATATTGACAAGTGTGATGATAATGCGATGTTTTAATGCTCATATGATGTTTTGATATTGTGATTGTGATTGGGATGGGTGATGTGAAGAGATTGACTATTGTACATCATGGTAATAAGCCTCCATTAATGCATGATGGATGACCCTTTCTTATCCCACTTGTCACGCGTTGGGATTATGACACTCCATTTGTGTTGTAAGGGGTTAAGACACATGGTCCAGTCTAGTGTTCTATGGACTTTGTGATAAATGCATATTTTATTATGATTTTAGTGACTGATTTGGAAAAGTTTCACCATTTATTTGAGAATAAAATTAATATTTTGGGGTGAATAAATAGAGGAAATAATCTAGAATGAAGAAGGAAATAATTGACAATTTTTCTAATAATTATTGGATATCATTGTTAAGACAAATAATTTGTTTCTCTTAATTACATTGTAGGATATTGTTCATTTACCACCAAGCCCACTACTAATGTAACATAATGGAATGGGAAATTAGTTATAATGTGACTAAGTGGTTGGTTTGACATCTGACTGAAGGAGAGAAAGTGGAGGCTTGATGGTTGCACGTGCTGGTACAGACCCCACTCTCACACACCTCACTCAAGTGCCTTATGGACAAGGGACAAATGGAAAGAAACCAGTAACCGGATACACAGGAATTCCACCACTATTGTAACAACCTCCGGCTTCCATAATAGAAAGGGGAATCTTTGTAACCTCAGGGGGATCTCTGAACTTCCTCCGTTTGAGCTTTATAATTTCATGACCGCTCTCTCATCTTATTTGGGCTATAACTATCTCTGACTGAGTTCATTCATTCCAGTATCCTTACTTCTCCTACTCTCTCTCTCTACAACCTTCCTCTATTCTGGGTACGATACCAGAACCTTCTTTTCCTTCATTCTTATCCTCCGCTCCTCTTAACTCACGATGGACTCTGCTTGTTCCTCTATTGCTTCTACTAAGATCGTAATAGATATGCAAGGCTAAACACTTTTGTTCCTGTGGATATGAACAAGGACTTGAGCTACTGATACAACTAACAAGTTTCATTTCACTTGAATTCTAGTCTGGATTCCTTTCACAATCTACGCTAGTAGTATTATTTATTCATGAATTCAGGATCTGAAAGTGTAATATGTAACTAGGATTTGAGAGATTACTTTGATAGGATTAGCCAAGAGTGGATTATGTGTGATTCTAAGTTAGGATTGCTTCCTCTTACTTTGAAATTGGATTAGATTGTAGCTATAATCGAGTTGGTTATTTATGACAATTGCTTCAATTAATTTCACATTAATCACAGTTATGATTGTTAAAAGAGGAATTAATTCATTGTCTATTTCTCTTGCCGAGTACATTCATGTTAGAGTGTGATTTGCATAGTTATGGGATCATATTCTACGGCATCAATGAGTTGTTGATAACTTAAGTGCATTCGGCCTAAACTCCCCATTCAAAGATTGGTTAGGAAAGTCAAAAAGCTATCTCCATAGGAACATTTCACATATTGTTAGGAAACTTACCATTTGTATTTTTTTGTTTTGTCATAAAAACCGGAAAGCCATAAACATTAATTTTTAGGATTTAAAATCAGGTACTTCATCAACATTTATTCTCCTAATTCACTGAGTTAAATTTTTAATTTGTAGCTTAAAAAATTGCTAGGAAACTTGTCACATCCTTATTTTTATATATCTTAAGGACCATTCAGTAGCACTTAGAACCACTTTCAGAGTCATTGAAGTCTAAACTCTTAATCTGGAATTTTATTCATATCGGGTACTGTTCACTGTGGCAAATTCCAGATGAGTGACCTGATTTTGAAAAATCATAACTAATTCTAGAAAAATTGAAATGAAATGGTTCAAATTGCTACACGAATATAACTTAAGTATATTTCAGATAAAAATCATTGGTTGACCATTCCTTGACAAATTCAACGTGGGTCAACGTTTCAACTTTACTGTTCATCCAATGACTTTCTCCTGAATCCAGCATTCTGGTCCCAACTTTAACAATTTATATCTTTCCGTGTATACATCCAAATGAAGAATTCTATATATCAAATTAAATCTTAGTATGTCTACTATTTACCATAAAAATATCATACATTTATTCAACCATTTACTATTTTTAATGATTTACCAAACATCAACTGGTCTCCACGGATTACTGTTCACAAAGTCATTTTTCAGTATCTAACCTTACATATTAATGCATACATGCATCACATATCAGTCAAACATGCCAGATAACAATCAGTATTAAATAATCAACTGTTATACATCAGTGCATGATTAACAACCTCATATTTCTATTACATTTTTCGTTGTCTCAAATCCGGCAGCATAACTGCTACATTCCTTCTGTAGAAAGTAACCGATCTTGTACCGATTCGGTAATTCCCGTAGGAACTACCATTCTACGTAAGTACCCAGGAAAGACTAGATGAACCTACTAAGTCCACTCACTTCCAGCCTCCTTAGACAGCACCTACGTACACAATACGTATCAATTCCTTTCTCTGTTCCTTCTTCGTTGCCAGAATTTTGGCAGCCTAACGGCGTCTCTTAAAATTTCCAAATTCTATTTTGACAGAACCTTCCCTGAAAAGTTATATATGGGAATGAGATTCAAAAGAATCCCAGTAGCAACAATCATAACAATATATGTAATGCAGTGTGACAATGCTTGCTTGTGGTTGTGTACATATAAGTATGCTACATGCTTCAATATTCAATAACATATGATCATAGCATTGTAATAGAGCTTCAAGCATAACATATAAGACAACAATCCAAACAAACAATAGAACAACAATTCACAAAGACATTACATAAAAGCTAGGATTAGTTACTACATTAAAAGCAGAACTTCAGAACTTCTCTACTGCTTCCAACTCCACTAGAACTTCCTTTCTTCTTTCTTTTTCTCACTTTCTCTCTCAAGCACTTCCTTATCTCTCTAAAATGCTCCTTGGCCGTGGGAATGAAGAGCTAGGGGTATTTATAGTTTTGGTCAATGGCATTCTTATAATTTTGAAACCATCTGATCCTGTGGTCCTGGTTTTTCCGGAATTTCCTATTTTTCTGTATTCCTTTTACTGCATCATGCATGACATCACTCAATGCCACCTCATGGGACAACTCACCACCCACATTCTTCACATGGCAAAAATGGAGAGGAGAAAAGCCTTCTGGAAGCTTTCCGGTCCAATCCGGTACCGGCCCGGTCCGTCGCCTCGAAAACTGGACCGTTTTCTGAATCCATTTTTTCTGAAAACCTATATTATGTCTTCTGGCCTTGAACTTAGTATTTGGATCCTTTATATCATTAACATTTGAATACTGGGTCTAACCTCAATTACAGATCCCCTGCAAAATGACCAAAATGCCCTTGGTGCCCTTTCTTGTCCTATTTTAACCCTAAGGGCAAAATCGTCATTTCACACCTTTCTGTACCTGGTCAAAGCATATACTGACTCTAGTCAACCTTATTTAGATATGTCTTAGCCTCTGGGCATGTCTAGAATGACCAGAATGCCCTCCATTCATCTGCTATCCTTTGGTACAACACAGGGGCATTTTTGTAATTTCGCACTTTTCTGGGGTTCTGCTGGACACTGGCCCACCTATCAGTCCAAGAGTCTTATTGGGCCTTTGTTGGCGCCATTATTGGGCCTTTCTACCTTTATAGCACGCATTTCGAGGAATCTTCCTCTAGCATAGTTCATTGAATATTTTATTATTATTTACCGTTTATACACATTTCCGGACACCGGTTCCTTCTGTCAGATATACTGCCCTACTGTGTCTGGGCAGCCATTTGGGTCATAACGGGCATCTGACCGTTGTTACCCGACCTCATTCAGTCTTAGTTTAAATACCGATAAATCTCCCTATCGATCCTTGGAGGCCTCATACTCCCGTCTGGATTTTCTAATTTGTGAATAACTTTTTCTACAGACCTCCTATCGGTATTCTGTCAGTTTCCCGACATCCTCCCCATAAGGGTGCATCATCCTGTAATTTCTTACTTATATCTGAAATCTAGGGTATCCGGTAGAAATTTTTATAACTTTTGGACGATCAGTCCATTTTTGGCTATCTGGAGTCTTCAAAAATTCCGGTAGTAAGCTGGATTATCCAGCGCCACCTGCCCTATCTTCTGGTAAAATTTGGGACTGAAATGCCATCGGGCAATCCAACCCACTTCTGGCCTATTTTTCCTTAATTATACTTTAGCCCCAGGGAACTTTTTCTCCTTTGCACTTAAGTCCCTTTAT
This sequence comes from Leucaena leucocephala, assembly GCA_037074615.1. NCBI lineage: Eukaryota > Viridiplantae > Streptophyta > Magnoliopsida > Fabales > Fabaceae > Leucaena > Leucaena leucocephala. The sequence goes on from CM073522.1 coordinate 16,545,900, forward strand.
TTGGCTAAAATTACACTTTAAGACCCCACATTTTTGTCTACCTTTCTTTCTTAACCTTAAACTTTCCATAATTGCATTTAAGTCCTTTCATTTCCTTTCTTTTGCAATTTAATCCTTTTCTTTACATAAAGGACCACATATTTTTCCTGAAAAAGAACTCATATATTCCATTTAATCTGTACATAGAAATCAGTACAGAAAATTAAGGATATTACATTTCTCTCCCCCTTAAAATAAATTTTGTCCTCGAAATTTACATTACATCTATCCTATCGAAACAATTCAGGATACTTCTCTCTCATCTTTTTTTCTATTTCCCATGTAGCTTCTTGTTCAGTCAAGCCTTTCCAGATCACTTTAACTAAAGGAATTTGCTTATTTCGCAACTGCTTACTTTTCTATCAGCAATTTGCACCAGTCCAACCTCATAGGTCAAGTCATCTCGCAGTGCGACCTCATCTTGCTCAATCACATGAGATGGATCTGGAACATACTTCTTTAATTGGGAAACATGGAACACATCATGTATCTGGCTGAGATTCGGAGGAAGAGCCAACTTGTAGGCTACTGCTCCTATCTTTGAGAGAATCTGGAATGGTTCGATGTATCTTGGATGCAACTTCTTCACTTTGATCGATCATCCGGCTCCAGTAGTTGGAGTTAACTTAAGGAATACATGTTCTCCTTCTTCAAACTCCAACGGCTTCCTTCTGACATCTGCATAGCTCTTATATCTTCTTTGAGCCGTCAGCAATCTTTTCCTAATCACCGCAATCTGCTCTGCGGTTTGATCCACTATATCAGGACCAAGCATTCTTCTCTCACTCAGCTCTAACCAGCATAAGGGGGATCTACATTTACGTCCATAAAGTGCTTCAAAAGGTGCCATCTGTATACTGGCCTGATAACTATTGTTATAAGCAAACTCTATAAGGGGTAAATGGATATCCCAGCTACCTTTGAAATCCAAGACACATGCTCTCAGCATATCCTCTAACGTTTGTATTGTTCTTTCAGATTGACCATCTGTCTGAGGATGATAAGCTGTACTAAATCTGAGAGTAGTGCCCATTTCTTCCTGTAGAGCCCTCCAGAAATTTGAAGTGAATCGAGGGTCTCTATCAGACACAATGCTGCTCGTGATACCATGAAGCCTAACGATCTCCTTTATATACAACCTTGCCAGCTTTTCAAGAGAATCTCTCTTATTGATTGCCAGAAAATGTGCTGACTTTGTCAGTTGATCAATTACTACCCACACTGCATCATGTCTACTTGGAGTCAGGGGTAGTCCTTCCACAAAGTCCATGGCAATCCTATCCCATTTCCACTCAGGGATTTCTAGAGGCTGCAACGTTCCTGCTGGCTTTTGATGTTCAACTTTCACTTTCTGGCAGGTCAAGCACTTGGATACGTAAGTCACAACATCTTTCTTCAACCAGGCCACCAAAATAACCTTTTAACATCATGGTACATCTTGGTCATACCTGGATGTACAGTATACCGACTTTTATGTGCTTCCTCCAGAATCCTTTCCCTTAATCCCACAACATTAGGGATATAGGGTCTTCCCCGAAACTGTAGTAATCCGTCTAGGAACATCTCAAAATTCCTTGTCTTCCCCTTCTCCAGCTTGTCTTTAAATATTGCTGCGAGCTTATCCTGTTTTTGAGCCTCTTTTATCTCATCTTCTATGCAAGCTCTGACATGAACTCCTCCGAAAGGATTCTCCGTCAGTTGCATTTGATATAGAGGGCTCCAATCGCGCATATCTTCTATCAGTTCCAATTCCTTGATCATCATATATGCAACCTGTACCACCTTTCTACTTAGGGCATCAACTACCATATTGGCTTTTCCTAGATGGTATTTAATCTGGAAGTCATAATCTTTCAACAACTCCATCCATCGCCGTTGCCTCATATTCAGCTCCTTCTGATCTTGTAGATATTTCAGGCTTTTGTGGTCGCAAAACAACTCTATCATTGCTCTATATAAATAGTGCCTCCATATCTTCAGGGCATAAACCACCGCCGCAAGCTCCAGATCATGAGTGGGATAATTTTCTTCATGTGGCTTCAACTGCCGAGAGGCGTAGGCTACTACTCGACCTTGCTGCATCAGCACACATCCAAACCCCTGCTTGCTAGCATCAGTGTAGACTACGTAAGTCTTAGTTGGGTCTAGAATAATCAGCACGGGAGTAGTGGTTAATCTCTGCTTCAACTCTTGGAAGCTAGCCTCGCACTTCTCATCCCACTTAAACTGCTGATTCTTTCTGGTCAGCTTGGTAAGTGGTAAGGCAATTCGAGAAAAGTCTTGAATAAATCTTCTGTAGTACCCTACTAGGCCGAGAAAACTTCTGATCTCCATCACTGTCCTTGGCTGCTCCCAGCTTAAAACTGCTTCAACTTTGCTAGGATCTACAGCTACCCCGTCTCGGGATATGACATGACCGAGAAATTTGACTTCTGACAACCAAAACTCACATTTACTCAGCTTAGCATAGAGCTTCTTCTCTTTAAGGGAGTAAGAACAATCCTCAAATGCCTTTCATGCTCCTCTGAAGATTTGGAGTACACCAGAATATCATCAATGAAGACCACAACGAACTGATCTAGATAAGGCCTGAAGATCCGATTCATGTAGTTCATGAAAATAGCAGGTGCATTGGTTAGTCCAAAAGGCATTACAAGGAACTCAAAATGCCCGTAGCGCATCCTGAATGCCGTCTTTGGAATATCATCTGGCTTGACCCTTAGTTGATGATAGCCAGATCTCAAGTCAATCTTGGAGAATAAGCTCGCTCTTGCCAATTGGTCTAGCAGGTCATCAATTTTGGGGAGAGGATACTTATTCTTAACTGTAAGCTTATTTAATTCCCTGTAGTCAATGCATAGCCTTAAACTGCCATCTTTCTTCTTGACGAATAGTACTGGAGCACCCCATGGCGATACACTGGGTCGTATGAAACCCTTCTCCAATAGCTCCTCAATTTGCTTCTTCAGTTCCATCATTTCATTGGGAGCCATCCTGTACGGGGCTTTTGACACTGGTCTAGCTCCAGGTATAATGTCGATCACAAATTTCACTTCCAGTTCTGAAGGCAATCCCTGAATCTCCTTTGGAAAGACTTCAGGAAATTCATTGACTACAGGAATCTCCTCGATGCCTTCTTCCACTTCTGTTTGAACAGAAAAGAATACCACATACCCTTGACATCCTTTCCGTAAACATTTTTCTGCCTGAGCCTCTGTCATGAAGTTCAGTCGTACTTCTGAGCTCAGATTAGTGATCTTTGGACAAGAACCAGGGTCTTGTTTCTGCAGTCCAACATCACATTATTGGAGGATAACCAATTTAAGCCGAGTATGACATCAATCTCTCGAAAAGGCATATAGATCAGGTCTAGGGTGGTACTGCAGTGCTCATAACGCACAACAATATTTAGACAGGCATCAGACGTAATTACTTTAGCGTTGGTGGGGGTTTTCACCTGTATATCATAACGTAATTTACTGATCAGAAGGCCTAGGCTTTTAGCACATTCATAAGATATAAAGGAATAACTTGCACCCGAATCAAATAGAGCAGTCACAGCATGATCATTGAGATAGATTGTACCTTTGATCATCTCAGATGATCACTGAGCATCCTCTCTAGTGAGTGCAAACAATCGTCCTTCCGTCCTTAGCCTTGGATCAGTTATAGCTTGAGGACATTCTCTGGAAAAATGTCCAGGCTTTTCGCAGGTGTAACAAACGTTCTGGCCCATTAAACATGGTCTATCACTATGATTCTTTCCACACTTTTCACAAACTGGGGCCTTTGAATCCCTGTTGTTAGACCTACCGCGGAAATTTCCTCTATTTGGCCTTTTGTTCTGCCACGGTCGCTTCCTCTTCTTATAGCCGCTCCCACCTACAGCTTCTTGATTCTGATTGGCCTTGTCAGGGGTCGCCTGATCCTTATTCCCGGATCTGGACAGCATTCGATGATTCATGCTATTTTCTACAATTCGGCATGCTTCCGCAGCCTTACTGAACTGGCTGTATTGTTGCGGAGTTAACTTCTCCTTTAGCATGGAATTCAACCCTCGAATCATTCTTTCTGTCATCCAGCGTTCATCATCCACTTGGCGTAGATACGTAGAATACTGGGATAGCCGGATGAACTTAGCCAGATATTCGTCAGAAGCTTCTTTTTCTCCTTGTCTCAGTACAAGAAACTCGGCCTCCCTTTCATCTCTGACGGATTGAGGGAAATATTTCTCATAAAATTGCTCAAGAAACAGTTCCCAGGTAACTGGAATGTCTCTTGCTTGGAGAAGTAACTCTGTATTCTTCCACCATCTATCTGCATCCTTTTCCAATTGATAGATGGCCATTTGGGCCTTGGTTTCAGTTGGGCAGTCGAGGACCTTAAAGATCTTCTCTAATCTACTGACCCAATTTTCTACTATCTGTACTTCGAATGTCCCTTCGAATATGGGAGGATTGTGCTTGCAAAATTGAACCATCCATTGTTGGATGCTAACTGCCTCCTCCCTCAATTCAACCCGTCTCTGGGGCTGTTTCGCCTGCTGTGGTACTTCTTCAGGTTCTCTACTAGTCGCTCCTGAATGCTATGGCGGTCTTAAATTACTTATAGCTGCTGCCACTGCTGCGGCTATGCAGCATCTCTTTCCTGCTCATTTCGTGCCTGAGCAGCTCTCATTTCTTCTATCATCTTTTGTTGTTGCTCTAATCGCTCTAAAATTAGTTGATTAAGATTCCCAGCTTCTTGTGGTTCCTTTGCTGGAATCGTTCTTCTTGTTCGAACCATTTTGTTATGCTATAACATAGAAAGGAATGCGATAAACAATATTTCTCATTTCATTTCAATCATAGCATACAAGGTACACATCACAGTCATACATATGCTACTATACTGATCTTTTGTACATTAGAACATTACCCTAATTTTTCTTAAACTTTATTCTAATATATTCTCCCACCAGGTAGATCCAGTCGGATACAGTACAATATGGTTCTTTATTAAAATATTGGTCCAACTCCGATCTCCAGGTAGGGGTAGTTGGCAATACATCATTCATTATTTCTAGCCAAAGCCCCATGGTTAACACATTTAGATCCCAGGCTTGATATATGGCTTTCACCCTTGTGATGAAATTCTGATAACCCATATAGCCTTGATCTACATCTCTGATCAGGGTTTGCCTCAGCCCATATAGCTGTCGGGCTAATGCTACCGAGCTTTCAAATTGTTCTCTATTCAGGTTCCTCCCTGGGATCATTCTTACGATTAGACTTCCCAAATGTATCTCTACTAGGGTCACTTCAGGCCTACTGGGACCTGGCGCATTACTCTGATCACGTACTTGGCTGGATCCTGAACTATCTATTATATTCAAAGGTACCGCACTTATGGGAATGGCAGGAATAGGACCTTTCAATACCATCTTCTCCCGATCATCACACGGAAAGTTTGATCCTACCGAGGAACTTTCCTCTTCAGAGTCACTAACTACTGGAAGTGTCCAGGGGTCAGAATCATTGCTTATTATCTCCTCTTCTGAACTATTTGAACTAGAGACCTCTGGTCTTAACTCCCATTGGTTTACTGTAGTTTCAGACCCAAATCTATGTCTAGCCATCCTGCAAACACTAACTTCGTGTCAAGCAGAACTTCCTTTCTTCTTCTTTTTTCTCACTTTCTCTCTCAAGCACTTCCTTATCTCTCTAAAATGCTCCTTGGCCGTGGGAATGAAGATCTAGGGGTATTTATAGTTTTGGTCAATGGCATTCTTATAATTTTGAAGCCATCTGATCCTGTGGTCCTGGTTTTTCCGGAATTTCCTATTTTTCTTTATTCCTTTTACTGTATCATGCATGACATCACTCAATGCCATCTCATGGGACAACTCACCATCCACATTCTTCACATGGCGAAAATGGAGAGGAGAAAAGCCTTCTGGAAGCTTTCCGGTCCAATCCGGTACCGGCCCGGTCCGTCGTCTCGAAAACTGGACCGTTTTCTGAATCCAATTTTTCTGAAAACCTATATTATGTCTTCTCGCCTTGAACTTAGTATCTGGATCCTTTATATCATTAACATTTTAATACTGGGTCTAACCTCAATTACAGATCCCCTGCAAAATGACCAAAATGCCCTTGGTGCCCTTTCTTGTCCTATTTTAACCCTAAGGGAAAAATCGTCATTTCACACCTTTCTGTACCTGGTCAAAGCATATACTGACTCTATTCAACCTTATTTAGATATGTCTTAGCCTCTGGGCCTGTCTAGAATGACCAGAATGCCCTCAATTCATCTGCTATCCTTTGGTACAACACAGCGGCATTTTCGTAATTTCGTACTTTTCTGGGGTTCTGCTGGACACTGGCCCACCTATCAGTCCAAGAGTCTTATTGGGCCTTTGTTGGCGCCATTATTGGGCCTTTCTACCTTTATAGCACGCATTTCGAGGAATCTTCCTCTGGCATAGTTAATTGAATATTTTATTATGATTTACCGTTTATACACATTTCCGGACACCCGTTCCTTCTGTCAGATATACTGCCCTACTGTGTCTGGGCAGCCATTTGGGTCATAACGGGCATCTGACTGTTGTTACCCGACCTCATTCAGTCTTAGTTTAAATACCGATAAATCTCCCTATCGGATCCCTGGAGGCCTCATACTCCCGTCTGGATTTTCTAATTTGTGAATAACTTTTTCTACAGACCTCCTATCGGTATTCTGTCAGTTTCCCGACATCCGCCCCATAAGGGTGCATCATCCTGTAATTTCTTACTTATATCTGAAATCTAGGGTATCCGGTAGAAATTTTTATAACTTTTGGACGATCAGTCCATTTTTTGCTATCTGGAGTCTTTAAAAATTCCGGTAGTAAGCTGGATTATCCAGCGCCACCTGCCCTATCTTCTGGTAAAATCTGGGACTGAAATGCCATCGGGCAGTCCAACCCACTTCTGGCCTATTTTTCCTTAATTATACTTTAGCCCCAGGGAACTTTTTCTCCTTTGCACTTAAGTCCCTTTATTTGGCTAAAATTATACTTTAAGACCCCATATTTTTGTCTACCTTTCTTTCTTAACCTTAAACTTTCCATAATTACATTTAAGTCCTTTCATTTCCTTTCTTTTGCAATTTAATCCTTTTCTTTACATAAAGGACCACATATTTTTCCTGAAAAAGAACTCATATATTCCGTTTAATCTGTACATAGAAATCAGTACAGAAAATTAAGGATATTACAAAACTAAATACATTTAGCTCCTTGTGAATTGACCTAGGCTAGCTCCAACTTACTATAGTGTAGCTTAAATTCCTTTGATAAATAAAATAAAGTTTATTAAAATGACGTCATTGCTAGGGAGCCTTACTTTTTAAGGTTCCCTAAGCAATCATTTGGGCCTCAAAAACATAAAAAGAATATAAAAAATATATATAGGCGTTTCAACTTTATGCAAATTTAGTACTCTGTCTCTACAAGTCGTGACCAATTGCTTGTCTAGTTGAGACTACACTACATTGTTGTTTGTTGGAGAGTCTCTGTGATCACTCGTCGCGACCATATTCACATTTAAACACGACCAAAAATCCTTGTCCATCAAGTTGTCCTCTCTGTGACTTTTAGTCGCGACCAGATTTACACTTGGTCGTGACCAAAAGTCCTTGTTTCACGAATTTACTCTCTGTGTTTTGTAGTCACGACCTAGAGGCATTTTTCATCACTACTTGAGTAGTTTATTCTGTCATTGTTTGCTCATTCGTAATTTCTAAAAATTTTGCATCATTAATTCTTTTAATATGATGCATGATTATGAAATGTAACTTGCATGACTAGAAGTTCTGAATTATATCCTTTAGACAAAGAAATAAATAGAATATTTAAGCAAATTAAGAGAGCTAATTAAAACCTTAAGCCAAATCGATATTGCATCTACTGTTGAACCTAGTTCCTCTAGTGAATCTGTTGCAGTTGAAACTAAATTTGCATTTGGTGATTTCTTATATAATCATTTTGTTATGGAGCATGTTAATAAGGGTGAAGATCAAAATCGTAATTAGAATATGAATCAAAATGAGCAAAATGAAGATAATAACATAAACAATAATAGAAGGGCACTTAGGAGCATTAGAGAACTCACATCTTCTAATAAAAACTTTGATCTTTTTCATACTTGTCCTGCTTTGGATGTTAATTTTGAGTTGAAATGTCCTTTGTCAAGTAACTTACCAAAATTTTATGGATTGGCAGGTGAAGATCCTTTTAAACACTTGAAGACTATGAATTAGGTGTGCTGATCTCTGAAACCTAAGTGCTGATATGGATGTTATATAGGGACAAGTATTCCATTTTACACTTAAAGGGAAGGCAAAATAATGGTTTTACATGTTACCACATCATGCACCTTATGCTTTGGACTCATGGAATAACTTGATAAATGCTTTCAAAGAGAGATATTTTCCTACTTCCAAGACTGTTACATTGAGAAAGGAGACTTTTGATACAAAACAGTTTGCTCAAGAGTCTTTTTATCAGTTTTGGGGAAGGTTTCAAGAGCTGCTAGTTAGATGTCCTCATTACCAAATTCTAAATGAACTTTTGGTGCAGTATTTCCACTCAGAATTACACACTTCAGACAAAACTAATTTGGATGTAGCTTATGGATGTTCTATTAATGATTTAACTCCTGATGAAGTATGGAACTTGATTGAGAAGATAGCTAATAATAACCAACAGTATAGAGGCTATGATGCTAGGCAAGTTCATGAAATTTTTGCAAGATCTTCTCAAGATTATAATAATTTGTCTTCTCAAGTGGCAGCTATGAATGCTCAGATCACAAAACTGGCTGCTCAATTGAACAATGTACATGTTTAAAATTCACAATCTCAAGCTCTAGTTGCTTCTAGTTATCAGCTTTATTCTTCTCCCATGTATACCAGTGATAAGTGTCTTACACATTATGAAGATGTCTCTGTTAGACTCTAATATTTTGATGATGACAATTAATTGCCAAGTACATTCATGTTAGAGTGTGATTTGTATAGTTATGGGATCATATTCTATGGCATCAATGAGTTGTTGATCGCTTAAATGCATTTGGCCTAAACTCCTCATTCAAAGATTAGCTAGGAAGGTTCAAAGCTATCTCCATAGCAACATTTCATATATTGTTAGGAAACTTACCATTTGCATTTCTTTGTTCTGTCATAAAAACCGGAAAGCCATAAACATTAGTTTTTAGGATTTAAAATCAGGTGCTTCATCAATATTTCTTCTCTCAATTCACTAAGTTAAATTGTTAATTTGTAGCTTAAAGAATTGCTAGGAAACTAAATACATTTGGCTCCTTGTGAATCGACCTAGGCTAACTCCAACTTACTATAGTTTAGCTTAGTTTCTTTTGATAAATAGAATGACGTTTATCACTTTGGCTGGTGCATATCACTTGATTATTGAGCTCTTTGAGTGGCCAGTCACATAAGTAAATAAATTGCCTATGGGTTTAGCTGGCGGGGATAAGAGGGTTTGATTGGCTTGATGGGAGAAATTGGGGGCTGATTATGTTATGATTACTTTGATAATCTTATATATTGTATTTTGTTATTGTCTACTGGACATCTCACGAGTACATATTAGTATGCATGATAGTAGGATTGATGGTTATTGAGGCTTTTGTTCCCCCGGTGGTTATTAACATTTTCAGGTGATATTTCTTGTGCCTGTTTAAGCAGGAAGGCTCTGGAGGCATAGATAGCCATTGAACTTTGTAATGCCTCCTCTTTTGATATGTGTTGAATGTTAAAATGGAAGTTTCCCTCAAGAAGGTAGTGAATTGGGTAACAATAAAAATTTAAAAACTTAGAAATTATAAACTCAATAAGTTAGAGTTGAGAAATATATCATCGAGCTTGGAAGCGATAAAGAAAGTGAATGCACAGAGAGTTTATACTGGTTCAATCTAACCACTTAGCCTACATCTAATTTAAAGATGGTAAAACGGGCTCAGCCCATTTTACAACAAAAAGGCGAAATGCCAGTCCATTTTAGGGCGAGCTGGCCTGTTTTTAAATAGGCCAGGCCGCCTTTTTTTTAATTATTAATATTATTATTTATTTTACTTAAATATTATTTTGAATACTCTCATTATCGAATACTAGTAAAGATGGTTACGTATTTGTTGATATATGTTGATATATTATAATTGATTAATATTATGTTATTGTTTATTTAGATGTATAGTTATAAAATTTGAGATTTTCTATAAAAATAGAAATTTTTAAGAGTATAACATTAACAATTTTTTTATTATGCTAATATTGTTGGAAATTGTGCCGTAGGGGCCAATCATTGTATTATGAACATTGTTGATTTATGAATTTTTTAATTATATTATCATATTATTTGCATGTTTACTGTCATGACCATCCTTGGATAACTCATGATCTTATCCTAAATGTCCCTGGTCGGTCATCTATGCGGGAGAAGAGATGAAATAAGATTAGTATGACTTTGAAGATGTATAAAGATATAAATCAAAGTCATAGGCACATGTAAAAGTACAAGGTGTTAGACCGACCTGCTATGAGAGAGCTACATAGGTTAAGTCATAAGCTTCTCTCATATATAAATCATGTCGCTATGCCCTTTGACCTGAGATCATTATAGATTTCTACATGATAAACGCTCAGGTTTGACCTAGTCAAAAGTCACTTTTGACCGAGTGATCATAAAGACTATGTTTGGGCTTAGTGGTTGTTCATGTAGAGGAATGTGAATGGTCAAGATGGAATTTGTCCTTCACATTCGTAGAGAGATATTACTGGGCCCCTCGATGAGTGAGTTTGAGAAATGTATGGCCATACTGTAATGGAAAGGTAGTTCCATTTCAATAGTCAGACTACTCAGGGATCGAGAATGTAACCGTCAGGAACAGGAGGATGACGTTCTCCATGCCTCATCCATGACCAAAATGTCGTGTGATAAAAGGGACGTGATATGGTTGTATGAAAGGTTATATCGTTCATCGATCCTCACATGATTTGGGTAGTCGTGATGTCTTGCTAGAGACCGCTTACGACTTGTGGGTCAGTATAGTAACTGGCTTACTGTCAACTTCATATGGGCCTATAGGGTCGAACACAAAATAGCCCAACACGAGCTATGATGTCCAGATTCATTGAATCTAAGACATGTCCAGATTCAATGAATAATCTAGGGTGGATGTGTATATATATATTTATATATATATATATATAAATTCGTATATATATTATATATAATATAAGAGATATTTGCAAGATTTAATTTATAAGGATAAATTAAATCTCTATCACTTTTGAATTTGAAATTTAAATTGATATGATATCTCAAATTTGATTTATGAGAATAAATCAAATATAATTATGTCTTATCTTTATTTTAAATTAAATGAATAGGTGAATTAAATCTGTGGGACGAATTTAATGTAAACTATATTTATTTAATTAGTTTCTTATCAAATTATGCAATATATATGATATTGTATTCAGAATTAATATAAGATTAATTCTGAAATTTAACTCAGTCAGAACACCGATAACATCTTATATATTTGACATTAGGGGCTAGGGTTTTTGACGAGTGATAAGGAGGGTGCAAAAGGTTTGCAGATAAAAAACGGCCAAAATAGAGACGGTGAGGACGGATTCTCGAGAAAGCCCTAGAGGGACAAGAAGCGCTAGCACATCGTTCGTGGTTGGAACGCTGTTCGTGTGGATACCGGTAGAGGAAGCCCATTTGATTCGTTGACTTCTCGCGATTGAAAAGAGACCACCAGTGGCAACGAGTAGATACTGAGGTCACGACCATATAGGCATCCTGAAAGTCGGAAGATCGAAAAGAGACTACCAGTCATGACTAGAAGCTGAGGACGTCGGGACTGACAACTCTAGAGACTTCTCATCCAGACGAGAAGCTGAGGACGTCGCGACTGACAACTCCAGAGATGACAAGTCACAACAAGTGGATATTGAGGTCACGACCATAATTTGAATACCGAAGGTAACACTTCTTACTCCTTGACTTAACACACTCGGTAGATCCAGACAGGGAATAGAAAAAATTTTAAAGTTAATTTTTGCTGCTTGTCTTCTAATTCTCTTCAAATATAACATCAAAAATTTTTTATTAGTATTTTAAAAGTTTAGAAATAATTTTTAAAAATGTTAAAAAAAGTAAAAAAAAATATGGCACCACCAAAGCAGGGCATGATGCTAGCCCGTTTTGGGCGGGCGGGCCCGCTTTCCCAACTCTAATCCAATTCTCATAGAGCTCCTCTAAGTTACCACTATAATCCAAGATTCACAAGGCTTTTAATGCCTCAATACATCAACAAGAGAAATCCTCTCTCACTTTCCCTTCTTGTAAAGTTACAATTAACTAACTTAAGAGACCCACTCTTTTGAGTATCTCAGATGGAAGATAAAAAGATTTCTAAGTTTCTCTGTAAAATAGAATGATAGTGTTAAACACTGAAGATCAAAGATACTATGCTCAGAATATGAAAAATAGAGTAGAACAGAGTATATATTGAATGAGAGTAAATGCAAGGTTGGTCGATAATCAATGCTTAGTAATTCATTTTGTTGCATTTAATCTGGCATTCTTTTATAGTTGAGTCTAAAAATTAGTTCATTGAGTAGCTGTTAGACTCTTGAAGTATCCGTTGAGAAATTGAGTTTTTAAAGGTCATAACGATTGGATCTATTTATGTTGATTATGACAAAAATCGCTTTTTTGAAGAATTATGTGTTGGAAATTGTGCCATAGGGGCCAATCATTGTATCATGTTATCATATTATTTGCATGTTTACTATGATGACAATCCTTGGATAACTCGTGATCTTATCCTAAATGTCCCTGGTCGGTCATCTATGTGGGAGCAGAGATGAAATAAGACCAGTATGACTTTGAAGATATATAGAGATATAAATTAAAGTCATAAGCACATGTAAGAGTACAGGGTGTTGGACCGACCCGCTATGAGAGAGCTGCATGGGTCAAGTCATAAGCTTCTCTCATATACAAGCCATGTCACTATGCCCTTTGACCTGAGATCATCATGGATTCCTACATGACAAACGCTCAGCTTTGACCTAGTCAAAAGTCACTTTTGACCGAGTGATCATAAAGGCTATGCTCGGGCTTAGTGGTTTTTCATGCGGAGGAATGTGAATGGTCAAGATGGAATTTGTCCCTCACATTCGTAGAGAGATATTACTGGGCCCCTCGATGAGTGAGTCTGAGAAATGTATGGCCATACTGGAATGGAAGGGTAGTTCCATTTCTATATTCAGACTACTCAGGGATCGAGAAAGTAACGGTCAGGAACAGGAGGATGACGTTCTCCATGCCTCATCCTTGACCGAAATATCATGTGACAAAAGGGACGTGATATGGTTGTATGAAAGGTTACATCGTTTATCGATCCTCATATGTTTTGGGTAGTCGTAATGCCTTGCTAGAGACCGCTTATGACTTGTGGGTCAGTATAGTAACTGGGCCACTGCCAACTTCATATGGGCCTACAGGGTCGCACACAAAACAGCCCAATGCGAGCTATGATGTCCAGATTCATTGAATCTAAGAGATGTCTAGATTCAATGAATAATCTAGGGTGGATATATATTTTATATATATATATATAAATTAGTTTATATATATATTATATATATAATATAAGAGATATTTGTAAGATTTAATTTATAAGGATAAATTAAATCTCTATCATTTTTGAATTTGAATTTAAATGGATATGATCTATTTGAATTTGAAATTCAAATTGATAAGATATCTCAAATTTGATTTATAAGAATAAATCAAATATAATTCCGTCTTATCTTTATTTTAAATTAAATAAATAGGTGAATTAAATCTGTGGGACGGATTTAATATAAACCATATTTATTTAATTAGTTTCTTATTAAATTATGCAATATATGATATTGTATTAATTTTAGAATTAATATAAGATTAATTCTGAAGCCCGGCCCTATTAGAAGCCCGATAGCTTCCTATATATTTGACATTAGGAGCTAGGGTTCTACAGAAAAATAGATCTCTACACACACATTCAGACGTGAGAAGAGGGGGTAGGGAGAGTGCAAAAGGTTTGCACATAAGAAACTGCCGAGATAGAGATGGTGAGGACGGAATCTCTAGAAAGCCCTAGAGGGACAAGAGGCGCTAGCACGTCGTTCGCGATTGGAACGCTGTTCGTGTGGATACCGGTAGAGGAAGCCGATCTGAGCTGTCGACTTCTACGATACGACCATACACGAAGCAAGGTCGCGACCAGAACACGCTGAGGTCGCGACCATACGGGCATCTGAACGTCAGAAATCCGAAAAGAAGAGGCAGGTCGCGACTTGAAGCTGACGAGGTCGCGACCACAAACTCCAGAGACGTCAGGTCGCGACGAGAAGCAGAGGAGGTCGCGACTAAAATGTTCCAGAGGCGAAGAGTCGCGACTAGTGGACACTGAGGTCGCGACCAAAGCTTGAAACCGAAGGTAACACTTCTTTCTCCTTGACTTAAACACATTCGGTAGATCCTGGCTGGGAATGGAAAAATTTTTAAAGTTAATTTCCGCTGCGTGTCTTCCAATTCCCTTCATTATGTAATTAATCCTCATTTTGCCTACAAATAATCTTATAATGCATTGTATAACTAATATAACAAGTGTTTAAGCAAAGACAAATTAGTTCATAAAACTTTGGATTAAATTCCTGAAACAAAGATAGAAGATCAATTTTATATCTAATGAAGAACAATATGATTTATCAAAGTGTTTATAGAAGAGTAGCTTTATCAATAAATTCATCAATAAATGACTACTCTAAAACAAAATAACTCTTATCAAATAGTACTTCAAAAACTAGCCTTATCGAAGTATCCTTCAAAAAATAAACGTTAAGATATAAAGGCTTGGACTCAAGTTTATCAAATAGAGGTCTTTTCAAAGTGTTTTTTTTTATAAAAGTCTTTTCTTTTCTTTCCAAAACAAAGAACTATTTGAAACAAAATATGTAATCTTATCAAAGTGTTTATTGATAAATAACCTTTTCAAAAAGCTTATCGATAAACTTTTGAATTCATAATCTTTTTGATAGACTATGTCCTTTGAAATCTGCTTTGATGAGAATAGAGCTTGACTTCATTTGAATTCAGAATACATTATCAATGCTTTGAAGACAAGATATCCAAACTTTCATCAATTTTCTACAAAGTTTTTCAAAACTTCATTGATTCAAATAAAGATTTTCACAGATTCAAATATCACTTAACTAGTTTATTTATCGAAGTGTTTATCGATAAACTACCTTATTGATCAATGCTTCAATAAATGCTATTCAGAAATTGATTTCACAAAATGAATTTTGTTCGCATTTATCGAAGGGCTTCTCGATAAACACTCTTATCAATAAATACTTCGATAAATGCCATTTAGAAACTGATTTCACAAATAGAATTTTGTTCTCATTTATTGAAGAGTTTATCGATAAATGCTATTTAGAAACTGATTTCACAAATAGAATTTTATTCCCATTTATTAAAAGGCTTATCAATAAACACCCTTATCAATAAATATTTTGATAAATGTCATTTAGAAACTGATTTTACAAATTGAATTTTGTTCTTATTTATCAATGGGCTTATAGATAAACACCCTTATCAAAAAATAAGTTATGCAAACATAGAATCAAAGTTTCAACTATTTATCATTATCAAAACATGAAGTCTAACATTGAATATTTTGTATATTGCCACATTTAGGACTTGTGTAGCCATATTTGGATTACTATGATGCATGCATGTGAATTGATTATTTTGGGGATATGTGCTAGTAATGGGCCTGAGGCCAAAGGTTGTTGCATGTGACTTTATGTGGATCCATATATGAATCATGGATAATTTGAGGAGTATTATTCAGGATTTCTATTGTGGTTGAGCTTATGTTGTCTTCTTGGGCTTGTAAGCTCAAAGGCCATTGTTAAGATAATTGAGTTAACATTTGTGTTATTATTGTGAAAGGCAGGGAAATCTCTTTTATAACCATATTAGTGGGTTGAATTATTTCTAATAGAGTTTTGCATGAAAATACTTTTAGTGAAGTCTTTTTATATCCATGATAGTTATAACATTCATATTCTTAACACCAATAATTAACAACTAAACAAAATTAAGAACTCTACTATGATAGAAAGGGAAGAAAACTTGTTTGAAATGCTACCATAATATAAAAGAAACTAAATAAGTTGAAAAGGGTTAACCATAATAGAAAAATAGTTTAGTTAACCATCAGAGTTACTGCCCTATAGTTAAAAAGAACCAAATCACCTCCTAAAGACTAACCATAATAGAAAAGAACAAAGGTACGTCAACTAGTACTATCATAGTTAGAAAAGAAACATAATAATATATTCTCAATTCCAAACAAATCCTATCCATGGTAGAAAAGAACAAGTTAGGAAATGCAAATGCTACTATGGATATAAAAGCTTCTCACAGAACATATATAACATCTAATCATCACAACACATTAGGATTTAAGGCATAATAAACAAAAAGGCTTGAAGCCTAACCCACAAATCCACTACAATCACAGCAGGCATTAGGTCCCAGGGCATAGAGATTATTATGGGTATTAAACCCACCCACAAGTTCACTACAATGGCACACATTGGAACTCAGGGTACAAACATCATTAATGGCACAACACCTAGCCACTAGTCCACTACAACGATGCTCTAATTACAAACAACATAATATAAACATTGAATAATACCATAACATAATCATTAATCAAAGTGTGGATCTTTAACAAGTCACATGCATAATCCTATGGCCTTCTACCATCTAACAACACTGGTCCCAACGATTGTAGTGGATTTATGGATTAGGCTCAAAGCCTAACCCACAAATCCACTACAATCACTGCAGGCATTAGGTCCCAGGGCATAGAGATTATTATGGGTATTAAACTCACCCACAAGTCCACTACAATAGCACACATTGGAACCTAGGGCACAAATGTCATTAAGGGCACAACACCTACCCAATAGTCCACTGCAACGATTCTCTAATCACAAACAACTCAATATAAACATTGAATAATACCATAACATAATCATTAATCAAAGTGTGGATCTACAACAAGTCACATGCATAATCATATGGCCTCTTGCCATCTAACAACACTGGTCCCAATAAAGTATTCCATGATACAAACACAATCTAAAATAACAGTAACAAATGTAAGTATTGGCCCCTAAATGAAAATATATAGCAGTACATTATACCACACAAAAAACAAAGGTATACACTAGGCTAACAATGCCTAGGCTTCAGGCTTCTTCCTTTTTTTGTCCCTAAAACCTAAGGTTCTCGCCTAAAAATAATGAATAACCACGGGGTGAGACATACATCCTCAGCAACCAATAGTTAATTTAAGATATATGCAAGAACATATTATAAGCTAGTGAAACAATGCCATAATAGTAAAACCCCAATGTAAATAAACAATATATCATAACAAAACAATATCAACCCACCATCCTTACTCCTCCTTATCACTTCGTGATATGGTCCAAGGCTCGTTGTGTCGTTTGACCTGGCCAAGGTCTTACAAAACACATTAAGCTAACTGGTCCCCTCTCTTACTTCTCGCTTGGGTCTAGGTTCAAAAGGTGCCTGGCTCTCCGCCTAGGTATGAGTTGGCCCTTGCCTAGGAATAGGGCTAAATAAGTTCCAACCACTATGATTGGTAGTATAGGTTATTGAAGACTTCCAAACATAAAATACCCCCTTAATCACCATAATAGCTCCACCACAGCCCAGTACAAGTAACCCCAAAGAATAAACAAGTAAAGTCCAAACACAATAGTACACTCTAACAATTCTATCGCAATAATATATCATACATAATTAATGTACTAGTTGAACATATTTTCCGCTTCACTAAACTTTCATAAACATATATAATTCGTTCACAAACACCCCTCAAAACATAGACTTGACGTATTAACATATACAAAATTCTCATAATCTAATACAAGCATATCAAATTCAAGACCTTACCACCATGACATCACTAGCATGACCTCCCTTGGTACACCTAACCCTTCCTCTTTTTGGGTGCCATTCTTGTGTCCTTGTGGGTCCCACCATGTGCAACACCTAATTCTTACTTTATTCTCTTTTTCTTTCTTTTCAAAAATCCATAAATTATTTATTATTTGGACTTGGGCTCCAAGAAACTTTTGGGCCTTATTGGGATGGCCTAGGACGAAATGTTGGGCCTCTTGTAGGTCTAATAGCTAACTGGCCCAAATCCCAATGTACTTTCCTCATACCGATATCCGTAAATTATCCTGATCTTAGAATAAATGCTAAACACCTCCTTTAATTGTTTTAACATTTTTAGAAATTCATTCTAATATAAAATGAATTCTCTACAAAGTTTCATAATTTTCTGAGACCCAGAAGTCCTGTTAAAAATTACATATATTTCCTTTAACCCTTTATCGGTGTCCTTTTTCACCGTAAATTTCATAATTAATTCTACAAGACTCCTTTTTGACTTCTGTCAACTCCATAAATTCTCATATTAATTATAATAATTTACTATCAAATTTTCTCTTATATCCATCCATTGTGTGAAATGACCAAAATGCCCTCCATTTACTTCTAGTTTCTTAAGGCATCACAGTGGCATTTTCGTAATTTTGCACTTTGGCTCTTAGACTTTCTTCCTCTTCCAATTAATCATTTTCTTTACATAAATATGGCCACATCTTTTCCTAAACATCTCATATATTTTATTCAATCTGTACATACAACTTAGTACAGAAATTAGGGATGTTACATTTCTCTCCCCCTTAAAATAAATTTCGTCTTCGAAATTTACTTAGTACCTTAGTCAACAATCTTAAATATACATCCTCTTTAAATCTCTTTCTGCTTTATGACTAAGAATCGGGGTATCCATCTCTTACCTTTTATCTTATTATCTAGCGGAGTACTTTCAATATCCGCTTCATGTCCTTGCTGTCATTACTCTTTTTGTATGAATCAACTTAATTGGAGTTTATTTCTACTTCATCACGGCACTTGATCTTGTGCTATGCATCCATTTGCTTATGGACAACTCCTTGTACTAAACTTGAGAGTAGTGTCCATTTCTTTCATATTAAACTCTCTCGAATATTATTGTATTCGGGAGTTTCACTCACTCACTCATCATACTTTCTAACACTTATCCCTTATTACTTCTCTTAGCATCTCATAGAATTCTTTAACATCCGCAAAGCTTCATCCTCTTTTCGTATAGAAACTCTTATAACTCTATTGTTGCTCTTATCATCTTTAATGATTCAACATCATACAGAGAGAAGACTTATGCAGTTATTCTTTTCTTTACTTTACTGCTAAGTAGGAGCATATACTCTAACATGCATAATGCATGGCCAATATCTTGTAGGACTGTATACTTGCTCCTAAATGCAAAGCTCTAACATTCTCTTATGACTTTATCAGCCTCTCAGGAGAGTATTGCTCTTTTGCTTCTCGTTCTCCTGAACAAAGTCGTAATTTAAATCTTTCATTTCAAATCCACTCTTATTTAGACTTGGCAGAAGGGTTTTAATCCTTTAATGTTCATAACCTTTCTAACTTTTCATAACTTTGTTTATCATTCATCATATATATGCCAAACTTCTATGGCATTTACACTCTTTCATATCTTACCCCTTAACATCTTGGTGTATCTCTAGGGTCTATCTTACTTTAACTTTTCACTTTTCTTACATTGTCCATCTATACCAACTTCTGTGACAACTGGACCCTTTTTCATTACTCTTTCTTAGACTACTCTTGCCTTAACATCTTTCTGGATGAAGGCTACCTTACTCTTCTAAGCCTTAGCATTCTCTATCTCATATAACTACTGGGTTCTATCTTTACTTTAGACCTTCTTCTCTAGGTCTCTCTAGCCTTTTAATCTTTTTATCCTCATCTGGAGGATTTATCTGCTCATACTTTTCTGTTCTCAAAACATATGGGGTTCTCTTCTTTGTTCCTCAGGCATACTTCTATAAAACTTTTGAATATCAGCACTCAGACTTTAACTTGGACTCCGTCTTTGTTTAAAGAAAACTAAGTTCAGTCTGTATAATATAGGCTATCTAAGGAAAATCATTATAAATAATTTTTCTGGATGAGTTTATCAACTAGTGAAGCTTCCTTACCTTAACTTCGTCTTTGGCATTCATCTTCCCAAAGAGATACTACATTGTACTCATATCTCATGGCTCATTACTTTCCTTAGGCTAGGTCTAACTGCGACCTCGGGATCTAACTGCGATCAACTGTCAGCCTCTTCAGAATCAACTGTGACTCTGGAACTGTTAGGATCTAACTGCGACCCTAGAGCCATGCTAGGATCTAACTGTGACCCTCTAGAATCTAACTGCGATTCTGTATATCTCCCGAAGATCTTAAACCAACAGACTAAGTTATAGGGTTCACCGCTTCTACTTGTTGATAACTCAATAAAAATTTAGAAATATTACGTTCAGTAGCCCATATTATTGCCCAAGACTTTACTTATTTCCTCTCTTACTCAGGAGTTCCTTCTCATCTTTCTCTTACTGTGGCTTACCATGCCTTGTGCAATCATGGTTTAACCACCTGCCATTACATTCCGCTGCTATGGCCTCATCATAACTTCTCATGTAAATCTGTGCTCTAACTGCGAGCCATTTGAACTATGCTCTAACTACGAGAAGACTACATCAGATCCAACTCTTATCTGAAGAGTGATCTATACTCATCTGAATCCAGTCTCTATCTCAGAGTCATCTGTTTCAAATCTAACTCTTTCTGTATACTATTCCTTTCAATAGCAATGGCTCTTAGTACTGCATTCACAAGCCTATAGAAAAACCTGAATCACCCCAATCATAAATCATATCATAACTTATCGTCCCATAAACTGAGACTATCTATCATCCTCAATATATTCCTTATTGCATATCATATGGTATGGGAGCAACATAATTTTCTCATAACTTCCTCACCATATATACTCTACCCTGCATATACTATGAAATAGGAGTATTCATCATGGCATACTCTAACATGCATGTCATTATATGACAACTGCAAGGAGATGCAACTATTCATCATCATAATTTGCTCAACCATCCATCAGACATTGTAATGAACTAAGTAAGCCTCAAAACATATTTCCTTTATCATATTGCCTATCATATCCTGATCATTCATCCTAAAACATCTATCTATTTCACTTAGGCTACCATGCTACCCTCTTATCAGGGTATAGACTTGACCCTTCTATCAAATAGGGGAGTTACTTTATCTTTAGAACCATGGCTATCTTTCTTTTTTCTAATCTTGCTTATAGCTACCGCTCTATTGAACTTCTGTGACTACCTGAGAAAACTTTTTCTTTATAACATGAAATCCAATCCGTAAATTAACTCTTTAATTATTCACTCTCTCTGTTCATATATATGAACTTGTCTAAACATTCATCAAAAGGGTTTCTCTTTCTCTATTTAACCTTTTGCCTCACGCTCATCTCTATTTAACTGAGAGGAATACTTTTCATAAACTTTACTCAAGGAATACTTCCCAGGTGAGCGGAATAGTCTCCATTTCTCTGGAGCAACTTTGGTATTTTTCTACTATCTCTCAACTCTTTCTGTGCGTATACATTAGTCTCAGTCTACTCTTGACCGGACTATGGTTCCTTCCTGGTCTTTTTCTTGATCCTGACCAACTTAGATCATATAAATCTCATTTATCATCTAGCACCATTACTTGTGTTCTCTAACAGCCCAGCACCCTTCCATATAGATATTGTCCGCTTTCCCCTTAGGCAGGCCCTAGGCCCACATGAGGTCACAGTTTCATTCTCCAGGCACATGAGGACTTTAACCCCTTAGGCACCCAAAACGCGTCCTCCGGGTATCAAAGTACACAGCGGAAGATATTATCCCGACATGAGGCCACTGCCCCTTAGGCCAGATTTTGTTCCCCAGCACTGCCTGCCTACCCCTTCGGGGCGCTTGGTGAGTACTGAAAACGCGTCCTTGGGGGAGAGGTATCTACACCCTTATAAGGCATGCTTCGTTCACCTGCCCAACCGATGTGGGACTAACATCCTGTTTCAGGAACTTTGACTTTCGAGAACTTGAAGCCATATGTTAGGCTCATTTCTTGCGCAAGCCTTATCCTAACTTTTGATTCTTTTGTTCATAAAAGACTAACTGAACAAAGTCTTTCCAAATGTAGATCTACTCTTGATAGTCACATAGAGGATCTACTTCTGAACATCATCTTAGACTAGCATGTATCTCTATTTCTCATACTGTTCAGCTTGCCTACATCATGTGCTAAATCTCTAACTGATAACCTTCAGTGAGGCTGGCATCTTTATCCTTCATCAGGTCCCTGCGTATCTTCATCGTGACCTGAGTATGAACTAGGCGCAACGCATCCATGAAATTTAGTTGTGACCATCTCATTCTACTTGTCATGACTGGATAGCTCTACATTCTTTAGTCACGACCTCGGGTCACCTTTCGTCATGGCCTAACTTCTCGAGGACTTCTAGCTGTGTTCCAAACTGTTTTACATCTGACCTGGATCTAACTTGCTTTAAACATTCCCTTATAATGTTCTTGTCTAGTCTTTACCCTAGTAATGGCCGATCCTTACACATCAGTTGTGAACCATTTGCCAAAAGCTCACTTAGCTTTACATGCCACGTAGGGTATATAGTAATATCTGGCTTATGGCCATCTCATATCATGCTACTAACATGAAAACTTAATCCAGGTCAATGCCCTCTATCACATCTCTATTTATCATCCTTGCTACGGCATTGAAGAACTACAGCTAAACTGACTGCTCTTGATTTCTACTTCCTTCCATCCCTTAACCTAAACTAAGTAGTTCACTTCCCACAGCCTTTCTTGAGACTAGTATAGTCACATTATCTATCTTTCATAAAGAAGCTAGGGTTGATTAGGGCTAGAAATATCCCTTTAATCTTTATCTATACCCTCGTATATTCCTAGACTGGGATAATAGGAAGGGATGTCACAGATTGTAATTGGTTCTTAGGCTACTCATATCAAACTTATCCTCAAACTCTAGTAGAGGAGGAATAATATCTGGCCTACCTATAATTCAGTATCAATTCTCAGCTTCCTCAGTCGTACTCTGTCCTCTCATCGGAGGAATAGAGCTTATATCAGGTTAAAGAGCACTCTATCAAACTCTCCTGTACATAATTACTAGACCCATCATTATCTAGTGCAGCATTATCTGATGCATACACAACATCTGACTGAATTTCTCATAATTTCCAGACTATAAATTTGAGTCTACAAAAATATGCATGGGTACTTTACTATAAACCTTCCTGATTGAGTCCCTTATGCTGTCATCTGAACTCTCTTCACTACCTGAAGAGTCAAAGTCTAGGTGTACCTTATCTTTATACAGCATTAAAGGTTGGGGGTCTCACTGATTAACTGATGTTTCAAGCTTAACTTTATGAATCCCTATGTCTACTACTCCAACATTTACTCTGTGTTTTGCGACCAAAAGTCTTCTCTCATCGTGACTTATGACTTAACTTGTCGCAACTTGGACATCTAGCATGCTCACTATAGTATCTGGTCACAACACAATACCTCAAGCTACTCTTATAGCTTCCTTAGTAGTGAATTGATCAGCTTCTATCTCTATCCATAGAGGAAACTGCTTCTTAAACATTATTCTGCTTAGTCCAGCCACATTATTTTAATAAACATGAGACCTCGGCTGTATCGGCTGACTAATATTAGCCCATCGTAATTATATCTTTTGTAAGACTGTAAAGCTCGGGGTACAGTCTCATTCATCTGGGTGTCACTGTTTTCTATCTAAACCTTTCCAAGTAGTGAACACCATCCCTATATCATACTCTAGGGAGAGAACCATTCAAATTTCTTATTTGTCTAAGGGATCAGTCTAACTAAACCAGAGCATCACTGAGCCAGAACCTTCTGTTCTGTGCCAGAATCTTATGCTCTGAGCCAGAACCCTTTGTTCTGTGCTAACTTTATTTTGTACTAACGCTAGAAATCATCTGTTCAGAGCATTTCCTAAGCCAGAATCCTTTGCTCTGATACCAAAATGAAACATCCTTCCTTAGACCCTTTAGAGTACACTTACGGAAGCAATCTTAACTTTATTAATTCTCTCCTGCCGATAATCCTGGCAGAAAATAACTGTACTGATTCGGTAATTCCCCATGAGAACTACCATTCTACGTAAGTACCCAGGAAAGACTAGATGAACCGGCTAGGTCCACTCACTTCCAGCCTCCTTAGACAGCACCTACGTACACAGTACTTTGTATAGTCTACCAGCACAACGGCATTTTCTAGAAAATATCTTTGAATCTTAACCTTAACCTTAACCTCAAAAACATGAATTTTCCATTAATTGTTCCAGCACACATAACCAATCTCTTTGGCCTTTCATACATTCATATACATTATGGGGTTATGCCATAATTATTTGATACATTTATTTCATCATATACTATTATACCTTTTCATCATGAACATTGTTGCTCTAACTTGTCATATAACAACATTACATGCAACAATTCGCACATTTATTACATAATATTCAAATCTTCCAATTCCCAACCTCTCTTCATGCCTCTTTATCTTCTTTACTCATTCGTAACCTGTGGGTTTGGGATTACATGGATGGGGTGAGATTTCTGGGGAAATCTCAGTAGCAAACGGTACTAAACAATGCATGCATTAAAGTAAATACTTGTGCTTGCTTGTGAAAGTGTAAACATTGTGTAATGTGCATGCTTCCATGTAACATATGAAATACAATTGGCCAAGGTAATCATAGAAACAGAGCTTCAATCATATACACATATGCACACAATTTAACAAAGTCATAGGACAATCAAGCATAACATTCAATACATACAAGTTTAGGGTAAGTTTACTACCTTATTGCTTTACTTCTTTCCACTTTAACTTTGCTTCTTCCTTCTTACTTTTCCTTGCTATGTGGCTGCCCTCTTTTGAGCACACCAAGCAAATCCTAACATCACATTACCATCCAACCATTACAATCTAACTTCTCTTGAACACTAAGCTTACTTTAAGTAACATAACATCCTTTAATCTTTACCAATTGACTTGACCTTTGAATCAATTGATGTCTTGACCTTACCCTACACAATTTGGCCTTTTGCATCCATTTATGAACTCAAAACAACCAAATTCCAACAACTATGCACTGTTCCGGACAGATTTGAAAAACATGCATAATTCTTTCAAAAATTCTCATTTTGATTCCAATGCTTCCCATACTTGTTCCTCCACTTTCCCCCACACAAAATCTCATTTTAAGACCATTGGAAGTATCAAATCATGAAATTCAAATCACTGTTCATGCGAGTGAACAGTACCGAGAGGAATTTTCAACATTACAACCTTTAATTCCAATGGTTTCCAAGGTTCAAGACCTTTCCAATCCTACACAAAATTATCATATAAACTCAATGGAAGCATTAAATCATTGAAATTCCATCTCTTTCTATCATGAACAGTGCATGAACAGTGTAAACCGAAATGTTCTTCCATGGTAAAGTCAAGAACATCAACTTAATCCAACAACCAACCATGCAACTAGCTTGTTTAAGCTTGTCTAAACTATCTATGACATAAAACTCATGTTCCTCTCACATATACATAGAAATTCCAGCAGCATTTCCCCAATATTTAAGCCTCAAAAATCACTTAAACTCAAGCACAAACCATAAGAACAAAAGGTAGAAGCAAGGAGACAACTTACCTTACTTGCTCCTTCAAGACCCTTGCTTCTTCCTTGCTTTCTTCCACTTTGTTTCTCTAGAACTCACTTCTCTTTATAAAGGAGCTCTTGGGTGTGAAGAATGAATGGAAAGGGGGGTATTTATAGCAAAAGTCATGTGCCATTTGAAGGCTAAGATCACTTTGGAAACTATTTGATCTAATGGTTAAAGGTTTGATCTTGGAATGTCTTTTCACTTTTCACTCAAGACCTTACCACCATGACATCACTAGCATGGCCTCCCTTGGTACACCTAACCCTTCCTCTTTTTGGGTGCCATTCTTGTGTCCTTGTGGGTCCCACCATGTGCAACACCTAATTCTTACTTTATTCTCTTTTTCTTTCTTTTCAAAAATCCATAAATTATTTATTATTTGGACTTGGGCTCCAAGATAACTTTTGGGCCTTATTGGGATGGCCTAGGATGAAATGTTGGGCCTCTTTTAGGTCCAATAGCTAACTGGCCCAAATCCCAATGTACTTTCCTCATACCGATATCCGTAAATTATCCTGATCTTAGAATAAATGCTAAACACCTCCTTTAATTGTTCTAACATTTTTAGAAATTCATTCTAATATAAAATGAATTCTCTACAAAGTTTCATAATTTTTTGAGACCTAGAAGTCCTGTTAAAAATTACATATATTTCCTTTAACCCTTTATCGGTGTCCTTTTTCACCGTAAATTTCATAATTAATTCTACAAGACTCCTTTTTGACTTCTGTCAACTCCATAAATTCTCATATTAATTATAATAATTTACTATCAAATTTCCTCTTATATCCATCCATTGTGTGAAATGACCAAAATGCCCTCCATTTACTTCTAGTTTCTTAAGGCATCACAGTGGCATTTTCGTAATTTTGCATTTTGGCTCTTAGACTTTCTTCCTCTTCCAATTAATCATTTTCTTTACATAAATATGGCCACATCTTTTCCTAAAATCTCATATATTTTATTCAATCTGTACATACAACTTAGTACAGAAATTAGGGATATTACAATTGTATTGAGTTATCTTAAGAATAAACCTATTATTATATTATACTGAGTTTGATATCAGCCTAAATTTTGGTATAGTTGAAAATGATGCCATCTAGGTTACTCAAAACTCAACAAATTAATACATCAATTTTACCTTGTTTAATTAGCTACGCATTTAGCAATTAGTACTTTAAAGGAAATTGAAAATGCGTATATTTCAAGAAAAAATATTAATCAAGAAGTCTAATTTATCCAATAAATTGATAATACAATAAATTACTAAGTACCGTTGGCATACTAACTTACTGTCTAATTTATTAGATTTAAGATAATATATATGTTATCTTCAAATATATAGTACAGGATCAAAGCTTTTTATGGCAGTTTTTATTATAACCTGCCGTTACATATACTTGTAATGGCAGTTGTAATAAAATCGTCATATAAAGTCTTCATATCTGTTAATAAAAACTGTCATAAAAAGCCACAAAAATTTACTAAACCTAATCCATGGTAGCTTCATATTTACTTTTCACACAGCTGCTTGTGGTCCTGTTCTCCGCCCCACCACTATGGACTTGGACGGAAGGCATTTTCTGTCATTTTCTAACTGATTTCGGTGACTCCATCGTTGTTGTCATCGTCGTTCACTATCTCCGTCGATATTAACTCCCTTCATCATTGTTGTCATCGTCGTTCACTATCTCCGTCGATATTAACTCCCTCCATCATTGTTGTCATCTTTAAAGCTATAAGTCTCCATTTAACTTCATTATTTTGCGGTCTATTTTTTATTAGGATTAAAGCCAAAAGAGACTAAAAAAGTTAATAAAATATTTAAATATCACACTATGGGTATATAGGCAAGTGATTCACTGAAGTGGGTTATAGAGTTTTGGGTGTTTTGTTGCTAAAAAACTAAATAAGTTTTGTTCGTATATATGTTTGCGTATGTTATGAACTGTTGGGTGTTTTGTTGCTAAAAAACCAAATGAACTATTTTGTTGCTAAAAATCGAATGGACTATTGTGTAATGAACTGTTGGGTGTTTTGTTGTTGAAAAACTGAATGAGTTTTAGATGTTTTGTTGTTGAAAAACTGAATGAACCATTGTCTTTGGGATAGTTTGACAGTACGATGAGATGAAGTTAAAATGATGGTTTGATAAAAGACGAATGTATGTTTGTGTATGTTATTGGGCCATTGAGATTTAAAGAGTAGAGTATAGTGTGTTGTTTTGAGATTCTTAATTTCTAAACAAGTGGCTCAATAGAGTTATAATTTGGGAGATTAGTTCACTATTTTGGCTAGTTAGTTGTATCATATTCTTAACTTTATTTTTTTTAACAGAGCATGGATGGTTTAAGTTCAACAGGTTCAAGTTCAGGTTCTAGTCAATTTAGGAAGAAAAGAGGAAGAAGCCCAACCTGTATGAAACGGGTCTCTAGGACAGATGAGGGGTCAAATCCCATGAGGTTGCCGGTTGAGTTTGATGCTGACATGAAGGTAACTGGTCAAAATAGGCTAGCGTTGAACAGCCATGTCATCCACATAGTACATGCTAAGATTAGCATAGCGTTGCCCAACTGGAAGTCGGTCGACCAGAAAAACAAGAATATGATTTGGGAGGATATTTTGGTATATTTCTAATTCTATGTTCCACCTATCTACTTTAGTTATTCATAATTTTTGTGTTAGAATCCATACTTAATAATGTTTTGATGATGTCAAAAGTAACTCAAAATAATCAGAGTTATTTCTGTACTTAAATGATGTCAAAGTAACTCAAAATAACCAAAATAATCCAATTTGGTACTTGAAATCTTTTCCTTGAACTTTCCACTATTTGAAATTTAATCCCTGGACTTTCACTATTTACAATTTAGTCCCTGAACTTCAACTATTTGTAGTTTAGTCCCTCTGGCTTTATAACTTTATACATTTTCTCTTTCTTTGACCTAAACCTTATCTAATCATTATCTTTTCTTCCGATTATAATCTCAATCCCTTCATAACCTCTTTTCTCTATCAGTCTTATAGAGATGGGAAAAATTTAGGATGATACATTTTTACCCCCTTAAAAATAAATTTCATCCTCAAAATTTAATTAGCACCTTAGACAAATATCTTTGTATATGTCTTCCTTTTATATCTTCGTCTGTTTAATGACTAGGGCTCAGGGTATCTTTAGGAATCGTATCTTCTATCTTGGCATATGATAGAGTACTCTCAACATTTGCGAAGCTTCCTATATTTCTCGTGCTGCCATGCTCCTTTTTTCCTTTTGTCAACTCAATCAGAGTAGAAGTCTATTTCTTTCTATTTTCATCTGCCATCTATCTATCTGCTTATGTTTATGGACAACTCAATGTATTGAACCTGTGAGTAGTGTCAATTTCTTTCATATTGAACTCTCTAAAACTTTACTATTCTTTAGGTTTTGATTAACTACTTGTAATACTTTTCTATCTATCTATCTCTTTCTTTCTCTCTTCACATTTCCTCTTCTTGAAACTGATATAAGGAAATACTTTTCATCTCACTATCTATTTCTTTCTTTCTCTTTCTTTCTATACAGTTCCTCTGTTTGGAACTGATACAAGGAATACTAGTATCGCTTATTTTCTTTCTACTGAACACTTATGCTATTTGTTGGAAATTGTGCCCTAGGGGCCAATCATTGCATTATGAACATTGTTGATTTATGAATTTCTTAATTATGTTATCACATTATTTGCATGTTTACTGTGATGACTATCCTTGGATAACTCATGATCTTATCCTAAATGTCCCTGGTCGGTCATCTATGCGGGAGCAGAGATGAAATAAGACCAGTATGACTTTGAAGATATATAGAGATATAAATCAAAGTCATAGGCACATGTAAGAGTACAGGGTATTGGACCGACCCGCTATGAGAGAGCTGCATGGGTTAAGTCATAAGCTTATCTCATATACAAACCATGTCACTATGCCCTTTGACCTGAGATCATCATGGATTCCTATGTGATAAACTCTCAGCTTTGACCTAGTCAAAAGTCACTTTTCACCCAGTGATCATAAAGGCTATGTTCAGGCTTAGTCATTTTTCATGCGGAGGAATTGAATGGTCAAGATAGAATTTGTCCCTCACATTCGTAGAGAGATATTACTGGGCCCTCGATGAGTGAGTCTGAGAAATATATGGCTATACTGTAATGGAAAGGTAGTTCCATTTCTATAGTCAGACTACTCAGGGATCAAGAAAGTAACGGTCAGGAACAAGAGGATGACATTCTCCATGCCTCATCCATGACCGAAATATTGTGTGAAAAAAGAGACGTGATATGGTTGTATGAAAGGTAATATCATTCATCGATCCTCATATGATTTGGGTAGTCATAATGTCTTGCTAGAGACCGCTTACGACTTGTGGATCAGTATAGTAACTGGCCCACTGCCAACTTCATATGGGCCTACAGGGTCGCACACAAAATAGCCCAACTTGAGCTGTGATGTCAGGTTCATTGAATCTAAGACATGTCTTGATTCAATGAATAATCTAGGGTGAATTTATATATTTTATATATATAAATTTGTATTTATATATTATATATAATATAAGAGATATTTGCAAGATTTAATTTATAAGGATAAATTAAATCTCTATCACTTTTGAATTTGAATTTAAATTGATATGATCTATTTGAATTTAAAATTTAAATTGATAAGATATCTCAAATTTGATTTATGAGAATAAATCAAATATAATTCCGTCTTATCTTTATTTTAAATTAAATAAATAGGTGAATTAAATATGTGGGACGGATTTAATAAAAACCATATTTATTTAATTAGTTTCTTATCAAATTATGCAATATATGATATTGTATTAATTTTAGAATTAATATAAGATTAATTCTGAAGCCCGGCCCTATTAGAAGCCCGATAGCTTCCTATATATTTGATATTAGGGGCTAGGGTTCTACACATAAGAAAAGGGGCAAGGAGAGTGCAAAAGGTTTGCAGATAAGAAACTGTCGAAATAGAGACGGTGAGGACGGAATCTTGAGAAAGCCCTAGAGGGATAAGAGGCGCTAGCACGTCATTCGTGGTTGGAACGCTATTCGTGTAGATACCGGTAGAGGAAGTCGATCTGAGTTGTCGACTTCTTGCGATCGAGAAAAGAGCACCAGGTACGATGAAGTCGCGACCAGTTGACACAGAGGTCGCGACTAAATTGGCATCTGAACGTCAGAAATCTGAAAAGAGACTACAGGTCGCGACTAGAAGTAGAGGAAGTCGCGACTGCAAACTCCAAAGATGACAGGTCACGACTAGAAGCTGAGTAGGTCGCGACTGCAAACTCCAGAGGCGACAGGTCGTGACAAGAAGCTGAGGCAAAGATTCGCGACTAGTGGACACTGAGGTCGCGACCACAGCTTGAATACCGAAGGTAACACTTCTTTCTCCTTGACTTAAACACATTCCGTAGATCCTGGATGGGAATGGAAAAATTTTTAAAGTTAATTTCCGCTGCGTGTCTTCCAATTCCCTTCACTATTATCTACTTATGCTCTTCTTTGCTCATGATATTCATTCTTTATGTGATCATACTATTCTTT
The DNA here is from genome assembly GCA_037074615.1 of Leucaena leucocephala. NCBI lineage: Eukaryota > Viridiplantae > Streptophyta > Magnoliopsida > Fabales > Fabaceae > Leucaena > Leucaena leucocephala. The sequence goes on from CM073522.1 coordinate 16,577,488, forward strand.
AGTCATCTAGTCTTTAATCATGCTATTCTTTAGTTATGCTATTCTTTCTTTTTATGCTAGCTAGCAATTTTCTTTCTCAGTGTACTATAACTCCTTTATAACCTTGTGTCTCAACACTGTACTTCCTAGTGGGTCACCTATCTTTAGACTTCTCTGGACTGAGCACACTTAACTGGAAGGTGCTATAGGGTTAGGGCTAGGTTACACTTCATATGGCTTTGAGCCCTAGCATATTCTTTCTCATAGAACTATATTCTAACGTTGCTTTGCTTTAAACCTTCTTCTCTAGGTCTCTCTGGCCTTTTAATCTCTTCATCCTCATTTGAAGGATCTATCTACTCATACTTGCCTTTTCTTAAGATATATAGGGTTCTCTTCTCTATTCCTCAAGTATACTTCTACAATCTTTTGAATGCCAGTACTCATATTTGAATTTAGACTCCGTCTTCATTTAAGAGAAACTAAGTTCAGTGTTGTGGTTATCTGGGGAAAATATTATAAATACTTTCTCTAGATGAGTTAATCAACATCTTGCGTTTGACGACCATCTTTCCAAAAAATATCAAGTTGTCTTATATCTTGTCTCCATGACCCGCATCATCCTATCCTTAGTCTAGGTTATTTTATTACTCAGAATCATCTAATGTCATTCTAACCTTTTTAAGGATTTATTGGATTCTAGGATATCACTCCCCTATGAGTTATGTTAGGATCAACTGTGATTTCTCTAAAAAATTATCACCAAAGTTACAGGGAAGGTCATTCGCTTTCTGTTGATTACTCAACCAATAATTTTCATCTTTGAACTGTGGCTACCTTTCTCTTTCTAAGCATCGTAAACTTCTCTTTCATAACTGGATACTCTTCTACTTCTTAATTGCTTCTGCCTGTCCGCTACTCCTAATCTGTTCTTAACTAGATGCGGTTACTTCCTGGTCATCACACAGAGAATATTCTCTTGAGCATTCCATTGAACTGGTCATTTGTGTCTCTGTGCATCGTACTATATGACTTGTCTGCATCTGTACCTCATGCCCATTCTCTAGCCGATGAACTTTGGCAAGGTTGGTACCTTCGTTCTTATCATTAGTGTAACATCTCTGCTCTTAGAGAATTCAAGTTCATGGAAAAATTTTGTTTCATTCCCCTAGCGTTATCTTGAATTAACTCTTGTATCTTAGCTTTCTTGATTTAGATTGGTCAACTTCTTTGACCTTAGATTGATCAGCTCCTATAGCTTTCAGTAGAGGGATCTACTCCTTATACATTGTCCTGCTACTCTAGCCACATCGTATTAAAAAACCATAAGACTTTGGAGTTACTGGCAGACTAAGACTAGTCTACTGTAATCGTGTCCATCATACTAGCTCATCGTGACTAACATCTTTTGTGTTATGGCATCACGTCTAACTCACTTGATACATTGTGAGTAGATTATTCTGTGTTCTTCTATCTCAGCTAGAACTCCTCTGTGTATATTAGTCGCGGCCATTACCCTAGTTTGCCGCGACCTAACTTCTCTATGAATATTCGTAGTGACCAGAGCACTTAATCGTAGCGACTTAACATACATTTCCCTGAACATTCTCTTCCTAATATTCCTTGTCTAAATCCTACTTAAGCAGTGAACTAATCATTTAGGGAGGGAATCTTCTTGGTTCACTTAAGATTCAAACTTAAGTGATACTAACTTTCCCAATAAGTACCCTAACCTTAACATAATGATGACTATTTAGGATTAGGGTCTGAGAACTATCCTACCTGATGTCAGAAACTTTGTTCTGATACCAAAAATATAACACCTTACTTTTTTACATCTTAGGGACCGTTCGGTAGCATTTTGAACCACTTAAACATCTATTAAAGTTCAATTACAAAATCTAGAATTTCCAAGCTTCACGGATACTGTTCATTTGGTATTTCCAAATTTGGCGACTAACTTAAAAAAATCAAAATTAATTCTAGAAAACTTGGAATGAAGTGGTTCAAAAGGATACTTGAAGCTAACATAATGAATTTTAAGGAAAAAATAATTCTCAGACCAAATGCTCAATCAATCAATATAGTCTTGGCGTCAAAGATAAATGTTCATTTGGTCAAAAGTTCTGGAAAACAGTTTCTGGTCCCTAACTCTGAAAATTTCATTCTCTTTGTACAGATATCAAAATAAGGTATTCTTGGTGTCAAAATGAAGTTTGACATGTTAACTAAATTCTGGTAAAATATTGTATATTTATTCCATCATTTACTAATTCTAATTATAACTTAAATGTCACTACCTCATCATGAGTTACTGTTCATAATAACAACTTCCAGCAACTAACTTTACATATATATACATACATTACCAAATTCACATATTACATGTTCATATAACCAGTCAACATCATCATCAAGTATCATTCTCCTCTTGTGTCTGAAGGTCCTATAGTTTGGGAAAAGGAAATAAGGGTGAGTTTTCGGGAGAAATCTCGGTAGCAAATGGATACCAGACAATGTATGAAACTACATGTTTAATGCTAATATGTGTGTACTTAATGATCATACTTGTATAATGATAACTTTACATGCTTACATGTTTCCATAATTATAATATATGGCCATAGCATAAAAAGAAACAGAGTATCACTTAATCATGCATGCTTCACATAATTAAAGTAAGTAAATATCACATAAAATATCCAAGCAACATAAGCATACAAGTAGGTAAGTTCACTACCTTAATGCTCTACTTTCCTTTATCCTCTTCTTTGACATCTTTCCTTGATGTGAGGCTGTCTTCTTGAACACACAAATCAAATCCTAAACATTGCATATTCATACATGCATCACAATCTCATTTCAATCAATATTTAAAAACATTGAACTTGGTTAACTAACCCCTAACTTTCTTTATTTGTGGCTAATTATCTTATTATTTGAACTAACTTGTATCTTAACTTTACCTTTTTGCCTTCTAAATCCATTTATGAGCTTAAAATTACAAAATTCTAGCTCATTCACACACTGCTATACAGAGCCAAAAAGAGTTCCTTTTCTTTCAAAATTTCTCATTTTAATTCCAATACTTCCAATAATTGTTTCTCTACTTTATCCCACACAATTTTTCATTTTCAAAACCATTAGAAGCATCAAAATCATGAAACTCATGTCACTGTTCACGAGTATGAACAGTACAGAGAGGGTTTTAAAATTCCATTTTCTAATTCCAATGCCTCCAAAGTTCCAATCTTATGCAATCTTATACAAAATTATCATTTGAATTCAATGGAAGTATTAGATTATTGAAATTCACACTCCTCCTTCCAATTCTACACTTGGTCGAATATATCCCTTAAAGAACAAAGTCAAGAATTTTAATCTAATTCCATAACTAACTATCTAAACTAGCCTATCTTGATTGCCTTCTAAATAGTTCTAACTTTATTTTCTTCTTCCTTCTTTATTGCACAATTTTGGGCAGCAAGGTTTCCAAGGAAATAACTCAACTTTCAACTATTAAAACTTACATTTTATCCTTTCAAAACTCATATAAATAAACTAGGAAGGATTGCTTACCTTAAGTACTTGCTTGGGTGGCTTCTCCTTGATCTTATTTTGCGTTCTCTTTTTGGCATGGTTTCCCCAAGGGTCCTCTAGGTACACAAAATTATGAAGACAAGGGGATATTTATAGAAAATTTTCAAGGCTAAGGGACCATTTTACCCCTCAAGTTCCTAATTATTACAATCCCTTAATATCTCTTCTCACTGGTTGCTTTCTTAATTAATTATCCTTAATCATCATTAAATTAATTCTTATATTATTTTATATAATTCCACATGTGCCAAAACTCTTCCTTTCTTGTTTGGCTTCCATGTGGCTTTTTTGCACATAGTCTGGATCCTACCAAGGACACCTCACTTGCCACTTTGCATTATCTTTTGATTTTTCTTGATTTCTTTCTTTAAAAATTCATAAAATATCCTAAAAAAATTATTTAGTCACATAATAAATTCCTTGACTTCTTGGGCCTTAATGTCATTTTGGGCCTCTTCATAAATCCAATAGCTAATTGGCATAAATCCCAAGGTATTTCCCTTATACCGATATTTTTAAATAACCCTAATTTTTTAAATAAATTCTATACACTTATTTTAATAGTTATGACAATTTTAGAAATTTATTCTACTATAAAATGGATTTTTTGTAAAGTCTCATAATTTTTTGAGACTCAACAACCATGATAAAAATTCTATACGTTTCTTTTAAATCCTTTATCGATGTCTATTTTTACCTTAAATTTTATAATTAATTCTACATGAATCCTTTTTGAACTCTGTTAGTTTCATAATTTTTATAATAATTATAAGAATTTTTTATAAAATTTTATCTAATTTTGAGATCCAGAAGATGCTATATTAATTTTAAGACTTCAAAAATTAATATCAATTTATCGGGACCTTAAATCAAAATTCTGAGAGATTTGTCTGGCCCAAATTCTATCATCTATTTACTGATAAAATTTGGCACTGTAACATTTTTTGGGCAATTTTGGGTCTTTTTTGGCTCAACTTTTTATACCCTAAATTTTGCAAAATTGCACTTTAGTCCCTAAAATTGCTAAATTCCATTTTAGTCCCTGTTCTATCAAATTTGAAATTCCAATTTGGTACCTAAAATCTTAAAACTCCATTTAGATCATTGAACTTTTTACTATTTACAATTTAGTCCCTGGACTTTCACTATTTACAATTTAGTCCATGAACTTTAACTATTTGTAGTTTAGTCCCTCTAGCTTTATAACTTTATACTTTTTTTCTTTCTTTAACTTAAACCTTATCTAATTATTATCTTTTCTTCTGATTATCATCCAAATCCCTTAATAACCTCTTTCCTCTATCAGTCTTATATAGATAGAAAAAATTTAGGATGTTACACAACACGCTCAAAACAGAGTCTGAGATTTTCCAAATGGTTGATGGAGAAAGTGGCCGAGACATGGAAGTGAGACTTCAACATCTCATCAACCACTTAACTGCCCCTAGGCAATCATATAGCTCAAGAGATCAAATTTCGTAAGATTCTCAATGGTCTTATAAAGGAATGGGAGCCAAAAGTCATAGCCATTAAAGAAGACAAAGGATAATCCATGAGGTCTATCACTGCTTTTTTTTGAAAGTCTAGACACATACGAGAGCAAACAGAAATACTAGAAGGATATCAAAGAAAATAGTAAAAAAGGGATTGCCCTTAAAGCTAAAGAAAGTGATAATGATGATGAAGAGCTCAAAGATGATGACATGTATCTTATAGTTTGGAGATTCAAAAAGTTCTACAGAAACTAAGCAACTAAAAAATTTCAATAAAAGAAAAGTGCTTCATCATCAAAGGAGCAAAAAGACTAGATTATTTTTTTTGAATGAGAAAAGACAGGTCACATCAAAGTTGAATGTCCATAACTCTCTAAGAGAGACAAAGAAAAGAAGAAAGAAAAGTTTCAGAGGAGGAAAGCATTTGTTTCATCAATCTGGGGAGAAAGTTCATCAAAAAGTGAAGAGAGTGACAACCAAAAAATAGCAAATATATGTCTTGTAGCTCAAGAAGAAATTGATTCAGAGACAGAGGAGGTTTGTCTTAAAGCATCCAAGACCAACAAATAGTATATTGATAATAGATGCTCCAGACATATGACTAGAGATATACAGAAGTTCCTCAAGCTTCATCATAAGGAAAGTGGCAAAGTAAGTTTCGGAGGAAATCAATCCGAAAAGATTGCTAGGATTTGAGAAGTTGGAAGCAAAGGAGTGAAAGTGGAAGACGATACTACGTTGAAGGATTATGCCACAATCTCTTCAGTGTGAGTCAAACCGCAGATAAAGTTAACTGGATTATATTTTTACTCAGAAGACTACCTGATAGTAAGCAAGAAAGATATTGCACTCAATAAGAAAATCTTGAAGGTAAAACTCCGTACTTCGAGAGACAGTAACTGTTATACTATTTCTATTAATTCAAACTCACCTGAAAACTATTTTTTTAGCAAATCTAAAGAAAGTTGGTTATGGCACAAGAGACAAGCTTATGTGAATATGCATCAAGTTTCTAAACTAGTCAAGAAAGATTTAGTAATTGGTTTACCTAAAATCAAATATGAAATTAATGTTGTTTGTGAGAAGGAAACAAGTAAAGTCTTCTTCTACATCAAAGAAGGAAGTCTCAACTGAGAGACCACTCCAATTGCTTCATATGAATTTGGTTGGTCTATCAAGAGTCAAAAGTTTCAGAGAAAATTTATATACTCTTGTGATAATTGATGACTATTTGAGATTTACTTGGACTTTATACCTTTCATCCAAAGATAAGACTTTTAATACTTTTGTTGTGTTTGCCAAAAAGGTGCAAAATGATAAAAGTATTTCAATTGTGTCTATTAGGACTTATCACTAAGGAGAATTCAAAAATAATGAATTTGTTGAATTCTATGACAACTATGGGATTGATCATAACTTCTCTGCACCAAGAACACCATAACAAAATTGACTTGTTGAAAGGAAAAATAGAGTCATTGTTGAGATGGCTAAAGCAATGCTTAATGACAAAGGTGTCTTACAAGTTTTCATGGTAGAGTCTATCAGCATAGCATGTTATATATCTAACCGAGCCTACATCTGACTACTACTCAACAAGACACCTTATGAGCTCTACAAAGGATGTAAGTCTAATCTCACTCATTTGAGAATCTTCGGGAACAAATGTTTCATCCACAACAACAATAAAGAAAATTTGGGTAAATTCGATCCTAAATCTGATGAATGTATTTTTCTTGGCTATTCTAATCATAGTAAGGCATATAGAAATTTTAATAAAATAACCTTTATAATAGAAGAGTCTATTCATGTAGTGATTTTTGAAATGGAACCAATTTTAAAGCCTCTAGATGATGAAGCTGAGATAATACAGGGTCTTGAAACACTAAAATTGAACAAAGAAAAAGAATCCATAGTTGATCAATCTAGTAATAATCAAATGAATCAGATAAAGATCAACCTAAAGCCTAGAGACATAATAGAAATCATCATTTAGATCAGGTTCTTGATGAAGTCGATGAAGGAGTGAAAACCCGGAGACAAGTGTTCAATGAAGTGCATTTCTCTGCATTTATTTCAAACATTGAACCCACCTATATAGATGAAGCACTATAAGATGACTTTTGGATAGTTTTTATGTAGAAAGAGCTAAACCAATTCGAACGTAATCAAGTTTGGGACTTAGTACCTAGACCCAATAATCATCCAGTCATCAGGACTAAATGGGTATTCAATAATAAGTTTGATGAATCTGCTGTAATTATTAGAAATAAAGCTAGATTAGGTGTAAAGGCTATAATCAAGAAGGTATTGATTATGAGGAAACCTATGCTCCAGTGGTAAGATTGGAAGTCATACGAATACTCTTAGCCTTCACTTACATTAAAGATTTTAAAATTTATCAAATGAATGTTAAAAGTACTTTTCTTAACAGATACATAATAAAAAAGGTCTATGTAAAACAAACTCCTAGTTTTGAAAACCATTATTTTCCAAATCATGTGTACAAACTTAAGAAAGCATTATATGGGTTAAAACAAGCTCCTAGAACTTGGTATGATCGTCTCAAAAAATTCCTGATAGAAAAATGCTTTGAAAGAGGAAAAGTAGATAATACATTATTTATTAAAAGAAACAAACTAGATTTATTAGTAGTTCAAATTTACGTTGATGATATTATATTCGGTGCTACTAATGAGATCATTGTCAAGAATTTGCCAAGTTAATGGAGGGAGAATTTGAAATGTCTATGATGGGAGAATTTAACTTCTTTCTGGGAATACATTTAAATGAGATTCCCATCCTCTGTTACAACACAAGTACAATCAGCTTGTCAAAGAATCCCGTACTTTATTCCCAAACTAAGCACATTGATATTAGACATCATTTTATAAGAGATCATGTGCAGAAGAAAGATATAAAAGTTGAATTTATCCTAACTCATCTTTAACTAGCAGATATTTTCAATAAATCACTTGCTCAGGATCAATTCAACTATATCAGTAGAGAATTAGGAATGATAAATACCAATTAGGGGAAAGAATTCTATAAATTAACTGAGTTTGTTTATCTTTAAGCTTTCTTTAGCCTTTCAGTTATTCCATACTTATGTCTTGATGATTCACGTTACTAACTTAAGCTTCAGAGTGTATAACTGCATTTTTACGGGATGCTCTATTATTGGATTGGAAAATAGAAGTTGAACAGAGGATAGAGGATAGATTAATCTAACACCTAATCGATTAACTAAGGGAGGTAACTTTATTTTTGTCAAAATATGCAATAAATGTCTTTTTTTGTTAAATTAATCGATTAATCAATGATAAATGTTGATATATGTATGCTTAAATGTCAAATTAATCAATAAAGAGTTCCATTAACTAAAATTAATCAAATATCTAATCGATTAATCAGTATTGAATGTGTTAAAAATTGTTTTTTCTTGAAATTAATCGATTAACAATTCGATTAATTGTAATTAGTCGAATATCTAATCGATTAATTAGTGTTGAATATATGTTAAAAATTGTTTTTCTTTGAAATTAATCTATTAACAATTCGAGTAATTGAACAACTAATCAATTAATGTGCCTAAATATGTGTATATCTCATGAAATTAATCGATTAATATTGAATTTTATCAGCAATCAGTCACGACTCTTTACTATTCAACTCTAGCCCTAATCGAATAATCTTCATTTTCTCTCACTTTTAACCTTCACAAATCTTCAAATTTGATTGTGGGATACCTTGCACACAAGTTCCTCTATTTCACCATTCATTCACTCAAATCCCCCATTCTTCACGAAAGCAATGGCGAGAACAAAGACAACCAATGCCGATGGGTCTAAGCCCGATCCATCCAAGTCTGTATCTAATGCTCCTTATCACATCCCAAATTTTCTCTATTTATATAAGACTGATAGAGGAAAAAGGTTTGAAAGGGATTGTGATGATAAACTGAAAGAAAGATAATGGTTAGATAAGTTTTAAACTAAAGAAAGAGAGAAGGTATAAAGTTTTAAAGTCAAAGGGACTAAATTGCAATTAATGAAATTTCCAAAGGCATAATGGTCATTTTTAAAAAGAAATGGACTAAAGTGAAAACCCTAAAAGTTCCATGGTGCAAAATGGAAGTAGACACAAGTTATGGGCTATTAAGTGTAATTATGAAAAGTTGAGGGACTAAAGTGCAATTTTTAAGAGTTCAGGGGCAAAATGGCCCAAAATTGCCCAGAAATATTTTGTTCCCAAATTTTACTAGTAAATAGAGAATGAAAATTGGGCCAGGCATATTTTTCAGAATTTTTATTCAAGGTCCAGATAAATTGATATTAATTTTTGAATTCTAGATATTAGTACAGTATCTTCTAGACCTCATAATCAAATGAAATTTTATATTAAATTCTTATAATTAATATAAGAATTTATAAAACTAACAGAGATCAAAAAGGAGAATTAATTATGGAATTTATAATGAAAAATGACACCGATAAAGGATTTAGAATAAATATATATAGTTTTTATCAGGACTTCTGGGTCTCAAAGTTATGAGACTTTGCAAGAAATTCATTTTATATTCGAATAAATTTCTAAAAATTTCAAAACTATTAAAAGAGGTGTCTAGAATTTATCTAAAAAATTAGGGTAATTTAAGAATATCGGTATAAGAAATAATGAGAAGTGCCTTAGGATTTATGCTAATTAGCCATTGGACTCAATTTTTGTCTAATGTGGCATCATATACAGTAGACCAATGTTCTAAGAGAACTATCTTGGAGCTCAAGTCATTTTCCAAGAATATTCCATGGTATTTTCAAAGGAAATTTCAGGGAAGGTGCAAGATAAGGTTAGGTGAAATTGTGAGGTGTCTTGTGGGACCCACTTATCTACCATGTGGCCCAAGGCAAGGAAGAAAGAGCTTATCCAATGTGCTACAATTTATTGAAATAATATAAGAATTAAGTTAATGAAGATTCAGGAATTAAGTAACCAATGAGATTCAAGATTATGGCATTGTAATAATTAGTTTAAGGAGGGATATTTTAGTCCCTTGAGCCTTAAAAATTCATTATAAATGCCCCTTTGTCTTTCCAAAACCGTGAGTGTATAGTGAAGCTTGGGGAACTTATGCCAAAATGAAAACTCAGCTAATCCAAGGCAATTTCAAGAGGAAGTTCAAGGTACTTTAATCCAAGGTAGTTAAGGCATAAGGTAAGCAATCTTTATAGCTTTTATATATATGTTTTGGAAAATTGAAACCTAGGTTTTAGAGGTTGCAAAATGGATTTCTTCCCCTTGAACCTATGCTGGGCGAAATTCAAAGATAAAGAAAGAAAAGAAATATTAATCTAGAATTATGTAATTAGCACTTAGATAAGTTAGTTTGGATGTTTGGTTATGGAATTAAATGGTGATTCTTGACTTTGCTCTTGTGAAGGCCATTCGACCAGTACTATTCTGGATAGAAGGAGTATGAATTTTAATGATCTAATGCTTCCATTGAATTTAAATGATAATTTTGTGTAGGATTGGAACCTTGGAAGTATTGAAATTGGAAAAGGGAAGTTTTGAAACCCTTTCTATTACTGTTCATATACATAAACAGTGATAAAAAAATTATGATTTTGATGCTTCCAATGGTTTTAAAATGAAAAATTGTGTGGGATTAACTAGAGAAACAAGTATTGGAAGCATTAAAATCAAAATGAGAATTTTTAGAAATATAGAGGACATATTACAGTTCTGCCCAGGTCAAAGGTAGCAGCTGGAATTTTGAAATTTTGAGTTCATAAATGGATTTAGAAAGCAAAATTGTGTAGGGTAAAATCAAGATATCAATTAATTCAAATGTCAAATCAATTAATAAAAATTAGAGAAAGATAGAGACTTAATAGGTTAAGGATTAGTGAATAAACTAGGTTGGCTTGGAAATAGATTATAATGAGTATGATGTTATGCTTTGTTAGGCCTTGATAAATGTGGTAAAGAGGACCACAAAGCAAGGACAATGATGTAAGGAAAATCAAGAGGTAAAGAGAAAGAATAAGGAGAGAGAGTTATTCCAAGATAGTGAACTTACCTACTTGTATGCTTATGTTGATTGGATGTTTTATGTGATGGTTACTTACTTTGATTATGTGAAGCATATATGATTAAGTGATTATCTATTTCTTTTTATACTATATCCATATGTTATAATTAAGGGACATGGAAGTATGTAAGTTATCATTATGCAACCATGATCATTAAGTGCACACATAGTAACATCAAGCATGTAGTTGCATACATTGTATGGTTTCCGTTTGCTACAGAGATTTCCCCTGAAATCTCACCCTCTCCATGTCACCACCACAGCGTAACTTCACATGAAGGATAAGATGAAGATGCATGAAGAAGACATAGGGATTAGTTGCATGCTTGAAATGTTTATGTATGTAAAGTTAATTGTTGAAACTTGTCACTGTGAACAGTAACTCATGAGGAGGCAGTGACATGTGAGATATATTTAAAAATAGTAAATATTGGAATAAATATATAAAATTTTACTGATATTTATTTAACATGTCAATCTTTATTTTGATACCAAGAATGCCTTATTCTGATGTCAATACAAAGAGAACGAATTTTTCAAAGTTAGGGACTACAAACTGTTTTACATAATTTTTGACCAAATGAACAATGATCTTTGATGATTAAACTTTACTGATTGGCTGATAACTTGGTCTGAGACTTATTTTTCCTTTGAATATCAATATGTTATTTTTTAGTATCCTTTTAAACCACTTCATTTTGATTTCTCTAGAAATAATTATGATTTTTTGAAGCTTGTCACTTAATCTAGAATTACCATATGAACATTACCTATGAAGCTTGGAAATTCCAGATTTTGTAATTGAACTTCAATAGATATTTAAGTGGTTCTAAATGCTACCGAATGGTCCCTAAGATGTATGAAAGTAAATTGTTACACTCCTCAGGCATCAATTTCAAAGGAAAAGAAGAAGAAATATCAAACAAAGGTGGTTAAAGATGGCCTAGAGGTCTCAATGGGTAAAAGAAGGTCCAGTCGAGCAAGGCACCGGCAAAGGCAGTAACCAAAGATGGAAGAAAAGTTCAAATCTCTTAGCCTTCTCCTCAATCTGCTTTAAAGAGAAAGGAAAGGTCACAACTGTAATATCCCTAATTTTCTGTACTGAATAGTATGTACAGTTTGTACGTAATATGTGAGATTTTCTGAGCAAAATGTGGCCATTTATGTAAAGAAAGGGATTAAATTAAAAAAGGAAGAAAATGCAAGGACTTAAGTGAAATTATAAAAGTTTTAAGGCCAAAAGAGGAAGTAGACAAAAATATGGGGTCTTTAAGTGTAATTTTAGCTAAATTTGAGGACATAAGTGTAATTTATGAAAAGTTAAAGGGCAAAAGTGTAATTATGAAGAATTTAAACCGAAAACAAGCAAAAAATACCCTGAGTTAGATCAGATCCAAATTTTACCAGTAGATAGAGAAAATTATTCCAATTGTTTGACGCAACACAGAATTTTGATTTGAAATCCCGAAAAATTGATATAAATTTCTGAAGTCAAATAAAATTATTACATTATTTTTTGGATCTCAGAATCAGATAAGACCTTACATTAAATTCCTATAATTAATATAAGAATTTATAAAATTGACAGGATTAGAAAAGGAATCCTGTAGAATTTTTAATGGAATTTACAGTGGAATAAAATACCCGATAAATAACTATGGAAGCGGTTCCTAGGGAATTATGCCATAAAGGTAGTGGACCCTATAAAGGCCCAAAAATGGCGCCATGAAGGCCTAATAAGACAGTTGGACTGATAGGTAGGCCAGTGTCCAGGGGAACCCAGGAAAGTGCGAAATTACGAAAATGCCCCTGTGTTGCACCTAGGAGCAATAGATGAATGAAGGGCATTTTGGTCATTTTGGATAGGCCAAAATGCCAAGGTAGGTACAGAAAGGGTTAGTCAGAGTCAGTATATGCCCTAACTAGGTACAGAAAGGTGTAAAATAACGATTATGCCCTTGGGTTAATGTAGTGCAAGAAAGGGCACCAAGGGTATTTTGGTCATTTTCCAAGGGATCTATAATTAAGTTTAGACCCAGTATAAGAATTTCAATGATAGAAAGAATCTGGATACTAGATTTAAGGTCAGAACACATATTATGGAACCTCAGAAAAATTAGCTTAAGAAAATAGTTTGGTTTTCGGGGAATAGGACCGAGCCGGTATCGGACTGGACTGGAATTTTTCCAGAGACTTCTTCTCCCTTGGAATTTCGCCATGTGACTTATGAGGTGTCCCCTTTGATGATGTCATGAAGGTGATGCCATAATTATTAAAGAAAAGAAAATCCAAGATTAAATCTAAGCCATTAGATCAAATAGTGCCCAAAATGATCTTGGCCTTTCATTTCCACCCAAGTTTGCCTATAAATACCCCCTTAAATCAGATTCATTTTGGCATGCTTGGCAACCTTGGGGAAACTCTTGCAAAATTTCCATTCAAGCTAGAAAGAAGCAAGCACCTTGGAAGAACTAGTAAGGTAATTAGTCCCCTTGATCCTAGCCTTTATTCTAGTAAGTTTGCTCTTGGTTTTAAGGGGTTTTTGGGACATATTTCTCTTGAGGGTGCTGCTGGATATTCTGTTTGGATGTGAAAGGAATATGAGTTTTATGTTATGGATAGTTTAGACAAGCTTAAACAAGCTAGAATCAAGTGGTAATAGTTTGGAAATCAAAGTATGCATGTGAATGGAAGATTATGTTCTGTTCTGGTACTGCACAAATCACTATTCATATGTTGGAATTTTATGATTTTGATGCTTCCAATGAGTTTAGAATGGAAAATTGTGTGGGGTTATAAACAAGTATTGGAAGCATTGGAATCAAAATGAGAATTTTTGAAAAATAAGTGTAGCTTTTTGGTTCTGTACAGTCACTTAAGATGCAATTTGATTTTGGAGAATCTGAATGCATATTTGAATTCTACATGAAAAATTATGTGGAAGTGAACCATGAGAATTTATTTTAGAAAGATGGAAGCATAAGTCATAAATTAAAGAAAGTATGGAACTTAGTGAGAACCTAATCTTGGAATTGTGTTGAAAGTGAATTGTAACTTGATGTTACTTTGTAATGGCTAGGTTTTGACATTTGTGATAAGGGAAGATCACTCCAAGAAGGAATTAACAAGGATATCTAAGAGGTAGCAAGAATACTTAACTATAATCTCGATCTTATGATTGTTTGATTGTATGTTTGCTTGTTATGTATGATTATTGGTTGAGCATGAGATGATTTTATGATGATGATGATGAGATATGAATGGTTGCAACTCCTTGCAATGAATGTCATGACAATATGCATGTTATAGGTTGCTTATTTATGATCATGAAGTAGCTCCCATGTCATTATAACATGTTAAGCATTTAATCAAGTATGCATGTTATTATAGTTTGTATGGCTTGCTATTGAGATTTCCATGAAATCTCATTCTTTCCATATGTATATAACCATGCTCTAGGTGCTGGAAGTTCTCAAGGCAAAAGGTTAAATGTGGATGGATAATTTGTATATGACTTAAAGTGGGGTACTTAACTTTAGAGGATGATATTTTGATGTGCTTGATGTATGTTACTATGGATCCGGTCTGAGGCAGTCGACTTCCAACGTTAGTTTTTATAAGTTATTCAACGTATTTTCACGTGAAATTTGGTATGAACATAGTTAAGATCAAGATATTTAAATGGACACCAAGAATGCCTCAATTGGTTAATAACTCGAATTGTTATGATTTTTCAAAGTCGGGATTAAAATCTGGATCAAGATAAAATGAGTACCTAGAGGCAGTGAGGTTCATGCGCGAATTTCAAATAGTAAACGAATGAGTTTTTCCATGAAATTTTATGAGCTTAAAGTAAACATATGGAATTTTAAATATGTAACACGCCTCATTTGGATAAGTACACAAGGAGAAATGAATTTTTGAAAATAAGGTAAAGAAACTGGAACTTCCAGACTTACCAAATGAACAGTGTTTTTCAACGAATAAACTGATTTCATTTGGACAAGGAATCCTCAATTTCATATTTTTCCTTCAAAGTTTAATGAAATAGATTTTATTAGAAATTGTAACCACCTCATTTCGATTTTTCTAGATTTAATTATGAATTTTCAAAGTTCATGATGTAATCTGAATTTACCAAATGAACAGTACCCGATAACCAAATCCTTGGAAATTGATGTTTCTAAGCTAAAATGGTGTTCATTTGGTATAAGATGCTTTCAAATGAGTATATGTAAGGATGAAATTAAGGATACAACAACAACAACTTAATTCTGACATGGACTCTGATCCTGAATTCACTGCGTGCTGGAAAAGTCAGTGAAGACTGCCACTAAGCCATTAAGTAATAGGTATAAAACTCCAAGGAAGACCTCTATAACTCCAGCTCCCTCAAGTTCTTAGCCACTAAGCCATTAAGTAACAGGTATATAACTTGGATTTACATGTTGATCTCGTTAAGTTTAACTCAGAGTTTAGGGAGAGAAAATGTTGCCCAGTAGTTTATGTGGATATTCCTGCACTTAAGGTTTATCATAAGGTCAATTTGGACTTGATAGAGCCATTACATCATTTTGAAAGTAGGCTTAGGATAATGAACCATATAGCATGGATGTAGTCAGAAGATTTTACTATAATATAGAAATATTTGATAAATTGGATAAAGAGAAAAATATTATGGATAGCTATCTGACTACTAGACTGAGAGGTCAGGAGATCTAGCTACACTTCATTTCCATTAATCAGATGATAGGTGTACCGACATCAGAACCAATGAAGCCTATGGATCATCCAAGGCTTATAGCATCCTTTTGCAGACCAACAAGCCTTTTCCTGGGTCTCTTTCCTTCACCCGGAGTCAAATGTGTGATTTCTATCGCATCATCCATTACATCTACTCTCAGTGTATGATCATCAAGTCCACCAGCTTCACTTATCTCAACCAGCAAGACTACATCACACTAGTAAGGATAATTAGTAGAGAGAAGCTCAACTTAGGAGCTTTCATTTATAGTCAGATGAGGTTCGGTCTCAACAAATCAAGGACTACCATATGCCTTATCCTTAGCTTGTATCCTTCCTCAAATATTTCAACATTCATCACCTAGAAGGAAGAAAGAAGGAACAAATAGGAGCTTTTGTGATGTCTTAACTGCACAAAATGAAGATCAAGCTTCCAAATGGTGCCAAGAAGGGACTAACTCCCAGAGACATTCAAACCAAGCAGCCTTCGGCCAGTGTTCCCCATCCTCAAGATAAAGGACATTCCTCTGTTGGTCCTCAAGTTTCTACTACACTATCATTTTTAGGTCCATCTATTTAGAGGTATCTTCAGACTGAGTTTACGGAGCTAAATAGCAGACTCAATGCCTCCAGGAAAGAAGAAGACATCATTCATGAGAAGCGAATCTGTGGGATCCAGACACTTCTCGATAATCATATAGGGATTTCCAAGCCTTCAAGGAAGAAGTAAGAGAGAGGCAGGAAGCCATTTCAGAGAGGAAAGAGGTTATTCATCAGAAAGTATCTGATGTGAAGAATATTCTTCTCTCTTATCTGAACAACATTAGACCTTCCTTCTCAAAGAAAGAACTCAGGGATTACCCTCCACCTTCAGAGCCTCAGCATGATGTTCCTGTAGTTCCTATCCCCTCACCCTCTTTAGCCTCAGTATTTGTAACCCCTACCTTTTCACTCAATGTACCTCTTCCTTCCATTTCCACCCAATCTAGTCTTCTATTACCCCAACTTCCCATGATCATTCCTTCAACTCTTGCTCTAAGGCATTGTTTGGTTCAACTTAGGGGAAGGTAGGTTGAGTTAATGTAAGGGAGGGTAGGTAAGGGTAAGGGAGGTTATGGGGGTGAAGGTAGGGGAGGAGAGGTGATGCTTTTTGTTTGGTTCGGGAGGGGAGGGTAGGGGAGTTAATTAAAAGTTGACAAATATGCCCTTACCTATTTATTTAAATTTATTTATAATATTTATATTAAAATTATTATTTTTTAATTTATAAATCTCAAAATTTTTTATCTCATTTATATATAATGATAAAATTAAAAAAATAAAAAATATGATAAAATTTTAATGTTGTCTCTTATTAATTAATAATTATTATATATATTAATATAATATATAAATTAATAAAATGCTTGAGCAATCAATGTAAAAATGTCAAAAAAAGAAAAAGAGAGAAAATTGATGCTTGATGTGTGAGGAGAGGAGGAGGGTATAATTGGAATATTAAAATATTACAAAGGGTAATTTTGTCAAATTTGCATAAAAAATTTCTCTCCCCTCCAAAAATCTCCACTTTTGGAGGGGAGGTGGAGGAGGGGAGGTGAGCACATAAGGACAAAAAATTTCACCTCCCCTCCCCTCCATTTTTCCCAACCAAACACACTTATATCTCCCCTACCCTACCCTCTCCTTCAAAACCCCCCAACCAAACAAAGCCTAAACCTTTTGGATGATGTCAAAAAATGGGAGAGAGGAAGTGAAGAGAAGAAAGATGAATCCTCTCTAGATTCAATTGACTGAGCTGTTGTTTTTATTTTTGGTTATTTTGTTTCTTGTATAACTAATCACTGATATGTTATGATATTCAAGTTGTGTTAATTTTGACACACTTTGATTGATTTTGATATGTCAATTGATATGTTAATGTTTTTTATTCACTTAGTTTTGTCATCATCAAAAAGGGAGATAATGTTAGAATCCATACTTAATAATGTTTTGATAATGTCAAAAGTAACTCAAAATAATCAAAGTTATTTTTGAATTTAAATGATGTCAAAAATGCAGAAGTTATATCAAGTCAATCGATTAGATAATCAATTAATGATACTTATTCGATTACATGATCGATTAATAATACTTAATCGATTAGTTAATCGATTAATGAGTATAATTTAATCGATTGATTATTTAATTAATGTTAGGACATTGTTCTGTGCTGTAAAAAGAAATCCAATTAATCGATTAATGAGTGTCAATTAATCGATTCACTATTCGATTAATGTCATGAAGTTGCTATCTGGAATTGAAAATATATTTAATCGATTAATTATAATTAATCTATTATATGTTCAATTAATCTATTCAAAACAGTTTTTCTTTAGTCAAAACAAACTCCATTAATCGATTAGTCTAAATTAATGCATTAACTATTCGATTAATTAGTTTAGAATCAGTTTGTGAGAATCAAATATGAATCTATTAATCGATTGGTTAATCGATTAATTTATATTAATAGATTAATTGTTCGATTAATATATTCTGAAAAGCTTTCTGTATTAATTCCTCTAGAGATATTAATCAACTAATAATTGAATTAATTTACATTAATGGATTGACTGTTCAATTAATATGTTTTAAAAATCTTTCTTTGTCAATTCCTCCAAAGATATTAATCGACTAGGAATTCGATTAATTTGAATTAGTTGTTAGATTAACTTCATATATTTCAATGATACTTCTCCATTTACACTGAAACTATTTGCATCTCTCTCTGAGCTATATATGTTTGATTCAAGTATAAAATATGCTTTTGTTTCTTATCATTCTTTATTATAAATCTTTTGAAAAACTTATATTGTCCATTTATATTGAATATAGTTGAACAATCTGATCAATGTAATGCTCTATTTTCTATTTTCTACGAATTAATGATAATTAATCGATTAATATAGCATATTTTTCAAAAAGCCATATGAACCTTATTAGAATTTGATCTTTTTAATATGAGTTGATTATTAGTTGTTCATACACTTAATCAATCTTAAACTCCTGACAAATCTTTTGAGATTGAGTGTGTTCATAAAAGGCTAAAAGTTTGAAATGATGAAGGCTACGTCAATGGGAACTTGCTACATCTGGCAAAATATTAAATGCTCACTTAACTACCAACGACACCTTCACTCCAATGGTTACAATAGTTACAAGCTTAAGTCTAACGGCTACCAAACAAAGTAAATGCTATTTAAGGAAGACTTAGCAGTAACGAAGAATACCTAACAGACGGAACAACAAGGACTAAATTTATTACATTATTTGATTCTTCATTCATTACTCTATAACTCAAGATTATTGTGCTTCAGTGTTCATCATCATATATATTCTGTGAGAGACATTGAGAAAATTTTTATTCATTTTCTAGACTTAAAAGATTGGTTGTCTTAAGTTGGGATTGTTACCTTACGAGAAGTAAGGGGGAGTGATTAAGAGAATCATTTGCTGTACTAAGGCACCAAGAGCCCATTCAAAGCTTGAGGTATAGTTGAAAATCTCATAAGGCCTCTGGGGACTAGACATAGGACAAGAGGATTGGTCCGAACCAGGACAAACTGACTTGTGTTGATTCTTCTATCCTTCGGTGATATCTTTCTAATATATATTCTCATTATTCTGTTATACTCTGTTTGTTTTAAGATTTATCAATTTATGTTAAAAAATTTCAAAACACTCATTCACCCCCCTCTTGGGTGTTTCTGCTAAGACTAATATTTTGCCCCTTATTCCAGCTTCATCTTATATGTTTTGTGTACTTCCACGCAGCAAAATTTTGACATTCCTACCACTACAGGCATGAAGCATCATATCTTAAAGCAATATGATAATTGGTGGAGGGACTTTAAGTTAAACCTTATGAATGACTAACTCTGAGGCAATAAGATGGGGGAGCATCTGAAGGACACATACCCTAATGTTAGTGACAAAGCTTGGACATTGTTTCATCAACGGTGGGAAGAGACTACTTATAAGGTTTTAATTAACTTACATTTTAATTAACTTAGTTAGTAATGAATGTACATTTTAATCAACTAATATAGCTTTGTTTCATTTTCATAGGCTATTTGTAAAATAAATCAAGAAATAGCCAAGAAGAATGTGTACCGGCACTATATGTCTCGAAGAGGTATAGTGTCCTTGAGAGAAAAATGATGCAAGAGCAATTGGAGGTTACAGAAAGAGCAATTGTATCAGACCCTACTGTCTCAAACCCTTCTTCATCCATCAGCTTCCAGCGTCCATCTCGCCAATAAAAATAGAAGGCTACGAGGGTGAAGAAGGGATAATATATCACTCCAGAGGTTGCTACAATTATTGAGAGGATTGTAAGTAATTAATTTTAAAACTAAAAATTTATATTCTATTACTTGCTCTTTAGTTAACTTAACCTGGTAACTTGTATATGTTATAGGATGTACTAGAGAAATAGGTATCCCAAGGGTGTTTCATTCTTGAAAAAGGAATGGACATCCTAGAGACAGCTATTAAGACCCTTGACCAACCAGGTCAAGTGAGAGGGGCCCCAAAGGAGTCATACGTAAACACTTTTTTGGCTCCATTTCTCGAAGAAGAAACACACCCTTCATAGACATGCTTCAAGATGAGTTTCAAAAGTTTGAGATGAACTTAGAGCATCAAGCGGAGTTGGCAAAGATATGCCACAAGATGGATGCCAGAGACCAAGAGCTTATATATGCCAGGCTCCAGCAGGCGATGATAATGATGGGTTTCCTCACACCCGACCAAAGTTCAGAGGTAAAAATATATTCATTTACTTCTTTTCAAGGGATATTTAATATGTATTTTGTCTTGATTAATTTTTTTTTACATTTTTAGGGTTCTCCTGCAGTGACTAGTGGGAAGGGCAACACCAATAAATAGAAGTTTGTCTGCAACCATCTTGTCCTAACCCTACCCCTAAGGGGAAAAGTATGGTCTCTTCATTGTGACAGACCAATAGACTACATCCTTCTTCGCTCATGGTACCGTGTACCAGGATGCCACAACACTTCACTACAAACCAACTCCTGATGGCCATGTCAAGGTCCCGGTAGAGTGCATAAGGAAGCATACAAGCATTGTACCGATTCCCTGCCCACTGACAAGGTCAAAATATTGGAGCAAGCTCCAGGGCAGTATATTATGTTTCCAACACGTAACACCTTACTTTCGTAAATCTTAGGGACCATTCGGTAGCATTTAGAACTAATTAAATATTTATTGAAGTTCAATTAGTAAATCTGGAATTTCCAAAATTATGGGTACTGTACATTTGGTATTTCTATATTTGGCCACAAACTTCAAAAAATCATAATTAATTATAAAAAAAATATAAATGAAGTGGTTTAAAAGGATACTTGAAGCTAACATAATGAATTTTAATGGAAAAATAATTTTTAGACCAAATGCTCAATCAATCAATACATACCTAGCGTCAAAAATTACTGTTCATTTAGTCAAATATTTTGAAAAATAGTTTATGGTACCTAACTTTGAAAATTTTGTTCTCTTTCTATAGACATCAAAATAAGTCATTCTTAGTATGAAAACGAAGCTTGATATGTTAACTAAGTATTGGTAATTTATCAAACATTTATTTAATCATTAACTATTTTTAATTATACCATAAAGATTACTGCTCAAATCTAAACATTGTTCATAAACAGAATTTCTAGCCACTACTTTACATACATATAAATTTCAATCATGCAATGATTTCCTATCTCTTCTTCATGCATCATCCTCTTCTTCTTCATATGAATACCCTACTGGAATGGTTGTGATATGGAGGGGGTGAGATTTCAGAGGAAATCTTAGTAACAAACGGATATCATACAATGTATGCGACTGCATGCTTGATGTTAATATGTGTGCATTTAATGATTATACTTGCATAATAATAACTTACATGCTTCCATGTCCCTTAATTATAACATATGGTTATAGCATAAAAAGAAATAGAGTACCGCTTAATCATACATGCTTCACATAATCAAAGTAAGCAAACATCGCATAAAATATCCAAGCAACATAAGCATACAAGTAGGTAAATTCACTACCTCTATTCCTTTCTTTTCCTTACTTTTTTCCTTTCTTTCTTTTCCTTACTTTTTTCCTTTCTTACTTTTCCTTGATGTGTTGCTTCCTTCTTTGAGCACACAAGTCAAAGCCTAAATATTTCATAATCATATATTCATCGTAATCCAATTTCCTTAAACATTGATTATAATTAATTAAGGTAACTTTCCTAATTTTTATTAATTGACTTGGCCTTTGAATTCACTAATGCCTTGACTTGCCCTAAATAATCTGGCCTTCTGAATCCATTTATGAACTCATAATTAAAAAATTCCAACTCCATTTACACCTTGCTGGACAAAACCAAAAAAGTGTTGGAAATTGTGCCCTAGGGGCCAATCATTGTATTTTGAACATTGTTGATTTATGAATTTCTTAATTGTGTTATCACATTATTTGCATGTTTAATGTAATGACCATCCTTGGATAACTCATAATCTTATCCTAAATATCCCTGGTCGATCATCTATGCGGGAGTAGAGATGAAATAAGACCAGTATGACTTTGAAGATGTATAGAGATATAAATCAAAGTTATAGGCACATGTAAAAGTACAAGGTGTTGGATCGACCCGCTATGAGAGAGTTGCATGGGTTAAGTCATAAGCTTCTCTCATATATAAACTATGTCACTATGCCCTTTGACCTGAGATCATCATGGATTCCTACATGACAAACACTCAGCTTTGACCTAGTGAAAAGTCACTTTTGACCGAGTGATCATAAAGACTATGTTCGGGCTTAGTGGTTTTTCATACGGAGGAATGTGAATGGTCAAGATGGGATTTGTCCCTCATATTTGTAGAGAGATATTACAGGGCCCCTCGATGAGTGAGTCTGAGAAATGTATGGCATACTGTTATAGAAAGGTAGTTCCATTTCTATAGTCAGACTACTTAAGGATCAAAAAAGTAAAGGTCAGGAACAGGAGGATGACGTTCTCCATACCTCATCCATGACCAAAATATCGTGTGACAAAAGGGACATGATATGGTTGTATGAAAGGTAACATCGTTCATCGATCCTCATATGATTTTGGTAGTTGTGATATCTTGCTAGAGACCACTCACGACTTGTGGGTCAGTATAATAATTGGCCCACTGCCAACTTTATATGGGCCTACAGGGTCGCACACAAAATAGCCCAACACGAGCTATGATGTCCAGATTCATTGAATCTAAGATATGTCTAGATTCAATGAATAATCTAGGGTAGACGTGTATATATATTTATATATATAAATTCGTATATATATTATATATATAATATAAGAGATATTTGCAAGATTTAATTTATAAGAATAAATTAAATCTCTATCACTTTTCGAAATTTAAATTTACAAGATTTAATTTATAAGGATAAATTATATCTCTATCACTTTTAAATTTAAAATTTAAATTGATATGATATCTCAAATTTGATTTATGAGAATAAATCAAATATAATTCTGTCTTATCTTTATTTTAAATTAAATGAATAGGTGAATTAAATCTGTGGGACGGATTTAATATAAACCATACTTATTTAATTAGTTTATTATCAAATTATGCAATATATGATATTGTATTAATTTCAGAATTAATATAAGATTAATTCTGAAATCCAACTCAGTCAGAACACCGATAGTATCCTATATATTTGAGGGGTTTTGATAGAGAGTGACAAAGAGAGTGCAAAAGGTTTGCAGATAAAAAATGGCCAAAATAGAGACGGTAAGGACGGATTCTTGAGAAAGCCCTAGAGGGACAAGAGGCGTTGGCACGTCGTTCTTAATTGGAACGATGTTTATGTGGATACTGAAACATCCTTATTTTTGTACATGTTAGGGACCAATTGGTAGTATTTAGAACCACTTTCAAGGTCATTGAAATCTAATTTCTCAATCTGGAGTTTTACTCTTATCGAGTACTGTTTACTGTGTAAATTCCAGATGAGTGACCTGACTTCGAAAAATCATAACTAATTCTAGAAAAATTAGAATGCAGTGGTTCAAATTGCTACATGAAGCTAACTCAATACTATTTAGAGGAAAAATAACCCGTTGACCATTCCTTGTCCAAGTCAACGTCAGTCAAAGTTACAACTTTACTGTTCATCCAGCGTTTTTCTCCTGAATCCAGCATTTTGGTCCCAACTTTGATAATTTATATCTCCATGTGTAGACATCGAAATGAGACATTCTATATATCAAATCGAAGCTTGGTATGTCTACTATTTATCATAAACATATCATACATTTATTTAATCATTTACTATTTTTAATTATAGATCAAACATCACTATATCACCACGAGTTACTGTTCATGGTGGTAAATTCCAGCAAGCAACTTTACATACATATGCATACATTAATCACATATCAAACAAACATGCCAAACAATACTTATCATTAAATAATAAATCTTTATACAATAGGGCATGAACAATATCCTCGTATCTCTATTACATCTTTCCTGCCTGAAATCCGGCAGTATAACTACTATACTTCATCTGTAAAAATAACTGATCTTGTACTGATTCGGTAATTCCCGTGAGAATTACCATTCTACGTAAGTACCCAGGAAAGACTGGATGAACCGACTAGGTCCACTCACTTCCAGACTCCTTAGACAGTACCTACGTACACAGTACGTATCATCTCCTTATGTTCAGTCTGAAAATCGGCAGCATAACGGCGTCTTACAGCATGCTCAAAATTCACTTCGATATAACCTCTCTGTAATGGGTTATAAATAGGGGATGAGATTCGGGGGAATCTCAGTAGCAAACAGTACTAAACAATGCATGCATTAAAGTAAATACTTGTGCTTGCTTGTGAAAGTGTAAACATTGTGTAATGTGCATGCTTCCATGTAACATATGAAATACAATTGGCCAAGGTAATCATAGAAACAGAGCTTCAATCATATACACATATGCACACAATTCAACAAAGTCATAGCACAATCAAGCATAACATTCAATACATACAAGTTTAGGGTAAGTTTACTACCTTGGATTTAAGCTCTCTTTCTAATGCTTGCACTTGCTTCCCAAGCTTTTTGGTCAATCATTCCCCAACATCTTCTTAGAGGTTTCAAGGTCCTAATCACATTCATATTCATTACATAATCCATTAGGACCATGAACTCAAACACTACTCAAGACTATCTCTCTTGAACCTTTAACTTGCTTTAACTAACATAACTTTCTTTAATCTTTGCCAATTAACTTGGCCCTTAAATCAATTGATGTCTTGACCTTACCCTACACAATTTTACCTTTTGAATCCATTTATGAACTAAAAATAACCAAATTCCAGCAAGAATACACTGTTCTGTACAGATTTGGAAAAACATACATAAATCTTCCAAAAATTCTCATTTTGATTCCAATGCTTCCCATACTTGTTCCTCCACTTACCCCCACACACACACACACACAAAATCTCATTTTAAGACCATTGGAAGTATCAAAATCTTGAAATTCAAATCACTGTTCACGCGAGTGAACAGTAACCGTGAGGAATTTTCAACATTATAACCTTTAATTCCAATGGTTTCCAAGGTTCAAAACCTTTCCAATCCTACACAAAATCATCATATAAACTCAATGGAAGCATTAAATCATTGAAATTCCATTTCCTTCTATCATGAACAGTGCATGAACAGTGCAAACCGAAATGATAAAGTGAAGAACATCAACTTACTTCACAACCAAGCATGTAACTAGCTTGTTTAAGCTTGTCTTAACTATCTATGACTTAAAACTCGTATTCCTTTCACATATACACAATAATTCCAGCAGCATTTCCCCAAGATTTAAGCCTCAAAAATCACTTAAACTCAAGCACAAACCATAAGAACAAAAGGTAGAAGCAAGGAGACAACTTACCTTACTTGCTCCTTCAAGACCCTTGCTTCTTCCTTGCTTTCCTCCACTTTCTTTCTCTAGAACTCACTTCTCTTTCTAAAGGATCTCTTGGGTGTGAAGAATGAATGGAAAACGGGGGTATTTATAGCAAAAGTCATGTGTCATTTGAAGGCCAAGATCACTTTGGAAACTATTTGATCTAATGGTTAAAGGTTTGATCTTGGAATGTCTTTTCACTTTTCACTCAAGACCTTACCACCATGACATCACTAGCATGGCCTCCCTTGGTACACCTAACCCTTCCTCTTTTTGGGTGCCATTCTTGTGTCCTTGTGGGTCCCACCATGTGCAACACCTAATTCTTACTTTATTCTCTTTTTCTTTCTTTTCAAAAATCCATAAATTATTTATTATTTGGACTTGGGCTCCAAGATAAATTTTGGGCCTTATTGGGCTGGCCTAGGACGAAATGTTGGGCCTCTTTTAGGTCCAATAGCTAACTGGCCCAAATTCCAATGTACTTTCCTCATACCGATATCCGTAAATTACCCTGATCTTAGCATAAATTCTAAACACCTCTTTTAATTGTTCTAATATTTTTAGAAATTCATTCTAATATAAAATGAATTCTCTACAAAGTTTCATAATTTTCTGAGACCCAGAAGTCCTGTTAAAAATTACATATGTTTCCTTTAACCCTTTATCGGTGTCCTTTTTCACCGTAAATTCCATAATTAATTCTACAGGACTCCTTTTTGACTTCTGTCAACTCCATAAATTCTCATATTAATTATAATAATTTACTATCAAATTTCCTCTGATATCCATCCATTGTGTGAAATGACCAAAATGCCCTCCATTTACTTCTGGTTTCTTAGGGCATCACAGTGACATTTTCGTAATTTTGCACTTTGGCTCTTAGACTTTCTTCCTCTTCCAATTAATCCTTTTCTTTACATAAATATGGTCACATCTTTTCCTAAACATCTCATATATTTTATTCAATCTGTACATACAACTTAGTACAGAAATTTGGGGATGTTACAGATACCGGTAGAGAAAGCCGATCTGAGTTATTGACTTCTCGTGATTGAAAAGAGACTACCAGTTGCGATGAGGAGATACTGAGGTCATGACCATATAGGCATCTTGAACGTCGAAAGATCAAAAAGAGACTTCCAGTCTCGACTAGAAGCTGAGGACGTCACGACTGACAACTCCAGAGACGACAAGTCGCGACGAGAAGCTGAGGACGTCATGACTGAAAACTCCCGAGATGACTAGTCGCGACGAGAAGATACTGAGGTCACGACCATAATTCGAATACCGAAGGTAACACTTCTTACTCATTGACTTGAACACACTCGGTAGATCCAGGCAGGGAATGAAAAAATTTTAAAGTTAATTTCCGTCGCGTGTCTTACAATTCCCTTCAGTGGTATCAGAGCCATGCCGTTTTGTATTTAAGTTAGGTTTGATTGTTGATACATGTGATGTATGTTAGACTTCTTAGCCGATCATATGATAGCATGTGAATTATGTATGACATATAGGGAATCCGTTTTATGTATGACATATAAGGAATCCGAATTAAAACTGAAATCGGTGGTGCATGTTAATTGATTTGATCAATTAATATTGATGGGGATCTAAGGAAACTGAAAGCGGGACCGCCGTGGCTACCTGGTCGTAGCACAACATAATTGTAACATATACTACCTTTCCTGATGTATGAATATTTTAAAATATTTATTGCCCTTCACATAATATGAATTTTGATGCTTGAATATTTGGGTATGGTGAACAATATAGCTCTAGATTACAAGTGTTATAATTTTTCTAAATACGGCCTGGGTGTCGTGCCTTCCTCTATTTACTCTCGATATACATTCTCTTCTCATCTTACTCCCCTCGAATGTTAGAACAAGGTTTCTTTATTTTTCTTATTAGGATAGGTGAGCCATATTGCATCACGTTTAAAATTATGCATCTTATGCTTATATCACTATACGTATGTTCTATATGCATATTATTTATATGAGATACAACCGAGATACATACATTTTTGTAAACCAGATAGTTAATTAAGCCCTCTAAATGAAATGTTAAGTCATAATGCCATCAATTTATGAACACTTGTCAAAACCTCGATCACTCACTTGTAGGCTCCACCAAAGTGGGTGTATTTGAGTTATCTTGAGGAGATAAGCAAAGAGTAATGGTGCTACTCACATATGTTTGTTATTGTTTGAGTTAATTGAGATTAACTAAATGGTTTTGGGTCTCAAGGCATTAGATGGGATTAAAACATGTCGGATCATATGATGATGAAATCCCATGAACATCTAAGAGTTACATTTGATGTAATTGGTAAAGGTGTTACCTACCTAAATAACTTAAATTTAAGCGTCTTGCTAAAGCGGACTTAAGTTTAAGCCAAATATGGATCTTAGCCCACTAATTATTACATTGAGGGTTGTTTATTTAGTGGGAGATTGCTAATTCAATTGCATATTTTAAATTGTAGAATCATGACGACTAGTAATACTGCTATATTATCATTACGATCTATCCTTGAGAAGGACAAACTCAATGGGACAAACTTTCTTGAATGGTTTAGGAACTTGAGAATTGTTCTCAAGTAGGAAAGAAAGGCACATGTCCTAGATCAACCCATTCCTGAGGAGCCAACAGCCAATGCTCCTAAAGCTCAGAGAGATGCTTACATGAAGCATAAAGAAGACCCTGTCGATGTGGGATGCTTGATACTTGCCACCATAGTTCCAGAGCTCCAAAGAGATATGGAACTCATGGAGGCTTATGAGATGATTGTGCATCTCAAGGAAATGTTCCAGCAACAGGCAAGGCAAGAGAGGTATGAGACCACTAAGGCCTTACATTCCTATAAGATGGCTGAAGGTACATCAGTCAGTACTCATGTCTTAAAGATGAAAGGGTAAATTGATCACCTTGAGAGGTATGGATTTCCCATGAGCCAAAAGTTAGCTACGGATTTGATCTTGAACTCACTTCCGAAAAGTTATGACCAGTTTGTCATGAACTACAGCATGAACAACATGGAGAAATCTATTTCTGAACTGCATGGGATGCTTAAAATTGCTGAGCCGAGTATTAAGAAGAAGCCCAGTACCGTTTTGATGGTTCAGAAAGGAAAGGGTATGAAGAAGAAAGGCAAGGGCAAAGGAAGGGTCATGGCTCATTAGGTAAGACCAAAGAGTCAGGCAAACCCGAAACTAAGCCTGCACCAAAGAAGGCAAAGCCTCCAAAGGAAGAAGTTTGCTTCTTCTGCAATGAACCTGGTCATTGGAAGAGGAATTGCAAGCTCTATCTTGAAGATTTGAAAAAAGAACAAGAAGGATAGCGGGGCTATCGCTTCAGGTATTTATGTTATAGACATTCATCTCTCTACTTCCACTACATGGGTATTTAGATACTGCATGTGGTTCTCACATTTGTACAAATGTGTAGGGCCTAAAGGACAGTAGGAAGCTGAAGAAGGGCGAAGTTGACCTACGAGTTGGAAACAGAGCAAGGGTTACTGCTTTAGCTGTAGGCACTTATGAATTAGTTCTGCCCACTAGGCTTTTGTTAGTTTTGAACAATTGCTATTATGTTCCTGCTTTGAGTAGTAACATTGTTTCTCTTTCTTATTTGGATAAGGAAGGTTACACTTCCATTGCTGGGAATAGCAGATGTTCTGTTTATCGTAATGATATTTTCTATTTGCATGTTGATTTGCATGTTGATCATTATATATTAAACTTGGAACAACCCAATCATGAAAATATCTATAACATAACCGCCAAAAGGGTCAAACCAAATGATTTGAATCCGACATACCTCTAGCATTGTCGTCTGGGCCACATAAATGAGAAACGTATTTCTAAACTCCATCAAGATGGATTTCTCAACTCATTTGATTTTGAATCATATGATACTTGTGAGTCTTGCTTGTTAGGAAAGATGACAAAGTCACCTTTCACTGGGCACAGTGAGAGGGCCACTCATTTGTTGGGCCTCATACATACAGATGTGTGTGGACCGATAAATACAAATGCTAGAGGAGGTTATTCGTACTTCATCATATTCATAGATGATTTTAGTAGATATGGCTACGTCTATCTAATGAAACATAAATTCGAATCTTTTGAAATGTTCAAGATATTTCAAAATGAAGTACAAAACCAACTTCGCAAAACAATTAAAGCCCTTCGATCTGATCGAGGTGGTGAATATTTGAGCCAAGAGTTTATTGATTATCTTAGGAATTGTGGGATAGTCTCACAATTGACTCCTCCAGGAACACCACAATGGAATGGCATTTCTGAATGGAGGAATTGAACACTATTAGATATGGTTTGATCCATGATGAGTCGAACAGATCTTCCATCGTCCTTTTGGGGCCATGCACTAGAGACAACTGCGTTCACACTGAATCGTGTTCCATCTAAGGAAATTGAAAAGACTCCATATGAGATATACACTGGGAGGAAACCTAGTTTATCTTTTCTCAAGATTGGGGATGTGAGGTTTATGTTAAGCAACAAGCCTCAGATAAATTAGCACCCAAATCCTCAAAGTGCCTTTTTGTGGGATATCCTAAGGAAACCAAGGGATATTATGTCTACAACCCCACTGATAACAAAGTGTTTGTTGTCAGAAATAGTTTCTTTCTCGAACGAGAATTTATCTCTAAAAGAACCAGTGGGAGCAAGGTACACCTCAAAGAAGTTTGAGAGCCACAAGACACCACAGAACTACAGATGGAAAACAGAGAAGACTCACAACAATTTGTTGAGACTCCTCAAGTCACGCAAGGCCCACGGCGATCTAATAGGGCACGACTTCAACCTCAGAGATATGGATTTCTGATTTCTGACAATCGTGATATATTGCTCATTGAGCATAATGAGCCAACTACCTATCGAGAAGCTATAGTGGGACTGAACTCTAAAAAATGGCTTAATGCCATGAAGTCTGAGATGTAATCCATGTACGACAATCAGGTATGGACCTTAGTCGACCCGCCTAAAGGTGTAAAAACTGTCGAGTGCAAGTGGGTTTTTAAAGAGAAAACTGACATGAATGGCAATGTAAATGTCTTCAAGGCATAACTGGTTACAAAAGGATTTACTCAAACTCATGGTGTGGACTATGATGAGACCTTTTCCCCAGTTGTAATGGCCAAATCAATCAGAATTCTCCTTGCCCTTGCAACATATTATGACTATGAAATATGGCATATGGATGTCAAGACAGCCTTCCTTAATGGAAATCTCCTTGAGGATGTATACATGACACAACCTGAAGGGTTTGTGCATTCCGAGGACTCTGGTAAGGTGTGCAAGCTTCAAAGGTCCATTTATGAACTGAAACAAGCATCTCAGAGTTGGAATCATTGTTTTGATGAAGTAGTCAAAGAGTTTAGATTTTTTCAAAATATTGATGAACCTTGTGTGTACAAGAAGGTTAGTGGGAGCACAGTTGTGTTTTTGGTACTCTATGTCGATGACATCCTACTTATTGGGAATGACATTCCTACCTTGTAGATTGTCAAGTCTTGGTTAGGAAAGTCTTTCTCGATGAAAGACTTGGGTGAAGCCACCTACATCCTAGGAATTAGGATCTTTAGAGATAGATCTAAAAGACTTCTAGGACTCAGTCAGAGTACATACATAGACAAAATACTGCATAGGTTCAGTATGCAGGAATCAAAGAGGGGTTTCATACCCATGTCTCATGGTATTCACCTCAGCAAGGATTTGTGTCCTAGTACACCTGATCAGCGAGGTCGCATGAGTAAGGTTCCATATGGCTCGGCCATAGGATCTATCATGTACGCCATGTTATGTACTCGACCGGATGTCTCGTTTGCCTTAAGTATGACTAGCAGATATCAATAGGACCCTGGTGAGGGCCATTGGACTGCTATCAAGAATATCCTTAAGTACTTAAGAAGGACTAAGGACTCTATGGTGGATTGGATGACGAACACTGTGTAACTAGTTACACAGATGCAAGTTTCCAAACTGACCAGGATGATCTTAAATCGTAATCTGGATACATATTCATCCTGAATAATGGAGCAGTAAGCTGGAAGAGCTCTAAGCAGAGCACTGTAGTAGATTCTGTAACGGAAGCTGAGTATATAGCAGCATCTGATATAGATAAGGAACCCGTTTGGATCAGGAAGTTCATTACTGAACTAGGGGTGATACCTACCATCTCAGATCCAATAACTTTATTCTGTCACAATAGCGGTGCCATTTGTAACATCCATAATTTCTGTACTAAGTTGTATGTACAGATTGAATAAAATATATGAGATGTTTAGGAAAATATGTGGCCATGTTTATGTAAAGAAAAGGATTAATTGGAAGAGGAAGAAAGTCTAAGAGCCAAAGTGCAAAATTACGAAAATGCCACTGTGATGCCCTAAGAAACCAGAAGTAAATGGAGGGCATTTTGGTCATTTCACACAATGGATGGATATCAGAGGAAATTTGATATTAAATTATTATAATTAATATGAGAATTTATGGAGTTGACAGAATCAAAAAGGAGTCCTGTAGAATTAATTATGGAATTTACGGTGAAAAATGACACCGATAAAGGGTTAAAGGAAACATATGTAATTTTTAACAGGACTTCTGGGTCTCAGAAAATTATGAAACTTTGTAGAGAATTCATTTTATATTAGAATGAATTTCTAAAAATGTTAGAACAATTAAAGGAGGTGTTTAGCATTTATTCTGAGATCAGGATAATTTAAGGATATCGGTATGAGGAAAGTACATTGGGATTTGGGCCAGTTAGCTATTGGACCTAAAAGAGGCCCAACATTTCGTCCTAGGCCAGCCCAATAAGGCCCAAAATTTATCTTGGAGCCCAAGTCCAAATAATAAATAATTTATGGATTTTTGAAAAGAAAGAAAAAGAGAATAAAGTAAGAATTAGGTGTTGCACATGGTGGGACCCACAAGGACACAAGAATGGCACCCAAAAAGAGGAAGGGTTAGGTGTACCAAGGGAGGCCATGCTAGTGATGTCATGGTGGTAAGGTCTTGAGTGAAAAGTGAAAAGACATTCCAAGATCAAACCTTTAACCATTAGATCAAATAGTTTCCAAAGTGATCTTGGCCTTCAAATGGCACATGACTTTTGCTATAAATACCCCCCCCCCTTTCCATTCATTCTTCACACCCAAGAGCTCCTTTAGAAAGATAAGTGAGTTCTAGAGAAAGAAAGTGGAAGAAAGCAAGGAAGAAGCAAGGGTCTTGAAGGAGCAAGTAAGGTAAGTTGTCTCCTTGCTTCTACCTTTTGTTCTTATGGTTTGTGCTTGAGTTTAAGTGATTTTTGAGGCTTAAATATTGGGGAAATGCTGCTAGAATTTTTGTGTATATGTGAAAGGAATATGAGTTTTAAGTCATAGATAGTTAAGACAAGCTTAAACAAGTTAGTTACATGCTTGGTTGTGAAGTAAGTTGATGTTCTTGACTTTACCATTTCGGTTTGCACTGTTCATGCACTGTTCATGATAGAAGGAAATGGAATTTCAATGATTTAATGCTTCCATTGAGTTTATATGATGATTTTGTGTAGGATTGGAAAGGTTTTGAACCTTGGAAACCATTGGAATTAAAGGTTATAATGTTGAAAATTCCTCACGGTACTGTTCACTCGCGTGAACTGAAACATCCTGCCTTAGACTCCTCAGAGCACACCTGCGGAAGCTATACTAGCTGTACTGATTCGGTAATTCTCTCATTAGAACTACCATTCTACGTAAGTACCCAGGAAAGACTGGATGAACCGGCTAGGTCCACTCACTACCAGCCTTCTTAGACAGTACCTACGTACACAGTACGCATCATATCCTTCCTCCACTACTGCTATCTCCGCCGAAATTTCAGCAGCATAACGGCGTCTCTCAAAATTCTCAAAATCTACCTTGACATAACCTCCCTGAAATGGTTATACAAGGGGGATGAGATTCGGGGGAATCTCAGTAGTAATAATCATAACAGTATATGTAATGTAGTGTGACAGTGATTGCTTGTGATTGTGTACAGATAAGCATGCCGCGTGCTTCCATACTCAATAACATATGATCATAGCATTGCAGTAGAGCTTCAGACATAACATATAAGACAACAATCCAACCAAACAATAGCACATCAATCACAAAGCCATTACATAAAAGCTAGGATTAGTTACTACCTGGCTAGCTCAGCAGAACTCTACTATCCTTATTCTGCTTCCAGCTCCGCCAGAACTTCCTTACTTCCTTTTCTCCTTTCTCTCTTCCCTTCCTTCTCCTTCTCTCTCTTCTTTCTCTCCCTTCCCTTGCCCATGCGTGAATGGAAATGAAGCAAGGGGGTATTTATATACATCCTCAATGGCAATTTCATAATTTCCATGCCATCTGATCCTGCGGTCCTGGTTTTTCCTGGAATTTCCTATTTTCCTTAATTTCCTTTTACCGCATCATCAGTGCCACCTCAGGGGACACCTCATCAGCTGACTCATCGCCACATTTTCCACATCCTAAATTCCCTGGACACCTCAGCAGCTGACCCAGCATGCTGACTCACCGGTCCAGAGTCCTGCCTCGTAATGCGTGCCCTCAGCTTTATCTGCTTTCTCCAGACCAGAGCCATGTGGCGCCTGGAAGAGACCTTGCACGCTCCCCAATGCTATCCAGATAAGTCCCAGACTTATCTGATCACTTCCTCAGTTTTCGTGCCAACCGAGTAAATTTACTCTACTGAAAGGTCACTAAACACTACCCTAATGCCATGTGGCATCTTGTGGGTCCCATGAGGATACCTTATCAATCCACCTCATGGTTTCTAGATAACCTTTCCTGTATCTGGCCTCCTGCCTCCGGTCTATCTCTAACCGGGTAACTATCTCATTTGGACCTTCACAACTCTTGACCCACTGTATCTCATACGGCTAGCACCACTTATAGTCACTAGTCACGACCTAGCCATCATCTCGTCGTGACATAACACCTTTTGGTTCATTAGTCGCGACCAAAAGTCACCAATACATCTTCCTCATACATCTGCTTTCTTACTTATGGACAACTCTACTGCTCAGTGCCCATTCCTTTCATATCTCAGCCCACAGAATCTTAGCATAATTCTGGGGTCTATCTTATCTCACTTTCTTCTTATCCTTTATCCTAAGTTCTAGAAATTCTCTTTCAATAACTCATCCCCTACTCTTCGGGAGTCCTTGTTAATTGAAAGGCTCGACAACCCTCTGTATCAAGTTATCTTACGCAGGAGCCAGCCCATATCAAGCTACCTGCAGAATTCCTAGGCCTAAGACTTAGGACATTCCTCCCATTCCTCATTTTGAACCTAGGTGAACTGTCCCAATTCTGTAGGTTAAAGACTTAACTCATCTTTAAATCCTGAAGGACTTAGCTCATCCCTCGGATTCCTACAAAATACAGGTAAATAATCCGCCCATATCAGATTACTACCCTAGGACTACGGGTTTAGCAGCCTGCCCATATCATACTACCTCCCAATTCAACTAGACCCAAAAATTGGGATGTTACATAAACAGTGATTTGAATTTCATGATTTTGATACTTCCAATGGTCTTAAAATGAGATTTTGTGTGGGGGGAAAGTGGAGGAACAAGTATGGGAAGCAT
This sequence comes from Leucaena leucocephala, assembly GCA_037074615.1. Taxonomy (NCBI): domain Eukaryota; kingdom Viridiplantae; phylum Streptophyta; class Magnoliopsida; order Fabales; family Fabaceae; genus Leucaena; species Leucaena leucocephala. The sequence goes on from CM073522.1 coordinate 16,613,061, forward strand.
TGGAATCAAAATGAGAATTTTTGAAAGAATTATGCATGTTTTTCAAATCTGTCCGGAACAGTGCATAGTTGCTGGAATTTGGTTGTTTTGAGTTCATAAATGGATTCAAAATGCCAAATTGTGTAGGGTAAGGTCAAGACATCAATTGATTCAAAGGCTAAGTCAATTGGTAAAGATTAAAGGAAGTTATGTTACTTAAAGTAAACTTAGTGTTCAAGAGAAGTTAGATTGTAATGGTTGGATGGTAATGTGATGTTAGGAATTGCTTGGTGTGCTCAAAAGAGGGCAGCCACATAGCAAGGAAAAGTAAGAAGGAAGAAGCAAAGTTAAAGTGGAAAGAAGTAAAGCAATAAGGTAGTAAACTTACCCTAAACTTGTATGTATTGAATGTTATGCTTGATTGTGCTATGACTTTGTTGAATTGTGTGCATATGAGTATATGATTGAAGCTCTGTTTCTATGATTACCTTGGCCAATTGTATTTCATATGTTACATGGAAGCATGCACATTACACAATGTTTACACTTTCACAAGCAAGCACAAGTATTTACTTTAATGCATGCATTATTTAGTACCGTTTGCTACTGAGATTCCCCCGAATCTCAACCCCTATTTATAACCCATTACAGAGAGGTTATGTCGAAGTGAATTTTGAGAATGCTGTAAGACGCCGTTATGCTGCCGATTTTTCAGACTGAACATAAGGAGATGATACGTACTGTGTACGTAGGTACTGTCTAAGGAGTCTGGAAGTGAGTGGCCCTAGTCGATTCATCCAGTCTTTCCTGGGTACTTACGTAGAATGGTAATTCTCACGGGAATTACCGAATCAGTACAAGATCAGTTATTTTTACAGATGAAGTATAGTAGTTATACTGCCGGATTTCAGGCAGGAAAGATGTAATAGAGATACGAGGATTTTGTTCATGCCCTGTTGTATAAAGATTTATTATTTAATGATAAGTATTGTTTGGCATGTTTGTTTGACATGTGATTGATGTATGCATATGTATGTAAAGTTGCTTTCTGGAATTTGCCACCATTAACAGTAACTCGTGGTGATATAGTGATGTTTGATCTATAATTAAAAATAGTAAATGATTAAATAAATGTATGATATGTTTATGATAAATAGTAGACATACCAAGCTTCGATTTGATATATAGAATGTCTCATTTCGATGTGTACACATGGAGATATAAATTATCAAAGTTGGGACCAAAATGCTAGATTCAGGAGAAAAACGCTGGATAAATAGTAAAGTTGTAACTTTGACTGACGTTGACTTGGACAAGGAATGGTCAACGAGTTATTTTTCCTTGAAATAGTATTGAGTTAGCTTCATGTAGCAATTTGAACCACTGTATTCCAATTTTTCTAGAATTAGTTATGATTTTTCGAAGTCAGGTCACTCATCTAGAATTGACACAGTGAACAGTACTCGATAAGAGTAAAACTCCAGATTGAGAAATTGGACTTCAATGACCTTGAAAGTGGTTCTAAATACTACCAATTGGTCCCTAAGATGTATGAAAATAAGGATGTTTCACCATTGCATAGGCCAAAGAGCCTAGGTCACATCAAAGGACCAAGCATATACTCAGGCGATTTTATCTCATCAGAGAAATCAATGATAGAGGTAATATAAAAATATGCAAAGTAGCAGGAGAAGACAATGTTGCTGATCCTCTAACAAAGCCGCTTGTGCAGGCACAGCATGAGCGTCATGTTAGGTCAATAGGATTCAGGCAAATTAATGATTGTTTCTAGTGCAAGTGGGAGGATGTTGGAAATTATTCCCTAGGAGCCAATCATTGTATTTTGAACATTGTTGATTTATGAATTTCTTAATTGTGTTATCATATTATTTGCATGTTTAATGTAATGATCATCCTTGGATAACTCATGATCTTATCCTAAATGTCCCTGGTCGGTCATCTATGATGGAGCAGAGATAAAATAAGACCAGTATGAGCTAAGTTTGGCCTGTCTTAACGCCTTTTAGTTCATTCAAGAGCATCCCCTCTGCATGCATTTTAAGATTTTGTAATGCATTAACTGGTCCGTCCAGTACTCTACTTCCTTTTCTGTCTCCATTTCTTTTCTTTTCCGGTCCTTTCGGGGTCCTCCCCCAAGTTGGTATCAGAGCCAGAAGGTGAAGTAGAGATGTTGTAAGTAAATTTAGATCTATCTCTGGGATGTCAAGGTATTTGTTGAGCTTCTTAGCATAATTAAGACTGTTATTCTTCGATAGCACACAAAAGCTTATCTGTGTTATTATGCATGAGTCCTTCCGTACGACAATGGACTGTAAGACCCGCTTTGAGAGGATATAGGGCAGGTGGAACATCGTACGCAGTAGTGCATAATGGCCTAGAAATAGCTTACGTGTTGGCTAGAAGCTAACAGTATGACTAATCATGCTAAGGACCTAACAAATTTCTTGATTCACAAAGATAGGTAGATTTTTATTTATCTCACCACTATGGATCTGGAGGTGAAGATACTGATGTAAGGGAGATTTACGAATATTGAGCTTTCGTTTTCTTCTTGCTTTACCTTATTCTTATTTCTTGTTGTTATTTTCACTTCTTATTTTGTGTTCATTTACTTTCTGCTATTTACTCTTTAAGTATTTACTTTCCAGTATTTACTTTCTGTTCCTTTTAATTATGTCTTCTTTATTCCGTTCTTTTTCTTTTAAACGAAGCGGTGGAAACTCTTCTTCATCCACTTCTTCTTCTCTAAACGATGAGGAATTAAATGCTGTAACAAGCAACTCTTCAAACAAAAGAATTTTCAAAGAAGAAATTTCTTTTCAAAACATAAACCAAAACATTGACAATTGGACTTTACCACCAATTGCCACAAACTCACTTTATATGCAAACTGAGGATAGGAAATGGTTTTCCAAGTCTGATTACATAATCCGGACTGTTGAAGAATCAGTTTCTGTCCAACCAGAAAAAGAAGATTTTTACCTTCTTTCAAAAAAGTCAATTGAAAAACACCAAAAGGAATATAATTTCTTACACATCGGTTGTATTCAAATTGCAATTAAACCACTTTTTAGAAAAGGCTTAAATGTATCATGTTTATTGTGTCTCCTAGACAATAGACATAATATATTTCAAGATGCAGTACTTGCAGTAGCCGAAACTGGATTACACGATGGTCCTGTATACTTTAATTGTTATCCAGACAGGATGACTGAGTTAAAGGATGCACATGTCCATGAGTGTATTAAACTTAAAATTCAACTACATGGTTTGAACATGAAGCCTGGATCTATACCTACTGTTTTGATTTATAGAATACAGTACAAGGTCTCAAACACTTCGACTTCTTACGTTCAAATTCCTTTTGAAAAAGATCAAACAACTATTTTCTTAACTGATTTCAAAAATGTTAATTTGACAATCCCTAAAACAATTTTATGGGAAAATGTTAAATTACCAGATGAATGGATTATGGAAAGAGCCTCACAGCCTTTACCACAAACCACTTCTCAGTTGAGTAGGATTACACAAACATCAGATGGGTCTGTCAGATTATCCTTCGATCGATCTAGGAGATCTTTTTCTCAAACAAATAGGTCTGAATCTTCAATATATGAGGATTGTAGATCCCTCCAAACTGAATCATCTAGATTCTCTTGTTCTTCAATCCCTAGACCACCTCCTGTCATTTATAGAATGACGGCAGAAACACCTTCAGTAGTCACCCAACCATAAATGACTGCTACTAACGTTTCTTTTCAGGGAATTGATAGTTCTGTAAACATTCCCCAAATAGTGTATGAAAAAGATGAAGACTTAAGATCACATGAGTCTCCAACTTATTCATCACTAGGGATGGATCAAACTAGTTTTATTGGTGTCATTGAAAATGATTTTCAGATTGACAAACAAACTTTACAAAAACAGTTTTACTCCAAAGAATATGTTCTCCAGAGGAATTGGTTTTTGGAAAACTTTAAAGGATCTGTTAGAAAAAAGATTCAAGAAAAATTCTACAGATTCCTTGAAAGAATTCAAATGAATATTTCATTTTTTGATTGGTTTGGCGAATATGCTAAAACTACAAAATTGGATTATCCATTTGAACAAACAGTTGATGTTATTAAACATTGGACAAGTTCTAAAGGAGAAACTATATCTTCTGAATTTCCTCCAAATAAAACTGTGCAGATGCCTCAAGTAAAGGATGATCTTGATCAACCCTTACTTGCTACACCTTTTAGATTTAAAGATACTTCTAAACCAATTGATTCAACTGACATCAAAAAAATAGTTGAGCAAAATAATTACACTAATCTGTATCTCCAGCAGATAGGTGATCATCTTGCCCAACCATCAAAATCTTTAAACAAAGTTTTAGAACAATCCAAACCCAGGATTGAAACCCCAATCTTTACACCATTTCAGCTAAACCCTCAAATGAAGTCTGAAATATTTCAACAAAACAAATCCAAAATGATTGATAGGATCAACCAAAAAATGCAACAAATTGCCCAAACCATGACTGTTCCAGAGTCACCCCAAAACGAGTCAGCCTCATCAACCAGGCATGTAGGAGTAATAGATAGAGATTCCCAAGCAGCCTCCCAAACAGATTTTTCATCAGAATCGCAACTGCAAATCAACCATTGTAACATCCCAATTTTCAGGCCTTGAGACACGGAAATAGCCTGAGAATGAGAGGCTACCAGACCCCTTTTGAGCAGAAGTCCCAGAGACATAAGAGAGTTTTTAGGGACTAAGCTGTGAGTAAGTAAAGGTACGGGAACTTATGTGCAAACAGTGGAAGTCCCAAGGGGTAGAATGGCCATTTGGGGTGATGTAGAGGTCAAAGGTTGAAGAGTTACGAGCTGACCGTTCTGGTCGCGACTAGAGTAAAGCATGGTCGCGACTAATGGTTACAGAAATAGCTATACGCAACAAGAAAGCATTATGGTCGCGACGTAAAAGAAGTATGGTCGCGACTAGAAAGCAGTGATATCGCGACTAATAGTGGCAGAAAGCCTTAGACGCGACTAAAAAGTGTTATGGTCGCGACTAAAATGTGTTGTGGTCGCGACGATAGAATGTTTTGGTCGCGACGAGATGATGTTTAGGTCGCGACTAATGTACACAGAATTGTAAGGTCGCGACAAGATGATGTTGAGGTCGCGACTAGTGACTAAAGTGGTGCTAAGCGTATGGGCCAAGAATGGTGAAGGTCCAAGAGAGATAGTTACCCGGTTGGAGATAGACCGGAGGCAGGATATCAGATACAGGAAAGGTTATCTGGAAACCATGAGGTGGACTGATAAGGTGTACTCATGGGTCCTGCAAGATGCCACATGGCATTAAAGTAATGATTCAGTAAAGTAAAGATACTCGGTTGGCGTGATAACCGAGGAGGCACGTAAACCGAGGAGGTGATCAGATAAGTCTGGGACTTATCTGGGTGGCATTGGGAAGCGTGCAAGGTCTCTTCCAGTTGTCACATGGCATTAGTCTGCAGAAAGCAGATAAAGTTGAGGGCACGCATTACGAGGCAGGAGACTGGACCGGTGAGTCAGCATGCTGAGTCAGCTGCTGAGGTGTCCAGGGAATTGTGACATGTGAAAAATATGCTGCTGAGGTGTCCCGGTGAGTTGTCCCGCTGATGCAGTAAATGAGAAATAAAAGAAAATAGGAAAATCCAGGAAAAACCAGGACCGCAGGATCAAAGTTCATAGAAACTACGATTATGCCATTGAGGGAGGCTATAAATACCCCCCCCCATGGACTTCATTTGCACGCAGGAGCAAGGGAAAGAAAGAGAAAGAAGAGAGGGAAAGGGAAGGAAAGGAAGAAAGAAAGGAGAAAGGAAGAAAGGAAGTTCTGGCGGAGCTGGAAGCAGAATAGAGATAGTAGGGTTCTGCTAAGCTAGCCAGGTAGTAACTAATCCTAACTTCTATGTAATGGCTTTGTGATTTGATGTGCTATTGTTTGGTTGGATTGTTGTCTTATATGTTATGTCTGAAGCTCTGCTGTAATGCTATGGTCATATGTTATTAAGCATGGAAGCACGCAGCATACTTATCTGTACACAATCACAAGCAAGCACTGTCACACTGCATTACATATATTGTTATGATTGTTGCTACTGAGATTCCCCCGAATCTCATCCCCATCCATAACCCATTACAGGGAGGTTATGCTGAAGTGGATTTAGAGAATCCTAAGAGACGCCGTTATGCTGCCGGAGAAAAGACTGAACATCAGTATATGATAAGTACTGTGTACGTAGTGCTGTCTAAGGAGGCTAGAAGTGAGTGGACCTAGCCGGTTCATCTAGTCTTTCCTGGGTACTACGTAGAATGGTAGTTCTCATGAGGGAATTACCGAATCAGTACGGTTCAGTTCTTTGTACAGCTGAAGCGTAGCGGTTATGCTGCCGAAGTTTAGGCAGAACGAGATGTAATAGAGATATGAGGATTATGTATATGTCTTGTTGTATATGCCATATTGTATGACATTTTATGATTCAATGATAAATAATGTTTGGCATATTCAAATTTTGGATTATGAAGCTAACGCATAATAAAGCTAATATTGCTTCCGCTAGTGTACTCTGAGGGCTGTAAGGGAGGATGTTTCATTTTGGTATCAGAGCAAGAGGTTCTGGCACCAACCAGAAAGGACTCTGGTTCAGAGCATAAGATTCTGGCACAGAACAGAAGGTTCTGGCTCAGTGATGCTCTGTGATTTAGCCCTTGAGTACGACAGAATAGCACTCCGGTCGCGACTAAAGTGGTTTATGTCGCGACGGGTAGCCTCAATGAGATGTTTAGTCGCGACGCATAAGTTTATAGGTCGCGACGGTTATTCACAGAAAGATTTGGTTGCGACGTGAAGAGACATAAGTCGCGACGAGAAAATATCCTGGTCGCGACGGTAGAAGAGTTGAGTCGCGACGTAGAAAGGTTAAGGTCGCGACGAAATAAGATTTAGGTCGCGACTAGAAGACAGAAAATGTTAAGGACGCGACGTCTAAAGCTGTAGGTCACGACTAAAGAATAGAAATGATAAGTCGTGAGGAGTTAAGGGTAATGAAGAATCATAGAGGCTATGAATAGCGATTACCCAATACTCATATCGCGACGGAATGACAGAGATGTCCTGGTATGACATTAGAAGATTCAGATCGGGACTATTATGGGTTTAGAAGAGCCCGTGGAGATAAAGCTCTTAGATGGAATAAGAGGTGTTCATATTTCGTTGTAAAGGAAAAGACAGGTGAACACAAAGCGTGAACATAGAGCTTGAGTGGAGAAGTCATGCATAGAGGAAGTTGGCAACTCCAATAAGCAAGTCATCCTTGCTAGGTAGGATAGGCCGCAAAGGATGATAAGTTAAGATGAGCTAGCTAGATGAGATAGCTAGAATGAGACAGATCCTCCATGTGATTACGAGGAGTAGATCTACATGGTAAAAGTCTTATTCAACCTAGTTGAATAAAAGACCTGAGAGCTAGAATGGGATAGCTAGTATGACGTTTGCCTCGGAGTAATCCTAGGGCATAGCCTAAAGGCTAGAGATGTGATGATGTTTGATATGGCCTAAGGCTAAGGCTAAGGACGTGATGGTTAATAGGTAAAGAGTTAAAATTCCCTAAGCAGAGGGATTCCATCACAGAGATCTAGGGTAGAGTACCCTAAAGAATAGAAATAATAGTAAAAGATAATGAATGAGATCTAGGCGACTGAAGTTCGCTAGGATTAAGAGAAAGATGCGTTTTCAGGTGCTTAAGGGCTGTGGCTCGTGTGTCTGGAAAACAAAACCGTGACCTCATGTGGGCACCAAGCCTACCTAAGGGGAAAGCGGATAATATCTTTGTAAAGGGGTTCTAGGCTGTTACAGTAAAGGCCGATAAGGAACCACAGTCTGGTCAAGAATAGACTGAGACTGATAGATAGACAAAAGGAGAAATGAGATAGTAGAAGGTAGCCACAGATTACGGGATACAGTGACTCCCCTATGTAAGAAAGAGTGATGAAGGGTTGAGTCTGTACCTTAATAAGAGGGTAGCGTGGCAGCCTGAGATAGACAGATGTTTCAGGATGACTGACCAAGATATGATAGGCCATATGATAAATAAAATATGCCTTGAGGTTTAGTTAGTCTGATGGATGGTTGAGCAAAGTATGATGATGATATGGCTTATGATGCCATAAGCTATGATAGTTGCATCTCCTTGCAATTGTCATATGATGACATGCATGTTAGAGTATGCCATGATGAATGAATACTCCCTTTTACAGTGCATGAAGGGTAGAGTATATATGAGATGAGAAAGTATGTTGCTCCCATACCATATGACATGTAATGAGATATGTATTGAGGATGATAGATAGTCTCAGTTCATGGGACAATAAGCTATGAGATTCAGATATGTTATGATTGAGGATACTCAGGTAATTCTGCAGACTTGTGAATACAGTACTCAGAGCCATTTCTGTTGAAAGGAATGGTAGACAGAAAGAAAGCAGATAAGAGTAAAGAGATTGTTTTTAGATCACTCTTCAGATAAGAGTTGGATCTGAAACAGATGGCTCTCAGATAGAGCTAGATTCAGATGAGTATAGATCACTCTTCAGATAAGAGTTGGATCTGATACAGGATGCTCGCAGTTGGAGCATAGTTCAAATGGTTCACAGTTAGAGCACAGACGAGTTATGATGAGGCCATAGCAGTAGAATGCAATGGCAGGTGGTTAGACCATGATGGCACAAGCCAATGGTAAGCCACAGTAAAGTAAGAAAGATGAGAAGGAACTCCTGAGTAAGAGAGGAAGTAAGTAAAGTCTGGGTAAATGATGTGAGGCTATAAAATTTTTATGGAGTTATCAACAGGTGGAAGCAGTTAACCTTATAACTTAGTCTGTTGGTTTAAGATCTTCGGGAGATATACAGTACAACAGAATCGCAGTTAGATTCTGGAGGGTCACAGTTAGATCCTAGCATGGCTCCAGGGTCGCAGTTAGATCCTAACAGATCCAGAGTCACAGTTAGATTCTGAAGAGGCTAATGGTTGATCGCAGTTAGATCCCGAGGTCGCAGTTAGACCTAGCCTAAGGAAAGTAATGAGCCATGAGACATGAGTACGATGTAGTATCTCTTTGGGAAGATGAATGCCAAAGACGAAGTTAAGGTAAGGAAGTTTCACTAGTTGATAACCTGACCCAGAGAAATTGTTTTATAATGATTTTCCTCAGGTAGCCTCTAGTCTACAGACTGAACTTAGCTTTCCCTTAAACGAAGATGGAGTCCAAGTTTACATCTGAGTACTGAGATTCAAAGTTTTGTAGAAGTATGCCTGAGAAGCAGAGAAGAGAATCCTCTGTGTAATAAGAAGCAGAGAAGAGAATCCTCTGAGAAGCAGAGAAGAAAATCCTCAATGTAATAAGAATAGAAAAGTATGAGTAGATAAAGATTACCCAGATGAGGGGTAAAGAGATTAAAAGGCTAGAGAAGACCTAGAGAAGAGGGTCTAAGGCAAGGCTGAGATAGAACGCAGTTCTATGAAAAAGAGAAAGCCAGTCTTATGTTAGTTTTGTGATAAGACAAGATAAGTTATGAAAGGGTGAAATACACCATGAGATAGCTAGAGTGGGCTAGATATGCCATGATAACGTATCAAAGGCATGTAATGAGATACACGGAAGTAAACGTGTAATATGACACGCACCTAGAGATGTGCATTGTATGAACAGACAGAGAGGCTCCCTGTTTGGTAGGAATCAGATGTTTGAATGTTATGCTATGAAAGAGAATAGAAAATGAGAGCTTTCACTCTTTGCATGAGATGTTAGGCTTAATGTTATGCTAAAACTATGCAAGCTCCGAGTGTTAGAGCTGTGCCTAGTTAGAACAGGAATGCTTAAGCTCCGATGTTAGAGCTTTGCATTCATAAGCAGGTATGCAGTCCTGCAGTATGTTGGCCAAGCATTATGCATGTTAGAGTAGGTGCTTTTGTTTAGCAGCAAAGTAAAGAAAGAATAGCTGCGTAAGTCCTCTCTCTGTATGAAGTTAAGTGCAAAGAAAGATGAAATGCTACAAGTATGATGAGTAGTTAGAAGAAATTCCCGAATACAGTAATATTCGAGAGGATTTCATATGAAAGAAATGGACACTACTCATAAGTGCAGTAAGTGGTCCATAAGAGGAAAGTAGATTTCAACTCTGATTGGATTAACCCAGAGAAAGAAAGGCATGTTATGAAGAGATGTAGAGTTATGATGAGTACTTTGCCAGATGTTAAGTTAATTTGGCTATGGTACTGATTAAATTTCGAGGACGAAATTTATTTAAAGGGGAGGAGAAATGTAACATCCCAATTTTCAGGCCTTGAGACACGGAAATAGCCTGAGAATGAGAGGCTACCAGACCCCTTTTGAGCAGAAGTCCCAGAGACATAAGAGAGTTTTTAGGGACTAAGCTGTGAGTAAGTAAAGGTACGGGAACTTATGTGCAAACAGTGGAAGTCCCAAGGGGTAGAATGGCCATTTGGAGTGATGTAGAGGTCAAAGGTTGAAGAGTTACGAGCTGACCGTTCTGGTCGCGACTAGAGTAAAGCATGGTCGCGACTAGTGGTTACAGAAATAGCTATACGCGACAAGAAAGCATTATGGTCGCGACGTAAAAGAAGTATGGTCGCGACTAGAAAGCAGTGATATCGCGACTAATAGTGGCAGAAAGCCTTAGACGCGACTAAAAAGTGTTATGGTCGCGACTAAAATGTGTTGTGGTCGCGACGATAGAATGTTTTGGTCGCGACGAGATGATGTTTAGGTCGCGACTAATGTACACAGAATTGTAAGGTCGCGACAAGATGATGTTGAGGTCGCGACTAGTGACTAAAGTGGTGCTAAGCGTATGGGCCAAGAATGGTGAAGGTCCAAGAGAGATAGTTACCCGGTTGGAGATAGACCGGAGGCAGGATATCAGATACAGGAAAGGTTATCTGGAAACCATGAGGTGGACTGATAAGGTGTACTCATGGGTCCTGCAAGATGCCACATGGCATTAAAGTAATGATTCAGTAAAGTAAAGATACTCGGTTGGCGTGATAACCGAGGAGGCACGTAAACCGAGGAGGTGATCAGATAAGTCTGGGACTTATCTGGGTGGCATTGGGAAGCGTGCAAGGTCTCTTCCAGTTGTCACATGGCATTAGTCTGCAGAAAGCAGATAAAGTTGAGGGCACGCATTACGAGGCAGGAGACTGGACCGGTGAGTCAGCATGCTGAGTCAGCTGCTGAGGTGTCCAGGGAATTGTGACATGTGAAAAATATGCTGCTGAGGTGTCCCGGTGAGTTGTCCCGCTGATGCAGTAAATGAGAAATAAAAGAAAATAGGAAAATCCAGGAAAAACCAGGACCGCAGGATCAAAGTTCATAGAAACTACGATTATGCCATTGAGGGAGGCTATAAATACCCCCCCCCCATGGACTTCATTTGCACGCAGGAGCAAGGGAAAGAAAGAGAAAGAAGAGAGGGAAAGGGAAGGAAAGGAAGAAAGAAAGGAGAAAGGAAGAAAGGAAGTTCTGGCGGAGCTGGAAGCAGAATAGAGATAGTAGGGTTCTGCTAAGCTAGCCAGGTAGTAACTAATCCTAACTTCTATGTAATGGCTTTGTGATTTGATGTGCTATTGTTTGGTTGGATTGTTGTCTTATATGTTATGTCTGAAGCTCTGCTGTAATGCTATGGTCATATGTTATTAAGCATGGAAGCACGCAGCATACTTATCTGTACACAATCACAAGCAAGCACTGTCACACTGCATTACATATATTGTTATGATTGTTGCTACTGAGATTCCCCCGAATCTCATCCCCATCCATAACCCATTACAGGGAGGTTATGCTGAAGTGGATTTAGAGAATCCTAAGAGACGCCGTTATGCTGCCGGAGAAAAGACTGAACATCAGTATATGATAAGTACTGTGTACGTAGTGCTGTCTAAGGAGGCTAGAAGTGAGTGGACCTAGCCGGTTCATCTAGTCTTTCCTGGGTACTACGTAGAATGGTAGTTCTCATGAGGGAATTACCGAATCAGTACGGTTCAGTTCTTTGTACAGCTGAAGCGTAGCGGTTATGCTGCCGAAGTTTAGGCAGAACGAGATGTAATAGAGATATGAGGATTATGTATATGTCTTGTTGTATATGCCATATTGTATGACATTTTATGATTCAATGATAAATAATGTTTGGCATATTCAAATTTTGGATTATGAAGCTAACGCATAATAAAGCTAATATTGCTTCCGCTAGTGTACTCTGAGGGCTGTAAGGGAGGATGTTTCAACCATCAACACTGGAAACAACCCTCTAAACTCTATTACCCTAGGGCTAGCCCCCCAGATATTCTGGTTGAAGAAAGGATTTCCCAAAACCCCTTATCCTTCAATGGAGATAACATCTATGAGTGGAACATAGATGGTCAAAATGAAACACAAATCCTTCAAACGATGCAGCAGATGACAATGTTGTGTACTGCATATCAAACCCAAAACAACTACTCAGATGAACAGATAACCAATCTTTTAGTATCTGGTTTTACAGGTCAATTAAAAAATTGGTGGGATCATTATCTCACAACAGAAGATAAGCAAACTATCTTTTCATCTATCCAAACTGAGTCTGATGGAACACCTATCCTTTACAACGGTGAACCCTGTCCAGATTCTGTCCAAACTTTGATCTTTACAATTGTTAAACATTTTGTTGGCGATCCGTCCATTTGGAAGGATAGATCAGCTGAATTATTGTCAAATCTTAAGTGCATAACCCTTTCTGATTTTAGGTGGTACAGAGATACTTTCCTTGCTCGAGTTCTCACAAGAGAAGATGCCAAACAACCTTTTGGAAAGAAAAATTCCTAGCTGGATTACCTAAATCTTTGGGTGATAAAGTTAGAGAAAAATTTAGAAATCAAAACGATGGCAAAATCCCTTATGAGTTCCTGACATATGGAGAATTAATCTCTTATGTTCAAAAAACTGCTCTTAAGATCTGTCATGATGATAGCATCCAACATCAACTTGCAAAAGAAAAAGCCATAAACCGTAGAGAGTTAGGAACTTTCTGTGAACAATTTGGTCTTCCATCCTGCAAGCAATCTCAAACTCATAGGAAATCCCGTAGAAAAACATACTATAGGAGATCCGAAAAGAAAAACAAACATGCCTACCAAAGATTTAAACAAGATACACCTCCCCATAGACTTAAACAGGAATTTAGATCCAAACGTAAGGTCGATTTTCCTGAACAAAACAAGGTCAAATGTTTTAAATGTGGCAAACTAGGTCATATTTCAAAATATTGTGCCCTTAGGAGAAAACTTCAGAATATTAGGTGTATTGATGAACCTCTTCTTGAACAAATAAACAATCTTTTGATAAACGATTCTTCCAGTTCAGAAACTGAAACAGATAATGATTCTTCTTCTGAGGATATCCAAAATATTCAAAATGACGATATTCCTGAATCATCATCTGCAATTAATGTTATCTCGAAGGAACAAGATTTACTTCTTGATATCATTGATAAACTTCCTGATTCTGAAAAAGGAGAATATTTGTTTAAGTTTAGAGAATTGGTTAGTCAACAACCTTCGACTTCTAAACCCAAACTACCTTTTTCTTCAAACAAATATGATTTAACAAATGTCCTAAACAAATTCCAACATTCTGTTAAACCTACCACCATCCAAGACCTTCACCAAGAGGTACATAACCTTAAGGCTGAAGTGAGTCTGCTCAAACTCCACCAACAAGCACATGCTGAAGCCATATCCCAAATTCAGGATATACAACTAGCATCCAAAACTAAAAATATTGAAATCAAATCTGAAGATGAAAATCAACAAAATGATGACATCTTTTTAGGTATTATTTCAAAGATTTCAATTCAAAAATTTTATATCCATGCTAAGATCATTATTCAAAATGATTTTATTTTGGAACAAACTGTCTTATTTGACACAGGTGCTGATTCTAATTGTTTTAACGAAGGAATCATTCCTACAAAATTCTTTGAAAAAACAACCGAAAGGTTCAATGGCGTCAATGGCTCACGCTTAGATGTCATATACAAAGTTTCAAACGTTGTTGTTGAAAACGGCAATTTAAAAATCGAAACTCCATTTATTTTGGTCAAAAACATGGAAACCCAGATTATTCTTGGTGCGCCTTTTGCAAGGTTATTATTTCCCTATATGACTGATGAAAATGGAATTTCAAAAGAGTATTTGGGTAAAACAATTTTATTCCCTTTTACTCAAAAGCCGAAAATCAAGGAGCTCAATTTCTTGACTTCCAAACAACGACAAATAAACTTTTTAAAAGAAGAGATTTCTTTTCAACATTTAGAAAGGCAATTGTGTCAAAAAGATGTTCAAAAGAAAATTCAAACTTGTCTTGAACAAATGCATAAAACTATTTGTTCTGACTTACCAAACGCTTTTTGGAATAGAAAAAAACATATGGTTAATTTGCCGTATGAAAAAGATTTTTCTGAAAAAAAAATACCAACAAAGGCCAGACCCATTCAGATGAGTCCGGAGCTTTTGAAAACTTGTAAAACTGAGATCCAAGATCTTTTAAACAAAGGATTAATTCGTAAGTCTCGAAGTCCTTGGTCTTGTGCTGCTTTCTATGTAAACAAAAATGCAGAAATAGAACGTGGTGCTCCTAGACTTGTAATTAATTACAAACCTCTAAACGAAGCGTTGCAATGGATCAGGTATCCAATTCCAAACAAATCTGATCTACTGAAACGATTGTATTCTACAAAAATCTTTTCAAAATTTGACATGAAATCTGGATTTTGGCAAATACAAATTTCTGAAAACGATAGGTATAAAACTGCTTTTACTGTTCCCTTTGGTCAGTATGAGTGGAATGTTATGCCTTTTGGATTAAAAAATGCTCCTTCTGAATTCCAGAGAGTAATGAATGAGATCTTTAATGACAGTAGTCAGTACATTATTGTTTACATTGATGATGTATTCGTCTATAGTCATAATATAGATCAACATTTTAAACATATCTCTAAATTTATCAGAATTGCAGAAACAAACGGCTTAGTAGTTTCTAAACCAAAGATTAGTCTTTTCCAAACTAAAATCAGGTTTTTGGGTCATTGGATACATCAAGGATCCGTTACACCGATTGAAAGAGCAATTCAATTTGCAAACAAATTTCCTGATCAAATTATTGATAAAACTCAACTTCAAAGATTTTTGGGATGTTTAAACTATGTTGCAGATTTTATTCCTCATCTTAGCAACTTCATTAAACCTCTTCATCAGAGACTCAAGGAAAATCCTCCTCCGTGGACTGACCTCCATTCAAATATAGTAAGGCAGATAAAATCCCAGGTTAAGGAACTTCCGTGTCTTAGCCTTCCTAATCCCACTGCCTTCAAAATTGTTGAAACCGATGCCAGTGACATAGGTTACGGTGGCATTCTTAAACAACGTCTTGATGGAAAAGAAAAAATTATTTCTTTTACGTCCAAACATTGGAATAGCACCCAGCAAAACTATTCCACAATTAAAAAAGAAATTTTGGCAATTGTTTTATGCATTTCCAAATTTCAATCTGATTTGTTAAACCAAAGATTTTTAATCCGCATTGATTGCAAATCTGCAAAAGATGTTTTACAAAAGGATGTTAAAAATCTTGCATCAAAACAAGTCTTCGCCCGTTGGCAAGCAATTTTAAGTTTCTTTGATTTTGATATTGAATTTATCAAAGGAACTTCAAACTCTCTTCCAGACTTTCTCACCCGTGAATTTCTACAGGGGAGGTAAAATGCCCAGAAAAAAGAAATCTCCCAGTGAAGATGAAAAACAAAAGGGTATTCTCCAGGATGCCCAAAGCCAAACAATGTCAAGTGATGAACTTGAAGCCATCGTGCAAGCGGTGATTAAACAATATGGGAGCTCCTCCGGGGCCCATAAATCTCAAACGGAGTCTTCAACTCCATCTGGATCTTCAGTCCAGAAACCTCAAACAAAATCTGAGTCATCCACTCAGTCTGGGTCATCTACTCAGCAAATCCAAACTAGAGCCTCTTCAAAAAAGACTTTGGAATCTTATGCCCAGAGTTTTGCCCAGAAAGCTCTACCAGAAAAAACCTTCGCCCAACAGTTGGCTCTTCCGCCAATACCATCGAAGGTATTAACCAAAAATCAATATGATCTGCTTAATCAACAACCAAAGGTTTTGCAGGTAAATCCTTCCCAAAACCAGATAATCTCTGCTCCTATCATTTCAAAATCGGACACCCCAGCCTTTCCTAAACATAATAGGGCTATCAATATTGTCCAGATAGAACCAAAGTTTTATCATCAAAACCCAAATCAAGTGGCCTTTAAAATCTTCCCAAAAGGATTTCATTACAGGCCAAGCCAATTAAACAAAACCAGGGAGTATTATGAATTAATATTGATTCATTCTGAGTCGGCTTCAATCAAAAGAAACGCTAACAAAACAGATGAGTCTTTAATAACTCATTCTACCCTGCAGATTTTAAAAGTCCTTACTCCATCCCAGTGGGGACAAGATTTGCAAAAAATTAAACTTTTTGGGATACAATATGATCCTATTGGATACAGTTATTGGGACTATGTTGATGCATGGTACAAGGTATTCTGGGATCGAAATAAACTTTTCAAACATACTTGGTTTATTTATTTTAAAACAAAAACCAAGTACGATTTCCCTCAATGGTTCGGACACTGGTGGGATTTCTTTGGACCTTTACCAGAGATGTTTCCTCCTACGGTAGTTCAAGCCTTTGAACTGTTTAAACAAAAATTCAACGTTGAAGAAAAACCTTTTCCTGTTGAATTATATTATTTTTCAAACTTATCTGTTTCTTGGATTTTCTCCTGGAATTACAGATTCTCAAACACAGAAGGATCGAGATTCTTGCCCATTTTACAAAGACTTCCAACCGTAAAATGGTGGCCAAAGTTTGATCTTTCTCGCATTAATACAACTGCAGTAGAGACATGGTTTAAACGTAACCCCCAGAATCTGTGCATGACGGAACACAGTAAGTTCCTAAACCAGAGGTCAAGGGTACAAGCTGTTCTCTCCTCAGCAAACGATAAGGTCAGCCTTATCAATCAGTTAAACTCAATGCTCCAGATTCTGCAACAACAGGAGCAAACTCCTTCTACCAGTCAGACTACTTCTACTCCTCCTTCAGAGCAAGGTGATGAAGAAGAATTTGTGGTAGACTTGGATGAAGATTAAACAAAAGACTTAGTTGATCGAGAAATCTGTCCTAGGTCTTTATTGTAAAACAAAATGTACTGTAGCAATAGTAAATTTTACTGTAGCAGTACTATTTAAACAGTGAGTCACTGTAGTGTCGGCAGAATACTGTAGTGTCGGCAGATACTGTGCAAATAGTGTTATAACTGGAACTGTACAAACAGTACTAACTTCCGTTAAAACACTATTCAAACAGTAACTTCGCCAGTCTATTTAGGTCGATTCATTTCCCTCTTCTAGACAGGTTGAGTTACCCCCACTCTGAAACACCCTCTCTCCCGAGTGAAATCCTCTGCCTTCTCTTTTCTCTTCTCCTTTCTTACCTTCCTTCTTCTCTTCTTCTTCCCCTTTCTTTGTGTAAGTTTTATGTTTTAATTTAAGTATCTTTCTTTAACTTCTTGGTTCTTTACTGCTTTCTCATATCCTTGCCTCCTCTTATGAGCTAAGTTTGGCCGGTCTTACCGCCTTTTAGTTCATTCAAGAGCATCCCCTCTACATGCATTTTAAGATTTTGTAATGCATTAACTGGTCCGTCCAGTACTCTACTTCCTTTTCTGTCTCCATTTCTTTGAAGATGTATAGAGATATAAATCAAAGTCATAGGCACATGTAAAAGTACAAGGTGTTGAATCGACCCGCTATGAGAGAGCTGCATGGGTTAAGTCATAAGCTTCTCTCATATATAAACTATATCACTATGCCCTTTGACCTGAGATCATCATGGATTCCTACATGACAAACGCTCAGCTTTGACCTAGTGAAAAGTCACTTTTGACCGAGTGATCATAAAGACTATGTTCAGGCTTAGTGATTTTTCATACGGAGGAATGTGAATGGTCAAGATGGGATTTGTCCCTCATATTCGTAGAGAGATATTACAGGGCCCCTCGACAAGTGAGTCTGAGAAATGTATGGCCATACTGTAATGGAAAGGTAGCTCCATTTCTATAGTCAAACTACTCAGGGATCGAAAAAGTAACGGTCAGGAACAGGAGGATGACGTTCTCTATGCCTCATCCATGACCAAAATGTCATGTGACAAAAGGGACGTGATATGGTTGTATGAAAGGTAACATCGTTCATCGATCCTCATATGATTTTGGTAGTCGTGATGTCTTGCTAGAAACCGCTCACGACTTGTGGGTCAGTATAGTAACTGGCCCACTGCCAACTTCATATGGGCCTACAGGGTCGCACACAAAATAGCCCAACACGAGCTATGATATCCAGATTCATTGAATCTAAGATATATCTAGATTCAATGAACAATCTAGGGTGGACATGTATATATATTTATATATATATAAATTCGTTTATATATATTATATATAATATAAGAGATATTTGCAAGATTTAATTTATAAGGATAAATTAAATTTCTATCACTTTTAAATTTAAAATTTAAATTAATATGATGTCTTAAATTTGATTTATGAGAATAAATCAAATATAATTCTGTCTTATCTTTATTTTAAATTTAATGAATAGGTGAATTAAATCTGTGGGACGGATTTAAGATAAACAATACTTATTTAATTAGTTTCTTATCAAATTATGCAATATATGATATTGTAATAATTTTAGAATTAATATAAGATTAATTATAAAATCCAACTCAATCAGAACACCGATAGCATCCTATATATTTGATATTAGGGGCTAGGGGTTTTGATAGAGAGTGACAAGGAGAGTGCAAAAGGTTTGCAGATAAGAAACGACCAAAATAGAGACGGTGAGGATGAATTCTTGAGAAAGCCCTAGAGGGAAAAGAGGCGTTGGCACGTCGTTCGGGATTGGAACGTTGTTCATGTGGATACCGATAGAGGAAGCCGATCTGAGTCATCGACTTCTCGTGATCGAAAAGAGACTACCAGTTGCGACGAGGAGATACTGAGGTCGCGACCATATAGGCATCTTGAAAGTCGAAAGATCGAAAAGAGACTTCCAGTCGCGACTGACAACTCCAGAGACGACAAGTCGCGACGAGAAGCTGAGGACGTCGCGACTGAAAACTCCAAAGATGACTAGTCGCGATGAGAAGATACTGAGGTCACGACCATAATTAGAATACCGAAGGTAACACTTCTTACTCCTTGACTTGAACACACTCGGTAAATCCAGGCAAGGAATGAAAAAATGTTAAAGTTAATTTCCGCTGCGTGTCTTACAATTCCCTTCAAAAAGTGTATATTTTTCTCAAAATTTCTCATTTTGATTCTAATACTTTTAATACTTATTTATCTATTTTATCCCAAATAATTTTTCATTTTAAATCTATTGAAAACATCAAAATTATGAAATTCTCATCACTGCTAAGTGTATGAACAGTAACAGAAATGGTTTCAAATGTTTACTTTTCAATTCCAATATTTCTAAGGTTTCAAACTTATTTAATCCTACACAAAATAATCATCTAAATTCAATGGAAGCATTAGATCATAAAAAATATACTTCTTTAGTCCTATACAGTGGTTGGTTGAATGGCATCTTCAATGATAAAATCAAAAATATCAATTAAATTCAATAACCAACCATCCAAACTAACTTATCTAATTGTCATCTACATACTTCTAACTTCATTTAACTATTCCTTCTTTAAGTTTGAATTTTGAACAGCAAGGGTTCCAAGGGAATAACTTAACTTTCAACTATTAAAACTTATATTCCATCCTTCCAAAACACTTATATATAAACTATGAAAGATTGCTTACCTTAATCCTTAGCTACCTTGGACCAAAGTACCTTGGATCTCCTCTTGAATTTGCCTTGGAATGGTTGACTTTTCATTTTGCAAGAGGTTCCCCTTAGTCCTTTAAGAGCATCACGGTTTTGGCTTGTTACGAGCGGTATTTATAGTAAAATTTCAATGGTCTTGGGACTAAGATATCCCTCAATTTCCTAATTATTATAAGCTCTTGATATTAACTCTCATTGGTTACTTTCTTTCTTAATTAACCTTAATCTTCTTTAATTTAATTCTTATATTATTTTAATATAAATCAACATGTGCCAAAATTTCTCCTCTCTTACTTGGCTTCCATGTGGCATTTTTGCAATGGTGTGAGTCCCACCAAAGACACCTCACATGCTACCTTGTATTATCTCTTAATTTTTCTTGATTTATTTCTTTAAAAATACATAAAATATCCTAAAAAATTCATTTGACCACATAATAAATTCCTTGACTTCTTAGGCCTGCACATGACACCATTTTGGGCCTAAATTGGGTCCAACTTAATATTTGGCACATATCCCAAAGTATTTTCTTTACCGGATACCTTAAACCACCTTAATTTTTTAGATAAATTATATAATTTATTTTATTGTTATGACATTTTTATAAATTCATTCTAATATAAAATGAATTTTATAAAAAAATTTATAATTTTATATGTTTTCTTTAAATCCTTTATTGGTGTCTAATTTCACCTTAAATTTTATAATTAATTCTACAAGAATCCTTTTTAACTTCTGTCAGATTCATAAATTCTTATATTAATTATAAAAATTTATTATAAAATTTTATCTGATTCTGAGGTCTAAAAGGTACTATACTAATTTTCAGACTTTAGAAATTAATATCAATTTATTAGGACTTTAAATCAGAATTTTCAGAAATATGCTTGGCCAAAATTATGTCCTCTATTTACTAATAAAATTTGTGACCATAATATTTTTGAGCAATTTTTTATCCTTTTCTAGCTCAACTTTCCATAATTACACTTTTTCCCTTGAATTTGGCAAAATTTCACTTTAGTCCATAAATTTTTCAACTTCCACTTTAGTCCCTCTCTACCAAATTTAAAATTCCAATTTGGTACCTAAAATCTCAAAACTCCATTTAGGTCCTTAAACTTTCCACTATTTGCAATTTAGTCATTGGACTTTCACTATTTATAATTTAGTCCCTAAACTTTTACTATTTACAGTTTAGTCCCTTGGCTTTATAACTGTATACCTTCTCTCTTTCTTTGACTTAAACATCTAACCATTGTCTTTTCTTCTTATTACTATAACAATCTTTTTATAACCTATTTCCTCTATCAGTATTATATAGATAAAAAAAATTGAGATGTTACATAACACATCTGATCAAATTGAGAAAGTGTAACATCCCTAATTTCTGTACTAAGTTGTATGTACAGATTGAATAAAATATATGAGATGTTTAGGAAAAGATGTGGCCATATTTATGTAAAGAAAAGGATTAATTGGAAGAGGAAGAAAGTCTAAGAGCCAAAGTGCAAAATTACGAAAATGCCACTGTGATGCCCTAAGAAACCAGAAGTAAATGGAGGGCATTTTGGTCATTTCACACAATGGATGGATATCAGAGGAAATTTGATATTAAATTATTATAATTAATATGAGAATTTATGGAGTTGACAGAAGTCAAAAAGGAGTCTTGTAGAATTAATTATGAAATTTACGGTGAAAAAGGACACCGATAAAGGGTTAAAGGAAATATATGTAATTTTTAACAGGACTTCTGGGTCTCAGAAAATTATGAAACTTTGTAGAGAATTCATTTTATATTAGAATGAATTTCTAAAAATGTTAGAACAATTAAAGGAGGTGTTTAGAATTTATTCTAAGATCAGGGTAATTTACGGATATCGGTATGAGGAAAGTACATTGGGATTTGGGCCAGTTAGCTATTGGACCTAAAAGAGGCCCAACATTTCGTCCTAGGCCAGCCCAATAAGGCCCAAAAGTTATCTTGGAGCCCAAGTCCAAATAATAAATAATTTATGGATTTTTGAAAAGAAAGAAAAAGAGAATAAAGTAAGAATTAGGTGTTGCACATGGTGGGGCCCACAAGGACACAAGAATGGCACCCAAAAAGAGGAAGGGTTAGGTGTACCAAGGGAGGCCATGCTAGTGATGTCATGGTGGTAAGGTCTTGAGTGAAAAGTGAAAAGACATTTCAAGATCAAACCTTTAACCATTAGATCAAATAGTTTCCAAAGTGATCTTGGCCTTCAAATGGCACATGACTTTTGCTATAAATACCCCCCCTTTCCATTCATTCTTCACACCCAAGAGCTCCTTTAGAAAGATAAGTGAGTTCTAGAGAAAGAAAGTGGAAGAAAGCAAGGAAGAAGCAAGGGTCTTGAAGGAGCAAGTAAGGTAAGTTGTCTCCTTGCTTCTACCTTTTGTTCTTATGGTTTGTGCTTAAGTTTAAGTGATTTTTTAGGCTTAAATATTGGGGAAATGCTGCTGGAATTTCTATGTATATGTGAGAGGAACATGAGTTTTATGTCATAGATAGTTTAGACAAGCTTAAACAAGCTAGTTGCATGGTTGGTTGTTGGATTAAGTTAATGTTCTTGACTTTACCATGGAAGAACATTTCGGTTTGCACTGTTCATGCACTGTTCATGATAGAAAGAGATGGAATTTCAATGATTTAATGCTTCCATTGAGTTTATATGATAATTTTGTGTAGGATTGGAAAGGTTTTGAACCTTGGAAACCATTGGAATTAAAGGTTGTAATGTTGAAAATTCCTATCGGTTACTGTTCACTCGCATGAACAGTGATTTGAATTTCATGATTTTGATGCTTCCAATGGTCTTAAAATGAGATTTTGTGTGGGGGGAAAGTGGAGGAACAAGTATGGGAAGCATTGGAATCAAAATGAGAATTTTTGAAAGAATTATGCATGTTTTTCAAATCTGTCCGGAACAGTGCATAGTTGCTGGAATTTGGTTGTTTTGAGTTCATAAATGGATTCAAAAGGCCAAATTGTGTAGGGTAAGGTCAAGACATCAATTGATTCAAAGGCCAAGTCAATTGGTAAAGATTAAAGGAAGTTATGTTACTTAAAGTAAGCTTAGTGTTCAAGAGAAGTTAGATTGTAATGGTTGGATGGTAATGTGATGTTAGGAATTGCTTGGTGTGCTCAAAAGAGGGCAGCCACATAGCAAGGAAAAGTAAGAAGGAAGAAGCAAAGTTAAAGTGGAAAGAAGTAAAGCAATAAGGTAGTAAACTTACCCTAAACTTGTATGTATTGAATGTTATGCTTGATTGTGCTATGACTTTGTTGAATTGTGTGCATATGTGTATATGATTGAAGCTCTGTTTCTATGATTACCTTGGCCAATTGTATTTCATATGTTACATGGAAGCATGCACATTACACAATGTTTACACTTTCACAAGCAAGCACAAGTATTTACTTTAATGCATGCATTGTTTAGTACTGTTTGCTACTGAGATTCCCCCGAATCTCATCCCCTATTTATAACCCATTACAGAGAGGTTATGTCGAAGTGAATTTTGAGAATGCTGTAAGACGCCGTTATGCTGCCGATTTTCAGACTGAACATAAGGAGATGATGCGTACTGTGTACGTAGGTACTATCTAAGGAGTCTGGAAGTGAGTGGACCTAGTCGGTTCATCCAGTCTTTCCTGGGTACTTACGTAGAATGGTAATTCTCACGGGAATTACCGAATCAGTACAAGATCAATTATTTTTACAGATGAAGTATAGTAGTTATACTGCCGGATTTCAGGCAGGAAAGATGTAATAGAGATACGAGGATTTTGTTCATGCCCTGTTGTATAAAGATTTATTATTTAATGATAAGTATTGTTTGGCATGCTTGTTTGACATGTGATTGATGTATGCATATGTATGTAAAGTTGCTTGCTGGAATTTGCCACTATGAACAGTAACTTGTGGTGATATAGTGATGTTTGATCTATAATAAAAAATAGTAAATGATTAAATAAATATATGATATGTTTATGATAAATAGTAGACATTCCAAGCTTCGGTTTGATATATAGAATGTCTCATTTCGATGTGTACACATGGAGATATAAATTATCAAAGTTGGGACCAAAATGCTGGATTCAGGAGAAAAACGCTGGATGAACAGTAAAGTTGTAACTTTGACTGACGTTGACTTGGACAAGGAATGGTCAACGAGTTATTTTTCCTTGAAATAGTATTGAGTTAGCTTCATGTAGCAATTTGAACCACTGCATTTCGATTTTTTTAGAATTAGTTATGATGTTTCGAAGTCAGGTCACTCATCTGGAATTTACATAGTGAACAGTACTCGATAAGAGTAAAACTCCAGATTGAGAAATTGGACTTCAATGATCTTGAAAGTGGTTCTAAATACTACCAATTGGTCCCTAAGACGTACAAAAATAAGGATGTTTCAGAAAGCGGGTCACACAGGAGTAGGTGACAGAAAATATGCCTCAGAACCAAACCCCAAAAGGCTCAGAACCAGCAAAGGCATCACAGAAACCCAAGGTTCAGACCTCTTTCTAAGAACATATCTTCGAGATATTTTTCTATATTAATGCTCCACTATATGGCAGCAGGATTGGAGGTAGCACTTAGTTTCACAATTTCATCTAGGGTTTTGACAACACAAGAGATTTACAAATTCACACTGGACAGGACTAACATAGTGCAATTCCTCAATTTTTAGGAGATAGATTCAACTGTCATCCAGTGTGCTATATAGTAAGTTGCAACTTTATTTTAATACTTTATGTTTAATCATTCGTGTAGTAGTGACTCCTTTCTCTATTAACAATAGCCACTTCTATTGGAGATGCTTGGAAGAAGCAAAATAAGACACATATGGCTTTATGTATCCTCAACGTGTCCAAGAGAGGATTATGTACATGGTCAACTTTATGACTCGCATCAGGAGGAAGATATATTTTGCACCTTACCTTAAAGGGTAAGCAAAAGTCTTATACTTGGCACACTCATACATGTTACTCTACATTCATATATAACATTGTTCATATTTTGTAGTACGCATTGGACTTTGCTTGTCATAGCCCCTGAAGCTAATGTGGTGTACTGGTTCAATTCATTGTTTGGATGGCCAGATACCGAGATTTCATCCATCGTCAACATGTGAGTTTTTCTTCATATATTTGTTAACATGAACATGTAGTATGTTATATGATATCTCTTTTTTTTAATTGGAGATAGGGCTGTGCAAGGCTTCAACTTAGTCAGAGGTCATCCCGGTAGTCCTAATCCTTCATGGATTTATCCTTGAGTAAGTACTTTTCAAATAATTAAGTTTCAGTTTTCAAAAGTTTGTTAGGGCGAAAGTTAATCACTAACATGCTATGTGTTTTTCCATTTTGTTAGTATCGCCGTCAACCTAGCAGTGTTGAGTGCGGATATTATATAATCCAATATATACACAAGATCATTGATAAAGGGATCACGGATAGCTTACATGAGGTATGAAGTGATCAATATTTAAACTTTCAATTTATCACATCTGGTATGTAATTACCTATTACTTCTAACTTGCAATTGTTCGAGCAGAATAAAAAGAGCTTTGAAAATGATCAAATCCACTCAATGATAGAAGCTTTAGCAAAAACTGTAACATCCTTACTTTTGTACGTCTGAGGGACCATTTGGTAGAATTTAGAACCACTTACATAACACTTGAAGTCCATTAGCCAAATCTAAAATTTTTACTCTTGGCGAGTTACTGTTCATATGGTATTCCAGATTGTGCGAAGAACTTTGAAAAATCATAATTAATTATAAAAAAATCGAAATAAAGTGGTTCAAAATTATACTCGAATCTAACATCCTGAAGTTTAAGGAAAAAATAATTTCCTGACCAAATATTTAGCCAATTGATACAGTTTATTCGTTAAAGTTTACTGTTTATTTTATCAAAAATCCTGAAAACAGATTTTGGTCCCTGACTTTGGAAATTCATTTCTCTTTGTTCCCTTATCCAAATGAGATGAATTACACATGGATTTAAATCTCCATATGTTTACTTTAGGCTCATAAAATTTTGTGAGTTAATTCGTTCATTTGCTAGGTCAAACTGAAGCCGCAACAAAACTGCTTCAAAACCTACGTTTTTACGATTTCATGTTCCTTTCTTTAATTCCCAATAATTGTTCCAACATACATAAATCATCCCTGTGGTCTCTCATACATTTATATACATTATGGACATATTCTATAATTATTTCATACATTTCCATCACATAATTACACACTTTACATAATTGGAACAAACCATGCATCATAGGTGAAAGTATCAAATTGTTCACTTTCTTTCCTCCATTCTTTAGCTCTTCTCCATGCATACAATTTCCCATCATGCTTGACCTAAATTGGCTGGTTGTGGGAGGGTGAGATTATAGGGAATCTCAGTAGCAAACATTACCACTTAAATATGCAAGATGGATGCTAATGCATGATATGTAATTTCATTAAACTTTATTTAATTAGTGACATGCCATCATGCTATATACTTTGCATAGAAAATGCATGGCCATGGGAAACATGTTCTTCATAACATATTCAACATCTTTTCTCATGTCACAACATCATTCAAATATCATATACATGTCAACACATAAGCATACCACATCAAGCACAAAAAGAGGTAAGTCCACTACCTTGAACTTAAGCTTTTTTCCTTATTCTTGCACTTTCTCCCTAAGCTTTCCAACCATGAAACCTTTCGGTCAACCACTTCTCAACATCTTCTTGAATGTTGCAAGGTCCTAAGCACATTCATATTCATCACATAATTCATTAGGACCATGAACTCAAGCATTATTCGAGACTATCTCTCTTGAACATTTAACTAACATAACTTCCTCTAACCTTTACTAATTGCCTTGGCCTTTGAACCAATTGATGTCTTGACCTTACTGAAGGGAATTGGAAGACACGCAGCGGAAATTAACTTTAAAAATTTTTCCATTCCCAGCCAGGATCTACCGAATGTGTTTAAGTCAAGGAGAAAGAAGTGTTACCTTCGGTTTCAAGCTTTGGTCGCGACCTCAGTGTCCGCTAGTCGCGACTCTTCGCCTCTGGAACATTTTAGTCGCGACCTCCTCTGCTTCTCGTAGCGACCTGAAGTCTCTGGAGTTTGTAGTCGCGACCTCGTCAGCTTCAAGTCGCGACCTGCCTCTTCTTTTCGGATTTCTGACGTTCAGATGCCCGTATGGTCGCGACCTCAGCGTGTTCTGGTCGCGACCTTGCTTCGTGTCTGGTCGTATCGTAGAAGTCGACAGCTCAGATCGGCTTCCTCTACCGGTATCCACACGAACAGCGTTCCAATCGCGAACGACGTGCTAGCGCCTCTTGTCCCTCTAGGGCTTTCTAGAGATTCCGTCCTCACCCTCTCTATCTCGGCAGTTTCTTATGTGCAAACCTTTTGCACTCTCCCTGCCCCCTTTTCTCACGACTGAATGTGTGTGAAGAGATCTATTGTGTATGTAACCCTAGCTCCTAATGTCAAATATATAGGAAGCTATCGGGCTTCTAATAGGGCCGGGCTTCAGAATTAATCTTATATTAATTCTGAATTAATACAATATCATATATTGCATAATTTAATAAGAAACTGATTAAATAAATATGGTTTATATTAAATCAGTCCCACAGATTTAATTCACCTATTTATTTAATTTAAAATAAAGATAAGACAGAATTATATTTGATTTATTCTCATAAATCAAATTTGAGATATCTTATCAATTTGAATTTCAAATTCAAATAGATCATATCCATTTAAATTCAAATTCAAAAGTGATAGAGATTTAATTTATCCTTATAAATTAAATCTTACAAATATCTCTTATATTATATATAATATATATATACTGATTTATATATATATAAAATATATATCCACCCTAAATTATTCATTGAATCTAGACATCTCTTAGATTCAATGAATCTGGACATCATAGCTCGCATTGGGCTGTTTTGTGTGCGACCCTGTAGGCCCATATGAAGTTGGCAGTGGCCCAGTTACTATACTGACCCACAAGTCGTAAGCGGTCTCTAGCAAGGCATTACGACTACCCAAAACATATGAGGATCGATAAACGATGTAACCTTTCATACAACCATATCACGTCCCTTTTGTCACATGATATTTCGGTCAAGGATGAGGCATGGAGAACGTCATCCTCCTATTCCTGACCATTACTTTCTCGATCCCTGAGTAGTCTGAATATAGAAATGGAACTACCCTTCCATTCCAGTATGGCCATACATTTCTCAGACTTACTCATCGAGGGGCCCAGTAATATCTCTCTACGAATGTGAGGGACAAATTCCATCTTGACCATTCACATTCCTCCGCATGAAAAACCACTAAGCCCGAGCATAGCCTTTATGATCACTCGGTCAAAAGTGACTTTTGACTAGGTCAAAGCTGGGCGTTTGTCATGTAGGAATCCATAATGATCTCAGGTCAAAGGGCATAGTGACATGGCTTGTATATGAGGGAAACTTATGACTTAACCCATGCAGCTCTCTCATAGCGGGTCGATCCAACACCCTGTACTCTTACATGTGCTTATGACTTTGATTTATATCTCTATATATCTTCAAAGTCATACTGGTCTTATTTCATCTCTGTTCCCGCATAGATGACTGACCAGGGACATTTAGGATAAAATCACTAGTTATCCAAGGATTGTCATCATAGTAAACATGCAAATAATATGATAACATGATACAATGATTGGCCCCTAGGGCACAATTTCCAACACTTACCCTACACAATTTCACCTTTTGAATCCATTTAGAATAATGAAATTCCAGCTCCTATGCACTGTTCTGTACAGATTTGGAAAAGCATACACAATTCTTTCAAAAATTCTCATTTTGATTCCAATGCTTCCCATATTTGTTTCTCTATTTTATCCCACACAACTTTCATTTTAAAACCATTGGAATCATCAAAATAATGAAATTCCAATCACTGTTCATGCGAGTGAACAGTATAGAGAAAAATTCCAAACATTACAACTTTCAATTCCAATGCTTCCAAGGCTCAAAACCTATCCAATCCTACACAAAATCATCATATAAACTCAATGGAAGCATTAGATCATTGAAATTCCATCTCCTTCTATCATGAACAGTGTAAACTGAAATGGTTCATCCATGGCAAAGTCAAGAACATCAACTTGATTCAACAACCAATTATCTCACTAGCTTGTTTAAGTTTTAATCTCATAATTCTAACTTTAATTTCTTCTTCCCCTTTCATCTAAGGTTTTGTACAGCATATATACCTTAGAGAAACTCAACTTTCTTTCATAAAAACCCTAAGTTCAAGCTCCCAAATCTAAGAAAAATAAGCTAGGATAGATTGTTTACCTTTAATCTCTAACTTGCTTGAACTTTGGCCTTTGAATTCTTCTTTGTCTTGGCTTGAGTTTTCATTTTGCAAGAGGTTCCCCAAGGGTTCTTGTGCTCACGGTTTTGCATCAGATTTTGGGGGGTATTTATAGAAAATTTTATGGAAAATGGATGGCCAAGATCACTTTGTGTACTATTTGATCTAATGGCCAAGATTGCACCTTGAATCTTGTCTTGCCCACCAAGAAATGATGACATCATCTCCATGACATCATGAAGGGACACCTCATATCCCATGTGATGAAATTATGAAGGGAGGAAGCATCTGAAAAAATTACAGTCCAATTTGGTACCGGTTCAGTCCAATTTTTCAAAAACTAGACTATTTTCTGAATCTAATTTTTTTGAGATTCCATAATATATTTTCTGACCTTAAATTCAGTATCCAGATTCTTCCTACCATTGACACTCTTGTACTGGATCTAAACCTAATTACAGATCCCTTGGTAAATTACCAAAATACCCTTGGTTCCTTTTCTTGCACTATATTAACCCTAAGGGCATAATCATCATTTCACACCTCTTTGTACCTTGTCAAGGCATATACTGACTCTGAGGAATCATTCCTTTACTTGCCTTGGCATTTTGGCATATCCAGAATGACCAAAATGCCCTCCATTCATCTCTTGTATATTATTATAACACAGGGACATTTTCGTAATTTCGCACTTTTATGGGGTTCCTCTTGACACTGGCCCACATACTGCTCATGTACCTCATTGGGCCTCTGGGATTCCATTTTGGGCCTTTGTCTAGGTCCACTACCTTTATGGCACAAATCCCAAGAAACCTCTCCCGAAGGTATTTATCGGGTATTTTATTCCACTGTAAATTCCATTAAAAATTTTACAGGATTTCTTTTCTGATCCTGTCAATTTTATAAATTCTTATATTAATTATAGAAATTTATTGTAAGGTCTCATCTGATTCTGAGATCAAACAATACTGTAATAATTTTATCTGACTTCAGAAATTTATATCAATTTTTCGGGACCTCAAATCAAAATTTTGTGTTGCGTCAAATTAATCGGAATAATTTTCTCTATCTACTGGTAAAATTTGGGTCTGGTCTGACTTCAGGAATTTTTGGCCTATTTTCTGTCCAAATTCTTCATAATTACACTTTTGCCCCTTGACTTTTCATAAATTACACTTATGTCCTCAAATTTGGCTAAAATTACACTTAAAGACTCCACATTTTTGTCTACTTTCTCTTTTGGCCTTAAAGCTTTTATAATTTCACTTAAGTTCTTGCATTTTCTCCCTTTTTCAATTCAATCCCTTTCTTTACATAAATGGCCACATTCTTCTTAGAAAATCTCACATATATTACGTACAAACTTTACATACAAATCAGTACAGAAAATTAGGGATATTACAAAAACCATGCTGGAGAACTTGCCTTAATTAATCATTCATTCCGTGTGTGTATATGATTGTACAATATCTATTTATATATAATTATATTATATTTTGGTTCATTACATGCACTAATAAAAATCAAATTAATTTATTACTATATATTAACATTTAATTTAGGTTTTTCCATTGCTTACTTACTTTGCTGCCTATAGTCTGTCTTCATTATGGCAAATACAGGGCAGTATAGATGAGAAAATTAAAAGAAAATGTAAAAAAAAAACTTTAACGATAGTTTTTCTTAAAATTATCGTTACAAGTATATACTGTAATGGCAGTTAATATAAAAACTGTCATTATATGATTAAACTATAACGATGGTTTTACTGGAAACCGCAGTAAAATTCTAAATATATAAAGGCGGTTTTATAAAAATCACCATTAAAGTATTACATGTAATGGCGGTTTTTTAACCGCCATTAAAAGATAGACTTACAACAGCGCTAGAATTTATGCCGGTTAAAAAATCACCGTGAAATATCATTTTTAACTGCAATTGTACGACTTTTTCTAGTAGTGCAGGTTATTAAGATTATTCTTTATCCTCAATACAGCTCCCCAACGTAAGTCAGAGGCATCTGTTTGAATATAAAGATAATCATCATCTTCTGGAAGAGGCATAGGACCAACATTTTTCTTTATATATTCTTTGATCCTTTCTACATGCTCACTATCGTTCATAACCCATGAATAATCATTCTTTCCTTTGAGTTTCTTTTGCAATTTTTCTCTTATCATAGCAGCAAAAGGGATAAATTCTAGGGCATAATTCAAATGTCCTAAAAATTGTTGAAGCATTTTCTTGGTTTCAAGATATGAAGGAAATGTTAATATAATTCTAACTATATTCTGTTGAAGCTCAACAATTCCTTTTTCAAAAATAAGGACCTAAAAATTTAATTTTAGCTTGTCCTATGATAGCTTGTCATATGTAGCAGAATCAATTTTAAGCAGATTGAGTAATTAGGGCGCTACCTCGGAGCTGACATTTCCTTCTCGAGAAGAAGGAAGGACAAGTACAAGACTATAGTGGAGAGAGTTCGGAAAAGTTTGAATGGCTGGAAAGCTTTGAGCTTATCGTTTGCTGGAAGGATGACACTTGTTAAATCAGTAACTAGCTCGATGGCACTTTATCCTATGCAGCACGATACAATTCCTCTCGAAATTGTTGAAGGCATTGAATAGGAATATAGGAGCTTCATCTGGTGCAACCAGAATGGATCCAAAAAATGGGCATGCTGTGGCCTGGAGAACTTTATGTGGACCAAAGGATGAGAGTGGTATTGGACTAAAGTCACTGAAGCTGATGAATGAAGCTTTTACCATTAAGATTTGGTGGAGGATGAAGACAACCAAAATATCTTTGGGTGAAGGTCCTCCTAGGTAAGTACGGGAGAAGGCAAGATACAAGAGAGAAGCCACTAGTTAAAAGAAGTGATTCAAGATTATGGAAGGACATGGCCAAGATGTGGGAGAACTTCAATGAACATATAGAAATGGAGGTGAGAAACGGAGCTTCCACGAGGGTATGGACGGATCAATGGGTGAAAGAAGAAAAGAGGTTAATTGGTATTGTACCTGAAGATATTTATGTGGATAAGAAGCTTAGAGTCTCTAACTTGCGTGATGAGGAAGGATAGTAATGCCTGATAGAACTTGAAGAACTGCTTCCAGATTCATTTATAGTTAAACTCAAGAATACGAAATGCAGTAACCGGCTGAACGATGCAAATGTTGTAAGGTGGAACCTATCTAAAGACAGGAACCTATCTGTAGTCATGCTTGGAAACAGATTTGGAAGCTAAAGGTTCCTAAAAGAGGGAGAGTCTTCATATGGTTAGCTTTTCATAATCGATTAGCAACTAAAACTCTTACAAGCAAGTGGGATGGAAGTAGTGCAAGATGTGAGATCTGTAGAGGAAGTGAGGATAATATGCTTCATGCCTTGAGGAATTGTCCAACTGCCGTTGCGGTATGGAGGATCCTAATTCCATCAAGCATAAGTATCCTAATTCCACGAGGGTATGGAACGGGAATGACCGGTTTATGCAGAATCTCTTAAATAAACATAGGTCCATAGAGGAGACTAATTGGCCGGTGGAATTTGCAACTGGATGCTGGTTCATATGGAGATGGAGGAATCAGCAATTTCATGAACCTGATTTCGAATCCAAGGAATGCTATAGAAAGAATATTGAATTACTCTAAGAATTATGGGAAGAGGTGGGCGGATGAGGTAGATTACCTTTGGAAGGAAGATGTTCTCATGATAAATTAAAAACCACCTCAGCTAGGCTGGTGTAAGCTTAACATAGATGGTACATGGTCTGTACAAGGAGAGGTAGGATGTGGAGGCGTTATTAGAGGTGCTAGTGGTGAACGGCTATGTGGGTTTTCTATAAAACTCACAAATGTGGATGCAGTGGACACTGAAGTTTGGAGATTATATGAGGGCTTGAACTTGTGTTGGGAAATGGGTTTTAGGAAGATCGAAGTAGAAAGTGACGCCTTGCTGGTTGTCAATGCTCTGACTAGAGGAGAACCATTTAGGGTATGTAATGTGCAGATCGTCTTGCTATGCTGAGCAGATATCAAGTGTGCCAAAATCAAATCTGGTTTACACCTCATACTGAGGTTCTACAAATTCTTAACGATGATTGTGATGGAGTTACTACTCCACATAGGATAGATACGTTTTATTTTTTTATTTTTATTTTTTTGGTTGCCTACCCGGTTCACCGGAGTTTTGCCCCGACTACATCCGGATCCGACCCGCGTCGCGCACCTGGCTATGGTGGATGAGTCTCCCAACGAGGATTTTCTGCGTAAGCCAAGGCTTGAACTCGAGACCTCGCTTAAACGATACCGAGCCGCTTACCACTCGGACCAACCCCGGTTGGTTGATAGATGCGTTTTAAGTTTCATGGTCTCTGCCCCTCTTTGTTACCCAAAAAAAAAAGAAAGGTTATCTTCACTTGGGCTTATGCTTAGCCCAAAGGAATTTTTTTATACAAAAAAAGTTTAGGGGTTGGGGTAAAGTCAACACGAGATTATATTGTGGACTTAAAATTAAAAGTGAACATTGTATCAAAAAAAAAATTAAAAGTGAGTAGCCAATTAGAGTTAGTACAGATAGTAAGAAATAGACTCGTATCTTATAAGGACGCGAGTTCGATTCCCACTACTTTTATGAAAGCTCCTCCTTATATGCGTTCTCTGAACCCTGGGGCTATGCCTTAGCTTTAGTGAGAGACTAGTGTCAAACCCACTTACAAATTTTATATACCAAAAAAAAAATTAAAAGTGAACATATTATTTATTCATAATATAAAAATTTTGTTTGGTTTATGCTGGAATCATCTTTTTGTATATATACCAGTAGTGGGTCATTTGTTTCACACACAGTTTATAATGAGTCAGTACTTTTTGCTTGCAAATATTTTGACTTTCTATAAATTTCATATTATTAGAATTCACATTGTTTATGGTCCTATCTTCGTTAAAAAAAAACAGGAATACAAATTCAAATTATAAAATATTTAACAAGAGATCATATTTGAAAATCATGAGAATGACTTACTTCAAACTGCGTACAATGAACATATATAATTATTGATTGTATAATTGAAAATGAAATTATGGTTCCTGTATTTTTTTGTTTGGTGCGGAGATTAGTCTTTCAATTCCATGCTCTAAATTGTTGTAGTCCTTCAAAATGAGAAATTAAGATTGAGATTTTATATTATACAAAAAAAATGTGATGATCAAGTTCATCTTATTGAAATGATTTAAAGAATTGATATTATTATTCTAATATAATAATAATTTATTTTCAGCTTTTAGGAAAAGAATATTGTTTTATTTCGTTTTGATAACGACTTGCGAGATATTATTATCATTTTATCATTTTTTTTAATTCTAACATTATCTTTACATAACCTATAAAAAATTAAATATTATACTTTTTTAAAAATAAAAATTAATCTAATTAGTAAGGATTTAGATTTAAATTCTGTTGCTGAGAAGATTTTATTAGTGGATAATCTGTAAGTACTTCTCTAAATAATATTTAAACCCATTAGAAGTATGCCCTAATTTTGATGAATCCTTGAAACTAGCTCACTTCAATTATTATACACAAATAAAAATATTATACTTTTTCTTTTTCGAATCGTATCCAACATAATTGTATGATATAATTTTTTTATTCCATTAGCATTTATTCATAATTTTAATTTTATTTATTTTTTATAATCCACAATTTTATTTTTTAGTTCTACTTCTTTAAAGAATATTTTTGCCCGTCAAATAGAGCTAAATAAAATCCAAAGGCGTTGCAATAAATACCCACGATAGGGATCGACAAATGGTGCAAATGAATATATGAATAGGGTAATGGGCACGACATTGCTAAACTATAATGAGTGTTTTTTTTCTTATAAGAACTATAATGAGTGTTCGATAGCGATTTGTATTGTAGTGTTGATAATTTCATCAAGTGCTTTAGCTAACGAAGAAATAATAAGATTATAAGGAAACTCAACCCAATATCACAGAGTAAGTGGCCAACATAAATAAAAAAAAATATCGCAGCATTTAATGTTGAAAAATCTAATTTTTTTTATAATTAAAAATATAAATAAGAATATAAGTTCAACTTTTTTTGTCTGTTACAAAAATTTTAAGTGAGTTGAGTCCCGAGAATTCACAAAAGTAGGGCGTACCTCTAGACTCAGGGAATATTTACAAAGGTACTTATAGATCGTCCACTAACAAGATTCTTATATCAACAACGAAATTTAAATTCATAACTTTATAAGTTAAAAGTCAATTCTTTATTAACTGAATTAACTTTTATTAGTTTATAAGTTTGAATTATGAATTGCCAAGGCTATGAGTAATTATATGTTGGATTGTTAGCCACTTCCTTTTGATGTTGCAGATCATGTTCATAAGTTTTTTTTTTTTAGTTAAGATCCTATTTTACCTTAAAAATTCATACGTTTGAGTTATATTGCTCTGGAAGATTTAGAAAAGTTTACACGTTAAAGTTATATTATTATAGAAAATTTGTTTGACTCAATGTTACT
Source organism: Leucaena leucocephala (assembly GCA_037074615.1). NCBI lineage: Eukaryota > Viridiplantae > Streptophyta > Magnoliopsida > Fabales > Fabaceae > Leucaena > Leucaena leucocephala. The sequence continues at coordinate 16,649,090 of CM073522.1, forward strand.
CTGAAAGTTTCTAAATTATAATAATTTTATCACAATCGTTATCCAATTTAAATTTGACATTTAGTTAACTAAATATATTGAGCTAACAATCTACGTGTCATCCACGTCATTTTTGTTAAGATGCAAATTTTTTCTAGAAGTTTTTATTTAGGAGTAATATTAACTTAAAAATATCTAAATCGTAGTAATGTCATCCTATCATTATCCAAGTTAAATTTGATTATTAGTTTACTAAATATATTAAGTTTGTAGAGTGAACGATAATGTTAAAGAAGCCATAGATGGAGGAGGAACTTAATTTGTTAAAGAGTAATAAGGAAGAAGATTTGATTACTAGATGCAAGACACATTGAGGGAGACTACTTAGAGATCCAAGCCATCAGAAATTTTTCATCGCTATACCCTATCTACACCAAGATAGGCGAGTACCTCTTTGATTTTCTCTCCATCGCACAAGATATTTCTAAGTTTTTGAATTTTTTTTTACCTCTTAATTTCTCAAACCCTAAACAGGATGCATTTTTTAAAAAAAAAAAATTATTTACAAATCTAGTTTGAAAAAAATGAAGCATATGGCTCGTGGACTTGCTAGATCATCAAATTTAATCAAAGTTAACATGAATAATAAATAGAGTAAAATTGCTATGATTTGAAAACTTGTGGGATAACATTATTTCTTAGTGAAAATTTTTAAGATAAATTTATACTTTAACTAAAAATAAAAATAGCGTGGATGACACGTGAACTGACAATTCAACATATTTAATTAATTAACGGTCAAATTTAACTTAAATAATAGTTAAGAGAAAATTGTTATGATTTAGAAACTTTCATAGTAGTATAGTATTAACGTATAAATTTTCTGGACAAAATAAGGCTTTAACTCCTTTTTTTTTTACCCCAGAAATTAGATCATGTTCAAGAGTTGAGTAAACAAGAGTTGCTCGAAAATAATCATGCGAAAACAGTTTATAAATTTTTAATAATATTTTTAAAAAGTTAACATTCTTAATTAATACGAGCCTTGAAATTTTGAAAATAATTTCTTTTCAATTCTTTTTGAAATTTATAAGGTCAAAATTTGTGGAAGCTGAATATATTGAAGATTCACAAAATTGAAAAAAAAAATATAGTCATACTGTTGATAAAGATAGTATTAAAACTCAACATGAATCCCCGGTTATCAGACCATTGTTGTCTGCATAAGAGTTTTGGATGAGTTTATTGTTATGAATTTAATTTTTTCGTAAGCCTAAAATGGCATAATGAAAAAAAAAATAGCATTAAGTCATATTCATACTATATAGTAATTTTATTTTGTCCAGTTTAATTGTAAATTAATATATTTTTTATTTAGATATTATTTTTTTTAGGATTATATATAAATATTTATATATTTTTTAATTAAATTGTATTATTTTAATTATGAATTGGTTGACCTATAAACACAACCGTGATTAGATCATTATTTTTAAACTATTGCCTCCATAGGTTTAAATAATGCCCGTTACAATTTTCAATACTTTGTTCATAATGTAAAAATAATATCCTGGTCAACCCAAAAAAAGTACGGGAAAAAGACAATTAAAATTTTTTTGAATTTTAAAAAAATAAAAAGGGTCTCTGAATTTTAAAAAAGATAGATTGGGTAGGAGACCCAATCTGTCATTTATAAATTGCTGTGCAGAGTTACAAATACTATTAGTAGAGTTGCAAACAGTCCTTTGCAAATTTAAGATAAAAGATGAAATTGCACTTTTTATAACTTTGTCAATAGTATTTATAACTTTTATAATGATATTTGTAACTCTGCTAATAATATTTGTAACTCCCATAATAATATTTACAACTCTCATAATTATATTTATAATTCTGTATAAAAATTTGTAAATGATAGATTGAACCTCCTGCCTAATCTGTCTTTTTTAAAATTTAAAAATTATTTTTATTTTTTTTAAATTCAAAAAGTCTTTTTTTATCTTTTTTTTTTCAAAAAAATTAATGTCAAGGTTGTAAATCATATGTTTTATATTAAAATTAAATAATTTTTATAGAAAAACAAAATTATTAATGAAATGTAGATGCAGTGAGTTTGTTTTCCCATAAAAAAGAAATAAGGGCAATTGAAGGGAGAAAATAGCAAAAGGTGCTTTGAGAGAGAGAGAGAGGGAGACAGACGAAGAACGGTTGAGATATCAGTGTGGGAAAAGGATAACGTGGGAATGGAGAACCAGTCGGGCAAGTTTAAAATAGTGAAAAAGCTTTCTAGGCTGTCACTCTCACCCACCCAAATACGAGTGAATCCGCACACGTGCGCTTCTTTGACAATTCTTTGGCTTTCCCCGTAAAGTCTCTTTTTTTTCTCCTCCCTCCCTTCAAATATTTTTTTATTAAAAGAAGAAGAAGAAGTGTTACTTTAATTATACGTTAATTATTAATTACTATAACCTTTTCACCACTATAATATATGCTGTGTTATTTGATGCTAAAAGCACATCATCCCATCAATAAAGTAAACAGGGAAAACAAATCCAATCTTCTGAAAAAAGTTGGAGCCACTTGAAAGTACATTAGCGGTTGTGGAATTTTATTTTAATGAGTTCTAACAAACTCTTTCTTGTAATTGCTAAGAAAGAATAAATTTTACTTTTGGACCCTATTTTTTTTCAATGCCAATCGTCTACATAACTTGTTCAGTAATTATTTACTAGTAACTTTTAATTATTTGTTTGATTAATTTATAATTAATTGTGCAATCTTTTATTTTGTCTATATAAAAGGAATATTTCATGACTATGACCCATTTATAAATATCATGTTGTATAAGAAATAAATAAGTGATTTTTAAATATTTTAGACTCCAAATATTTTCTGGCGAGATATCCTTGCACCGCGACAATCTTTTTCTTTCATTACTTGCATGATTGGATCCTTTTTAAATAGTATTTAAATACCCATAAGAGCTTATAGAATAAACAATAGTTTCAAATAAGTTAAAAGGAATAGCTTTTAGGTGGGGGGAAAATTTTATGGGCTATTTTATAACTATTTTATTTCTATTTTTTCTGATACACTCTCTCTTCTCTACCAACACTCACTCATCGTCGTCCCTTTATCACTCATTGTTGTCCCTTTGTCGCTGTTGTTGTTCACTCACTGTCGTCCCTTTCTCGTTGCCGTCATTGTCTCGCCAGATCTCATTGTCTTTTTCTCCTCCGTCCAAATTTGTGTGCTTTTGCTTCTTCTTCTTCTTCTCATCATCGGTTTCTTCAGATCTCGCCACTAGAGGTGAAGGGTGGGATGAATGGAGGAGACAGAGGCTTTCAGAGTAAAAGGGCTCAAACAAGATGGAGGTAAGGAAGATGACGTTGTGCTTTGGAATGGAGGAAAGGGGCTAGAGGTGGTCGGAGGAAGCTTTAAAGGAGAGAGAAACAAACACGCATGAGGGGAGGTGGAGGCGATAAGAGGAAAGGGGCTAGAGGAGGTTGGAGGAAAAGGGTTGTAGAGGCAGCGGCGTTGGCGGTCTGCCTCCTCATTGGCGGTGGGAGCATATATAGCTGATGATGATGATGATGATGGACAATAATAGATTATATTTATTTATTTATTTTACTTTATATTCTTTTTGGTAATTTACTAATCACAAAAGTCATTCTGGTAATAACTATATAAACACTATTTTGTTCATAATCACTTTTCCCCCCATAAATTCTTCTCTAAAAGAGCTTTTAAATTACTTATTCTTTATAAGAGCTTCTTCAAAAGCTAAACCAAATAAGCCCCACTTCTAAAACAACCTAGCCTTCTTTCTTTTTTGAATTGTTAAAATTATGTACTAATCCTATTTCTTATGCTATTTTGTAATATCTCTATTAATTAATATTATTTTGTTCTTTTACAAAAAATGTTGTTTGCTAATAATTAGAAAAAGTGATTTACTATAATTTTAAGATTTTATGATGTTTGATATTTGTTCATAAAAAATATTTATTTATTTTATCAAAAAAGGATTTATTGTTTAATTATTTTTAAATTTTATACTATCTTCATGCATTTTCATATTGTGGTGACATTTTCTCATATCTACTGCATTTGATGATTTTTAGGAGCTACTCAAAATAGTTTCTTAAATTAATCATTTTTTTTTCAAATTCTGATTCTTTTTAAAAGTTTAAAATAACATGGTAAAAAAATTTCAAAAAGTGATACTTTTTTTAAAAAAATATTCAATGAAAAAAAAACTTTAAGCAAATATGCTCGTAATCTTTAAAACATGACAAGAAACCCCATAATTGCTTTGTTTACAAATTCCCTATATTTTAAATTTGTGTAGATAAAGCTCGTGCCATCAATAATTCTATTATTTCTTCAAAAGATCATACAGTAATATTTTACTAACCAAATACTCTATTAAACTTTATGTTTTAGATAATTGCCTTATATTTTAAATTATTTGTAGATAATATTTCTAAATTTCAAGTAATTATGGCAATAAACCCTTATCATGTTATATTGTTTTCTGAAATAAAAAAATTAATGGTAAGGAAATTATTTGCATAAATATAAAAATTGTGAGAGTTTATTGTAAAATTTTAAAGATTGATCAACACATCATGACGGTTAAAAAATATTAAATATATATTATCCTTAAAAATATATTAATTTAACTATGGATTCAAAATTATAATAAATTTATATTTTCAAGAGAGAGTTAGTTTATTGATGTAAGACCCAACTAAATTCTCTTTAGATTTTGAGTTTGGTTTCTAAAAAAAAACATCTATATTATGAGGGATAACTACAAACCCTAAAATTAGGATATCCCGTAATAGGATATGGTTAATATTATAAAAAAATAATTAATTTATAAATATTAAAAAAATTAATATAGCTAGTTATTTATAACAAGATGCGTTTTAATTTTTTAAAATACTCTATTTAATCATGATCCTCAATTAATAAAAATATCATTCAATATATGTAACAAATATGAATAGCTTAAGAAAAGTTTATGAATTCAATCACCCAGGTAACAAAATATATTGGAGTCTTCTATTTGGATTGAAATAAATTTTTTAATATCAATCTATCATAAAGAACTAGTTTGGATGCTCATCACTATTAGATATGTTCATATCTAATTTGAGATAATTTAGATTTAATTTTTTTATCATTATTTTTTAAAAAAACTATCATCTTCTAAAAAAATAATCTTTTATTTAAGAAATATAGTTAAAAAAAATTAGATTTACACCATTAAGATAATGTCTAATGCGGTTTAAATGCTGGTCCCTTTGAGGAGCACCGAGCTCGTTCCCCTCTCAAAATCTCTCAAAATCATTTGTATAAATTAGAAATGTGCCGCCAACAGATGATCAGGTCAACGGCAGAGGTATAGAGTATATTTCATTGGTAAGGTAAGGATTTGCCTGATTATGAATGTGCACTACAAGAACATGGGGATGACCACACAATAACGGTCACAGGGGTCACGGGAAGGGCGGAAGGCTGAGAAAAGCAACATAATAATAATACCCCCACCCAGTCACGAGGATCTCACGCTACCACCGCTTCTTCAGCTACAAAATAAAAGCCCCGCGTCATCATTTCACACCTTTTTAACTGCGTGCCATTATAAGTCATTTCGAGTTAAAGTCAAGGGTAAAATCGTCAATTTGTAATGACAGTTACAAGCCCGCTGGCATCAACAGTTAAATCTAGATCTTAATTATTAAGAAATCTTTGTTGCATGAAACATTTACATATTTAATAATTATTTCACATTTGGAAGAGGAGAAAGTGGGGGGCACCACAGCTCCGTCCCTTTTGGGTTTTGAATGGCATCCTCAACTTGCAAATAAGATCTTAAGTTAGTTTATTAATTTAATTTATAATGACGCTTGTTTCATAATGCAAGTGAAGATATGAATAAAAAGAATGTTTATCATCAATATATCAATATTAAATACTATTTATAAGTGAAAAAATAATGCCACTTATCTTTATATAGTTTTGTATAAGGTATGAGCCATAAAATTTAAATATATATTAAAGTAAATTAACAACTCAAATAAGTTACACTATTACTAATTGATGAATAGTGCGTTCAATCCTATTAAAAATAAAATAGTTAGATGGATAATCTTGATAATAATATATTATTTCATAAATAACGTGGTTAAATGACTCGAATTTGGTGGTGCGCATGGACTTTACAAAAATAGAAAAGCCTCTATAGCGTACCAAACATTCAACTTAAAATTTGATTGACTATAATCCTTAATTTATTTGATATATATAACTTGTTTTAAAATTTATTAATTATCTAAATTGTTTAGTCAATTTTAAATTAATTTTTTATGAATAAAGTATTGTTTATAAATTTCAAAAAAAGTTAAATACAATGTAAGCAATTTAATTAAAAGTTAGTTTGATTTGTAGAATGTAATAAAATAAAAATAGTCAAGGATTAGTCATCCTAGTGACTAACATTTCCGCCTCTCTTCATAGAGATTTCGTACTTGAATACAATATATTTGCGTGTGTTTATATTGATTCTCATAAAAAATAATAATAAAATAATATTTTTTAGAGGATATATTAGTCCACAAGTACTAATTATTTTTTTTTTAATATATGACCTTAAAACTCTATAAAAGAAGAAAGAAAGATATACGATCTTAAAAAGCTGTTTTAACTTTGAAGATAAACAAGGTGATAATCGTTCATCAATCTATGATTTAACATAAAAATAACGACAATATTTAAAAAACAATAAAACGACGATAATAAGTGGGTCCCAAACTTCTTTTCAGCTGAGGTGGCCATAGTTTGGCGCAAAAATGGAGGTAACCGGAGGATATAAACTGGAGGGGAACGGAACCAAGACACATAGATACTGTGAGAGAGAGAGAGGTGGTAGAGGAGAGAGAAAGAGAGAAAACTGGCCGATGCATAAGCATAAGCCATATAATTTATCCCTTTCTGATTCTCTATTCTGAGATCGAATTCTTTCTCATGATTTAATCTCGCCGGAAATTCAATCCTTTCCCGTCGATTCTCAATCTCTGGTAACCGGAAATTCCGCTCACCGTCGCTGGAGCGAGCTCCTGCTTCGTCATCTGAATCCAGGATGGGAAGAGTTAGTAACAGCGTTGAGACTGTAAATGCTGCGGCCACCGCCATCATCACCGCCGAGTCCAGAGTTCAACCCCAAACCGTTCCGGTACGTCTCTCGTGTGTGTATGATGCTAGTACAAAAGCGAATTTTATGGTACGTGTCTCTGTTTTAGTGTTCTGCTTGGAAACTAGGGGGAAAACAGCGTTCAAGGGAGTGAAAATGGGATCTTGGGCTTCGTGTTTTATTTCTTTTCGTTTCTTTCCTTTTTCATGAGTCTTAAAGGTGGAGTTTTAATTGACCTAGTGATGGCATTGAAATTTTGATGACCACTTTAAGCATTTTCACACTGTTCCTTGTGGCTGGCAAAAAGTTGCGACAAAAAGGAAATCGAATTTTCGGATCTAGGGCTTTTTTTTCTTCTAATCTAATTATGAATATGATAATTTCATTTCGCTTTGAAGCTGATCGCCCAACATCTTGGTTCTTAACGAAGTATGAGGACGGCTCCAAGTCAGGGAGCCATATGTATTTTGCACAGTACAATCGATTCAATTGACTATCAGAGATCTATTAATTAAGAATGCTATATGCATATGCCTGCTTTCGTGCGGTCTATCTATATGAACTAGAAGATCTGACTGCTAGCCCTTTTATTTCACACCTAGGCGTAGTGCTTTTTTGAAACCATCTGTGATAGTGACCAATCCTCATGAAGAAAGAATCGGCATAGTATTTGTATGAACATTTTTGCCTTGTGATGATGATTTTCACTTAACTGAGAGGATTGAGTTCATGACCTCTGCCTTTGCCCTCCTTTTCCTCAAACAGCCAGCATTCCGTCCATTTCTCAGACCTTTGTTATGCAATCAAGTTGCTTTGTTTAGTTTTTTTTTTTTTGCGAGTCTCTTAAACTGACATTTGGAAAATTGTCATATATTGCAATACTATAATTTCCGAGTCCTGCTTAAAATTTATTTGATTTTACATTGTTCAGCTGTGCTGAATGGCGTAGTTTGAGTATAGACTGCACAATTGATTCCAATGAGGCAATGACATATATAAGAGATTGCTATTTTGCGCTCAAACAATGCTCTTGGTCCTAAACGTTACTTTTGTTTCTAAAACTTACTGATGTTGTTCCTTTTATGCATTTAGCTGCTATATCTAACAATTTGTCAGGCTTAGTAAAAGCAGAGATATCTTTGTTTTCATTTGCAATGGATATGCTAATGACTTTTGGCTTTCATGGATCCGCTCTCCTATAGGCATGATGGAATCCTTTAAAAGTGTACAAGAGAGCCAGTAGACTTCTTAAATGCATGTGTATGCTGATTTGCTATCAGGAAATCTATTATTTTCTTACAAAAAGCTTATTCTCCGAAACTGTCCCTGAAATGCTGGGACAAGTTTTAGTTTCGTTCTTAAATTGTTGTTTCTCTTTCCTCCGCATCTCCAAATTGTCGTTTTATTGTTCAAATTGTCGCTTTATTGTTTCTGGTCCGTCGTTACGCTAATATGTCTCTCTTACATCACCACAAAGGACATCATCTCTCTTAGAATCAATATTTAAGGAAAAACTTTTTAAACTACGTTGTTGCCAAAATGGTGCTGTATTACTTCAGATTGAGCAGTAAGTAAAGTATAATTGAATTACCTGAATAACAAAATAATATATTGAAACAAATTGCTGTTTAATTTACAGAATTTGTAGTTTGTAATTCCTTGGTGGACAAAACAGCTGCACTATCTTTATTTGATTATCCATTCATAAACATTGATTCTCACTATATAAGGATTGTTCAAATAATAATTGAGTCTGTAAAGTTGAAAATAAATATATTTTAGCAGACAAAATCAACATTTGTAACTTTGTGTTGTGGAAAAGTGTAGTTTAGCTTCGTTCTTTTTTGTGTAAAATAATTGTATTGCCAGTGACAGATGGAAGTCATGTTTTGGCTCCATAGCAACTTGTGGTTTCTAAGTTTTCTTGAATTAATTGCAGAAAAAACGTTGGGGTGGCTGCTGGAGCCTATATTGGTGTTTTGGATCTCAGAAAAGCAGCAAGCGAATTGGCCATGCCGTTCTTGTTCCTGAACCTGTTGCGCCAACAGGCCCAGATAATACAACTGCACCAAATACTTCAAATGCCATAGTAATGCCATTCATTGCACCTCCCTCTTCTCCTGCATCTTTCCTCCAATCTGATCCTCCATCTGCTACACAATCACCTGCTGGATTACTCTCACTCACCTCTCTTTCTATCAATGCTTACTCTCTTGGTGGACCTGCTTCCATGTTCACTGTTGGTCCTTATGCCTATGAAACCCAGTTAGTTTCACCGCCAGTATTTTCAAACTTCACAACTGAACCATCTACTGCTCCTTTCACTCCCCCTTCTGAGTCTGTGCAGCTGACAACACCTTCATCCCCTGAGGTGCCATTTGCTCAGTTGTTGGCATCTTCATTGGACCGGGCTCGTAGAAATAGTGGGACTAATCAGAAGTTTACATTATCCAATAATGAATTTCAGCCTTACCTGCAGTATCCAGGAAGCCCAGGTGCTCAGCTCATATCACCAGGATCAGCCATTTCAACTTCTGGCAAATCTACTCCATTCCCTGATAGGCGCCCTTTTCTTGAGTTTCGCAAAGGAGAAACACCAAAGATACTGGGCTTTGAAAACTTCTCCACTCGTAAATGGAGTTCAAGGCTTGGATCTGGATCATTGACCCCAGATGGCGCTGGGCAAGGTTCAAGACTAGGTTCTGGATCTGTGACACCTGATGGTGTTGGGCTAGCATCACGGCTAAGTTCTGGTTGTTTGACACCTGATGGTATGGGGCAGGATTCAAGGTTGGGTTCTGGGACATTGACACCTGATGGCATGGTACCAACTACCCGAGACTGCATCTTTGTGGAAAATCAGATTTTGAAGGTAGCTTCACTTGGCAATTCAGAGAATGGATTTCAAACAAATGCAGCACTAGTTGACCACAGAGTTTCATTTGAATTAACTGGGGAAGATGTTGCACGCTGTCTTGCCAATAAATCAGGGGTATTGGTTCGAAACATGTCAGTGTCTTCACAGGGAATATTGGCTGGGGGCCGTTTAAATGCTGAAAAAATGCAAAAAGACACCATCAAGTGTGATTTATGCTCAGGGGAAACTTCAAATGATGTGGCTGACAACAAAGCTTCTGGAGAAGGGGGGCACTCCTGTCAGAAACACCATTCTGTTACTTCTTCCAAAGAATTCAATTTTGACAACACAAAATGTGATGTTTCTGGTAATCCTTCCAGTGGCTCCGAGTGGTGGGTTAACAAGAAGGTTGATGGGAAGGAAGGTAGATCAAGTAACAGTTGGGCTTTCTTTCCAATGCTACAGTCATAAATCAGCTGAGGATGATCTTTGGCAACATGCTTGACCATGTATGGTTTAAGGCTAAATGGGTTTTCAGTACTGAACTATTAGCTTACTAAATGCAAATCTGAAGGCGACAATGTTCCATAAACAGTTCGTCCGGCCCTTGTGATAATGGTGGTAGATGGATAATAGATGACAGAGATAGCCATTGTGAAAAAATTCCTTTAGGAGTTAGGTGAAATGCAAGGGGAGCATAGTTAGTAGGGACCACTACAGTGGGTTCTAAATTCTGATAGAGCATTAGAATTTGGCATTTGATCCTTTCAAGTATACATAAATAGCAAAGTACAGGTATTTTCTGCTGTAGTTTATTGTATCATTTCCTGTGCAATAATGAGGATTTTTCCCGTACAATTATTATTAAGAAACTGCATATTATATTTGAGGGTTTCTCTATACTGGTATGACCTGCAATATTTTGCATTGGTGGGGTTCTCCATAACAGATATTGATATTTTAGAGGTTGGCTCCCCTATTCGGCTTTTCCTCCTGTTCTCCCAATATTTGTACCCTCTTAATGCAGCAATGGGAGCAACCTTCTGCAGGTAGCACATTCTGTTATCCATCTGCCACGATCTGATGTATGGTCCAGATGTATGGATATGCCACTGAAAGGCTGCTACCAAGTTGCTCTTTCTCATTATTAGCTGGTTGGTGCAGGTTGATTTATGTCTGATCAAGCCTAAGGTAAAGTTGATTTTTTTAAAATAAAAACCTATTGGTGGATGGATTTGTTGGAAGATATTTAATTTTTTAATGTCTTAAATTTGAGTTGAAAAAAACAGAGAAATTGTTTTTTGTCAACTAGTTTTGTAACTGTCTTTACACTTTAATTTGATAAAACTCAGTTTTTAGAATTTTGACTCAATTAAATTTAATCCTTGAATTTTAACTCACCAGTTCTAATAGTTTAATCTTTAAGTTTTATGAGATAAATAATTTTATTTTTTAAAATATAGAGATTAATATTTTAAATGGTTAAATTATAGACATTGAATTGTATCGAGTCAAAGTTCAAATACTAAGTTACCATCGAGTTGAGTCAAACTATGGGATTAAGTTATATTAAGTTAAAATTTAGATATTAGATTATAACTGAGTTAAAATTATAAGATCAAAATATTTTTTTTTTTTCAGAGGAAAGTTACATTAGAAGAGTTTTTACTCGTATGGGTCTGGCAAAGCTGGAATTTGATGCAGGTTTTGCAAGAAAGAAAAGGGTTTTTTTTTCTCACCCGGTTCACTGGAGCTTTGCTCCGATTACATTCGGATTCGACCCACGATGTGCACCTGGCTATGGTGGGTGAGTCTCCCAATAGGAATTTTTTGTATACGCTAAAATTCGAATTTAAGATTTCGTTTAAGATATCAAGTCGTTTATCATTTAGATTAATTTCTGTTTTTTTTTTGGTTGCCCACCCGGTTCACCGGAGCTTTGCCCCGACTACATCCGGATCCGACCCGCGTCGCGCACCTGGCTATGGCAGATGAGTCTCCCAACGGGAATTTTCTGCGTACGCCAATCTGTTGGTAAAAAGAAAACCCTTTGAAAAATGAGAAGGGATTCATGAGATGGGGCCGAGTAGGCTTGTCAAGGGGGGACCCATGTGGTGTTAAGCCAGCGTAGACATGTGTTGGGTTGTTTCTTCTTGTCTCTCGTAGGCTGCCCATAATAATTTCTCCAATGGACAGGTTTCGCTTTCATCCCCCCTAAGGCCTTTATTACGAATTTAAAATAAGAGTGACACCTATTAGCCGTGAGTTTAACTAGCGAAAAATAAGACATATGACTATTTAGAATGTGTTCGATTTTTGAAGAGTATTATTTTATTGTGATTCTAGTCAAGACATTTGAGGAGACATCTTAGCTCTTAGGTGCCTAAGTTTACGCTTGAAGGTAATAGACGGCTCGTCTTATCCGATATTAGTATCGCCTAAAAAGAAGGGAGATTTCGCTCTGTTTTAAGATCGTGAGTCTAACTCTTTTCTAAAAATTTTTGGATCCAAAAATGGAAAAAAAAGATAAGGGTGCCTGTTTCATTCTACTACCTGTAGGACTAACCCCCCTTTTATTTTGAGCTTATCTCCAATGACTAATAATTTCAAGCAACTCCAAAACCGTACTGTCACTGGGTCGCTTGAAAGTAACCCATGTATCATCATCATGACTTGAAGAGAAAAGAAATTTTGTATAATGCATGCATGTATACATGTATTATTATAATGTGTCAATTATTTATTCAACCATAGTGGAATTTCCGATTTTTTTTTATTTTGAAGATCATCCTCTAAAAAAAAAATGAAATAAGAAAGGAAAAAAATATCATACTATTTTAGATTAATACAATATTTGGTCACTAATATTTTAAATTATTAGTTTTAGTCTCTTAGAGAGTAAAATGATTTAGGTATTCATTAAATTATAAGAACCACGACGCCACGCGTTTAGACTAGCTGGTTAGGGATTAGTCTAGTTTAACTAAGGGTCTTAAATTTGAGACTTAGGTATATAATAAACGCAGGTGGTAGGGTAATCGTCAGAAAGGGTCCTTCAATTTCTGATTGGATTAGTTTGAAGCTATTGTTGTGCCTGAAAAATGGCCTACTATGGGATACCCAAGGAGAAATCTAAAAAAAAAATTATAAGGACTAATGTTTTAGGCGAAAATAAATTTAAAAGACTAAAATCTATAATTTGAAACTTTAAGGATCAAAACTAAAATAAGGCAAACTTGAAGAAGCAAATACTGTATAATCTCCACTATTTTTAAATATAAAAGTTAATAGATATGTTTATTTTAATTTTAAATATAAGATTTTATTCTCTTTTATTTCTCAAATTTATAATTTATATTTATAATTTTTTTATTATACATATTAAATTTAAAGGTTTTTTATCAATGCCGTATTTTTTTCATACAAATAATTAGAATAAATACTTCAAAAAAATTAATACACATTTTATAAATTAATTAATTTAATTAATTTTTTTAATCTCAACAAATAAATTATACAGTAGGAGTTCCTTTTCTTTATCCTTTTCGGCCACTGTATAAATAGATATTCAATCATTGCGCATATTATTAGTGCAAAATGATGGTTTGTACTTTAATCCCATTCATTTATTTTTATTTTATTCTTAATTGTCCATAGAATTCATCCTTTAAGATTTATTTATTTATTATTTAACTTATACTTTAATATTTTAACTATTACATTAAATCTAAAATATACAAGTTTGAGCTAGGCGGTAAATAATGAATTCAATAAAGAAAATTGAGTAAAGCAATATATAGAAAAAAAAAGGTAGAGGTATCCTTAGTATCTTAAATTAATTTTAGTAATATAATTAATACTATAAAATATTTAAATATACAATTATTACTTTTAAGTTTTTTTGTAATTATTTAAAATTCTATTTGTATTAATTTTTTGTAAGATGTAGCAAATAAAAGAGAATGAGAACGAGGAAAAGTGAAAGTTTATGGGTAAGCGTTTGGGTAAGCTTTTGAAAAAAAAAAATTATGAAAAAAAATAGTTTTTAAAAAATTTTTAGAAAAGGATTTTTTGAGAAGAGTTTATAAAAAAAATGGTTTTAAATAAATGAGTGTTTAGATAGTTGTTTTTAGAAAGACTATTGTTATTAGAAAATTACTAAAAATGGTATGATTTCATTGAATATATAAGGGATAAAAGAGGAGAAAAAAGAGATGAAAGAGAAGAAAATGTGAAAAAGAGAGAGGAGAGAGAAGAGAAGGTATAGAAAAATATGGGTAAAATAATAATTAGATAATCTATAAATTCTTTTACTGTTCTATAAGTTATTTTTAGTAATTTATATAAAATTTTAATTTTAAACTATAGTTTAATCCAAAAATATATTTAAATAAATATAGTTATTTATTTTAAAAAATTTTTAAATTAAAATTTGGACTAATTTTTTTTTTAAATTTAGATTTTTAGTAAATCGAAACAGGCACTATGCCTTATTTGGTACCGCGGAATTGGAGCCATGGAGCTAGCATGGGGGTTGAACTGAAAATAGCTCCCATTTGGTACAGTGGAGAGGAACTGGATTTGGGTTCCATTAAAAACCATGGAACTTGGTTCCCACCTCCTACTTCATGAAAATAAAGAATGGGACCATTTTACCCTCAACGAATCTGGCATCGCCATGAGCAAGGACGGCCAGCGAGTATGGAATTTTTTTAAAAAAATCTTTTCATTTGTTTGATTTTTAAAAGAAAAATTATACAGGTGAAACTTTAAATAATGACGTGCAAAGAAAAAAAATACTTAAATACAGAGGTTCAAATGAAAGTTTAAAATATGTCAAGGTGTTAATTGCATAAAAAAATATTTTAGAGTATTAATTACACAAAAAAATCTTTTTGCACCTTTAAATATTTATAATGTTAAAGACACTTTCAAAATTAGTTTTGAGATACTAGATATATTTTTATCCTATACAATTTTTTTCTAGTGGGTTATCTATATTTTTCAACTAAATGTTGATATATTTTCAAAAACTGTTTGGTTTTTTCAAATTAATATTATCTAATTATTCAATTTGAATTAGTCATTTGCTTAATGGTAATATGATTTAAAATGTATCAAATACCAAGGATTATAAAAAACAACATCTAATTATTTATTTGTAGAGTGACATGTAAACCTTACATATAAAAAACTCAACCTCAATTGCTAGTTTAGATTCCTCATATATAAGAGATGAGAAAGTAAT
Organism: Leucaena leucocephala; assembly: GCA_037074615.1. Classification (NCBI taxonomy): domain Eukaryota; kingdom Viridiplantae; phylum Streptophyta; class Magnoliopsida; order Fabales; family Fabaceae; genus Leucaena; species Leucaena leucocephala. The sequence continues at coordinate 16,664,378 of CM073522.1, forward strand.
CAAATGCTTCATATGCATAACCACTCTCCCACAAAAATGTTCCAATAATATGAAAGATCCAAACTTCTTATCAAGGATCAACCGATCATAATTAAAACATACAAAAATACTATTTTATAACCCTAAGTAATATTTAAATATAAAGACATTCATCCATAAATAAATACAAATACTAATTTATAAACCTAAAAAAAGAATATAAATAACACATAATCTTATAAAACATAGTTACTAAAATATAAATATGACAGTCATATTTTTAAACTTAAAATGATGTCATTTTAGACTTGATAAGGGAAGGAAAAAAAAAATCCAACTTAGTAGAACCATCTAAAGCTCTTAATTAGACAAGCTAAGGATTTGTTCATCAGTTCACTAGTTTAGCTTACCAACAAAAGTTCAATTAAAATACTGTGATTCTTATGCGTAGAATTAGAGTATTGTACAATCGAGTTTCAATAAATCCACCTCTCATACAAGCCAAAACCAAATAATTCACACACAAAATAAATAAATAAAGGGCAAGAGGTTCATAACTAAAATAAAAGCATGGGTCCTTTTTCAAATGAAAAAAGTTGAAGGAGTTTTGTTTACTGTTAAGCTTAAACACTACCATTACAGAGCTCAGTTGATTGTAAGCTTGAAACTCATCATAGTGCATTGTAGGTATGATAATCCCCCTTTGAACTTTGAACAATTTATCTTTTTGAGATTCGTCTAGGTATCATAAAATACTTAAAGACACAATTGCATCATATGTATTTATTCTTTTCCACTTTCCATCTCTCAACAACTACCAAAGGTGTATTCTATTTAGTCAAGTTCATACTGAAATCCCAGAGCTTCCTTGCCAATTCCATGTCCTTTGCCTGTGGGGTTGGATTTGCCACATTACTATTTGAGAAATACTGCCCACTAACTCCCTCCACTTGTGGGTTCAATGCCATATAACAGGTTGTTGCTGCTCCCTGCATCAAAGGTTGGAGTTAATGATGCCATATGAATGAAATTAGCAGAATTGAGGTCCATTTATGAAGTGGTTTGAATGTATTTTGGATTGAGAAGGACCAAAATAGAAAAGGGATGAGTTTCTAAGGTGCTAGACTTTAAGATCATGTTAACTTACCTGCGGGATATTTTTAAGCACAAACTTCCCAAGCGAATTAACTAGGCCTGCATAGGTATAAAAAAGCACACCCATAAAGTCAGAAACTGTTATCTTCATCTTAAAATATATAAAATCGAACACTGTTAAGAAAACCCCTATAATCACTCAAAAAAGCTCTTTTTGCACTTTACGAGACAAAACTCCTCTCACATATTTATCTTGTACAGTATAAAATCACTTAAAATAAGCTAATCCAAACACCCTCAATGTTGCTGATACTGTAAATCATAAAATAAGATACAGTGTATGGCTGTAATGCTTTTACCAGTTTGGCCAAGCTTGTCCATACAAAGGTGCTGCTTTGGTCACTGTTATTTTTCTACCTTTCTTTTTCTATTTTTTTTCACAAACTGCTGCTTATTTATCTAAAAGTAATAATTTTGAATTTACTGTTCGACCAAACTTTGCTGAAAAAATAACTGCTTCTAAGTGGTGGCAGAATCAGTTTTTTTTTTTTTTTTGTGGCTGTCATTTGAAGGAAAATGGGTACAAGATGTGGGAATATCTTGTTTTATTGTAAATATTTTCTGTTCTCATAGCATTTATTAGCCTCCTTTATTAGCTTTTACTCTCTTGTCTTTCCCCTGGTCTATGTATTTGGGTGTTTAGGAATGAGAACATACCCTCTTCACTGCATGCCCCATTTTAAAGATTGTCCAAACAAAATAGTGTTGAAAGAAAAAATAATCAACTGATTCTCAAAACATAACTTGCTTTAAAACAATTTCAAATTCAAAGGGAATTTGTTATCCGGAAAGATCTCAACAAATGAAACTATGCAAGAATAGAATCATATTTCACTGAGTAAGAAGAAAAAAGTGAGCTATGCATGATACTCCGTATGAAAAAGATGATGTAGTATTTACCATTCAATACGATGTTGTGACGGAAAAGATTAGTTGTAATCGCTCCAGGATGAAGAGAATTTGCAGTAATATCCACACCATCTTCCTGATCAAGAAGCAACAAATAAATGAGACTTCAAGGCAGCTGACAAAGCAAAATCAGAGAACCATCTTACTCAAACCAGAAAGATGTGAAGTAACAGATAATAACAAAAATGATAACCAAACGGCCTTATAATCATGGTTGTCTCAATCAGTCACAAACGCTGTTCACTAATAACCCTCAGAAAGTTTCAATTCCACATAGAACAGAGAACATAGAGAATGAGGTAGAAGAAATAGTTGATTCTAAATCTACTAGTCTTAAGCAAAATCGGAATATAAGCAAGGAATTCTATCGATAAACTATTTCCCCAAAATACATGCGTATACGTAATTGCACAAGCTAAGCCAGCTGTCAGCATACCTTCAAACACCTTGCAAGTTCATTGGCATGTAAGATATTTGCAAGCTTTGATTGCCCATATGCAGGCCAACTGCTATAACTGCACACAGACAATCAGAAATCAAGCCATATACATTGCACCTTTCCATTTAGCAGATAATATTCAATTCTATATGTAACTATGGTGTGCCCAAGTATAACAATATCTATAGTTTGACAATGTTTTATCAGCAGATATCCTGTATAGAGGATTTAATCAGATGTCTTTGGTAAGATTATCTGCAGGTACATATAGTAATGTTAAACATTGTTCACCTTCATACAAGGTGAATATTTGCTTAGTCAAGGACTCAAGATAAACAATCATATGACCTTTAATTTTATGTAAAAAACAAATATTAAAATAAGAAAAAAATCTAGATTTGAATTGCCACACCAATCACAAACCAAAATCCAGCATAATTTATCATTCCTAGGATTTGTTATTTGTTACCTAGACTGATCATTGATTTTATCGAAACGAATTCCTTCACGGTAGGCCAACCGGTGGGCCTCTGAAGAGACGTTAACAATTCTTCCTTGTTTCTTGCTTTTACTTGCGGTTTTCTTCATAGTATCCAACAAAAGATTTGTCAAAAGAAAATTACCTGTGAAATTATATGAAAATTCAAAACATCAGAATTAAGATAAGTTCCAAATATTCTAACTCTGCATCTTCGTGAATGTAAAGACATTCAGAATAAACAACAACCCCATTATACAAGTTGAAATAGAGGATTGATGTGAAAAAATAAAAAATATGCATAGATTTCATGCATTTAAAACATCAAAAGAAAGGGACAGGACAGAAGTTTCCTTGTCTTTGTTATTATAGCAGAGATCACCTCTCATCCTTAACTTTCTAATAATCTGAATCAGAAAGAAATAAATCACATGCCCTTAGAATGTATTCAGACCCCTTTCAATGTTAGTGGCCTACCCCTCAGACTGGAAAACTTAATGAGAAAAAAATTTATAATTTGGAAGCAATAATATATTATTGCAAAAATGTCCAAAGCAATTTTGAACAATAGTTGCATTTTAAATTAATAAAGTGTAAGATAATCAAAGCTAACTGTGGGAGATACTACATTAATTAGAGATATGAGATATTATTACAATTAATCAGATTTGATTGTGGGGAATCAGATTTGATTATGGGGGAACAAGTAAGAGTGATTTTAGGGATTAGACCATTAATGATTTTCCATGACTTATTCTCTTTGTATCCCGGATTATACTCCCCAACATATGCCTATACGTGTATATATATGTATCTAACAGATTGTTGCAATACACAAGAATCATTACAGAACAATTACCTTCTTTATTCTTTGTTCTGACGAGTATTCTTCAGTTTACAATTCAATATGGTATCAGAGGAAGGTTTAGGGTCCCCAATTTGTTCCTCCGCCGAAGTCGACTCCACCATGACTGAGGGTGGACTGCGTCTCCCAGCGAAGGTCACCGGCGTTGAAGGCTCCACCGTGATTATTGTTCCCGAGCGTCTCACAGGTGATAATTACCTGGAGTGGGCTCAATCCATGTATCTTGCTCTTGATGGCCGTGACCGCCTCGAACTGATTGAGAATGATTCTCCGCCCACCGATGATACTGGTACATGCCGACGGTGGAAGACGAAAAATTAACTGGTAAGCTGTGAAAGAGGCCTACGGCAAGCGTCCGACAGCCGCCCTGGTTTTCGATCTCAGAGCTCGGCTATGGACTGTGCAACAAGAAGATCGCCCATTGAATGTATACTACTTGGAGAAGAAGACGCTGTGGCAAGAATTGGACCAGTTAAAGCAGCATGTCTGGAGGCACGCGAGGATGCTGCCACTCACCGACGGGATCTGGAGGAAGAAAGGCTCTTTGAGTTTCTTGTCGGCCTAAATCCAATGTATGAAGACTTCAGAGGTCGACTCCTTGGGCGCACTCCTCTTCCACCTGTGAGTGAGGCCTTCGCCCTTCTTCGCGATGAGGAAGCCCGCCGACGTATCATGTTGCCGAACACCCTGATCACCCCTCGACCAGTGACCAACGCCGAGATGACTTCCGCCCTTGCCGCCCGTGCTAACGACTCCAGGAGAGATCGCCCTACATGTGACCACTGTAAGAAACAGGGTCACACACGAGATAAATGCTGGGAGCTTCACGGGAAGCCCCTAGATTGGAGACCTCGGCAACGGCGACCAAGGGGACATGTAGCAGAGGTGCAAGAAGGCCCAACTGACTTGGGCCCAGCAGCTGATCCAGCAAGAAGCAGTTCCACTCTTGGTGTTTCCACTCATGGCCCAGCAACATCTTCTCAAATGGGCTGCGTTAACACAGGCCCAATAAATGGAGGTCCATCAGCTCAAGACCCACTCACTATCATTTTAGAACGTCTCAATGCACTCGAAAATCAATCTCGTAAGCAATCAATTGCCACTGTTGTGCAAAGAGGTAATACTTCTAAAGCTTTTACTACTCTCAAAGGTAAGCCTACAGACTCCTGTTGGATAATAGACTCAGGCGCCTCTGATCACATGACTAATGAGGCCTCCTATTTTTCTACATATACTCCTGCCCCCTCATCTCTTACTGTTAAAATTGCTGACGCCTCTAACTCTGTGGTTGCTGGAAGTGGCACTATTAATGTTTCACCAACTCTGACATTACACAATGTTTTACACGTCCCAAACCTAAAGTGTAATTTATTATCAGTAAGTCAGTTGACTAAGGATGAACGATGTCGGGCTAATTTTTTTGCTACTCATTGCATTTTTCAGGATCTGCTCACGGGGACGACGATTGGTGTTGCTAAGAAGCTCGATGGACTCTACTATCTAGATGATTCTCATAGTTCTGCACTTCACTCATGCAATAAAGTGTCTCTCCCTAAGACTAGCGAATTGGAGTTATGGCATAAGAGATTAGGGCATCCAAACTTTAAATATATGTGCAAAATGTTTCCTTCAATTTGCGCCAATAAGATTTCAACTTTTCCATGTGACTCCTGTAAGCTTGCCAAACATCATCGCACAAATTTCCCAAGTGTCCCGTATCGCCCATCTAAGCCATTCTCTATCATTCATAGTGACTTATGGGGTCCATCTCGAATCTCCATTCGTACTCAATCAAAGTGGTTCATGACTCTCATTGATGACCATACCCGAGTCACCTGGGTTTTCCTCTTAAGGGATAAAACTGAAGTATATAAAACGTTCGTTGAATTCCATAACATGGTCCTTACCCAATTTGATACCAAAATTCAGACCCTTCATACTGACAATGGTACTGAATACTTCAACCACCCACTCTCTGAGTTCCTCAAACAACACGGGATTAATCACAAGAGTTCCTGTCCATATAGCCCTCAACAGAATGGTGTTGCTGAACGCAAGAATAGACATATCCTAGAAACAGCTAGGGCCCTATTATTTAGTAGCCATGTCCCAAATTTCTACTGATCCGATGCTATTCTTATGGTTACCTTCTTAATTAACCGTATGCCATGTAAACCTTTATCTTTCCAAACGCCTCTCCAGGTTCTCCAAAACCACTTTCACCTACCGTATCTAGAAAACACCCTTCCTCTCAGAGTCTTCGGGTGTACTGCCTTTGTTCATCTTCATCATACCTCCAAACTTGATCCTAAAGCTACCAAGTGTATTTTCTTAGGACCCGCTAGTACTCAAAAAGGGTAAAAATGTTGACCCCATAGCTAAACGTCTATATGTCACATGTGATGTCACCTTCCATGAAACTCTTCCTTTTTATACCTCACCTTCAGTCCAAGGAGAGATTTGGAGTGAACCTCAGCAACTGGAAACTGAACAGGAATTCCAACCACTAGGTCTCCACCAAGAACCTGATAGGATCTATACCCTTGCCATACCATTGCAAGAGACGCCTCTAGATCCTGCATGGGGACAAGTCTATACCCGGAGGAACACGACAGGTGATGCTACTCACGTAGATGATGCACACCATGAGTCTGACCCAAAGGCAGATCCTGAACCACCCCAAGAACAGCATGATGATCTTGATCTTCCAATCGCAGTAAGAAGACAGCGCAGGTCATGTACTAGGCATCCCATCGAGAGGTTTGTTTCTTATCAGGCCTTATCCTCTGAACATCATGCTTTTGTCTCTCACCTTGATCAACTCAGAATTCCAGAAAGTATAAATGAGGCTCTTGCAAGCCCTGAATGGAGGCAAGCTGTGATGGCAGAAATGATGGCACTCGAAGAAAATGAAACATGGGAAGTAGTTGAACTACCGAAAGGCAAGAAAGCAGTTGGATGCAAATGGGTATTCACCCCGAAGTACCTTGCAGACGGAAGTCTTGACAAATATAAAGCTAGACTGGTGGCTAAAGGTTTTTCTCAAGTCTATGGCATGGATTATACTGAAACGTTTGCACCAGTAGCAAAATTCAATACCATCAGAATCCTATTATCACTTGCTGCGAATCTGGACTGGTCACTACATCAATTGGATGTCAAGAACGCATTCTTAAATGGGGAATTGAAGGAGGAAGTATACATGAAGATGCCTCCAGGATTTCCTGGAAAGAAGGACGGGCAGGTGTGTAAACTAAAAAAATCACTGTATAGGTTGAAGCAGTCTCCACGTGCATGGTTTGAAAGATTCACCAAAATATTAAAGGAACAAGGCTACACACAGGGACAGAGTGATCACACTTTATTCTTCAGACACGTGAACAGGACTCTTGTGGTATTAGCAGTGTATGTGGATGACATCATCCTTACAGGCGATAATCCAACAGAGATTGATAGAATCAAGATGGCTCTTAACCAGAAATTCCAAGTAAAAGATTTGGGGAAGATGAAATATTTTTTAGGCATGGAAGTAGCCAGATCCGCAAAAGGAATTAGTATCTCACAAAGAAAATACATACTGGATCTTCTAGAAGAAACAGGTATGATGGGCTGTAGACCGAGCGATACTCCTATTCGGGTTGATAAGATTAGGGATGATGAAGACTTGGGCAAGGCAGTAGATATGGGACGATATCAACGAATGGTAGGGAAGTTGATTTACCTATCACATACCAGGCCAGATATTGCTTATGCAGTTAGTGTTGTGAGTCAACACTCTCATAACCCTAAACAGAAGCACCTAAATGAAGTTTACAGAATTCTCAGATACCTGAAAGGTTCCCCTGGTCTTGGTTTACTATTCAAAAAATCTGACAAGAGGAATATGGAACTTCTCACAGATGCCAATTGGGCAGGGGATCAAGATGACAGAAGGTCAACCTCAGGCTATGCCACCTATGTGTGGGGGAATTTGGTCACATGGCGCAGTAAAAAGCAGAGTGTAGTTGCTAGAAGCAGTGCTGAAGCTGAGCTCCGAGCTATAGCTCTTGGAATATGTGAAGGTCTCTGGATAAAACGAGTTCTAGAAGAGTTGGGAATGCTAATAGACCTCCCTATCAAACTTTATTCAGACAATATGGCAGCAATAAAGATGTCACACAATCCAATCCAGCATGACAGAACAAAGCATGTAGAAATAGACAAACATTTCATAAGAGAAAAGATTGATGCTGGGACAATGGCACTCAAACACATCCCCTCCGAAGAACAAACAGCAGATATGCTCACAAAAGGATTGACTAGAGATAAATTTGAATACCTCCTTGGCAAGTTGGACATGATAAATATCTATGCTCCAACTTGAGGGGGAGTGTGGGAGATACTACATTAATTAGAGATATGAGATATTATTACAATTAATCAGATTTGATTGTGGGGAATCAGATTTGATTATGGGGGAACAATTAAGAGTGATTTTAGGGATTAGACCATTAATGATTTTCCATGACTTATTCTCTTTGTATCCCGGATTATACTCCCCAACATATGCCTATACGTGTATATATATGTATCTAACAGATTGTTGCAATACACAAGAATCATTACAGAACAATTACCTTCTTTATTCTTTGTTCTGACGAGTATTCTTCAGTTTACAATTCAATACTAACAAAAAGAAAAAGGAAGCATTTCTCACGTACCCAAGTGATTTGTGGCAAACTGTAGTTCAACATTGTCTTTGGATAGCATGAAAGGGGTAGCCATGATTCCTGCATTGTTTCTTACAATTACAACAAACAACCAGACATTAACATATTTCCATTCAAAGACTGAAAACTGTATTTAAAACATCTGTTACACACACACACACACACGAATTAGAAAATTTTGTCAATGCAGCCCATTTCCTTTTCTTACACTAGGATGTTCAATGGAAGACCAGAGGAGTTATACTCTGCTGCAAATTTCCGGACAGATGCCATTGAACTAAGATCTAACTCCATGGCATCAACTTTAGCAGTAGGTATCTCCTTAATTATAGCTTCTTTGACATGTTTAGCAGCAATCATATTCCTCACAGCCATAATCACATGGACACCACGCAAAACAAGAACACGTGTAGTCTCTGTCCCAATGCCACTGGATGCTCCTGGTAATATTATCACAATGTCCACAAGCAACAATAAATATGCAATTAATGGGTACAAGTGGTTTGAAAACATGCATCCAATAGTCCATAGCAAGAATTCATAGTAGTATGCATGAAAAATAAAGAAGAAAATAAATAAAAATCATTTTTGAGTTTCTTTCTTTGAACAACTAACAGTAATTCTTAATATCCAGACATTTCCTCATCCATGTGAACTCTAGTTCACTGCCATCACCAGATGTTTGAAACGGTTGGTTATCAGGTTATGCGCAAGCAAACATTCTGACTATTGTTGCTGCATTCTCTCAGTTCTAAAAAAAGCAATATTCAAGTGCTAAAACATAATTAATCAAATCCCAAAGCCCAGTCATTATCAGTTTTGAAACTTCCTCAAAAGCACTGGCATGTGACTACTCAAAGATTTTTTTTTTTTTACAAAAGAAGGCCTGTCTAAATTTGATGCTAGACTCTTGTGTATTACACTCATCAAAATACGCGACGAAATGTGGATTTTATGAAAAGGCATGAATCGTATGATTAGGGTAGCATAAACAAGAAGTTAGTAATAAAAAAATTAACCAGTTCTAGAGCCTTTGGTAAAGTAAAAATCACCATACAAACTTTTCTAATATTTCCTCCTCTTTAGCCCCGCCCTTCTTTTTTCATTCCATTTTTACTAATTATGTAGGTCCATATTATGAAGGAACTATGTAAGCTTTTACTCTTAGTAATATCATTTTGACTTTCATAAAAAAAAAACAAGAAGTAAAAATCACCCAAAAATAGCATAACATAGACCGTGAGACAGAGCTATAGGAAGAAGCCAAAGTAATAATGGAAAAGATTCGCGTTTTAATTCTCTTCCAAAATTGAAGTAGCACTGTTATAATCACACATCTCTCTATAGATAAAACTGATTCGACATCGTCGGATCAAAAAGAAAATAGCCCAAATCAACACCATCTACTATATCAATTCAGAATGAAAATAAGAAGCACCAAAATTTTGAAAACAAAAAGGAGGAATAATCCCAGTTCTGCCAAAAGTAAATATAATGATGACCTGTGACAATCGCCGTGAGGCCACTCCCATTGATTCCTTCAGTAACTTGCTCCGCCGTGGAAGACGATGAAAACCCAGAAGGCCCGTTTTTGCTGAACGGCCACATTGTGTTCAAAATGATGTTATCGCTTTCCTCTCCTCCACAACGATGCTATCCTGCTAAATAAAATATCAGAAACAGCCGAACTTGACTTGATTTGACAATAAAGAAGTGATGGAATTGAGGGACAAGCATCGCAAAAGGAGCGGGCAGAGGGAAGCGACTTTTTAAATTGAATCCCTGGTCTTTATGTTGCCATTTGCCAAACTATCTTCCAAATGGAACATAATGATTGGTTCTCATGGCCCCAGTGATGTTACGCTAGAGCGCACAAGAGCTTACTTTAACCTTTACTTTAAATAACAATTGCACTTGAGTTATTTAAATTTTATTTCAACAAATATATTTTTTTATCTTTTTAAAAGGTTAAATTATACTTTTTTTTAAAAAAAATTATCTCTAGTTTTAGGCTATGTTTGGTTCAACCGAGGGTAGGGTAGGTTAAATTAATTTAAGGGAGGGTAGGTTAAGGTAGGGGAGGTTATAAGTGGAAAGGTACGGGAGGAGAGATGATATTTCTTGTTTGGTTCAGGAGGGGAGGGGAGGGTAGGTAATGAAAAATTGCCAGATATACCCTTAGGCCTTTATTTACATTTATTAATTTTTTACTTGTAATATTTATATTAGTATTGTTATTTTTTTATTTATAATTTTTAAAAAACTTAATTTATACTCATATAACTTAATCATGCTATATCTTTTTTTTTGTCACAAAATCTTTAAAAAATCTAGTAAATAATCACATAAGGTGCAATAACAGATAACATATTTAAACAGAAAAAAAATCTTGCTCTGAGTATATTGTATTGCCTGCTGGAAGTCAGTCACTTGATTCCCTCCATGCAAACTCAATCCTTGGTTTACCAAAAAACTAAGAGCAGATGAGACCACCTTCTCCGCCTGCAAATTAAAATTTTCAAATCATTTAAGTTTATGAAGTCATAATTTAAGCAAAAAAAAAATAATTAAAAATACACCTCCAAATAGCCCATTGAGATTCGCTTTGCATAATCAGCAGCAACATGCTGTCTTTCTGTACCACTAACTGCATCATGATGCTGAGAAATTGCCAAAGCATCCGCCAAGGCATCAGTATTTGGCCCTGATTTGCCCCTTCCTTTGAAGAATTCGAGTTGTCTTGCTGCCTAGAAGCCAATATATAAAGTAATAGATGTTGCCAAAGGACAAAAATTGATATGATTAATGAGAGCTCACAAAAATTGATATGATTAATGAGAGCTCACAAAAATTGGATGCTGCTTATGGAGATCTTTCAAAGGAAACTTGGATTCACGCTCTCAGCGATCCTTTTTTGGCAAATAACTTGGATACGGTCAGCAATCTTTCACGCTCACAACAGTCAAAATTGCGAAACTTGGATTCAAAGAACTTGGACTCAAAGGAAAGGAAAGAGATGAAGCCGTAAGAGTTGTTCGATCGCAGCTCTGATGAAGTTGATATCATTGACCATCAATAGTGATTAATGGGCAATAAACTAACGATTCTACTCAAGGCTGGGGAAGCACCGCCGTAGTATATTTGTACATGCACATAATTACCGGATACTAATTTAAAAGCTGAACTGGTAATTTTGTTTTTTTCCGTTTTAGCCAAAGTTCTGGACTGATAATTTAGCTCTTCTTGTCTTCTTATGATTTTTTTAAAAAAACTCTTATTGTCTTTAAACGAAGAATGAAAGAAACAGCATGCTAAGTAATTTTGAACATTAACTAACTATAGTGCAGAAATCAATGAGGCCTACCGAAATCAGTCTGCTGTTTATGTGGGAGTAAATGATCCTATAGTGCATTTGCAGAAATCAAAAACAACTTATGAATCAAAGATGTTATGCATTTGCAGAAAACAAGCTATGGAAATCGAAAATGTCTACAGCCAAACACAAGTTCATACATTCTGTCTACAGTCGCAGAGAAGCCTCAAACAGATGATGGGTTTGCAGAATTCTGGACAAGAACATGTCCTGCTGCGATTTCTATGTGGGGGTGGATGAAAAAGCTGAAAAACTGACAGTGACACGAAGACCAAATGTCTATCAAACGAATGGTTAAAGGAGAAGCCGAAAGGCAGAACAACGAATGGTTAACAGCAACAGATCGCAACATGGAAGTCGAAAATGAAGGCATCTGACAGCAGGAGACTCCAGGAATTGCAACTAGAACTGGGCAAGCATAAGAAAATTAAGACAAAATTCTACAGAAAGACGGTGACTCGATAGAATTGCAACCAACAGATAGAAGAGGGAAAACAAAGAGGGAACACGCAACAATCACAACTGGGCAAGCAATCAAACAACCCAGAAAACAAAAAGGGAAAACGCAAGGTAGAAGAGGAACTGGGCGAAGAACCAGCACAACCACGACCACCACACACGGATAAAGCAAAACGAGATGCAGGGGAGTCACAGACAGAGGATACAAGGAGCGAAGAAGGAGAAGGGTAGAAGAGGTTACCTGAACGAAGTTGACGGTGGTGGTCGGTGGAGAAGGTCGAGCTACCGGCAGCTGGACTTGGAGGAGCGCGCCGACGGAGAAGGAGACAGGAGCAAACGCGGCAGCTGTCGTGGAATGGAATGGCGGAAAACCGAAGGAAGAAAGGGTTTTCACGCGTAGGGGCAGTTCTGGGAAATTGAAAAATGAGCAAGGGTAATTTAGTCAGGATTATACACAATGTTTCTCACCCCTCCAAAAAATCCCAAATTTGGAGGGGTGAGAGAGAGGGGTAGGGGAGCACAAAAAGACAAAAAAATTCCCCTCCCCTCCCCTCCCCTCCATTTTTCCCAACCAAACACACTTATATCTCCCCTACCCTACCCTCCCCTCCAAAACCCCCCAACCAAACAAAGCCTTAGTCTAATCCCTTGATTTTATAAAATTTTATTTCCTTGTGGGCTCTTGATAAGTTGATACGAAAGATGTTCACTCAACAAATTTAATACTAACCCAACAATTAAATGTTATTGTTGATATATTAATTTTCAATTTAAAACATGTAAATTGAAAAATATTTTTTAAACCTCAATATTTCGTTGTTACCCTAGATTTGATGCTTTGTCAAAGAAAGAACTTGACCATAATTAGTTTGTAGTCTTCCGCAATAATCGCACATTACTTTTAACCACATACTCTTTGGATTCTCATTTTCATTTTAAAGATATTTATTTTTAAGAGTATTTATAAAAATATTTATTATAGATTATCTATCAATCAAATTTTTATATTAACAATGAGATTTGAACTCATAATCTTATAAATCATGAATTAATTTATTATTAATTGGATTATTTTTTATTTATTCATCTCGTATAATTGATTAGATTAATTATAAAACTTTTGGAGGAGACCAGTAAAGTTGCACAGTAAAGGCACAAAATAAAACAGATGAGACCAGTTGCTACATGTGAAGAGGAGTGGAATGATGAAGTAAGTAGATATTGTTAACTAACAGGGGTTGATCTGAGTAGTAAATAACTCAGTATCGCTTAAACGAGGTCTCGAGTTCGAGCTTTAGCATATGCAGAAAATTTTTGTTAGGAGACTCACCCACCATAGCCAGGTGCACAACGCGGGTCTAATCCGGATGTAGTCGGAGCAAAGCTCCGGTGAACCAGGTGAGCAACAAAAAAAAAGTAGCTATTGTTAAAAAAAAAAAAACAATAGAGTGAGTAGCTATTGCCTCAGTGGAGAGGGAGACGCCATTGTCGAACAGTGGTAGAGGAGAAGACCATTTTTCCCGTGTTTTTTTTTGGGTAGTAAGAGAAGACCATTTTCAATTTTTGTCTTTAGTTTAATTTTAATATATAAAAATCATTATATTAAAAATTTAAATTTAAGCATGATTTATTAGCATTTTCTATTTGTGAGAGTCAATGGTTTTAAGTTTTAACATAAAGCTACTAAAAATATATTTTATATATTTACAGTACTAAATTAAAATTTAATATAAATTTAAAAGATTAAAAGTATACTTTAGCTTTTTTAAAATATAATGTGAAGTAGAATATTTTAAATTACTAATTTAAATAATTTTTTTAATAAAAATAATTATTTAGAGTATCAATTATTATTTAAATCTCATTTAAAATATATGTGGCGGTTAATAATTGATATTGAATATATGCATTTTTTTTCCTTTTGGGAAAGGGGATTGCCTTGGTTAATCATTCAATATATATAATGTGTTATGTTATGCACGAATAAATAAAAGATTATTAACTATATTTCTTCATCCAACGAACAACTCTAATAGTAAATTATGTGTGTCTATATATATATATTGATCGAGTGTAAAACGTATGATTAATCAATATACACATAAAAGTAATCTCACTTTTTGTCCTTCCTTTAAGTTGTTTCTTCCAATTGTCTCTACTTTTACGGTTCTCAGTTACTTTCTCTCTCTCTCTTCTAAATTTCAAATTTTTAAATTCAAAATATTTATCTCATTTATTTTCCTCTATTTTCTTTAGGTTATTTTATCTTTCTTTCTCCATACCTTCTCCCACCCTCTTCATCTAAGCGTCATAAATAGAAATCTCTTTTATACAGGCATATACTAAACAACTTTCTTCATGTAGCTTGATTTAGTATTATGCCTCAAACGTCCTCCTAAATTTAACCAGATATACTTTCTCATAGCTAATATAGTCTTTCTCGAGTAAATACTTGATTCATAGTGCCTTTCTCATATGCACATTGTCCACGCTTATGAATAACAAAATATTATAAGGGACATATCATATACACTAACATAAGTGTGTATATTCAGGTAATTATTCTTTCACCCATATATCATTTTAATATGGATCAGCCGCTTTCCTAGCATATATAATACCTTAGGCTACATATATCATAACTGTAGGATATATGCTAAAGTAGCAATTCTTGAAACATATCTCCATGATATTGTCAAAGTCAAAGGACACAGAAGGATTATTCCTTCTTGGGACTCACACAACAATGAAGTAGGGATCTTTCTCTTGCTTCCCTTTAACGATTCTTCTAGCATATGTGGTATAAATCATATGGTATGGTGTTACTATCATACTATAAGAGCGTATGTTGTTTTGAACTTAATATTAATATTATACAGACTTAAGTCTAGATGCACTTAGTATCTAAACTCAAATTTTTCTACTCTACTCATGATATGAAATCGATTTTGAAGAATTTGTTATTTGGCTACAGGTATTATAAAAATAGATTTCTATTGTTTGATCCAATTTTATGCTTATAGATCTCATTTTGACTCGTTATATGTTAGTCAAGGTGACATATGGTTTGTATTTCTTCTCTATCATATCAACACTTTTTACTGCTTTATTAGTGAACAAAAATGTCTAATTTTTGCATGCTCTTTATGATTGTCAAAGGTGATTGCTAGTGTGAGAGAGCTAACTTTTCTAACATATATGACATACTAGACATTGTATACTTTCACACAGACATATAAAATAATGACGAAAAATATAATTCCATTAATTACAAGAATATTGCATAAGGTTTGCAATTTTAAATTTTGAGCATGCCAAGGGCTTTGACATGCTTCTAAAAAATTTTCTCAACAATTGGCTTAGTCAAGGGGTCTGCTACTATACATTTAGGTAAAATGTATTGTACAGTAACAATATGTTCTATACAATCCCTCATAAAATTGTATTTAATATTGATATGTTTGGTCTTGCTATGATACTTGGGGTTTTTGGTATTCTCTATGGTTGCGATATTGTCAAAATGTACTAACACTAGATTGGTACCCTAGTTTCAAATCCATGGTGTTTCATATATCTTTTTAGCCACACAACATCTTGCATTGATACAATGCATGCCACAAACTCGACTTCTATAGAGTGCAAGCCCCTGCACACCTACATCTTAGTGCTCCAATATATGGTGCCATTGTTCAGCAATAAGGTATAACCTAAAGTCAATCTTTACTTATCCCTCATCTCCACCTACATCATCATTGTAGTATCCAACAAGGCGTATATCACTTCATTCGTAATACAATGCATAATCAAACATCCTCTAAGTATCTCAAGATCATTTTCACAATTTTCCAATGACCTTCTCCGAGGTTAGACTATAATATCCTCACCAGTCTTACTGCATAGTAGATATTTAGTCTTGTATAAATCATTGTGTACATTAAATTGCAATAGCACTAGCATAGGGAACTCTCTCCATCTTCTTTTTATCAAACCTAGTTTTAGGACACATATTAGGGCTCAATGCTACTTTGGAAGCCACTGGGATATCCATGGGATTGCAATAATTCATATTGAATCGCTCAAGTATTTTTTTTTAATATAATTCTTTCGTAAAAGAGAGAGGATTCTTCTTGAGCAATCTCTCTAAATCTTAACTCCAAGTATGTATAATTCATCCATGTCTTTCATTTCAAAACTTGATGAAAGATATTCCTTAATAGCCAATACATAATTTAGATTATTTTTGACTAATAATATATTATCTATGTATAAGGATAATATAACAAAATTACCCCAAATCGCTTAACGTAAATGTAGTAGTATTCTTCTATCATTTAGAAGTCATTTAAGGTTATCGCTCTTTGAAACCTCAAGTACCATTATTTGGATGACTACTTTAGTCCATAAATAGACATTTTGAATTTATGAACTTTGTTCTCTATTCTTTCTTTAACGAAATTTAATAATTGTTCCATCTAAATTTTTTTCATCTAGATCACTATTTAGGAATATAGTTTTTACATCAATCTGATGTAATTTGTAACATCCCAAATTTTGATAAAAATCATTCATAAGGTACTATTATGGTCAAGAGTATTTTACTAAAATTAAAAAACCTTAAAGGTAAAATTGTAAAAAAAGAATAGAGGAAAAAATAATTATTAAAAATATTTTGAGACTCAAAAAAATTAAAAAAAATTATAAAATAAATATTTTAGGGATCTAGAAAATTATATAAGAGTTTATTTTTGTAGAAGAGACTTAAATAATTTAACAGCTATTTTAGGATTTATGTTTATTCCAAATATTTTACAAAAATTATTTTTTAAGTTAGAGATCTTATCGGAGGAATTTTTTTATATTAAGAAAAAGGCTAAAAATAAGTATAAAATATGAGTTGAAGGGCAAAATGGATTTTCCACCTGTCACCTCTCCCCCACGTGTTCTTCCATCCTTGAAACACCCGTCTCGTTTCTCTCATTTTTTCACATCACCAACGTCTCTTCTTCATTGAGTCACGTAAGTGAGAGAGGGTAAAAGAGTGAGAGCGATCATGTGAACAAGAGTAGGAAAGGAGTGCGTGACGCTGGGAAGGTGACCAGAGAAGGGAGAACGCACTTAGGACGCCGGAGATCGACTTAGGTGAGCCTCTTCTAATCTCCTCTATTTTTACCTTATCCGATTTCAATAATTTTGGGTTGAGTTGAGTGAAAAGTTAGAGCTTAGATGAGGATAGCGTCGGACAGGGGGATGCGACGTTGGAGTGGTGCTCAGAGGACGGAGACCGAACTCGCGATGCCGTCGACCGCCTGAGGTTAGTTCCCTGATTCTGTCTTCACCTCCGACTTCTCTGCTTTTTTTATTTTTAGCTTGGGTAACTGATTAAAGTTGGGGTTTTGAAAAGAAAATCACTGATTCAGTAAAGAAAAGCAAAGATTTAAGTTTGTTAACCTGAAATCTAACTTAAATCGTGGAGTTTGGTTGCTGCATGTGCCTTTTCTGTTATGGGTGATGACTTTCAAAAATAGGGGCTTGCCTTTTTAGTTTTGTGGTTTGGATCCTTTGAAATTTTAAGTTGGGTCGAAGCACGAAGTTATGATTGCGTCAGAAATTAAGTGGCAGGCTTGTACTGGAGTTCAAATAAGTGATATTTAAACCTGGATATGTGGTTAGCTCTGATTTGCAAGTGATTCGTTTTGCTCTGTGGGTTGCTGTTATACAAGTGCTGTTTAGAATCCATAGAATCCGAAGCTTTAAGACTGATATGGTGGGAGTCTGATTTTTTCTTCATTTATTGAAGGGCTTATTGAATAAACCTCTTATCCATAAGCTTATCGATAAATGTTTTTTATCAGATTTGAAATACTTTTCTCTATTATCATCATCAAAATATTGGAGCATAACATTTTTTCTCCTTTTTGATGATGGCAAAACTTGATAGATGAACTGATAAAGAATAAAGTAATTAAAGAAATTTAAATAAGATAATGCATTAGAAAAGAATGATAGATGCAAACTAGCAAAGGTCATAAACATATTTGCATTAAGAAGTCAATATAAAATAGCAAATAATAAGATAATAAAGCAATAACAATCTATCACACCTAATGATCCAAATACAACTGCTATTGTTTGTTCAAGTTCATCTTAATTTTCCTTTTTGTCAATCATAAAAAATAGAGTCTGTGGAAGATTGAGGATCAGTCTGTTGTGCAGCAGTAGGTGGAGTTTGTTTAGTTGGTTGAGAAGGAGGAAGATGAGGGTCAAGGGTAGATTCAGGTGTTGGTGGAGGAGATGGTGACTTGGTGGATCCTGACTGAGGAACTGCCTCAGTGGCTTGAGGAAGAATGGGTTGAGAGGTTGAGGTAGAAGGAAATGTTGTGAAGCTAAAAGTAGAGAGAAGAACAATGGTCGTGGCTTGAGGTTTAGAGGAAGAAGGAATGGTTTGTGCAATGGTAATGGACTCAGACAATTGAATTGGAGCAAGAGAAGGATGAGTCTAAGTGGAAGGAGGCTGAGTGGCAGGAGGCTGAGTTTGGGATATAGGGGTGTACAGAAGATCACCCACATTAAAGATAGTGTTGGAAGGAACCATCTTGCTCTTTAAGTCCAAAATTTCTGTACCTAGAACCTCAATTGCAAACTTCTGGGTTTCGACAATTTTCTTAAGAGATTGAATTTCTGCGTTTATTGCTTAATGCCTCTGGGCCATTTTCAAAGCCAACTTAGTTTCTAGGTTAGCTCCAACCTCATTCAGCATTTTTGCAATGTTATGCACAATGTTTTGGTTTCCTTCATGAATCTGGAGTTGTACATTTTCTTCAAAACTCTTTAATTCTTGTTGAATAATTATAGGAATAGTGGCTGATGGTGCAGCAGGGACATATAGTGTAGCAAATGATTCATCTTCTTGAGCTGTCTGCTTCCCCTTATACTTTTGAGTCTTCTTTCCTCCGTGGGCAAGAGGGAGAGAGATTCTCATCCTATGAATCTGCTAAGCTCCAAGCTTAGGAATCTTTACTACTTTCTTATCCTTCTCCAGATAGTCAATATTATTGTAATGAAAAAAGTAAGATACTAGCTGAGGATAAAGAATTGGAGTGGCTCTAGTTTTTGAGAAGAAGCTCCTCATTTCTCCATAGATCAGAGCTCCTATATTGATCTTTTCTCCATTGATAATTTTTGCCAGCAACACAGTCCTCTTGTTTCATGTAGGTGAAGCTTCTAGATTTGTTCACCATACTTTTAGAATAAATATAGTGGATTATCCTGTGATAATCACATATATCCTTCGGCATAAATTTTATGTCACCAGAAAACTTATCCTCTAATATCAAGATTTGATATATCTCTCATTGATGGCTCAGGCTTAGACTCAAAATCTATAGTGTTTAGAAGATGCTTTATGATACTGGAGTTTGTTAGATTCCCATGTTTTGATAATGACAATTAATTGAGAAAATATTTCAAAATAAAACTTAACTAATAAAGAGCATTTATCGAAAATCTTATTAATAAGGTGGTTATTCGATAAGTTATTTGATAAATGAGAAAGAACTTTTAAAGGAAAATATGATTTTTGAAAAGTATTTATTGAAGACCTATTCGATAAGGTCCATAATCTATAAAGACTTCAATAAAACAATCTAAACTAAGCTTGTGAAAATTCTTTGTTCTGAAACTGGAATTATTCGAATATCTATTCGGTAAGAAAACTTATCGAAGAAGTCTTTGATAAAGTTTATAAGACTCAATTGCGAAAAAGAATTTTATAAAAGATTTTATCTAAGTATTGATCAAACAAAGCATTTATCGATAAAGTCTTCGATCAATATATTTTGCCTTCAAAAGAATTTCTTTTGTTTTCATAGACACATTTATCAAATGACTATTTGATAAAGGAATTTTATCGAATAACTCTTCAATAAATAAAGAAAAATTTCTGAGTTTACAAAAAGCATTGAACTAAATGATTTTTACATTACTTATTTTTTATAAGGTATATTCTCAAACATGTTTTATAAAGATTTATGATCAGATAATAGAAAAGTTTAAAGGTTTAAAATCTGATCATTAAAAACGCTTTTAAGATTATCCAGATTACTGAGGTTTTGCTCTGATTTTTGTAGTGATCTAATTAAATTGTTTTTCTTTCTAAAATGATCTTTGGAATCTTGAGTTACAAATTTATAAGGTTAAACGGAAGAAAGAAAAGATAAAGTGTTTCAAATTCAAATAATTAGAATTTTAATATTGATTAATATTTTGATGATGATATTGATGATGATTCATTACTTATAATGTTGATCGATCTGTTTGAATCATCTATAGTTTGAATTGTCTTGAATTTATGAAGATAAGCTTATTTATGAAAGATTCAAAGTAAGATTCATTAAGCTCTTATCGATTACCTATTCAATCAGGCCAATTATCAAATTATTGCTCGATAAGATTTAAACTATTTCAACTACAATTCTTCAGCAATTTAGTGAAGACTTTTTCAATAAAGGTGTTTTCGATAAGCACTTCAATAATTCAAGTTATTTTGTGAAAAGTGTTTTAAACAAGATTTTGACAGATTTTGATTTTTAATTCTTAATCATTTGGAAACAATTGTTATATGCTTATAATGATTATATATCTTTACTAAAGCATGCTTCAAGGTTAAGACAAGATCAAACGAATAGATCAATGAAAGTGCCAAAAGCATCAGATGTACACGTTAGCAAATGACAACTATATTCATCAATGGTTATCTGAACTGCTATATTCTTAAATGATTATTTCAACGGCTATTTCAATAGAATTATGAAGAATCAAGTATAGAAGAGGAAGAAGAGAAGTTGGAAGACGTAATGAAAAAACAAGTGATGTTTATAATGCACTAGATTACATTCACTAATTGTATCTCTATTTCACTCTGTCTTTCTCGTTTGGTTCATAACGTAGTATATTCCTAAGAAAGAGAGATTTAGTAAAATTGAGCTTAAGTGTTTATCAAAACATCTTTTTTGAGAGAGAATTTTACTCGTATCAAAATCTTTGTTGTATTGATTAAGAGTGGGTGACTTTTAAGTGGGATTATCACCTTACTGGTTGTAAAAGGAAGTAAGAGGGATTCTCATTGGATAACCTTACGGGTTGTAAAGGGGAGTGAGGGATTCTTACACAAATATACTGAGGCACCAAGAGCTCACGAAATCTTAGAGATAGTGGAACACTTAGAGGAGCTCTCTAGGGACTAGATGTAGGCTAAGTGGATTAAGTCGAATCAGTATAAATCATTGTGTGCAATCTTTCTCCAAAATTGCTTTCTTTAGGGATATCATTCTAAACTCAACTCTTTAAATTCATTCAAATATCTTTAGAGTTTTTAAATTTGTTTTAAAATAATCCAATTCACCCCCTTCTGGGTGATATAATCATATTTAACATTGGGTATTAGAGTAAAGTCACTTGTTAAAGGATCTAACGATCTCAAGTGTAAAGATCATGGCTGTATCTAATTGTGAAATGTTTTCTGAAGGTTTTGATATTAAGATTCCTCTGATTTTAGAAAATTCTAACTTTTTTATTGGAAAGGTTGGATGATCATATTTTTAGAACTCTTGATTTTGATATGAGGGAAGTTCTTTCAAATAATTTTGCTTTTAGACCTAGAAAGGATTGGAAAAACAATGAAAAGAAATTTTTTTCCCTAAATCTTAGAATAATGAAAATTATGTACAATACTTTATCTAAAAATGACTATTAGAAAGTTAAATTTTGCTCCAATGTTACAGACAATTTTAATACTTTTGGTTCCATCTATTCCTCTAACAATTACATTTAAGCTTACAATGTTGATAGTTCACTGGTACCTAAAAGGTTTAAATCTACTATTGATGAACAAATAGTATATGTTGTCAAAAAAGGAGAAATCACATAACCTTTCAATGAAATGATCAACGCGAAGGAATAAGAGAAAGAGGAAAATCAAGAAGAAAAGCTCAATGTATATAAAAGTGATGAATCATCATTCAGAACTCAATTTTTCAATGGTAAACAGTTTCAATACTTCTTATAAGTTTATGAAAAATGATTTTAAAAGTTTTCATGATATAATTTTTCAACCAATTATTAATATTATTTTGAAAAATAAAAATATTTTGCATCTTAAGGATTTCACTGAGAATTCTAAAAAGAATTTTTTTTTTGCACACTAGTCACAATTTGTTTTCACTAGACCAACATAATACGTGTAGATATACCTCTAAAGCACATCATTCTGTTATCTGCAATTCTTGTGGTAAATTAGGTCATATTTCTCACACATGCTATATTAGAAGGAATTGTAATGTGAAATATAGTTTTGGTTCCTAAAGGACAAGTAAGACCCAATGCTAACTCTCGAGGACCTAAATATAAATGGGTATCGAAATGTCTGTCCAGTACTTCAAATTTGCAATTACATGGAGGAATGGATATGGTACATGGAGAAAGGGGCAACCAAGAGCTTCTCATATATTAGTGAAAGACACATCCCTTTAGAGAACTCATGTAGAATCCATTGTAGCAATTACAAAGTCAAGTTATAAGAAGCAATGGAGAAAGGTTCAAGAAGTACATTCTGCCTCGAGGATAGATTATTACAATGTACCATTTGTCACATCCTAATTTTCTTTCGTCTTAGGGACCATTTGGTAGCATCTGGAACCACTTTTAAGGTCATTGAAGTCAAATTTTTCAATCTGGACTTTTACTCTATCGAGTACTGTTCACTGTCTGAATTTCAGACAAGTGACCTGACTTCGAAAAATCATAATTAATTCTAGAAAAATAGAAACAAAGTGGTTCAAATTGATAAACTAAGATAACTTAATCCTACTTAAGAAAAAAATAACTCGTTGACCACGAATTGACCAAGTCAACATCAGTCAACGCTACAATTTTACTGTTCATCCAACATTTTTCCCTGAATCCAGCATTTTGGTCCCAACTTTGAAAACTTATATCTCCATGTGTAGACATTCAAATAAGATGTTATATATATCAAATCGAAGCTTTATATGTCTATTATTTACTGTAAAAATATCATATATTTATTCAACCATTTACTATTTTTAATTACAGATCAAACGTCACTACCTCACCATGAGTTACTGTTCATGGTGGCAAATTCCAGCAACTAACTTTACATACATATGCATAACATACATCAATCACATATCAATCATGCTAAATAATTCTTAACTTCTCTTCATGAATGCTCATCCCCTCCATCTTGAGAAGACCTGTTGTAATTGGATTGATATGGAAGGGGTGAGATTTTGGGGAAAATCTTAGTAGCAAACGGAAACTATACAATGTATGCAACTATATGCTTGATGTTACTATATGTGTACTTAATGATCATGCTTGCATAATGATAACTTACATGCTTCATGTCCCTTAATTATAACATATGGTCATAGCATAAAAAGAAATAGAGCATCATTTAATCATACATGCTTCACATCATCAAAGTAAGTAAATATCACATAAAACATTCAAGCAACATAAGCATACAAGTAGGTAAGTTCACTACCTGGCGTGTAGTCCTTCCTTTAGTCGTTAGCTTCTGCTATAAAGTTCCTTCTTTTCATAGATCAGAACCTATACATAGCATAATAATATTTTATTATGATCTTATCTAGCATAACTCTATTTAATTTAGGCTTATCCTGAGGCAATACCCCTATTCTAACAATCTCCTAGCTTTCTTTCTATCCACGGCTAACCTTATAGAGAGAGATATTTCTCTATTCTAATTATCTAATTTATAGGAATAATCCTCTAATTTATTAGAGCAGGGATTAGAATAAATTACTTACCTTATTCCTAAGCTTGCCGAGTCCTTAAGCTCCTTAGATTGCTCCTAGCTCAGCCAGAACTCCTTCTTTCTCTTCCTTCCTTTCTTTCTCTCTCCCTCTCTCTTCCTTTCTCTTCTTCTTGCCGTGGATGGTATGGAATGGAAAGGGGGTGCCTATTTATAGGTGGATGAAGTTGGATTGAACGGTCTAGATCGAATCACAATGAACGGCTCATATCGCTTAGCTTCCTCAAGAAGCTTCGCCTGTATTATCACGATGACATCATCATCCTCAATGACTCATCAAAATGACATCATCCATGGATACCTCACATGCTTAGGTGGCGCAATGGTGGGGCCCTCGGGACACCTCACCAGCTGACTCAACTCTTCCAGAGAATTCTAGAGTTTTATCCCGGAATAAACGGCTGAGATCGTGCCACGTGTCCTTAGCTTTTTCATCTTCCTCTAGATTAGTGCCATGTGGCATCTTGATGGGTCCCATGAGGCCACCTTTCATGCCACCTTATGGCTTTCAGATAAGTCTAAAGCTTTATCTGATCAATTCCCCGGTTATTATTTCAACCGAGTAACTTTACTTTATTGAAAAATCACTAAAATATTATTTTAATACCATTTTAACCCACATAAATATTGGGCCACATTTTTGGACTCTTGGAATGTCATCTTGGGTCTCTGATCAACTCAAGTACTCTGATGGCTCAATTCCGAAGAAACATCCCTTGGCAAATTACCAAAATGCCCTTGGTTCCTCCTTATCTACTTTAATGAGTCTAAGGGCATTATTATCTTTTCACACCTTACTAGAGTATTCTCTGACCCTTGTCAACTATCCAGATAACCTTCCTTGACTGTCTAACCTTAGTCAAATGACCAAAATACCCTTTACTCATTCTTTAACTATTTTATAACATGGGGGTATTTTTGTCATTTCGCACATTTCTGCATATTTCTGGACTCTAGTTCCTTTTTTCGATGAACTAATATCATGGGCCTGGGCCTCCCTTGGCTTTATCATGGGCCTCTTTGTGACATCATCTGGCCTCATTCAGTCTTCTTACTGCTTAATTTCTCAATCAAATATCGAGCGTTTACGAACTCCCGTCAAAATTCACTAATATGTGAATAACTTTTCTTACAGATCTCCTTTCGAGACTCCGTCAGTTCCCTGACCTCTATCTTCACGGGACGCATCTTCCTGTAATTTTTCACTTATATCTGAGGTCCAGGAGATCTGATAAAAATTTCAGATAACTTTCAGACTATCAGATAAATTTCAGCTATCTGAAACTCTAATAAAATTTCTGTAATAAGCTAGATTAACCAGTATCAATTCCTCTATCTACTAATAAAATTTGGGACTGAAATGCTTCCGGGCAATTTTAAGCCACTTCCGGCTTAACTTTCTATAATTACCATTTTACCCCTGGAAACTTTTTCTCTTTTTGATTAAGTCCCTTAACTTTTCATAATTACACTTAATGGCCCACAACTTGTGTCTACTTTCCTTTTTGCACCATGAAACTTTTAGACTTTCACTTTAGTCCATTTCTTTTCTAAAATGACCATTATGCCCCTAGGGACTTTTATTATTTACACATAAGTCCCTGTACTTTCACTTATTTGTAGTTTAGTCCCAAAAAACTCTCTGTATGTTTTTAGGACTTCTGCTTAAAGGGGTCTGGTAGCCTATCTATTTCAGGCTACTTTTTGAGCTCTGGGCCTGAAAATTGGGATCTTACACCATTCAACTACTCTAAGAAGAACAGAAGAAGAATGATCTCTCGAGCATCAAAATTCATACCAATTGAATGACCATTGTAAGCGTCCATAAGAAGAAATTCGAATATGCAATGGGTATATAAAGGCAATCATTCTTCCACATAAGGTAAAGGTATAACGGTAAACCTACTGCATCATTATGTTTGACACATCTTTGAGGTTTATATCTGTATCCTTAGGAATGAACATTGTAACTGATTTCCAAAATCTTTTTATACACTCCTGCGAAAAACTTAACTGATAAATACTTTAATGGAGAAAAATGCAATGTTCAGTAGATCAATCCTTTATGCATACTCGTTCCTAAAAATGATAAATATTCTCTATATGCATAAAGTAATTATGCTCAGATTTGAATCAATTACATTAGTAGAGCATATAAATTCTATTATTCTACTTCCTACAAACTAACTATTGATGGATCTAAACAAAATTGGATACCTAGAAACTAGTTCAATTGTTCTATAAGAAATTTGATTGAAAGATTCACCAAGATCTATATGGCAACAAAGAGAGATAACTTATATCTTGGTAAAGATGAATTAATGGAGCTTGAATTTTGGAACAAAAGAAAAAGGTCAATATCAATTCATCAAAATCAAGTAAGCGGTGACAAGAACAAGAGGAAACATGGTAAAATATAATCCTTACATCTTTACTGTGATTAATAGAATTTTGGATTGGATTAATAAATGCTTGTTCCTTGTTGCATCCTTTAGCAATCAACATTGTTTTCAGATTGCTAAACGGATTACAAAATGAATTGTGTATACATTTTTTTAATTGTATCTTTCAACCATTTTCAAATGATTTATGAATCTCAAAATGATTTTGGTTTATGTGCATATTCATGATTTCAAAGACAAAGGTAATCTTCAAATTCATGCATCAAAATAACTTAACTTTTGATTCTAGATATACTATCATGTGCTTGCTTGAGCTCTTTTGAGTTAAACATCATTCTGCTTGATAATTCAAGCTTATCTATTTAGAAAAAGAAATATTCTAGAACAGGAAAACCTTATGCTTAAAGTGTTTATTCACTATAATATATTTGCTACTTTGGTCATTTGGACTAATAAGTTAATGTGCTTCATTGTTCAATCATCATTTGGAAAGTAAATGAGCAAAATTCTTGAACCATTTATCTTGCTAATATCTTACTCGACCTTCACTCATACATAAATTCCTTAACATGTTAATATTGTTCAACATGTAATCTTATAGGGATATTTGTCTCCAATATGATGATCCTAAATGTTTTTATAAAATTAATTTTCAAAAGTCTATACTTGCAAAATAACATTGAAATTGCATATTTTCAAAATGGAGCATTATTTTTCAAGATAGACTCATTTTAAGAAAAGAAGAGCTTTGTATTTATACATGAATAATATTTCACAACCTCAATTCTTTAGCATACTCATCTCCATTCACTAAGGATCCTTCTTTATTTTTGTTTTTATATGGTCTCACACATATATAGAAATCATCCATTTACTAGATTATACTAACCATTCTTCTAGAAAGAAAGGATTTTGTTTTTCATAATAGGAGAAATTTCTCAATGGATTATGTTGCTGTATCAAATTAGAGAATTGATACAAGGGAGCATTGAAGCTACAAACAAAGTTCAATTAGCATCAAGCTAAAAGGTCCATCACTTATGCCAAAACAAAAGATGCTTAAGAGAGGAAGGCAAAGAATTTCATGAATCAATTCATCAAATTGCCAAAATTGAATAAGCATCTCTAAACCCTCTCTTTGATTTGAGATTTTAATATTTTCTTGCCATGTGTGTTTGTATGCTTATGATCTTCCTTTAAGGCATCAAGTGTTAAAGCCATTGTTCTTAAAAATTCATGATTATCAAAATTTTATAAAATTTTTAGAAGTGATGAATTTATCAAATAAGTTATCAATAAAGGGTCTTATCAATCAAAATGAGATAAAATATGAAGTATCTAAACATAATCTTTTTGAAAACCTATTCGATAAATTCATTTATCGAATATGTATTCGATAAGGATAAATTAATTTGTAAACTTTGCAAAATAGTCTGTTTGATCTTCATCGATAAATTATTTGAAAAGAATATTTATCTAAATGTTATTTGATAAAATTTGTAAAAAAAGTATTAAAATTTATCGAACAACTTATAGATAAGGCTACTTATCAAAAAGCTATTCTATAAATAAAGTAGTTTGATAAATATGTTTTTCAAAGAATTCTTCGATAAATCTTGTATGATTTGTGTGAAAAAGGTTGTTATTTAGCAAAATCTTGCATCGATTAGGATGCTTATCGAACAACTATTTGATAAATATCTTATCATTGTTTGAAGGTTTATCGATAAGCAACTCAAATAGGGACCGATCAAAGACCTTATCGATAAATTATCAGTTATTTAGCAAAAATATGATCGTTACTATTCAGTTTATCGAATTCCTCCTCTAAAAATCATTCAATCTCTCTGAACCAAGAAATTTAAATATGTTTCCATATCCTCATCTCATCAATTAAACTATTAAGAAACACATTCCCCAACTTTCCAAAACAAATTACACTTCAGAATCCTCTAATTTTCTTTTTGTCACGGTATGGCAAGAACCAAAATACCCAAGGTTAGAAGGCCATCAGTTTGGCTAGAATATCATCAGGCCAGAGAGTAAAACAAACACCAAGAAGGAGAACCGAGTCTCCTAAAGGTATCTTTGAATCTATCTTTGAGCCATCTCCTATTTCCAACCTTCCTTAGACCAATCTTCTTCCTTTCAACTAAGCTAATTTAGCCTTACTCACTGGGAATCTAGACAATGGGATAGATAAAGGCAAGCTCAAGGCTATTTTTGGTGAAATGGAATTTTGTCCTGTCGTATATATAGACTTAGAAAATCTCAAATATAACGACAAGTCCCCATTAGATTTGTCCAATCCCTTAGCTCACTATAAGAACTAGTTAGAAATCAATATTCCCTATTGTCCTGAGGTGGTTAAACGATTTTATTTCAATATGGAGATCTTTGGTGAGGTAAATGATGATGGAGAATTTGTAAAAAGCTATCTTATCACAAAACTTAGAGGAATAGAAATCAGATTGGATGAAGATGCTATCAACTTCCTGCTTAAGACTACAAATCATGAGAAATGGCTAACATTGTCTCTAAGATTAATCTATAGAATTCTTATGCTTTCTGATGAATTTAAGGGTGATGTCAAATTTGTACCTAAAGAGATGTGTGATTATTACATGATAATCCACTATATTTATTCAAGGAGTATGGTGAATAAATCAGAAAGCTTCACCTATCTCACTCAAGAGGACTATCTGTTGTTGGCAAGGGTAATCAGTGGAGAAAAAGTTAACATTGGGGCCTTGATATATGACGAAATAAGAAACTTTTATTATGACAAGTCAAAGGCCACTCATATCCCTTATCCTCAGCTTGTTTCATTCTTCCTCCAGTGCAACAATATCTCACTTCTCAAAAAGGGAAATAAGGAAGTGAAAATTTCTAGATTTGGAGCGAAGCAAATTCATAGAATGATGATCACTCTTCCCTTGGTTAATGGTGGTAAGAAAGCTCAAAAAGGGAAGCAACATGTATAGACAGATGAGTCCCAATCATCTGTAGGACCAACTCAACCTTCAGCTCCTTCATTTGCTCAAGCAGTAGTTTAACATCTAGTCCAGTAAAAATTGAAGATTTTTTAGAGGAATGTTTTGGCAAAGGTTGAAGGAAGCTCACATGCAACTATTGAAAGTATATCTGAGGTGATAAATATTTTATGCCACTAATTGAAACAACAATTTTTATTTGAGATGGAAAAAGGCAATGAGAAGAATTACTAACCTCAAAAAGATAGTGGATTTACAAGGACAGACCATTAGTGTTCTTGGTGAAGAGGTATTTCAACTGAAGTAGAAGATGTAATCCAACAACACAATATTCATTGTTGAAGATTTTATGGGGGACACACTAGTTTTCACTGACCAGACCATGGCTCATGTTCCTATTATTCCAACCTCTGTTGTTATTCCACAAACTTCTCAGCCTAAGCCTTCTAGTCCTCCCACTGAACCAGCCTCAACCAACCCTCTCGAGCCACTGAACCTGAACCTAACCCAGAGAATCCAACCTCTTCCTCCTTTGACTCCATTTTTTATTGATGTCAAAAAAGGGGAGAGTTAGAATGAACTGATAAGTAGGGTCAAGTTATGTTTTTGAAAAATAATCAATCAAATGTATACATCTCTATAATTCAATGAAAATTGATTTTTCCTTGTTTCTGTGATCTATAAATGTATGAATGTCTGCTGATATGCCTGTTCATTGTTATTTGTCAAGTGCTTGTTTTCAAATTAAAATTCTCAATTAAGTTTTGACATCATCAAAAAGGAGAGAAATGTTAAATTCCAATGTTTTGATGATGACAATTAATTGAGAAAAGATTTCAAAATAAAACTTAACTGATGATGAGAATTTATCAAAAAGCTTATCGATAAGGTGGTTATTCGATAAATGAGAAAGAAATTTTGAAAGAAAATATGATTTATGGAAAGCATTTATCGAAGACCTATTCGATAACGTTCCTTATCGATAAATATTTTGATAAAACAATCTAAACTGAGTTTGTGAAAATTTTGAGTCTTTATTTTGAAATTGGAATTATTCAAAGCTCTATTTGATAAGAAGACATCAAAGAAGTCTTCGAAAAAGTTTATAAGACTCTATTGCGAAAAGAATTTTATAAAAGCTTTTATCAAAGTATTGATCGAACAAAGTATTTATTGATAAAGTCTTCGATCAATAGATTATGCCTTCAAAAGAATTCCTTCTGTTTATAAAGACACATTTATCGAAGTACTATTAATAACTCTTAGATAAATAAGGAAAAGTTTCTGAGTTTACAGAAGCACTGAACTAAATGATTTTTCACACTACTTGCTTTTGATAAGGTATATTCTCAAACATGTTTTATAAAGACTTATGATTAGAAAATGGAAATGTTTAAAATTTGATCATTGAAAACGCGTTTAAGATTATCCATATCGCTGAGGTTTTGCTCTATGATTTTTATAGTGATATAATTAAATTGTTTTTCTTCCTAAGATTATCCATATCACTGAGGTTTTTCAAATTCAAATTACTAAAATTTTAATATTGATTACTGTTTTAATGATAATTTGATTGTTTGAAATGATATTGATAATGATTCATTGCTTATAATGTTGATTGATTTGTTTGAATCATGTCACATCCTAATTTTCATATGTCTTAGGGACCATTTGGTAGCATTTGAAACCACTTTCAAGGTCATTGAAGTCAAATTTCTTAACCTTGAGTTTTACTCTATCGAGTACTGTTCACTGTCTAAATTCCAGACGAGTGACCTGACTTCAAAAAATCATAATTAATTATCTCCTCCATCTTGAGAAGACCTATTGTAATTTGATTGATATGGAAGGGGTGAGATTTTGAGAGAAATCTCAGTAGCAAATAGTACTAAACAATGTATGCATCAATGATTGGTATTAGTGCTTGCTGGTGATTGTGTCAGCTTAATGTAAAGTGCATGTTTTCATGTAATATATGAAATACAATTGGCCAGAGTAATCATAGTACAGAGCTTCAACAATTACATATTAACATCAATCAATCAAGTCATAACACAATCAACCATACATTCAACACATATAAGTTTAGGTAAGTTTACTACCTGGCATGTAGCCCTTCCTTTAGTCCTTAATCTTTAATCTGAGGTTCCACCTTTCATAGGTCAGAGCCTATACATAGCACAATAATATTTTATTATTATCTCATCCAGCATAACTCCACTTAACTCAAGCATATCTTGAGGTAATACCCCTATTCTGACCATCCCCTAACTTTCTTTCTATCCACGACTAACCTTATAGAGAGAGATAAGAGAGATATTTCTCTATTCTAATTATATAATTCATAAGAATAATCCTCTAATTTATTAGAGCAGGGACTAAAAGAATTTACTTACCTTATTCCTAAGCTTGCCGAGTCCCTAAGCTCCTTGGATTGCTCCTAGCTCCGCCAGAACTCCTTCTTTCTCTTCCTTTCTTTCTCTTTTTTTCTTTCTCTCTTTCTCTTTTTCTCTCTCTTCTTTTCTCTTCTTTGGCTTGCTTGTCCATGAATGGAATGGCAAGGGCGGTGGGGTATTTATACTCGAGGCAAGGTGGAATGAACAGCTCAGATCGAATCGCGATGAACGGCTTAGATCGTTTAGCTTCCTCACAAAGCCTTGCTTACATCACTATGATGATATCATCCCCCATGATGACTCATCAAAAGTGACATCATCATGGGACACCTCACATGCTTAGGTGGCGAAATGTGGACACCTCACCAGCTGACTCAGCGCTTCCAGAGAATTCCAGAGTCTTATACCGGAATAAACGGCTGAGATTGTGCCAAGTGTCCTCATCTTTTCTTCTCCCTCTAGATTAATGCCATGTGGCACCTTATGGTACCTTTAATGCCACCTCATGGCTTCCGGATAAGCTCAGGACTTTATCTGATCAATTCCCCGGTTATCACGCCAACCGAGTAACTTTACTTTATTGAAAACTCTCTAAAACATTATTTTAATGCCACTTTAATTCGCATATTCCTTGGGCTACGTTTTTGCACTCTGGGAATGCTATCTTGGGTCTCTGATCAAGCTCAAGTACTCTGATAGCTCGATTCCCAAGAAACATCCCTTGGCAAATTACCAAAATGCCTTTGGTTCCTCTTTATTTACTTTAATAAGTCTAGGGGCATTATTATCTTTTTATATTTTACCAGAGTATTGCCTGACCCTAGTCAACTATCCAGATAACCCTTCTTGACTGTCTAACCTTAGTCAAATGACCAAAATACCCTTCACTTATTCTTTAACTATTTTATAACATAGGGGTATTTTTGTCATTTTGCACCTTTTTTTGGACACCGGCCCCTTTTATCGTAGAACTGATATCGTGGGCCTGGGCCTCCCTTGGTGTCATTATGGGCCTCTGAGTGATGCCATCCGGGCTCATTCAGTCCCAGTTTACTTACCGATTAATTTCTCAATCGGATATCGGGCGTTCACGAAC
This sequence comes from Leucaena leucocephala, assembly GCA_037074615.1. Classification (NCBI taxonomy): domain Eukaryota; kingdom Viridiplantae; phylum Streptophyta; class Magnoliopsida; order Fabales; family Fabaceae; genus Leucaena; species Leucaena leucocephala. The sequence goes on from CM073522.1 coordinate 16,697,485, forward strand.
TCCCGTCTAAATTCACTAAAAAGTGAATAACTTTTTTTACAAAACTCCTTTCGGGATTTTGTCAATTCACTAACCTCCGGCTTCACATTACGCACATTCCTGTAACTTTTCACTCATATATGAGGCCCAGGAGATCTGATGAAAATTTCAGATAACTTTATGACTATCAGATAAGTTTCAGCTATCTGGAACTTTAATAAAATTTCTGTATTAGGGTAGATTAACCAGCATCATTTCCTCTATCTACTGGTGAAATTTGGTATTGAAATGCTTCCGGGCAGTTCTAAGCCACATCAGGCTCAACTTTCCATAATTACTATTTTGCCCCTTGAACTTTTGATAAATTACATTTGTCCTCAAATTTGGCTAAAATTACCCTTAAAGACCCCATATTTTTGTCTACTTTCTCTTTTGGCCTTAAAGCTTTTATAATTTCACTTAAGTCCTTGCATTTTCTTCCTTTTTCAATTCAATCCCTTTCTTTACATAAATGGCCACATTTTGCTCAAAAAATCTCACATATATTACGTACAAACTGTACATACTATTCAGTACAGAAAATTAGGGATATTACAAATCATCTATGGTTTGAGTTATCTTGAATTTATGAAGATAAGCTTATTAATGAAAGATTCAAAGTAAGATTCATTAAGCTCTTATCGATAAACTATTCAATAAGGTCATTTATTAAAGAGATATTCGATAAGATCCTTTGTTAAGATTAATCTGTCAAAATTCTGATGGGTTAAATCCTGGAATAACTTTGATGAGCTTATGAATTACTTTGATTTGATTGAATGAATGATCTTCATAAATTTATAGCTTATTTATATTTGTTGAATGTTTATATGCTCATGACTTATTCTGATATGCAAAATAAATTCTGTCGAGCTTATGATCTTATGACTTACTCTGTTGTGCTAAATGAACTTATGTATTATTGTTTCCAAATATATTCTATGATTTAAGAAAAGATTAAAGAATTGTTTGAAAGTCTGTGTTTGAGAAGGTTTAAAAGAATTCAGCATTTATCGATAAGCTATTCAAAGAGATTATTTATCGAAACACGCTTCGATAAATGATGTATTGTGAAATATATCGATAAGTCTAAAAGCATATGTTTTGAAAGAATATTTTTTGAAGAGTTATTCGATAAGGACATTTATCTAAAAACTATTCGATAAATCCAAGATCTATTGAATGAAATTCATTGAAGATTTATTGAAGTTCTTTTCGGTAAGGCTAATTATCAAAGTATTGCTCAATAAGATTTAAATTGTTTCAAATGCAATTCTTCAGCAGTTTAGCAAAGACATTTTCGATAAGGGTGTTCTTCGATAAGCACTTCAATAATTCAAGTTATTTTGTGAAAAGTGTTTTAAATCAGACTTTGACATATTTTGATCTTTAATTCTAAATCATTTGGAAACAATTGCTATATGGCTATAATCATTATATATCTTCACTAAAGCATATTTCACGGTCATTTATAGGCTAAGACAAGATCAAACAAAGGGGTCAACGAAAGAGCCAAAAGCATCAAATGTATACGTGAGCAAATAATGGCTATATTCATCAACGGTTATCTCAACGGCTACTTCAACAGAATTATGAAGAACCAAGTATAAAAGAGGAAGAAGCTAAAATGAGAAAGCTGGATAAGTTAGAAGATGTCATAAAAAACAAAGAGATGCCTACAATGCACTTCGATTACATTCACTAATTGTATCTTTGTTTCACTCTATCTCTCTCTTTTGGTTCATAGGATAGTATATTCTTGAGAAAGAGAGACTTAGTAAGATTAACCTTAAGTGTTTATGAAAACATCTCTATCGAGAGAGAATTTTACTTGTAGAAAAATCTTTTCTGTATTGCTTAAGAGATGGTGACTCTTAAGTGGGATTTTCACATTACTGGTTGTAAAGGAGAGTGAGAGGGATTCTCACATGAATGTATTGAGGCACCAACAATCCACAGAATCTTAGAGATAGTGGAACACCCAAAGGAGCTCTCTGTATCACATTCTATTTTTTCCTATTTGTACAAGATTGATAGAGAAAAGACATTAGAAAAGGATCGTGATAATAATTAGAAGAAAAGATAACGTTTAGATTAATTTTAAGTTACAGAAAGAAAGGAAGATGTAAAGTTATAAAGACAAAGGGATGCAAGCGTCATTTGAGCAAAAGTTAAATAGAAAAATTTAAGGAAAATTAGAAAAGGACCAAAATGGAGTTTTGAGATTACAAGTACTAAACTAAAATTTGTCAATTTCAGGGACTAAAGTGTATTTTGCTAAATTTAGGGGTAAAATTTTAATTATGAGGAAATTCAACTAGAAATGGCCCAAAACTGCTCGAAAATATTTCAGTCCCAAATTTTAACAGTAAATAGGGAACAATATTTGTGCTATGCATATTTTTCAAAATTTTGATTTAAGGTTCCGAAAAATTGATATTAATTTTTGAAGTTAAAAAATTATTACAGGACCTTCTGAACTTCATAATCAGATAAAATTTTATAGGAAATTCTTATATTAGTTATAAGAATTTATGAAACTAACAGAACTAAAAAAGGGGCTCTATAAAATTTATAATAGAATTTAAGGTGAAATAGAGCACCCGATAAAGTTTTTAAGGGAAATTTATTGGGATTTGAGCTATCAGAGGAGTAGGGCTTGATCTGAGACCCAAGTTGACATCCCAAGAGGGCCAAAGATGTGCTCTAATAATTATGTGGGCCTAAGTATAGTTAAAAGAATATTTTAATAATTTTAACATTAAAATAATGTAAGGAAACAAAGTAATAATGTCTAACGATGACTTAGCACGATGAGGTGTCACATGTAGGACCCACACTCATGATTGAAGGTGCCACATGTTGCTTGTCTTGGAGAAGAATAAATGTCCAAGCAATCTTAGCCACATATTTATTTAAAGTAAAGACATGTGGCACGATCTTAATCGTTCATTACGGATAAGAAACTGGAGAGCTCCAGAATTCTCTGGAAGCACTGAGTCACCATGTGAGATATCCCAGAGGGATCCACACTTGGAGCCAAGTGTTAAGAAGCTAAGGGGGAAGAAGTTTAAGCCATGTATTTAATATAAAATAATACTAAGAAAAAGATAAAGCAAGCTTAAGTTATAAAGCTATCAACCAAGAGCCAGATGAAAGAGTTGTGATAATTTAATCTGATAACTCAGGCCAAGGGTCAAAGAAGGTGACAAGAATAGTTGACCAGTGCCAAGGAATACTCTGATAAAGTTTGAAAAGATAATAATGCCCCTAGAGTTATTTAAGTGAATAAATAGGAGTTAAGGGCATTATAGTAAAGTTTCTAAGGGATCAGCAATTAAGTTTAGACACAGTTCAAGAATATCAATGGTAGAAAAAAAAATTGGATACTGGATTTAAGGTTAGAAAGCATATTATAAAATCTTAGAAAAACTAGATTCAGAAAATAATCTAATTTTTGAGAAATTAGACTGAGCCGGTACCAGATTAGACTAGAATTTTTTAGACTATTCTTTCTCTTGGAATTACACCATATGGCATGTGAGATGTCCCCTTGATGATGTCATGGATGATGTCATAAAGGTTACATAAGCATGATGTAAGCAAGTTAGAGAATTAAATCTTAGCCTTCCATTTCAAAGCCATCATAGCCATTTATTAACCACCCTTTAAGTCTATAAATACCCCCTTCCCCTTGCATTTTGCACCAAGAACAAGGCACCATGGGAAAATTTTGGCCAAATGGAAATTCAAACAATCCAAGAGGAATCCAATGTACCAAAGTTCAAGCTAGCTAGGAATTAAGGAACTAATCTATCATAGCTTATTCTTCTTCAATTTAGAGGCTTGATCCTAGGGTTTTAATAGAAGAAAAATGGGATATCCTCTTGGTTATACTGCTTGTGTCACATCCTTATTTTTATATATCTTAAGGACCATTCAGTAGCACTTAGAACCACTTTCAGGGTCATTGAAGTCTAAACTCTTAATCTGGAATTTTATTCATATCGGGTACTGTTCACTGTGGCAAATTCCAAATGAGTGACCTAATTTTGAAAAATCATAACTAATTCTAGAAAAATCGAAATGAAGTGGTTAAAATTGATACATGAAGATAACTTAAGTATATTTCAGGAAAAAATTATTGGTTGACCATTCCTTGACAAATTCAATGTGGGTCAACGTTTTAACTTTACTGCTCATCCAATGACTTTCTCCTGAATCCAGCATTCTGGTCCCAAATTTAACAATTTATATCTTTTCGTGTATACATCCAAATGAAGTATTCTATATATGAAATTAAACCTTAGTATGTCTACTATTTACCATAAAAATATCATAAATTTATTCAACCATGTACTATTTTTAATGATTTACCAAACATCAATTGGTCTCCACGGATTACTGTTCATAGAGTCATTTTTCAACATCTAACCTTACATATTAATGCATACATGCATCACATATCAATTAAACATGCCATATAACGATCATTATTAAATAATAAATTGTTATACATCAGTGTATGATTAACATCCTCATATTTCTATTACATTTTTCGTTGTCTAAAATCCGGCAGCATAACTGCTACATTCCTTCTGTAGAAAGTAACCGATCTTGTACCGATTCGATAATTCCCATAAGAACTACCATTCTACGTAAGTACCCAGGAAATACTGGATGAACCTGCTAGGTCCACTCACTTCCAGCCTCCTTAGACAGCACCTACGTACACAGTACGTATCAGTTCCTTCCTTTGTTCCTGCTTCGTTGCCAGAATTTCGGCAGCCTAACGGCGTCTCTTAAAATTTCCAAATTTTATTTTGACAGAACCTCCCCTGTAATGTTATATATGGGAATGAGATTCAAAAGAATCTCAGTAGCAACAATCATAACAATATATGCAATGCAGTGTGACAGTGCTTGCTTGTGGTTGTGTACAGATAAGTATGCTGCCTGCTTCAATATTCAATAACATATGATCATAGCATTGTAATAGAGCTTCAAGCATAACATATAAGACAACAATCCAACCAAACAATAGCACAACAATTCACAAAGACATTACATAAAAGCTAGGATTAGTTACTACCTCAAAAGCAGAACTCTAGAATTTCTCTACTGCTTCCAACTTCACCAGAACTTCCTTTCTTCTTTCTGTTTCTCACTTTCTCTCTCAAGAACTTCCTTATCTCTCTAAAATTGCTTCTTGGTGTGATGAATGAAGGCAAAGGGGGGTATTTATAGTTTCCTTCAATGGCATTCTTGTAATTTTGAAGCCATCTGATCCTGTGGTCCTGTTTTTTCCAGAATTTCCTATTTTCTTTTATTCCTTTTACTGCATCATGCATGACATCACCTCAAGGCCACCTCATGGGACACCTCATATGTCACATGGAGAAATTGCAAGCTCTTGGGACACCTCATCAGCTGACTCAGCAGTTCCAGTCCAATCCAGTACCGGTCCGGTTCGATTTCCCACAAACTGGACTCACCGGCTAAGATTATGCCACATGTCCTTAACTTTTTCTTTCTCCTCTATGTTGGTGCCATTTGGCATCTTACTGGAACCTGTCACCCCATCCAATGTTATCCAGATAAGTCCAGGACTTTATCTGATCACTTCCTCGGTTATCGTGTCGACCGAGTAACTTTACTTTATTGAAACAGTATTAAAATAGTATTTTAATGCCACTTTTTTCCACATATCACTGGGCCTACGTTTTTGGGCTCTAGAAATGTTATCTTGGATCCTGATCAAGCTCAAGTACTCTGATGGCTCGATTCCTAAGAAATATCCCTTGGCAAATTACCAAAATACCCCTGGGTGCCCTTTCTTGCACTATTTTAACCCTAAGGGTAAAATCATCATTTTACACCCTTCTGTACTCTGTCAGGGCATATACTGACTCTGGTAACTTCACCTGTATACGTCTTGGCCTCTAGGCCTCTCCAGAATAACCAAAATGCCCTTTATACACTTGCTACCCCTTTAGTACAACACAGGGGCATTTTCGTAATTTCATACTTTTCCGGGGTTCTGCTGGACACTGGCCCACCTATGAGTCCACATGTCTTATTGGGCCTTTGATGGCGCTATTTTTGGGCCTTTCTGGGCCAACACCTTCATGGCACGCATTATGAGGAATCCTCCCCTGTCCAGGTTCACCGAATACTTTAACTATTATGCACCGTTTACACACATATCCGGACACCGGCTCCTTCTGTCAGATACACTGCCCTACTGTGTCTGGGAAGCCATTTGGGTCATAACGGGCATCTGACTGTTGTTACCTGACCTCATTCAGTCTTAGTTTAAATACGGATAAATCTCCCTATCGGATCCCTGGAGGCCTCATAGTTTAAATACGGATAATTTGTGAATAACTTTTTCTACAGACCTCCTATCGGTATTCTGTCAGTTTCCTGACATCCGCCCCATAAGGGTGCATCTGTTGGAGATTTTGCTCTAGGGGCCAATAATTACCTTATGAACATTGTTGATTTATGAATTTCTTAATTATGTTATCATATTATTTGCATGTTTACTATGATGACAATCCTTGGATAACTCGTGATCTTATCCTAAATGTCCCTGGTCGGTCATCTATGCGGGAGCAGAGATGAAATAAGACCGGTATGACTTTGAAGATATATAGAGATATAAATCAAAGTCATAAGCACATGTAAGAGTACAGGGTGTTGGACCGACCCGCTATGAGAGAGCTGCATGGGTCAAGTCATAAGCTTCTCTCATATACAAGCCATGTCACTGTGCCCTTTGACCTGAGATCATCATGGATTCCTACATGACAAACGCTCAGCTTTGACCTAGTCAAAAGTTACTTTTGACCGAGTGATCATAAAGGCTATGCGGAGGAATGTGAATGGTCAAGATGGAATTTGTCCCTCACATTCGTAGAGAGGTATTACTGGGCCCCTCGATGAGTGAGTCTGAGAAATGTATGGCCATACTGGAATGGAAGGGTAGTTCCATTTCTATATTCAGACTACTCAGGGATCGAGAAAGTAACGGTCAGGAACAGGAGGATGACGTTCTCCATGCCTCACCCTTGACCGAAATATCGTGTGACAAAAGGGACGTGATATGGTTGTATGAAAGGTAACATCGTTTATCGATCTTCATATGTTTTGGGTAGTTGTAATGCCTTGCTAGAGACCGCTTACGACTTGTGGGTCAGTATAGTAACTGGGCCACTGCCAACTTCATATGGGCCTACAGGGTCGCACACAAAATAGCCCAATACGAGCTATGATGTCCAGATTCATTGAATCTAAGAGATGTCTAGATTCAATGAATAATCTAGGGTGGATATATATTTTATATATATATAAATTTGTATATATATATTATATATAATATAAGAGATATTTGTAAGATTTAATTTATAAGGATAAATTAAATCTCAATCACTTTTGAATTTGAATTTAAATGGATATGATCTATTTGAATTTGAAATTCAAATTGATAAGATATCTCATTTGATTTATGAGAATAAATCAAATATAATTCTGTCTTATCTTTATTTTAAATTAAATAAATATGTGAATTAAATCTGTGGGACGGATTTAATATAAACCATATTTATTTAATTAGTTTCTTATTAAATTATGCAATATATGATATTGTATTAATTCAGAATTAATATAAGATTAATTCTGAAGCCCGGCCCTATTAGAAGCCCGATAGCTTCCTATATATTTGACATTAGGGGCTAGGGTTCTACACATCTCTACACACACATTCAGACGTGAGAAAAGGGGCAGGGAGAGTGCAAAAGGTTTGCAGATAAGAAACTGCCGAAATAGAGACGGTGAGGACGGAATCTCTAGAAAGCCCTAGAGGGACAAGAGGCACTAGCACGTCGTTCGCGATTGGAACGCTGTTCGTGTGGATACCGGTAGAGGAAGCCTATCTGAGCTGTCGACTTCTTGCGATCGACCAGACACGAAGCAAGGTCGCGATCTATTGACACTGAGGTCGCGACCATACGGGCATCTGAACGTCAGAAATCCGAAAAGAGGAGACAGGTCGCGACTTGAAGCTAACGAGGTCGCGACTACAAACTCCAGAGACATCCGGTCGCGACGTGAAGCAGAGTAGGTCGTGACTAACAACTCTAGAGGCGACAGGTCGCGACTAGAAGCTGAGGAGGTCGCGACTGAAAGTTCCAGAGGCGAGGAGTCTCGACTAGAGGACACTGAGGTCGCGACCAAAGCTCGAATACCGAAGGTAACACTTCTTTCTCCTTGACTTAAACACATTCGGTAGATCCTGGCTGGGAATGGAAAAAATTTTAAAGTTAATTTCCATTGCGTGTCTTCCAAATTTCCTTCAGCATCATCCTATAATTTCTTACTTATATCTGAAATCTAGGGTATCCGGTAGGAATTTTTATAACTTTTGGACGATCAGTCCATTTTTGACTATCTGGAGTCTTCAAAAATTCCGGTATTAAGCTGGATTACCCAGCGTCACTTGCCCTATCTTCTAGTGAAATCTGGGACTGAAATGCTGTCGGGCGGTCCAAACCACTTCTGGCCTATTTTTCTTTAATTATACTTTAGCCTCAGGGAACTTTTCTTCTTTGCAATTAAGTCCCTTAAATTTGGCTAAAATTACACTTTAAGACCCCACATTTTTGTCTACCTTTCTTTCCTAACCTTAAACTTTCCATAATTGCATTTAAGTCCTTTCATTTCCTTTCTTTTGCAATTTAATCATTTTCTTTACATAAAGGACCACATCTTTTTCCTGAAAAAGAACTCATATATTCCATCTAATCTGTACATAGAAATCAGTACAGAAATTAAGGATATTACATTTCTCTCCCCCTTAAAATAAATTTCGTCCTCAAAATTTACATTACATCTATCCTATCGAAATAATTCAGGATACTTCTCTCTCATCTTTTCTTCTATTTCCCATGTAGCTTCTTGTTCAGTCAAGCCTTTCTAGATCACTTTAACTAAAGGAATTTGTTTATTTCGCAATTGCTTGACTTTTCTATCAGCAATTGCACCGGTCCAACCTCATAGGTCAAGTCATCTAGCAGTGCGACCTCGTCTTGCTCAATCACATGAGATGGATCTGGAACATACTTCTTTAATTGGGAAACATGGAACACATCATGTATCTGGCTGAGATTAGGAGGAAGAGCCAACTTGTAGGCTACTGCTCCTATCTTTGAGAGAATCTGGAATGGTTCGATGTATCTTGGATGTAATTTTTTCACTTTGATCGATCGTCCGGCTCCAGTAGTTGGAGTTAACTTAAGGAATACATGTTCACCTCTTCGAACTCCAACGACTTTCTTCTGACATCTGTATAGCTTTTCTGTCTGCTTTGAGCCGTTAGCAATCTTTTCCTAATCACCGCAATCTGCTCTGCGGTTTGATCCACTATATCAGGACCAAGCATTCTTCTCTCACTCAACTCTAGCCAGCATAAGGAGATCTACATTTACGTCTATAGAGTGCTTCAAAAGGTGCCATCTGAATACTGGCCTGATAAATATTGTTATAAGCAAACTCTATAAGGGGTAAATGGATATCCCAGCTGCCTTTGAAATCTAAGACTTATGCTCTCAGCATATCCTCTAACGTTTGTATTGTTCTTTTAGATTGACCATCTGTCTAAGGATGATAAGCTGTACTAAATTTGAGAGTAGTGCCCATTTCTTCCTGTAAAGCCCTCCAGAAATTTGAAGTAAATCAAGGGTCTCTATCAGACACAATGCTGCTTGGGATACCATGAAGCCTAACGATCTCCTTTATATACAACTTTGCCAGCTTTTCAAGAGAATCTCTCTTATTGATTGCCAGAAAATGTGCTGACTTTGTCAGTCGATCAATTACTACCCACACTGCATCATGTCTACTTGAAGTCAGGGGTAGTCCTTCCACAAAGTCCATGGCAATCCCATCCCATTTCCACTCAGGGATTTCTAGAGGCTGCAATGTTCCTGCTGGCTTTTGATGTTCAACTTTCACTTTCTGGCAGGTCAAGCACTTAGATACGTAAGTCACAACATCTTTCTTCAATCCAGGCCACCAAAATAACCTTTTAACATCATGGTACATCTTGGTCATACCTGGATGTACAGTATACCGACTTTTATGTGCTTCCTCCAGAATCCTTTCCCTTAATCCCACAACATTAGGGATATAGGGTCTTCCTCGAAACTGTAGTAATCCATCTAGGGACATCTCAAAATTCCTTGTCTTTCCCTTCTCCAGCTTGTCTTTGAATATTGCTGTGAGCTTATCCTGCTTTTGAGCCTCTTTTATCTCATCTTCTATGCAAGCTCTGACATGAACTCCTCCAAAAGGATTCTCTGTCAGTTGCATTTGATATAGAGGGCTCCAATCGCGCATATCTTCTATCAATTTCAACTCCTTGATCATCATGTATGCAACTTGCATCACCTTTCTACTCAGGGCATTAGCTACCATATTGGCTTTTCCTGGATGGTATTTAATCTAGAAGTCATAATCTTTCAACAACTCCATCCATCGTCGTTGCCTCATATTCAGCTCTTTTTGATCCTGTAGATACTTCAGACTCTTGTGATCGTAAAACAACTCTATCGTTGCTCCATATAAATAGTGCCTCCATATCTTCAGGGCATAAACCATCGCTGCAAGCTCCAGATCATGAGTGGGATAATTTTCTTCATGTGGCTTTAACTGCCGAGAGGCGTAGGCTACTACTCAACCTTGCTGCTTCAGCACACATCCCAACCCCTGCTTGCTAGCATCAGTGTAGACTACGTAAGTCTGAGTTGGGTCTGGAATAATCAGCACTGGAGTAGTGGTTAATCTCTGCTTCAACTCTTGGAAGCTAGCCTCGCACCTCTCATCCCACTTAAACTGCTGATTCTTTCTGGTCAGCTTGGTAAGTGGTAAGGCAATTCGAGAAAAGTCTTGAATAAATCTTCTGTAGTACCCTGCGTGGCCGAGAAAACTTCTGATCTCCGTCACTGTCCTTGGCTGCTCCCAGCTCAAAACTGCTTTAACTTTGCTAGGATCCACAGCTACCCCGTCTCGAGATATGACATGACCGAGAAATTTGACTTCTGACAGCCAAAACTCGCATTTACTCAGCTTAGCATAGAGCTTCTTTTCTTTAAGGGTACCAAGAACAATCCTCAAATGCCTTTCATGCTCTTCTGGAGATTTGGAGTACACTAGAATATCATCAATGAAGACCACAATGAACTGATCTAGATAAGGCCTGAAGATCCGATTCATGTAGTCCATGAAAATAGCAGGTGCATTGGTTAGTCCAAAAGGCATCACCAGGAACTCAAAATGCCCGTAGCGCATTCTAATGCCATCTTTGGAATATCATCTGGCTTGACCCTTAGTTGATGATAACCAGATCTCAAGTCAATCTTGGAGAATAAGCTCGCTCCTGCCAACTGGTCTAGCAGGTCATCAATTCTGTGGAGAGGATACTTATTCTTAACAGTAAGCTTATTTAATTCCCTGTAGTCAATGCATAGCCTTAAACTGCTATCTTTCTTCTTGACGAATAGTACTGGAGTACCCCATGGTGATATACTGGGTCGTATGAAACCCTTCTCCAATAGCTCCTCAATTTGCTTCTTCAGTTCCATCATTTCATTGGGAGCCATCCTGTACGGGGCTTTTGACACTGGTCCAGCTCCAGGTATAATGTCAATCGCAAACTCCACTTCCCGTTCTGAAGGCAATACCTGAATCTCCTTTGGGAAGACTTCAGGAAATTCATTGACTACTGGAATCTCCTCGATGCCTTCTTCCACTTCTGTTTGAACAGAAAAGAATACCACATACCCTTGACATCCTTTTCGTAGACATTTTTCTGCCTGAGCCTCTGTCATGAAGAGCTCCGATCAGTGATCTTTGGACCAAGAACCAGGGTCTTGTTTCTGCAGTCCAACATCACATTATTGGAGGATAACCAATTCAAGCTGAGTATAATATCAATCTCTTAGAAAGGCATACAGATCAGGTTTAGGGTGGTACTGCAGTGCTCATAACGCACAACACTATTTAGACAGGCATCAGATATAATTACTCTAGCGTTGGTGGGGGTTTTCACCTGTATATCATAACGCAATTTGCTGATCAGAAGGCTTAGGCATTTAGCACAGTCATAAGATATAAAGGAATGACTTGCACCCGAATCAAATAGAGCAGCCCCAGCATGATCATTGAGATAGATTGTACCTTGGATCATCTCAGGTGATCGCTGCGCGTTCTCTCTAGTAAGTGCAAACACTCGTCCTGCCGTCCTTGGCCTTGGATCAGTTATGGCTTGAGGACATTCTCTGGAAAAATGTCTGGGCTTTTCGCAGGTGTAATAAACATTCTGGCCCATTAAACATGGTCTATCACCATGATTCTTTCCACACTTTTCACATACTGGGGCCTTTGAATCCCTGTTGTTAGACCTACCGCGAAAATTTCCTCTATTTGGCTTTTTGTTTTGCCACGGTCGCTTCCTCTTCTCATAGCCGCTCCCACCTGCAGCTTCTTGATTTCGACCGGCCTTATCAGGGGTCGCCTGATCCTTATTCCCGAATCTGGATAGCATTTGATGATTCATGCTGTTTTCTACAATTCGGCATGCTTCCACAGCCTTATTAAATTGGCTGTATTGTTGCGGAGTTAACTTCTCCTTTAGCGTGGAATTCAAGCCCCGAATCATCCTTTCTGTCATCCAGCGCTCGTCATCCACTTGACGTAGATACGTAGAATACTGGGATAGCCGGATGAACTTAGCCAGATATTCGTCAAAAGCTTCTTTTTCTCCTTGTCTCAGTACAAGGAATTCGGCCTCCCTTTCATCTCTGATGGATTGAGGGAAATATTTCTCGTAAAACTGATCAAGAAACACTTCCTAGGTAACTGGAATATCTCTTGCTTGGAGAAGTAACTCTGTATTCTTTCACCATCTATCCGCATCCTTTTCTAATTGATAGATGGCCATTTGGGCCTTGGTTTCAGTTGGGCAGTCGAGGACCTTAAAGATCTTCTCTAATCTACTGACCCAATTTTCTGCTATCTGTACTTCGAATGTCCCTTCGAATACTGGAGGATTGTGTTTGCAAAATCAAACCATCCATTGTTGGATACTTACTGCCTCCTCCCTCGATTCAACCCGTCTCTTGGGATGAACAGCCTGCTGTTGTACTCCTTCAGGTTCCCTATCAGCCGCTCCTGAAGGCTCTGGTGGTCTTAAATTACTTACAGCTGCCACCACTGCTGCGGCTATGGCAGCATCTCTTTCCTACTCATTTCGTGCCTGAGCTGCTCTCATTTCTTCTATCATCTTTTGTTGTTGTTCTAACCGTTCTAAAATTAGTTGATTAAGATTTCCAGCTTCTTGTGGTTTCTCTGCTGGAATCGTTCTTCTTGTTCGAACCATTTTGTTATGCTATAACATAGAAAGGAATGCGATAAACAACATTTCTCATTTTATTTCAAACATAGCATACAAGGTACATGTCACAGTCATACATATGCTACTGTACTGATCTTTTGTACATTAGAAACATTACCCTAATTTTTCTTAAACTTTATTCTAATATATTCTCCTACCAAGTAGATCCAGTCGGATACAGTACAATATGGTTCTTTATCAAAATATTGATCCAACTCTGATCTCCAGGTAGGAGTAGTCGGCAATACATCATTCATAATTTCTAGCCAAAGCCCCATGGTTAACACGTTTGGATCCCATGCTTGATATATGGCTTTCACCCTTGTGATGAAATTCTGATAAACCATATAGCCTTGATCTACATCTCTGATCAGGGTCTGCCTCAGCCCATATAGCTGTCGGGCTAATGCTACCGAGCTCTCAAATTGTTCTCTACTCAGGTTCCTCCCTGGGATCATTCTTACGATTAGACTTCCCAAATGTATCTCTACTAGGGTCACTTCGGGCCTACTAGGACCTGGCGCATTACTCTGATCACGTACTTGGCTGGATCCTGAATTATCTATTATATTCAAAGGTACCGCACTTATGGGAATGGCAGGAATAGGGCCTTCTATCACCATCACCTCCTAATCATCAATCGGAAAGTTTGATCCTACCGAGGAACTATCCTCCTCAGAGTCACCAGCTACTGGAGGTATCCAAGGATCAGAATCATTGCTCATTATCTCCTCTTCTGAACTATCCGAACTAGAAACCTCTGGTCTTAACTCCCATTGGTTTACTGTAGTTTCAGACCCGGATCTATGTCTAGCCACCTGCAACACTAACTTAGTGTCAATTATGTCCGGTTTATTAGGGTATATTTATCTATTCAGAGCATTTTCTAAGCCAGAATCCTTTGCTCTGATACCAAAATGTCACATCCTTATTTTTATATATCTTAAGGACCATTCAGCAGCATAATTGCTACATTCCTTCTGTAGAAAGTAACCAATCTTGTACCGATTCGGTAATTCCCATAAGAACTACCATTCTACGTAAGTACCCAGGAAATACTGGATGAACCTGCTAGGTCCACTCACTTCCAGCCTCCTTAGACAGCACCTACGTACATAGTACGTATCAGTTCCTTCCTTTGTTCCTGCTTCGTTGCCAGAATTTCGGCAACCTAACGGCGTCTCTTAAAATTTCCAAATTTTATTTTGACAGAACCTCCCCTGTAATGTTATATATGGGAATGAGATTCAAAAGAATCTCAGTAGCAACAATCATAACAATATATGCAATGCAGTGTGACAGTGCTTGCTTGTGGTTGTGTACAGATAAGTATGCTGCCTGCTTCAATATTCAATAACATATGATCATAGCATTGTAATAGAGCTTCAAGCATAACATATAAGACAACAATCCAACCAAACAATAGCACAACAATTCACAAAGACATTACATAAAAGCTAGGATTAGTTACTACCTCAAAAGCAGAACTCTAGAATTTCTCTACTGCTTCCAACTTCACCAGAACTTCCTTTCTTCTTTCTTTTTCTCACTTTCTCTCTCAAGAACTTCCTTATCTCTCTAAAATTGCTTCTTGGCGTGATGAATGAAGGCAAATGGGGGTATTTATAGTTTCCTTCAATGGCATTCTTGTAATTTTGAAGCCATCTGATCCTGTGGTCCTGGTTTTTCCAGAATTTCCTATTTTCTTTTATTCCTTTTACTGCATCATGCATGACATCACCTCAAGGCCACCTCATGGGACACCTCATATGTCACATGGCGAAATTGCAAGCTCTTGGGACACCTCATCAGCTGACTCAGCAGTTCCAGTCCAATCCAGTACCGGTCCGGTCCGATTTCCCACAAACTGGACTCACCGGCTAAGATTATGCCACATGTCCTTAACTTTTTCTTTCTCCTCTATGTTGGTGCCATTTGGAATCTTACTGGCACCTGTCACACCATCCAATGCTATCCAGATAAGTCCAGGACTTTATCTGATCACTTCCTCGGTTATCGTGTCGACCGAGTAACTTTACTTTATTGAAACAGCATTAAAATAGTATTTTAATGCCACTTTTTTCCACATATCACTGGGCCTACGTTTTTGGGCTCTGGAAATGTTATCTTGGATCCTGATCAAGCTCAAGTACTCTGATGGCTCGATTCCCAAGAAACATCCCTTGGCAAATTACCAAAATACCCCTGGGTGCCCTTTCTTGCACTATTTTAACCCTAAGGGTAAAATCATCATTTTACACCCTTCTGTACTCTGTCAGGGCATATACTGACTCTGGTAACTTCACCTGTATACGTCTTGGCCTCTAGGCCTGTCCAGAATGACCAAAATGCCCTTTATACACTTGCTACCCCTTTAGTACAACACAGGGGCATTTTCGTAATTTCATACTTTTCCGGGGTTCTGCTGGACACTGGCCCACCTATGAGTCCACATGTCTTATTGGGCCTTTGATGGCGCCATTTTTGGGCCTTTCTGGGTCCAACACCTTCATGGCACGCATTATGAGGAATCCTCCCCTGTCCAGGTTCACCGAATACTTTAACTATTATGCACCGTTTACACACATATCCGGACACCGGCTCCTTCTGTCAGATACACTGCCCTACTGTGTCCGGGCAACCATTTGGGTCATAACGGGCATCTGACTGTTGTTACCTGACCTCATTCAATCTTAGTTTAAATACCGATAAATCTCCCTATCGGATCCCTGGAGGCCTCATACTCCCGTCTGGATTTGCTAATTTGTGAATAACTTTTTCTACAGACCTCATATCGGTATTCTGTCAATTTGCTAACATCCGCCCCATAAGGGTGCATTATCCTGTAATTTCTTACTTATATCTAAAATCTAGGGTATCCGGTAGGAATTTTTATAACTTTTGGACGATCAGTCCATTTTTGACTATCTGGAGTCTTCAAAAATTCTGGTATTAAGCTGGATTACCCAGCGTCACTTGCCCTATCTTCTGGTGAAATCTGGGACTGAAATGCTGTCGGGCGGTCCAAACCACTTCTGGCCTATTTTTCTTTAATTATACTTTAGCCCTAGGGAACTTTTCTTCTTTGCAATTAAGTCCCTTAAATTTGGCTAAAATTACACTTTAAAACCCCACATTTTTGTCTACCTTTCTTTCCTAACCTTAAACTTTCCATAATTGCATTTAAGTCCTTTCATTTCCTTTCTTTTGCAATTTAATCATTTTCTTTACATAAAGGACCACATCTTTTTCCTGAAAAAGAACTCATATATTCCATCTAATCTGTACATAGAAATCAGTACAGAAATTAAGGATATTACAGCTTGCTAAAAGTGAAGAAGAAAGGGGGAAAATGAAATTGAAGTTAGAAAGATGAAATTAGGACTTAGATGAACTTAGATTGATGCTTGTACCTTGAAAAAAATTGTGAAACCTTGAATTTCCCATTTAGAGAGGCATTTTGGCTTGCTGGAACAGTACCAAGGGAAATGATTTTGATGCTTCCATTGAGTTCAGAAGGAGAAATTTTATAGGATTGAGCCAAGGACAAGGCTTGAAAGCATTAAAAATAAAAGTGAAATTTTTAAGTCTCTTAGTGCTGTAACAGTTTTGTACTATTTAGTTCACAAAGGGGGAGTTAGAATTTGTTAATTTTGACTTCATATTTGGATTACTTGGGCAAAATTGTATGGAATATGGTCAAGGCACAATTTAATTCCAAGGGAAGGATAATTAACCAAAATTAAAGAAAGGTAGGAGCTTATCGGTTTAGGAAATTAAACCAAGTTATTGAAGTTAAGTTTGAGACTAATTAGAATGGTATTGTAATGAGTGTATTATTATGTTATGTTTAGACCTTAATTGGCATGGATAAGGAATCACAAAGCAAGAAGGAAAGAGTAAGTAAAAGCGATAAAAGGTAGTGAACTTATACCTAAATTTACATGCTTAATGTTTAAGTGTTGTTGACATGCTATTGGCTTGACTGGATTGTGTGAAGCATGTATGATTGAGAAAGATCTGTTTCTTTTTATGCTATAGCCATATGTTATAAGTAAGAAGCATGGAAGCATGTCATTATGAAGCATAATCATAGTGAGCAAGCATGTTTAATACTAAACATATAGTTACATACATTGTTTGTGGTACCGTTTGCTACTGAGATTTCTCCAAAACTCTCACCTCCTGTATGTCATAACCATCCTAGTAGGTCATTGATGTGATGAAGAAGATCAAGATGCATGAAGAGGAATTAGGAAATGGATAGAAGGAATGACATGTAATTTATGTTATGACTTGTAATGTGTATGATTGTACAGTTTTTAGTTTCTTGCAATGAGATGTATCTGCTTAGGAAAAATAGTAAACGATGGAATTTACATAATGAACAGTACCCGAGAAGGGTAAAATTTTAGATTGTGTAATTTGACTTCAATGCCTTTAAAAGTAGTTCCAGATGCTACCATTTGGTCCCTAAGAAGTAGAAAAATAAGGATGTTACATTTTGGTATTAGAGTATAAGATTCTGGCACAGAACAAAAGGTTCTAGCTTAGTGATGCTACGATTTAGTTAGATTAACCTTCCTTAGACAAGTTAGATGTCTGAATCTTTAAGGAACCAAGGAGATTCCTTCCCTAGTATGTTGTGTTTGGATGATAGGTTCACTAACATAGAGGAGGATTCAGCAAGGAACCTTACGAGATAATTGTTTAGGAAAAAGTATGTTCAAGTCGCGACGAGTAGGTGCTTTGGTCACGACGAATAATCACAAAGAAGTTTAGTCATGAGGAGAAAACATTTTGGTCACGACAAGGGAACATAGAGAGGGTTAGTCGCGATGAGGAAGTGCCATGGTTGAGACGAAAGCTCATAGACAACTCTAGTCGCGACTAGTCAGTAGTTTTTTTTGTGACGAAAAGAGACAATTACTCCCATATAAGTATAGTAAATCGTACCTCGAGCCTTACAACTTTATGAAGTAGTCTTTGTCATGTCCTTATTTTTACATTCAGTTATGCTCAATTGGAAGTAGTTTTAACCAATTTAAAACCTCTTTAACTTGAAAAAGTGAAATTTCAAAAATTAAATCTGCTGGTACTGTTCATTAGGTAATTCCAGATTATAGACTCAACTTTGAAAATTCATAATTAAATCTAAAAAAATTAAAATAAAGTGGTTCAAATTTCTATTCAAATCTCTTTCATTAAACTTTGAGAGAAAAAAAATATAAAACTGATGTTTCATTGTCTAAATGAGTACAGTTTTTCATTGAAGAAACACTGTTTATTTGATAAATTTAGAATTTCCAGTTTTCTTGCCTTAACTTCAAAAATTTATTTCTCCTTGCTTACTTATCCAAATAAGGTGTGTTACCTATGGATTTAAATCCCAAGATGTGTTCTTTAAGCTCATAAAATTTCGTGGAAAAATTCTTTCATTTTCTATTTGAAATTCTCATCTAAACCTTACTACTTATGAACACTCGTTTTACCTCATTCCAGATTTTATTTCTAATTTTAAAAAATCATATTAAATTGAAAGCTTAACCAATTGAGGCATTCTTCATGTCCCTTTAAAGTTCTATATGTTAACTATATTAATACCAAATTTCACATCATAATTCACACGTTAAGTCACTAAAAATAATGATATAAGGTCACTGCCTTATATTACATACACACCATAATGTACTATTACATCCCATAATGTCATATAACCAAATTATCTTATAATACAAGTTCATTCATTCACATTTAACCTTTTTCCCTTTGAGGTTCCAGGATCTATAACATGGTTATTCATATGGAAAGAATAAGATTTTATTGAAATCCCAATAGCAAGTCATACAAACTATAATATTATGCATGCTTGATTAAATGCCTAACATGTTATCATGATATGGGAGCTACTTCATGATCATATATAAGAAAACTCTAACATGCATATTGTCATGACATTAATTGCAAGGAGTTGCATCCATTCATACATCATCATCATCATAGTATCATCTTAAGCTCAACCAAAAGTCACAACTAACAAGCAAGCATAAAGTCAAATAACCATAAGATTATTGTTAGGTATTCTTGCTACCTCTTATGGTATCCTTGTGAAGCTCTCTTTGAAATGGTCTTCTTTCCAAACAAATTTCAAAATCTAGCCATTATAAAGGAATAGCAAGTTACAACTCAATTCCAAAGCACTTCCAAGACTAGGTTTTCACTAGGTTCCATTCTTTGTCCATTTTATGTCTTATACTTTCATCTTTCTAAAATAAATTCTCATGGTTCATTTCCATATATTTTTTCATGTATAATCCAAATTTTGAGTTAGAATTTCCAAATTCAAACTCCTTCCTTGGCTACTATACAGAATCGAAACCTCCCCCTTTTATTTTCAAAAATTCTCATTTTGATTCTAATATTTTCAATATTTGTTTCTCTATTTTACCTCACACAAATTTTCATTTCAAACCCATTGGAAGCATCAAAATCATGAAATTCTTACATATGAACAGTGATTCGTATAGTGCAACCAAGAATACAAAAACCTAATTGTATGCATACTGAATTTTTAAGCCAATACTATTTGATTCTAGCTTGTTTAAGCTTGTCTAAATTATTTAAAACATAAAATTCATATTCCCACCACATATGATCAGCATGTCCAGCAGCAATACCAAAGGAAAATTGCTAAAAACCACTAAAAAACTAAGAGCAAACTTCCTAAAATAAAGTCCAAGATACAATTACCTTTCTTTTTGCTCCAAGTTGTATGCTTTCTCCTAGCTCAAAAATAATTTTGGCAGAGTTTCCCATATGGTTCATGAGGCTTTCGAAATGGACTGTGAGAGGGGGCTATTTATAGAAAAGTTTGATTGAAAATGAAAGTCTAGGATTAGTTTGTTCACTATTTAATCTAAGGGTCCATGTTGCATCTTGAAACTAGCTTGCCCACCAAGCCAAAAAGTGACATCATCCATGAAATCAAATAAAGCTTTTTTGGCACAAGACATAGGAAAATATAGATAGGAAAAATTTTAGTCCAATCCGGTACTGATTCAGTTAGTTTTACAAAAAATCAGACTGCTTTATGTTTCTAATTTTTATAATATTCCAGAATATGTTTTGTCATGAAAACCTATGTCTAGATTTTTCCTACCACTGACATTGTTAGACTGAGTATTTATCTGCTTACCATCCCTTGGAAAATGACTAAAATGCACTTGGTTTATTATTTTACACTATACTATCCTTAAAGGCATAATTATTATTTCACACCTCTTTACACTTCATCAGGGCATATTCTGACTCTGATCAATCATTCCTATATCTCCCTTTACATTTTGACAATATCCAAATGACCAAAATACCCTCTATTAATCTTTTGTTCAATATTATAATAGGGGTATTTTCATAATTTTATATTTTTTAGGGTTTTTTCTGGACATTGGCCCACATAACTGTTAGAGTATATTATTAGGCCTATGGGACGCCAACTTGGGCCTCTAAATGGGTCCATTGCCTTTATGGGTTCTGAAACATCCTTCTTTATATCTCTCCGAGTACTCTTACTATAGCATTCTCAACTGGAAATTATCTCTCTTGCCGGAATTCCTAGTAGAAAATAATTGTACTGATTCGGTAATTCCCCGTGAGAACTACCATTCCACGTAAGTACCCAGGAAAGAATGGATGAACTGGCTAGGTCCACTCACTTTCAGCCTCCTTAGACAGCACCTACGTACACAGTACTTTGTATAGTCTACCAGTACAATGGTATTTTCTAGTAAATATCTTCAAATCTTAAACGTTGACCATAAATTTTGAGCCTTAAACCTTAACCTTATATCTTAACCTTACATATACTCAATTGGATTTATCTTAGATCATTGGAATACCTCTTAACCTTAAAAACATGAATTTCCAAGAGTTGGGCTTACGAGTACTGTTCACTGCCACTATTCATTGGGTAATTCCAGATTACAGCCTGAACTTTGGAAATTTATAACTAAATTTAGAAAAATCGTTTTGAGGTGATTCCAATTTATAATGAAATCTATTTCACTTAACTTTGATATAAAAATATGAAAATGAGGTTTCCTTATCCAGATCAAATCAGTTTATTCGTTGAACTTTACTGTTCATTTGGTAAATCTGAAAATTCCAGTTTCCTTGCCCCATTTTCAAAAAGTCATTTCTCCTTGTATACTTATCCAATTGAGTCGAATTACCTATGGTTTTAAATCTCAGAATGTGTAATTTATTGTGGGATATCCTAAGGAAACCAAGGGATATTATGTCTACAACCCCACTGATAACAAAGTGTTTGTTGTCAGAAATGGTATCTTTCTAGAACGAGAATTTATCTCTAAAAGAACCACTGGGAGCAAGGTACACCTCGAAGAAGTTCGAGAGCCACAAGACGCCACAGAACTAGAGATGGAAAGTAGAGAAGACTCACAAGAAGTTGTTGAGACTCCTCAAGTCACGCAAGGCCCAAGGCGATCTAATAGGGCACGACTTCAGCCTCAGAGATATGGATTTCTGATTTCTGATAGTCGTGATGTGTTGCTCATTGAGCATAATGAGCCCACTACCTATCAAGAAGCTATAGTGGGACCAAACTCTGAAAAATGGCTTAATGCCATGAAGTCTGAGATGCAATCCATGTACGACAATAAGGTATGGACCTTAGTCGACCCGCCTGAAGATGTAAAAACCGTCGGGTGCAAGTGGGTTTTTAAAGAGAAAACCGACATGGATGGCAATGTAAATGTCTTCAAGGCACGACTGGTTGCAAAAGGATTTACTCAAACTCATGGTGTGGACTATGACGAGACCTTTTCCCTAGTTGCAATGGCCAAATCAATCAGAATCCTCCTTGCCATTGCAGCATATTATGACTATGAAATATGGCAGATGGACGTCAAGACAGCCTTCCTTAATGGAAAGCTCCTTGAGGATGTGTACATGACACAACCTGAAGGTTTTGTGCGTTCTGAGGACTCTGGTAAGGTGTGCAAGCTTCAAAGGTCCATTTATGGACTGAAGCAAGCATCTCGGAGTTGGAATCATCGTTTTGATGAAGTAGTCAAAGAGTTTGGATTTCTTCAAAACATTGATGAACCTTGTGTGTACAAAAAAGTTAGTGGGAGCACAGTTGTGTTTTTGGTACTCTATGTCGATGACATCCTACTCATTGGGAATGGCATTCCTACCTTGCAGATTGTCAAGTCTTGGTTAGGAAAATCTTTCTCGATGAAAGACTTGGGTGAAGCCACCTACATCCTAGGAATTAGGATCTATAGAGATAGATCTAAAAGGCTTCTAGGACTGAGTCAGAGCACATATATAGACAAGATACTGCATAGGTTCAGTATGCAGGAATCAAAAAGGGGTTTCATACCCAAGTCTCATGGTATTCACCTCAGCAAGGATTTGTGTCCTAGTACCCCAGATCAGCGAGGTCGCATGAGTAAGATTCCATATGCCTCGGCCATAGGATCCATCATGTACGCCATGTTATGTACTCGACCGGATGTCTCACTTGCCTTAAGTATGACTAGCAGATATCAACAGGACCCTGGTGAGGGCCATTGGACTGCTGTCAAGAATATCCTTAAGTACTTAAGAAGGACTAAGGACTTGTTCTTGGTCTATGGTGGATTGGATGACGAGCTCTCTGTAACTGGTTACACAGATGCAAGTTTCCAAACTGACCAGGATGACCAGAAATCGCAATCTGGATACATATTTCTCCTAAATAATGGAGCAATAGGCTGGAAGAGCTCTAAGCAGAGCACTGTAGCAGATTCTGCAACGGAAGCCGAGTATATAGCAGCATCTGATGCAGCTAAGGAGGCCGTTTGGATCAGGAAGTTCATTACTGAACTAGGGGTGGTATCGACCATCTCAGATCCAATAACTTTGTTCTGTGACAATAGTAGTGACATTGCACAGGTCAAAGAGCCTTGGTCACATCAAAGGACCAAGCATATACTCAGGCGATTTCATCTCATCAGAGAAATCAATGATAGAGGTGATATAAAAATATGCAAGGTAGCAAGAGAAGACAATGATGCTGATCCTCTAAACCGCTTGTCCAGGCAAAACATGAGCGTCATGTTAGGTCAATAGGATTGAGACAAATTAATGATTGTTCCTAGTGCAAGTGGGAGGATGTTGGAAATTGTGCCCTAGGGGCCAATCATTGTATCATGTTATCATATTATTTGCATGTTTACTATGATGACAATCCTTGGATAACTAGTGATTTTATCCTAAATGTCCCTGGTCGGTCATCTATGCGGGAGCAGAGATGAAATAAGACCAGTATGACTTTGAAGATATATAGAGATATAAATCAAAGTCATAAGCACATGTAAGAGTACAGGGTGTTGGATCGACCCGCTATGAGAGAGCTGCATGGGTTAAGTCATAAGTTTCTCTCATATACAAGCCATGTCACTATGCCCTTTGACCTGAGATCATCATGGATTCCTACATGACAAACGCTCAGCTTTGACCTAGTCAAAAGTCACTTTTGACCGAGTGATCATAAAGGCTATGCTCGGGCTTAGTGGTTTTTCATGCGGAGGAATGTGAATGGTCAAGATGGAATTTGTCCCTCACATTCGTAGAGAGATATTACTGGGCCCCTCGATGAGTGAGTCTGAGAAATGTATGGCCATACTGGAATGGAAGGGTAGTTCCATTTCTATATTCAGACTACTCAGGGATCGAGAAAGTAACGGTCAGGAACAGGAGGATGACGTTCTCCATGCCTCATCCTTGAACGAAATATCGTGTGACAAAAGGGACGTGATATGGTTGTATGAAAGGTTACATCGTTTATCGATCCTCATATGTTTTGGGTAGTCGTAATGCCTTGCTAGAGACCACTTACGACTTGTGGGTCAGTATAGTAACTGGGCCACTGCCAACTTCATATGGGCCTACAGGGTCGCACACAAAACAGCCCAATGCGAGCTATGATGTCCAGATTCATTGAATCTAAGAGATGTCTAGATTCAATGAATAATCTAGGGTGGATATATATTTTATATATATATATAAATTAGTTTATATATATATTATATATATAATATAAGAGATATTTGTAAGATTTAATTTATAAGGATAAATTAAATCTCTATCATTTTTGAATTTGAATTTAAATGGATATGATCTATTTGAATTTGAAATTCAAATTGATAAGATATCTCAAATTTGATTTATGAGAATAAATCAAATATAATTCTGTCTTATCTTTATTTTAAATTAAATAAATAGGTGAATTAAATCTGTGGGACAGATTTAATATAAACCATATTTATTTAATCAGTTTCTTACTAAATTATGCAATATATGATATTGTATTAATTCAGAATTAATATAAGATTAATTCTGAAGCCCGGCCCTATTAGAAGCCCGATAGCTTCCTATATATTTGACATTAGGAGCTAGGGTTCTATAGACAAATAGATCTCTACACACACATTCAGACGTGAGAAGAGGGGGCAGGGAGAGTGCAAAAGGTTTGCACATAAGAAACTGCCGAGATAGAGACGGTAAGGACGGAATCTCTAGAAAGCCCTAGAGGGACAAGAGGCGCTAGCACGTCGTTTCGCGATTGGAACGCTGTTCGTGTGGATACCGGTAGAGGAAGCCGATCTGAGCTGTCGACTTCTACGATACGACCAGACACGAAGCAAGGTCGCGACCAGAATACGCTGAGGTCGCGACCATACGGGCATCTGAACGTCAGAAATCCGAAAAGAAGAGGCAGGTCGCGACTTGAAGCTGACGAGGTCGCGACTACAAACTCCAGAGACTTCAGGTCGCGACGAGAAGCAGAGGAGGTCGCGACTAAAATGTTCTAGAGGCGAAGAGTCGCGACTAGTGGACACTGAGGTCGCGACCAAAGCTTGAAACCGAAGGTAACACTTCTTTCTCCTTGACTTAAACACATTCGGTAGATCCTGGCTGGGAATGGAAAATTTTTTAAAGTTAATTTCCGCTGCGTGTCTTCCAATTCCCTTCAGTATCACATACTCATATCACATCATCATCATCATCACACAATATTCCATGCTCAACCAAACCTTCATGCATAACAAGTAAGCAAATCAATCAAAGCACATAAGTTTATAGTTAGATATTCTTGCTACCTCTTGTAGATCCTTGTTCCTTTCCTTCTTGTAATGGTCTTTCCTTGCCACAAATGTCAAAACCTAGGCATTACAAGTTAATTACCAAATTATAACTCCATTCCTAACAAAATCCAAGTCTAGTTTCAATAAGCTCCCTTTTTCCAAAAATTCCCATTTTGGTTCCAATGCTTCCCATTCTTGTTCCTCCACTTTACCCCCACACAAAATCTCATTTTAAGACCATTGGAAGTATCAAAATTATGAAATTCAAATCACTGTTCACGCAAGTGAACAGTAACCGTGAGGAATTTTCAACATTATAACCTTTAATTCCAATGGTTTCCAAGGTTCAAAACCTTTCCAATCCTACACAAAATCATCATATAAACTCAATGGAAGCATTAAATCATTGAAATTCCATTTTCTTCTATCATGAACAGTGCATGAACAGTGAAACCGAAATGATAAAGTGAAGAACATCAACTTACTTCACAACCAAGTATGTAACTAGCTTGTTTAAGCTTGTCTTAACTATCTATGACCTAAAGCTCATATTCCTTTCACATATACACAAAATTTCCAGCAGCATCCCTCCAAGATTTAAGCCTAAAAAATCACTTAAACTCAAGCACAAACCATAAGAACAAAAGGTAGAAGCAAGGAGACAACTTACCTTACTTGCTCCTTCAAGACCCTTGCTTCTTCCTTGCTTTCTTCCACTTTCTTTCTCTAGAACTCACTTCTCTCTCTAAAGGAGCTCTTGGGTGTGAAGAATGAATGGAAAGGGGGGTAATTATAGCAAAAGTCATGTGGCATTTGAATGCCAAGATCACTTTGGAAACTATTTGATCTAATGGTTAAAGGTTTGATATTGGAATGTCTTTTCACTTTTCACTCAAGACCTTACCACCATGACATCACTAGCATGGCACCACTTGGGACATCTAAGACTACTTCTTGGCGCCATTTTTGAGTTCATGTGGATCCCACCATGTGCCAAACATAATCCTTACTTTATTCTCTTTTTCTTTATTTCCAAAAATCCATAAATTATTTATTTTTGGACTTGGGCTCCAAGATAACTTTTGGGCCTCATTGGGCTGGCCTAGGATGACATGTTGGACCTCTTTTAGGTCCAATAGCTAATTGGCCCAAATCCCAATGTAATTTCCTTATACCGATATCCGTAAATTACCCTGATCTTAGCATAAATGCTAATCACCTCTTTTAATTGTTCTAACATTTTTAGAAATTCATTCTAATATAAAATGAATTCTGTACAAAGTTTCATAATTTTCTGAGACCCAGAAGTCCTGTTAAAAATTATATACGTTTCCTTTAACCCTTTATCGGTGTCCTTTTTCACCGTAAATTCCATAATTAATTCTACAGGACTCCTTTTTGATTCTGTCAACTCCATAAATTCTCATATTAATTATAATAATTTACTATCAAATTTCCTCTGATATCCATCTATTGTGTGAAATGACCAAAATACCCTCAATTTACTTCTGGTTTCTTAGGGCATCACAGTGGCATTTTCGTAATTTTGCACTTTGGCTCTTAGACTTTCTTCCTCTTCCAATTAATCCTTTTCTTTACATAAATATGGCCACATCTTTTCCTAAAAATCTCATATATTTTATTCAACCTGTACATACAACTCAGTACAGAATTTTGGGATGTTACAGGTTCAATTCCCAAGAAAATTCACCTAAAAGTATTTAGCGGGTATATTATTTTACTGTAAATTCTATTATAAATTCTACTTAACTCCTTTTTTAGTTCTGTCAGTTTCATAAATTATTATATTAATTATGAGAATTTTCTATAAAATTTTATCTGATTATAAGGTCTAGAAGATCCTGTAATAATCTTCAGACTTTAAAAATTAATATCAATTATCTGGGGTGTCAAGTCGAAATTCTAAAAAATATGCCTGGTCTAATTACCATTCTCTATTTACTAGTAAAATTTGAGATTGTAACATTTTTAGGCAATTTTGGGCATTTTCTGGCTCAATTTCCTCATAATTATAATTTTGCCCTTGAATTTGACAAATTGTACTTTTATCCCCTGAATTTATAAAATTTCATTTTGGTCCCTCACCTCAAATTCCAAAATTCCAATTTTGTCCCCTACTTTGAATTTCAAAAGTCCAATTTGGTCCCTAAGGTCTTTCCTTCATATTTCTTTCCTTTCCTTAATACTTTTCAATATTGCAATTTAATCCTTTGCTTCCATTAAATTGTAACCTTTTCCTTATAGAATTTCATGTATATTAAATACAGACTTTATATAAAAACCAGATAAGAAAATTAGGAATATGATATTTCTCTCACCCTTAAAATAAATTTCGTCCTCTAAATTTACAATATAAACATACTAAGGAAATAACTCAAGACACTTTTCCTTCATTCTTTCTTCCGCTTCTCAGGTAGCTTATTCTCCATTATCCCTTTCTAAAACACTTTGACTAAAGGAATCTGCTTATTTCGTAGCTGCTTAGTCTTTTGATAAATAATTTGTACTGGTCCAACCTCATATGTCAGGTTGTCCTGTAACGCAGTATCATCTTGTTTAATCACATGTAATGGGTCTGGTAGATACTTCTTCAACTGGAAAATATAAAATATATCATGAATCTGACTGAGATTTAGAGGAAGAGCTAGCTTATAAGCTACTATTCCAACTTTAGAGAAAACTTGAAATGGTCCAATATGCTTCGGGTTATGCTTCTTAACTTTAATAGATTATCCAACTCCTGTAGTTGGAGTAACTTTTGAGGAATACATGGTCACCTTCCTCAAATTCTAGTGGCTTTCTTCTAACCTCTGCATAACTTTTTTTTTCTATTTTATGCCGCTAACAACCTTTTCTTAATCAAATCAATATGTGCTAAAGTTTGATCTACTATATCTAGACCATACATTCTCCTTTTACTCAGCTCTATCTAATATAGCGGAGATCTATATTTCTGACCATATAGTGCTTCAAAAGGAGCCATCTGTAGACTAGAACGATAACTATTGTTATAAGCAAATTCTATTAAGGGTAGATGAATATCCCAGTCTCCTTTGAAATCCAAAACACAGGCTCTCAGCATATCTTCCAGTGTTTGAATCATCCTTCTAACTATCCATCTGTTTGCGGGTGATAGGTTGTGTTAAATCTGAGAGTAGTGTCCATCTCTTTATGTAGAGCCCTCCAGAAATTTGATGTAAATTAAGGATCTCTGTATGAATTAATATTGCACGGGATACCATGCAGCCTAACAATCTCCTTTATGTAGAGTTTGGCCAGCTTCTGGAGAGAACCCTTTACATTAATATTTAGGAAATGGGTTGACTTAGTTAATCGGTGAACTACTACCCACATAGCATCATGTTTTGTTAAGGTTAGTGCAAACCTACTACAAAATCCATCATGATGCTATCTTATTTCCACTCTAGAATATCAAGCGGTCGTAGTTTTCCTACTGGCTTCTGATGCTTAACTTTAACCTTTTGACAAGTAAGGCACTTTACCACGTATTTTACTACATTTTTCTTTATCCTAGGCACCAGAATAAATTCTTAAGATCATGATACATTTTAGTCATACGTGGATGTATTGTGTATTTGCTCTTGTGAGCCTCATCTAAAATCTTTTCTCTTAAGTCACCTGCTTTAGGAATATATGTTTTACCTCTAAACTACAACAATTCACTTGTAGAGGTTCCAAAGTTCTTTGTTTCTACCTTCAACATTATGTCTTTGAAGATCTCAACTAAATGATCATGTGTTTGTGCTTGATGATCTCTTCATCAAAAAGAGTAGTTAATTGAGTTTTTCCTCGTGTATCCATTACTTGCACTGGTACAGAGGATACCAATCTCTGAATTTCTCTAATAGTTACTGCTTTTTGATCATTAGTGAAGCTACTTGTACAACTTTTTGACTTAAAGCATCTGCCACCATATTAGCTTTGCCTGGATGGTATTTGATTTGTAGATCATAATCTTTCAGTAACTCCATCCATCTACGTTGTCTCATATTTAACTCCTTCTGATCATACAAATACTTGATACTTTTTTTATCACAATACAACTCTATGGTTATTCCATATAAATAATTCCTCCATATTTTGAAAGCATAAACTATTGCTACCAACTCTAGATCATGAGTAAGGTAACTTTCTTTATGAGGTTTAAGCTGCCATAAAGCATGCTACTTCTCGACTTTTCTGTATAAGAACACATCCTAATCCTTGCTTACTAGTATCAGTGTAAACTACATAAGTTTGAGTAGGATAAGGAATAATCAGCATAAGAGTAGACGTTAACTTCTGCTTTAGTTCTTAAAAGCTCGCCTTACATTTCTCATTCCATTAAAATGGTTGACCTTTTCTGGTAAGCTTGGTCAATAGAAGAGCAATATGAGAAAAGTCCTTAATAAATTGTTTGTAGTACCCAGCTAAGCCAAGGAAACTTCTAATTTCTGTTACTGACTTTGGTTGTTCACAGTTTAAGACTACTTCTACTTTGCTAGGATTAACAACCACTCCATCTTGTGAAATAATGTGGCCTCAGAATTTAACTTCTCTAAGCCAGAATTCACACTTGCTTAGCTTGGCATATAATTGCTTGCCTTTTAAAGTACCAAGGACCATCCTTATATGATATTTATGCTCTTTTGGAGTCTTTGAATAGACTAGAATATTGTCTATGAAATCTACCACAAACTGGTCTAGATACGGCCTAAAAATCCTATTCATATAATCCATGAATATGGTAGGTGCATTTGTCAATCCAAATGGCATTACCGATAATTCATAATGTTCGTATCATCTTCTAAAAGCCATCTTATCTCAGATTGATTTTGGAGAATACTTTAGCACCGGCTAGTTGATCGAGAAGATCATCAATTCTAGGAAGAGGATATTTATTCTTGATAGTAATCTTATTTAAGTCTCGATAGTCTATGCACAATATGAGACTACCATCTTTCTTCTTAATAAATAGTACTTTAACACCCCATGGTGAGACACTAGGTCTGATAAAACCCTTCTCAAGTAACTCTTCAATATGCTTCTTAAGCTCCGCCATCTCATTAGGAGCTATTCTATAAGGGGCCTTGGATATTAGTCTTCCTTCAAGTACGATATCAATTGCAAACTCCATTTTATATTTTGGTGGTAGTCCTTTAATATCTGTGGGAAATACTTCAGGAAATTCATTAACTATTAGAATATCATGAATCCCTTCTTCAACCTCAGCTTGCGATGAGAAGAATATTACATACCCTTGACACCCCTACGTAGGCATTTGTCTGCTTGGGCCTCAGTTATAATGTTTAACTTAATGTTGGTACTGGAACTTGTTTTTATTTGAGTAAGGATTAAGGTTTTGTTCTTGCAATCAAGGAGTACATTTGGGAAGATAACCAGTTTAGACCAATAATGACATCAATATCATGGAACGGCATGCATATAAGGTCTAATGTAGTGTAACAATGCTCATACCAGATAAAATAGTTCAAACATGAATGTTCAGTAATTACTTTAGAGCCAGTAGGAGTAGAAGCACATATATCATATGGTAGAGTACTGATAAGGAGACCTAATTACCTAGCACAGTTATATGATATGAATGAATGACTAGCACCTGAATCAAACATAGCATTTATAAGGCAATCATTAACTTTGATCGTACCTTGTATCACATCAGGTGACTACCGTGCCTCCTCTTGAGTAAGGGCAAATACTCTTCCCTATGTTTGTGGTCTCAACCCCTCAACATTCTACGGACACTCCTTGGCAAAATGTCCTGGTTTGCTGCAGTTATAACACACATTATGACCCGTTAAGCATGGCCTATTTTAATGATTCTTGCCACACTTATCACATTCTTGTGGTCGAGACTGGTAGCTTATGCCTCCTTGCCTTGCTCCTTTCTTAAACCCTTTACCAAACTTTGACCTTTACCACTTCCTGTTGGAATTATTCCCCTGACTTGTGGTCCCTATTGGACTAAATTTGACTACTGAGCCCTCATTCTTTGGGACTGTTTGGGTTGTCATTCTATGATTCAAACTATTCTCAATGATACGACAAGCCTCCATTACTTCATTAAACTTCTGTAAATATCGAGGAGCAATCATTTCTTTCAGGGTTAAGTTAAATCCCCTTATCAGCTTCTCTATTGTCCACCTCTGGTTGTTGACTTGTTTAAGGTAGGTAGAATAGTGGGAAAAGTGGACGAACTTTGCTAGATATTCATCAAATGGTTCCCTTTCACCCTGGTGAAGGGTTAAGAACTCGACATCCTTCTCATCTCGGATGGAAAGGGGAAAGTATTTCTCATAGAATTGTTCCAAAAATACTTCCCAAGTAATCGGAGTCTCACGGGCTTGCAGAATAATTTTGGTGTTCCTCCACCATCTATATGCATCTTTCTCTAACTTATAGATTGCAATCTGGGCTTTGTACTTTGATGGACAACTTAAAATCCTAAAGATCTGCTCCAATCTATTGACCCATACTTCTATAATTTGCACGTCAAAAGTTCTATCAAAATAAGGAGGACTGTGTTGGCAGAACCTTGTAATCCACTGCTGGATGTCCTCTGCGTCTATAGCAGGCCTACCAGCCTCATAGGTTGAGTCTGTTCAGGTACTGACTGTTGTCCTACGGCTGCATGTACCTTAGGTTGTTGTTGTAGATTTGCCATTACAGCTGCGACTACTACCGCAATAGCTACATCTCTTTCCTCAGCATGTCAAGCTTGCATCACTCTCATCTCATCTATAGTTCTCTATTGTTGATCTAATTGTTCTAATACAAGCTGAAAAGGAACTACCGTCATTCTACTCTCTTCTCTCTGGGGTACTTCTGGATTAGGTAAAACTGTTCTTCTAGTTCTAACCATATTGTTTATCGTCTAGATATGAGAAGGAATATAATAAATAACATAACTCATATTCATTATAAACATGATGTACAAGCAGTGTTCAAAACATCATATATATACATGCTATTATATCTTATTTCTCAAACATATACATATCTTTCACATATAGCTTTCATACTGTCATACATAAGTTTCATATCACATCATGCATTCTTAAAAGTTCTACTAATAAACTCTTCCACTAGAAAGATCCAGTCTGGTATAGAACCTGTAGGTTCTTCAGTAAAATATCAGTCTAATCCTGATCTCCAGATCTCTGTTGTAGGCAAAATATCATTCATGCTATTAACCAAATCTTCCAAAAGCAAGAGTGTCACATACTTTCCTAGCTTCATCTTCTCCAAACCAGTACCCTGTTATGTTTGGAAAAGATAGGGGTGAGATTTTGGGGGAAATCTCAGTAGCAAACGGTACCATTCAATGTATACAAGATGAATGCAAGTGCATGACATGTTTTCTTTATCTTTCTTTAGCTTCCATTTGCATACTATTATGCTCCATGCCTATCACTATTATGCATAACCATAAACTCATAAAGGGAAGAGCATATATCATTCATCATCATCACATATCATAATCATATTAACACACAAGCATATACATCAAGCATACAAGAATGGGTAAGTTCACTACCTGTCAAGCAGCTTTCCTTAACCCTTAACCTTTGCTCTGAGGTTCCACTTTTTCATAGGTCAGAGGCTATACATAGCATAATAATATTTCATTATTATTTTATCCAGTATAACTCTACTTAATTTAGGCTTATCCTGAGGTAATACCCCTATTCTGACAATCCCCTAACATTCTTTCTATCCACGGTTAACCTTATAGAGCAGAGACTAGAATAAATTACTTACCTTATTCTTAAGCTTGCAGAGTCCTTAAGCTCCTTGGATTGCTCCTAGCTTAGCCAAAACTCCTTCTTTCTCTTCCTGTCTTTCTCTTTCTCTCTCTCTCTCTCTTCCTTTCTCTTCTTGGCCGTGAATGGAATGGAGGGAGGGGTGGGGTATTTATAGGTAGAGGGAGGTGGAATGGATGGCTCAGATCAAATCACGATGAACGGCTCAGATTGCTTAGCTTCCTCAAGAAGCTTCGCCTGCGTCATCGTGTGACATCATCATCCTTAATGACTCATCAAAATGACATCATCAAGGGACACCTCACATGCTTAAGTGGCGCAATAGTGGGGCCCTCGGGATACCTAACCAGCTGACTCAGCACTTCTAGAGAATTCCTGTAACATCCTGATTTTTAGGTCTAGGAGAACTGGGAGGTAGTCTGATATGGACAGGCCGCTAAACTCGTAGTCCTAGGGTAGTAATCTGATATGGGCAGATCACTTACCTATATTTTATAGGAATCCAAGGAATGAGCTAAGTCCCTCAGGATTTAAAGATGAGTTAAGTCTTTGACCTACAAAATAGGGACAGTTTACCTAGGTTCAAAAAGAGGAATGTAAAGAATATCCTAAGTCTTAAGCCTAGGAATTCTGCAGGTAGCTAGATATAGGCTGGCTCCTGAGTAAGATAACCTGGGCGGGTTGTCGAGCCTTTCAATTAACTATGACTCCTGAAGAGTTCAGGGGATGAGTTGTTGAAAGAGAATTTCTAGAACTTAAGATGAAGGATAAGAAGATAAGTAAAGATGCCAGAAAGAGAATTTAGGGGCATAATCGTAATTATGGGAAAGATCGGGCTGGTAGCCGATGAGTACCATATTTTACTAGAAAATAGAGAAAATTATGCTGATCATTTCACTGAACTATGAAATATGCATATGAGGTCTCTATGAGTATGTAAGAATTATGGAAAGTTAAGGGACTTAAGTGAAAAGAAGAAAAGTTTCCATGGGCAAAATGATAATTTATGAAAAGTTGAGCCAAAAGTGGCTTAGAACTGCCCGGAAGCATTTTAGTCCTAATTTTCATCAGTAGATAGAGAAAATGATGCTGGATAATCCAGCTTAATACAGAAATTTTATCAGGACTCCAGATAGCCGAAATTTATCTGATAGTCTAAAAGTATAAAAAATTCTTACCGGATATCCTAGACCTCAGATATGAGTGAAAAACTGCAGGAAGATGCGTCCTGTAGAGACGGATGTTAGGGAATTGACATAATACCGAAAGGAGGTCTGTAGAAAAAGTTATTCACAAATTAGTGAATTGAGACAGGAGTTTGTGACCTCCGGGTATCCGATTGGAAGATTTATAGGTATTCAAACTGAGACTAAATGAACTCAGATGACATTAGTCAGAGGCCCGTAATGACACAAAGGGATGTCTAGAGTCAGTATGGCAGTCTATATGATAAAAGGGGTCGGTGTCCGAAAAAATGTATAAAAGGACGAAAATGCGCTTATGTTATAAAATAGTGAAAGAATGAGTAAAGGGTATTTTGGTCATTTGGCTAAGGTGAGATAGTCAAGAAAGGTTATCTGGATAGTTGACCAGGGTCAGAGAATACTCTGGTGAAATATGAAAAGATAATAATGCCCCTAGACTCATTAAAGTAAATAAAGAGGAACCAAGGGCATTTTGGTAATTTACCAAGGGATAGTTCTTGGGAATTGAGCCATCAGAGTACTTGGGCTGGATCAGAGACCCAAGATAGCATTCCCAAAGTCCAAAAACATAGCCCAATGGTTATGTGAGTTAAAGTGGCATTAAAATACTATTTTAGTGCTGTTTCAATAAAGTAAAGTTACTCGGTTAACGTGATAACCGGGGAATTGATCAAATAAGGCTCTGGACTTATCTGGAAGTCATGGGATGGCGTGAAAGGTGCCATCAAGACGCCACATGGCACTAATCTAGAGGGAGAAGAAAAAGTTAAAGACATGTGGCACGATCTCAGCCGTTTATTCCGGAATAAGACTCTGGAATTCTCTGGAAACACTGAGTCAGCAGGTAATTATGAAAGGCCATGAGTCATCATGATGAGTCATCAAGATGACATCACCATGATGATGCAATAAGTTGGATTAAAGAAAATAGAAAATTCCAAGAAAATCTGTGGCCACAAGATCAAAGTTCTTGAGAATTACAGAAATACTATCCATGAAAACTATAAATACCCCTCCCCCTTCCATTTTCATTCATCCCACGGCCAAGATCCAATTTAGAGAGAGAAGTGAGTTCTAGAGAGAGAAAGTGAGAGAAAGAAAGAAGGAAGAAAGTTCTGGCGGAGCCGAAAGCAGTATAGAGATAGTAGAGTTCTGCTAAGTTAGTAAGGTAGTAACTAATATTAGCTTTTATGTAATGGCTTTGTGATGTGATGTGCTATTGTTTGGTTGGATTGTTGTCTTATATGTTATGTCTGAAGCTCTACTACATAATGCTATGATCATATGTTATTATTGAGTATGGAAGCACGCGGCATACTTATCTGTACACAATCACAAGCAAGCACTATCACAATGTCATCCCCTATGTATAACCCATTACAGGGAAGTTATGTCAAAGTGAATTTTAAGAATGCTAAGAGACGCCGTTATGCTGCCAAAATTATGGCAAAATATCAGTAATGAAGGAAGGAGATGATATGTACTGTGTACGTAGGTACTGTCTAAGGAGTCTGGAAGTGAGTGGACCTAGTCGGTTCATCTAGTCTTTCCTGGGTACTTACGTAGAATGGTAGTTCTCACGGGAATTACCGAATCAGTCCAAGATCAGTTATTTGTAAAGATGAAGCCTAGTAGTTATATTGACGGATTTTAGGCAGGAAAAGATGTAATAGAGATATGAGGATTTTGTGCATGCCCTGTTGTATAACAATTTATTATTTAATAATAAATATTGTTTGGTATATTCAATTTGTGTATGAGAAATTATGAGAGAAATTCGTAGGTCTTGAAGTAACAGTGTTTTAACCTCAGTTTGACCTAGTAAATGAAGGAATTTGGCCACCAAATTTGGTTAGCCAATAGCACACATCTGGGGCATTACGTGGATAGGTAATAAGCCTCATTTGGATGTGTAGAATGAGATAAATCAGTTCTCAAAGTAGAGGTTCAGCATAAGGAACTTAAGAGTGAAGTTTTAATTTCTGGGCTTAAGTTAAGATATAATCGAGCTAATATCGCTTCCGCAAGTGTACTCTGAGGGGTCTAAGGAAGGATGTTTCAATTCCAGACTCTTATCCCGGAATAAACGGCTGAGATCGTGCCACGTGTTCACTTTTTTTTCTTTCCCTATGCTTATGCCATATGGTGCCTTATGGGTACCTTTATTGCCACCTCATGGCTTCCGGATAAGTCTCACGCTTTATCTGATCAATTTCCCAGTTATCACTTCAACCAAATAACTTTACTTTATTGAAAACTCACTAAAATATTACTTTAATGCCACTTTAACCCACATAATTCTTGGGCTACATTTTTGGACTCTTGGAATGTCATCTTGGGTCTCTGATCAAGCTCAAGTACTCTGATGGCTCAATTCACAAGAAACATCCATTGGCAAATTACCAAAATGCCCTTGGTTCCTCTTTATTTACTTTAATGGGTCTAGGGGCATTATCATCTTACCAGAGTATTCTCTGACCCTGGTCAACTATCCAGATAACCCTTCTTGACTGTCTAACCTTAGTCAAATGACCAAAATACCCTTCACTTATTCTTTAAATATTTTATAACATAGGGGTATTTTTATCATTTTGCACCTTTTTTTGGACACCGGCCCCTTTTACCGCAGAACTGATATCGTGGGCCTGGGCCTCCCTTGGTGTCATTATGGGCCTCTGAGTGACGCCATCTGGGCTTATTCAGTCCCAGTTTACTTACCGATTAATTTCTCAATCGGATACCGGGTGTTCACGAACTCCCGTCTAAATTCACTAAAAAGTGAATAACTTTTTCTACAGAACTCCTTTAGGGATTCTGTCAGTTCACTGACCTCCGGCTTTACAGGACGCACATTCTTGTAACTTTTCACTCATATATGAGACCCAGGAGATCTGATAAAAATTTCAGATAACTTTCTGACTATCAGATAAGTTTCAGCCATCTGGAGCTTTAATAAAATTTCTGTATTAAGCTAGATTTACCAGCATCATTTCCTCTATCTACTGGTGAAATTTGGGACTGAAATGCTTCCGGGCAGTTCTAAGCCACATCCGGCTCAACTTTCTATAATTACCATTTTGCCCCTGAAAACTTTTCCTCTTTTTGATTAAGTCCCTTAACTTTTCATAATTACACTTAATGGCCCACAACGTGTGTCTACTTTCATTTCATACCTTGGAACTTTTAGACTTTTCACTTTAGTCCCTTCCTTCTGTAAAATGACCATTATGCCTCTAGGGACTTTCACTATTTACATATAAGTCCCTGTACTTTCACTTATTTGCAGTTTAGTTCCTGAAAATCCTCTGTATGTTTCTGGGACTTTTGCTCAAAGGGGTCTGGTAGCCTATCTATTTCAGGCTACTTTCTGAATCTCTGGGCCTAAAAATTGGGATATTACAAAGAGTATCTCGATCAAAGGCTTGATAGGCTTCCCAAGCTCAAACTAAAAAATCTTGATAGATCTTGAATCCTGGTTCACCTCTCTAACTAAACATCGGCCTAAATCATACAGCTGCCCGGCTAGTTCCACGGCCTTCTTGAATTGTTCCTCATAGTTGCCTCTACAGGTTCTATTTCTATGTCTCTAGACTCCATATGTATCACTACTCTATGTTGACTTAGACCTGTTATATTTATCTGGTTAGGTAACTGACTAGGTCTAGGAATATCTAGACTAGCAGGCTGCCTAAGAATAGGGTCTACTGTACCCAAAACTTGGGAATGAGACTTATCTGGATAAACTGTATTAGGTACCTAGTTAGGGTTTGTGTAACATCCCAGTTTTTAGGCCTAGAGACACAGAGATAGCCTAAGATTAAGAGTCTACTAGACCCCTTTTTAGCAGAAGTCCCAGAGGAACGTGAAGAGTTTCAGGGACTGAGCTGCGAGTAAGTAAAGGTACGGGGACTTATGTGTAAACAGTAGAAGTCCCAAGGGGTAAATGGCCATTTGGGGATGATGTAAAGGTCAAAGATTCAAGAGTTGACTAGTTAGGTCGCGATGATAGAGACGTTGGTCGTGACGAGAGTGCATTATGGTCGCGACTAATATTGGCAAAGAGGCTTGGTCGTGTCGGATATGTATGTGGTGTCGCGACTAATGAGTAGAATGAGCTTGGTTGCGACTAAAAAGTTATGTGGTCGTGACGAAAGACTGTTATGGTCGCGACTAAAGGATGTTGTGGTCGCGACTAGAGAGTACTGTGGTCGCGACTAATGAACACAGAAGGTGTTAAGTCGCGATGAGATGATGGCTAGGTCGCAACTAGTGACTAAAGTAGTGCCAAGCGTATGGGCCAAGAGTGGTGAAGGTCCAAAAGAGATAGTTACCCGGTTAGAGATAGACCAGAGGCAGGAGGTCAGATACAGGAAAGGTTATCTGGAAACCATGAGATAGACTGATAAGGTATCCTCATGGGACCCACAAGATGCCACATGGCATTAGAGTAGTGATTCAGTAACCTTTCAGTAGAGTAAAGTTACTCGGTTGGCACGAGAATCGAGAAAGTGATCAGATAAGTCTGGGACTTATCTGGATAGCATTGGGAAGCATGCAAGGTCTCTTCCAGATGCCACATGGCATTAGTCTAGAGAAAGCAGATAAAGCTGAGGGCACGCATTACAAGGCAGGAG
The DNA here is from genome assembly GCA_037074615.1 of Leucaena leucocephala. NCBI lineage: Eukaryota > Viridiplantae > Streptophyta > Magnoliopsida > Fabales > Fabaceae > Leucaena > Leucaena leucocephala. Next base: position 16,736,755 of record CM073522.1, read on the forward strand.
ACTGGACCGGTGAGTCAGCATGCTGAGGTGTCCAGGAATTGAGACATGTGATAAATGTGGCACTGAGGTGGCATGCTGAGGTGTCCCGATGATGTCATGCATGATGCAGTAAAGGAGGAATTAAGAAAAATAGGAAAATCCAGGAAAAACCAGGACCGCAGGATCAAAGTTCATGGTAATTACAGAAATGCCATTGGAGGAGGTTATAAATACCCCCCCTCATTTGCATTCACGCATGGCTAGAGTAAGGGAGAGGAAGAAGAGAGAGAAGGAGAAGGAAGGGAAGAGAGAAAGGAGAGAAAGGAAGTAAGGAAGTTCTGGCGGAGCTGGAAGCAGAATAAGGATAGTAAGGTTCTGCTGAGCTAGCCAGGTAGTAACTAATCCTAGCTTTTATGTAATGGCTTTATGATTTGATGTGCTATTGTTTGGTTGGATTGTTGTCTTATATGTTATGACTGAAGCTCTGCTGTAATGCTATGATCATATGTTATTAAGCATGGAAGCACGCAGCATACTTATCTGTACACAATCACAAGCAAGCACTGTCACTCTGCATTACATATATTGTTATGATTATTGCTACTGAGATTCCCCCGAATCTCATCCCCATACATAACCCATTACAGGGAGGTTATGCTGAATTGGATTTTGAGAAAGCCAGGAGACGCCGTTATGCTGCCGAAGTAAAGACTGAACATCAGTATATGATAAGTACTGTGTACGTAGTGCTGTTTAAGGAGGCTAGAAGTGAGTGGACCTAGCCGGTTCATCTAGTCTTTCCTGGGTACTACGTAGAATGGTAGTTCTCATGAGGGGATTACCGAATCAGTACAGTTCAGTTCTTTGTACAGATGAAGCGTAGCGGTTATGCTGCCGGAGTTTAGGCAGAAAGAGATGTAATAGAGATAGAAAGATTATGTATATGTCTTGTTGCTAATGCCATGCTGTATGACATTATGTTATTCAATGATAAATATTGTTTGGCATATTCAATTTATGTATGTTAAGTTAAGGGGGAATTCGCAGGTCCTGAGGCAGCAGTGTTCTGACCTTAGTTTGACCTAGTAAACGGAGGAGTTTGGCCATGAGATTTGGTGAGCCGGTAGTACACATCTGGGGCATTCCGTGGATAGGTATTAAGCCTCATTTGGATGTGTAGAAGGTGAGAAATCAGTTCTCAAAGTAAAGGTTCAGAATAAGGAACTTAGGAGTAAAAGTTCAATCTCTGGACTTAAGTTAAGCTAATATTGCTTCCGCAAGTGTACTCTGAGGAGTATAAAGGAGGATGTTTCAGTTTGGTTCTGGCATATCTAGGTATACAGCCTGTAAAAGAGAGGTTGGAATAGGTTCCTCCAATATCCTATCTATATCATTAGACCTTACTGATGAACTATAAGATCTATCTAAACCAAAGACCGCGAAATCTGAAATATCAATTATTGGAAGCCCAAATTCCTCTGGATCCAACAAAAGTATGACCTCAGGTATAGGATCACCTTGATTAACTGTTATCTCTAATCCTGATCTATGTATCTCCATCTTTATCCTGCACCAACTATCTTAATGTTAATTATGACAGTTTATGATATTTTATCTATCTATAAATAATTTATTTATTCAGAGCATTTCCTAGGCCAGAATCCTTTTCTCTAATACCAAAATGTTGTGTCCTTATTTTTACCCTCAGTTATGCTCAATTGGAAGTATTTTGAACAATTTAAAACCTCTTTAAATTGAAAAAGTGAAATTTCAAAAATTAAATATTTGAGTACTGTTTATTTGGTAATTCTAGATTAAAGACCCAAATTTAAAAATTCATAATTAAATCTAGAAAAATTGAAATAAAGTGATTCAAATTTCTATTGAAATATAGGTTTTGGTATAGGTATAGAATAAAGTTTTGATATATGATAAAGGTTTTAGTGCAAGATAATATTGCTCTGATTAGGAAACAGAGTACACAACGGATTAGCTAAGGCCCATTTAATATTGAGGTTACTCATAGGTTATCTGTTCATAGTCTAACTAAGATTATGGATTTGAGATTAAGGCTCAAGGAAAATTGAATACTGAGATTTAATAAGAGATAAAAGTGATTTCTCAGTTATTTGAGATAAAGTTTAAACCTAAGTTAGTTAAGTTTAAAGAAGAGTTGAGATTAATAGATAACTTCTCGCCTGATAGTGATCCTTGAGGATAGGGGAACTTAAAAGTATGAATGACACAAAGATGTGAGCCAGACCCTTCTTCAATTAGCTGAAAGGAAGCAGCAAACTTAGTTATGGATTACAGTGAGGCCAAGGACATAGAAGTTATTCAAGCTAAGGGCATAGAAGTCTTGCAGGCGACCAAAAATAAAACTAAATATGTTCAGTAAAAGTTAAGGGAAATGAAGCCATAGATTATGAGACTCCCTTATCTAAGAAAGCATAATGCCTGAGAGTTAGATAGGGTAGCTAAGGGTTAAGTCTGTACCATGAACCTAATAGGAGAGTAAAGTGGCAAACTAAGCTAAATGAATGAATATAGTTCAGTTAAGGTAAGATGACTTGACATAATAGCTATCTCAGACTCCTGAATTAATGAACAGGATCTTGGAGATAGTAAGCTAAAAATAAATAGCCTTAGTAATTTCTTGGAATTAGTACAAAGAGATGATACGAGATAGAGAATGAGACATATAGTTTTGGGGAATTAGTATGACGAGAGGCAAGTATATTCCTGATAATGTTAATAGCTATTCAGTTTTGGGGTTAGGTTAAGAGGCTCATGAGTAAGAGATATGATGTATGAAAGTTCTTGCCACCTAGTTTTTCTTAAAAATTAGGGACTAGCCCTCTGAATCAGAGTTTATATTGCTGTAAATAGAGCAAGATACCCTATTCGTGTAGAAAGGGGATATAGTTAAGATGGAGTTGACGTTGCTTTGACACAAGAATATATCCTCCATTAAGAGCAAAGTTTAGGGACAGAGCTTAATAAGGTACTAAGCATGAAAGAAAGAATATACTGGTATAAGTCTTCTCCCTATAATTTTGTGAACAAGAACATGATTTTATAGCTGACTTTGCAGATAGATAGAGAGGCTCCCTTTTATAGGGATAAGATGTTTGAATATTATGCTACAAATGAAGTAATAAGTAAGAGCTTTTACTCCTTGCATTAAATGCCAGGTACTATGTTATGTTTATAAAAATATGCTAAAGCTTCGAATGAGAGCAGTGCAAGCTCTGAGTGATAGAGCTGTGCAAGCTCTAGTGTTAAAGTTGTACATATTAAGGGAATGAATGCTAGAGCTCCGATGTTAGAGCTATGCATTCATGAGCAGGTATGCAATCCTACAACACGTTAGCCATCCATTATGCATGTTAGAGTATGTTCTCCTACTTAGCAGTAAAATAAAGAAAAGAACAGTTGCATAAGTCCTCTATCTGTATCATTTATAATTGTTAAAGATAGTAAGAGCATCTAAAGGAGCGAGAAAACTCCTAAGACTCCTAATATAAATTGATTAAGGTATAATATGAGGCCTAAGCCAAACCTAAAGAGATAGATAGGCAGATGGCTTAAATAAAATCTTGATGAGGCCTAAACTAAACTTAAAGGGATAGTTGATTGACTAGAAAATTGATTGGCTAGAGGATTGGCACAAGGTGTGGCCTAGCCAGTTAGTGTGATGCACTAATACGCGAATGATCAGTTTAAGGAATACTTAGAAGTAGATCCTTTGTGTAATAATCCAGAGTGGTTCTATATTATAAAAGACTTAATCAGGATAGTCTTTTCCAAATGAAAGTAATAGAGGCTAGACTGAGGCTTGTCTAGAGACCTACCTAGCATACGGTCTAAGGTAAAAGACACAATGATGAATAGATTGAGAGTTGATGTTTCTGAAATAGAGGAATTCCATCACAGAGGAACTAATGATTCAGTGGGCCTAGTATAAAATATTTCAAAGCAGCAATAGATGGAAGATGAAATGCAAGCAATTCAAGCTCGCTAGGAATAAGAGAGATATTGTTACTATAGTGACAGAAGTAGTAATTGTTACTAGCTTGTGATGTTCTAAGAAAAGAACCAGCAAGGAACCATAGTCCGATCAAAAGCAGATGGAGATTGACTAATAATCAGGGTCTACAAAGGAATAGGATAAAAGTAACCTAAAAGATGAATCCCTTTTGATGATTCCAATAAGGATGGTTCCAGTAAGGCCTTCAGCTTCCAGAAGAAATAATAAGAAGCAACAGAGTCCAAAAATTGAGCAAAGGATTAGAAATAAAAGAAGTAGAAGATTAGAAGATGCAAATATGCAATCAAAGCCTAATAGGTACGAAATATGTGGTAGAGACTACGGAGATAGGTTTTGTTTAATAGGTCAAGGAAGTTGTTACAGATGTGGCAAGCTAGGATATTTTGCCAGGGAATGTTTGTAGAATATGATTGGTAAGAGATTTCAAATGTAGAAGAAAGTTTGCCCTGATCAGAGAAGAGGCAAGAAGTCGCCTGGGATGATCCAAGATACAATATGGATAAATAATCGTTAAGTAGATGCAATATGTGATCTAGGTGCCAGTCATCCGTTTATAGCAATGACTATATAGGGTAATTGAATCTTCCTGTTAGTTCTCTGCCATCATTCCCATTGGCTTAAGGGTGATAGCACCTTATGCATATTTGAATGGTAATGCCCGGCATACACACAGTAGAGCTACACCAGGCCTAGTATGTTTGCTCCACATGATTAGAGAAATAGATAAGGTATTTAGGACTAGGATTAGAGTTAGATTAAAGTTAGGAATAGGGATAAGAGTTTGAGATCAGATGATGAGAGTCATTTAAATGAGAAACCTAAGAGCAGGATAGTAATAGAAGGTATCCAGAATAACATATGGTCTCAGCAAGTGGGACAGTCGTTTACCGTATTATTGGGGTTACTTAGGTATTTCTACAAGCTTATGAATACAGTACTTAGGACCATTTCTTATGGTAGGGTTATAATAAGTACCAAGAGAGTAGTAGTGTTATAACTCTATCAAAAGATAATGTATACAATAAGAATAACAGACAATAGTAAAGAGATGGCTTTTAGATCACTTTTCATAGAAGAGTTGGATCCGAAACAAATGGCTCTTAGATAGAACTAGACTCAGATGAGTTTAGATCACTCTTTAGATAAGAGTTAGATATGATACAGATTGCTCACAAATAGAGCATAGATTCAGATGATATGAAATGAGAAGTTATGATACGGTTGTAATAAGAGAAGGAAATTGCCTATGACACTTGTAGATGGCTAGGCCATGATTGCACACGGTAACAACCTATGGCAAGCCACAAGAATGAAAGAAAGTTGAGAAGCACTCCTGAATAAGAGAGAGGTTAAGTGAAGTATTGATATGTAAGATGGGTTATGGAACATAGTGCTAGAGAATTATTTGATGAGTTATCAACAAAAGTGAGTAATTAACCCTATAATCTAGTTTATTGGTTGACGTCTTTTAAAAGAATCATGGTTTATCCTAACATGATTCATAAGGGAGTGATATCCCAGAATCTGATAGTTCTTGAAAAGGCTTAGGACGATAGCGAGTGATTCCGAGTCGTGAAATAACCTACCCTAAGGACAGGATAATATGAGTTATAAAGTAGAGGAATAGGACAACTTGATATCTTTCTGTTAAGATAATCACCAAGGACAAGGTTTTGACTAACTCATACAGAGAGAGTATCCATACTATTTCTAGGTAGCCACTAGACTAAACTTAATTTCTCTTAAATGACGACGGAGTCCAAGTGTAAATCTGAGTATTGGCATTCAAAAGATTGTAGGAGTATGCCTAAGGAACAGAAGAGAGAACCCTATATGTCATAAGAATAGATAATTATGAGCAAATAGATCCTCTAAATGGGAATGAAGACATTAAAAGGCCAATGAGACCCTGAGAAGAGAATCTAAGGCAGAGTAAAGTCTTAATAGATAATATTGGCTTATATGATCAGTCTTGGGGAATTATCGGTTGAGTTACCAATTAAGTAGAAGTAGCTAACATTGTAACTTAGTCCATTGGTTTTAGGTCTTTCAAAGATAAGGATACAGTACAACATAATTGCAGTAAATTTTGGAGGATCACAGTTAGATCTTAGTAGGGCTCATAGAGAATATAATTACAGGGTTGTAGTTAGATCCTAAAGAGGCTTTTGGTTGATTGCAGTAGATCCTGAGGGTCATAATGTAGGGAATTGGAAGACACGCAGCGGAAGTTAACTTTAAAAATTTTTCCATTCCCAGCCAGGATCTACCGAATGTGTTTAAGTCAAGGAGAAAGAAGTGTTACCTTCGGTTTCGAGCTTTGGTCGCGACCTCAGTGTCCACTAGTCGCGACTCCTCGCCTCTGGAACTTTCAGTCGTGACCTCCTCAGCTTCTAGTCGCGACCTGTCGCCTCTGGAGTTTGTAGTCGCGACCTACTCTGCTTCTAGTCGCGACCTGTCGCCTCTGGAGCTTTTAGTCGCGACCTCTTCAACTTCACGTCGCGACCTGTCTCCTCTTTTAGGATTTCTGACGTTCAGATGCCCGTTTGGTCGCGACCTAAGTGTTTTCTGGTCGCGACCTTTCTTCGTGTCTGGCCGTATCGTAGAAGTCGACAGCTCAGATCAGCTTCCTCTACCGGTATCCACACGAACAGCGTTCCAATCGCGAACGACGTGCTAGCGCCTCTTGTCCCTCTAGGGCTTTCTAGAGATTCCGTCCTCACCGTCTCTATCTCGACAGTTTCTTATGTGCAAACCTTTTGCACTCTCCCTGCCCCCTCTTCTCACGTCTGAATGTGTGTGAAGAGATCTATTGTGTGTAGAACCCTAGCTCCTAATGTCAAATATATAGGAAGCTATCGGGCTTCTAATAGGGCCAGGCTTCAGAATTAATCTTATATTAATTCTAAAATTAATACAATATCATATATTGCATAATTTAATAAGAAACTAATTAAATAAATATGGTTTATATTAAATCCGTCTCACAGATTTAATTCACCTATTTATTTAATTTAAAATAAAGATAAGACGGAACTATATTTGATTTATTCTTATAAATCAAATTTGAGATATCTTATCAATTTGAATTTCAAATTTAAATAGATCATATCCATTTAAATTCAAATTCAAAAATGATAGAGATTTAATTTATCCTTATAAATTAAATCTTACAAATATCTCTTATATTATATATATAATATATATATAAACTAATTTATATATATATATAAAATATATATCCACCCTAGATTATTCATTGAATCTAGACATCTCTTAGATTCAATGAATCTGGACATCATAGCTCGCATTGGGCTGTTTTGTGTGCGACCCTGTAGGCCCATATGAAGTTGGCAGTGGCCCAGTTACTATACTGACCCACAAGTCGTAAGCGGTCTCTAGCAAGGCATTATGACTACCCAAAACATATGAGGATCGATAAACGATGTAACCTTTCATACAACCATATCACGTCCCTTTTGTCACACGATATTTCGGTCAAGGATGAGGCATGGTGAACGTCATCCTCCTGTTCCTGACCGTTACTTTCTCGATCCCTGAGTAGTCTGAATATAGAAATGGAACTACCCTTCCATTCCAGTATGGCCATACATTTCTCAGACTCACTCATCGAGGGGCCCAGTAATATCTCTCTACGAATGTGAGGGACAAATTCCATCTTGACCATTCACATTCCTCCGCATGAAAAACCACTAAGCCCGAGCATAGCCTTTATGATCACTCGGTCAAAAGTGACTTTTGACTAGGTCAAAGCTGAGCGTTTGTCATGTAGGAATCCATGATGATCTCAGGTCAAAGGGCATAGTGACATGGCTTGTATATGAGAGAAGCTTATGACTTGACCCATGCAGCTCTCTCATTGCGGGTCGGTCCAACACCCTGTACTCTTACATGTGCTTATGACTTTGATTTATATCTCTATATATCTTCAAAGTCATACTGGTCTTATTTCATCTCTGCTCCCACATAGATGACCGACCAGGGACATTTAGGATAAGATCATGAGTAATCCAAGGATGGTCATCACAGTAAACATGCAAATAATGTGATAACCTGATACAATGATTGGCCCCTAGGGCACAATTTCCAACATCCTCCCACTTGCACTAGGAACAATCATTAATTTGTCTCAATCCTATTGACCTAACATGACGCTCATGTTTTGCCTGGACAAGCGGTTTAGAGGATCAGCATCATTGTCTTCTCCTGTTACCTTGCATATTTTTATATCACCTCTATCATTGATTTCTCTGATGAGATGAAATCGCCTGAGTATATGCTTGGTCCTTTGATGTGACCTAGGCTCTTTGGCCTGTGCAATGGCACCACTATTGTCACAGAACAAAGTTATTGGATCTGAGATGGTAGGTACCACCCGTAGTTCTGTAATGAACTTCCTGATCCAAACGGCCTCCTTAGCTGCATCAGATGCTGCTATGTACTCAGCTTCCGTTGCAGAATCTGCTACAGTGCTCTGCTTAGAGCTCTTCCAGCTTACTGCTCCATTATTCAGGAGGAATATGTATCCAGATTGCGATTTCTGGTCATCCTGGTCAGTTTGGAAACTTGCATCTGTGTAACCAGTTACAGAGAGCTCGTCATCCAATCCACCATAGACCAAGAATAAGTCCTTAGTCCTTCTTAAGTACTTAAGGATATTCTTGACAGCAGTCCAATGGCCCTCACCGGGGTCCTGTTGATATCTGCTAGTCATACTTAAGGCAAACGAGACATTCGGTCGAGTACATAACATGGCGTACATGATAGATCCTATGGCCGAGGCATATGGAATCTTACTCATGCGACCTCGCTGATCTGGTGTACTAGGACACAAATCCTTGCTGAGGTGAATACCATGAGACATGGGTATGAAACCCCTTTTTGATTCCTGCATACTGAACCTATGCAGTATCTTGTCTATATATGTGCTCTGACTCAGTCCTAGAAGCCTTTTAGATCTATCTCTATAGATCCTAATTCCTAGGATGTAGGTGGCTTCACCCAAGTCTTTCATCGAGAAAGATTTTCCTAACCAAGACTTGACAATCTGCAAGGTAGGAATGTCATTCCCAATGAGTAGGATGTCATCGACATAGAGTACCAAAAACACAACTGTGCTCCCACTAACCTTTTTGTACACACAAGGTTCATCAATGTTTTGAAGAAATCCAAACTCTTTGACTACTTCATCAAAACGATGATTCCAACTCCGAGATGCTTGCTTCAGTTCATAAATGGACCTTTGAAGCTTGCACACCTTACCAGAGTCCTCAGAACGCACAAAACCTTCAGGTTGTGTCATGTACACATCCTCAAGGAGCTTTCCATTAAGGAAGGCTGTCTTGACGTCCATCTGCCATATTTCATAGTCATAATATGCTGCAATGGCAAGGAGGATTCTGATTGATTTAGCCATTACGACTGGGGAAAAGGTCTCGTCATAGTCCACACCATGAGTTTGAGTAAATCCTTTTGCAACCAGTCGTGCCTTGAAGACATTTACATTGCCATCCATGTCGGTTTTCTCTTTAAAAACCCACTTGCACCCGACAGTTTTTACACCTTCAGGCGGGTCGACTAAGGTCCATACCTTATTGTCGTACATGGATTGCATCTCAGACTTCATGGCATTAAGCCATTTTTCAGAGTTTGGTCCCACTATAGCTTCTTGATAGGTAGTGGGCTCATTATGCTCAATGAGCAACACATCACGACTATCAGAAATCAGAAATCCATATCTCTGAGGCTGAAGTCGTGCCCTATTAGATCGCCTTGGGCCTTGCGTGACTTGAGGAGTCTCAACAACTTCTTGTGAGTCTTCTCTACTTTCCATCTCTAGTTCTGTGGCGTCTTGTGGCTCTCAAACTTCTTCGAGGTGTACCTTGCTCCCAGTGGTTCTTTTAGAAATAAATTCTCGTTCTAGAAAGATACCATTTCTGACAACAAACACTTTGTTATCAGTGGGGTTGTAGACATAATATCCCTTGGTTTCCTTAGGATATCCCACAAAAAGGCACTTTGAAGATTTGGGCGCTAACTTATCTGAGGCTTGTTGCTTAACATAGACCTCACATCCCCAAATCTTGAGAAAAGACAAACTAGGTTTCCTCCCAGTCCATATCTCATAAGGAGTCTTTTCAACTGCCTTAGATGAAACACGATTCAGTGTGAACGCAGCTGTCTCTAGGGCGTGGCCCCAAAAGGATGGTGGAAGATCTGTTCGACTCATCATGGATCGAACCATATCCAATAGTATTCGATTCCTCCGTTCAGAAACCCATTCCATTGTGGTGTTCCTGGAGGAGTCAATTGTGAGACTATTCCACAATTCCTAAGATGATCGATAAACTCTTGGCTCAAATATTCACCACCTCGATCAGATCGAAGGGCTTTAATTATTTTACCAAGCTGGTTTTGTACTTCATTTTGAAATATCTTGAACATTTCAAAAGATTCGGATTTATGTTTCATTAGATAGACGTAGCCATATCTACTGAAATCATCTATGAATGTAATGAAGTACGAATAACCTCTTCTGGCATTTGTATTCATCGGTCCACACACATCTGTATGTATGAGGCCCAACAAATCAGTGGCCCTCTCACTGTGCCCAGTGAAAGGCGACTTTGTCATCTTTCCTAACAAACAAGATTCGCAAGTATCATATGATTCAAAATCAAATGAGTTGAGAAATCCATCTTGATGGAGTTTAGAAATGCGTTTCTCATTTATATGGCCTAGACGACAGTGCCAGAGGTACGTCGGATTCAAATCATTTGGTTTGATCCTTTTGGCGGTTATGTTATAGATATTTCCATGATTGGGTTGTTCCAAGTTTAATATGTAATGATCAACATGCAAATCACCATGAGCATAGAAAATATCATTACGATAAATAGAACATTTACCATTCCCAGAAATGGAAGTGTAACCTTCCTTATCCAAATAAGAAAGAGAAACAATGTTACTACTCAAAGCAGGAACATAATAGCAATTGTTCAAAACTAACAAAAGCCCAGTGGGCAGAACTAATTCATAAGTGCCTACAGCTAGAGCAGCAACCTTTGCTCTATTTCCAACTCGTAGGTCAACTTCGCCCTTCTTCAGCTTTCTACTGTCCTTTAGGCCCTGCACATTTGTACAAATGTGAGAACCATATGCAGTATCTAATACCCATGTAGTGGAAGTAGAGAGATGAATGTCTATAACATAAATACCTGAAGCGATAGCCCCGCTATCCTTCTTATTCTTTTTCAGATCTTCAAGGTAGAGTTTGCAATTCCTCTTCCAATGACCCGGTTCATTGCAGAAGAAGCAAACTCCTTCCTTTGGAGGCTTTGCCTTCTTTGGTGCAGGCTTGGTTTCGGGCTTGCCTGACTCTTTGGTCTTACCAGATGAGCCATGACCCTTCCCCTTGCCCTTGCCTTTCTTTTTCATACCCTTTCCTTTGTGAACCATCAAAACCGTACTGGGCTTCTTCTTAACAGTCGGCTCAGCAGTTTTAAGCATCCCATGCAGTTCAGAAATAGATTTCTCCATGTTGTTCATGTTGTAGTTCATGACAAACTGGTCATAACTTTCTGGGAGTGAGTTCAAGATCAAATCTGTAGCTAACTCCTGACTCATGGGAAATCCAAGCCTCTCAAGGTGATCAATGTACCCTTTCATCTTTAAGACATGAGTACTCACTGATGCACCTTCAGCCATCTTGCAGGAATGTAAGGCCTTAGTGGTCTCATACCTCTCTTGCCTTGCTTGTTGCTGGAACATTTCCTTAAGATGCACAATCATCTCATAAGCCTCCATGTGTTCCAGATCTCTTTGAAGCTCCGGAACCATAGTGGCAAGCATCAAGCATCCCACATCAACAGAGTCTTCCTTATGCTTCGCATAAGAATCTCTCTGAGCTCTAGGAGCATTGGCTGCTGGCTCCTCAGGAATAGGTTGATCTAGGACATATACCTTTCTTTCCTGCTTGAGAACAATTCTCAAGTTCCTGAACCAGTCAAGAAAGTTTATCCCATTGAGTTTGTCCTTCTCAAGGACAGATCGCAACGATAATGTAGCAGTATTACTAGTCGTCATGATTCTACAATTAAAATATGCAATCGAATTAGCAATCTCCCACTGAATAAAACAACCCTCAATGTAATAATTAGTGGGCTAAGATCCATATTTGGCTTAAACTTGAGTCCGCTTTGGCAGGACGCTCAACTTTAAGTTATTTAGGTAGGTAACAACTTTACCAATTACATCACATGTAACTCTTAGATGTTTATGGGATTCCATCATCATATGATCCGGCATGTTTTAATCCCATCTAATGCCTTGAGACCCAAAACCGTTTTGATAATCTCAATTAAGTCAAACAATAACAAACATAAGAGTAGCACCATTACTCTTGCTTATCTCCCCAAGATAACTCAAATGCACCCACTTTGGTGGACCTACAAATGAGCGATCGAGGTTTTGACAAGTGTTCATTAATTGACGGCATATGACTTAAGATTTCTTTTAGAGGGTTTAATTAATTATCTGGTTTATAAGATGCATGTATCGCGGTTGTATCTCATACAAGTATTATGCATATAAAACATACATGCAGTGATCTAATCAAAAGATGCATAATCTTAAACGTGATACAATATGGCTCACCTATCCTAAGTCCCCTCAAGCCAATGAGAGGAGCTCTCTAATTAGAATAGGAAAAGTACATAAGGAAACCTCGTTTTAACATTCGAGGGGAGTGAGATGAGAAGAGAATGTACAACGAGAGTCATTAGAGGAAGGCACGACACGCAGGCCGTATTTAGAAAAATTACAACACTTGTAATCTAGAGCCATATTGTTCACCATACCCAAACATTCAAGAATCAAAATTCATGCTATTTGAAGGGCAATAAATGTTTCAAAACATTCATATATCAGGAAAGTCAATACATATTACGATTATGTTGCGCTACGATTAAATAGCCACGGCGGTCCCGCTAGCCGGTTAGCGGGCGGGGTGTGGGGCAGCGCCCCAATAGAAATTTTTTTTGATAAATAATCAAGAATCTTAATTCTTTTTCCTTATACCCCATCAATATTAATTGATCAAATCAATTGATATACACCACCGATTTCAGTTTCCTTTTAGATTCCGTATATGTCATACATAAACAGATTCCATATATGTCATACATATCTCGCATGTTATCATATAATCAGCTAAGAAGTCTAACATACATCACATGTATCAACAATCAAACCTAACTTAAACACAAAACGGCATGGCTCTGATACCACTGAAGGGAATTGGAAGACACGCAGCGGAAGTTAACTTTAAAAATTTTTCCATTCCCAGCCAGGATCTACCGAATGTGTTTAAGTCAAGGAGAAAGAAGTGTTACCTTCGGTTTCGAGCTTTGGTCGCGACCTCAGTGTCCACTAGTCGCGACTCCTCGCCTCTGGAACTTTCAGTCGTGACCTCCTCAGCTTCTAGTCGCGACCTGTCGCCTCTGGAGTTTGTAGTCGCGACCTACTCTGCTTCTAGTCGCGACCTGTCGCCTCTGGAGCTTTTAGTCGCGACCTCTTCAACTTCACGTCGCGACCTGTCTCCTCTTTTCGGATTTCTGACGTTCAGATGCCCGTTTGGTCGCGACCTAAGTGTTTTCTGGTCGCGACCTTTCTTCGTGTCTGGCCGTATCGTAGAAGTCGACAGCTCAGATCGGCTTCCTCTACCGGTATCCACACGAACAGCGTTCCAATCGCGAACGACGTGCTAGCGCCTCTTGTCCCTCTAGGGCTTTCTAGAGATTCCGTCCTCACCGTCTCTATCTCGGCAGTTTCTTATGTGCAAACCTTTTGCACTCTCCCTGCCCCCTCTTCTCACGTCTGAATGTGTGTGAAGAGATCTATTGTGTGTAGAACCCTAGCTCCTAATGTCAAATATATAGGAAGCTATCGGGCTTCTAATAGGGCCAGGCTTCAGAATTAATCTTATATTAATTCTAAAATTAATACAATATCATATATTGCATAATTTAATAAGAAACTAATTAAATAAATATGGTTTATATTAAATCCGTCTCACAGATTTAATTCACCTATTTATTTAATTTAAAATAAAGATAAGACGGAACTATATTTGATTTATTCTTATAAATCAAATTTGAGATATCTTATCAATTTGAATTTCAAATTTAAATAGATCATATCCATTTAAATTCAAATTCAAAAATGATAGAGATTTAATTTATCCTTATAAATTAAATCTTACAAATATCTCTTATATTATATATATAATATATATATAAACTAATTTATATATATATATAAAATATATATCCACCCTAGATTATTCATTGAATCTAGACATCTCTTAGATTCAATGAATCTGGACATCATAGCTCGCATTGGGCTGTTTTGTGTGCGACCCTGTAGGCCCATATGAAGTTGGCAGTGGCCCAGTTACTATACTGACCCACAAGTCGTAAGCGGTCTCTAGCAAGGCATTATGACTACCCAAAACATATGAGGATCGATAAACGATGTAACCTTTCATACAACCATATCACGTCCCTTTTGTCACACGATATTTCGGTCAAGGATGAGGCATGGTGAACGTCATCCTCCTGTTCCTGACCGTTACTTTCTCGATCCCTGAGTAGTCTGAATATAGAAATGGAACTACCCTTCCATTCCAGTATGGCCATACATTTCTCAGACTCACTCATCGAGGGGCCCAGTAATATCTCTCTACGAATGTGAGGGACAAATTCCATCTTGACCATTCACATTCCTCCGCATGAAAAACCACTAAGCCCGAGCATAGCCTTTATGATCACTCGGTCAAAAGTGACTTTTGACTAGGTCAAAGCTGAGCGTTTGTCATGTAGGAATCCATGATGATCTCAGGTCAAAGGGCATAGTGACATGGCTTGTATATGAGAGAAGCTTATGACTTGACCCATGCAGCTCTCTCATTGCGGGTCGGTCCAACACCCTGTACTCTTACATGTGCTTATGACTTTGATTTATATCTCTATATATCTTCAAAGTCATACTGGTCTTATTTCATCTCTGCTCCCACATAGATGACCGACCAGGGACATTTAGGATAAGATCATGAGTAATCCAAGGATGGTCATCACAGTAAACATGCAAATAATGTGATAACCTGATACAATGATTGGCCCCTAGGGCACAATTTCCAACACATAATAAACCTACTGATGAGGTCAATTTGTCGTTGTTCGATCCATCAAAATAATAACAATTGCATCCGATAATATAGTATAAGGCACAACCCTATCGTTCTTCTCAAGGAGCCCTTTTTATTGGAATCCTAGCAAATTGGGTGACAAAACCATTGAAAACCTGAGTGAAAGTAAAATGGATTTTGGGTTTGATTATTTTTGATGCAATAAAATAAGGGTGCAGTAAAGTAAATGTTTTTGTGTTTTTGATTAAGGTGAAATTGAGTTGGATTGTGAAAGAAATATGTTTAGAAAGACTCTTAATGATGAAAACATATCTATCCTTGCTCTTAATTTGATATTAGAGCTCTGAAATCGCTAAGTCTTAAATAAAATCTCAATCGATCGATTGAGTCTAGGGCCTTAATAGTTCTTGAACTCCTTTGATTAAAGTTAGTTTAAAAACTTTTAATGCACTGTCAAAAACCACTTAGTGTGTAATTAAATCAGATGATGAAAATGCCCCCAAATGATCGTCGATCGACAACCATATATTTCAAGCAATTGAATTAGATATCAACAATCGTTGATAATAGTCTAATTATCCAGAAATCTAAACTAAAATATTCATATTAAAATCAACATTCAAATCATCCAAATTCAATTACAAATACCTAATATGAGAATAATCAATCGATATTCAATCCCTACTCATACAATGAAATCACTAAATCTAGAAATATCAAAACATGACACAGGTGCAGATTATAACATCCTTACTTTCATACGTCTTGGGGACATTCTGGCAGCATTTAGAATCACTTACATGACATATGAAGTCCCTTAGCTAAATCTGGATTTTTTTACTCTTAACGAGTTACTGTTCATATGGTATTCCAGATTCGGCGATGAACTTTGAAAAATCATAATTAATTCTAAAAAAATTGAAATGAAGTGATTCAAAATTATACTCGAAGATAACATCTTGAAGTTTAAGGGACAAATAATTTCCTGACCAAATTCTTACCCAATTGATACAGTTTATTCGTCAAATTTTACTGTTCATTTGGTCAAAAATCCTGAAAATAGATTCTGGTCCCCATTTTTGGAAAATTCGTTCTCTTGGTTCCCTCATCCAAATGAGACATATTACATATGGATTTAGATCTCCATATGTATACTTTAAGCTCATAAAATTTTGTGAGTTAATTCTTTCATTTGCTAGGTCAAACTGAAGCCACAATAAAACTGCTTCAGGACCTACGTTTTTACCATTTCAGGTTCCTTTCTTTAATTCCCGATAATTGTTCAAACATACATAAACCATCTCTTTGGTCTCTCATACATTTATATACATCATGGACATATTCTATAATTATTTCATACATTTCCATCACATAATTATACACTTTACATAATTGGAACAAACCATGCATCATAGGAGAAAGTATCAAATTGTTCACTTTCTTTCCTCCATTCTTTAGCCCTTCTCCATGCATACATTTTCCATCATGCTTGACCTAAATTGGTTGGTTTTGGAGGGTGAGATTCTAGGGAATCTCAGTAGAAAACATTACCACTTAAATATGCAAGATGGATGCTAATGCATGATAAGTAATTTCATTAAACTTTCTTTAATTAGTGACATGCCATCATGCTATAAACTTTGCATAAAAATGCATGGCCATGGGAAATATGTTCTTCATAACATATTCAACATCTTTTCTCATGTCACAACATCATTCAAATATCATATACATGTCAACACATAAGCATACCACATCAAGCACATAAAGAGATAAGTCCACTACCTTGAATTTAAGCTTTCCTCCTTATTCTTCCACTTTCTCCCTAAGCTTTCCAACCATGAAACCTTTCGGTCAACCACTTCTCAACATCTTCTTGGATGTTGCAAGGTCCTAAGTACATTCATATTCATCACATAATTCATTAGGATCATGAACTCAAGCATTATTCAAGACTATCTCTCTTGAACATTTAACTAACATAACTTCCTCTAACCTTTACCAATTGGCCTTTGAATCAATTGATGTCTTGACCTTATCCTACACAATTTCACCTTTTGAATCCATTTATGAGCTTAGAATAATGAAATTCCAGCTCTTATACACTGTTCTATATAGATTTGAAAAGTATGCACAATTCTTCCAAAAATTCTCATCTTGATTCCAATGCTTCCCATACTTGTTTCTCTACTTTACCCCACACAAATTTTCATTTTAAAACCATTAGAAGCATAAAAAACATGAAAATCCAATCACTGTTCATACGAGTGAACAGTAATAGAGAAGAATTCCAAACATTACAACTTTTAATTCCAATGCTTCCAAGGCTCAAAACCTATCCAATCCTACATAAAATCATCATATAAACTCAATGGAAGCATTAGATCATTGAAATTCTATCTCCTTCTATCATGAACAGTGCATGAACAGTGTAAACCGAAATGGTTCATCCATGTCAAAGTCATATCAACTTGATTCAACAACCAATCATCTAACTAGCTTGTTTAAGCTTTAATCTCATAATTCTAACTTTAATTTCTTTTTTCTCCTTTCATCTAAGGTTTTGGACAGCATATACACCTTAGAGAAAACTCAACTTTCTTCCATGAAAACCCTAAGTTCAAGCTCCCAAATCAAAGGAAAATAAGCTAGGATAGATTGCTTACCTTTAATCTCTAGCTTGCTTGAACTTTGGCCTTTGAATTCTTCTTTGTCTTGGCTTGAGTTTTCATTTTGCAAGAGGTTCCCCAAGGGTTCTTGTGCTCACGGTTTTGCATCAGATTTTGGGGGGTATTTATAGAAAATTTCATGGAAAATGGATGGCCAAGATCATTTTGTACACTATTTGATCTAGTGGCTTAGATTTATTCTTGGATTTAACTTTTCTTTAATAATTATGACATCATCAAGGGGACACCTCACAAGACGTGCAAAATACCAAGGGCAGGAAACTTCTGGAAAAATTCCAGTCCAATTCGGTACCGGCTCAGTCCGATTCCCCAAAAACCAGACTGTTTTCTGAATCTAATTTTTTTGAGATTCCATAATATGTTTTCTGACCTTAAATCCAGTATCTGGATTCTTTCTATCATGGACATTCTTATACTGGGTCCAAACTTAATTACAGATCCCTTAAAAAATGACCAAAATACCCTTGGTGCCCTTTCTTGCACTACATTGACCCTAAGGGCATAATTGTCATTTCACACCTCTTTGTACCTTATCAGAGCATATACTGACTCTGAGGAATCATTCCTGTACTTGCCTTGGCATTTTGGCCTGTCTAAAAAGACCAAAATACCCTCCATTCATCTCTTGTACATTATTATAACACAAGGATATTTTCGTAATTTCGCACTTTTATGGGGTTCCTCTGGACACTGGCCCACATACTGCTCAGGTACCTTATTGGGCCTCTGGGATGCCATTTTGGGACTTTGTCTAGGTCCACTACCTTTATGGTACAAATCCCAAGAAACCTCTCCTGAAGGTATTTATCGGGTATTTTATTATACTGTAAATTCCATTAAAAATTCTACAGGATTCCTTTTCTGATCCTATCAATTTTATAAATTCTTATATTAATTGTAGGAATTTACTGTAAAGCTTCATCTGATTCTGAGATCCAAAAAATACTATAATAATTTTATCTTACTTCAGAAATTTATATCAATTTTTCGGGACCTCAAATCAAAATTCTGTGTTGCGTCAAACTAACCGGAATAATTTTCTCTATCTACTAGTAAAATTTGGGTCTCATCTAATTCCGGCCACTTTTGGCCTATTTCCGGTCCAAGTTCTTCATAATTACACTTTGGCAACCTCTAGATGTTCCTGAATGGAAATGGGACAGTATTGCCATGGACTTTGTAGAAAGACTACCCATGACCCCAACTAAGCATGATGCGACATGGGTGGTGATTGATCGATTGATAAAGTCAGCTCATTTCCTGGCAATAAATATGAGGGATTCTCTAGAGAAGTTGGCAAAATTATACATAAAGGAAATTGTTAGACTACATGGAATCCCAAGCAGTATTGTGTCTGATAGAGACCCTCGATTCACGTCAAATTTTTGGAGGGCTTTGCAGCAAGAAATGGGTACTACTCTCAGATTCAGCACATCTTATCATCCTCAAACCGATGGTCAGTCTGAGAGAACAATCCAGACACTAGAAGAGATGTTGAGAGCATGTGTCTTGGATTTTAAAAGAAGTTGGGATGCTCATCTACCATTGATAGAATTTGCATACAATAATAACTATCAAGCTAGTATTCAGATGGCCCCATTCGAAGCTCTTTATGGAAGAAAGTGTAGATCTCCCTTATGCTGGCTTGAGTTAAGTGAGAGAAGAATGTATGATCCTGATATTATGGATCAGACTGCTGAGCAGATTGTAATGATCAAAAGACGGATGATGATGGCTCAAAGTCGACAGAAGAGTTATACAGATGTTAGACGAAAGCGGTTGGAGTTTGAAAAAGGCGAGCATGTATTTCTTAAGTTAACTCCAACTACGGGAGCCGAACGATCAATCAAGGTGAAGAAGTTGCATCCTAGATACATCGGACCATTTCAG
This sequence comes from Leucaena leucocephala, assembly GCA_037074615.1. NCBI lineage: Eukaryota > Viridiplantae > Streptophyta > Magnoliopsida > Fabales > Fabaceae > Leucaena > Leucaena leucocephala. The sequence continues at coordinate 16,756,592 of CM073522.1, forward strand.
ATTCTCTCAAGGATAGGATCAGTGGCCTACAAGTTGGCACTTCCTCCAAATCTCAGCCAGATACATGATGTATTCCATGTTTCCCAGCTAAAGAAGTACGTTCTAGATCCAACACATGTAATTGAACAAGATGAAGTTGCGCTGCGAGATGACCTGACCTATGAAGTTGGACCAAAATAAATAGTTGATCGAAAGGTCAAGCAACTGCGTAATAAGCAGATTCCTATGGTCAAAGTGATCTGGAAAGGCTTAACAGAGAATAAAGCTACCTAGGAAACAGAAGAAAGGATGAGGGAGATGTACCCTGATTTATTTCGGTAGAGTGTATATGTTGTAAATTTCGGGGACGAAATTTATTTTAAGCGGGAGAGAAATGTAACATCCCTAATTTCTGTACTAAGTTGTATGTACAGGTTGAATAAAATATATGAGATTTTTAAGGAAAAGATGTGTCCATATTTATGTTAAGAAAAAGGATTAATTGGAAGAGGAAGAAAGTCTAAGAGCCAAAGTGCAAAATTACGAAAATACCACTGTGATGCCCTAAGAAACCAGAAGTAAATGGAGGGCATTTTGGTTATTTCACACAATGGATGGATATCATAGAAAATTTGATAGTAAATTATTATAATTAATATGAGAATTTATGGAGTTGAAAGAAGTCAAAAAGGAGTTCTGTAGAATTAATTATGGAATTTATGGTGAAAAAGGACACCGATAAAGGGTTAAAGGAAACGTATCTAAATTTTAACAAGACTTCTGGGTCTCAGAAAATTATGAAACTTTGTAGAGAATTCAATTTATATTAGAATGAATTTCTAAAAATGTTAGAACAATTAAAGGAGGTGTTTAGCATTTATTCTGAGATCAGGATAATTTAAGGATATCGGTATAAGGAAAGTACATTGGGATTTGTGCCAATTAGCTATTGGACCTAAAAGAGGCCCAACATGTTATCCTAGGCCAGCCCAATAAGGCCCAAACATTATCTTGGAGCCCAAGTCCAATAATGAATAATTTATGGATTTTTGAAAAGAAAGAAAAAGAGAATAAAGTAAGAATTAGGTTTTGCACATGGTGGGACCCACATGGACTCAAAAATGGTGCCAAGAAGAGAGCTTAGGTGTCCCAAGTGATGTCATGCTAGTGATGTTGTGGTGGTGAGGTCATGAGCCAAGGAGAAAAGATATTTCAAGATCAAACCTTTAACCATTAGATCAAATAGTTTTCAATATGATCTTGGCCTTCAAATGGCAAATGACTTTTGCTATAAATACCCCCCTTTTCCATTCATTCTTCACACCCAAGAGCTCCTTTAGAGAGAGAAGTGAGTTCTAGAGAAAGAAAGTGGAAGAAAGCAAGGAAGAAGCAAGGGTCTTGAAGGAGCAAGTAAGGTAAGTTGTCTCCTTGCTTCTACCTTTTGTTCTTATGGTTTGTGCTTCAGTTTAAGTGATTTTTAGGCTTAAATCTTGGGGGGATGCTGCTGGAAATTTTGTGTATATGTGAAAGGAATATGAGTTTTAGGTCATAGATAGTTAAGACAAGCTTAAACAAGCTAGTTGCATGCTTTGTTGTGAAGTAAATTGATGTTCTTCACTTTACCATTTCGGTTTGCACTGTTCATGATAGAAGAAAATGGAATTTCAATGATTTAATGCTTCCATTGAGTTATATGATGATTTTGTGTAGGATTGGAAAGGTTTTAAACCTTGGAAACCATTGGAATTAAAGGTTATAATGTTGAAAATTCCTCGCGGGTACTGTTCACTCGCGTGAACAGTTATTTGGATTTCATGATTTTGATGCTTCCAATGGTCTTAAAATAAGATTTTGTGTGGGGGTAAAATGGAGGAACAAGTATAGGAAGCATTGGAACCAAAATGGGAAGTTTTGGAAAAAGGGAGCTTATTGAAACTAGACTTGGAATTTGTTTGGAATGGAGTTATAATTTGGTAATCATATTGTAATGTTTAGGTTTTGACGTTTGTGGCAAGGAAAGACCATTTCAAGAAAGGAAGGACAAGGATCTACAAGAGGTAGCAAGAATACTTAACTATAAACTTATGTGCTTTGATTGATTTGCTTACTTGTTATGCATGAAGGTTTGGTTGAGCATGGAATATTATGTGATGATATTTATGATGATGATGTGCTATGAGTATATGCCACTCCTTGCAATATATGTCATTACAATATGCATGTTAGAGTTTGCTTATGTATAAGCATGAATTAGCTCCCATTGCATGATAACATGTTAGGCATTTAATCAAACATGCATAACCTTATAGTTTATATTACTTGCTATTGAGATTCCCCGAATCTCACCCCCATAACTATGCTCTAGGTGCGGGATCTTCTCAAGGCAAGAGGGTAAATGTTGATGGATGACTGTATTTAACTTAAAGAGTGTGCACTTTAATTACAAGATGCTGTTTTGGTGTGTATGATGCATGCTACTCATAAATCCGATTTGAGGTAGTGTACTTCTAACGATAGTTTAGGGGACTTATCCGACGAGTTTTCATATGAAATTTGTCATGAACATATCTAAGATCAATAGATTTAAATGCACACCAAGAACGCCTCATTTAGTTAAGAATTCGAATTGTTATGATTTTTCAAAGTCGGGATTTAAAATCTGGAATGAGATAATACGGCTACTCAGAGGCAGTGAGGTTCATGCGCTAATTTCATATAGTAAATGAATGCGTTTTTCCACGAAATTTTGTGAGCTTAAATTACACATATGTATCTTTAAATACATAGGTGATTTGACTCAATTGTATAAGTATACAAGGAGAAATGAATTTTTGAAAATGGGGCAAAGAAACTGGAACTTCTAGATTTACCAAATGAACAGTAAAGTTCAAAGAATAAACTTGATTTGATCTGGACAAGAAAACCTCATTTTCATATTTTTCTCTCAAAGATAAATGAAATAGTTTTCATTATAAATTGGAATATCCTCAAAACAATTTTTCTAGATTTAGTTATGAATTTCCAAAGTTCAGGCTGTAATCTGGAATTACCCGGTGAATAGTGGCAGTGAACAGTATCCGTAAGCCCAACTGTTGGAAACTCATGTTTTTGAGGTTAAGAGGTATTCCAATGATCTAAAATAGTTCCAATTGAATATAAGTAAGGTTGAGGTTTAAGTTCAAGATTTAAGGTCAAGGTTTTAAGGTTAAGATTTAAAGATATTTACTAGAAAATGCCGTCGTGCTGGTAGAATATACAAAGTACTGTGTACGTAGGTGCTGTCTAAGGCGGCTGTAAGTGAGTGGACCTAGCCGGTTCATCCAGTCTTTCCTGGGCACTTACGTAGAATGGTAGTTCTCATGGGGAATTACCGAATCAGTACAGTTATTTTCTACCAGGAATTCCGGCAAGAGAGTTATAATCTAGTTGAGAGTTCTATAGCAAGAGTACTTTGAGAGATATAAAGAAGGATGTTTCACTTTTGCCCCTTGAACTTTTGATAAAGTACATTTATGTCCTCAAACTTTTTAAAATTACACTTAATGGCCCAATATTTTTTTCTACATTCTATTTTGGCCTTAAAACTTTTGTAATTTCACTTAAATCCTTGAAGTTTTTTTCTTTTTCAATTCAATCCTTTTCCTTACATAAACAGCTACACTTTTCTTAGAAAATCTCACATATATTATGTACAAACTGTACATACAAATTAGTACAGAAAATTAGGGATATTACACAGATTAAGGTAGAAAATTCCCTAGTGCAATCCATGAGCTCAAGATATACGGTCCATCACCAAGAGACTAAAGATCTAGCCTCTCATAACTCCTGCTGTACTGCAATCACTGTCCAAATAGGATGCCATGAAGAAAATCTATGGAAAGATGAAGAAAGATGGAAGATGTGTGTGTAGGTTGTGGAGAGTGTTGAGAGAGAGTCGAGTGCTGGTTCTTAGCCAAATCTAGCAAAAATAAGCCTCCCTTTGCGTCTGTGGCTTCCCTCTCCTTTTAACATCAAAATGACCTAATAAAAAACACGCAGCTTCACTGATTGTCTTCTTTGGTCGCGACCAGATCCATGTTTTGGTCGTGACCTTTAAACACAGATAAACTTCCCAGAAGAAATAAGGTTACGACCTGAGGACACTTTGGTCGCGACTAAAGACCACATATGCTGCTTCCTTATTTGATTCTCTCGTGTGATTTCTTTTCTACTCATATTAGTCCTTGGTTCTCCTCCAAAGTACCTGCAATTCAAAATCAAAGCTCACTATAAAAGTCCCACTAATAAAAGAATAACATTTATGCAATTTGAAAGTGTTAATTTACCATTTTACCCTTTAAATAGCACATTGCCAAGCACAAACATGTATTATGTAACATCCCTAATTTCTGTAATAAGTTGTATGTACAGATTGAATAAAATATATGAGATGTTTAGGAAAAGATGTGGCCATATTTATGTAAAGAAAAGGATTAATTTGAAGAGGAAGAAAGTCTAAGAGCCAAAGTGCAAAATTACGAAAATGCCACTGTGATGCCCTAAGAAACCAGAAGTAAATGGAGGGCATTTTGGTCATTTCACACAATAGATGGATATCAGAGGAAATTTTATAGTAAATTACTATAATTAATATGAGAATTTATGGAGTTTACAGAAGTCAAAAAGGAGTCCTGTAGAATTAATTATGGAATTTACGGTGAACAAGGACACCGATAAAGGGTTAAAGGAAACATATGTAATTTTTAACAGGACTTCTGGGTCTCAGAAAATTATGAAACTTTGTAGAGAATTCATTTTATATTAGAATGAATTTCTAAAAATGTTATAACAATTAAAGGAGGTGTTTAGCATTTATTCTGAGATCAGGATAATTTAAGGATATCGGTATAAGGAAAGTACATTGGGATTTGTGCCAGTTAGCTATTGGACCTAAAAGAGGCCCAACATTTCGTCCTAGGCCATCCCAATAAGGCCCAAAAGTTATCTTGAAGCCCAAGTCCAATAATGAATAATTTATGGATTTTTGAAAAGAAAGAAAAAGAGAATAAAGTAAGAATTAGGTGCTGTCTAAGGAGGCTGGAAGTGAGTGGACCTAGCCGGTTCATCCAGTCTTTCCTGGGTACTTACGTAGAATGGCAGTTCTCATGGGACTTACCGAATCAGTACAGTTATCTTCTGTCAGGATTTTTGGCAAAGAGAGGTATAATAAAGTTAAGATTACTTTCGTAAGTGTACTCTGAGATGTTTAAAGGAGGATGTTTCATTTTGGTATCAGAGCAAAGGATTCTGGCTTAGGAAATGCTCTGAACAGATGATTTGTAGCGTTAGTACAGAATAAAGTTAGCACAGAACAAAGGGTTCTGGCTCAGAGGATAAGATTCTGGCACAGAACAGAAAGTTCTGGCTCAATGATGCTCTGGTTTAGTGAGACTGATCCCTTAAACAAATGAGAAGTTTGAGTGGTTCTTTCCCTAGAGTATGATATAGGGATGGTGTTCACTGCTTAGAAAGGTTTAGATAGAAGACAGTGACACTAGACGAATGAGACTGTACCCTAAGCTTTATAGTCTTACGAAGGATATGATTACGATCGACTAATCTTAGTCAGTCGATACAGCTGAGGTCTCATGTTTATTAAAATAATGTGGCTAGACTAAGCAGAATAATGTTTAAGAAGTAGTTTCCTCTATGGATAGAGATAGAAGCTGATCAGTTCACGACTAAGAAAGCTGTAAGAGTAGCTTGAGGTATCGTGTTGTGACCGGATACTATAGTGAGCATGCTAGATGTCCAAGTTGCGACAAGTTAAGTCATAAGTCACGATGAGAGAAGACTTTTGGTCGCAAAACATAGGGTAAATGTTGGAGTAGTAGACATGGGGATTCATAAAGTTAAGCTTGAAACATCAGCTAATCAGTGAGACCCCCAACCTTTAATGCTGTATAAAGATGAGGTACACCTAGACTTTGACTCTTCAGGTAGTGAAGAGAGTTTAGATGACAGCATAAGGGACTCAATCAGGAAGGTTTATAGTAAAGTACCCATGCATATTTTTGTAGACTCGGATTTATAGTCTAGAAATTATGAGAAATTCAGTCAGATGTTGTGTATGCATCAGATAATGCTGCACTAGATAATGATGGGTCTAGTAATTATGTACAGGATGAGTTTGATAGAGTGCTCTCTAACCTGATATAAACTCTATTCCTCCGATGAGAGGACAGATTTCAGCTGAGAAAGCTGAGTACTGATACTGGATTATAGGTAGGCCAGATATTATTCCTCCTTTACTAGAGTTTGAGGATAAGTTTGATATGAGTAGCCTAAGAACCAGTTACAATCTGTGACATCCCTTCCTATTATCCCAGTCCAGGAATATACGAGGGTATAGATAAAGATTAAAGGGATATTTCTAGCCCTAATCCACCCCAGCCTTCTTTATGAAAGATAGACAATGTGACTATACTAGTCTCAAGAAAGGCTGTGGGAAGTGAACTACTTAGTTTAGGTTAAGGGATGGAAGGAAGTAGAATCAAGAGCAGTCAGTTTAGCTGCAGTTCTTCAATGCCGTAGCAAGGATGATAAATAGAGATATGATAGAGGGCATTGACCTGGATTAAGTTTTCATGTTAGTAGCATGATATGAGATGGCCATAAGCCAGATATTGCCATATACCCTACGTGGCATGTAAAGCTAAGTGAGCTTTTGGCAAATGGTTCACAACTGATGTGTAAGGATCGGCCATTACTAGGGTAAAGACTAGACAAGAACATTATAAGGGAATATTTAAAGCAAGTTAGATCCAGGTAGGATGTAAAACAGTTTGGAACATAGCTAGAAGTCCTCGAGAAGTTAGGCCATGACGAAAGGTGACCCGAGGTCGTGACTAAAGAATGTAGAGCTGTCCAGTCATGACAAGTAGAATGAGATGGTCGCGACTAAAGTTCATGGATACGTTGCACCTAGTTCATACTCAGGTCACGATGAAGATGCGCAGGGACCTGATGAAGGATGAAGATGCCAGCCTCACTGAAGGTTATCAGTTAGAGGTTTAGCACATGATGTAGGCAAGCTAAACAGTATGAGAAATAGAGATACATACTAGTCTAAGATGATGTTCAGAAGTAGATCCTCTATATGACTATCAAGAGTATATCTACATTTGGAAAGACTTTGTTCATTTAGTCTTTTATGAACAAAAGAATCAAAAGTTAGGATAAGGCTTGCACAAGAAATAAGCCTAACATATGGCTTCAAGTTCTTGAAAGTTAAAGTCCCTAAAACAGGATATTAGTCCCACTTCGGTTGGGGAGGTGAATGAAGCATGCCTTATAAGGGTGTGGATACCTCTCCCTCATGAACGCGTTTCCAGTACTCACTAAGCGTCCTCATCACCAAGCGCCCCAGTGGGGGTAGGCAGGCACGAGTGGTAGGCAGGCAGTGCTGGGAAACAAAACCCTGACCTCGTGTGGGCCTAGAGGCGCATGCCTAAAGGGAGATGGGACAATATCTTCCGCTACATAGCTAAGATACCTGGAGGACGCGTGTTCGGGTGCCTAAGGGGTTAAAGTCCTCATGTGCCTGGAGAACAAAACCGTGACCTCATGTGGGCTTGGGGCCTGCCTAAGGGGAAAGCGGACAATATCTATGTGGAAGGGTGCTGGGCTGTTAGAGAACACAAGTAATGGTGCTAGATGATAAATGAGATTTATGTGATCTAAATTGGTTAGAATGAAGAAAAAGACCAGGAAGGAACCATAGTCCGGTCAAGAGTAGACTGAGACTGATGTATACGCGCGGAAAGAGTTAAGAGATAGTAGAAAGATACCAAAGTTGCTCCAGAGAAATGGAGACTGTTCCGCTCACTTGAGAAGTAATTCTTGAGTAAGATTATGAAAAGTATTTCTCTCAGTTAAATAGGGATGAGCGTGAGACTAAGGGTTAAAAAGAGAAAGAGGAACCCTTTGATGAAATATGTAGCCGAGTTCATCCACATGAGCAATGAGAGTTGAATAACTAAGAAGTCCATTAATTGGTTGAATTTCATGTTATAAAGAAAAAGTTTTTCTCAGGTAGTCACAGAAGTTCAATAGAGCGGTAGCTGTAAGCAAGATTAGAAAAAGAAAGATAGCCACGATTCTAAAGATAAAGTAACTCCCCTATTTGATAGAAGGGTCAAGTCTATACCCTGATAAGAGGGTAGCATGGTAGCCTAAGTGAAATAGATAGATGTTTTAGGATGAATGATCAGGATATGATAGGTAATATGATAAAGAAAATATGTTTTGAGGCTTACTTAGTTCATTACAATGTCTGATGGATGGTTGAGCAAATTATGATGATGAATAGTTGCATCTCCTTGTAGTTGTCATATAATGACATGCATGTTAGAGTATGCCATGATGAATACTCCCATTTCGTAGTATATGCAGGGTAGAGTATATATGGTGAGGAAGTTATGAGAAAATTATGTTGCTCTCATACCATATGATATGCAATAAGGAATGTATTGAGGATGATAGATAGTCTCAGTTTATGGGACGATAAGTTATGATATGATATTCTGATATGATTTATGATTAGGGTGATTTAGGTTTTTCTATAGGCTTGCGAATGCAGTACTCAGAGCCATTTCTATTGAAAGGAATGGTATACAGAAAGAGTTAGATTTAAAATAGATGACTCTGAGATAAAGACTAGATTCAGATGAGTACAGATCACTCTTCAGATAAGAGTTGGATCTGATACAGTCTGCTTGTAGTTAGTCATAGTTCAAATGGCTCGTAGTTAGAGCACAGATTTACATGAGAAGTTATGATGAGGCCATAGCAGCAGAATGCAATGGCAGGTGGTTAAACCATGATTGCACAAGGCATGGTAAGCCACAGTAAGAGAAAGATGAGAAGGAACTCCAAGAGAGGAAATAAGTAAAGTCTTAGGAAATAATATGGGCTATTGAACGTAATATTTTTAAATTTTTATTAAGTTATCAACAAGTAGAAGCGGTGAACCCTATAACTTAGTCTGTTGGTTTAAGATCTTCGGGAGATATACAGAATCGCAGTTAGATTCTGGAGGGTCACAGTTAGATCCTAGCATGGCTCCAGAGTCACAGTTAGATCCTAACAGTTCCAGAGTCACAGTTAGATTCTGAAGAGGCTGACGGTTGATCGCAGTTAGATCCCGAGGTCACAGTTAGACCTAGCCTAAGGAAAGTAATGAGCCATGAGATATGAGTACAATATAGTATCTCTTTGGGAAGATGAATGCCAAAGACGAAGTTAAGGTAAGGAAGCTTCACTAGTTGATAAACTCATCCAGAAAAATTATTTATAATGATTTTCCTTAGATAGCCTATATTATACAGACTGAACTTAGTTTTCTTTAAACAAAGATGGAGTCCAAGTTAAAATCTGAGTGCTGGTATTCAAAAGTTTTATAGAAGTATGCCTGAGAAACAAAGAAGAGAACCCCATTGTTTTGAGAACAAAAAAGTATGAGCAGATAAATCCTCCAGGTGAGGATAAAAAGATTAAAAGGCTAGAGAGACCTAGAGAAGAATGTCTAAAGTAAAGATAGAACCCAGTAGTTCTATGAGATAGAGAATGCTAAGGCTTAGCAGAGTAATGTAGCCTTCATCCAGAAAGATGTTTAGGCATGAGTAGTCTAAGAAAGAGTAATGAAAAAGGGTCCAGTTGTCACAGAAGTTGGTATAGATGGACAAGGTAAGAAAAGTGAAAAGTTAAAGTAAGATAGACCCTAGAGTTACACCAAGATGTTAAGGGGTAAGATATGAAAGAGTGTAAATGCCATAGAAGTTTGGCATATATATGATGAATGATAAACAAAGTTATGAAAAGTTAGAAAGGTTATGAACATTAAAGGATTAAAACCCTTCTGCCAAGTCCAAATAAGAGTGGATTTGAAATGAAAGATTTAAATTATGACTTTGTTCAGGAGAACGAGAAGCAAAAGAGCAATACTCTCCTGAGAGGCTGATAAAGTCATAAGAGAATGTTAGAGCTTTGCATTTAGGAGCAAGTATACAGTCCTACAAGATATTGGCCAGGCATTATGCATGTTAGAGTATATGCTCCTACTTAGCAGTAAAGTAAAGAAAAGAATAACTGCATAAGTCCTCTCTCTGTATGATGTTGAATCATTAAAGATGATAAGAGAAATAATAGAGTTATAAGAGTTTCTATACGAAAAGATGATGAAGCTTTGCAGATGTTAAGATAGTTTGCGAGATGCTAAGAAAAGTAATAAGAGATAAATGCTAGAAGTATGATGAGTAATTGATGAAAACTCCTGAATATAGTAATATTTGAGAGAGTTGGATATGAAAGAAATGGACATTACTCACAAGGCTAGTACAAGGAGTTGTCCATAAGCAAATGGATGCATAGCACAAGACCAAGTGCCGTGATGAAGTAGAAATAAACTCCAATAAAGTTGACTCATACAAAAAGAGTACTGGCGGATATTGAAAGTACTCCGCTAGATAATAAGATAAAAGGTAAGAGATGAATACCCTAATTCTTAGTCATAAAGCAGAAAGAGATTTAAAGAGGATGTATATTTAAGATTGTTGACTAAGGTACTAAGTAAATTTCGAGGACAAAATTTATTTTAAGGGGGAGAGAAATGTAACATCCCTAATTTCTGTAATAAGTTGTATGTACAGATTGAATAAAATATATGAGATGTTTAGGAAAAGATGTGGCCATATTTATGTAAAGAAAAGGATTAATTGGAAGAGGAAGAAAGTCTAAGAGCCAAAGTGCAAAATTACGAAAATGCCACTGTGATGCCCTAAGAAACCAGAAGTAAATGGAGGGCATTTTGGTCATTTCACACAATGGATGGATATCAGAGGAAATTTGATAGTAAATTACTATAATTAATATGAGAATTTATGGAGTTGACAGGAGTCAAAAAGGAGTCCTGTAGAATTAATTATGGAATTTACGGTGAAAAAGGACACCGATAAAGGGTTAAAGGAAACATATGTAATTTTTAACAGGACTTCTGGGTCTGAGAAAATTATGAAACTTTGTAGATAATTCATTTTATATTAGAATGAATTTATAAAAATGTTATAACAATTAAAGGAGGTGTTTAGCATTTATTCTGAGATCAGGATAATTTAAGGATATCGGTATAAGGAAAGTACATTGGGATTTGTGCCAGTTAGCTATTGGACCTAAAAGAGGCCCAACATTTCGTCCTAGGCCATCCTAATAAGGCCCAAAAGTTATCTTGGAGCCCAAGTCCAATAATGAATAATTTATGGATTTTTGAAAAGAAAGAAAAAGAGAATAAAGTAAGAATTAGGTGCTGTCTAAGGAAGCTGGAAGTGAGTGGACCTAGCCGGTTCATCCAGTCTCTCCTGGGTACTTACGTAGAATGGTAGTTCTCATGGGACTTACCGAATCAGTACAGTTATCTTCTGTCAGGATTTTTGGCAAAGAGAGATATAATAAAGTTAAGATTACTTTCGTAAGTGTACTCTGAGATGTTTAAAGGAGGATGTTTCATATTACCATAAAAGCACAATTACAGGCATAAAATAAATTTCAAAGTTGTCACAAAACCCTTAAAATGTCACAGAAACCATAAACAGTTTGTATCTTATCAGCTACCCTAAGGAAAGAAAAGGAATGAGCCATAAGTATCGTATTTCTTTGGAAAGACGATTACTAAGGGAAAGGTTAAGGTAGGGAAACCTCACAATTTGGTTAAGTCAAAGAGTACCCACGATGTTAATTTCATATAGCCTTATTATTATGGACTGAACTCAGAATCTTCTTACACAAAAAAGAAATTAAATTTAACAGAGTTAAAGTTTCCAGTCTGTAGTACTGGCTATTTATAAGTCTGTAGGTAGTATGCCTAAGGAAGAGAAGAAGAATATCTAATGAGATATGAGAAGGGGTTAAGTAAGAAGAAAGAGATCCCTAAGATGAGGCTAAAGAAAATGAGAATAAGAGCTAAATGGACCCAAGATAAACAGTATGAGAAGGGTCTGAGATAGGGAAGTACCAGGGTAGGAGCCTAGTTCTTCAGATTTTCATTGGTACTTTTCAGTTAAGCGTGTTCAGGCAAGAATAGCCCAATGATGGGTGACCCCTGGGAAGTGATGAAAAATTATGTAAATGCCACGCAAGTTTGGCATAGATTCACAAAGTTATATAAGATGATAAGAAAAGCTAAAAAGAGTTAGAAAAATTTATAAAAAGAAAGAGAGTAGAACCCCTTATGTTAGATCTGAAGAGAGGATCTAAAAGGAAAGATTCATATTATGACTTTGTTTCAGGAGAAAGAAAGGCAAAAGAGTAATATTCTCCTGAGAGGTTGGCAAAGTTGTAAGTCAAAGAGAATGCTAGACTTATGATATCTCAAGATATATAAAGAGAAACCTGTAATGAGATAAGAAGTATGATGAAAAACAGAAACCTCAGAATTTCATCAAATTTCTGAAGGGTTATGTATGAAAGAAATGGACACTACTCACAAGACCAATATGATAAGTTGTCCACAAATAGATGAGTGAATGATCGATGAAAAAAAAGAAGAAGCAAACTTTGACTCTAATTGAGTGAGCCAGAAAAGGAGTATGATAACACAAGAAAGATGTAAAACTCTGTGGATACTAAGAAAATTCTGCCAGATGCTAAGACAAGAGATGTAATATCATAAAAGTACCCCCATACCTTAGTCATGAAACATAGAAGAGTATAAGAGTGATATATCCAAAATGGTTTGACTAAGATACAGTTAAATTTTGAGGACAAAATTTATTTAAGGGGGAAAGAAATGCCATATCCTGCTTTTCTTTATCAGACAATTAATTTTTCCCTATCTATAGAAGACTGATAGAGGAAAGAGGTAAGTAAAGGACTATGATGATGAGCAGAATAAAAGCTAATTATTAAGATAAGTTTTAAGCCCAATAAATAGAGAAGGTATAAAGTTATAAAGAAAAATAGGACTAAATTGCAATTTAGTGAAAGTTTAGGGATTAAGTTGTAATTAGTGAAAGTTTCAAGGACAATGGTCATTTGGAAAAAGGAAGGGACTGAAATGAAAAGTCTAAAAGTTTCATGGCAAAAAATGGAAGTAGACATAAGCTTTGGGCCATTAAGTGTAATTATAAAAAGTTTAAGGGACTTAAATACAATTTGTCAAAAGTTTAGGGGCAAAATTGTAATTATGGAAAGTTGAGCCGGAAAAGGCATAAAATTGCCCAAAAGCAGTTCAGTCTTAAATTTTACCAGTAAATAGAGAAAATTATTTTGATCAGTTTAACGCAATACGGAATTTTAATTTGAAGTCCCGATGAATTGATATGAATTTTTAAAGATTGGAAAAATTATTATAGTATATTCAGGACCTCAGAATCAAATGAAATTTTATAGTAAATTTCTATAATTAATATGAGAATTTATAAAACTAAAAAAACTCAAAAAGGAGTTATGTGGAATTTATAATAGAATTTACAGTAGAATAAAATATCAAATAAATATTTTTTAGGGAAATTTCTTGAGAGTTGAACCCACGAAGGTAGTGGACCATATAGAAGGTCCAAAATGGCACCTTATAGGCCCAATAATATTTTTAGATAAGTATGTGGGCTAGTGCTAATAAAGACCCAGAAAAAAGTAAAATTACGAAAATACCACTGGGTATGCCACTGAGCAAATGATAGATGGAGGGTATTTTTGTCATTTTGGATAGGTCAAAACACCAAGGCAAGTATAGAGATGATTAATTAGAGTCAATATATGCTCTGATAAGAGGTAAAGAGGTGTGAAATGATAATTATGCCCTTAGGATTAATATAGTGTAAGAAAGTGCACAAAGGGCATTTCAGTCATTTTTTAAGGGATGGTAAGCAAATAAATACCCAGTCCAACAATGTCTATAATAGGAAAAATCTGGATATTGGATTTAGGGTAAGAAAACATATTATGGAATTTCAGAAAAATTAGATTCATAAAACAATCTGATTTTTGTGAAATTTGACCAGGCCGGTACCGGATTAGACTGGAATTTCTCCAATAAGATCCTAGCCCTAAATTTCACCAAAAAAGGCCCTAAATGATGTCATAAAGTGGCTTCTAGGGCAAGCTTAGTGAAAGATTGAATATGGACCATTAGATTAAATAGTAACTAAAGTAATTAAGCCCTTGATTCACCTTGCCAAAAATCTATAAATACCCCTTCCACAAATCTGCAGCACTTAGAGCATGAGGAAGCTATGGGGAACCTCTTGCAAAATGAAATCTCAAGCAAGGACAAGGCAAATCCAAGAGCTAATTGATCAAGCAACTAAGGTAATTTCTTCCTCCTACCTTTGTATTATGTTGTAGGAAAATTTCTCTTAGATTTGGATGGTTGAAATACCATTTTTCTCTACATCTTAGCAACTGGATATGATCTGGAATTAAAGGGAAAAATATTAATTTTAAGTTATGGAATGTTTAGACAAGCTTAAGCAAGCTAGAATTAAGTAGTTTGAGCTTAGGAAATCATGTAATCTTAGAATTGTAATCTTGAGACCCTTTCTGTCACTATTTATATGCCTGGACAGGAGTTAGAATTTCATGATTTTGATTCTTCTAATGGTTTTGAAATTAAAAATTGTGTGGGATAAAGTAGAGAAATAAGTATTGGAAGCATTGGAATTAAAATGAGATTTTTGGAATTTATGAAGGTGCTATACGGGTTCTGTCCAGTTTATAGGGAAGGAGTTTTATTTTCATAATTCTGAGCTCATATTTAGATTCCTCATGAAAAATTTTGTGGGATTGACCTATGGAAGTAATTTTTAGAAAGATGGATAGAAATCCCTAGTGTTAAAGTAAAGAGTTAAGAGTTCAAGAAGGATAGTCCTGAATATTACTTGAGTTCATGGTCCTAATGAATTATGTGATGAATATGATTGTGTTTAGGAGCTTGAAACATCCAAGAGGATGTTTGGAAGTGGTTGACTGAAGGTATGCTTGGTTGGAAGCCTAAAGAGCAAGTACAAGAGTAAGGAAGCAAGCTTATGGTTAAGGTAGTGGACTTATCTCTTTATATGCTTGATGTGGTATGCTTATATGTTGACATGTATATGTGAAGGGAATTGGAAGACACGCAGAAGAAATTAACTTTAAAAATTTTTCCATTCCCTGCCAGGATCTGCCGAATGTGTTTAGGTTAAGGAGAAAGAAGTATTACCTTCGGTATTCGAGCTGTAGTCGCGACCTTAGTATCCACTAGTCGCGACTCTTCGCCTCTGGAGTTTTTAGTCGCGACCTCCTAAGCTTCTAGTCACGACCTATCGCCTCTAGAGTTTTCAGGCTCGACCTCCTCAGCTTCTAGTCGCGACCTGTCGTCTCTGGAGTTTTCAGTCGCAACTTTCTCTGCTACTATTCGCGACATGTAGCCTCTGGAGTTGTCAGTCACGACTTCCTCTGCTTCTAGTCGCGACCTATGTGTCCACTGGTCGCGACTTCGTCATACCTGGTGCTCTTTTCTCGATCACAAGAAGTCGACAACTCAGATTGGCTTCCTCTACTGATATCCACACGAATAGCGTTCCAACCACGAACGACTTGCTAGCTCCTCTTGTCCCTCTAGGGCTTTCTCAAGAATCCGTCCTCACCGTCTCTATTTTGGAAGTTTCTTATCTGCAAACCTTTTGCACTCTCCGTGCCTCTTTTGTCTCTTGTGTAGAACCCTAGCCCCTAATGTCAAATATATAGGATGCTATCGGGCTTCTAATTGGGCAGTGTTTCAGAATTAATCTTATATTAATTCTGAAATTAATACAATATTATATATTTCATAATTTGATAAGAAACTAATTAAATAAATATGGTTTTTATTAAATCCGTCTCACAGATTTAATTCACCTATTTATTTAATTTAAAATAAAGATAAGACGGAATTATATTTGATTTATTCTCATAAATCAAATTTGAGATATCATATCAATTTAAATTTCAAATTCAAATAGATCATATCAATTTAAATTCAAATTCAAAAGTGATAGAGATTTAATTTATCTCTTGCAAATATCTCTTATATTATATATAATATATATACGAATTTATATATATAAAAAATATATATATCCACCATAGATTATTCATTAAATCTAGACATGTCTTAGATTCAATGAATCTGGACATCATTGCTCATGTTGGGCTATTTTGTATGCAACCCTGTAGGCCCATATGAAGTTGGCAGTGGGCCAGTTACTATACGGACCCACAAGTCGTAAGCGGTCTCTAGCAAGACATTACAACTACCTAAATCATATGAGGATCGATAAACGATGTAACCTTTCATACAACCATATCACGTCCCTTTTGTCACACGATATTTCGATCATGGATGAGGCATGGAGAACGTCATCCTCCTATTCTTGACCGTTACTTTCTCGATCCCTGAGTAGTCTGACTATAGAAATGGAACTACCCTTCCATTACAGTATGGCCATACATTTCTCAGACTCACTCATCGAGGGGCCCAGTAATATCTCTCTAAGAATGTGAGGGATAAATTCCATCTTGACCATTCACATTCCTCCGCATAAAAAATCACTGAGCCCGAACATAGCCTTTATGATCACTCAGTCAAAAGTGACTTTTGACTAGGTCAAAGCTGAGCGTTTGTGATGTAGGAATCCATGATGATCTCAGGTCAAAGGGCATAGTGACATGGTTTGTATATGAGAGAAGCTTATGACTTAACTCATGCAGCTCTCTCATAGCGGGTCGGTCCAATACCCTGTACTCTTACATGTGCCTATGACTTTGATTTATATCTCTATATATCTTCAAAGTCATACTGGTCTTATTTCATCTCTGCTCCCGCATAGATGACCGACCAGGGACATTTAGGATAAGATCATGAGTTATCCAAGGATGGTCATCACAGTAAACATGTAAATAATATGATAACATAATTAAGAAATTCATAAATCAACAATATTTATAATGCAATGATTGGCCCCTAGGGCACAATTTCCAACAATATGATGATTGAATGATGTTGTGACATGATAAATGATGCTGAATATGTTATGAATAACATGTTTCCCATGGCCATGCATTTTTATACAAAGTTTATTGCATGATGGCATGTCACTAAATGAAGAAGTTTAATGAAATTACATATCATGCATTAGCATCCATCTTGCATATTTAAGTGGTAATATTTGCTACTGAGATTCCTTAGAATCTCACCCTCCCACAACCAACCAATTTAGGTCAAGCATGATGGAAAATGTATGCATGGAGAATAGCTAAAGAATGGAAGAAAGAAAGGGAATAATTTGATACTATAGCCTATTATGATATATGATCTTTCCTAGTTATGTAAAGTGTTTATTTATGTGATAAAAATATATAAAATAACTATGGCATAACTCCATGATGTATATGAATGTATGAGAGGCCAAAGAAATGGTTTATGCATGCTGGAACAATTATTGGGAACTAAAGAAAGGAAATAGAAATAGTAAAAACGTAGGTCCTGAATCAGTTTTATTGATGCTTCAGTTTGAAATAGCAAATGAAAGAATTAAGTCATGAAATTTTATGAGCATGTGTACACATCAAGAGATTTAAAATCATAGGTAACAAGTCTCATTTGGATGTGTATATCAAGAGAAATAAATTTCCAAAGTTAAGAGCTAGAATCTCAAATTTCTAGAATTTGCCATATGAACAGTAAAAAATAATGATTTAATTGTATTGATTGGCAAGGTAAATGTCCAGATTTATATTTTTTCCTTAAAGAGCTATGAAAGAGCTTCATTTAGAAATTTAGATCACCTCCATACAATTTTTTTATAATTAGTTATGAATTTTTAAATTTAGACTATCAATCTGAAAATTAACTAATGAACAGTACCCGAGAAGTAAGTTTTAAAATTTTAATTTTTAGACCAAAGTAATACTTCTGATAATCAAATATGCTTCTGAATACGTACTCTGAGAGGTTAAAAGTAGGATATTTTAATTTGGTATCAGAACAAAAGATATTGGCATTAGTACAGAATAAAGTTTTAGCATAGGACAGAGGTTCTCATGCGATATAAACTTACTCTGATTAGAAAATAGAGTATGTAACAGATTAGCTAAGGTCAAATTGAAATTGAGGTTAGTGATGGGTTACTTGTTCATAGTCCAACTAAGATTATTGATTGGATATGAATGCTCTAGGGAAATTGAACACTGAGATTTAATAAGAGATAAAAGTTATTTTTCAGTTAATTGAGATAAAGTTTAAACCTCAGTTAGTTAAATTCAAAGGAGAGTTGAGATTAATAGAAACTAAGAGATAGCTTTCCTCCTGATAGTGATCCATGAGGATAGGAGAAACTTAAAAGTATGAATGACATAGATAGGTGAGGCCAAGTGTAACATCCTGATTTTTGGTCTAGGGGAACTGGGAAGTAGTCTGATATGGGCAGGCTGCTAAACCCGTAGTCCCAGGGTAGTAATCTGATATGGGCAGATCACTTACCTGTATTTTGTAGGAATCCGAGGGATGAGCTAAGTCCTTCAGGATTTAAAGATGAGTTAAGTCTTTAACCTACAGAATCGGGACAGTTCACCTAGGTTCAAAATGAGGAATGTGAGGAATATCCCTTTGAGCAGAAGTCCCCGAAATATACAGAGGGTTTTTAGGGCACCAAGGGCATTTTGGTCATTTCACAGGGGATCTGTAACTGAGTCTGGACCCAGTATTAAAAAGTTAATGATATAAAGGGTCTAGATACTAAATGTGAGGTCAGTAGACATAAAAAGGATTTTCAGAAAAATCAGATTCAGAAAATAGCACATTTTTCGAGGAGACTGACCGAGCCGGTACCGGATTGGACCGGAAAGCTTCCAGAAGGCTCTAGCTCTCTATCAATTTTGCCATGTGAAGAATGTGGGAGGTGAGGTGTCCCATGAGTTGGCATTGAGTGATATCATGCATGATGCAGTAAAAGGAATAAAGAAAAATAGGAAATTCAGGAAAAACCAGGGCCACAGGATCACAAGTCTTCAAAATTACAAGATTGCAATTGCTCAACACTATAAATACCCCCCCTAGCTCCTCATTTCGGCACAAGCAAGAAAGAGAGGAAGAAAGAAGTTCTTGAGAGAGAAAGTGAGAGAAAGAAAGAAGTAAGGAAGTTCTGGTGAAGTTGGAAGTAGTAGAGAAGTTCTGAAGCTCTGCTTTTGAGGTAGTAACTAATCCTAGCTCTTATGTAATGTCTTTGTGATTTGTTGTGCTATTGTTTGGTTGGATTGTTGTCTTATATGTTATGCTTGAAGCTCTATTACAATGCTATGATCATATGTTATTGAATATGGAAGCACGCAGTATACTTATCTGTACACAATCAAAAGCAAGCACTGTCACTCTGCATTACATATATTGTTATGATTATTACTACTGAGATTCCCCCGAATATCATTCCCATATATAACATTACAGGGGAGGTTCTGTCAAAATAAAATTTGGAAATCTTAAGAGACGCCGTTAGGCTGCCGAAATTCTGGCAACGAAGAAGGAACAAAGAAAGGAACTGATACGTACTGTGTACGTAGGTGCTATCTAAGGAGGCTGGAAGTGAGTGGACCTAGCCGGTTCATCCAGTCTTTCCTAGGTACTTACGTAGAATGGTAGTTCCTACGGGAATTACCGAATCGGTACAAGATCGGTTACTTTCTACAGAAGGAATATAGCGGTTATGCTGTCGGATTTTAGGCAGGGAAAGATGTAATAGAAATATGAGAATTTGATGTATGCCTTGTTGTATGACATTTTATTATTTAATAATAAATATTATTTGGCATGTTCAATTTGTGAATGATGAATTAAAAGAGAAATTCGCAGGTCCTGAGGTAGCAGTGTTTTGACCTCAGTTTGACCTAGTAAACGAAGGAGTTTGGCTATGAAATTTGGCAAGCCAGTCGTACACATCTGGGGCATTATGTGGATAGGTAATAAGCCTCATTTGGATGTGCAGTACGAGATAAATTGATTTTCAAATTAAAGGTCCAGAATAAGGAACTTAAGAGTAAAATTTTGAATTTCTGGGCTTAAGTTAAGATATAATCAAGCTAATATTGCTTCCGCGAGTGTACTCTGAGGAGTTTAAGGAAGGATGTTTCACCAAGGACACAAAAATCCTTTGGCTAGGGACATAGAAGTCTTATAGGCAGTAGGAGATATTAAGATGGAATGAAACTAAGTATAACTGGCAGTAGTAAATGAAAAGGTAGCACATATTAAGAGACTCCCCTATCTCATAAAGAATAATGCGTGAAAGTTAGATAAAGCAATTAAGGGTTGAGTCTATACCCTAGTATGAGGGTAAAGTGGCAGTCTAAATTAAATGGATAGTTATCTCAGTTTGACCTAGCAAATAAAAGAATTAATTCAATAAATTTTAAATTCATAGGTAACACGTCTCATTTGGATGTGTATATCAAGAGAAATAGATTTCCAAAGTTAAGAGATATAATCTATAATTTCCAGAATTTGCCATATGAATAGTAAAAATTAACAATTTAATTGTATTGATTGGCAAGGTAAATGTCCAAATTTATATATTCCCTTAAAGAGCTATGAAAGAGCTTCAATTAGAAATTTGGATCACCTCCATACAATTTTTCTACAATTAGTTATGAATTTTTAAAGTTGGACTTTCAATATGAAAATCACCTAATGAACAGTACCCAATAAGTAAGTTTTAAAATTTTAATTTTTGGGCCAAAATAATGCTTCCTTTAATCAAATACGCTTCTAAATACATACTCTGAGAGGTTAAAAGTATGATGTTTCATAGGAGAAACTCTGTCAAAATTAATTTTGAGGAACGAGAAAGCATACAACTTTGAAGCAAAAAGAAAGGTAATTGCTTCCTTTGATCTTGATCTTTATTCTAGGAAGTTTACCCTTGGAATTAAGTGGTTTAATGGAAATTTATGCTTGGATATGGCTACTAGACATTCTGTTCATATGTGATGGGAATATGAATTTTAAGTTGTAGATGATTTAGAAAAGCTCAAACAAGTGGAAATCAAGTAGTATTGGCTTGGAAATTCAAGTATGCATGAAATTAGGATTTTGTGTCCATTTCTGCACTGTGTGAATCACTTTTCATATATGAGAATTTCATGATTTTGATGCTTCTAATGTGTTTAAAATGAAAAATTGTGTGGGGTAAAGTAGAGAAACAAGTATTGGAAGCATAGGAATCAAAATGAGAATTTTTGGAAATAAAGAGAGTATGTTTCTGTTCTGTACAGAATATGAGGAAGGAGTTGGAATTTTGAAATTCTAACATCATATTTGGATTCCTTGGAAAAAAATTATGTAGGATTGGTCCAAGGAAATAATTATTACAATGCTAAACCACTAACTCCAAGAATTAAGTTAAGAGTTAGAGGTTTTAAGGAACTTGATGTACAATGTTTATGTAAAGCTCTAATGAGTTGTATACAAAATATAATTGTGTTTAGGACCATGATATGCCAAAGAAAATGAGTTAAAGAGGATGAGCAAGCAACCAATGTTTGGTAGGAGTCAAAGGTAGGAAAGAGAAAAGGATAAAGTTTTACGGTAGTGGACTTACCCCTTTATGTACTTGATGTGGTATGCTTATATGTTGACATGAATATGATGATTAAATGATGTTGTTACATGATAAATGATGTTGAAAATGTTATGTATAATATGTTTCCCATGGCCATGCATTTTTATACAAAGCACAAAGCATGATGGCATGTCACTAATTAAAGAAAGTTTAATGAAATTACATATCATGCTTAGCATCCATCTTGCATATTTAAGCAGTAATGTTTGCTATTGAGATTCCCTAGAATCTCACCCTCCCATAACCAACCAATTCAGGATAATCATGATGGAAAATATATGCATGCAGAAGAGCTAAAGAATGGAAGAAAGAAACTGGGCAATTATTTATTCTAGCATTAATTGTATAATTTTCCAACTATGTTCATGTTATGTAATATGCCATTATATGAAAAGAAAAATGTATGGAATAATTATGGCATAACTCCATGATGTATATGATTGTATGAGAAACCAAGTTGATGGTTTATGAATGTTGGATTAATTTATGAGAATTAAAAGAAGAAAGTAAAATGGCAAAAATGTAGGTCCTTGAGCAGTCTTACTTTGACTACAGTTTGACCAAATAAATGAATGAATGAATTTATTCATGAAATTTTATGAGCATATATTACACATCCATAGATTTAAATTCATAGGTAACGCGCCTCTTTTGAATGTGTATATTAAGAGAAATGAATGTCTAAAGTTAAGGGACAGAATCTGGAACTTCCAGGATTTACCGTGTGAGTAGTAAACTTTGGCGATTTAATTGGATTAAATGGGCCAGTAAATGTTCAATTTCATATTTCTTTTCCTTACATAGAAATGAAAGAGCTTTCATTAGAGCTTTGAAACATCTCCATACAATTTTTCTATAATTAGTTATGAATTTTTAAAGTTGGACTGCCGATATAAAATTTACCAAATAAACAGTACTCGAGAGTTTAATTTAAAATTTTTAATTTTTTTGGGCCAAAGTAATGCTTTTGCTAATTAAATAGACTTTGAAATACATACTTTGAGAGGTTAAAAGTAGAATACAAAAAGAGGAATTAGGAAATGGATAGAATGAATGACATGTAATTTATGTTATGACTTGTAATGTGTATGATTGTATAGTTTTTAGTTTCTTGCAATGAGATGTATCTACTTAGAAAAAATAGTAAATGATGGAATAAATGTACAAACATTTGTGGAATGAAAGTAGGCATCCTAAGCTTTAATTTGACATAAAGAACGTTGTGTTTGGATGTCTTTACAAGGAGAAATAAATTTCTAAAATCACGGGACTGAATCTAGAAATAGGGAAAATTGACCAAAGGAACAAGGAAAATCTTATGAGTTTTTAAAATTAGGTCGCCTGTCTGGAATTTACACAGTGAACAATATCTGAGAAGGGTAAAATTTTAGATTGTGTAATTTGACTTCAATGACTTTAAAAGTGATTTTAGATGCTACTGTTTGGTCCCTAAGACGTAGAAAATTAAGGTGTTACACTATAGGGATTACGTTTAGGCTAAGTGGATTAAGCCGAACTAATATAAATCATCATGTGTAATTCACCCAATTCACTCTAAACTCCACTCTTTAAATTCATTAAAATATCTTTAGATTTTTTAAAATTTTTTAAAATCAACCAATTCACCCCCTCTTGGGTGATACAGCTAGATTCAACAGAGTATATTTTAACTTTTCTCCCCTTAATTCTGTAGTCAGATGACTAGTGATTAGTTCCCCATCGTCCTCAGCCTCATCAAAGACTTTCATGTTACAATAAAATCTCCTACTAACCTCTGGGCTGTAGGGAAGGTCAATTCCTAGCCAATTTTGGTAGTGTTTAAGTGGGTTGGATGGATCAAGCTGGGTCTTATCATTATACTTCAAATAATCTAGATCAGCCACTATTATCGGGTAGAAATCCCTATGGGCATATTCGGCTTCTAACTTCCCCTTGTCTACCCTTTATCTAGATAGCCTGTAAGCAAGGCTAATTTGGCAGGTTGAAAGGGAAGATGATTGGTTTGAAAAGGGTTGGAGGAATGAGAAGATGCAGAGAGGATAGGGAGGAAGAACCTGATGTACCTTTAGACATAATTTTCTTCTTCTTTCCAGTTTACTTTGTTCTCTAACCTGAGATTCCAGTAGATTGTGCTATTTTCTGTACAACTTGTTCAAGATTCTCATATGTGTGCGTGTTGTCTGATTCCTCAAGAACATTAGCCAGTTGATTTCTTTTTCTCTTCGAGGCATGTCTGGCACTCTATTTTATAGTACTTTCCTACACTTGTTTTGTGGATCTTGTGTAGCAACAGGAGTTGTTACCTTTGGTTTTGATTTCTGCTTGGGCTTAGATGAAGTTTTCTGTTGTTATTTTCCCTTAGATTTTCCTTGCCCAACTTCTGGAACCTAATTGTTTATCGAAGAATGTATGTAGCAGAGATGATGAGATGAATGAAGAAATATGAGATTCTTGTAGAGGAATAAGTTTATGAATTTTAGGAAAGGTTATGAAAGGAGTTAATTACAGATAGGAGGTTACAGAAGCAGTTAATATTTTTTGGGTTCATAGAGAGAGAGAATTTTTGAGAAACTATTTGATGAACTAAATAGTAACGATCATATTTTTTTAAAATAATTGTTATCTTATCGATAAGCTCTTCGAAAAATCCCCTATTCGAAAAGTTTATCGATAATTATTCAAATAATGGTAAATTATTTATTGAGTAGCTCTTCAATAAGTTATTCGATAAATAAATATATTTTTCAAATAAATCAAAAAAATTTATCGAAGAATACTTGAAAAATTTATTTTATCAAATTGTTATTCGAATAGAAACATTATTTACTTTTTATCAGAAACAACAAATTTATCGAATAACTCTTCGACAAATACCCTTATCGATAATCTCTTCGACAAATTGTAATACTTTTTAAAGAAATTTATGGAATAACAATTGGATAAGTACTTTTATCAAAGAATTGATCGATAAAACATCACAGAATATTTTAAAAAAATAAGATAATTTATCTATTAGCTTATGATAAGACCCTTTATCGATAAGGTGTTCGATAAATCTTAGTTAAAAGCACTTCATAGAATCAGAAAGATAGCTTATTCTTTTCAAAGAATACTTCAATAAAATCTTTATCGAAGAGGATTTCAATAAATTTCATAGAAGAATAGAATCAAAATAAATAATTGTTCGAATAGCTGCTTGATAAATGCCTTTATCGAGTAGGTTATCGATAAATTCAATGCATTCAGGCAATAAACATACAACTTCTTACCTCACATTTATCGAAGTAGCTATTGATAAACATGTTTATCGATAAGTAATTTGATAAATATTGCCATTTTCTTCTGAAAAGTTCCCTCTTTCTTCAAAGTATTCTTTGATAAGTCTTATTATGGAAGAATTTATCAATGAATATCAACTTTTCTGCAAAATAAATTTCTAGATACTCTGATGCTTAAGTCAGTAAAAGTTCAAAAACATTAAATAGGAAAGGAAATAAAAAGATTTGCAGTTAAAGGAAACTTTACAATTCATTGGGATTTACCAATTCTCTTTTGATATATGTGAACTGATCTTTTGCCAAAGAGGATTGGGATGAACTCCACACTGACATTCTTCTTTTGCACATGATCTCTCAAAAAATGATGTCTTATGTCAATGTGTTTTGTTTTGGAGTGGACCAGATTCTTTGACAGATTAATGGTAATTTTGTTGTCAAAGAGGATTGGTATATCCTTAAGATGAATTCTCATATCTTGTAGTTGTTTCCTAACCATAATACTTGTGCGCAACAACTCCCAATAGCTATATACTTAGCTTCAGTGGATGAAATTGCCACCATGTATTTCTTCTTACTGAACCAAGAAATAAGATAATCACCAAGAAATTATCATTATCCACTAGTTCTTTTCCTATCAGTCTTGTATCTAACATGATCTGAATCTGAGTAAGCTACTAAATACTCTCCACCTCCTTTTGGAAACCACATTCTAAGGTTGATGGTTCTAGAGAGATATCTAAAAATTCCTTTGACAGCTTTGGCGTGTGATTCCTTAGAAGCAACTTGGTATCTTGTACACATGTCAACCCTATATTGAATGTCTGGTCTGCTTGCTGTCAAATAGAGGAGTGACCCAATCATCCCTCTGTATTTTCCAATATCAAAATCCACTCCCTTTTTATCTGCATCTAGCTGGATGGTTGAGCTCATTGGGGTTGACATACATTTGGCATTTTCCATCTCCAATTTCTTTAGTAGCTCATTTAGATACTTTGTCTGAGAGATGAAAATTCTATTCTTCTTTTGTTTGATTTGTAGCCCTATAAAGAAGTTGCGTTCACCCATCATTGACATTTCAAAGTTACCCTGCATTAACTTAGCAAACTCTTGGCAAAGATCATCGTTAGTAGGTCCAAAAATGATATCATCTACACAAATTTGAACTACTAGCAGATCATTTTTATTTCTTTTAAAAAAAAGTGTTATGTCTACTTTGCTTCTTTCAAAACTTTTGTTTAACAAAAAAGTATTCTATTGTTCATACCAAGCTCTTGGAGCTTATTTCAAACCATATAGAGCATTTTTAAGTTTGTAAACATAATCTGGATGATTAAAACTTTCAAAACTAGGTGGTTGTTTAACATACTCTTCTTCCATGATAAGACCATTTAGAAAAATCACTTTTTAAATCCATTTTATAAAGCTTGAAATCTTTAATGCAACCAAAGGCTAAGAGAACCCGCATGACTTCCTATCTAGCTACCAGAGCATACATTTCCTCATAATCAATGCCTTCTTCTTGATTATATCCCTTTACAACTAATCTAGCTTTATCTCTAATGATGACTGTAGAGTACCTATATAATTACCCATTTTGGCCCGAAACTTCTTAAAATTACTCTTACATTGGAGTACCTATATATGGTCTAAATAAACTTTTTACACCAGTTTCTAGAGAACCCGGTTTATCTTTTATACATAAGCTCTATATGAAACCGAAGTAAAGATTACTTTTTATATCAGCTCTTTAGATGAACTGGTCTAGAACCTTCTTGCTTCATCATATCGTTTCCCCTCCAAGTATTTCCATCTTCCAAATGTATTTCTTCTAAGTAATCAGTTGTGTGTCTTGAAAATCTCAACGCATCACTTTAACTATAAGTACATAGGCACAGTGAAAAGAAGTCTTAAATCCCCATCACTTTCTGTCTTCCAACGTATTTCTATCCTTGAACTGATGAAGGATTGTGTTCATATCGCTAATGATGTGAACGGTCTGAGATAGACTTCTAGCCGTATAATATAATACTAAGCCACATGGACAAGCTTCCTACTGACCACTACGATGATGATGACCCACCAAATGGCTAGAATAAACCTACGAGTACGACAACATCCAACTCTGATGATGAGGAGGAATTTTAGTTTTTGTTTAAATTAGGTTTTCTTAGTTTGTTTTTTAGGCTTTAGGTTTAAGTAGGTTTTTATTTATTTGGTTTTAGTTTTTTTAATTTATAAATATAATATGTACTTTTAGGGTGGCCCCTAGTGGGCCAAATTAATATATATAAAAATATATAAATTTAGGCTTTAGGTTTAAGTAGGTTTTTATTTATTTGGTTTTAGTTTTTTTAATTTATAAATATAATATGTACTTTTAGGGTGGCCCCTAGTGGGCCAAATTAATATATATAAAAATATATAAATTATTATTACTTTAGTTTCTTGATCTTTAATTTAAATGTTAATTAATCTGGCCAAATAATAATAACAACAATAATAAGGGGAAACAATATTGGTTTAACTAAATGTACATCAATTGATAGAGGAAATTCAGTCTGAAAGATAAAAAAGACTAGATTTTAGTTTTTCTAGTGTAAAGTTGTATATGTACTAATTTTCTAGTTTTTCTAATAATAACACCGGCTTATGGGTATGATTAGTGTAAATATTATGCCCTAATTTTTAACTTGTGATTCTGTCTAGTGCCACTTTGCTCCTCATTTTCCTGTGTCTGCTTGTCCCTCAACAGCTTCTCTCCCATTGATGCCGTCGTGCTCCATCTTTTCTTTAAGTGGTCACCCTCCTTTCTCGTTCTCTTTTTTACTTTCTTTGTGTTCATCCTTGGCTCAATATGTTTCTTTCTTTTGATACGTGTGCTGGTGCT
The DNA here is from genome assembly GCA_037074615.1 of Leucaena leucocephala. Lineage (NCBI taxonomy): Eukaryota > Viridiplantae > Streptophyta > Magnoliopsida > Fabales > Fabaceae > Leucaena > Leucaena leucocephala. Next base: position 16,784,398 of record CM073522.1, read on the forward strand.
ATGATTTTTCTTGCATTGTGTTCTTTAAGTTGCTATGGTTTAGCCTTTTCTCAATCTTATATTTCTTTCTTTCGATTCGTATGCTAGTCCTACTATTTTGCTTGCATTTTGTTCATTTAAGTTTCTAGGGTTCATCCTTGGTTTGATCCTATGTTTCTTTCTTTCGATTCATATGCTAGTGCTATGATTTTGCTTGTATTATGTTCCTTTAAGTTACTAGGGTTCGGCTAGTAGTGATAAAAAATATAGTTTCCTTGCTTCTAAATGGTGTTTTAGCTCAAACTTATTATTTATCTATTTGTTTCATTTTCATCCAATCAATTTGAACCCCCACACACACATATATATATACATATCGACCTTCCTCCTTTTGTGTTTTCCAAGTTTTTTTTGTTTGATTTCTTTATTTCCACGCTTAGACAATTGTTGAGTGTTTGATATCTAACGGTAATAGTTTCAACCACGACATTTGCTTGCTGGTGATGCCCGATTCCTTTTATTAACATTACTAAAGTTGAAAGTTGTAACTCTTGGATTGGGTGCTAAGTTCACTAAACTTAGTCATTTTGATCTTTTCTAGGGTTAAAAATAGAATATAACAATGTCATACCATTTGACCCATATGGCTAAGGGAAGATTTTTATTTAATGAATCTTAGCATGGGCTAGTTGATTTCAAATGTACAAAAAAGATTATTCCATATGGTTAGTTATAATCAGTAAGGTTGTCTTGGTTTGCAAGGAACCAAACTGAAGACCGATATTAAGGTTTTATCTAGGAAAGTAAAAATAGTAATGATGAGTTAAAGAATGAGGCTGCTGAATTGGAGGATGAAAAATACAGGGCTCAAGAGGCTTGGAAGGATAAATTTGTCAAGTTGATGAACAATTTTTCATTGTAAAATTCATTAGGGGTTTTGAACGAGTGAAAGGAAGATACAGGCAAAAGGTAATATGATTGATTTTAAAGGCTCTAATTAAGTACATATGTGTATATATATTAAAGTTAAAAGCCTTTAAAATCAATCAGGTATCGTTTACTTGCATCACTTCTTCACTCATTCAAATGGTAACTAAATTGTACAATAATTAAAAGTCATTCATTCAGCTCAAAAATTTCTCCTTCCAAGACTCTTCAGTCCATATTTTACTTCCTTTTATTTAGAAGTCTTAATTCTCAACTCACCAAGACTATTTCCAATTTCTAAAATATCACCTTATTATTGGCCTTCAATTTGGTTTCTGGCCAACTAATAGCACCTCAATCGATCATAAAATCAACCATATGAAATACAGTTTGTAAATTTGAAATCAACTATGTTATACTCAGCTTCATTGAATAGGAATCTTCCCCTAGCCATATGAAGCAAGTAGTATAATGGAGCCATGTTTCAATTTTAGCATTAGAAGGATTGAAATGTTAAAGATTAGTGAATGTAGCACCCAATCTGAGGTTGTGGCCGTTGACATTAGCCTTGCTCACCAAAGGAACCGCCTATCAGCATCAATTAGGCCTCGGTGGTTAAATTACTTCTAAGAGATCCAACACTCAAGAATAATCTAACTCCTTTGGAGGTGTTGAAGATAAAGCAAGCAAACAAAAAATATATATTGTGAAGAAACAATTGGCGAAAGATTCAATACATATACAAAGAAGAGTAATGAAGGTCGAGGAAGAAATTGACACGAGACAATTGACTTGTAAGTGTATTTTTAAAAAGTTTGATATATATATCCTCTTGTTAGATTGATGAGTTATTTGATTAGTTTATAAGTTAATTGAAACCTAGATTGTATTTTCAGTTGCCATTTGGAATATTTGGGTTGACTGTTGAATCTATATTGCTACATAATTAGCTTCTAATCAAGTGATCAAAATGTGTTAAGTGGATAAAAAATGTTAAATATAAAATTTAATTAAAAAAATGTCCACTCTTTAGATCGATTATAGCAATAACCAATCCAAAGAGTGGACCTTTTTTATTGGACGCCCACTCTTTACAGCAGTTATAGACACAACTTATGTAAAATTCACACAAGTTGTAGATCCAGTGCAGAAAGTCACTGACTTTCTCCACCGGTGGTATCTAGATTGAACCCAAATCCAGTCTTAAAAACCCATTTTAACCAATGCTAAAGACCTTTTTTCCAGTAGTAGGCCTCTTTATATTTCCATATCAACTAATTTACATCTCTGATTGTTCATTGTCTTTATACTCACTGTTACTTATCATTTTCATTATGATGCAAAAAAGATTGAGTTTCTATTGATCACCCAATTCACGCCTCTCTTGGGTGTCAGTCATTCTAACAATTTTTTCTAATTTGAATGTTTGTTTCAAGAGGTAATCAATCTACATGGTTTAAATATGCTCTTGTATCTTCTATGCTCCATCATCATTTATGTCTTGACCACCCCCAAGTTCTTATGCGCTATGTTGCTTATTGAACCTGCAAGTAGTGATGGGATAGGAATTTTTCATGTGAATAAAAAATCTTAAATTTGAAGAGTTAGTTTAAGGAAAAAATTGAGATCAAGTTACTTATATCTATTATGTCAAGTTCATAGGTGAATTTACAATTGCACATATACATTTTATCAATTAAAAACAAAATAATAAATGTGATTGGAGAACTTGACCTAATAAATATAAACAACTTAAGCTTTATCCTTAATTAGTTTAAATTAAGCCTAAAGAATCTAACCTAATAATAGCAACTGGATAGTTGTATAAATTCATGAATTAAAATGAGTATATGTTGTAAATCCTAACAAATAACAAAATTTCTACAAAAATTGCTTATAAATCTTTCCAAATTGAAAGGGAATCAACCGCAATGACTGCATTCTCAAGGTGACCAGTGAGAACTGTGAGGCTCACCAAATACCAAAGCTCAAGGCAAAGCATGATACCTGAAGATATAGACAACCTCGTAAAAGCCCAAATATCCTTAAAAGCCAACATTGATAACCATGCCCTCCTTCGTTACACCACCCAACAACATAAACAATCTGAGACAAAGCAATGAACCAATATGACATATTAAATGCCACTGCAGCTCCAGTGGTTCCCCAATCAAACACATAAATGAAGATCCATAGCAAAAAAATGTATGTGAGGGATCACAGAAATAAACCCAATCCAGGTCAGCACATTGACCTTGCTCTGAGCTTGGAGAAACTTTCTAGTAGGAAAAATGAAGGCAAGAGAGAAAAGCCGAGGGATTTTTTCGATCTCAAACACACCAGCAAGATCGGTGATTGCATCTTCTTGGCCTAGAAGCTTTAGAATTTGAGTAGCAAAGATGAAAATTGGCAAGAGGATGATGCAAGGGACAAGTAGTATTATGACTGAGCGTTGCATGTAAAAGCCAAGCATATGCACTTGCCCTGCTCCAAATGCTTGCCCACATAGTGTCTCAAGGGGCTTTCATTTAGTCCATTAATTTTGAGTCTATCATCGGTCATTGCATCATTGATTTTTGAGTTATAGTCCAATTTTGTCAGGGAAAGTTTTTGCATATGAGTTATAGGTATCAAAAAGTATTTTTTATCATTATCTCTTTGAAAATGTTAAAAAAATAAGCAATGTCGTCATAACCCTTCAAAAACTAACATTGATCATTATAAAGCTAACATTGACCCGAACCTTTTTAATGTTCATGGGAAACATTAATTGCTCCTTCTTTTAAATACTTTCGTGGCAATTGATCCAAAAAAATAACTTTCAGACACACCGTACATCTCCTAAATGAAAATTTTGGAATAAAATTAGACTTTAACTCATGCTAAGTAAAATGATGTTTTTCAACCAAAGAAACTGGTTTCCCTTCAAGAAAGAAATGAGCCTACAGTAAAAAAAAGAGAAACATATAAAATAAAATAAAAAATTAAACAATAAAGCGTCGTAAATAAAGAAAATATAATAAAAGCGTTACTTTTTTTAAAAGAAAAGAAAAGAAAGTATGTCACCAAAATATAGAAAAGGAAACAAAGTCTCATTACTTTTTTTCATCGTCAATAAAAGACGTTACTGATTAAAAATAAAAGATGAAAAAGAACTACATGTTACTATGGAACTTGATTATAAGAGATATACACCAAGTCATACTCCCTCTATCATCAAGAGCTAATTAATTAATTTAGAGAGATTAAAAATTAGTTAAATTAGATAATTGTCCTTTTTTTTTCTAAATTGCCCTTTCCCCCTAAGTTCTTGTTTCAACTTTTGATATTTTCATGAGAAGCTATAATAGCTTCATATATATATAGGAGCACTATTTTAGTCTTTAAATGAATGAAATCCACCATATTATAGTGTTTGAAACTCATTGTTTTAGGGATTTAAAAATTCACAAATACTGATTTTTTATGCGTTTGATACTAATTTGTATAATTTAAAAAATGCTTACAACTATTTTATTTAAAAATAAAAACTGTAGATTTTTTTTATACTTGGCATTAATGAATTTCTCTACACTAGCAAGCATTACTCACTTTATATGATACATAAGTGCATTATTAAATTATTGTTGTATTTAATTATTGTTGAGGGAATATCAATAGGGATAATTTTAATAAAAAGAGATAAATATAGGATATAAGTTTTATTTTTAGAGGACTAAGATTAACTCCCATATTAGATCATATATTATTAAGGACGAGAGGAGTATGATGTTTCAATACATATTTTACACCGCTATGAACCATAAAAATTAAACATATGTTGTAATTAATTACTATTAAATTAGTTTGGCCTCTTGGGACTATTGACATGGTGTATTGATAGAAATAGAATATGATATTCAGATACTTGGAAAGATTAGGAAGATTTATTATCAATTTTATAATTATATTTATTAGTATTTTAAATTTTTGTTCAAAAATTAGGATTTTAATTAGAATTTATATTTTTTAAATAAATAATTTAGATTAAGTTTAACTTATGAGATTATTTCCTATTTAGTATTTATATTCCTATTTCTCTTAGTAGGGTTTGGTTGCTTAATTAGAGCTCATATATAAATAGAGTAATAATCATTTTCTTTGCTCTTCCCTCCCTTTCTTTCTCTTCTCTTCTGCACTCTTCTTCTTTCCTGCTTACCTATACTACACACATCATGTATCCTCAAAGATAGTTAAATTGAAGAATAAAGCAAATAAAAACCAAGACTCTAAAAGATTATGTGTAAACATGGAGAGAGAGAGAGAGGAAAAGTCAGTTTTATACCATAAAAATGTCTCCTTTTTTATGAGAAAAAATTCAGAACGAAGAGAAGGAGAGAGGACATGAAAAAACCATGAAACTAAAGGAGAAGGTGCTGATGAGAGAGAGAGATGGCAACGCAGAAAGCTCGAGGTTACTAAGATGGCCAATGAACATGGAGGTAAGGGGCATAAGGCTGAAGTTGTAGAGTAAGTTGAAAGCAATGAGCATAACAATCTTCCATACTCTTACTGAAGGGATTGGGGCATACCTGAGATGTAGATCGAGTTCTATAGTAGCCACGCATAACCTAGTCACTTTGATAGATCCAAGTATACACACACAGCAAATGCACTCCAAGAAAAGAAGAGAGAGAGAACAAAGAAGAAAATTATGGAGAGGAGAGAAATTATTTTTTTGTTATATAAAGAAAGAGACTCGTCTCATCTCAATAACAATAATGGAGATTATTCAAAAGATATTCCATTATTTTTCTCTCATAATCCCATATCAGTATCTTGTGAATATCTCATTCAAAATTCAAAAGTTGAACAAAGGGAAAATCTATTTAGATAATAATCCAAACTTTTGGTTATTATCTCTTGAGCCCCAGATTATATGGAATCGGGCCCAATCCACTAAGGGTGGATCTGAGCTCATATTTCAACTATTGGAAATTGTGCCATAGGGGCCAATCATTGTATTATGAATATTGTTGATTATGAATTTCTTAATTATGTTATCACATTATTTGCATGTTTACTGTGATGACCATCCTTGGATAACTCATGATCTTATCCTAAATGTCCCTGGTCGATCATCTATGCGGGAGCAGAGATAAAATAAGACCAGTATGACTTTGAAGATATATAGAGATATAAATCAAAGTCATAGGCACATGTAAGAGTACAAGGTGTTGGACCGACCAGTTGTGAGAGAGTTGCATGGGTTAAGTCATAAGCTTCTCTCATATATAAACCATGCCACTATGCCCTTTGACCTGAGATCATTGTAATATCCCTAATTTTCTGTACTGAATAGTTTGTACGTAATATATGTGAGATTTTCTGAGCAAAATGTGGCCATTTATGTAAAGAAAGGGATTGAATTGAAAACAGAAGAAAATGCAAGGACTTAAGTGAAATTATAAAAGTTTTAAGGCCAAAAGAGAAAGTAGACAAAAATGTGGGGTCTTTAAGTGTAATTTTAGCCAAATGTGAGGACATAAGTGTAATTTATGAAAAGTCAAGGGGCAAAAGTGTAATTATGAAGAATTTGGACCGAAAACAGGCAAAAAATGCTCGGAATCATATCAGACCCAAATTTTACCAGTAAATAGAGAAAATTATTCCGGTTAGTTTGACGCAACACAGAATTTTGATTTGAGGTCCTGAAAAATTGATATAAATTTCTGAAGTCAGATAAAATTATTACAGTATTTCTCGAACCTCAGAATCAGATGAAGCTTTACAGTAAATTAATATAATTAATATGAGAATTTATAAAATTGACAGGATCAGAAAAGGAATCCTGTAGAATTTTTAATGGAATTTACAGTATAATAAAATACCCGATAAATACCTTCGGGAGAGGTTTCTTGGGATTTGTGCAATAAAGGTAGTGGACCTAGACAAAGGCCCAAAATGGCATCCCAGAGGCCCAATAAGGTACCTGAGCAGTATGTGGACCAGTGTCCAGAGGAACCCCGAAAAAGTGTGAAATTACGAAAATGCCCCTATGTTATAATAATGTACAAGAGATGAATGGAGGGCATTTTGGTCATTCTGGACTGGCTAAAATGCCAAGGAATGTACATGAATGATTCCTCAGAGTCAGTATATGCCCTAATAAGGTGCAAAGAGATGTGAAATGATGATTATACCCTTAGGGTTAATATAGTGCAAGAAAGGGCACCAAGGGTATTTTGGTAATTTACCAAGGGATCTGGAATTAAGTTTAGATCCAGTACAAGAGTGTCAATGGTAGGAAGAATCCGGATACTGAATTTAAGGTCAAAAAATATATTATGGAATCTTAGAAAAATTAGATTCAAAAAACAGTCTGGGTTTTGGAAAATCGAACTGAGCAGGTACCGGATTGGACTGGAATTTTTCCAGATGCTTCCTCCCTTCATAATTTCATCACATGGGCTATGAGGTGTCCCTTCATGATGTCATGGAGATGATGTCATCATTTCTTGGTGGGCAAGACAAGATTTAAGGTGCAATCTTGGCCATTAGATCAAATAGTACACAAAGTGATATTGGCCATCCATTTTCCATGAAATTTTCTATAAATACCCCCCAAAATCTGATGCAAAACCATGAGCACAAGAACCCTTGGGGAACCTCTTGCAAAATGAAAACTCAACCCAAGACAAAGAAGAATTCAAAGGCCAAAGTTCAAGCAAGCTAGAGATTAAAGGTAAGCAATCTATCCTAGCTTATTTTCCTTTGATTTTGGAGCTTGAATTTAGGGTTTTCATGGAAGAAAGTTGAGTTTTCTCTAAGGTATATATGCCGTCCAAAACCTTAGATGAAAGGGGAAAGAAGAAATTAAAGTTAGAATTATGAGATTAAAGCTTAAGTTCAAGGTAGTGGACTTATCTCTTTATGTGCTTGATGTGGTATGCTTATATGTTGACATGTATATGATATTTAAATGATGTTGTGACATGAGAAAAAATGTTGAATATGTTATGAAGAACATGTTTCCCATGGCCATGCATTTTTATGCAAAGTTTATAACATGATGGCATGTCACTAATTAAAGAAAATTTAATGAAATTACATTTCATGCATTAGCATCCATCTTGCATATTTAAGTGGTAATGTTTGCTACTGAGATTCCCTAGAATCTCACCCTCCCACAACCAACCAATTTAGGTCAAACATGATGGAAAATGTATGCATGGAGATCCGGGTAGGGAATGAAAAAAAAAATTAAGTTAATTTCCGCTGCGTGTCTTTCAATTCCCTTCACCAACGTCTCCCAATCACACTTGGTGGATTGGATACCTTGGGCCTAGCATCTTTCTCTTCTTTCTTTCATACAAAGTGATTTGTCTTGACTGCGTGGGTATGATGTCTCTGCTTAGCCGCATGTACTAGAAATCCCTTTTACAATACCAGCACAAGGCAAGCTCATTTGTGTAGTTTGAATTTAATAATATGCCTCAGATGTCCTAGATTTACCGATATACACTTTTCTATGGGCAATATAATCCCTCTCGAAACAATACTTGATTCAGATTGCCTTTCTTATAAGCTTAGTGTCCATACTTGCTGCATGGAGAAGGATGAGACTGGCCATCTTTGTCCCGGACATGCACATAGTAACGAGCTAGTTGTGTCTTGAATGCCCTCCAACGCTCAGCGCAATAAGACAACGTTGTCTTCTTCAAGACTTCATTGTTGGGAATATTGTAAGTGAGCTGCAATAATTGCCATTGAAAGTAGAGTTATCAATAAATAGTTATGTTTTTTGGTATTGCTCTGCATATAATATACAATAGTTAGTTCCTATACCTGGATAGAGTCCCAAATTTGATCCTTCACGCAATTATCAACAGCATCCTAAGTCTATATGGCGATGTTAGGCTTGTTATGTGTTAGAAGGCTGACATAACTTATGTACTTGGTCCTGTGTTCACCAATTGGGTTCCAACGTGTGTCAAACTCAATCGGTAGCAATTTCCCTTCTTTCCTGTCTTTCGAAATGTCTTTCAATTGCTCGTACTTCTGCCCCTCCTTTGTATAGAGTCGCTTGGAGTATCGCTAGCCTAATTCTGATTAAGACTACCCCCCATATTCCTATATACGCAATAACAAAATCAAACATAGTAAACAGACTTAACACTTTTTCTTTCCGTCAGAATACACAAAACTTGTTCCTTTAGCATTTATCCATGGAAAGAAGTGTAAGCATTTATCATAGGAAAACTACAAAACCTAGATTAAATGAACATGTAAACGGCAAAGCACGTACACGAGAAAATAAGTGTCGAGAACATGTACACGGCAAAGCACAACGAGAGCGAGAACAGAGAAGAATGACTAAGCATGGCGAACCCCATGAAAACCACAGAGTACGACGAGCGGAGTAGTGATAGAAGTAAGAAATAAGACTGAAGAAAACCTGAGAAATGAGAAATGATCAGAGACACACCAAAGGGCGGGCTTCGAAAATGTAATTTCAGAAGCCATTTTTTACACCGGTTAACATATAAATCCAGTGTAGTAAATCATATTTCTAAACCTGACTAACAAAATAACCACTTTAAAAAGATGTCTACTTATTTTCAAAAATACCACGACTAATATTTTGAATTTCATAAGACTTTCTACACCAGTTAACATATAAATCTAGTGTAGTAAATCATATTTCTAAACCTGACTAACACAATAACCGGTTTAAAAAGATGTCTATGAAACATCCTGATTTTTGGGTCTAGGAGAACTAGGAGGTAGTCTGATATGGGCAGGCTATTAAACCCGTAGTCCCAGGATAGTAATTTGATATGGGCAGATCACTTACCTATATTTTGTAGGAATCCAAGGGATGAGTTAAGTCCCTCACGATTTAAAGATGAGTTAAATCTTTGACCTATAAAATAGGGACAGTTCACCTAGGTTCAAAAAGAGGAATGTAAGGAATATCCTAAGTTTTAAGCCTAGGAATTCTGCAGGTAGCTAGATATGGGCTAGCTCCTGAGTAAGATAACCTTATATGGGCGGGTTATCGAGCATTTCAATTAACAATGACACCCAAAGAGTTCAGGGGATGAGTTGTTGAAAGAGAACTTCTAGAACTTAAGATGAAGGATAAGAAGATAAGTAAAGATGTCAGAAAGAGAATATAGGGACATAATCGTAATTATAGGAAAGATCGGGCTAGTAGCCGATGAGTACCATATTTTACCAAAAAATAGAGAAAATTATGCTGATCATTTCACTGAACTGTGATATATGCATATGAGATCTCTATGAGTATGTAAGAATTATGGAAAGTTGAAGGACTTAAGTGAAAAGAAGAAAAGTTTCCAGGGGCAAAATGGTAATTATGGAAAGTTCAGCCGAAAGTGGCTTAGAACTGCCCGGAAGCATTTCAGTCCCAAATTTCACCAGTAGATAGAGGAAATGATGCTGGTTAATCCATCTTAATACAGGAATTTTATCAGAGCTGTAGATAGCTGAAAATTATCTGATAATGAAAAAGTATAAAAAATTCTTATCAGATATTCTAGACCTCAGATATGAGTGAAAAACTACAGGAAGATGTGTCCTGTAGAGACGGATGTTAGGGAACTGACAGAATACCGAAAGGAGGTATGTAGAAAAAGTTATTCACAAATTAGTGAATTCAGACGGGAGTTTGTGACCTCCAGGTATCCGATTGGGAGATTTATCGGTATTCAAACTGAGATTGAATGAGCTCAGTTGACATCATTCAGATGCTTCTTATGACCCAAAGGGATGCCTAGACTCAGTATGTCAGTTTATCTAATAAAAGGAGTCAGTGTCCGGAAAAAGGTGTAAAATGACGAAAATGCCCTTATGTTATAAAATAGTGAAAGAATGAATAAAGGGTATTTTGGTCATTTGGCTAAGGTGAGACAGTCAAGAAAGGTTATCTGGATAGTTGACCAGGGTCAGAGAATACTCTGGTGAGGTGTGAAAAGACAATAATGCCCCTAGACTCATTAAAGTAAAGAAAGAGGAACCAAGGGTATTTTGGTAATTTACCAAGGGATGGTTCTTGGGAATTGAGCCATCAGAGTACTTGGGCTGGATCAGAGACCCAAGATGATATTCCAAGACCCAAAAATGTAGCCCAACATATATGAGAGAAAAAGTGACATTAAAATAATGTTTTAGTGACTTTTCAATGAAGTAGAGTTACTCGGTCTGCACGATAACCGAGGAAGTGATCAGATAAAGTTTTAGACTTATTTGGATAGCATTGGATGGCGTGAAAGGTGCCAGCAAGATGCTACATGGCACCACCATAGAGGAAGAAGAAAAAGCTGAGGACACGTGGCACGATCTCAGCCGTGTATTCCGGTGCAAGACTCTGGAATTCTCTGGAAGCGCTAAGTTAGCTGGTGAGGTGTCCTGTGGGCGCCACCATTATGCCACCTAGCCTGTGAGGTATCCCTTGATGATGTCATAAAGTGATGAGTCATAAGGATGATGATGCCATTACGATGACATAAGCGAAACTTGGTCGGCAAGCAAAGCGATCTGAGCTATTAGTTGAGAATTGATCTGGACCACATATTCCACCTTGCCTCAAGTATAAATACCCCCTCCCCCTTGCCATTGTCTTCACGGACAAGAGCCCATAAAGAGAGAGAAGTAAGTTCTAGAGAGAGAAAGTGAGAGGAAGAAAGAAAGAAGGAAGTTCTGGCAGAGCTGGAAGCAGTATAAAAATAACAGAGTTCTGCTAAGCTAGCCAGGTAGTAACTAATCCTAGCTTTTATGTAATAGCTTTGTAATTTGATGTGCTATTGTTTGGTTGGATTGTTGTCATATATGTTATGCTTGAAGCTCTACTACATAATACTATGATCATATGTTATTATTGAGTATGGAAGCGCGTGGCATACTTATCTGTACACAATCACAAGCAAGCACTATCACACTGCATTACATATATTATTATGGTTGTTACTACTAAGATTCCCCCGAATCTCATTCCCTATGTATAACCCATTACAGGGAGGTTATGTTAAAGTGAATTTTGAGAATGTTAAGAGACGCCGTTATGCTGCTAAAATTACGGCAGAATGAAGAAAGAAGCTGTTACGTACTGTGTACGTAGGTACTATCTAAGGAGTCTAGAAGTGAGTGGACCTAGCCGGTTCATCCAGTCTTTCCTGGGTACTTACATAGAATGGTAGTTCTCACGGGAATTACCGAATCAGTACAAATCAGTTATTCAGAAAAAAAGACTAGTAGTTATACTGCCGGATTTCAGGCAGGAAAGATGTAATAAAGATATGGGGATTTTGTTCATGCCCTGTTGTATAACAATTTATTATTTAATAATAAGTATGGTTTGGCATGTTTGACTGATATGTGTTGGATGTATGGAAAGTTGATTGCTGGTGTGAACAGTAACTCGTGGTGATACAGTAATGTTTGATCTAAAATTAAAAATAGTAAATGATTAAATAAATATGTGATATTTTTATGGTAAATATTAGACATAACAATCTTCGATTTGATATATAGAATGCCTCATTTGGATGTCTACACATAGAGATATAAATTATCAAAGTTGGAACCAGAATGCTGGATTCAGGAGAAAAACGTTGGATGAACAGTAAAGTTGTAACATTGACTGACATTGACTTGGTCAAGGAATGGTCAACGAGTTATTTTTTCCTGAAATATAATTGAGTTAGCTTCATTTATCAATTTGAACCACTTCATTTATATTTTTGTAGAATTAGTTATGATTTTTTGAAGTCAGGTCACTCATTTGGAATTTACGCAGTAAACAGTACTCGATAAGAGTAAAATTCCAGATTGAGAAATTGGACTTTAATGACCTTGAAAGTGATTCTAAATGCTACCAAGTGGTCTCTAAGACGTACGAAAGTAAGGATGTTTCAGTCTACTTATTTTCAAAAATACTACGACTAATATTTTGAATTTCAGAAGACTTTTTACACTAGATAACATATAAATCCGGTGTAAAAAAAGATTTAATTTATTTACAAAAATTGCACCTTAAGTTTTTTATATCACTTTTTACACCTGATAACATGTACAACCGATTTAAATGTTGGAGTTATTTTTTTCCCACCAATCTTTTTATTATTTCATCCCTTGAAGTTACAACATATATATGCAATTAGAACAAGAAACTTGTGTTATTATTACTTCAAAACCATATATGCAATAAGAACAAGAAACTTAATGGCATTAGTGCCTCAAAAACATAAAACACTTACATACAAATCAATCAGAATCCACTTCTTTTTAATTCAATTTTGGTAAACCTACTGAAAAAGAAGGGGTCTCACAAATTGAATCATTATCGTCAACAACCCTTTTTCTTTGGAGAGTGACAAACCATCTTTTATTTGCCGGATCAGTGATATAGAATACTTTCTTTGCTTGGTCTGCCATAATGAAAGGATCATCCCCAAAATTTGTACTATTCAAATCAACTAGGATAAATCTTAACCGATCCACCATAACACCGTTATTTACATTAGCCCACTTGCATTTGAACACAGAAACTGTGAATTTGGTATAATCCAGCTTCCAAATCTCTTCAACAACACCATAATAAGGGATCGCTGCTAATTTAGATTATTTGTCTTTTGAACTAGAAAAGTGCATAGGTTCAGCCACTAACATAACACCACTATTCTACACGCTACTTTTATCATCTAGGGACTTCGTATAAAAGGAATACCTGTTGATATCAAATAAATTCCAACATATCACATTAAATTCATGACCATATGCCAACCATCTAACTGAATCAGATACACAATCCTCATTTTCAACCTTCTGTTTGAACCAATGTGCAAAAGATTTGTTGTGTTCTCTAATCAGCTTTTTCTCTGTCATTCTATTATTTTGTTTCCGAACAAGCTCTTTATGAATAGCTATATAGTCTTAAACTTCATCAATATTATTCAAGATGTGTAAGTGTATTTGTTGCAATTCATTACGATCGACACTCTTCACTGACATTCCATGTTGACCCCCCTGTTTGGCACGGGGTTTAGGGAAACCGGTAAGTCTTACTTTAGACAGGTAGTGTTGACAAAAATCCATAGCTTCTTTGAAAACATATTTTTGAACAATGGATGCCTCCGGCAGATTTGGATTCTTCATATACCCTTTAAGGATTTTCATGTATCTTTCAAATGGGTACATCCATCATAAGTATACAGGGCCACACAGTTTTATTTCTCGCACTAGATGAACAATGAGGTGTACCATGATGTCAAAAAAGCCAGGAAGAAATAGTTTTTCAAGATGGCACAAAATAACATAACCCTCATGCTCCAATTCATCCAACTTTTTAGTCTCAAAGACTTTGCCACATATAGCATTGAAGAAGAAGCAAAGTCGGGTTACAATATGTCTCAAATCATCTTGAAGGATTCGTTGAACAGCTACTGCGAGTAATTGTTGCATCAAGACATGACAATCATGAGACTTTTGGCTTACTAATTTCAAATCTTTCATTGACACAATCTTCTTAAGATTAGATGAGTACCCAGAGGGAACTTTGATTCCTTGCAAACATTCACAAATACTTCTTCTCTCATCCTTGGACAAAATATTAATCTCTTCAACACAATAACTCCCCTCACCATCTGCCTTTGGATGTAAATCCTCACGTATTCCCATTTATTGCAAATCTAATCTTGCCTTCAAAGCATCTTTGGAACTACCATGTATGTTAAGAAGTGTTCCAACTGAAACATCATTCCTTAGACTCCTCAGAGTACACTTGCGGAAGCAATATTAGCTTGATTGTATCTTAACTTAAGCCCAGAATTCAAAATTTTACTTTTAAGTTCCTTATTCTAGACCTTTAATTTGAAAATTAATTTATCTCGTTCTGCACATCCAAATGAGGCTTAATACCTATCCACATAATGCCCCAGATGTGTACGATTGGCCTGCCAAATTTCATAGCCAAACTCCTTCGTTTACTAAGTCAAACTGAGGTCAAAACACTGCTACCTCAGGACCTGCGAATTTCTCTTTTAATTCATCATTCACAAATTGAACATGCCAAACAATATTTATTATTAAATAATAAAATGTCATACAACAAGGCATACATCAAATTCTCATATTTCTATTACATCTTTTCCTGCCCGAATTTTGGCAGCATAACCGCTACATTCCTTCTGTAGAAAGTAACCGATCTTGTACCGATTCGATAATTCCCGTAGGAGCTACCATTCTATGTAAGTACCCAGGAAAGACTGGATGAACCGGCTAGGTCCACTCACTTCCAGCCTCCTTAGACAGCACCTATGTACACAGTACGTATCAGTTCCTTTCTTTGTTCCTTCTTCGTTGCCAGAATTTCGGCAGCCTAACGGCATCTCTTAAAATTTCCATATTTTATTTTGACAGAACCTCCCCTGTAATGTTATATATGGGAATGAGATTCGGGGGAATCTCAGTAGTAATAATCATAACAATATATGTAATGCAGTGTGACAGTGCTTGCCTGTGATTGTGTACAGATAAGCATGCTGCGTGCTTCCATACTCAATAACATATGATCATAGCATTGTAGTAGAGCTTCAAGCATAACATATAAGACAACAATCCAACCAAACAATAGCACAACAAATCACAAAGCCATTACATAAAAGCTAGGATTAGTTACTACCTCAAAGGCTCAGCAGAACTCTACTATCTCTATTCTGCTTCCAGCTCTGCCAGAACTTCCTTTCTTTCTTTCTTCCTCTCACTTTCTCTCTCTAGCACCTCTTCCTCTCTCTAAAAGGCCCAAAACAGTGATGCAAATGAATGGTAGGGGGTATTTATAGTTTCCTTCAATGGTATTCTTGTAATTTTGAAGCCATCTGATCCTGTGGTCCTGGTTTTTCCGGAATTTCCTATTTTTCTTTATTCCTTTTACTGCATCATGCATGACATCATCTCCATGCCACCTCATGGGACACCTCATCATGCACATTTATCACATGGTGAAATTGCAGGCTTCTTGGACACCTCATCAGCTGACTCAGCAGTTCCAGTCCAATCCAGTACCGGTCCGGTCAGATTTCCCACAAACTGGACTCACCGGCTAAGATTGTGCCACGTGTCCTTAACTTTTCTTCTGCCTCTAGGATGACGCCATGTGGCATCTGGAAGGGACCTTTCACGCCTTCCAATACTATCTAGATAAGTCCAGGACTCTATCCGATCACCTCCTCGGTTATCGTGCCAACCGAGTAACTTTACTTTATTGAAACAGCATTAAAATTGTATTTTAATGCCACTTTTTCTCACATACTTCATGGGCTACGTTTTTGGGCCTTGGAATATTATCTTGGGTCTCTAATCAAGCTCAAGTACTCTGATGGCTCGATTCCCAAGAAACAGCCCTTGGCAAATTACCAAAATACCCCTGAGTGCCCTTTCTTGCGCTATCTTGGCCCTAAGGGTAAAATCGTCATTTTACACCTTTCTGTGCCCTGTCAAGGCATATACTGACTCTGAGTAACTTTGTCTGTATGTGCCTTGGCTCCTGGGCCTGTCCAGAATGACCAAAATGCCCTTCATACATCTACTACCCCTTTAGTACAACACAGGGGCATTTTCGTAATTTCGCACTTTTTCGGGGTTCTGCCGGACACTGGCCCACCTATCAGTCCAAGTGTCTTACTGGGCCTTTGTTGACGCCATTATTGGGCCTCTTAGGGTCCATTACCTTCATGGCACGCATTACGAGGATCTTCCCCCGTTAATGTTTATTGAATATTTTATCTATTATTCACCGTTTATACACATATCCGGACACCGGCTCCTTCTGTCCGATACACTGGCCTGCGGTGTTCAGGCATCCCTGTGTGTCATATTATTCATCTGACTGAGGTCATCCGAACTCATTCAGTCCCTTTTCAAATACCGATAAATTTCCCTATCGGATACCCGGAGGCCTCACACTCCCGTCTGGATTTTCTGATTTGTGAATAACTTTTTCTACAGGCCTCCTATCGGTATTCTGCCAGTTTCCTGACATCCGCCCCATAAGGACGCATCATCCTGTATTTTCTCACCTAGATCTGAAATCTAGGATATCCGGTATGAATTTTTATAACTTTTGGACGATCAGTCCATTGCTGGCTATCTGGAGTCTTCAAAAATTCTTGTATCAAGCCAGATTACCGAGCGTCACTTGATCTCTCTACCGGTGAAATCTGGGACTGAAATGCTTCCGGACAGTTCAAACCACTTCCGGCCTGACTTTCTTTAATTACACTTTAGCCCCAAGGAACTTTTCTTCTTTTCAATTAAGTCCCTTTTTATTTGGCTAAAATTACACTTAAGGACTCCACCTTTTTCTCTACTTTTCCTTTTTGGCTTTATACTTTCCATAATTGCACTTAAGCCCCTTCATTTTTTTTCTTTTGCAATTTAATCCCTTTCTTTGCATAAATGGCCATCATATCTCTAGGGACTTTCACTATTTACATATCAGTCCCTGGACTTTTACTTATTTGCAGTTTAGTCTCTAAAAATCCTCTGTATGTTTCGGGGACTTCTGCTCAAAGGGATATTCCTCACATTCCTCATTTTGAACCTAGGTGAACTGTCCCGATTCTGTAGGTTAAAGACTTAACTCATCTTTAAATCCTGAAGGACTTAGCTCATCCCTCGGATTCCTACAAAATACAGGTAAGTGATCCGCCCATATCAGATTACTACCTTGGGACTACGGGTTTAGCAGCCTGCCCATATCAGACTACTTCCCAGTTCTCCTAGACCAAAAATCGGGATGTTACAGTTCTCCTAGACCAAAAATCGGGATGTTACAGTTCTCCTCCCCTTTTAAAAATTTTGCCCTCGAAATTTTAAGGGATACCTCATCTTTCCCTGAAGAGAACTTCTTACTGATCTATACAGCTATGTGATTCTTATAACGCAATCATATATATAACCAGTAAGATCATCCCTCTCTGTCTTATCCTCACTCCAGTGATGGTCTAGAGGAGCAACAGCTTGGTCCCAGACCTTCCACATGGATTCTTAGCAACTAACATCTCTCATTATAGTTGTTTACAGCTATCCATGTTCTAACCCCTCATACAACAACCTCATCACTGAGTTAAGACAGATTTATTATCTTACTAATTATTTCTCACGACTCGTTATAATAACCACATTCTCTAGATCAGAAAAGAACTCTTCATTACTCACATCATTTACATCTAGGCATACAGTTCTTCACAGCTAAGTCGCCCTTACAACTATGGTTCTTCTTAACCATTCTTAGGGTCGACCCCAGGGGATTTGGAGACTCTGTTCGAAAAAATGGAAAATACTCTTCCTGTTGTCTTTGGCCTAGGGATGTCAGCATTCGTAGGGCAAACTCTTGTAAAGTGACCTTTCTCGCCACAAATGAAACAGCCGCTTTGCCCTGCTCGACACTCCCTTGTGCCGTGGTTCTTTCCACATCTTTGACATCTTTGTCCTCCAACCTGATCCTCACCTTGATCAGTCCCCTGCCTAAACTGTTGCCTCTTCCTCTTGTTATTATTATTATTGGCTTCATAACTTGAGCTACCTCCCAGAGTGCTCCTAGCCAATACTTCTTTACTTCTTGCCTCTGACTTAGCTACTTCCTTGCTCCTTACGCTGTTCCCGGTTGCTGCATGATTGTTCATACTTCTTTCTGTCAATCTGTAGACTTCTATCGCTCTATTAAACTGCGTAAGTTGCTGAGGAATTATTCTTTCCTTTAGGGCACTACTCAGACCCTCTACTAATCTCTTTCTCGACCATTCTTCGTCCTCCATTCTTCTAAGGTGTGTGGAATAGTACGACAATCGGAGATACTTAGCCAAATACTCATCGAATGGCTCCTTCTCTCCCTGCTTTAGAGTAAGGAACTCAACTTCCTTCGCTTCCCTCACTGACTGGGGAAAGTATTTTTCCCTAAACTGTCCCAGAAATACTTCTCATGTAACTGGGATTCCTTTTGCTTCAAGAATAAGCTCGGTATTCTCCACCATCTTCGTGCATCCTTCTCTAGCTTGAAAATGGCCAGCCGGGCTTTTCTTCCTGATGGGCAATCCAATACCTCAAAAATCTTCTCAAACTGATCTATCCAATCCTCAGCTACTTGGACGTCAAATGTCCCCTCAAACGCCGGAGGATTGGACTTTTGGAACCGCTCCATCCATTGCTGAATGCTATTAGGATCTGCCACTGGATCCTCTATTCTCGACTGCTCATTATTCGGAGGAACTCCTGATATCCCTTCTGCTGGTCTATCAGGGGTTTGCAATTCATTAACTATAGCTGTAAGAGTAGCTATAGTGGCATCTCTTTCTTGATCTCGGCGAGCTTGTTCCGCCCTCATTTCTTCCATCATCCTCTGCTGTTGTTCTAGCCTAGCAAGGATGACTTGCATAAGAGTTACCTTATTGGAGTTGCCGGCTTCCTCTACGTGTGGCTCCTCCACTTGAATTCTACGTCCTCGTCTCGTGTTCACCATCTGGTTCCTTGTTAATCAGAAAAGAAAAGTGAACACATAACATCGTACTACTACTTATCTAGGAATTTTTACCTTCACTGGGCTTTTCTAAACCTCTATGTACTCTAGGGAAATAACCTTTCTAAGCCAGAACCTTCTGTTCTGTGCCAGAATCTTATGCTCTGAACCCGAGTCCCTTCTGGTCTATGCCAGAATCTATTGCTCTGATACCAAAATGAAACATCCTTCCTTAGACTCCTCAGAGTACACTTGCGGAAGCAATATTAGCTTGATTGTATCATAACTTAAGCCCAGAAATTCAAAATTTTACTCTTAAGTTCCTTATTCTGGACCTTTAATTTGAAAATTAATTTATCTTGTTCTGCACATCCAAATGAGGCTTATTACCTATCCACATAATGCCCCAGATGTGTACGACTGGCCTGCCAAATTTCATAGCCAAACTCCTTCGTTTACTAGGTCAAACTGAGGTCAAAACACTGCTACCTCAGGACCTGCGAATTTCTCTTTTAATTCATCATTCACAAATTGAACATGCCAAACAATATTTATTATTAAATAATAAAATATCATACAACAAGGCATACATCAAATTCTCATATTTCTATTACATATTTTCCTACCCGAATATCGGCAGCATAACCGCTACATTCCTTCTGTAGAAAGTAACCGATCTTGTACCGATTTGGTAATTCCCGTAGGAGCTACCATTCTATGTAAGTACCCAGGAAAGACTGGATGAATCGGCTAGGTCCACTCACTTCCAGCCTCCTTAGACAACACCTACGTACACAGTACGTATCAGTTCCTTTCTTTGTTCCTTCTTCGTTGCCAGAATTTCGGCAGCCTAACGGCATCTCTTAAAATTTCCATATTTTATTTTGACAGAACCTCCCCTATAATGTTATATATGGGAATGAGATTCAGGGGAATTGTAACACCCTAATTTTTAGGTCTAGAGATGCCATAAGGAGAATTCAAGGGCATAATCGTAATTATGGGAAAGATCGGGCTGGTAGCCGATGAGTACCATATTTTGCCAGAAAATAGAGAAAATTATGCTGATCATTTCACTGAACTGTGAAATATGCATATGAGGTCTCTATGTGTATGAAAGAATTAGAAATGTGACCAGGGGTAAAATGGTCATTTTGGAAAAGTGTGCGCGTGAGTGCTTTTTCAGACCAAAACAGCCCGGTCCGCATAAAATATCTGAAAATACCGGGAGATAGAGAAAAGGATTCCGGATTGAATGAGGAGTCACAGAATTTTGATTTGAGGTCCCGATTTTTCTGTAAAAATCCTCGAAGATGGGAAATTACAGTTAAATCGGTAAAGGAAGAGCAGTCCGAATAGAGATGATCGGTCTATGGCCAGAGGCCATACAGTGTTTTCTAAGGACCGTAGTGACACCAGGGATGGCCCAGGCCCATAATATCAGTTCAGTGGTAAGAGGGGCCGGTGTCCGGGGAAAAATGTGCAAAATGACGAAAATGCCCTTATGTTATAGAATAACTGAAGAATGAGTAAAGGGTATTTTGGTCATTTGGCTAAGGTTAGACAGTCAAGAAGGGGTATCTGGATAGTTGACCAGGGCCAGAGAATACTCTGGTAAAATATGAAAAGACAATAATGCCCCTAGACCTAGTAAAGGAAATGAAAGGACTTAAGTGCAATTATGGAAAGTTTCAAGGCCAAAAAGGAAAGTAGACAAAAATGTGGGGTTCTTAAGTGTAATTTTAGCCAAATAAAAAGGGACTTAAATGAAAAGAAGAAAAGTTCCCTGGGGCTAAATTGTAATTAAAGAAAGTCAGGCAGGAAGTGGTTTGGACTGTCCGACAGCATTTCAGTCCCAGATTTCACCGGTAGAGAGAGCAAGTGACGCTCGGTAATCTGGCTTAATACAGGAATTTTTGAAGACTCCAGATAGCCAGAAATGGACTGATCGTCCAAAAGTTATAAAAATTCATACCGGATATCCTAGAATTCAGATCTAGGTGAGACAATACAGGATGATACGTCCTTATGGGACGGATGTCGGGAAACTGACAGAATACCGATAGGAGGCCTGTAGAAAAAGTTATTCGCAAATCAGAAAATCCAGACGGGAGTGTGAGGCCTCCGGGTATCCGATAGGGAGATTTATCGGTATTTAAAAAGGGACTGAATGAGTTCGGATGATCTCGGTCAGATGACTGATATGACTCACAGGGATGCCTGAACACCGCAGGCCAGTGTTTCAGACAGAAGGAGCCGGTGTCCGGATATGTGTATAAACGGTGAATAATAGATAAAATATTCAATAATTATTAACGGGGGAAGATTCCTCGTAATGCGTGCCATGAGGATATTGGACCCAGAAAGGCCCAATAATGGCGCCATCAAAGGCCCAGTAAGACACTTGGACTGATAGGTGGGCCAGTGTCAGGCAGAACCCCGGAAAAGTGCGAAATTACGAAAATGCCCCTGTGTTGTACAAAAGTGTAACAGATGAATGAAGGGCATTTTGGTAATTCTGGACAGGCCCAGGAGCCAAGGTACATACAGATAAAGTTACTGAGAGTCAGTATATACCCTGACAGAGTACAGAAGGGTATGAAATGACGATTTAACCCTTAGGGTTAAAATAGTGCAAGAAAGGGCACCCAAGGGTATTTTGGTAATTTACCAAGGGCTGTTTCTTGGGAATCGAGCCATCAGAGTACTTGGGCTTGATCAGGATCCAAGACAACATTCCCAGAGCCGAAAAACGTAGCCTATGAAGTATGTGGGAAAAACTGGCATTAAAATATTATTTTAATGCTGTTTCAATAAAGTAAAGTTACTCGGTCGGCACGATAACCGATGAGGCGATCAGATAAAGTCCTGCATTTATCTGGATATCATTGGAAGGCGTGAAAGGTCCCTTCCAGGTGCCACATGGCGCAATCTTAAAGGCAGAAGGAAAAGTTGAGGACACGTATTACGAGGCAAGATACTGGACCGGTGAGTCAGCATGCTGAGTCAGCTGCTGAGGTGTCCAGGATTTCAGACATGTGATAAATGTGGCGCTGAGGTGTCCTGGTGAGGTGTCCCAATGATGTCATGCATGATGCAGTAAAGGAGGAATTAAGAAAAATAGGAAAATCCAGGAAAACCAGGACCGCAGGATCAAAGTTCATGGTAATTACAGAAATGCCATTGGAGGAGGTTATAAATACCCCCCCATTCATTCATTTGCATCACGGCTCAAGCAATTTTATAGAGAGGAGGAGGTGCTAGAGAGAGAAAGTGAGAGGAAGAAAGAAAGAAAGGAAGTTCTGGCGGAGCCGGAAGCAGAATAGAGATAGTAGAGCTATGCTGAGCCTTTGAGGTAGTAACTAATCCTAGCTTTTATGTAATGGCTTTGTGATTTGTTGTGCTATTGTTTGGTTGGATTGTTGTCTTATATGTTATGTCTGAAGCTCTGCTATAATGCTATGATCATATGTTATTAAGCATGGAAGCACGCAGCATACTTATCTGTACACAATCACAAGCAAGCACTGTCACTCTGCATTACATATATTGTTATGATTGTTGCTACTGAGATTCCCAAGAATCTCATCCCAATAAGTAAACCATTACAGGGAAGGTTATGTCAAAATGAATTCTGGAAATTTTAAGAGACGCCGTTATGCTGCTGAAATTATGGCAAGATGGCAATAGTAAGGAAAGCAACTGATACGTACTGTGTACGTAGGTACTGTCTAAGGAGGCTGGAAGTGAGTGGACCTAACCGGTTCATCCAGTCTTTCCTGGGTACTTACGTAGAATGGTAGTTCCCACGGGAATTACCGAATCGGTATAAAATCAGTTACTTTCTGAAGATGAAGCGTAGCGGTTATGCTGCCGGATTTCAGGCAGAAAAAGATGTAATAGAGATATGAGAATTTATGTACATGACCAGATGTAAAATAACTTATTAATTAATAATAATTGTTGTTTGGCATGTTTGACTATTGTATGATGGATGTATGCATATGTATGCAAAGTAGAAATGCTGAAATTTACCACTGTGAACAGTAACATGTGGTAACCTAGTCATATTTGATAAATGATTAAAAATAGTAAATGGATGAATTAATGTATGAAATGTTTAAGGTAAATAGTAGACATACCAAGCTTCGATTTTATATATAGTATGACTCATTTGGATGTCTACACAAGGAGATATAAATTATCAAAGTTGGGACCAGAATGCTGGATTCAGGGAGAAAAACGTGGGATGAACAGTAACGTTGACACGTTAACTGACGTTGACTTGGTCAACGAATGGTCAACGAGTTATTTTTTCCTGAAATATAATTTAGTTAGCTTCATTTATCAATTGGAACCACTTCATTTCGAGTTTTCTAGAATTAGTTATGATTTTTCGAAGTCAGGTCACTCATCTGGAATTTTCAAGTGAACAGTACTCGATAAGAGTAAAATTCCAGATTGGGGAATTGGACTTCAATGACCTTGAAAGTGGTTCTAAATGCTACCAAATGGTCCCTAAGACACATGAAAGTAAGGATGTTTCAGGAATCTCAGTAGTAATAATCATAACAATATATGTAATGCAGTGTGACAGTGCTTACCTGTGATTGTGTACAGATAAGCATGCTGCGTGCTTCCATACTCAATAACATATGATCATAGCATTGTAGTAGAGCTTCAAGCATAACATATAAGACAATAATCCAACCAAACAATAGCACAACAAATCAAAAAGCTATTACATAAAAGCTAGGATTAGTTACTACCTCAAAGGCTCAGCAGAACTCTACTATCTCTATTCTGCTTCCAGCTCTGCCAGAACTTCCTTTCTTTCTTTCTTCCTCTCACTTTCTCTCTCTAGCACCTCCTCCTCTCTCTAAAAGGCCCAAAACCGTGATGCAAATGAATGGGAGGGGGGTATTTATAGTTTCCTTCAATGGCATTCTTATAATTTTGAAGCCATCTGATCCTGTGGTCCTGGTTTTTTCGGAATTTCCTATTTTTCTTTATTCCTTTTACTGCATCATGCATGACATCATCTCCATGCCGCCTCATGGGATACCTCATCATGCACATTTCTCACATGGCGAAATTGAAGGCTTCTTGGACACCTCATCAGCTGACTCAGCAGTTCCAGTCCAATCCAGTACCGGTCCGGTCAGATTTCCCACAAACTGGACTCACCGGCTAAGATTGTGCCACGTGTCCTTAACTTTTCTTCTGCCTCTAGGATGACGCCATGTGGCATCTGGAAGGGACCTTTCACGCCTTCCAATGCTATCTAGATAAGTCCAAGACTCTATCCGATCACCTCCTCGGTTATTGTGCCAACCGAGTAACTTTACTTTATTGAAACAACATTAAAATAGTATTTTAATGCCACTTTTTCTCACATACTTCATGGGCTACGTTTTTGGGCCTTGGAATATTATCTTGGGTCTCTAATCAAGCTCAAGTACTCTGATGGCTCGATTCCCAAGAAACAGCCCTTGGCAAATTACCAAAATACCCCTGAGTGCCCTTTCTTGCGCTATCTTGGCCCTAAGGGTAAAATCATCATTTTACACCTTTCTGTACCCGGTCAAGGCATATACTGACTCTGAGTAACTTTATCTGTATGTGCCTTGGCTCCTGGGCCTGTCCAGAATGACCAAAATGCCCTTCATACATCTACTACCCCTTTAGTACAACAGGGGCATTTTCGTAATTTCGCACTTTTTCGGGGTTCTGCCGGACACTGGCCTACCTATCAGTCCAAGTGTCTTTGCTGGGCCTTTGTTGGCGCCATTATTGGGCCTCTCAGGGTCCATTACCTTCATGGCACGCATTACGAGGATCTTCCCCCGTTAATGTTTATTGAATATTTTATCTATTATTCACCGTTTATACACATATCCGGACACCGGCTCCTTCTGTCCGATACACTAGCCTGCGGTGTTCAGGCATCCCTGTGAGTCATATCAGTCATCTGACTGAGGTCATCCGAACTCATTCAGTCCCTTTTCAAATACCGATAAATTTCCCTATCGGATACCCGGAGGCCTCACACTCCCGTCTGGATTTTCTGATTTGTGAATAACTTTTTCTACAGGCCTCCTATCGGTATTCTGTCAGTTTCCTGACATCCGCCCCATAAGGACGCATCATCCTGTATTTTCTCACCTAGATCTGAAATCTACGATATCCGGTATGAATTTTTATAACTTTTGGATGATCAGTCCATTTCTGGCTATCTGGAGTCTTCAAAAATTCTTGTATCAAGCCAGATTACCGAGCGTCACTTGCTCTCTCTACCGGTGAAATCTGGGACTGAAATGCTTCCGGACAGTCCAAACCACTTCTGTCCTGACTTTCTTTAATTACACTTTAGCCCCAAGGAATTTTTCTTCTTTTCAATTAAGTCCCTTTTTATTTGGCTAAAATTACACTTAAGGACCCCACCTTTTTCTCTACTTTTCCTTTTTGGCTTTATACTTTCCATAATTGCACTTAAGCCCCTCCCTTTCTTTTGCAATTTAATCCCTTTCTTTGCATAAATGGCCATCATATCTCTAGGGACTTTCACTATTTACAATCAGTCCCTGGACATTTACTTATTTGCAGTTTAGTCCCTAAAAACCCTCTGTATGTTTCGGGGACTTTTGCTCAAAGGGATATTCCTCACATTCCTCATTTTGAACCTAGGTGAACTGTCCCGATTCTGTAGGTTAAAGACTTAACTCATCTTTAAATCCTGAAGGACTTAGCTCATCCCTCGGATTCCTACAAAATACAGGTAAGTGATCCGCCCATATCAGATTACTACCCTGGGACTACGAGTTTAGCAGCCTGCCCATATCAGACTACTTCCCAGTTCTCCTAGACCAAAAATCGGGATGTTACACCAACAATGCTGTCACACACATTTTTCTTCACATGCATGACATCAATACAGTGCCTTACATGAAGATGTTGCCAATACGGAAACTCAAAGACAAATCTTTTTTTCTATATATTTTTCTCACTTCTCTTGGTAGTCTTACCGAAACTAACGTTGATGTCTTTCAACTTTTCATAAACTTGTTTTCCAGTCAATGGCTTCGGAGCATTTTCAAATTCTTGGCCGCTAAAATTTTTTTTCTTCAATCGATGGTATGGGTGGCCTTGTCTTAGAAATCTCCTATAACCTAGATAGACTGTCTTTCTTTTATGACGAAGTTGATAGTAGCAAGTCCCTTTCTCACAAATCGGATATGCTTTATGGCCTTTAACACTATGCCTTGACAAATTTTTGTATGCAGGAAAGTTATTAATTGTACAAAAGATCATGGCCCACATATTGAAGACCTCATTCTTAATCATCAAAAACATCCACACCTTCCCATAGCTTCTTCAAATCTTCGATCAAGGGTATTAGGTAAATGTCTATATCATTTCCCAGTTATTTTAGTCCTGAGATCAACATAGACAACATTACATACTTACGTTTCATACACAGCAAGGGAGATAGGTTATAAATCACCAAGATGACAGGTCATGAACTATGTATACTACTAAGGCTACCATAAGGGTTCATGTCATCTATACTTAGTCCAAGCCTTAGGTTTCGTGGTTCATTGTCAAACTCGGGAAATAATTCATCAATCTTCTTCCACTGCAAAGAATCAGTAGGATGACGAAGCTTTCCATCACAAATCCTTTCAGTCTCATGCCATAACATTTTTTTTGCTTCATCTTCATTAGCAAAAAGCCGCTTAAACCTTGGTATAATTGGAAGATACCATAACACCTTTACAGGACACTTGTTTGATATGTACCTTGGTGTCTTACATATTGGATATTTCTCCTCATCTTCAAAATCTTTCCTGTACAATATGCAATCATTTGGGCATGCATGAATCTTTCTATACTGCATACCTAAAGGACATATTATTTTCTTAGCATCATAGTAGCGTTTGGGTAACATATTTTCTTCTGGAAACATGTCTTGCAATAACTAAAGAAATTCTGAAAAACCTTTATCACTCCACCCATGTCGTGCTTTCACACTTATCAATTTTAACACCGCATTCAACAGGTTGTATTTTTTGCACCCTGGGTATAAAGGATTTTCTGTATCATTGCACATATTACCATATGCATATGACCGCATAAAAGCATCTTCTTCAACATCACGAATCATGTCATCTACCTGATCATCAATATCCATGTCATCATCAAACGTCTATTCTAACTGTTCAGATGCAGTCGACCTTTCCACATTTTCACCATGACATACCCATACTATGTAACTCTTGCAAAACCCCTCATAAATTAGATGAGTGTACATATCTGCAGGACTTTGTTTCCTCTTATTCAAACAACTCACACAAGGACAATAAAACCTTCAATTGTCATCATCACCATTTCGTTTAGCAAAATCCAAAACTCCTTTACCCCTTCAGCATACTCAACACTTGTTCGTTTAGCATTTATCCAATTATGATCCATATTTGTGGAAGACCAAAAAACTAGAAAAATAGAAAACAAGAAAACCTAGCTTGCAGCTAATTATGGGAGAGAATATATCACGCACAAGTGGAAAAACTCACAAAATGAAACAAGTAAATGATAGCAATGAATCCAGCAAATAACAGCAAAAGCTACCGCTAGTAGTGCATAAATTTTTTGTTCTCAAGACAAGGAGTTCAAAATAAAACTCACCGGCTATGAAGGATCAAGAAGATTTAAACGCGTGAACTAGTGAAAAATAAGAGATGGAAGGCGCGAAGGGGGTTTCGATTAAATTAAAGTGTATTTTGTAAGCAAATCTACATCGAATAAAATGGAACACCGGTATAGAAATAACTTTTTCTAACCTGATATTATATTTTACACCTGTCACTTTTACAACCGGTGTAAAATATAAATCTACACCAGATGAAATTTATATTTGGTGTAGAAAATGTGATAATCTACAACTAACATTGGCATGTCCGGTTTCAATCTGTTGTATTTTTTTTAAAAAAAAAAGAGCACCATGTCATCAGAATAAGAAACTTTATTCATTCAACTTTACTAATAACTTTATAGCAAAACTTTACGTAAAAAAATAAAATAGGAGGGGCAGATAAAGGTTGTAGGCTTTCACTCCTCATCAGACTCAGAGTTTTGGGATTCATCAGAGTGAGTAGGATCAACAGGATTATAGAAGCTATCATTCTATTGATGATGACAAACTTCTGAGTGAAAAGCTCTAAAATTATCTTTCAATCTGTTAACTTTCTGAGTCAGTTCTTCCACGAAGTCCTCCAGGCCATTGAAGCGCATGATGAGTTCCTCAAGGCGCTCCATCAGAGTGACAACTAGGGGAGGAGGAGAAGGAACTATAGGGTGAGGGTCAGGATGTTTGTCTTCAAATTTATCTTTATTTCTTTTGTGCGGCGGAGAAGGAGGTGTACTTGAGGAAGAAGCCATTGGAGGGTTCAAATAGAACCAAAAAAAAAATAGAGATAAAGTGATGAGACAAAAAGTACTGATCATAGGAATGGTATACATATGGTTGAGGAATAAGAACAGTTTCAGAAAAGAATATCAAAGAATGCAATTGGCCTTCTATCATAATGACTACAAACGTTGGGAACCGAAGAAGTGAAATGAACGGTCCGAAGAAGGTACAAAAAAGAAGCAGAAAAGTATAGACAAGAAACTGAAGAGTCAGAATAAAAAGTATATTTAATACCTGTTATATTTTACATCGGTTAAGTTTAACTCCGATGTAAATATTTTATCTTATTTACAAAAATGCCACCAGTTATTTTTTTAAAATCGTCTCCGCAAGGACCGATTTAGACATGGACTTTAGAAAGCATATTTTGCAGTTTTATTTACACCGGTCATGTGTACATCAGGTGTAAATATTTTACCCTTATTTACAAAAATATCACCGCTCATTTCTTTTACACTGGTCATGTGTACATCAGGTGTAAATATTTTACCCTTAATTACAAAAATACCACCGGTCATTTTTTTTAAATCGTTTTCGCAAGAATTGGTTTAAAAATGGGGCTTTAAAAAATCTATTTTATAGTAGTGTCTATACGGTCATAGTGTTTGGTTTCATGAAAGCCTCCATTTTCCAAGACCCAATTTTTTTGAAAAATTGACGTCGACTGACAGGTTTCATTGAGGAGTTCATTAATTATGTTTTATGATCTCTATTAGATTTAGTATCTGTTTCTAAATTTTTTTGTGTACCATTTAATTGCTTTATTGAATTCCCTGAGCTTCTGGTATATTCTCCTATAGCCATATACGAGTCGGCCAGCTTTTCCTTGTCACAAAGTTCACTGGCTATTTCCTCCTTTGAAAATTTGCAATGCTTCTCCCACGCAAAAATTATGCCCAATTTCTCGAGGAGGCAGTCATTGGATTTACACACATATACTCATATTTATGAATACATGCTGGGAATAGATACATACATGCTGAGAGCTCATATACACGCATATACATAATTATATGAGATCATGCTTTAAATAAATAAAAGCTAGCATAATGGGAAAAAAATTATACACAAGAATTATTTACTCATACAATAAATAATTCTTGTTAATCATCATATTAGTAGAATGGATTAAATGAAAACATGCATAATTATTTCTCATAAGCAGCACATACATGTTTTACCATAACATAACATTGCGTAACAAAATAATAACAATATAGTCATGTTAACACAGCCTAGGATTGTCACTACTCTGAGACCAATGAAGGGATTCGGACGTACCTAAGATGTAGATAAGGTTTTCTAATAGCCACGCGATAACCTTATCACTTTGATAGATCCGGATATACGCACACAGCAAATGCACTCCAAGAGAGAGCAGAGAAGAAAATTAGGGAGAGGAGAGATTTTTTTTTTTGTTATCTAAAGAAAGAGATTTGTCTCATCTCAATAATAATAATGGAGATTATCCAAAAAATATTCTATTATTTCTCTCGAATAATCCCATATCAGTATCTTGCAAATATCTTGTTAAAAATTCAAAATTTGAATAAAGGAAAAATCTATTTAGATAATAATATAGACTTTTTGTTATTATCTTATGAGCCCCAGATTATAAAGACTCGGGCTTAATCTACCAAGAGTGGATCTGAGCCCATATTCCAAAACTTACATTTTCAGTACATATCACCTTCTTTGCCTCCTCCAAGTTTCCGATTGAAGCGTAGTCACCACCGTAGGCGATCAGCACCTCCGTGTCATTAATCAGAGGCGTCGACAGTGTCTCCATGTGGCCAATCTTCTTTCAGTGAAAGCTGGTTGAAAACACTTCTCAGCTAGGCAAAACCATTGTGTCATTTATGAACAAGTCTTTTATGACCTAATTGTTTTTAACTATTTTTTCTTTTTTGAATTTAATGTTTGGCCAACAGTATTTTAGGTTCGAGATGAAATCAAGAGCATTGAAAAACTAGTTAGTTGGCATAAAAAAAACAGCACACGAATATTTGTTGGATCTAGATTATATGAATAGTAATAAAATGAATCCAACCACTTTATAAATGCTTACGTGGGTATGTGAGAGATATTTGGCCGAAAAAACGGTATTTGAGAGATAGCTCGAACCTATTATATGTGGCAAACATTGTTCACCACACACACATAATATTACAAAATTTAAAGGGATCAATTTAGATATTGTACTTGGTAGATTCTTGAAATAAATAATATATCAAGGTAACTTTTACTCCCAATTTTGTTTTTATTTTAACAATTAAAAAAAAAACCCTATCCACACACCCACCTCATTTTTAGTCACTTGGGGTATTAAACTGACAACCTCCTCTATGAGAGATATGGGTTGTTATGTGAGTTAGAAAACTTAATTTCAAAAGTGGAGGTTAAGAATTTATACAGATTTGTTTAAAAAAAAATTCAAGTGCCTAAAAAATAACTCCCAATTTTTATATAAAGACAAATTTATTAAGGAAGCTTATAAAACGATATATATAGGAAAGAGCCTAAGTTTACTAAATCATCATGGGACCAGCCCATAATGAATCAGCAAAAAACTTAATCCCACTGCAAGTTACCAGAAAATAGTATACACTAAAACAAACATTATTATAAGCGACTACAAAATAAACACAGCAGTACCAACCGCAGCCTGATTCGATAATTGGAAGTGTAGTAAACACACATACCAGAATTTTTTTGTCCCAGTTAGCATAAGAGGTTGAAGGATTAGTTAAATCCTTGCTCTAAAAGAACGAAATGGAAACAATCCTCCATAAAATGCTCCCATGGGAGTAGAACCATCGCATGATGGAATATGATCCAAGTGACAAGAATAACCAAGTGTACCCGCTGCTTGAGGATAGCCATGGCCGCTAGACAGGATCCAGCTGAACTGAGAAAAGAATCCATTGGCTTTTTTTATATATACAATAAAATTTAAATGAGTTAAATTATGATGATTTATTAGGATCAAAATATGCCTTTAAACTCAAAAAATACTTACAGATAACTAGACTAATATTTGTTAGTCCAAGACATTTAATTTAATGTCACGTGTTGTTAGCATTCAAATTAATACTATAATAGACCTATATTGTATAAAGACCAACCTAGGTCGATATTTATGTGAAATCAATGCTTTAGCCTTACGTCCAGATTAATTAAAGTATGATTAAAGAAGGAAAGGAAGACACGATTAATTCGATTAAAGAATGAAATAAGAAAGTAAAACAAAAATAAAGAACAGCAAAATAAATTATACGAACTACTAGGGTGATGAGTCTTCCTTGGGCGTATGTGTAGCTATTATAGTTCAAGAAGATATGAAGTTATAATCATAGCCAAGTCAAATATAAAAATTTTACGAAAACTGTTAAGTCTAATATTTAATGCATAAAAATATCTAGAAACCTAGAATATAATTATTCTATAAATAATCTTTTAAGAACTACTTAATTAGCTTTCAAAATATCCTACACTACTGTTCACGTAATTTATGAAACCTACCCTTAATTTAATTAAAAATATACTTAGGTTGGGAGAAATAAAAAAATTAATGTTTAATTAGCTTTCCAAAAATATTAATTTCGTATAAAAATATACTCTGATCTTGTTTATAAACTTTAAATTTGTAAATAGATATAGTCTTTTTTATCAGTTTTTATTTTAAATTTGCTTCAATATTTGTTGTCTTTTTCTGATTTTTACCCCTAATTAATCATGTGGCTCATATTTTTTTCTTATTTATTTTTTTATCACTTTTTTCATTCATTCTCTGTCACTTATTTTCTTTATAAATAAAAATATAGTTAAAAAATATTTTTATTTTTAACTAATTTTTTAATCAAAATAAATTAATTATTTAAAATTTATAACTAAACTTAAAAAGGTAAATACTTGACAATTCAAATCAGAAGATCTCATAAACATCCACACATTAATAAACGCGATCATATGGTGATTTTAATACTCAATAAAATCATCAATGCCGAACTCATTCTATCAATGATTTCATCAAGATTGCCTTTTGCTCTCTAGCACTACTCATTATTCACCATTTATTGTCGTGTGGGTCCCGTAGTAGATAATAAAAGAAGAATAATAAATTCTTAAAGATGATGCCAACGGCCAGCTCTGAAACAAAAGCACCTGCATTCCTAACTAGGCTCTGAAGCCGAAGTTTTGATCCTGAACATAGCGCTACCTTCTGAAACATCAATAAGTAACAATGACATCTCATGACTAAACAAACAAAAGGACCATATGAAACATCTTTCAAGAATTTTGATTTGGATCTTTTGCTTTTACATTCAAGGACTTTGAATTTAAAAATATGCATCATAGCACAATAATTCAACTAATTAAAAAGGCATCGAATATGAAATTCATATTTGGATCTATTAATGGGGATTAAAAGTTTCAGTTGAACACTAAATACTAACTTGAGCCCTTGAAAATGAGAACAGGTTTGTGTGCTTTTCTTTTGTGCTCATCTTACCCAAAACTCTTCCAATCTAGACCTTTCAGATTTAATCATGATGATACAAATTTAATTCTTTTCAAGTGACATTTTTTAAATAAAACAATTATTTTTTGAAAAAATATAGTTAAGAGATTATTTTTAGGAAAAATGACAAAAAAATACCATTTGAAATTCAAAAGGGCAAAAAGGGCCTCTGAATTTAAAAAAAGACAGATTGGGCAGGAGGCCCAATCTGTCATTTTTAAATTACTATGCAAAGTTGTAAATACTATTATGGGAGTTGAAAATAGTCATTTGCAAATTTAAGGTAAAAGACAAAATTGTACCTTTTGCAACTCTGTCAATAGTATTTGTAACTCATATAATGGTATTTACAACTTTTGTCAATGGTATTTACAACTCTACTAATTGTATTTGAACTCCTATAATGGTATTGTAACTCCCATAATGGTATTTGCAACTCTGCACATTAATTTGGAAATGACAGATTGGGCCTCCTGCTCAATCTATCTTTTTTAAAATTCATGGGCCCTTTTTATCCTTTTGAATTTCAAATGGTATTTTTTTGTCATTTTTTTTTATTTTTATTATAAATTCTATACCTATTAAAATATTTATTTTAAGCAAATAAAAATTAAAAAAATTAAATATGGATTGTTTAAATCAAATCTAAACAATCTAAATCTGATGAGCTTTAGGAGTAATCACACCAATTCTTTAAAAATAACAACTCGAGTGATAATGATAGAAGTAAAAAACTTTTATGAAATAAATTATTTAAGATTAAGATAGAGTTAGATACGAATATTAATTAAGACAAATATTATTCAGGGGCCAAAAAGTTATAATTTTACACATTTGAATTATTGCAATGCTACAAAAATCTTTGCATTTGAAGTAATTTTGCCAGAACGAAGAATCTCATAGCCACTATAATTAATAAAAAAATGCCTAGAACCAATTTAAATAATAAAATTTAAAGCTGCAAGTAATTCTAAATCACACCCTTTCCGCTAGTACAGGCCCGCAGTCAACGTTCAAATGTCAAACATTGATTAGCCAATTGCATGCCATCCGGCATATCATAAGAACATATGCCAATTAAAAAGGTTAGTTCAAATAATAAGCGGTTTAATATTATTTAAATTAGATTTTAAATTTGAACCTTAACGTATGTAAAAAATATTTGTTAGGAGACTCACCCACCATAGTCAGATGTGTGATACGGGTTAGATCTAGATATGGTCGTGGTAAAGCTCCAGTGAATCAGATGGGCAAAAAAAAAAAAAGAACATATGCCAACGGATTTTACAGTTTTACTCCTATTATTATGGGCCCACAAAAACTAACAATAATTCTATCTAGATCTTTAGAGCTCTTTCTTTTTTTTTTTTGGGATAATGAGACTCTTCTTTGTTAGCAAGACATTAGATAAATTGGAATTGCATTGATCATTCCCTTAATCATTACTTCTCCAACAAAAAAAATAATACTCCTCTAATTATTAATATATAATCTATTTAATTAATTTTATTATATTAAAAAAATTAGTTAAATTTTTTAATATGTGCTTCATCTATTCTTAATTATAAGAGATAGATAAGAGGTTGAATTTGTTTCTAAAGATAAGACTCCAATTATTTTATTTTCTAAAATTATAATTTTGTCCCAAAATTTATCTTTATATTATTGTATATATTAAGGGATATTTTATCAAGGATAGTTCAAATGTTCATGATTAAAAAGGATATATTAGAAAAACTAACACATAATTATTACAATTAACTAATTTACCTAACATCCTTAATTTACCCAAGTTAGTTAAGTAGATATTATAATTAGGAATAGAGGTAGTAATATTTTTATACATTCTAATCATTTTCTTTAACTCTCTCATTCACTCTTTTAATGATTGTTGAGGGAATATTATTAGAGATAATTTAAAAAAATAAATATAAAAAATTTATATTTAATATCAATATCAACTCTCTAATTAATTAAGTCCTATATTAAAAATATGTAGAATAATTTTCTCCTCAAACCCTGAGAATTCTTTCCACCGTTTATTTGAGAGAAGACATAGCATGTTGTTTTGACATCCCCCAAACACTTGAAATAACTATGTATTTATCTAGATCTTCAGTTTCGACAATACAAAAGATACCATTAACTTCTTCCCTAACATCAAAGGGAGTACTTTTTGAAAAGACAAGTCTAGATTTCTCAAAATTAGCTTCTTGTTCAGACACATAGCAGTAATGGTAAGGTACATAAACCTTCTATAACTTTTTTTTAACTGGGTTTTGATAGGAAAAAACTAGAGATAAAAGAATATTATAATTAGGAATAGAGCTAGTAATATTTTTATACATTCTAATTATTTTTTTTAACTCTCTCATTCCTTCTTTTAATGATTGTTAAGGGAATATTATTAGAGATAATTTAAAAAAGTAAATATAAAAAATTTATATTTTATATCAACATCAACTCCCTAATTAATTAAGTCCTATATTAAAAAATATATAGAATAATCTTTTCCTCAAACCCCGAGTATTCTTTCCACCGTTTATTTAAGAGAAGACATAGCATGTTGTTTTGACATCCCCAAACACTTGAAATAACCATGTATTTATCTAGATCTTCAGTTTCGACAATACAAAAGATACCATTAACTTCTTCCCTAACATCAAAGGGAGTACTTTTTGAAAAGACAAGTCTAGATTTCTCAAAATTAGCTTCTTGTTCAGACACAGAGCAGTAATGGCAAGGTACATAAGCCTTCTATAATTTTTTTTTTTAACTGGGCTTTGATAGGAAAAAAATTAGAGATAAAAGAATATTAAAAAACTTTTTAAAAAATAATAATTTTTTTATTATTTTAAAAAAAAATTCTTACTAATAGTCGATCTCGCTCTTTTCCTCTCACTCTTCTCTTTCCTCAAATATAGTCGTAGCATACATGAAAAGCAAAACTTCAGCCAAGAAACAAAAGTTATGAGGCTACGTACAAGGGAGCAATTAGAGAGGCTAACACCTTTAGGGTAAATTTGGATGGAGAGATTAGTGGGTGACAAATTGGGAGAAGAATTATGAGGAAGGAAAGAAATTTTAAAATAATAAAAAAATTTTACTATTTTTAAGAGTTTTTTTCATATTATTATTTTCTCTCTAATTATATTTTATCTAAACATAGGGTAAGGTGCCTGTAGAATCAATACTTCTATTAAGCATGCAAGACAACACTCGACAAACTAGAATAAAAAGGCAAGGGGATAGCAGGTCCCCTTGTATCAATCCCCTACTTGGAATAATAGATGCTAGCTCCCTTCCTACCTGAGAATAAAAATTAAGTTTTACAACTGTAATAACACGATCAATAAAAAAAGATTCACCCATTTAGCAACAAAACCAAACTTGAGAAGAGTAGCCCGAAGAAAATCCCTTTCAATGTGGTCATAAACTTTACTCATGCATTTTAAGGGCAACTTCATACTCACATTATAGCCTTGCCTTTTGTTTCTCAAATAGTGAAAAACCTCGAGCTCTTACAATTTTGTCTTGTATTGGGCTTCTAGGTACAAAGGCACCCTAATTTAAAGAAATACATTTATCAAGGAACCATTTCAATCTGTTGGCCAACAATTTAAAAATGATTTTGTAAGAGAAATTGATGAGCCTATTAAGGCGAAATTGAGTAATTCCTTTAGGGTTTTCATCAGTCTCAGAATCAACACCACATTACCAAAGAGACCCCCCCATCCAAAAAAAAAAAAAACTGCACATTCAAGTCATCTGTTTCTGAACCAGTTCACTGAATTTCTTCCAAACATTTGTCCTTCTAACACTACCCTTCCCTTTCTCCATCTCACCCTACCTTTAACCTCCCACCTCCTAAAACTTCACATAAAGCGGATACACACATACAAAGCCCAACGGATAAAACAAAAAGACACAGCACACAATTCTCAGGAAATCACAACATAGAACAACCAAATCCCACCTAAGGATATTTGGCTAGCAGTGGACCAACTAGACTATAAGGTGGGCGAATTGTATTCGAATCCTACCTTGTAAAAAAAGACCTTTGGGAAGAGGCATCATGGTCGGATACATGATAATATGATCAGGAAAAGTATTAGATACCAAGTAGTCCAAAGGGTTATAAAGGATAACAGCCCTGCTCACTTACACCATTTCAACAGAAACTTCCACTTAGTTTAATATTATCATAATGGGTGATAATCATCATCACGAAGAAGTACAAATTAAGAAAAAGGTGAACGAGCCCGCAAGACGGTGGCAAAAAAACTACCACACTTAAATAGAGAAAAAACTCACTCTAAAGATAAGACTCTAACACTATTAGAAAATATAATTTTCACAATGCTATTTTACGGAAATTAAATAAGAAAACGTTGTAAAAAAAAAATAGGCAGCGGCATTTTTATAATTAAATTGTTAAAAGTTTATTTTTAAGGATAATTTTTTTTAAAAAAATACTATAAAAATTTTTGTTTAATGACGGTTATTTAAAAAAGCGCCATTAAAAGTTTTTTTTACGGTGCCTTTTTAAAAAATAACCATTAAATGTTTTCAAATTTTATAATTTTATAGCGAAAGTTTACTTTTAATAGCAGATTTTTAAAAAAGTACCGTAAAAAATTCTTTTAACGGTAATTTTTTTTTATAAAATCACTGTTAAAAGCAAACTTTTTAATGCGACTTTTTAAAAAATCGTCGTTAAATATTTTCAAAATTTTATAACTTTAGTGAGACGAACAGTTTCACAATATCATAATTACTCTACCTTACACCACCCCATACCTCAATGACAACTAAAGATCGGTAATTTTCTCTAATTTCTAGCGCCACCACACACACTCTCGAAATCGTGCTCGTCGTCGCCATTTATAAGTTTTCTTTTCTTTTCGCCATCTTTCTCTTCACTCCTTCAACTCTACACTCTTTGAAATCTCTTTGCCACCTTATCAAGAGGAGTTTGAAAAATTTCAATGGCGGAAGCTTCTGGATCTTCAACTTCTGCATCATATTTTTGACTTATTCTCTAGATATAATCCGATACTCTTGGTGATGTGGCCGTAGTAGCTGTTGGTGGGTGGTCTCGTACGGACCTTATTGGAATGAGGTAGAAGAGCTTCAATGGCAGAAGCTTCCGGATCTTCAAATTTTCCTCCATATCTTCAATTTTTTCTTTAGATCTAGCTTGATACTTTTGACAATGGTGGCCGTGGTAGCTGACGGTGTTTTAGTGACTTTTAATGGCATTTAATAGTACGATCTCCGTTGAAAGTCACTTTCTACGGCGGTTACAAAACTGTCGTGAAATCCTTTAACTTATTACAGCCTAGTATTGATGTCCTTCTTAAAATTGCTATGAAAAGTTCTTTTTAACCGGCCATAAAGTCTATATTTTCTAATAGTGTCAATGGAGAAATGAAATATGATATGGTTAAACAAAAATAATTCAAATAAAATAAATTAATTTTAACATATATGTAGTCAGAAACTACCCATATGTTCTTCCTCGCTCTTTTCAGCTTCATCAATTGTCATATCTTGTCCTCCCCATCTTTTCACGCGTTCATTTGATTGTTGAAGCTGTAAGTGATGGGATAGAATATTTTCTATTTTAACATTAATTTTAAATACTAAATACATCTGTCATATATACTACAATCTTATAAGTAAAATTGTATTCACATGAATTCTACCAAAAGCCTCGTTTAATTACCTACTTGTTCCAATTGGTCTTGTAGAGAATAAATAAGAGTATCAAGGTTTGCAGCACCGTTCCAACTAGCATACCTCCCCAAAGACCCTGAACATCAAATCAATTAATATATCGTATTCATCGACTAGATCTTTCCTTCTTTATAACAGGAAGCTAATTACATTAGGTCCTTTGTTCTGCTTAGAAAATATAATTCAATGGAAATGTGAACAGGAAAAAGATGACAATTAAACCTCAAAAGTTCAATTACATAATAGTAGGTTCCAAAAAAAAATTTGTTGCAACATGAGTTGTAAACACTTATAATTTAGAAAGTTATGGACATGGGAATATGAGTTTCAAATTACTGGGAGTAACCTATGAGGCTTAAATGTTTGATTTGGAACTGACAGTTGTCTAAATCAATATTTGTAACTTATCATTTAGTAACATTTTCAAATTAATACATTATTTGATCCTTCATAGTTTGCCTCATTTTAATTTTAATTTTTATAGTTTCAAACTATAATTCTTAGTCTCTCAAGTTTCTTTTTGTTTAAAACATTATTCCTTTTATTTTAATAAAATCAATGACTATTTTGTCACTTGAGGGACCAAAATTTATGTTAAAATTATAGGAACTAAAATTAAAATGATGGCAAACTATAACAACTAAATATTATATTGAACTAACATTTTGTTTGGGAATCCTATAGTTATAAAGTTAATAGCTCTTTTGAGACTTAAGCATCATAACCCTAAAAAAATTCCTCTAGTCCTATATATAGGACCTTATTAGGGAGTTAATCTTTACCCTAAATATAATACATATTTCTTATATTTATCAATTATTTTTTTAAATTACTCTTATTGATACTCTCTCAACAATAACAAAGTAAAAGAGGAAGAGAGAGAATTAAAAAAAAAAAAGATTAGTGATTTACAAAAAACTTATCATGTTAACTAAATCTAATCAAATTAATTAAATAAATATTATATTAAAAACTAAATGAGTACCTCGACTCCTCACTTTGCTTGGTATCCAAGGAGGTGTCTCAGAGGAAGCCAACAATATATAATAACAACCCTCATTGATGAAAGCAACTTTTGTTTGCCATCCCGCTCCCACAACAACCCCTGTAATAAAAATGATTCCAAAAACTTCGTGTTGAGATAGAGAAGTAAAATGGTCATTTTTATGTATAATCATGCCTGAGATCACTGGTTCAACACTATTAAGAACCATAGTTATGGCAAGCAAGTACACAAGGCTCGAAACAGCTTCTTGCAAAATCTTGCTGGTGGTGAAAACTAAAGCTACGTAGTTATGAGCTATCAATATAACTACCATGAAGAAAATCCCAAGCATAAGAGTCTCAGACACAGTCACATAGACTGAGTATTTGGCTGCTCTGGGGCGGCCTATTCCAAGTTCATTTGAAACTCTAATACTGTAATTAAATTGGATAAATTAAATAAGTTTCACTAGTTTAGAAGAAAAAAATAACAAGGTTATATTGAACTTGCTCACATACGGTTACATTAATTTTTATGTACTCTTCTTGTTTTTGTTTTTTTACAAAAAAGTTTAAGTGGGTTCGACACCGGCCCCCATTAAGGCTAGGGCATAACCCTAGGACTTAGAGAACGTTTACAGGGGACTTACAAGATCACCTACTAAATGAGCCCTCACGATAGCAGTGAGAATCGAACTCACGTCTTTGTGGAATACGAACGTATTCCTTACCATTTGTACCAATTCTCATTAGGTTTCATGTACTCATCCTAAATAGAATATCAATTTCTCATATTTATCAAATGTTTTTCAAATTACCCTCACAAATATTGCCTTAACAATAATTAAATAAGAAGGGGCAGAGAATTAAGAAATACGATTAGGATATTTTAAAAAATATATATTATTTTAACTAAATTTTTAATATAATTAAATTAATTAATTAAATTTTAAATTAATTAATTAAATTTTGTATTAAAGACATGAGCCTTCAATGCCTATTATGAATGGAACACACGAAGCTCGTGGATTCATACCTGATTGCTGTATAGACTCCCCAAATATCATAGTCTCCCAGCCATTATAGGACAAGCTGAAACACATCGTTCATGTTGTGAGTAACGACACTGAAGGTATTTAGGGCGTACCTTGGATGTTTCCCTGTTCACCGAGATAGCCACGCGTCGCCGGAGCACCTTATATTGACTCTGGCACGTTTCACAGCAAATTCACCGATGAAGGACGGAGGCAGAGCGTCGGACAGTAGAGAGGAAGAAGAGAAATGTTTTTCTCTTGCTTTGGAACGGTTCCAATACACATAGCCACCGGAAGCAAATAACCACCCCACTGGAATTGGTCTCTCCCACTGTTTTTGCTTCTACGTGTGTATATAAGGGGGGTTGCATGCGTGGGGGAAGTTTTTTTTCTGTAACTTCCATTTCCCTTATTTCAAACAACAGAAACTGTTCCCTCCCTCTCCTCTCATGGACTTGGGCCTAATCCACCATGGGTGGACTAGCCCATTTCCTAACATCTCCCACTCACACTTGGTGGATTAGATGTCTTGGATCCAATCTCATTCTCTTCCTTCTTTCATACTAGGTGCTTTGCTGTGACCGTGTAGGCATGACATCTCCTTCCGGGCGTTTGTACTAGAAATCCCTTTCACAGAGACCAGCACAAAGCAACCCTTTAGTGCAGCTCGATCAAATAAGTTATAGTGCCTTGAATGTCCTAGATTTGCCTATATACACTTTCTTATGGCTAATCTAATCCCTCTTGAGTCAGTATATAACTCAGACAGCCTCCACTTATGCATAGTATCCACACTTATGAAATTAACAAAATAATATCATAAGTGACCGGTCACAGACACTAGCATGGATGTGTATATTCTGGCAATCTTTCTTTCGCCCATATATCATTTTGATATGAATCAACCGCTTTCCTAGCATAATACCTTTGGTTCATATGTAATTTGATCATAGGACATATACTAAAGTAGCAATTGCTGAAACATACCTCCATAATACTGTCAAAGTAAAAGGACATTGATGAAAGGATGATACCTTTCTGGAACTCACACAACAATGAAGCAGGGATTGATTCACTTGCTTTCCATTTGCGGTTCTTTAGCACATGTGGTATGAATCATATGTTACGGTGTTCCTCTTATCTTATAAGAGTGTACGTCGTTTTGATTCTATCAATCACACCGTACAGACTTAAGTCCAGACACTCATAGTATCTAAACCCAAACTCTTCAACTCTATTCACATAATATGTCGTCAATTTTGAAGAATTTGTTATCTGGCTACAGGTTTCATGGATGTGGGTATCCATAGTTCGATCCATATCCATATTCATGGATCATACTTAACTTACTGCACTACTTAAGCTAAGGCGACATTCATTGTGTTTCTTCTCTACCATATCAGCACTCTTGCTGCTTTACTGGTGAACACATGTCTCATCTTTGAACACTTCTTCTAGCATCAAAGGCGGTTTGCCCGTGTGAGAGAGCTACCCTTTTCAACATAGAGTGTAGCTATGTCACAAACTCAGCTTCCATAGAGTGTAAAGCAATGCATGTCTGCTTCTTGCTACTCTAACATATGGCTCCGTTGTTAAGCAAGAAGGTGTATCCTGAAGTAGATCTTCGTTCTTCTTCATCACCGCCTACATCAGCATCGGAATAACTGACTAGGCGCAGATCGTTTCCTTGATAACACAACTCATAATCAGATGTGACCTTTAAGTATCTCAAGATCCTCTTCACTACTTTCCAGTGTTTCTCACCGGGGTTGGACTGGAATCTGCTAACCAGCCCCACTGCATAACAAATATCTGGTCTTGTCCACAGCATTGCGTACATCAGGCTACCAACGGTACTGGCATATGGAACTCTTTCCATTTGCTTTCTGTCTATATCAATTTTGGGACACATGTCTGAACTCAAGGCCACTCCAGTGGCTACAGGGATATCAATGGGATTGCATTAAGTCATATTGAATCGCTCAAGTATTTTCTTGATATAACTCTCTTATGAAAGAGTGAGGATTCTCTTGGAGCGATTCCTTTGAATCTTGACTCCAAGTATGTATTCTGCTTCACCCATGTCTTTCATCTCAAAGTTTGATGAAAGCCATTCTTTAATAGCTATCACCGAGTCAAGACTATTTCTGACGAATAGTATATCATCTACTTATAAGGATAATATTACAACGTTACCCTCAAACCGCTTAACATAGACGCAGTGGTCTTCCTCTATCATTTGGAAGTTATATGAGGTTATTGCCTTATGAAACCTCAAGTACCACTGTCTGGATGACTGTTTCAATCCATAAATGGATCTTTTGAGTTTACACTTCTTGTGTTCAAACCCTTTTTCAATGAAACCTATTGGTTGTTCCATATAGATTTCTTCATCCAGATCACCATTCAGGAATGCGGTTTTTACATCCATCTGATGTAACTCTAGGTTTAAACTGTTTACTATTGCCAGAATAAGTCTTATAGAGTTGAAGC
The DNA here is from genome assembly GCA_037074615.1 of Leucaena leucocephala. Classification (NCBI taxonomy): domain Eukaryota; kingdom Viridiplantae; phylum Streptophyta; class Magnoliopsida; order Fabales; family Fabaceae; genus Leucaena; species Leucaena leucocephala. The sequence continues at coordinate 16,828,062 of CM073522.1, forward strand.
GCACAACAGGTGAAAAAGTATCCTCATAATCTATACCTTCCTGTTGTGTATATCCCTTTGCAACCAATCGAGCTTTAAATTTGTCAATTGATCCATCCACCTTTCTTTTAATTTTGAGAACCCACTTGTTCCCAATGGCTTTACGCCCTTTTGGTAGATCAACCAATTCCCAGACTTGGTTTTTCATGATTGAGTCCATTCACTCTTTCATTGCTTTCTTCCATTCCTCCTTAGCAGGACCAGCCAAGGCCTCATAAATAGTGCGGGGTTCATCATCCCCTTCTGGAGTAACTAAGAGTGCTTCGCCTTCTATTTGGAAGCGTCTCTTTGGAACACTTTCCCTGTTACTCTTTCTGGTAGGAGCAACAGTAACTTGCTTATCTTTTCTCATTTGCCTCGGTCTTTGTGTTGATCGTTCTTGGCTCCCACTCAGATTAACATACCTGGAAGATCCTGGTTTGTCAATTTGTTCAGCACTGTCCTGTTCCTGAGTCTCATAAAGAGATACAGTGTGGTCAACATCTCCCCTACTGGGAAATTCTGTTTCAATGAATACAACATCTCTTGATTCTATTTCAGTTACTCTTCCATCTACAATTTCACTTATGAATACATATCCTTTTGAGGGTTTAGAGTACCTTATGAAGATACATTTCTTTCCTCTAGGACCCAGTTTCCCATGCCTATGAGAACTGTCATGGATATAGGCCGCCGAACCCCATGGTCTAAGGATGCTTAGATCTGGCTGGCGTTTAGTCCATAACTCGTAGGGTGTGGAAGCGACTGACTTGGAGGGCACACGGTTAAGTATGAAGGTTGCTGTCAATAAAGCATCACCCCAATGTGAAATTTGAAGATTTGCCTGAGCCATCATTGACCTAACCATGTCTAGAAGAGTTCTATTTCTTCTTTCAGCCACCCCATTCTATTGAGGTGTGCCAAGGATAGTTAGTTGCCTAATAATCCCTTTTTCTTCACAGAGCTATTTGAATTGATCTGAAAGGTATTCACGACCTCGATCAGTGCGTAATGCCTTGATTCTATTGTCCATTTGATTCTCTACTTCATTAATGTATCGTCTAAAGCACTCTAGTGCCTCGGACTTGTGTGAAATCAAATAGACATGACCATATCGTGAAAAATCATCAATAAAGGTAATGAAATACCAAGCTCCGTGTCTTGCCCTCACACTCATTGGACCGTAGATATCGGAATAGATTAATTGCAATAGATTTTTGGCTCGTGTTCCCTTACCGAATAGTTTTCTAGTAGCCTTACCAGCTAGACAACTTTCGCATAATGACATATCCATGTTAGGGATTACCCACAACAAGCCTTCTTTTGCCAGTTTAATCATTTTATTTTTATTAATATGTCCTAGTCTAGCATGCCAGATATTCATATCAGGATTATTCGAAGTAATAGCAAAGCAATCGTGAATATTAAAATCACCAGCAAGATCCAAAATAAAGAACTTTTGAAATTGAAAAGCTGAACCATAAAATATTGAGTTACTATAAATGTCTGCAACTTTACCATAAAAGTTTACATAAAACCCAAAGTTCAATAAGCAAATTACAGAAACTAAATTCCGTCAGATGTCAGGAGCATGAAGCACATCATGCAGCATCAAGGTCTTTCCACCACGCAAAACAAGTTTACAGGTGCCAATGCCTTGAACCTCGATCCTTGCATTATTGCCAACGAAAAGCCACTTGCTTTGAAATGGCAACCGACGGTATTCCACGAAGGATCCTTGATCTCGACTTACGTGGTCTGTGGAGCCTGAGTCAATAATCCAAGAAAAGGAAATAGGTTCTGTTAGAAAAACAGTACTAGAAACAAATGAGACATGTGAATTCACATAATTTACTTTTACCTTTCCGCTCTCGGTCTGTTTAGAACAGTCACGTGCGAAATGTCCCATATTATGTCATGCAAAGCATTTGACCTTCTTTACCATATTATGGCATGCAAAGCATTTGACCTTCTTTAGGTCTAGCTTTTTCTTGCCTCTTTTCTTTCCCTTCTTCTTGTATTGTTGCTTGCCTTTCTTAGGCGGAGGACCGCCTTTCTTCCCATTTTTCTGAAATTTTTTGCCCTTTTTAAATTCAGGCTTAGATTGGGAAGGACCAGCACCTTCGGTCAGATAGGCTTGTCCAGTGGCCTTATAAGCCTCCAGACATTCATCCTCTAGCTCCAAATGCTTAGCTACATCATTGAAAGTAATGGTGTTCTCATTGTGGGTCAGGTTGACTTTCATGTGCTCCCAACTGGCAGGGAGCGACCTAATTACAGCTTGCACTTGCTGCTCGTCAGATAAATTATGTCCAGCCTCCTTCAATTCACGGATCATTGTGGATATCTCTCACAGATGTTGCCTCATAGGATTATTCGGTTTCAGCTTATAGGTATCGAATTTAATCGTCAACCTTCTAAGCTTGGTCGTGGAAACTCCACCAAACTTATCCTTTAAGGCAATCCATGTAACATCCCGATTTTTGGTCTAGGAGAACTGGGAAGTAGTATGATATGGGCAGGCTGCTAAAACCGTAGTCCCAGGGTAGTAATCTGATATGGGCGGATTACTTAAAGATGAGATAAGTCTTTAACCTACAGAATCGGGACAGTTCGCCTAGGTTCAAAATGAGGAATGTGAGGAATATCCTAAGTCTTAAGCCTACGAATTCTGCAGGAAGCTTGATATGGGCTGGCTCCTGTGTAAGATAACCTGATATGGGCGGGTTGTCGAGCTTTTCAATTAACGATGACTCCCGAAGAGTTTAAGGGATGAGTTATTGAAAGAGAATTTCTAGAACTTAAGATAAGGGATGAGAAGATGAGTAATGAGGCCAGAAAGAGAATGCAGGGGCAAAATCGTAATTATGAGAAAGATCGGGCTGGTAGCCGATGAGTACCATATTTTGTCAGAAAATAGAGAAAATTATGCTGATCATTTCACTGAACTGAGAAATGTGCATACGAGGTCTCTATGAGTATGAAAGAATTATGGAAAGTTTAAGGACAAAAAGGTGGGGTCCTTAAGTGTAATTTTAGCCAAATAAAAAGGGACTTAAATGAAAAGAAGAAAAGTTCCATGGGGCTAAAGTGTAATTAAAGAAAGTCAGGCCGGAAGTGGTTTGGACTGTCCGACAGCATTTCGGTCCCAGATTTCACCGGTAGAGAGAGCAAGGGACTCTCGGTAATCTGGCTTAATACAGGAATTTTTGAAGACTCCAGATAGCCAGAAATGGACTGATCGTCCAAAAGTTATAAAAATTCATACCGGATATCCTAGATTTCAGATCTAGGTGAGAAAATACAGGATGATACGTCCTTATGGGGCGGATGTCGGGAAACTGACAGAATACCGATAGGAGGCCTGTAGAAAAAGTTATTCGCAAATTAGAAAATCCAGACGGAGTGTGAGGCCTCCGGGTATCCGATAGGGAGATTTATCGGTATTTAAAAAGGGACTGAATGAGTTCGGATGACCTCGGTCAGATGACTGATATGACTCACAGGGATGCCTGAACACCGCAGGCCAGTGTATCGGACAGAAGGAGCCGGTGTCCGGATATGTGTATAAACGGTGAATAATAGATAAAATATTCAATAAACATTAACAGGGGAAGATTCCTCGTAATGCGTGCCATGAAGGTAATGGACCCTGAAAGGCCCAATAATGGCGCCAACAAGGCCCAGTAAGACACTTAGACTGATAGGTGGGCCAGTGTCCGGCAGAACCCCGGAAAAGTGCGAAATTACGAAAATGCCCCTGTGTTGTACTAAAGGGGTAGTAGATGTATGAGGGCATTTTGGTCATTCTGGACAGGCCCAGAAGCCAGGGCACATACAGATAAAGTTACTTAGAGTCAGTATATGCCCTGACAGAGTACAGAAGGGTGTGAAATGACGATTTTACCCTTAGGGTTAAAATAGTGCAAGGAAGGGCACCCAGGGGTATTTTGGTAATTTGCCAAGGGATGTTTCTTGGGAATCGAGCCATCAGAGTACTTGAGCTTGATCAGGATCCAAGAAAACATTCCCAGAGCCCAAAAACGTAGCCCATGAAGTATGTGGGAAAAAGTGGCATTAAAATACTATTTTAATGCTGTTTCAATAAAGTAAGGTTACTCGGTCGGCACGATAACCGAGGAGGTGATCAGATAAAGTCCGGGACTTATCTGGATAGCATTGGAAGGCGTGAAAGGTCCCTTCCAGGTGCCACATGGCGCAATCTTAGAGGCAGAAGAAAAGTTGAGGACACGTATTACGGTGCAAGACTCTGGACCGGTACTGGATTGGACTGAACTGCTGAGTCAGCTGATGAGGTGTCCAGGAATTGTGACATGTGAAGAATGTGGCGATGAGGTGTCCCGGTGAGGTGTCCTGGATGATGTCATGCATGATGCAGTAAAAAGGAATAAAGAAAAATAGGAAAATCCAGGAAAAACCAGGACCACATGTTCAGATGGCTTCAAAATTACAAGAATGCCATCCATTAAAGCTATAAATACCCCCCTTCCCCTCCCATTTTATGCATCCCATGTTTTTGGCAAGAAAAGAGAGAGAAAGAAGAGAGAGAAGGAGAAAGAAAGAAAGGAAGGAAGTTCTGGTGGAGTTGGAAGCAGTATAGAAGTTCTGGAGCTCTGCTTTTGAGGTAGTAACTAATCCTAGCTCTTATGTAATGTCTTTGTGATTTGTTGTGCTATTGTTTGGTTGGATTGTTGTCTTATATGTTATGCTTGAAGCTCTATTACAATGCTATGATCATATGTTATTGAATATGGAAGCACGCAGCATACTTATCTGCACACAATCACAAGCAAGCACCGTCACTCTGCATTACATATATTGTTATGATTATTACTACTGAGATTCCCCCGAATCTCATTCCCATATATAACATTACAGGGGAGGTTCTGTCAAAATAAAATCTGGAAATTTTAAGAGACGCCGTTAGGCTGCCGAAATTCTGGCAACGAAGAAGGAACAAAGAAAGGAACTGATACGTACTGTGTACGTAGGTGCTGTCTAAGGAGGCTGGAAGTGAGTGGACCTAGCCGGTTCATCCAGTCTTTCCTGGGTACTTACGTAGAATGGTAGCTCCTACGGGAATTACCGAATCGGTACAAGATCGGTTACTTTCTACAGAAGGAATGTAGCAGTTATGCTGCAGGATTTTAGACAGGAAGAGATGTAATAGAAATATGATAATTTGCTGTATGCCTTGTTGTATGACATTTTATTATTTAATAATAAATGTTGTTTGGCATGTTCAATTTGTGAATGGGGAATAAAGGGAGAAATTCGCAGGTCCTGAGGTAGCAGTGTTCTGGCCTCAGTTTGACCTAGTAAACGAAGGAGTTTGGCTACGAAATTTGGTGAGGCAGTGATACACATCTGGGGCATTACGTGGATAGGTAATAAGCCTTGTTTGGATGTGTAGAACGAGAGAAATTAATTTTCAAATTAAAGGTCCAGAATAAGGAACTTAAGAGTGAAATTTTGAATTTCTGGGCTTAAGTTAAGATATATCAAGCTAATATCGCTTCCGTAAGTGTACTCTGAGGAGTCTAAGGGAGGATGTTTCATTTTGGTATCAGAGCAATAGGTTCTGGCATAAACCAGACAGGATTCTTGTTCAGAGCATAAGATTCTGGCACAGAACAGAAGGTCCTGGCTTAGTGATGCTCTGATTTAGAAATGTTATTTCCCTAGAGTACATAGAGGTTTAGAAAAGCCCAGTGGAGGTAAAATCCCTTAGATGAGTAAGTAGTACAGTGTTATGTGTTCACTTTTCTTTTCTGATTGACAAGGAACCAGATGGTGAACACGAGACGAGGACGTAGAATTCAAGTGGAGGAGCCACACGTAGAGGATGCTGGCAACTCCAATGAGGTAAATCCTATGCAAGTCATCCTTGCTAGGATAGAACAGCAGCAGAGGATGATGGAAGAAATTAGGGCGGAACAAGTTCGCCGAGATCAAGAAAGAGATGCCACTATAGCTACTCTTACAGCTATAGTTAATCAATTGCAAACCCCTGATAGACCAGCAGAAGGGATATCAGGAATTCCTCCAAATAATGGGCAGTCAAGAATAGAGGATCCAGTGGTTGATCCTAATAGCATTCAGCAATGGATGGAGCGGTTCCAAAAGTACAATCCTCCGGTGTTTGAGGGGACATTTGACGTCCAAGTAGCTGAGGATTGGATAGATCAGCTTGAGAAGATTTTTGAGGTGCTGGATTGCCCATCAGGAAGAAAAGCCCGACTGGCCATTTTCAAGCTAGAGAAGGATGCACGAAGATGGTGGAGGAATACTGAGCTTATTCTTCAAGCAAAAGGAGTCCCAGTTACATGGGAAATATTTCTGGGTCAATTTAGGGAAAAATACTTTCCCCAGTCAGTGAGGGACGCGAAGGAAGTTGAGTTCCTAACTTTGAAGCAAGGAGAGAAAGAGTCATTCGATGAGTATTTGGCTAAGTATCTCCGATTGTCGTACTATTCCACATACCTTAGAAGAATGGAGGACGAAGAATGGTCGACAAAGAGATTAGTAGAGGGTCTGAGCAGCGCCCTAAAGGAAAGAATAATTCCTCAGCAACTTACGTAGTTCAATAGAGCGGTAGAAGTCTGCAGATTGACAGAGAGAAGTATGAACAATCATGCAGCAACCGGGAACAGCGTAAGGAGCAAGGAGGTAGCTAAGTCAGAAGCAAGAAGTAAAGAAGTATTGGCTAGGAGCACTCTGGGAGGTAACTCAGGTTATGAAGCCAATAATAATAATAACAAGAGAAAGAGGCAACAGTTTAGGCAGGGGACTGATCAAGGTGAGGATCAGGTTGGAGGACAAAGATGTCAAAGATGTGGAAAGAACCACGGCACAAGGGAGTGTCGAGCAGGGCAAAGCGGCTGTTTCATTTGTGGCGAGAAGGGTCACTTTGCAAGAGTTTGCCCTAAGAATGCTGACATCCCTAAGCCAAAGACAACAGGAAGAGTATTTTCCATTTTTTCAAACAGAGTCTCCAAATCCCCTGAGGTCGACCCTAAGAATGGTTAAGAAGAACCATAGCTGTACGGGTGACTTAGCTGTAAGAACTGTATGCCTAGATGTAAATGATGTGATTAATGAAGAGTTCCTTTCTGATCTAGAGAATGTGGTTATTGTAACAAGTTATGAGAAATAAGTAGTAAGATAATAAATCTGTCTTAACTCAGTGATGAGGTTGCTGTATGAGGGGTTAGAACATGGATAGCTGTAAGCAACTATAATGAAAGATGTTAGTTGCTAAGAATCCATGTGGAAGGTCTGGGACCAAGCTATTGCTCCTCTAGACCATCACTAGAGTGAGGATAAGACAGAGATGGATGATCTTACTGATTATATATATGACTGTGTTATAAGAATCACATAGCTATATAGATCAGTAAGAAGTTCTCTACAGGAAAGATGAGGTATCCCTTAAAATTTCGAGGACGAAATTTTTAAAAGGGGAGGAGAATTGTAACATCCCGATTTTTGGTCTAGGAGAACTGGGAAGTAGTATGATATGGGCAGGCTGCTAAAACCGTAGTCCCAGGGTAGTAATCTGATATGGGCGGATTACTTAAAGATGAGATAAGTCTTTAACCTACAGAATCGGGACAGTTCGCCTAGGTTCAAAATGAGGAATGTGAGGAATATCCTAAGTCTTAAGCCTACGAATTCTGCAGGAAGCTTGATATGGGCTGGCTCCTGTGTAAGATAACCTGATATGGGCGGGTTGTCGAGCTTTTCAATTAACGATGACTCCCGAAGAGTTTAAGGGATGAGTTATTGAAAGAGAATTTCTAGAACTTAAGATAAGGGATGAGAAGATGAGTAATGAGGCCAGAAAGAGAATGCAGGGGCAAAATCGTAATTATGAGAAAGATCGGGCTGGTAGCCGATGAGTACCATATTTTGTCAGAAAATAGAGAAAATTATGCTGATCATTTCACTGAACTGAGAAATGTGCATACGAGGTCTCTATGAGTATGAAAGAATTATGGAAAGTTTAAGGACAAAAAGGTGGGGTCCTTAAGTGTAATTTTAGCCAAATAAAAAGGGACTTAAATGAAAAGAAGAAAAGTTCCATGGGGCTAAAGTGTAATTAAAGAAAGTCAGGCCGGAAGTGGTTTGGACTGTCCGACAGCATTTCGGTCCCAGATTTCACCGGTAGAGAGAGCAAGGGACTCTCGGTAATCTGGCTTAATACAGGAATTTTTGAAGACTCCAGATAGCCAGAAATGGACTGATCGTCCAAAAGTTATAAAAATTCATACCGGATATCCTAGATTTCAGATCTAGGTGAGAAAATACAGGATGATACGTCCTTATGGGGCGGATGTCGGGAAACTGACAGAATACCGATAGGAGGCCTGTAGAAAAAGTTATTCGCAAATTAGAAAATCCAGACGGAGTGTGAGGCCTCCGGGTATCCGATAGGGAGATTTATCGGTATTTAAAAAGGGACTGAATGAGTTCGGATGACCTCGGTCAGATGACTGATATGACTCACAGGGATGCCTGAACACCGCAGGCCAGTGTATCGGACAGAAGGAGCCGGTGTCCGGATATGTGTATAAACGGTGAATAATAGATAAAATATTCAATAAACATTAACAGGGGAAGATTCCTCGTAATGCGTGCCATGAAGGTAATGGACCCTGAAAGGCCCAATAATGGCGCCAACAAGGCCCAGTAAGACACTTAGACTGATAGGTGGGCCAGTGTCCGGCAGAACCCCGGAAAAGTGCGAAATTACGAAAATGCCCCTGTGTTGTACTAAAGGGGTAGTAGATGTATGAGGGCATTTTGGTCATTCTGGACAGGCCCAGAAGCCAGGGCACATACAGATAAAGTTACTTAGAGTCAGTATATGCCCTGACAGAGTACAGAAGGGTGTGAAATGACGATTTTACCCTTAGGGTTAAAATAGTGCAAGGAAGGGCACCCAGGGGTATTTTGGTAATTTGCCAAGGGATGTTTCTTGGGAATCGAGCCATCAGAGTACTTGAGCTTGATCAGGATCCAAGAAAACATTCCCAGAGCCCAAAAACGTAGCCCATGAAGTATGTGGGAAAAAGTGGCATTAAAATACTATTTTAATGCTGTTTCAATAAAGTAAGGTTACTCGGTCGGCACGATAACCGAGGAGGTGATCAGATAAAGTCCGGGACTTATCTGGATAGCATTGGAAGGCGTGAAAGGTCCCTTCCAGGTGCCACATGGCGCAATCTTAGAGGCAGAAGAAAAGTTGAGGACACGTATTACGGTGCAAGACTCTGGACCGGTACTGGATTGGACTGAACTGCTGAGTCAGCTGATGAGGTGTCCAGGAATTGTGACATGTGAAGAATGTGGCGATGAGGTGTCCTGGTGAGGTGTCCTGGATGATGTCATGCATGATGCAGTAAAAAGGAATAAAGAAAAATAGGAAAATCCAGGAAAAACCAGGACCACATGTTCAGATGGCTTCAAAATTACAAGAATGCCATCCATTAAAGCTATAAATACCCCCTTCCCCTCCCATTTTATGCATCCCACGTTTTTGGCAAGAAAAGAGAGAGAAAGAAGAGAGAGAAGGAGAAAGAAAGAAAGGAAGGAAGTTCTGGTGGAGTTGGAAGCAGTATAGAAGTTCTGGAGCTCTGCTTTTGAGGTAGTAACTAATCCTAGCTCTTATGTAATGTCTTTGTGATTTGTTGTGCTATTGTTTGGTTGGATTGTTGTCTTATATGTTATGCTTGAAGCTCTATTACAATGCTATGATCATATGTTATTGAATATGGAAGCACGCAGCATACTTATCTGCACACAATCACAAGCAAGCACCGTCACTCTGCATTACATATATTGTTATGATTATTACTACTGAGATTCCCCCGAATCTCATTCCCATATATAACATTACAGGGGAGGTTCTGTCAAAATAAAATCTGGAAATTTTAAGAGACGCCGTTAGGCTGCCGAAATTCTGGCAACGAAGAAGGAACAAAGAAAGGAACTGATACGTACTGTGTACGTAGGTGCTGTCTAAGGAGGCTGGAAGTGAGTGGACCTAGCCGGTTCATCCAGTCTTTCCTGGGTACTTACGTAGAATGGTAGCTCCTACGGGAATTACCGAATCGGTACAAGATCGGTTACTTTCTACAGAAGGAATGTAGCAGTTATGCTGCAGGATTTTAGACAGGAAGAGATGTAAAAGAAATATGATAATTTGCTGTATGCCTTGTTGTATGACATTTTATTATTTAATAATAAATGTTGTTTGGCATGTTCAATTTGTGAATGGGGAATAAAGGGAGAAATTCGCAGGTCCTGAGGTAGCAGTGTTCTGGCCTCAGTTTGACCTAGTAAACGAAGGAGTTTGGCTACGAAATTTGGTGAGGCAGTGATACACATCTGGGGCATTACGTGGATAGGTAATAAGCCTTGTTTGGATGTGTAGAACGAGAGAAATTAATTTTCAAATTAAAGGTCCAGAATAAGGAACTTAAGAGTGAAATTTTGAATTTCTGGGCTTAAGTTAAGATATATCAAGCTAATATCGCTTCCGTAAGTGTACTCTGAGGAGTCTAAGGGAGGATGTTTCATTTTGGTATAGCTTGTGTCGTTCTGTGTGTCTCAAACTCACACATCAAATCATCTGCCATTGCACTCAGCAGTGTAATTCTTGCTATGCTATTTTTCTTTTTCCATGACAGGTATGCTTCTTGGTCCCTCCTGTGCTGGGCTGTATTTCCAGCTTCAGGCTCTACCATTGCCATGGTTAATGGCTCAACCGCATCCTGATCTTCTAGAATATATTGGACCTTTCGGTGCCAAATATCCCAGTTGTCCCCGTTGAGTTTTTCCCTTTGTTTAATTCAGCAATAATGTTCTTTGAAGCCATTGTTCAATATCGGTTCTGTGACAAACCTATCCCACATTAATTTATTGAATCATAGAACATTTAAGTGAATTTATATATAGCACATGTAAAGTATACAATGTCATGTACTTTTATCATTTTTGATCAGAAAATAATAATATTACTAGGCCCAAGATCAGGAGTATATGTTTGTACCTCCCATCACATAGGCACTAGCATCATTATTACTTTCTATCAAAATTAATATAAGCACTCTCAAGTTTTGCTTTTAGAAGACTCTTTATCTAAAAGACTCCCACTTATAAAAGATATACATTAATCATAACTTGTAAAGAAATGAAATAAAATATAATTTCATTGCATATAAGGCATGTAATAAACGGCAAGTCTTTACAAAGAAAGTAATTAAACCATGTCCTTAACTAAGTAAAGCAATGGTAATCACATACAAATATACATAATTCGATATGAGCTTTACAATAATCTAACATTGCTTTTCTTAATTTCTTAAGCTTACGAGGCGGCTTGCGAAGGTTAGATACAAATTCTATTACTCTAAGCTAATACTTCTTGCCTAAGCGTCCTTGTTTAGGCTTTCCTCTAACCCTAACCGCCCTTATGTATTCCATTATGACTTTAAGGTAGAATGCATTATTCTTCTTATCTGTCATTAAATCAATGTAGTCGTAAATCACGCCATTAACGCCTTTTATATTTGTTAATTTAGCTGCATCTCTTTCAGCTATACTCATAGCCAAAGCAGGGGTAAGAGGTTGATCCACTTCCTCTCCATCCTCAACTGGAGATTCGTCGTGAAGAGTAGGCACCGACTTGGAGTCTGAAGAATCCATGAAAGGCTGCAAATGAAGGGGTTCGATGGGGAATAAAGTTTCTGACCTCGGTCCGGAAATACACATTACTTGTGGTTCCTCTTGTGGAACTTCCTTCATCAACTCCTCTGGTTCTTCTTCAGAAAGTTCGTCAAGATCTTGTTCTGGATCCTCTTCAGGTTCCCCCTCGTGATCCTCTTGAAGGTCCTCCTCCGAGTTATTGACATCATCCAGAAATGAGATATCATCATTTAAGCTTAGTCCCAGAGATTCAGTGTTAGATGAAGCCATTTTCACCTAAATAATAAAAAATATTAATTATTATAATTTTCTGGAATTTTTAAACACAAAAAAAATACCAGAAAATACACTGAATATCTATAAATAGGTCTATAATTGCCTCCAAATTAGGCAAATTATATATCAAAATGAAGATCTTGATTTTAGGGATTTTTAGGAATAAATCGCACCTCAATCGGAGCTCTAACGCGCCCCAAGAAGGATTAATTCAGAAAAAAATAAAAAAACTGAACGAAGCCCACTCTCAGCGTCTGGCGCGTGTATTACACGCGCCAGTCTGGTGCTGCCACGTGTCAGCCACCAGAATTTTCTCCATTTTCCTTTTTTTTATAAAATATAAAAAAATAATAAAAAAATTAAATTTTTTTTTAAACCCCGCAGCCTCTCAAATTTTTTTTTTTTGAAAATGGGCCTACTCACTGTGGCCCAAAAAAATTGTTTTTTTTGCACTGATGGACTGGGCTGAACTCAGCCCAGTCCGCAGAAATAGAAAACATTCTGTTTCTATTTTTTTTCTGCCAGACGCAAAACGACGTCGTTTAGGGGAGGATCAAAACGACGCCGTTTTGATCATCCCTGACCTCCAGCTGGGTCAGGGATAGACCCGACTGGAAAACGGGTCGATCCGTCGGACCCGATTAGTCTTTTGACCGTAACTTCTCCGTCCGACGTACGTTTTCGATGTTCTTGGTGTCATTTTCTTCGTTTTTTCGAGCTCTATGGAATGGGACTAATATCATAGCCTAAAAACACTGTTTTCTAATGACCCAATTTGAAAAATGAAATGTCTCTATTTCAGTTCACTGCAAAAATGCTTCTGTCTATGGTTTAAACGCATGCTATATGTATCTTGGCAAAAAACAAACATGTTTATACAGAAATATATGGAAGAACAACATGCTACCATACAAAATGAAAATTGACAGAAACTTGCGAAAGCACGGTAACCTGGCTCTGATGCCACTGAAGGTATTTAGGGCGTACCTTGGATGTTTCTCTGTTCACCAAGATAGCCATGCGTCGTCGGAGCACCTTATATTGACTCTGGCACGTTTCACAGCAAATTCACCGATGAAGGACGGAGGCAGAGCGTCGGACAGTAGAGAGGAAGAAGAGAAACATTTTTCTCTTGCTTTGGAACGGTTCCAATACACACAGCCACCGGAAGCAAATAACCACCCCACTGGAATTGGTCTCTCCCACTGTTTTTGCTTCTACGTGTGTATATAAGGGGGGTTGCATGCGTGGGGGAAGTTTTTTTTCTGTTACTTCCATTTCCCTTATTTCAAACAACAGAAACTGTTCCCTCCCTCTCCTCTCATGGACTTGGGCCTAATCCACCATGGGTGGACTAGCCCATTTCCTAACAGACATAAAACATCGTTTGTGGTCCTGTTCGTGTTGGCCTATTTTTTAATTTGAAAATATAATTTCAGAGAAAACTAGAAAGTGTGCAATAAATTAGATCTTACCAAATAGAAAGGGAACCAACAGTAATAACTGCATCATGAAGGTGTCCAAAAGAGTGAGGCTCATCAAATACCAAATCTCAAGGCAAAGCATGATGCCCGAAGATATAGACAATTTCGTAAAAGCCCAAATATCCTTAAAAGCCAACATGGACAATCTATGCCACCCTTCTTTACACCATCCAACGACATAAACAGTCTGAGACAAAGCAATAAACCAATTCGAGATATCGAATGCCACTGCGGCCCGATTATTCCCCAATCGAACACGTAAATGAAGAGCCAAAGCAACAGAACGTGAATGACCAAAGCAACTAACCCAATCCTGTGAAGTATTTATTATTATTATATAATTTATTTAGATATTAATTAAGATAATTAATAAATATTTATAAATGTGGCTCGTAGTCATTTGTACCTAGTCCAAAGTAGGTTATTGACTCAATTTATCAAGTTTAATTTTTTGATACTAGAAATTAACAATTAACAACAACACAATAAATCGTGCTATAGTTTTCTGAGTCCCAGAGCAATACCTTTTCTCTACTTACCCTTGAGAGTTTCCCACTGGTGACGACAGTACACAAGTTACTATCATTGTGTCTAAGCACCAGCTATAAGGGTCTGTTCTTTTATCTAACAGTGTTCTCTGATTCACATGTCTCTGAATTAAGTTTCAGCTCTTCTCAAATCAATTAAGCTAATGGCGAGAGGTATTTATAAGTCTTTCGCTGTATCTTATATAAGAGTTAGATTTACCCTCTATCTTTTCTTATTAGATAGCAAAACCTTCGAATAAGGGGATTTAGGGATGAGATTTGTTTGTATCTGTTTGAGGGGGAGTATTGCCACAGGAAGGGTGGTATAATCTCAAGTTTGAGGTCGTTCTCAATTAGCCATAAAAATAGAGTTTGTAAAGGCTACGAAGAGCCTGTTGTAATCTTGGTGTATAGTGGATTGAAAAATCTCGGTAAGAAGCTGAGGACTGAATGTAGGTCAAAGAAAGACCGAATTAGGATAAATTCTCTATGAAAATTCTTCTCCCTTAACTCTTTGATTTCGAGTAACTTATTTTCAATCAGTACTTTCCAAATTATACATTTTTAATCAAGTTTTTCAAAGAGTTTCAAAAAATTTTAAAAGTCATCGTTCACCCAATTCAACCCCCTCTTGGCTGCTCCAACCTATATACCTAAATCTAACACAGGTTTGAACCTCGGGTCGCTAAGTCAGGTTGACCTAACTCAACTTAGTGAGGGAGACGTCCGAAATGGTGCACTTTCAGTCTTGAGCCAAAACGCACCGTTTCACTAAAGATTGTTGGGTTGTCACTGTTCACTTTTTTTTAAAAGACTCTTGGGTCGCCGACGCTTTTGGGCCTGTGATATAATTTTTTTTTAAAAAAAAAGGTTGTGGGCTGTATGTGTTTTTTGGGCTATCTGATTTTTTTTTTGAAAAGTTAGATTGGGTCGTCATGTTTTGGGCTGCTGTTGTAATTTTTTTTGTTCGCTTTCTGGACCTGCATTTTTGGGCTCAAACAATTTTTTGTTTGCTTATGAAAAAATGTGTTTGGGCCTGGATTTTTATTTTTTTTCTGGACTTTTGTGCTTAGGCTCTATTTTTGGACTGTTGAGCATGAGCCACTTGATTTTATTTCCAAAAAATTATTTTGGGCCATTTAATTTGATTTTCCAAAATATTTTATTCAAATTAAATTAAATTTCTTTTAATTTTAATATGTCCTTTTAAATTACTATTACATGCACTACAAATATTTAAATAAAGAAAAATTAATTTCTTCATTATTTTGTCACTTGAAAAAGGTGTTTATAAATTTTAATTTTTTTATGTTATTTAATTGTCTATTTTGTATATTAATTCTTCTTTGGCAATTAAATTAACTATTTAATTTTGTAAAAGCCTTTTGAGTTGAAATTAATTTATTAGACATTTTTGGGTGCATGAAATAGTGGGAGAATTTAAATTAAATTATTTAGTCACATTTGTTGATTAAATTAATTTATTAAATACTCCATTAAGTTGTGCATATTTGGATTTATATTCATATTAATGATATTTGTGATTAGCATGTAATTTTCTAAGGAGTAGTCACAGTATCCTTATTTATTGAATTTTGTTGCATACATTAATTAATCACATATGAATTTAAAATATCAATTATTTTTAAATGTATAGCTATGATTTATCTTTACTCACATGTAGATATCTCATAATTGTACATTTAATTAGGGTGAGAATTAAATGCTCCATTAAGTTGTGCATATTTGGATTTCAATGCATATAAATGATATTTGTGATTAGCGTACAATTTCCTGAGGAGTAGTTATAGCATCCCTGTTTATTGAATTTGTTACATACATTAATTAATCACATATGGATTTGAAAAATCAATTATAAATAAATGTATAGCTATGATTTATCTTTACCCATAGATAGATATCTCATAATTGTACATTTAATTAGGGTGGGATGGAATGACCTTGTTATTTTATAAGTAACACACATGTATTAGAAAAGTATAAATGCATTCTAGTTCTATCACTTGAGATAAATACATGTTATGCTAATGCCTTTGCCCACAGGTAGACATTGGTGATACGTATTGACGAGTGCTTCGGATTGTCACAGTCCGAACCATCAAAATTAAGTGAATTGCACCCTAGTAATGTAGTATAAGGCACAACCCTATCGTTCTTCTCAAGGATCCTTTCTAAAGGAATCCTAGCAAATTGGATGTCAAATTCAACGGTAAACTTGAGTAAAGAGTAAATGGTTTTGTGGTTTTGTGGGTGCAGTAAAATAAAGATGCAGTAAAATAGATATTTTTGTATTTTTGTTTAAGATGGAAAATGGTTGGTTTGTGAAAGTAGTATATGATGATAGGCTCTTGATGATGCAAAATATCTATCCTTGCTCTCAATGTATACGGAGTTTGAAATCACTAAGTCTTGAATTAAACCTCAATCGATCGATTGAGTCCAGAATCCTAATATTCTTTAAACTCTTTTGATCAAAGCTAGTTTAAAGAATATTATTCAACTGCTAATGATCACTTAGTGTGTAATTTAAAACAGATGGAAGAATGCCCTCGAATGAGCGTCGATCGACTAACCCTAGAATTCAAGCAATCGAATCAATTAGCAATTATCATTGACAACCGTTCAACTAACTTAAACTCAAAACTGAAATATTATATTTAAACCAACATTCAAAACATCCAAAGTAAATTACAATTGTCTAATATGAGAATAATCAATCTATATTCAAAACTTGTTCATATGATGAAAAACCCTAAATCTAGCAGCAATCATAATATGACAAGATACAAATTAGAACAGAAGAAACTCCCCGTTTCAGTCCGTGAGCTCAAGATAATAGATCCATCACCAAGAGACTAAAGGTCTAGCCTCTCATGACTTCTGCTGCACTGCAATCGCTGTTCAGATGTGATGCCATGAAGAAATAATGAAGAGATGAATGTGAATGGTGTAGAACGATGGAAGCTGAGTGGAAAATCTCTGGAGAGCACTCGAGTACTGCTTCTTAGACTAATCAGGTCAAAAAATCAGCCTCCTCTTGACGGCAACCTCCCTTTCTTCTTATAATAGCATGACCTAATCCAAAATACGTAGCTTCAGTGATTTTGTACTATTAGTCGCGACCAAATACACTTGTTTGTCGCGACCTATAAACGGTGAGAATCTTCCAGAAGAATTATGGGTCCCAACCTTAAGACTCTTTGGTTGCGACTAAATAGTACAGAGGCGTGGTTCCATTTTCATTATCTTTTGGTTTCTTTCCTAGTCCTTGTTCTCTTCCAAAGTACCTGCAATTTAATATAAAAGCTCACTGTAAAAGTCCAGATCAGTAGATAACTGAATATATGCAGTTTGGAAGAGTTATTTTACCATTCTACCCTTTAATTAGCACAGTGTCACGTACAATCATGTAATACACAAAAGTACAATTTAAGGCATAAAATAAATGGTAAAGTTATTATAAAACTCTCAAAATTGTCATAGAAACCATATACAAAATATGTCTTATCACGTATTTATACTGCTTGCATGCTACATTTGTGCTAAGCATGCATACATGTCACAGTGAATTGTGATTGCTTCAAATTCTTACTCGTGAGCTTATTTGTATATTTGTCTGTTTTCATTTTGCAGATCCAATTGCTGCCCCTAGGATTATTGCTGATGTAAGCAACAAAATAATCTTAGATGGCAGCACTAACTATGCTGATTGGAAAGATGATATTTTATAGCAGCTCAATTTCTTGGACTTGGATTATGCCTTGAGGTATGAAAAATCTCTTAGACTTAATGATGCTTCCGATGACAGAGAGGCAAAGGAAATGTATAATATATGGGAACGGAGCAACCGCTTATCTCTTCTGCTTATATAACAAAGGATCACCAGAAGCATTAGGGGAGCAGTCCCTAAGTGTGATAGTAGCAAAGGATACCTGGATGCTTTAGATAAGCAATTCAAGCCAACAGACAAGTAGATGGATGGTGCCATCATGTCTGAATTATGAGCTATGAGGCTTACAGGTATTAGCACTATGAGGCAACATATAATGAATATGAGAAGTATGCTTTTATCATGTGTTAATTTTGAATCTATTTTTTCTAGAGTTAATGATGATACTTGATGAATTGACACTGGTTCAATGATCCATATTTTAACTACCATACAGGGCTTTCTATTAAGCAGGCCTCCAATCCTAATGAGAAAATTGTCCTTTCAAGCAGTAGGAGAGGAGATCCTGTTAAAGCTGTTGGAACTTTTTACATATCTTTTTCAAATAATCATGTTTTGGAACTTTATGATGTTTTTTTATGTTCCCTCTTACAAGAGAAATTTGATTTATATGTCAAAACTTATTCTATTTGATTATCATTTAGTTCTTTCTAAGAAATTATAACTTTGTCAAAGAATTTCATTTGACTATCATTTAGTTATTTAAAATTGTTTCTAATTCGCCTCAATCTTTTTCTGTTTCGTGTGGTACTAAAAGAAGTGTCATCGATGAGAATTCTTATAGCCTGTGGGATAGGAGATTGGGACATATCTCCCTTGACATAATCAAAAGGTTAAATAAAGATGGGATTTTTCCATCTTTAAACCATTGAAAATTTGATTCTTGTGTAGATTGCATAAGGGAAAAGTAGACCAATAAGTCACATAAAGGGGCTAAGAGAAGTTCTGAATTGCTAGAAACTATACACACGGATATTTGTTGCCCTGATTTGACTATGCACAGTCAAAAGTACTTTATCATCTTTATTAATAATTACTCGCGATACACATACGTCTACATTCTTTATAATAAAAGTGAGGCACTAGATGCTTTCAAGGAATATAAAGTCGTAGTAGAAAAACATGTTAGGAAACTAATCAATATCATGAGATCAGACCGTGGTGGTGAGTATTATGGCAGATACACTAGTGAAGGACAAGCATTAGGTCTATTTGCTAATTTTCTTCGAGAGCAAGGTATAGTAGCCCAATATACCATGCCTGGCTTACTTGACATGAATGGTGTAATAGAAAGAAGAAATAGGACTTTGCTTTATATGGTTAGGAGCATGATGAGTAGCTCCAAACTTTCAACTTCCCTATGGAAGGAAGCACTTAAGGCAGCCACATACATATTAAATATGGTTCCAACAAAGGCAGTGTCAAAAACACACTTTAAAATCTGAAAAGGTTGGAAACACAGTTTAAATCATTTTAAGGTATGGGGTTATCCTGCTGAAGCAAGAGTGTACAATCCATAAGAGAAGAAGTTAGACCCCAAGACCGTTAGAGCTTACTTTGTAGGTTATGCAGAAAGGTCAAAGGGTTATAAGTTTGATTGTCCTCCACATTCTAAAAGGTTTATAGAGTATAAGAATGCCAAATTTCTTGAGAATGATGTGATTAGTAGAGTGATTGTCTACTAGATGATCACATAGAGCAAACCACTGACATCATTCATGAGGGAACATCAATAGTTAATTATCATCCCACTATTGAGATTGACATTGAACATGATGTAAACTCTATGGCTCAAGTTGACAATGCTGAACAAGATACACACATACAAGATCAAGCTATCACACAAGTGGAACCACCACAAAATGTGATAGAGGATGTCCCTATTCAGCAACTTGGATCAACCTAAGAGGTTAAATTAAGGAGGTCAACTAGAGAAAGAAGATCGGCATTACCTGATGACTACGTAGTGTATTATGCTAAAATTGACTATGATGTAAATGTTGAGAATGATCATTTAACATTCACTCAGGCCATGAAGAGTGCGAACTCTAAACTGTGGCTTAATGCTATGATTTATGAAATGAATTTCATAGAAAATAACCATATTTGGGAACTTATAGAGTTGCCTAGTGGGTCTAAAGCCATTGGCTGTAAATGGGTTTGTAAAACTAAAAGAGACTCACAAGGTAACATTGATAGATACAAGCTAGGTTGGTTACTAAGGGCTTCACTCAAGTGGAGGAAATCGATTATAGTGAAACCTTTTCTCCTGTATCTAAGAAAGATTTATTCCGCATCATCATAGCATTGGTTGCCCATTTTGATCTAGAGTTGCACCAAATGGATGTGAAGATAGCATTTCTCAATGGTGAACTGGAGGAAGAAGTCTATATGAAACAACCTGAGGGGTTTGTTACAGAAGATAAAGAATAATTGGTATGCAAGCTAAAGAAATCAATATATGATTTAAAACAGTCTTCACGATAGTGGTAATTAAAGTTATATAAAGTGATCACATCATTTGGTTTTGTTAAGAACATCATGGATGACTGTATATATCACAAGGCTAATGGGAGAAGGATCATATTCTTGATTTTATATGTGGATGACATTTTACATGCTACCAATGATCTAGGGCTATTGCGTGAGGTGAAACAGTTTTTGTTTAAAAGTTTTGATATGAAAGACATGGGTGAGGCATTTTATGTCATTGGCATAAATATCTATAGAGAAAGGACCCAACGTCTTGTAGGCTTGTCTCAAGAAGCTTATATTGGGAAAATTCTTGAACAATTCAAAATATAAAACTATTCATCTAACGTAGCTCCTATTGAAAAGGGAGATAAATTTAGTCTAAGTCAATGTCCTAAAACTAAACTTAAAAGGAAAGAGATGGAAAAGGTCACATATGCCTCTGCAGTGGGAAGCTTGATGTATGCACAAATTTGTACAAGACCTGACATCGCTTTTGCTGTTGGTATGTTAGGAAGATACTAAAGTAATCCTGGAGAAGCACATTGGACAGCTGCCAAGAATGTATTCAGGTACCTACAAGGTACTAAACACTACATGCTCACATATAGAAGAACAGACAATATGGATGTAATTGGATACTCAAATTCAGACCTTGGAAGATGTGTATATACAAATAAGTCTACATCTGGTTACATCTTCCTATTATAGAAGGAGTTATATCATGGAGAAGCCCAAAGTAAATTCGAACAGCTCCTTCTACCTGTGATGCTGAGTACATTGAGTGTTTTGAAGCAAGTTCACAAGCTATTTGAATAAGGAATTTCATTATTGGACTCGAGTTGTGGATTCAATCTCTAAACCAATAAGAATATACTGTGATAATGCTCATATGGGACTTCGTCTTTCTTTTGATTAGTGGATGTATGAGAAATGAAATCATATTTGTGGTTTATTATTCCTAATTTGTGATTGTATACATATGTGATATTAAAATTGATAAACATTGAAACAGGAACCGAATGAATATTGAGTTCATGTATAATGTGATACCCATTAAGTGATAATATTACCTATAATACATTGAAGATAATACTTGATAGAAGAGGACTTATCGCCATGATTCTTGTAGTGTGATATTAGTTTACCTTGACTGGGCAATGACATTGAGTATACAGGCCAAGTGGGAGAATGTGATATATTTATTATTATAATATAACTTATTTAGATATTAATTAGGATAATTAATAAATATTTTTAAGTGTGACCCGTAGTCATTTGGGTCTAGTCTAAAGTGGGTTATTGACTCATTTTATTAAGGTTACTTTTTGTATGGTGAAAATTAACAATTAACAACAACACAATTAATCGTGTGATAGTTTTCTGTCTCAGAGCGATTCCTTTTCTTTGCTCACTTCTGAGGGTTCCTTACTAGTGAAGGCAGTACACAAGTTGTCATCACTGTGTCTAATCACCAGTTGGAAGGGCCTGTTCTTTTATCTAACAGTGTTCTCTGATTCACAGGTCTCTGAATTAAGTTCTAGTTCTTCTCATCTCAATTAAACTAATGACGAAAGGTATTTATAAGTCTTCCGCTGCATCTCATATATGTTTCATACTTATATATGTTATAATCTGGAGTGATTAAATTATGTATGAGATACTTATATTCTAACAAATCCATGTTAGTACACTGACCTTGCTCTGAGATGGAGGAACCTTTGGGTGGAAAAAGTAAAGGAAAGAGAGAAAAGCAATGGCAATGTAAAGAGAGTGAACTTCCGGGCGAGATAAGCGATTTCGTCATCTTTGCCGAGAAGCTTTGGAATTGGAGCAGCAAAGATGTAAATTGGGGAGAGGATGATGCAAGAAACGAATAGGATTATGCATGAACGTTGCATGTAAACTCCTAGTATATGTACCTGCCCTGCTCCGAACACTTGGCCACACTGTGTTTCCATTGCACTCCCCATGCCAAACTAGCAAGTTTAATTTGCATTGGAAAAAAAATCAATTAAGAAGGGTATGTTTGGATGGTCCTTGGGAAAAGCAACCCAAACACTTATTTTTTCTGTAATCAATTGTTCATCAAAACCATACTTTTATACAAGCTACACAAACACTCTCTTTTTTCTACAATTACTTTTTGGTAAGAAAATCACGGTTTTTGATATGTTATAAAAAATAATTTTTAAATATAATTTTTTTACAAAATTTATTCTACTTAAAAATCTTTTTTTTTCTTTTCACAAAATTTAAGGTGTGTTTGAATTAGTTTTTAAAGAATAACTGCTGAAGAAAAGTGATTTTATAAAAGAATAGCTTTTGAAAAAAAAAATTAATTTTCATATCTACCCAAACACATGCGAGTTCAATATAGAAGAGAATAACTTCACAAAAAAAAAACCATAGTTTTATACTCTCAAATCATGATTTTCAAAGGCATAAGTGCTTTTCATATCTACCCAAACACACACTTGTTCTACTAAAATTGACTCCTCTTGTGATTAATGTATGACCTAATTTAGGGAGTTAATTTAGGTTCTAAATGTAAGATCTAGTTCTCATATTTGTCTCTAAATTGCTCTTATTGATATCCCTTAATAATAATTAATTAAGAGAGATGAGAAATAAATTAAAGAATATGATTAGGGTGTTTTAAAAAAAATTATATTAACTGATTTAACTAATTTTTGAATCTAATCAAATTAGTTAAATAAGTCTTACATTAAGGACCAAATGAGTATTATTTTAAAGGGTTATGGTGTATCTAGTACCCTAAAATATTGTGGTTAATTTAGAACTCTAGTATTTTTTCACATGTATTCAACACCTTAAAATATTTTGTGAAATAATTTTTCCCTTAAAATATTAATTTTTGAGAAGAAATTTTACCTTTAAAATACTTTTTTAGGAGCAATTATTGAAAAATATTTTTGAGTATTGAAAAATCACAAAATATCCTAAGATACTGGATAAACATAAAAAATTACTTTAGGTACTGGATAAACCCCAAAATACTTTAGTATATTGGACAAGTTTAAAAAAAATACTTCAAGTGGTAGTTTTAACCTTATTTTAAATCAATTTTCTCACAATGTTAATCCAAACAAATAAGTAGGTGAATCATAGAGCTGACAAAGACGCAAGCAAAATATCACCAAGAAAAATTAATGAAACGTAAGGAAAAAGAAATGAACGTATGAACCATGAAGCCGTAAGTGAAGGTGTCGATGACGGTGAGGGAGATGGCGACTGTGACGTCCCAATTTTCGGGCCTAGAAACATAGAAAGTAGCTTGAAATAGATAGGCTACCAGACCCCTTTTTGAGTAGAAGTCTCAGAGACCAACAGAGGGTTTTCATGGACTAAACTGTGAGTAAGCAAAGGTATGGGGATCCATGTGTAAATATGAGAAAGTCCTAAGGGGTAGAATGGTCATTTTAGGAAATGTAAAAGTTAAAGGTTGAAGAGTTAAGGGTGTTGGAAATTGTGCCCTAGGGGCTAATCATTGTCTTATAAACATTATTGTTTTATGAATGTCTTAATTATGTTATCACATTATTTGCATGTTTACTGTGATGACCATCCTTGGATAACTCATGATCTTATCCTAAATATCCCTAGTCGGTCATCTATGCGGGAGCAGAGATGAAATAAGACTAGTATGACTTTGAAGATATATAGAGATATAAATCAAAGTCATAGGCACATGTAAGAGTACAAGGTGTTAGACCGACCCGCTATGAGAGAGCTACATGGGTTAAGTCATAAGCTTCTCTCATATACAAGCCATGTCACTATGCTCTTTGACCTGAGATTATCATGGATTCCTACATGACCAACGCTCAGTTTTGACCTAGTCAAAAGTCACTTTTGACCGAGTGATCATAAAGGCTATGTTCGGGCTCAGTGGTTTTTCATGCGGAGGAATGTGAATGGTCAAGATGGAATTTGTCCCTCACATTCGTAGAGAGATATTATTGGGCCCCTCGATGAGTGAGTCTGAGAAATGTACGGCCATACTATAATGGAAGGCTAGTTCCATTTCTATAGTCAGACTACTCAAGGATCGAGAAAGTAACAGTCAGGAATAGGAGGATGACGTTCTCCATGCCTCATCCATGACCGAAATATCGTGTGACAAAAGGGACGTGATATGGTTGTATGAGAGATAACATCGTTCATCGAGATTTGGGTAGTCGTAATGTCTTGCTAGAGGCCGCTTACGACTTGTGGGTTAGTATAGTAACAAGCCCACTGCCCACTTCATATGGGCCTCTAGGGTCGCACACAAAATAGCCCAACTCGAGCTGTGATGTCCAGGTTCATTGAATCTAAGACATGTCTTGATTCAATGAATAATCTAGGGTGAATTTATATATTTTATATATATATAAATTTGTATTTATATATTATATATAATATAAGAGATATTTGCAAGATTTAATTTATAAGGATAAATTAAATCTCTATCACTTTTGAATTTGAATTTAAATTGATATGATCTATTTGAATTTAAAATTTAAATTGATAAGATATCTCAAATTTGATTTATGAGAATAAATCAAATATAATTCCGTCTTATCTTTATTAAATAAATAGGTGAATTAAATCTGTGTGACGGATTTAATAAAAATCATATTTATTTAATTAGTTTCTTATCAAATTATGCAATATATGATATTGTATTAATTTCAGAATTAATCTATATTAATTCTGAAGCCCGGCCCAATTAGAAGCCCAATAGCATCCTATATATTTGACATTAGGAGCTAGGGTTCTAAACACACACACAACACACAAGAGAAAAAGGGGCAAGGAGAGTGCAAAAGGTTTGCAGATAAGAAACTGCCGGAATAGAGACGGTGAGGACAGAATCTTGAGAAAACTCTAGAGGGACAAGAGGCGCTAGCACGTCGTTCGTGGTTCGAACGCTATTCGTGTGGATACCGGTAGAGGAAGCCGATCTGAGTTGTCGAGTTCTTGCAAACGAGAAAAGAACACCAGGTACGACGAGGTCGCGACCAGTTGACACAGAGGTCGCGATCAAATTGACTAGAAGCAGAGGAAGTCACAACGGCAAACTCCAGAGATGACAGGTCGTAATTAGAAGCTGAGTAGGTCGCGACTGAAAACTCCAGAGGCGATAGGTCGTGACAGGAAGCTGAGAAGGTCGCGACTGAAAGTTCCAGAGGCGAAGAGTCGCGACTAGTTTATACGGAGGTCACGACCAAAGCTTCAATATCGAAGGTAACACTTCTTTCTCCTTGACTTAAACACATTCGGTAGATCCTTGATGGGAATGAAAAAATTTTTAAAGTTAATTTTCGCTGCGTGTCTTCCAATTCCCTACAGTGGTATCAGAGCTATGTCGTTTTGTGTTTAAGTTAGGTTTGATTGTTGATACATGTGATGTATGTTAGACTTCTTATCCGTTCATATGATAACATGCGTTTTATGTATGACTTAAAGGGAATCCATTTTATGTATGACATATAAGGAATCCGAAAGAAAATTGAAATCGGTGGTGTATGTTAATTGATTTGATTAATTAATATTGATGGGGTCTAAGGAAATAGAATTAAGATTCTTGATTATTTATAAAAAAAAAAAATTTTGGGGCGCTGCCCCAGACCCCGCCCGCTAACCGGCTAGCGGGACCGCCGTGGCTACCTGGTGTAGCGCAACATAATCGTAATACATACAGCCCTTCCTGATGTATGAATATTTTGAAACATTTATTGCCCTTCACATAATATGAATTTTGATTCTTGAATGTTTGGGTATGGTGAACAATATGGCTCTAGATTACAAGTGCTGTAATTTTTTCTAAATACGGCCTGCGTGTCGTGCCTTCCTCTAATTACTCTCGTTGTACATTCTTTTCTCATCTCACTCCCCTCGAATGTTAAAACGAAGTTTCCTTATGTAATTTTCCTATTCTAATTAGACAGCTCATCTCATTGGCTTGAGGGGACTTAGGATAGGTGAGCCATATTGTATCACGTTTAAGATTATGCATCTTATGATTATATCACTGCATGTATGTTCTATATGCATAATACTGGTATGAGATACAATCGAGATACATGCAAACCGGATAGTTAATTAAACCCTCTAAATGAAATCTTAAGTCATAATGCCGTCAATTAATGAACACTTGTCAAAACCTCGATCGCTCGTTTGTAGGCTCCACCAAAGTGGGTGCATTTGAGTTATCTTGGGGAGATAAGCAAGAGTAATGGTGCTACTCTTACATTTGTTATTGTTTGACTTAATTGAGATTATCAAAACGGTTTTGGGTCTCAAGGCATTAGATGGGATTAAAATATGCCGGATCATATGATGATGGAATCCCATAAACATCTAAGAGTTATATTTGATATAATTGGTAAAGTTGTTACCTACCTAAATAACTTAAAGTTGAGCGTCTTGCCAAAGCGGACTCAAGTTTAAGCCAAATATAGATCTTAGCCCACTAATTATTATATTGAGGGTTGTTTTATACAGTGGGAGATTGCTAATTCGCTTGCATATTTTAATTGTAGAACCATGACGACTAGTAATATACTACATTATCGTTGCGATCTGTCCTTGAGAAGGACAAACTCAATGGGACAAACTTTCTTGACTGGTTCAGGAACTTGAGAATTGTTTTCAAGCAGGAAAGAAAAGTATATGTCCTAGATCAACCCATTCCTGAGGAGCCAGTAGCCAATGCTCCTAGAGCTCAGAGAGATTCTTATGCGAAGCATAAGGAAGACTCTGTCGATGTGGGATGCTTGATGCTTACCACCATGGTTCTGGAGCTCCAAAGAGATCTGGAACACATGGAGGCTTATGAGATGATTGTGCATCTTAAGGAAATGTTCCAGCAACAGGTAAGGCAAGAGAGGTATGAGACCACTAAGGCCTTATATTCCTGCAAGATGGCTGAAGGTGCATCAGTGAGTACTCATGTCTTAAAGATGAAAGGGTATCCCATAAGCCAGGAGTTAGCTACTGATTTGATCTTGAACTCACTCCCAGAAAGTTATGACCAGTTTATCATGAACTACAACATGAACAACATGGAGAAATCTATTTCTGAACTGCATGGGATGCTTAAAAACTGCTGAGTCGACTGTTAAGAAGAAGCCCAGTACAATTTTGATGGTTCAGAAAGGAAAGGGTATGAAAAAGAAAGGCAAGGGCAAGGGGAAGGGTAATGGCTCATCTGGTAAGACCAAAGAGTCAGGCAAGCCCGAGACCAAGCCTGCACCAAAGAAGGCAAAGCCTCCAAAGGAAGGAGTTTGTTTCTTCTGCAATGAATCATTGGAAGAGGAATTGCAAACTCTACCTTGAAGATCTAAAAAAGAACAAGAAGGATAGCGGGGCTATCGCTTTAGGTATTTATGTTATAGACATTCATCTCTATACTTCCACTATATGGGTATTAGATACTGCATGTGGTTCTCATATTTGTATAAATATGCAGGGCCTAAAGGACAGTAGAAAGCTGAAGAAGGGCGAAGTTGACCTACGAGTTGGAAACAGAGCAAAGGTTGCTGCTTTAGCTGTAGGTACTTATGAATTAGTTCTGCCCACTGGGCTTTTGTTAGTTTTGAACAATTGCTATTATGTTCCTGCTTTGAGTAGTAACATTGTTTCTCTTTCTTATTTAAGGAAGGTTACACTTCCATTACTGGGAATGGTAGATGTTCCATTTATCGTAATGATGTTTTCTATGCTCATGGTGATTTGCATGTTGATCATTACATATTAAAATTGGAACAACCCAATCATGGAAATATCTATAACATAACCGCCAAAAGGGTTAAACCAAATGATTTGAATCTGACATACCTCTGGCACTGTCGTCTGGGCCACATAAATGAGAAATGCTTTTCTAAACTCCATCAAGATGGATTTCTCAACTCATTTGATTTTGAATCATATGATACTTGCGAATCTTGTTTGTTAGGTAAGATGACAAAGTCACCTTTCACTGGGCACAGTGAGAGGGCCACTGATTTGTTAGGCCTCATACATACAGATGTGTGTGGACCGATGAATACAAATGCTAGAGGAGGTTATTCGTACTTCATCACATTCATAGATGATTTCAGTAGATATGGCTACGTCTATCTAATGAAACATAAATTCGAATCTTTTGAAATGTTCAAGATATTTCAAAATAAAGTATAAAACCAGCTTGGTTAAAATGTTAAAGCCCTTCGATCTGATCGAGGTGGTGAATATTTGAGCCAAGAGTTTATCGATCATCTAAGGAATTATGGGATAGTCTCACAATTGACTCCTCCAGGAACACCACAATGGAATGACATTTCTGAATGGAGGAATCGAACACTATTAGATATGGTTCGATCCATGATGAGTCGAACAGATCTTCCATCGTCCTTTTGGGGCCACACCCTAGAGACAGCTGCGTTCACACTGAATCGTGTTCCATCAAAGGCAGTTGAAAAGACTCCGTATGAGATATGGACTGGGAGGAAACCTAGTTTGTCTTTTCTCAAGATTTGGGGATGTGAGGTCTATGTTAAGAAACAAGCCTCAGATAAGTTAGCGCCCAAATCTTCAAAGTGCCTTTTTGTGGGATATCCTAAGGAAACCAAGGGATATTATGTCTACAACCCCACTGATAACAAAGTGTTTGTTGTCAAAAATGGTATCTTTCTCGAACGAGAATTTATCTCTAAAAGAACCAGTGGGAGTAAGGTACATCTCGAAGAAGTTCGAGAGCCACAAGACACCACAGAATTAGAGATGGAAAATGGAGAAGACTCACAATAAGTTGTTGAGACTCCTCAAGTCACGCAAGGCCCATGGAGATCTAATAGGGCACAACTTCAGCCTCAGAGATATGGATTTCTGATTGCTGACAATCGTGATGTGTTGCTCATTGAGCATAATGAGCCAACTACCTATCTATAAGCTATAGTGGGACCAAACTCTAAAAAATGGCTTAGTGCCATGAAGTCTGAGATGCAATCCATGTACGACAATAAGGTATGGACCTTAGTCGGCTCGCCTGAAGGTGTAAAAACTGTAGGGTGCAAGTGGGTTTTTAAAGAGAAAACTGACATGGATGGAAATGTAAATGTCTTCAAGGCACGGCTGGTTGCAAAAGGATTTACTCAAACTCATGGTATGGACTATGATGAGACCTTTTCCCCAGTTGCAATGGCCAAATCAATTAGAATCCTCCTTGCCATTACAACATATTATGACTATGAAATATGGCAGATGGACGTCATGACAACCTTCCTTAATGGAAAGCTCCTTGAGGATGTGTACATGACACAACCTGAAGGGTTTGTACGTTTCAAGGACTCTGGTAAAGTGTGCAAGCTTCAAAGGTCCATTTATGGACTGAAGCAAGCATCTCAGAGTTGGAATCATCGTTTTGATGAAGTAGTCAAAGAGTTTGGATTTCTTCAAAATATTGAT
Source organism: Leucaena leucocephala (assembly GCA_037074615.1). NCBI lineage: Eukaryota > Viridiplantae > Streptophyta > Magnoliopsida > Fabales > Fabaceae > Leucaena > Leucaena leucocephala. The sequence goes on from CM073522.1 coordinate 16,857,779, forward strand.
GAACCTTGTGTGTACAAGAAGGTTAGTGGGAGCACAGTTATGTTTTTGGTACTCTATGTCGATGACATCCTACTATTGGGAATGACATTCCTACCTTGCAGATTATCAAGTCTTGGTTAGGAAAGTCTTTCTCGATGAAAGACTTGTGTGAAACCACCTACATCCTAGGAATTAGGATCTATAGAGATAGATCTAAAAGACTTCTAGGATTCAATCAGAGCACATATATAGACAAGATACTGCATAGGTTCAGTATGCAGGAATCAAAGAGGGGTTTCATACCCATGTCTCATGGTATTCATCTCAACAAGGATTTGTGTCCTAGTACACCTGATCAGCGAGGTCGCATGAGTAAGGTTCCATATGCCTCGGCCATAGGATCCATCATGTATGCCATATTATGTACTCGACCGGATGTCTCACTTGCCTTAAGTATGACTAGCAGATATCAACAGGACCCTGGTGAAGGCCATTGGACTGCTGTCAAGAATATCCTTAAGTACTTGAGAAGGACTAAGGACTTATTCTTGGTCTATGGTGGATTGGATGACGAGCTCTGTGTAACTGGTTACACAGATGCAAGTTTCCAAACTGACCAAGACGACCAGAAATCGCAATCTGGATACATATTCCTCTTGAATAATGAAGCAGTAAGCTGGAAGAGCTCTAAGTAGAGCACTGTAGCAGATTTTGCAACATCTGATGCAGCTAAGGAGGCCGTATGGATCAGGAAGTTCATTACTGAACTAGGGGTGATACCTACTATCTCAGATCCGATAACTTTGTTCTGTGATAATAGTGGTGCCATTGCACAGGCCAAAGAGCCTAGGTCACATCAAAGGACCAAGCATATACTCAGGCGATTTCATCTCATCAGAGAAATCAATGATAGAGGTGATATAAAAATATGCAAGGTAGCGGGGGAAGATAATGTCGCTGATCCTCTAACAAAGCCGCTTGTATAAGCAAAACATGAGTGTCATGTAAGGTCAATGGGAATTAGGCAAATTAATGATTGTACCTAGTGCAAGTGGGAGGATGTTGGAAATTGTGCCCTAGGGGCCAATCATTGTCTTATAAACACTATTATTTTATGAATGTCTTAATTATGTTATCACATTATTTGCATGTTTAATGTGATGACCATCCTTGGATAACTCATGATCTCATCCTAAATGTCCCTGGTCGGTCATCTATACGGGAGTAGAGACGAAATAAGACCAATATGAATTTGAAGATATATAGAGATATAAATCAAAGTCATAGGCACATGTAAGAGTGCAAGGTGTTGGACCGACCCGCTATGAGAGAGCTGCATGGGTTAAGTCATAAGCTTCTCTCATATACAAGCCATGTCACTATGCCCTTTGACCTGAGATCATCATAGATTCCTACATGACAAACGCTCAGCTTTGACCTAGTCAAAAGTCACGTTTGACCGAGTGATCATAAAGGCTATGTTCGGGCTCAGTGGTTTTCATGCAGAGGAATGTGAATGGTCAAGATGGAATTTGTCCCTTACATTCGTAGAGAGATATTACTGGGCCCCTCGATGAGTGAGTCTGAGAAATGTACGGTCATACTGTAATGGAAGGCTAGTTCCATTTCTATAGTCAGACTACTCAGGGATCGAGAAAGTAACGGTCAGGAACAGGAGGATGATGTTCTCCATGCCTCATCCATGACCGAAATATCGTGTGACAAAAGAGACGTGATATGGTTGTATGAGAGGTAACATCGTTCATCGAGATTTGGGTAGTCGTAATATCTTGCTAGAGGCCGCTTATGACTTGTGGGTTAGTATAGTAACTGGCCCACTGCCAACTTCATATGGGCCTCTAGGGTCGCACACAAAATAGCCAACTCGAGCTGTGATGTCCAGGTTCATTGAATCTAAGACATGTCTTGATTCAATGAATAATCTAGTGTGAATTTATATATTTTATATATATATAAATTTGTATTTATATATTATATATAATATAAGAGATATTTGCAAGATTTAATTTATAAGGATAAATTAAATCTCTATCACTTTTGAATTTGAATTTAAATTGATATGATCTATTTGAATTTAAAATTTAAATTGATAAGATATCTCAAATTTGATTTATGAGAATAAATCAAATATAATTCCGTCTTATCTTTATTAAATAAATAGGTGAATTAAATCTGTGTGACGGATTTAATAAAAATTATATTTATTTAATTAGTTTCTTATCAAATTATGCAATATATGATATTGTATTAATTTCAGAATTAATATAAGATTAATTCTGAAGCCCGGCCCAATTAGAAGCCCAATAGCATCCTATATATTTGACATTAGGAGCTAGGGTTCTAAACACACACACAACACACAAGAGAAAAAGGGGCAAGGAGAGTGCAAAAGGTTTGCATATAAGAAACTGCCGGAATAGAGACGGTGAGGACGGAATCTTGAGAAAACCTTAGAAGGACAAGAGGCGCTAGCACGTCGTTCGTGGTTGGAACGCTATTCGTGTGGATATCGGTAGAGGAAGCCGATCTGAGTTGTCGACTTCTTACGAACGAGAAAAGAGCACCAGGTACGATGAGGTCGTGACCAGTTGACACAGAGGTCGCGACCAAATTGGCTTCTGAATGTCAGAAATCCGAAAAGAGACTACAAGTAGCGACTAGAAGCAGAGGAAGTCGCGACGGCAAACTCCATAGATGACAGGTCGCGATTAAAAGATGAGTAGGTCGCGACTGAAAACTACAGAGGCGATAGGTCGTGACAGGAAGCTGAGAAGGTCGCGACTGAAAGTTCCAGAGGCGAAGAGTCGCGACTAGTGGATACGGAGGTCTCGACCAAAGCTTGAATACCGAAGGTAACACTTCTTTCTCCTTGACTTAAATACATTCGGTAGATCCTGGATGGGAATGGAAAAATTTTTAAAGTTAATTTCCGCTGCGTGTCTTCCAATTCCCTACAGAGGGATGACCACTTTGGTCGCGACAAGGAAGTAGTTTGGTCACGATTGTGTTTTATAGAAAGATTTAGACGCGATTGGAAGATGTGTAGGTACGACCAATAGATAAAATGAATCTGGTTGCGACTAAGAAGTTATGAGGTCGCGACTAATGAACACAGAAGGTGTTAAGTTGCGATGGGAAGATAGTTAGGTCGCAACTATTGGATATAAAAGGTGCTAGATGCCAAGAATCTAGTAGGCCAAGAGTTATGAAGGTCCAAGAGAGATTGAAAAGATATTCTAATAAAGTAGTATTACCCGGTTGAGAATAGAACTGGGAAAGGTAAAGGCTTATCCAGAACTATGAGGTGGCATGAAAATGTGTCCTCATGGGACCCACAAGATGCCACATGGCATTAAGTTGAAGGAAAGAGGAAAAGTTAGAAAAAAGCAAAGGACACGTGGCATGATCCCAGCCGCTTATTCCAGGAAAAGACTCTGGAATTATCTGGAAACGATGAGTCAGTAGGTGAGGTGTCCCAAGGGCCCCACCATTGCGCCACCTAAGCATGTGAGGTGTCCCTTGATGATATCACTTTTGATGAGTCATTATGGGGGATGATGTCATCACGATGATGCAGGCGAAGCTTCTTGAGAAAGCTAAGCGATCTGAGCCGTTCATCGTGATTCGATCTGGACCGTTCATTCCACTTCCCTCCACCTATAAATACCCCTCACCCCCTCCTCCCATTCCATACACCACGGCCAAGAAGAGAAAGGAAGAGAGAGAGAGAGAAAGAGAGAAAGAAAGAAAGAGAAAGAAAGAGTTCTGGTAGAGTTAGGAGCAATCCAAGAAGCTTAGGGACTCGGCAAGCTTAGGAATAAGGTAAGTAAGTTATTCTAATTCCTGCTCTAATAAATTAGAGGATTGTTTTTATAAATTATATAGTTAGAATAGAGAAATATCTCTCTCTATAAGGTTAGCTGTGGATAGAAAGAAAGTTAGGGGTATTATCTCAAGATAAGCTTGAGTTAAGTAGAGTTATGCTGGACAGGATAATAATAAGAATATTATTATGCTATGTTTAGGCTCTGACCTCTATAAAGAAGGGATCTCAGAGCAAAAGCTAACGATTAAAGGAAAGCTACGTGTCAGGTAGTGAACTTACCCATTCTTGTATGCTTGATGTATATGCTTATGTGTTAATATGATTATGATATGTGATAATGATGATATATGCTCTGCCCTTTATGAGTTTATGGTTATGCATAATAGTGATAGGCATGGAGCATGAAAGTATGCAAATAGAAGCTAAAGAAAGATAAAGAAGGCATGTCATGCACTTGCATTCATCTTGTATGCATTGAATGGTATCTCACCCCAATTTTTTCCAAACATAACAGGTTACTGGTTTGGAGAAGATGAAGCTAGAAAAGTGAGGATGTGATAGCGACAGCGGAAAGCTCGAGGTTGCCGATGTGACCGGCGAAGATGGATGTGACGGAGTCGATGCTGTACATACAGAGCATGTTGATAGCAATGGGAGCAGCAATTATCCATTTTTTGACGCTCTCAAGCCAAATGATCTTTTTCAACTACTCATAGCTTCTCACCGGAGCGTAGTCCCGGTCCTCTGCTTCCAGTTCCAATAGACCATTCGTGCCGTTTAGCAGAGCCGTCGTCTTTGTCTGAGTCTCATCCATATTGTTTCTTTGAAGACTGTTAGCTTCGCTTCTGGTCTCCCTTTATGAATTTAAATGACCCATCGACGTACGCCATCGTGTCTGTTTGAGTCTGAGCATCTGAGTCATTTCCATGTCGTTATTTAGAAGACCATATTAGCTACGCTTTTGGTCTTCCTTGGTAAATGTAAATGACCCATCAACTTACCTAACCCCGCAAGCCGACAAAATAAATGAAAAATAAACTCTCTATTTTACACTTGTTTAAATGTTTACATAAATTTACATGTCAAAAATTTATTTAAAAAATGTTCGTGTAAATTTGGATCTGCAAAGATGGCCCCAAAAAAAAAAATCATTTTTGTTACTTCCCTCTTAATGACCATTTTTCCAAGGTTTAAGTGTTTACGATTTTTTTCATCAAAATCACCCTTAAAAAGGATTTTTTTTGTGTGTGTTTGAGAGAGAGAATATTTAATGAAGGATATTTATGGAAAGATAATGAAATTTTTAAAGATATCAATAATTTGTGTAAAGTAGGAAATCTTGTGAAAAAAATTAGAGGGTGATGTTGTAAGAATACTAGTTTTGTAAATGTTGTAAGAACATTCTAATTATAATTATAACAGGTTAAGTTTGAAATAAATAAATTTAATATCAATTTGTGACAAGATTGAGTAAACTCGCATCTTTCTTTCAACTTTATTAAAAAAAAGTCATAATGAAAAATTACAATACAACACACTCGTTCCAAAATAATATAAGCAATACTTGTTAGTAGACACTGAACAAATTTCAATTTGACTCATTGTTCCAAGAAAGGAAATTACAATACTATACACTCATTCAAAGGTAAGGATTGCATTTGCAAGACTTGGTTAATTATATTCTTGTACTTCTTTTGTCAAAATGTTTTATGACGTGGCCTAAAATGTTACGAAAACTAAAGTATGCTGGTTGGCCCTACCGGGAGATCATTTGGGGACTGACACTTAAAGGGCCTATTTGGTAGAGCGAAAATCTAAAGGGGAACATTAAAAATCTCGTTTTCGGGTGATTGACATGTTTTATTGGACAATTTTAGGAAACCAATTTCTTACGGGAACCAATTTTCCTTTGCATAAGTAAATTTTGGAAGAAAAGTGTACCCCCATGAAAATGACCTCTCTTCTTCATATACATCACCGTAGTAGTAGTGGTGGTAGGAGTAGTAGCAGCAGTAGTAGTAGTAGTAATAATAATAATAATAATAATAATAATAATAATAATAATAATAGAAAATTAGGGAAAAGTTCTCAATTAAAAATTTTATTTCTGAGAATGACTTGATAAATTTTTATAAACAAAAAGTACTAATATTCTACAAATTTTGTACATACAAAGCACTTCTGATATAGGTCTTTCTCATAAAAAAAAATTCAATGTGGGACTTTCCTCCAATTTTACCTAGTAGTAATAATAATAATAATAACGAAAGAGTAAATCATACCAAGTGAGATTTGATTACTAGCAATAACTAGAATTATCATTCTTAAATTATTATTATTGATTTATTAAATTTTATTCATTATAAAGACTATTACTAATAATAATTAAAATTAACTTTTATAATAATTAAAAAACTAATTATTTTATTATTATTATTTTAAATTAAAGGTATTAAAATCATTTACTTTTCATTTCTTTCAATTACATCATCATTTTCATCATGCCAAATATAATTTTTTTCATTAAACCATTTTTTATTCCAATGCATACCAAACATGTTAGTGGTCATAATTTTATCATTCCTTTCCATTCTCTTTCCTCTCATAACAATTAATTCTTCCCATCAAATGACCTTTAAAGCTATCGCATTAAGGAACCACTTGGATTTTGCTCAACTCTAGCTCAGTTTGACTTAGATGTATTAGCTCAGTATCTTTGTTTGTTTTATAGTTATTTTGTTTAACTGTTGTAGTTTTTTTTTATTTGATTATAGGTATAACTTCTTTGAGACTTAGAGTGTAAATAATTTTTGCCTCTAAAACACCTAAAAGGCATCGGTATCCAAAGTCCATTGGCTCCATCAATAAGTTGACATTGAATGTTGATTGATCCATTTTTGCAAGATGGTAGCCAAAATCATCATATCTGTTGGTGATCGAGTTTGGGCAAAAATTGCTAAGGGTATCACTTCTCTAAGGAGTTTCTAGCTCGTTGGTTCGGCCGTTTTGAAGTTGTCACAATTTATCTCAATTGGGTGAGGGCAGTGCTTAAAGTTTGGGCAAAAATTGCTAATGGCCTTCACCATTTGAATATTCTGTCTCTTTCAGCTGAGGAACATGAGGTACTCATGCAACTGGTAACTCCACAAGAGGTAAAAGATGCTGTCTTTGCATTGCCAAAAGATAGTGCTCCAGGATTAGATGGATTCTATGCCAAATTTTTTTCAAGAAAATTGGAATTTAGTTTATGATGATCTTTATAATATGGTTGTTCATTTCTGGAACACTAAATACTTGCTGACGTCGCTGAACAAAACTGTCATCTCCTCATCCCAAAACAGATAGACCTCAGACTTTCACGGATTTTAGGCCTCTTAGTTTGTGTTCTGTACTTTATAAGATCATATCCAAAGTGCTAAGTAATAGGATCAAGCTGTTTCTAGCCAGATTAATTACAGCGCATCAATGTGCTTTTCTTAAGGGTCAGTTGATCACTGATAACATTCTTTTAGCAGCTGATATCTTAAATCAAATTCATTCTGCTGGTCCTAGGAGGAAGAAATTGATTGCACTCAAGGTTGATTTCTCCAAGGCCTTTGACAAATTGTCATAGAATTTCATCAAAGCTGTTCTTCATAGAATGAGCTTCCCTGAAAAATGGATCAATCTAATCATGCAATTCCTTACAATTTTGTAGTATCAAGTGCAATTTAATGGTAAGCTTACCCACACTATTCTCTCTAATAGGGGCATCCATCCGGGAGATCCTCTTTCTCCTTTCATCTACATTCTTGCGGTCAATGTTTTATCTCGTATGATCTCTCAACTTGAGGCCTCTAGCTTATGGAAAGATATAAAGGTGTGCAGAATGGTCAACCCATTTCAAACCTTCTACATGCTGTGACTCCTTATTTTTCTTTGAATGCAACACCCAAAATTTTGTCTTGGTTAAAATGATTCTTGATATGTATGCTCTTTGGTCTGGTCAAGTATGTAATAAGGCAAAATCAACTCTTGTGTTTAGCCCGAATGTGTCTTACTCAAGCAAAATCATCCACTCTAAATTCCTGGGCTTTAGATTTCAATCCAAGCTGGGGAAATAAATACCTGGATAAACCCTTGAGGGAATAAATCTTAGGTCTATCAACAAGTCATGGAATATGTCGAAAGGAAAATAAATGCATGGCAAGTAAGGTTCTTGTCTCAAGCATCTAGGCTATCTCTTCTTAAGTCTATTTTAGCAAGGGTCAACATCCACATTATGTCCTGTGTTAGCTTACCACAATATGTCTGATAAAATTGATGCCATATGCACAAATATTTTCCGGGGTTCTCGTAGTGACAAAAAAAGATGCATTTATTGAGAAGAGATGTTTGTATCAACCTATTGATCATGGAGGTCTTGGACTATGACCCACAATCATTGTCAACAAAGCCCATCTAGCTAGGCAAGTTTAGAGAATCCTTGGTCCAAACTCATCTCCCATATTAACTAGTACTCTTTAGATTAAATACATTGATCTTGATTCAGCATCCACCATTAAAAACCAACGGGGGTTGGTCCGAGTGGTAAGCGGCTCGGTATCGCTTAAGCGAGGTCTCGAGTTTGAGCCTTGGCGTACGCAGAAAATCCCCGTTGGGAGACTCACCCATCATAGCCAGGTGCGCGACGCGGGTCGGATTTGGATGTAGTCGGGACAAAGCTCCGGTGAACAGGGTGGGCAACCAAAAAAAAAAAAAACATCCACCATTAAAAAGCGTTACAATTCATCTTGGATGTGGAAGGGTATTTCTTATTATGGGGAATCTGTTAGACTCCATGTTTTGATGATGACATTTCAAATCTAGTTTTAACATAGTTTATTTTTTGACAAGCTTATCGATAAGTCCTTCCATAAATAAGAACAATATTTAGTTACCTCAATTGTAAAATCTATTTTACAAAAGAAATTTATTGAAGCATTTATCAATAAAGACTTTGAAAAATAAGTAGAAAACTTAGTTTGTGAAATCTTGTGAAATTTGCTTCTAAAAGGCATTTATCGATAAGGGTGTTAATCGATAAGCTCTTCGATAAATAATGACAAAGTCATTATGAAATCTATTTCAAAATCTCATTTGTCGAAGTATTAATCAATAAAATAGTTTATCGATAAATATTTCGATAAATAGAGAAGATTCAGTTTTAAACCAAAGTTCTAAAACTGTTAAGCGATTTTAAGAATTTGAAAATTAATTAAAGAATGATCTTAATATTATTGTGAAAAATGATCTTATAAAATCTTGTTTTAACATATATTACCTAGCATTTGAGATAAGATTAGAAAAATCAAAGAAAGTTTCAAAGTTAGACCATTGTTCTTCAATGTTAGGCATTCATCAATAAACCTATTTATTAAATAACACTTCGATAAATTAGTTATTCTAGTCTGTAGGATAAATGTTTTGAAAAGACTTTTCTTGGTAAGTATTTCGAAAGTTTGAACCAAGCCTTTATTATTAAAAGTATATTTTTTGAAAGACATTTTGATAAGGCTAATTATTGAAGTATTATTCGATAAGAGTTAATCTATTTAGATACACAATGTTTGATAAGAGTCAACATTTAGTCAATGTTTATCGAAGCTCTTTTTGATAAACACTTCAATAAAAGTAAATTTAAAAGAATGCATTGAATTTATGTTAGAATGCATTAATATTCAATAAACAAAATGTTTGATCAAAAACCAAATTTCTGTCAGAATGCATTAAATCTTCAACTGTCAGCAACCAACAACTCTGTTCTTCAACGGATGCTTCAATGATTCTAATGGATATTCAAACAACTCAACTATAAAGTAAGCCACAATAAATGCTGAAGCATTCATTACAGTATTATTGTACTCTGTTTCTCATTCGCTGAACAGAGCATTTCATTCTTTGAGGGAAAAACTTAGAGAGTTTGATCTTCAGTGCTTATCATGATCACTCTACTTGAGAGACAGAGCTAGAAATCCTTATTCATTATCTGAGATACTCAAGAGTGGGACTCTTGAGTGTGATTGTTGTCATATCCTAATTTTTCTCTATCTGTATAATACTAATAGAGGAAAGAGGTTTAGAAAGGATTATGATGATGAATGGAAAAGAAAAGAATGATTGGATGAAGGTTTAAAGAAGAGGGACTAAATTGAAAAGTATAAAAGTTCCATGGAGCAAAATGTAAAGTAGACATAAACTTTAGGCCATTAAGTGTAATTTCAAAAAGTTTAAAGACCTAAATGTAATTTAAGGAAAGTTCAAGGGGTAAATGGTAATTATAGAAAGTTGAGTCGGAAGTGGCTTAGAACTACCCGAAAGCATTTTAGTCCCAAATTTTATCAGTAGATAGAGAAAATGATGCTGGTTAATCTAGCTTAATACAGAAATTTTATTAGAGTTTCAGATAGCTAAAATTTTTATCAGATCTCTGGACCTCAGATATGAGTGAAAAGTTACAGGAATGTGCCTCCTGTGAAGCCAGAGGTTAGGGAACTGACGGAATCCCGAAAGGAGTTTTGTACAAAAAGTTATTCACTTTTTAGTGAATTTTGACGGGAGTTTGTGAACGTCCGATATCCAATTGAGAAATTAATCGGTAAGCAAACTGGGACTGAATGAGTCCAGATGGTGTTACTCAGAGGCCCATATTGACACCAAGTGAGACTAGGCCTATGATATCAGTTCATCGGGAGAAGGTGCCATGTCCAGAAGTTTGCAGAAAATATGCAAAATTATGAAAATGCCCCTGTGTTGTAATATTGTACAAGAGATGAAAGGAGGGTATTTTAGTCATTCTGTATAGGCCAAAATGCCAAAGCAAGTGCAAGAATGAGTACTCAGAGTTAGTATATGCCCTGAAAAGGTATAAAGAGGTGCAAAATGACAATTATGCCTTTAGGGTTAATATAGTGCAAGGAAGGGCACCATGGGTATTTTGGTCATTTCACAATGGATGGATATCAGATAAAATTTGGCAGTAAATTCTTATAATTAATAAGAGAATTTATGAAACTGACAGAAGTCAAAAAGGAGTCATGTAGAATTAATTATGAAATTTACGATGAAAAAGGATACCGATAAAGGGTTTAAAGGAAATGTATGTAATTTTTATCAGGACTTCTGGGTCTTAGAAAATTATAAAACTTTGCAAAGAATTCATTTTATATTAGAATGAATTTCTAAAAATGTTAGAACCATTAAAAGAGGTGTTTAACATTTATTCCAAGATCAGGGTAATTTAAGGATATCGGTATAAGGAAAGTGCATTGGGATTTATGCCAATTAGCTATTGGATCTAAAAGAGGCCCAACATTTCATTCTAGGGAAGACCAATAAGTCCCAAAAGTTTTCTTGAAGCCCAAGTCCAATAAAGAATAATTTATGGATTTTTGAAAAGAAAAAAAGGAATAAAGTAAGAATTATGATTTGCACATGATGGGACCCACAAGGCTTCACACATGGCGTCCAAGGCAAGGGGAAGAGAAGATTTTTGTCATGTGATTTTATCTCAAATTGGCTTGGTGGAGAAGTTTGGTGTAAGACCAATTATGAGCCATTAGATCAAATAGTGCACAAAGTGATCTTGGCAATCCATTTTTCATTGGATTTTTCTATAAATACCCCCATATTTTCTGCTCCAAACTATGGCATGAGAACCCTTGGGGAAACTATGGCAAAATGGAAACTCAAGCCAAGACAAAGAAGAATCCAAGGTCCAAAGTTCATGCAAGCTAGAGATTAAAGGTAAGCAATCTATCCTAACTTATTTTCCTTTGATTTGGGAGCTTGAACTTAGGGTTTTCATGGAAGAAAGTTGAGTTTTTTCTAAGATGTATATGCTGTCCAAAACCTTAGATGAAAGGAGAAAGAAGAGATTAAAGTTAGAGTTGTGAGATTAAAGCTTAAACAAGCTAGTTAGATGATTGGTTGTTGAATCAAGTTGATATTCTTGAACCAACGGGGGTTGATCCGAGTGGTAAGCGGCTCGATATCGCTTAAGCGAGGTCTCGAGTTTGAGCATTGGCGTACGCAAAAAATCCCCGTTGGGAGACTCACCCACCATAGCCAGGTGCGCGACGTGGGTCGGATCCAGATGTAGTCGGGGCAAAGCTCTGGTGAACCGGGTGGGCAACCAAAAAAAAGAAAGTTGATATTCTCTACTTTGCCATGGATGAAATATTTTGGTTTGCACTATTCATTCACTATTCATGATAGAAGGAGATGGAATTTCATTGATCTAATGCTTCCATTGAATTCATATGATGATTTTGTGTAGGATTGGATAGGTTTTGAACCTTGGAAACATTGGAATTGAAAGTTATAATGTTTGAAGTTCTTTTCTATTACTGTTCCCTCGTATGAATAGTGATTAGATTTTCATGATTTTGATGATTCCAATGGCTTTAAAATGAAAAGTTGTGTGGGGTAAAGTAGAGAGATAAGTATGGGAAGCAATGGAATTAAGATGGAAATTTTTGGAAGAATTGTGTATGTTTTGCAAATTCTGTCCAGAATAGTTCATAGTTGCTGGAATTTGGTTATTTTAAGTTCATAAATGGATTTAAAAGGCCAAATTGTGCAGGGTAAGGTCAAGACATCAATTGATTCAAATGCCAAGTCAATTGGTAAAGATTAAAGGAAGTTATGTTAAGTTAAAGTAAGTTTGATGTCCAAGAAAGTTAGATAGTAATGAATGGATGATTATATGATGTTAGGATTTGATTGTGGACTCAAAAGAGGCAGCCACACATCAAGGAAAAGTAAGAAGAAAGAAGCAAAGTTAAAGTGGAAAGAAGTAAAGCAATAAGGTAGTAAACTTACCCTAAACTTGTATGTATTGAATGTTATGCTTGATTGTGCTATGACTTTGTTAAATTGTGTGCATATGTGTAGATGATTGAAGCTCTATTTCTATGATTACCTTGGCCATTTGTATTTTATATGATACATGGAAGCATGCTCATTACACTATGGTAACACTTTCGCAAGCAAGGACAAGCAATTACATTAATACATGCATTGTTTGGTATTATTTGCTATTGAGATTTTCCCGGAAATCTCACCCTATCCATGTAATCCCAATCCTCACAGGTTTATGAATGAGGAAAGAGGATGAAGAAGCATGAAGAGGAGTTAGGTATTGGTCAATGTAAATGTTATATGGTTTTATGTAAAGAATTCTTGCAAGTAATGATGCTGTATGCTTAGTTTAAGCAATAATGTTTATGATGTAATAAAAATTGGTAAATGATGGAATAAACGTATGCAATTTTATAGACAATTAGTTAACATGTCAAGCTTCGTTTTGACACCAAGAACACCTTATTTCGATGTCTGTGCAAAGAGAATCAATTTTCCAAAGATGGGGATCAGAATCTGTTTTCAGAATTTTTAACCAAATAAACAGTAAACTTTAACATTTGGTCAAAAAATTATTTTTCCCTTAAACTTCAGGATGTTAGCTTCGAGTAGAATTTTGAACCACTTCATTTCGGTTTTTCTAGAGTTAATTATGATTTTTTAAAGTTCGTCACCGAATCTGGAATACCATATGAACAATAACTCGCCAAGAGTAAAAATTTCAGATTTAGCTAATGGACTTCAAAGGTCATGTAAGTGGTTCTAAATGCTACCGAATGGTCCTTAAGATGTACGAAAGTAAGGATGTTATAATTGTAACCTTACGGGAAGTAAGGAGGAGTGAGAGAGGTATTCACTTGTTGATGTACTAAGGCACCAAGAGCTCGTGAATCTTAGAGAATAGTGGAACACTTAGAGGAATTATGGGGACTGGAAGTGGGCTAAGTGGTTAGGCTGAATCAGTATAAATCAGTTTTGTGCATCTTCTCTTTTATTTGCTTCTCTCATTAGTGATATCTTTCTAAACTCAATCTTCATTTTACAATCTAAGTTTAAATTTTAAAATAATATCATCCAATTCACCCCTTCTTGGGTAAGAATGTAGTTTTAGCATTTAGTATAGAGCAGGTCTCTCGAAGAAAGACTTGTTGGAAATTGTGCCCTAGGGGCCAATCATTGTCTTATAAACATTATTGTTTTATGAATGTCTTAATTATGTTATCACATTATTTGCATATTTACTGTGATGACCATCCTTGGATAACTCATGATCTTATCCTAAATATCCCTGATCGGTCATCTATGAGGGAGCAAAGAAGAAATAAGACCAGTATGACTTTGAAGATATATAGAGATATAAATCAAAGTCATAGGCACATGTAAGAGTACAAGGTGTTGGACCGACCCGCTATGAGAGAGCTGCATGGGTTAAGTCATAAGCTTCTCTCATATACAAGCCATGTCACTATGCCCTTTGACCTGAGATCATCATGGTTCCTACATGACAAACGCTCAGCTTTGACCTAGTCAAAAGTCACTTTTGACCGAGTGATCATAAAGGCTATGTTGGGGCTCAGTGGTTTTTCATGCGGAGGAATGTGAATGGTCAAGATGGAATTTGTTCCTCACATTCGTAGAGAGATATTACTGGGCCCCTCGATGAGTGAGTCTGAAAAATGTATGGCCATACTATAATGGAAGGGTAGTTCCATTACTATAGTCAGACTACTCAGGGATCGAGAAAGTAACGGTCAGGAATAGGAGGATGACGTTCACCATGCCTCATCCATGACCAAAATATCGTGTGACAAAAGGGACGTGATATGGTTGTATGAAAGGTTACATCGTTTATCGATCCTCATATGATTTGGGTAGTCGTAATGTCTTGCTAGAGGCCGCTTACGACTTGTGGGTTAGTATAGTAACTGGCCCACTGCCAACTTCATATGGGCCTACAGGGTCGCACACAAAATAGCCCAACTCGAGCTGTGATGTCCAGGTTCATTGAATCTAAGATATGGCTTGATTAAATGAATAATCTAGGGTGAATTTATATATTTTTTATATATATAAATTTGTATTTATATATTATATATAATATAAGAGATATTTGCAAGATTTAATTTATAAGGATAAATTAATCTCTATCACTTTTGAATTTGAATTTAAATGGATATGATCTATTTGAATTTGAAATCTAAATTGATAAGATATCTCAAATTTGATTTATGAGAATAAATCAAATATAATCATGTCTTATCTTTATTAAATAAATAGGCGAATTAAATCTGTGAGACGAATTTAATAAAAACCATATTTATTTAATTAGTTTCTTATCAAATTATGCAATATATGATATTGTATTAATTTCAGAATTAATATAAGATTAATTCTGAAGCCCAGCCCAATTAGAAGCCCGGTAGCATCCTATATATTTGACATTAGGAGCTAGGGTTCGACACACAACACAACACATCATAACACACAAGAGAAAAAGGGGCAAGGAGAGTGCAAAAGGTTTGCAGATAAGAAACTGCCGGAATAGAGACGGTGAGGATGGAATCTTGAGAAAACCCTAGAGGGACAAGAGGCGCTAGCACGTCGTTCATGGTTGGGACGCTATTGGTGTGGATACTGGTAGAGGAAGCCGATCTGAGTTATCAACTTCTTACAAACGAGAAGAGAGCACCAGGTACGACGAGGTCGCGACCAGTTGACACAAAGGTCGTGACCAAATTGGCTTCTGAACGTCAGAAATCCGAAAAGAGACTACAGGTCGCGACTAGAAGCAGAGGAAGTCACGACGGCAAACTCCAGAGACGACAGGTCGCGACTAGAAGCTGTGTAGGTCACGACTGAAAACTCCAGAGGCGACAAGTCATGACAGGAAGCTGAGAAGGTCGCGACTGAAAGTTCCAGAGGCGAAGAGTCGCGACTAGTGGATACGGAGGTCGCGACCAAAGCTTGAATACCGAAGGTAACACTTCTTTCTCCTTGACTTAAACATATTCGATAGATCCTGGCTGGGAATGAAAATTTTTTTAAAGTTAATTTCCGCTGTGTGTCTTCCCAATTCCCTTCAAGACTTAACCGTCACAAGAGAAGATCTAAATGGCAGGATTTGGTGATATTGTACTACCTGAAGAAAGTTCTACAACAAAGCCATTGGGATTCAGTAGAGAAAACTTCACATTCTGGAAGATGAGTATGAAGACGTTAATTAAAGCTTTAGAATAATGAAAGCAGTAGATGGTCAAAAGATTCCTAAAGTTCCAAGCGAGTTTGACTATGATGACAAGAAGCAAATTGTGTTGAATGATAAAGCTGTTAATATACTCACATGTGTTCTAAGTCAAAAAGAGTACTTCAGAGTATCAAGTTTGAAGACAACAAAGGAGATGTGGGAAATACTCAAAATTGCACATGAAGGAACATCGGGAGTAAAGCAGAGTAGAATCTACACATTGACCACCAAATTTGAGTTGTTCCAAATAAACCCAAGAGAAAGCATCTGATACATGGAAGTCAGATTCTCCCATCTTATGAACCATTTAATTGCACTTGGCAAGAGATATAGCCAAAAGCTTCAAGTAAGGAAGATTCTTGATGGACTCACCAAAGAGTGGAAACCAAAGGTGACAACTATAGAGGAAGCCAAAGGAGAATCAATATAATCAGTTGCTTTACTCTTTGGAAGCTTGTTAGAATATGAGAGCAAGCAAAAATATAAAAAGAGTTAAAGGAGAAGAACTGTACAGCTTAGGAAAGTGATAATGAAGATGATGAAATGGGTCTCATTGTGAAGAGATTCTAGAATTCTACAAGAACATAGCTGCTGGAAGGAAATTTCAGTCTAAACAAAATTTTCCTTCAACCTTAAAAGCAAGGGATCATATTATTTGCTTTGAATGTAAGAAGCCTGGACACATTAAAGCTGATTATCCACAACTGTCAAGGATGGACAAAGAAAAGAAGAATGATAAATATCAAGGAGAAAAGCTCGTTACATCTATCTGGGGAGATAGCTCATCATTGGAGGATGAAGATAGTGACAAAGAGGAAGTGACATCTATTAAAATTAATGTAGTAATAAGTTAAGGGAATATAAGTATAATTTTGAAAGAATTAAGGGACATAAGTGTTATTCTTGAAAAAGTCAAGGATACAAATGTAAACATGGAAATATACCTATAAACCCAATACACTAGAATTCAGTAGAAGATAGAGAAGATTGTTCTGAGCCGTTTAATGAGCATCATAATTATGAGTTGAGACCCTGATAAATTGATATAAATTTTTAAAGAATTAAAGTTGCAATAGAAGTTCTCAGGTAATGTTAGATTAGATATCTAACAAAGGATATAACTCTGGATAGGAAGTCACAGAGGGTTACAGGAATAGAATACCAAGGCTAAGAAATACCTTGGTTAAATGTGAAAAGACAAAAATGGCTATAGTGTTATAAAAGTAAATGAAGAGAATTTTGGTCATTTAATAAAATCCTTACCAATCCATTAATGTTCAAGTTAGGAAGAATACAAACAGTGAATCTAATGTTAGAAGATAAATTATGAAACCTCATAAAAATTAGATTTAGAAAACAATATGCTTTTTGAAAAATATGATTATAAGAACTCTCAAGAAGATTTCTTCTTCCATAAAAGGATGCCACTTATCATCACAAGAATTGTCATGATTTTGAAGATTAGTTAAAGTGTTAATGACCCCTTAATCTTTATTAAGGAATTAATCAACTAATAGGAAGTAAGATTAAGGTTTTGTAAATATTAAGACATGGAAGGGTATAATGGTCCCTGGAGGTCAAAAATTTGTCTATAAATACCCCATAGCCCTCTTTGCCGTCAACTTTGTGGCACCTTGGGGAAACTCCTGCAAATTTTTCTCTCAACCAAAAATCAAGCTTATAACCTTCTAAACTTCAAGGATTTCAGAGTAAATTCTTTCTCTAAGCTTTAGGTTGTGTAATTGGAAGGTTAATCTCTTGATTTAGTGGTTGAAATTTCATTTTGTCTTCCCTTATGCATGCTGGCCAAAATATGTCATGAAAAGGGGAAGAAGAATTTCAAGTTAGAAGTAGTTAAAACAAGTTGAAACAAGTTAGATTTAAGTGGTTTAAGCTTGTAGACTCAATAGATTCTTGGAACCTTATGTATGGCATGCTTGCTGCCACTTTGGGAACTTTAAGAAGGAAGTTTAATTTTTTTTTTATTTTGATGCTTTCAATGGGTTTAAAATGAAAAATTGTATAGGGTTAAGTAGAGAAGCAAGCATTTGAAGCATTTGAATCAAAATGTAAAATTTTTTAATTTTGGAAGAGAGCACTTCGGTTCTATCTAGATTTAGTAAGGGAGTTAGAATTTCTTTGTAATTGAATTCTACATGAAAAATTATGTAGGATTGAATCTTGTAAGTTAATTTTAGAGAGATGGGATCAAAAGCCCAAAAATTAAATTGAAAAGGGTACTCAGAGAATTCTAGTATTAAAATTGAGTATATGGATTGCATTATGACATGCCATTACTTTGCAATGTATAAGATTTGATATTTGTCTAAGGAGAACTCTAACTCTAGAGGGAAGGATCAAGGATACTTCAAGAGGTAGCGAGGATATAACACTTTAGAATTTACTTTGTTTAATTGCATTGTGTTCTATGATGATTGGTTAAGCTTGCCATGAATTGATGCTACGAGCTATGATGAGTTTTTGCATCTAATTGCATTATATGTCATGACAATATGCATGTTAGAGTATGATCGAAGCTAGAGTTATGTTGCTCCTATATCATATAATATGTGATTAGATATTCTAACTTAGTTAATGATAAAGGGCATATCTCTTGCTATTGAGAATATTTTGAAATCTCATTCCTTCCATGATTTTGTCATTGATATAGGGGTTGAGACATCCGAAGGAAAGAGCCTAAAAGTGGACAATTAAGCATTCCATATTATGTAGTTATGATGCCACACTTTGTATTGAAATATTTTGAGCAATGGTATGTATCCCTAAATGAGGTAGTGACCTTGTGACTATGTTTTGAATATCTTACTAGACAAATTTGAATGTGGTATTTGGTGTGTATATAGTTAAGAATGATAATCTTTAAATGGACACCAAGATCACATAATTTGGTTAAGTATACAATTTAACATGATTTTTCAAATTTCAAGTTCAGAATCTGGGAAACTAAAAGTTAACCAAATGATCAGTGATATTTAACAAAAAATTGGGAATAATTCAGAGCTAATTAATTCTTTTTGATATTTTTCCTTAAATAGGACTTAAAGAGATTTCAATAGGATTTGGAGCCACCTCATTTTGATTTTTTTAGAATTAGTTATAAATTTTCAAAGTTGGGTTAGAAATCTGGATTTGCCAAATGAACAATACCCGAGAAGAAATTTTTGAAAATTGACTCTCTTAACTTCAAGAAGTCTTAAAGTGGTTCCAAAGGCTTCCAAATGCGCATAAATGAGGATGTTATGCAATATGTTCAGTCCACATCAGTACAAATTTATACAAAACATGAAGAAGAGAAGAAAAAGAGCAAGGAGTTAACCAAAACTCTAGAAAGATTCACCATAGGGAGTGAAATGGTTAAGGTGATTCTTGGAAGTCAGGGATACATTTATGATAAGTCTAGAATTGGGTATGATCTAACTCTAGATAAGAAGAAAGGGAAGAAAAAGAATGGTAAAAACTCATACTTAAATCATTTTAGAAGTTATGTTCAGTCTTCAAATCCTTTTACAAAATGCACTTACTATAACCGTAAGGGTCACACTACTTCTGCTTCTTACCAAAAGAGGAAACGAACCTACGGAACATTGAGTGCATACCTAGTGGTACTTGTGAGTATAAATTTATTTGGATTAACCAATCAAGACCCAAGAAGACATGGGTACCTAAAACTAGATTATCTTTTTGTAGGTATGTGTCAATGGATCCAAGAATACTAAATGGTACATTGATAGTGGATGCTCAAGACACATGACTGGAGATGCTGACAAGTTTTTTAAGTTCACACCTAAAGATGGGGAAAATCAGCTTTGGAGAAAATTAATATGGAACAATTGCTGGAATTGGAGAAATTGGAAGTAAAGAAGGAATGATGATTAAAGATGTCTATTATGTGGATGGACTATGCCATAACTTGCTGAGTGTGAGTTAAAGTGTAGGCAAAGACAATTGGGTGATCTTTGATTTAAAGGAATGCTTGATCATCAATAAGAAGGACTTTCCACTCAACCAAAATGAATTAAAGACAAAGTTCAGAGTGTCACATCCCGATTTTTAGGTCCAGTAGCCCAGACAGTAGCCTAAACTATGTAGCTACCATGCCTCTTTGAGCATAAGTCCCAGAAACATACAGAGGGTTTTAGGGACTAAACTGTAAATAGAGAAAGTACAAGAACTAAAATACAAATAGAGAAAGTTCTTAAGGGAAAATATATAAATAAAGATACGTACTCTAGGAGAGTCTCAAGGGCTCAGAAAGAGAGGAAGGAATTGCAAAGGAAGGACTAAACTATAAAGAAAGAAAGTCCTTTAAGGCCTAAGTAAGAAAGTTTAAAGGAACCAAAGTGTAAACTATAAAGGATTCTTGTATGAAAGTTAAGGTAGTGATAAGTTAAGGGAATAAAGTGTAATTTCTAAAGAATTAAGGGACATACATGTCATTCTTAAAAGAATTAGGGATACAAATGTAAATATGAAAATGTTCCCAACAATCAGAATTCAGTAGAAGCTAGAGGGGATTATTCTCATTCGTTTAACAAGTATCAGAATTTTGATATGAGACCCCGATGAATTGATATGAATTTTTGAAGAATTTTCTTAGGGAACATTAGATCAGATATCTAAAAAAGGATATAACCCTAGAGAGAAAGTCAAAGATGGTGACAGGAATTGAGGACTAGGGCTAAGGAATGTCATGGGGGAATGTGAAAAGACAAAAATCCCCTAGTGCTATCAAAGTAAATGAAGGGTATTTTAGTCATTTTTAGGAATCAATCCTTACCAGTCCAGTACTATTAAAGCTAGGAAGAACAAAGATACCGAATCTAATGTTAGGAGATAAATTATGAAACCTTATAAAAATTAGATTCAGTAAACAATATGGTTTTTAGAAAATCTGACTGAGTTGGTATAGGATTGCACAAGATTTTCCAAGAACTCTCCAGAAGCATTCTTCTTTTATAAGATGGAACCACTTGTCATCACAAGAATGGTGAGGATTTTGAAGATTAGTTTAAGAGTTAATTACCCCTTAATCTTGATTAAGGAAGTAATCAACCAATATGAAGCAAGATTAAGACGTTGTAAATATTAAGACATGGGAGGGTATAATGGTCCCTAGAGACCAAAATTTTTCTTTAAATGCCCCTGCCCTCTTGGCCGACCATGAAAAGGAACCTATGGGAAAACTTTTGTAAATTTTTCCCTCATGCTAGAAGATGCAATCCAAGGTCCAAGAGATCAAGTATTCAAGGTAACATTTTCTCCTAAGTCCTTAATCTTATAGTTGGGAGGATTAATTGTTAGATTAAATGGTTAGAAATTATTTTATTCACCTCCCATGCATGCTGGCCAAAATGTGGTTGAGTGAACAAAGGAAGAATTTGATGTTAAGGATAGGTAAAACAAGTTGTAATAGATAGGATTCAAGTGGTTATAGTTTGTAGTTGATTGAATTTCATGATTTGGTAGCCTAGAGGGTGCTACGGCCTTGACTCTTGTGTCTAGGATGTGATTTTGATTATTCTAAGGCTTCCAATGGATTCCACATGAAAAATTATGTAGAATCACGTTGAGAAAGTGAAGTTGGAAGCATTGGAGTCAAAAGTAAAATTTTGGCACCAAGAATGGTACCTCCCGGTCAATGCAGATTCATGGGGAAGGAGTGTAAGTTTGATAAATCCAAACTCATATTTAGATTTCTCATGTAAAATTGTATAGGATTGGGCTATGAGAATAAGTTTTAGAAAGTTAGAACCTTAATCCTAAAATTAAGAGAAATAGATTAAGTTAAGAGAGCAAGTCTTAAATATGATGTAACCTCTTAGTCCTAATGAGTTATAAGGTCAATATGGATGTGTTTAGGACCTTGAGATATCCAAGAGCATGATTCAATGAGGTTGGCCAAAAGTCCTCATTGGTTTGAAAGCTTAGGGAGTAAGTTCAAGAACAAGAGAAAAAGCTTATGAACAAGGTAGTAGACTTAACCCTTTATGTTCTTGATGTGGTATGCTTATGTGTTGATATGTATAAGCTGATTGAATGATGTTTTGACATGATAGTTGTTACTAGAAATTATGTATGTAATATGATTCCCATGGCCATGCATTTTTATACAAGGCATGAGTTAACATGGAATTACGTTAATTGGAATAAATCCCTTGTCAGGTCCCTTTATCAAGATAAAGTAACAGAAAATATCTTCCTCTTGCTAGTTGCATTATTAGACTCCCCATATTCGCTAAGATGGACTAGTAACTCTTTGACATTCTATAGAGTAAGGGATGGCATCCAATTGCTCCTTCAAGACTCTTGCTACAAGTCTATAACTATGCTGAGCTTTAGTCTTGGTTTTGGAAACTTCAGCTACCTGTCAAATTCCTCTATTTTTTTTAAGCTTCTTAATAATACCATTCGTTAAGGAGATATACCTCAAAAGCACCACTTATTTGCCATTCGTTAAGTCGTCATTAGTTGGCTGGAAAGGAAAATATTGCTGATGGGGGAACGAAAAATTTAGGTGCGAAATAAAAAATTTCACCTTGGTACCAAAATTTGTAGCTATTTTAGAACCGTTACAAACTTTGGCACCATGCTAGAAAAAGGTTTAAAAAAGTGCACTTTTTTTCGTGTTGAACGTTTGTAGTTGTTTGGATCCGCTACAAATGTTGCAGCCTTGGTAAAAAATTAAAAATTCTGTGTGTTTGATTATAATTATAATTATATATATAAATATATGAATTTTTAATACTATATATGTATATATGTAGTTTAATAGATAATTTATTAAATTTGATATGTTAAAATTTTATTATAATGATTGAGTATATTATTTAATTGTACTATGATGTATAATTTGATATGTTTTATTTGATGAGAAATACTTAAAATATAGAAAATGTACAAATTAATATTTGATAGGTAGAATGTTATGGAAGTAAATAAAAAAGGTGTAGAAGAGAGTTGGAAAGTGAGGAAAGTAAAGAAAATAGGATTTATAATTGATTGAATAGATCCACCAATTTGTGTAGGAAGGTCCTGAAAATAATAAATACACATGTTAATAAAAATAATTATACAAATCTAAGACAAAAATAAGCTTATAAATTGAAGTGATCTTACCATCATATGAAGAAAGAACCAACTAAAGATAAAAAAGAAGAGAAAACGCAGAGGAAGCACATGAAGAAGAGAATAACGCGCAGAGTAAGAATGGGAGGAGGGGAGGTATTTGTAGAAGTCAGGTGTGTTTTTGCAGCGGTTGGAAATTTATAGCGGTTATACAAACCGCTACAAATGTGTGTTTCTTTATTTTTTAAAAAACATTTACTTTTCATCTGTAATTATTTTTGTATAAGAACAAATTATTACATTAACCATTGAAACCGTTGTAAAATTCATTCATCGTCATCATATCCCTACCTGAAAAGAGATGTATGATAACAAATTATTGTTAGGTTTATTTGTAATCAGATTATAATTGAATGAAATTAAAAATTGAAGTAAATGAGTATTTAATTAATTTAATAACGACAATTGTAAATAAATATTAGAATGAAGATGACACATATCTGATAATGGCTAAATTATCACCGCCTTGAGAGAAGAAGTTTTCAAAATTCATCGGTTAGAAGGGCTCACTTATATAAGTGGTGATGTTAGCATCACCCATGTCAAAAATATCTCGTGGCTTGAGGTGAATGACCATATTCCAATCTTTATGCTTCTCATCCTCGACATAATAAACCTGGTGCGCCTTAAAGGCTAGAATGAATAACTCGTCATCTTCAGATTCACCTATATGAATAAGCCTGAAAAAATTGACAGATGTGATGCCTTAGTCATCAACAGAAAGTCCCTGTGAAGATGTTGTGTTTGCCTAGGAGCACTTGAAGAGAGTTACGGTAAAAAGCTAGTAATTTAACTCAACGATGTCAATAAGCTTTCCATAATAAGTAATGTCTTGTATGTCGCCATCACTACTACTAGCATAACTTCTCGTCCCAAATATGCTGTAAACTCCAGAGTTGTGTGAACAATCCCTAGTCACGTGACAACCGTACATAACTTGAACCCCAGTTAACATTATACATGGTATACCTTCTCACATGATCTAACAGGCCAAGTGAAAGATTTCTGAATTCAGCTGTGTAAGGTCTACCGTGTTTTCATATTCATCATGGAAAATAGTCAGGAAACTCTAGGTTGGCTCTTTTATTAGTGTCAACAGAAGTTCACCCATGTACTCATAGTTGGCGCCTAACAATACTTCTGTAATCCCTATACAATGAAGTGTAATTTGTTTTATAAGAGTTAGAGATGAATAAATTAAATAACAAGTATAAAAAAAGTGTTTGTTCAATTAATTTATATACTTACCAGAGGAAAGGTTCAACTTGGCTGCAATTTATCAGAACATGTCTGTGTGCCTATAGTTTCTCTATAGGAGTGAGTTTGAAGAACTCATGTCCTCTAATCGGTTTCCCAACAGGAGGGAACAAATAACTTGACGAGGAAGGACGAGGAGGAGACTAATCAACGTGATGTGGGTAGTTAAAAGACGTCTCCATGTCATCAAAGTACCGTAAATAGAAAGTTAGGACCTTATCCCCTGAATAACCTTATGCTATTGACCTCTCTAGCCACGCCTTATTGCGACATAGGTTTTCAATTTTTCCAAAAATCTGTAGACTCACATTCTATTAACAACTGTGCATGTTATCAAATCTCAAGTCTAAAATAAAAAATGAAGAGATAAAGTATTTCGTACTCTTAATAGGGTACATCCAACGATATTGAACAGGGCCAGCAAGCTTTGCTTCTCAAACAAGGTGGACCGTCAAGTAAGCCATGACAGTGAAAAAGGATTGATAAAATATCACCTCCAAGCAAAACAGTGTACAAATAATTTTTTCTTGCAGCTAATTGAGTTCCTGAGGTATCAAGACCTTTGCACACTACTTCCTAAAAAATAAACATAGCTCCACCAATACAATAGATATATCAGGAGGAAGCGTGTGTCTCAAAGCTAGAGGGAGAAGCTGTTGCATTAGAACATGTGTTTTGACTCTGTAACCCATAAACCTTTCAAGACTGGAGATCGATACATCTTGATATGTTGCTGGAATATCCATCAAGAACTTTGATGTTCTTTAGCGTCAAAAGGAAGATAGCCTTGTTCTGCTTCGTCAAGGTGAACTTAGCTGGCTGAAACTTGTCATTGTCATCTGGCCAAGCTTGTTCTCAAATTCCCCAGGCGCGTAAATCTTTTCTAGCAGCGAGATGATCTTTGGCCTTTCTAGGCTTGTTGAGCAACATATATAGCATATTTTCGCACACATTTTTCTCAATATGCATAACATCCAAACTATGGCGTAGAAAATTATGTTTCCAATAAGGAAGATTGAAGAAAATACTTCTCTTATGCCACTGCAGAGGTTAACCATCGGATGTCCCACAAGACCATTGTCTTGGTAGCTCAGGATCCTCGAGATTCTTACTAAACTCGACATCAACATCTTATAACTGCCAAAATATGTCAATACCAGACAAAGTGGCTAGATGATCTCTCTTTTCTTGTTTCCCATCAAAGCGGATCTGTTGTAATCTAAATCTATGTTTGGAATCGAGGAACTATCGATGTCCCATAAAATACCACTTCTGACTATGTGGAAGGTGGCATGAAGTAGCGTTGAAGTTATACTCTGGACAGGCCAACCCAGTATGTACGTTCCAGTTGGACCGAGTTCCTAAAGCTAAAAAATCACTTTAGTCCATATCAACACTTCATGAAGATTGAATAGATGCTTCTCGTATGAGTCATACGTCTTGACACCATCTATCCACAACTCTATCAACTCTTGTATCAACGATTGTAGGTGCACATTTATATCATTTCCTAGTGGTTTTTTTCCAAGGATGATCATGGAAAGCAAAAATGAGCCTTGCTTCCTGCACATCTAAGGTGGGAGATTATATGGAATTAGCATGATCGATCAGATACTATAGGTCATGCTTGAAACATCCTTCCTTAAACCCCTCAATGTACACTTGCGGAAGCGATATTAGCTCGATTATATCTTAACTTAAGCCCAGAAATTAAAATTTTACTCTTAAGTTCCTTATTCTGAACCTTTACTTTGAGAACTGATTTATCTCATTCTACACATCCAAATGAGGCTTATTACCTATCCACGTAAAGCCCCAGATGTGTGCTACTGGCTCACCAAATTTCGTGACCAAATTCTTTCGTTTACTAGGTCAAACTGAGGTCGGAACACCGCTGACTCATGAAACATCCTTCCTTTCATACATCTTAGGGACCATTTGGTAGCATTTAGAACCACTTTCAAGGTCATTGAAGTCCAATTTCTCAATCTGGAGTTTTACTCCTATCGAGTACTATTCACTATGAAAATTCCAGACGAGTGACCTGACTTAGAAAAATCATAACTAATTATAGAAAAATCGAAATGAAGTGGTTTAAATTGATACATGAAGCTAACTCAATTATATTTCAGAGAAAAATAACTCGTTGACCATTCATTGACCGAGTCAATGTAAGTAAACATCATAACTTTACTGTTCATCCAACATTTTTCTCCTGAATCCAGCATTCTGGTCCCAACTTTGATAATTTATAACTTCATGTGTAGACGCCCAAATGGATCATTATATATATAAAATCGAAGCTTGGTATGTCTACTATTTACCTTAAAAATATCATATATTTATTCATTCATTTACTATTTTTACTTATTTATCAAACCTCATTAGGTCATCCCGAATTACTGTTCATGGTGGTAAATTTCAGCATTCAACTTTGCATACATATGCATACATCCATCATATATCAGTCAAACATGCCAAACAACACTTATTATTAATTAATAAGTTGTTTTATATCTGGGTATGTACAAAATTTCCTATATCTCTATTACATCTTTTCCTGCCTGAAATCCGGCAGCATAACCGCTACGCTTCATCTTCAGAAAAGTAACTGATCTTGTATCAATTCGGTAATTCCCGTGAGAACTACCATTCTACGTAAGTACCCAGGAAAGACTGGATGAATCGACTAGGTCCACTCACTTCCAGCCTCCTTAGACAGTACCTACGTACACAGTACGTATCAACTGCTTTCCTTATCTTGTCATAATTTCGGCAGCATAACGGCGTCTCTTAGGATTCCCAAAATTTACTTCGACATAACCTCCCCTGTAATGGGTTACTTATTGGGATGAGATTCGGGGGAATCTCAGTAGCAACAATCATAACAATATATGTAATGCAGAGTGACAGTGCTTGCTTGTGATTGTGTACAGATAAGTATGCTGCGTGCTTCCATACTCAATAACATATGATCATAGCATTGCAGTAGAGCTTCAAGCATAACATATAAGACAACAATCCAACCAAAAAATAGCACAACAAATCACAAAGCCATTACATAAAAGCTAGGATTAGTTACTACCTCAAAGGCTTAACAGAACTCTAGAATCCCTATACTGCTTCCAGCTCTGCCAGAACTTCCTTTCTTTCTTTCTTCCTCTCACTTTCTCTCTCTAGCACTTCCTTCTCTCTCTTATTCTTGCTTGGCCGTGGCATATGAAGAGCAAGGAGGGTATTTATAGTTTTGGTCAATGGCATTCTTGTAATTTTGAAGCCATTTGATCCTGTGGTCCTGGTTTTTCCGGAATTTCCTATTGTTCTTTATTCCTTTTACTGTATCATGCATGACATCACTCAATGCCACCTTAAGGGACAACTCACCACCCACATTCTTCACATGGCAAAAATGGAGAGGAGAAAAGCCTTCTGGAAGCTTTCCGGTCCAATCCGGTACCGGCCTGGTCCGTCGCCTCAAAAACTGGTCCGTTTTCTGAATCCAATTTTTCTGAAAACCTATATTATGTCTTCTGGCTTTGAACTTAGTATCTGGATCCTTTATATCATTAACATTTTAATACTGGGTCTAAACTCAATTACAGATCCCCTACGAAATGACCCTGAAGGTGGTTCTAAGTGCTACTGAATGGTCCTTAAGATATGTAAAAATAAGGATGTGATATTTTGGTATCAGAGTAAAGGATTCTGGCTTAGGAAATGCTCTGAGTACATGATATACCCTAATAAACAGGACATAATTGACACTAAGTTAGTGTTTGCAGGATGGCTAGACATAGATCCGGGTCTGAAACTACAGTAAACCAATGGGAGTTTAGACCAGAGGTCTCTAGTTCAGATAGTTCAGAAGAGGAGGTAATGAGCAATGATTCTGATCCTTGGATACCTCTAGTAGCTGGTGACTCTGAGGAGGATAGTTCCTCGGTAGGATCAAACTTTCTGATTGATGATCAGGAGGTGATGGTGATAGAAGGCCCCATTCCTGCCATTCCCATAAGTGCGGTACCTTCGAATATAACAGGCAATTCAGGATCCAGCCAAGTACGTGATCAGAGTAATACGCTAAGTCCTAGTAGGCCCGAAGTGACCCTAGTAGAGATACATTTGGGAAGTCTAATCATAAGAATGGTCTCAGGGAGGAACCTGAGTAGAGAACAATTCGAGAGCTCGGTAGCATTAGCACGACAGCTATATGGGCTGAGGCAGACTCTGATCAGAGATATAGATCAAGGCTATATGGTTTATCAGAATTTCATCACAAGGGTGAAAGCCATATATCAAGCCCAGGATCCAAACGTGTTAACCATGGGGCTTTGGTTAGAAATAATGAATGATGTATTGCCGACCACTCCTACCTGGAGATCGTAGTTAGATCAATATTTTGATAAAGAACCATATTGTACTGTATCAGACTGGATCTACCTGGTAGGAGAATATATTAGAATAAAGTTGAAGAAAAATTAGGGTAATGTTCTAATGTACAAAGGATCAGTATAGTAGCATATGTATGACTGTGATGTGTACCTTGTATGCTATGTTTGAAATGAAATGAGAAATGTTGTTGTTTATCGCATTCCTTTCTGTGTTAGAACATAACAAAATGGTTCAAACAAGAAGAATGATTCCAGCAGAGGAACCACAAGAAGATGGAAATCTTAATCAACTAATTTTAGAGCGATTAGAGCAACAACAAAAGATGAAAGAAGAAATGAGAGCTGCTCAGACACGAAACGAGCAGGAAAGAGATGCTGCCATAGCCGCAGTAGTGGCAGCAGCCGTAAGTAATTTAAGACCGCCAGAGCCTTTAGGAGTGACTAGTAGAGAACCTGAAGAAGTACCACAGCAGGCAGAACAGCCCCAGAGACGGGTTGAATTGAGGGAGGAGGCAGTAGGCATCCAACAATGGATGGTTCAATTTTGTAAACACAATCCTCCAGTGTTCGAAGGAATATTCGAGGTACAGATAGTAGAGAATTGGGTCAGCAGATTAGAGAAGATCTTTAAGGTCCTCGACTGCCCAACTGAAACCAAGGCCCAAATGGCTATCTATCAATTAGAAAAGGATGCGGATAGATGGTGGAAGAATACAGAATTATTTCTCCAAGCAAGAGACATTCCAGTTACCTGGGAAGTGTTTCTTGAGCAATTTTATGAGAAATATTTCCCTCAATCCGTCAGAGATGAAAGGGAGGCCGAGTTCCTTGTACTGA
The DNA here is from genome assembly GCA_037074615.1 of Leucaena leucocephala. Classification (NCBI taxonomy): domain Eukaryota; kingdom Viridiplantae; phylum Streptophyta; class Magnoliopsida; order Fabales; family Fabaceae; genus Leucaena; species Leucaena leucocephala. Next base: position 16,887,360 of record CM073522.1, read on the forward strand.
GACAAGGAGAAAAAGAAGCTTTTGACGAATATCTGGCTAAGTTCATCCGGCTATCCCAGTATTCTACGTATCTACGCCAAGTGGATGACGAACGCTGGATGACAGAAAGAATGATTCGAGGGTTGAATTCCATGCTAAAGGAGAAGTTAACTCCGCAACAATACAGCCAGTTTAATAAGGCTGTGGAAGCATGTCGGATTGTAGAAAATAACATGAATCATCGAATACTGTCCAGATCCAGAAATAAGGATCAGACGACCCCTGACAAGGCCAGTCAGAGTCAAGAAGCTGCAGGTGGGAGTGGCTATAAGAAGAGGAAGCGACCGTGGCAGAACAAAAGGCTAAATAGAGGAAATTTCCATGGCAGGTCCAACAACAGGGATTCAAAGGCCCCAGTTTGTGAAAAGTGTGGAAAGGATCATGGTGATAGACCATGTTTAATAGGCCAGAATGTTTGTTACACCTGCGGAAAGCCCGGACATTTTTCCAGAGAATGTCCTCAAGCTATAACTGATCTAAGGCCAAGGACGACAGGACGAGTGTTTGCACTCACTAGAGAGGACGCTCAGCGATCATCTGAGATGATCCAAGGTATAATCTATCTCAATGATCATGCTTTGACTGCTCTATTTGATTCGGGTGCAAGTCATTCCTTTATATCTTATGACTGTGCTAAAAGCCTAGGCCTTCTGATCAGCAAATTGCGTTATGATATACAGGTGAAAACCCCCACCAACGCTAAAGTAATTACGTCTGATGCCTGTCTAAATAGTGTTGTACGTTATGAGCACTGCAGTACCACCCTAGACCTGATCTGTATGCCTTTCCGAGAGATTGATGTCATACTCGGCTTAAATTGGTTATCCTCCAATAATGTGATATTGGACTGAAGAAACAAGACCCTGGTTCTTGGTCCAAAGATCACTGATCGGAGCTCAGAAGTACGACTGAACTTCATGACGGAGGCTCAGGCAGAAAAATGTTTACGGAAAGGATGTCAGGGATATGTGGTATTCTTTTCTGTTCAAACAGAAGTAGAAGAAGGCATCAGGGAGATTCTAGTAGTCAATGAATTTCCTAAAGTCTTTCCAAAGGAGATTCAGGGATTGCCTTGAGAGAGTGAAGTGGAATTTGCGATCGACATTATACCTGGAGCTGGACTAGTGTCAAAAGCCCCATACAGGATGGCTCCCAATGAGATGATGGAACTGAAGAAGCAAATTGAGGAGCTATTGGAGAAGGGTTTCATACGACCCAGTGTATCACCATAGGGTGCTCCAGTACTATTCGTCAAGAAGAAAGATGGCAGTTTGAGGCTATGCATTGACTACAGGGAATTAAATAAGCTTACAGTTAAGAATAAGTATCCTCTTCCCAGAATTGATGACCTGCTAGACCAATTGGCAGGAGCGAGCTTATTCTCCAAAATTGACTTGAGATCTGGCTATCATCAACTAAGGGTCAAGCTAGATGATATTCCAAAGACGGCATTCAGAACGCGCTACGGGCATTTTGAGTTTCTGGTGATGCCTTTTGGACTAACCAATGCACCTGTTATTTTCATGGACTACATGAATCGGATCTTCAGGCCTTATCTAGATCAGTTCGTTGTGGTCTTCATTGATGATATTCTGGTGTACTCCAAATCTCCAGAGGAGCATGAAAGGCATTTGAGGATTATTCTTGGTACCCTTAAAGAGAAGAAGCTCTATGCTAAGCTGAGTAAATGCGAGTTTTGGATGTCAGAAGTCAAATTTCTCGGTCATGTCATATCCTGAGATGGGGTAGCTGTGGATCCTAGCAAAGTTGAAGCAGTTTTGAGCTGGGAGCAGCCAAGGACAGTGGCGGAGATCAGAAGTTTTCTCGGCCTAGCAGGGTACTACAGAAGATTTATTCAAGACTTTTCTCGAATTGCCTTACTACTTACCAAGCTGACCAGAAAGAATCAGCAGTTTAAGTGGGATGAGAAGTGCGAGGCTAGCTTCTAAGAGTTGAAGCAGAGATTAACCACTACTCTGTTGGAGATTGTACCCTAGGGGCCAATCATTACCTTATGAACATTGTTAATTTATGAATTTCTTAATTATGTTATCATATTATTTGCATGTTTACTATGATGACAATCCTTGGATAACTCATGATCTTATCCTAAATGTCCCTGGTTGGTCATCTATGCGGGAGCAGAGATGAAATAAGACCAGTATGACTTTGAAGATATATAGAGATATAAATCAAAGTCATAAGCACATGTAAGAGTACAGGGTGTTGGACCGACCCGCTGTGAGAGAGCTGCATGGGTTAAGTCATAAGCTTCTCTCATATACAAGCCATGTCACTATGCCCTTTGACCTGAGATCATCATGGATTCGTACATGACAAATGCTCAGCTTTGACCTAGTCAAAAGTCACTTTTGACCGAGTGATCATAAAGGCTATGTTCGGGCTTAGTGGTTTTTCATGCGGAGGAATGTGAATGGTCAAGATGGAATTTGTCCCTCACATTCGTAGAGAGATATTACTGGGCCCCTCGATTAGTGAGTCTGAGAAATGTATGGCCATACTGGAATGGAAAGGTAGTTCCATTTCTATATTTAGACTACTCAGGGGTCGAGAAAGTAACGGTCAGGAACAGGAGGATGACGTTCTCCATGCCTCATCCTTGACCGAAATATCGTGTGACAAAAGGGACGTGATATGGTTGTATGAAAGGTTACATCGTTTATCGATCCTCATATGTTTTGGGTAGTTGTAATGCCTTGCTAGAGACCGCTTACGACTTATAGGTCAGTATAGTAACTGGGCCACTGCCAACTTCATATGGGCCTACAGGGTCGCACACAAAACAGCCCAATACGAGCTATGATGTCCAGATTCATTGAATCTAAGAGATGTCTAGATTCAATGAATAATCTAGGGTGGATATATATTTTATATATATATAAATTTGTATATATATATTATATATAATATAAGAGATATTTGTAAGATTTAATTTATAAGGATAAATTAAATCTCTATCACTTTTGAATTTGAATTTAAATGGATATGATCTATTTGAATTTGAAATTCACATTGATAAAATATCTCAAATTTGATTTATGAGAATAAATCAAATATAATTCTGTCTTATCTTTATTTTAAATTAAATAAATAGGTGAATTAAATCTGTGGGACGGATTTAATATAAACCATATTTATTTAATTAGTTTCTTATTAAATTATGCAATATATGATATTGTATTAATTCAGAATTAATATAAGATTAATTCTGAAGCCCGACCCTGTTAGAACCCCGATAGCATCCTATATATTTGACATTAAGAGCTAGGGTTCAAGACATCTCTACACACACATTCAGACGTGAGAAAAGGGGGCAGGGAGAGTGCAAAAGGTTTGCAGATAAGAAACTGCCGAAATAGAGACGGTGAGGACGGAATCTCTAGAAAGCCCTAGAGGGACAAGAGGCGCTAGCACGTCGTTCGCGATTGGAACGCTATTCGTGTGGATACCGGTAGAGGAAGCCGATCTGAGCTGTCAACTTCTTACGATCGACGAGACACGAAGCAAGGTCGCGACCTATTGACACTGAGGTCGCGACCATACGGGCATCTGAACGTCAGAAATCCGAAAAGAGGAGACAGGTCGCGACTTGAAGCTGACGAGGTTGCGACTACAAACTCCAGAGACGTCCGGTCGCGACTAGAAGCAGAGTAGGTCGCGACTAACAACTCCAGAGGCGACGAGTCGCGACTAGTGGATACTGAGGTCGCGACCAAAGCTCGAATACCGAAGGTAACACTTCTTTCTCCTTGACTTAAACACATTCGGTAGATCCTGGCTGGGAATGGAAAAATTTTTAAAGTTAATTTCCGCTGCGTGTCTTCCAATTCCCAACATACTCCCGTGCTGATTATCCCAGACCCAACTTAGACTTACGTAGTCTACACTGATGCTAGCAAGCAAGGGTTGGGATGTTGAAGGGAATTGTAAGACACGCAGCGGAAATTAACTTTAAAAATTTTTCCATTCCCAACCAGGATATACCGAATGTGTTTAAGTCAAGGAGAAAGAAGTGTTACCTTCAGTTTCAAGCTTTGGTCGCGACCACAGTGTCCTCTAGTCGCGACTCCTCGCCTCTGGAACTTTCAGTCGCGACCTCCACAGCTTCTAGTAGCGACCTGTCGCCTCTGGAGTTTCTAGTCGCGACCTACGCTTCTTCTAGTCGCGACCTGACGTCTCTGGAGTTTGTAGTCGCGACCTCGTCAGGTTCAAGTCGTGACCTGCCTCTTCTTTTCAGATTTCTGACGTTCAGATGCCCGTATGGTCACGACCTCAGCGTGTTCTGGTCACGACCTGTCTTCGTGTTTGGTTCGATCACAAGAAGTCGACAGTTCAGATCGGCTTCCTCTACCGGTATCCACACGAACAGCGTCCCAATCGTGAACGACGTGCTAGCGCCTCTTGTCCCTCTAGGGCTCTCTAGAGATTCCGTCCTCACCGTCGTTATTTCGGCAGTTTCTTGTCTGCAAACCTTTTGCACTCTCCCTGCCCCCTTTTCTCACGTCTGAATGTGTGTGTAGAGATGTCTTGAACCCTAGCTCTTAATGTCAAATATATAGGATGCTATCGGGGTTCTAACAGGGTCGGGCTTCAGAATTAATCTTATATTAATTCTGAATTAATACAATATCATATATTGCATAATTTAATAAGAAACTAATTAAATAAATATGGTTTATATTAAATCCGTCCCATAGATTTAATTCACCTATTTATTTAATTTAAAATAAAGATGAGACAGAATTATATTTGATTTATTCTCATAAATCAAATTTGAGATATCTTATCAATTTGAATTTCAAATTCAAATAGATCATATCCATTTAAATTCAAATTCAAAAGTGATAGAGATTTAATTTATCCTTATAAATTAAATCTTACAAATATCTCTTATATTATATATATAATATATATATACAAATTTATATATATATATATAAAATATATATCCACCCTAGATTATTCATTGAATCTAGACATCTCTTAGATTCAATGAATCTGGACATCATAGCTCGTATTGGGCTGTTTTGTGTGCGACCCTGTAGGCCCATATGAAGTTGGCAGTGGGCCAGTTACTATACTGACCCACAAGTCATAAGCGGTCTCTAGCAAGGCATTAGACTACCCAAAACATATGAGGATCGATAAACGATGTAACCTTTCATACAACCATATCACGTCCCTTTTGTCACACGATATTTCGGTCAAGGATGAGGCATGGAGAACGTCATCCTCCTGTTCCTGACCGTTACTTTCTCGATCCCTGAGTAGTCTGAATATAGAAATGGAACTACCCTTCCATTCCAGTATGGCCATACATTTCTCAGACTCACTCATCGAGGGGCCCAGTAATATCTCTCTACGAATGTGAGGGACAAATTCCATCTTGACCATTCACATTCTTCCGCATGAAAAACCACTAAGCCCGAACATAGCCTTTATTATGATCACTCGGTCAAAAGTGACTTTTGACTAGGTCAAAGCTGAGCGTTTGTCATGTAGGAATCTATGATGATCTCAGGTCAAAGGGCATAGTGACATGGCTTGTATATGAGAGAAGCTTATGACTTGACCCATGCAGCTCTCTCATAGCGGGTCGGTCCAACACCCCGTACTCTTACATGTGCTTATGACTTTGATTTATATCTCTATATATCTTCAAAGTCATACTGGTCTTGTTTCATCTCTGCTCCCACATAGATGACCGACCAGGGACATTTAGGATAAGATCACAAGTTATCCATGGATTGTCATCATACTAAACATGAAAATAATATGATAACATAATTAAGAAATTCATAAATCAATAATGTTCATAAGATAATGATTGGCCCCTAGGGCACAATCTCCAACAGATGTGTGTGAGGCTAGCAGCAAGGTCGAGTAGTAGCCTACGCCTCTCGGTAGTTGAAGACACATGAAGAAAATTATCCCACTCATGATCTGGAGCTTGCTGTGGTGGTCTATGCCCTGAAGATATGGAGACACTATCTATATGGAGCAACGATAGAGTTGTTTTGCTACCACAAAAGCCTAAAATATCTACAAGATTAGAAGGAGCTAAATATGAGGCAACGGCAATGGATGGAATTGTTGAAAGATTATGACTTCCAGATTAAATACCATCCAGGAAAAGCCAATGTGGTAGCTGATGCCCTAAGTAGAAAGGTGGTGTAGGTTGCATACATGATGATCAAGGAGTTGAAAAGTTGACCCACGTTGGATTTGTCAAGGAATGGTCAACCAATGATTTTTTCCTGAAATATAATTAAGTTATCTTCATGTAGCAATTTGAACCACTTTATTTCGATTTTTCTAGAATTAGTTATGAATTTTCAAAGTCAGATCACTCATCTGGATTTTGCCACAGTGAACAATACCCGATGAGAATAAAATTCCAGATTAAGAGTTTAGACTTCAATGACCCTGAAAGTGGTTCTAAGTGCTACTGAATGGTCCTTAAGATATGTAAAAATAAGGATGTGACACCTCAGGACCTGCAAATTTCTCTCTTAATTTCTTATACACAAGTTGAACATGCCAAACAATATTTATTATTAAATAATAAATTGTTATACAACAGGGCATGAACAAAATCCTCATATCACTATTACATCTTTCATGCCGGAAATCCGGCAGTATAACTACTATACTTCATCTTTAAAAATAACTGAACTATACTGATTCGGTAATTCCCATAAGAACTACCATTCTATGTAAGTACCCAGGAAAGACTGGATGAACCGACTAGGTCCACTCACTTCCAGACTCATTAGACAGTACCTACGTACACAGTACTCATCATATCCTATCTTCATTATGGACATTCTGCTATAATTTTAGTAGCATAATGTCATCTTTCAGCATTCTCAAAATTCACTTCGACGTAACCTCCCTATAATGGGTTATACATAGGGGATGAGATTCGGGGGAATCTCAGTAGCAAACAGTACTAAGCAATATATGCATCAATGATTGATATTTGTGCTTGCTTGTGATTGTGTCAACATAATGTAATATGCATCTTCCATGTAACATATGAAATACAATTGGCCAAGGTAATCATAGTACAGAGCTTCAACAATTATAGATTAATAGCAATCAATCAAGCCATAACACAATCAATCATATATTCAACACATACAAGTTTAGGTAAGTTTACTACCTGGCATGCAGCCTTTCCTTTAGTCCTTAGCCTTTGCTCTAAGATCCCTTCTTTATAGAGGTTAGAGCCTTATTCCTAAGCTTGCCGAGTCCCTAAGCTCCTTGGATTGCTCCTAGCTTTGCCAGAACTCCTCCTTTCTCTTCATTTCTTTCTCTTTCTCTCTCTTCTTTTCTCTTCTTTGCCTTGCTTGGCCGTGAATGGAAAGGCAAGGGGGGTATTTATACTTGAGGCAAGGTGGAATGGATGGCTCAGATTGATTCACGATGAATAGCTCAGATCGCTTGCTTCTTTAAGAAGCTTCGCCTGCATCATCGTGATGACATCATCCTCCATAATGACTCATCAAAAGTGACATCATCATGGGACACCTCACATGCTAGGTGGCGTAATGGTGGGGCCCTTGGGACACCTCACCAGCTGACTCAGCATTTTCAAAGAATTCCAAAGTCTTGTCCTGGAATGAAAGGCTGAGATCGTGCCACGTGTCCTTAACTTTTCTTCTCCCTCTAGATTAGTGCCACGTGGCATCTTGATGGATCCCATGAGGACACCTTTCACGCCACCTCATTGCTTCCGGATAAGTCTAGAACTTTATCTGATCAATTTCCCAGTTATCCGTTAACCGAGTAACTTTACTTTATTGAAAACTCACTAAAATATTACTTTAATGCCACTTTAATTCACATATTCCTTGGGCTACGTTTTTGGTCTTTTGGAATGTGATCTTGGGTTTCTGATCCAGCCCAAAGTACTCTGATGGCTCAATTCCCAAGAACTATCCCTTGATAAATTACTAAAATGCCCTTGGTTCCTCTTTTTTTGCTTTAATGAGTCTAGGGGCATTCTTGTCTTTTCACATCTTACCCAGAGTATTCTCTGACCCTGGTCAACTATCCAGATATCCTTTCTTGACTGTCTAACCTTAGTCAAATGACCAAAATACCCTTTACTCATTCTTTAGCTATTTTACAACATAGGGGTATTTTCGTCATTTTGCATCTTTTTCTGGACACCGGCCCCTTTTACCACTGAACTGATATCATGGGCCTGGGCCAACCTTGGTGTCACTATGGGCCTCTGAGTGATGTCATCTGGCCTCATTCAGTCCCAGTTTATTTACTGCTAAATTTTCCTATCGAATACCAGGAGCTCACAAACTCCGTCTCAATTCACTAAAAAGTGAATAACTTTTTCTACAGAACTCCTTTCGGGACTCTGTCAGTTCCCTGACCTCTGTCTTCACAGGACGCATATTCCTATAAACTTTCACTCATATCTGAGGTCCAGGAGATCTGATAAAAATTTTAGATAACTTTTCGACTATCAGATAAATTCCAGCTATCTGGAACTTTAATAAAATTCCTGTGTTAAGCCAGATTAACCAGCATTATTTTCTCTATCTACTAGTGAAATTTGGTACTAAAATGCTTCTGGGCAGTTCTAAGCCACTTCCGGCTCAACTTTCTATAATTACCATTTTGCCCTTGGAAACTTTTCCTCTTTTCAATTAAGTCCCTAAATTTTTCATAATTCTTACATACTCATAGAGATCTCACATGCATATTTCACAGTTCAGTGAAATGATCAGCATAATTTTCTCTATTTTATGGTAAAATATGGTACTCATCGGCTACTAGCCCGATCTTTCCCATAATTACGATTATGCTCCTATATTCTCTTTCTGACTTCTTTACTTATCTTCTTATCCTTCATCTTAAGTTCTCAAAATTCTCTTTCATCAACTCATCCCCTGAACTCTTCGGGAGTCATTGTTAATTGAAAGGTTCGACAACCTGTCATATCAGGTTATCTTACTCAGGAGCCAGCCCATATCTAGCTACCTGCAGAATTCCAGGCTTAAGACTTAGGATCTTCCTTACATTCCGCTTTTTGAACCTAGGTGAACTGCCCCTATTTTGTAGGTTAAATACTTAACTCATTTTTAAATCCTGAGGGACTTAGCGCATTCCTCGGATTCCTACAAAATATAGGTAAGTGATCTGCTCATATCATATTACTATCATGGGGTTACGGGTTTAGCAGCCTGCCCATATCAGACTACCTCCCAGTTCTCCTAGACCCAAAAATCGGGATGTTACAGTGCTCATGTTTCCCAATAGGTTAAAATCATCAATTGCCAAAGCATGACGAATATTTCTTGGATCAGAGGAAAAATCCAGTAATTATGAGTAGAACGCCTTTCAGGCCTCTAAATCCCACGGATATCTTAGCTTCTTATCTATATTCTTCTGAAGAACATGCCACCTCATATGCTCTGCCATTTTTTCATAACAATACATTTGCTGTAACTGCAGCTTTAATAGAAAGTACCTAACAATTCAAACTGTTATTTATTATACAGAGAGAAATTAAGTGACAAATTGAATTAACAAATAATACCTAAGAATTTTTTGCACGTTTCTTCTTCTACTTTTTCCCTTTTTGCGTTGTCTTGTACCGAGATGCCATACAACACTTACATATCTCCCTGTTTGCATCCTCTCCCCAGTACAACATATAGTCATTTGGGCATGAATCAATCTTTTTGTAGTTCAATCCAAGCTAGTTAATAATCTTTTTTCCTTCATAAAAAAAGGGCAGGAATACAACTTCGAGGAAAGCATCTTTGAGCAATTCCAATAGCATCTTTCAATCCAATGCCACGTGTCCTTAACTTTTCTTCTTCCTCTAAGATGACACCATGTGGCATCTGGAAGGGACCTTTCACGCCTTCCAATGCTATCCAGATAAGTCCCAGACTTTATCTGATCACCTCCTCGGTTATCGTGCCAACCGAGTAACTTTACTTTATTGAAACAAATTAAAATAGTATTCTAATGCCACTTTTTCTCACATACTTAATGGGCTACATTTTTGGGCTCTGGGAACATCATCTTGGGTCTCGATCCAGTCCAAGTACTATGATGGCACGATTCCCAAGAAACATGTCTTGGCAAATACCAAAATACCCATGAGTGCCCTTTCTTGCACTATTTTAACCCTAAGGGTAAAATCATCATTTTACACCCTTCTGTACTCTGTCAGGGTATATACTGACTCTAAGTAACTTTATCTGTATGTACCTTGGCTTCTGGGCCTGTCCAGAATGACCAAAATGCCCTTAATTCATCTGTTACTCTTTAGTACAACACAGGGGCATTTTCATAATTTCGCATTTTTTCGGGGTTCTGCCTGACACTGGCCCACCTATCAGTTCAAGTGTCTTACTGGGCCTTTGTTGGCGCCATTATTGGGCCTCTCAGGGTCCATTACCTTCATGGCACGTATTATGAGGAATCCTCCCCAGTTAATATTTATTGAATATTTTATCTATTATTCACAGTTTATACCCATATCCGGACACAGGCTCCTTCTGTCCGATACACTGGCCTGCGGTGTTCAGGCATCCCTGTGAGTCATATCAGTCATCTAACTGAGGTCATCCAAACTCATTCAGTCCCTTTTCAAATACCGATAAATTTCCCTATCGGATACCCGGAGGCCTCACACTCCCGTCTGGATTTTCTGATTTGTGAATAACTTTTTCTACAGGCCTCCTATCGGTATTCTGTCAGTTTCCTAACATCTGCCCCATAAGGACGCATCATCTTGTATTTTCTCACCTAGATCTGAAATCTAGGATATCCGGTATGAATTTTTATAACTTTTGGACGATCAGTCCATTTCTGGCTATCTGGAGTCTTCAAAAATACCTGTATTAAGCCAGATTACCGAGCGTCACTTGCTCTCTCTACCGGTGAAATCTGGGACTAAAATGCTTTCGGACAGTCCAAACCACTTCCGGCCTGACTTTCTTTAATTACACTTTAGCCCCAAGGAACTTTTCTTCTTTTCAATTAAGTCCCTTTTTATTTAGCTAAAATTACACTTAAGGACCCCACCTTTTGTCTACTTTTCCTTTTTGGCTTTATACTTTCTATAATTACACTTAAGCCCCTTCATTTTCTTTCTTTTGCAATTTAATCCCTTTCTTTGCATAAATGGCCATCATATCTCTAGAGACTTTCACTATATCAGTCCCTGGACTTATTTGCAGTTTAGTCCCTAAAAACCCTCTGTATGTTTCGGGGACTTCTGCTCAAAGGGATATTTCTCACATTCCTCATTTTGAACCTAGGTGAACTATCCCGATTCTGTAGGTTAAAGACTTAACTCATCTTTAAATCCTGAAGGACTTAGCTCATCCCTCGGATTCCTACAAAATACAGGTGAGTGATCCGCCCATATCAGATTACTACCCTGGGACTACGGGTTTAGCAGCCTGCCCATATCAGACTACTTCCCAGTTCTCCTAGACCAAAAATTGGGATGTTACAAAGGGCCCTGTACTTCTTCAGGAGTGTCACCTTCATGAATACCGAATGTATCACGTACCACATAATTCATGACATGGGGTTGGTCTACTTAAACTCCCCTTCGTGATATAACTGGAGTTTACTTACAATCATATCAGGTTATTCCCCATGTAGAGTCCAAATGACATAATTTCTTGGGAAGGACTTAACGATCAAATAGTCCCTAACAATATTTCTTGGATGCCACTTGTTGAAGTTATGTACAGGGCATAGACATTAAATCTTACCGTTAACTGATACATTATTGAATGCAAAATCCAAGAAAAAGTTGAGTCCAACTAGATATCGCTAGGACGTACGTGGTACATTGATCCAAGTCTTATCCATTATTGCTATAGCAATGATCTAAAGAACATGTGAGACTAAAAGCTCTATTAGAAGTTATTATGAAGTTGAACTGAAGTTTCACCAAGGATGAACTATAACGGTCAAAAATTTGTAGCGGTTATACAAACTGCTACAAAGTTACACAATGGTCCAATTATTTCTGCATTAAAATTTGCACATTTACAGTGGTTTATAACTACTACAAAATGTGCCTATCAGGCTGGAAGGAAGTTTGAATGTCAAATTTGCACATTTGTAGTGGTTTGTAACCACTACAAAATATCACAGGCGCCTATCAGGCTGGAGGGAAGTTGAATTTAAAATTTGCACATTTGCAGCCGTTTATAACCACTAAAAAATGTCACAGGTGCCTATCAGACTTTAGGGAAGTTTGAATTTGAAATTTGCACATTTGTAGTGGTTTGTAACCTCTATAAAATGTCACAGGCGCCTATCAGGCTGGAAGAAAGTTTGAATTTGAAATTTGTACATTTGCAACGGTTAAGAACCGCTACAAAATGGCACAGCTGAGGAAAATTTGAAATTAAAAAATATACATTTGTAGCAGTTTGTAATCGCTACAAAAGTGATAGATAAACAAATTGAAATTTTGTAAATTAATTAACTAAAATTTATGAAATTAAACAAATTTTAATTATGCAAAAATTTGTGAAATCAACTAAACTTTCAAGTAATTAAACAAATTAAAGTTTATAATACAAAATTCATAATATACAAAGTTTGTGAAATAAACTATAACTAATAACAAAATTCAAAAAAGAAAAAAAGGAAGAAATTAAATTAGGGATGATAGCATCATCCTACACATCCTCGTTCAGATATGGCAGTGGCGGGCTACTGTTATAGAGCCGACGGGGGGGTACTAGGGATAGTAGGAATGATATGAAAAAGGTTATGAAAATAGACTCAAATCTCAGGCATTATCGGAAGAGTGTCGTGCTAGGAATTTGTGTGAAGACGGCCTTAAGTAATACGTCCACTTGGGTCTTAATGGACTGCATCATATTTGCCACCTATGACTACATGGTCTACACCTGCTCCTGCATCTCACATCTGACTTTGTTACAAAGCTCGTCCATAAATACATCACTTTAGCGCCTAACTCTTGCTCTCATCTAGACTGGTGTAACTTGTGATTAAGAGAAAGATGGACTAGGAGCACTCGAAGACTATCTCAGTCTCATTGGTGTGGGATCAAGATTGAATCTTATGATTCTGCCGGTGTTCTGTGGTCAGCCATGACCCTCTGGCAGTGATCTGGCGAGATCCAACACAGACCCCTGTGACTACCACATCTCTGGAATTACCATATGAATAGTACCCGATGAATACATTTTTGAAAATTCACTTTTTCAACTTTAAAAAGTTATAAGTGGTTCAAATTGCTTCTAATTGATCATAAGTCAGCGTAAAAATAAGGACACGACATTTTGGTATCTGACCCAATATTCTGGCACAAATTTTTGCCTAGGACAAATATGCTTTGGTTGATGTTTGCTTGATGATATTAATATGATTGATTTGTTTCGTTAAATTGTTAAAGATGCTATGGGGTAAACGATCAAAGAAAAGTTGACCTCTAGGTGAAATATTTGTAGGAAACTAGATGGACCTTGGAGGTAGTTCTGGTAGTAGTACAATAAACTAGGAAGATGTTCCTATTATAGATTTAGAAGAGGATTATGTAGAATGGGTATCTAATCATGCTAGTCTTGGACATTCTTCGGTGGGTTCTAACCACTATGAGGAGGAGTTGCCTCAGTTGGTTGATGTGCCATATAATATATAATGTGAACCTCAGATATCTATAGGGGAACTAGAGGCAGGGCCAGTATGACTCAACCATTTCCTTATGAAGCAGGACCTAGCCAGATACTTACAATATGTCCTAATATACCTACAGTATATTTTGATCCAGTGTGTGAGTTCTGTCTAATTCATACCATCTTCCCACTTAGGAGAGAGTATCATACATATGAGCCAATATGAGAGGAGATGGATTGGTACACACATGATATTTAGCAGGACATAAACTTTTAGGATATATCAGTCTTGATGGATTTTCTTCTACAAGTCAGGTATTTCTATAGAGCTCTTCTTACATATGGTATCTCGAAGGAGGAAGACCTGATCATACAAGCAATAGTAGATGTCCTTCCACATACCACTTTTTGGAGCCGTGAGTTGACAAAACTGAATTATCTACCTACTGTAGGGGTAGAAGATTGGGTTAAGTGCTTAGAGGGATTTGTAATTAACTAACTATGGCTTTTATAGGAAAGGAAAAATTGATAGTAATACCTGGTTATACATTAGGAAACTTTTTAGTATTGACTATTTAGTGAAAATATGTATGTTGTATATTAAAAATTTGGTTGTTATAAATATGAAGCTTTACTGCTATGTATATATAGTTTTGCTATTGTTTAATAAATATGTGTTTATATGACGATGTATAAGTTATGATGCTTATTTTATTCCCTCTCATAATTTAGAGAGTATAACAATATGGTTCAAACATGAAGAACTATACAACTTGAGGAACCTCAAAACCTAATAGACGTTAATCAGTTGATCTTGGAGTGACTAGATCAATAATAGAGAATGATAGAAGAAATGAGGGTGACTTAAGCTCATTAGGAGCAAAAGAGGGATGCTGTAATAGCAGCAGCAGTCGATAATTTGAGACAGCCAAAATAAGCAAAAGAAGTCAATAGAAAACTAGAAGTTGTATAGCTACCAGTGGAGCCACCTATACAAGTAGAACCGATAATTGATCCCACTGGCATCTAGCAATGGATGGCAAGATTTTACAAACACAATTTGTCAATATTTGAGGGGATATTTGATGTCCAAGTGGCGGAGGATTGGATAAGTTGGTTAAAGAAAATTTTTAATATGATGGACTGCCCATCTGAGTGGAAGGCTCATATAGCAATTTATCAGCTGGAAAGGGAAGCTGATCGGTGGTGGAAAACACTAAACTTTTATTACAGGCAAGGAACATCCCTATCATATAAGAAGTGTTTCATGAATAATTCTATGAAAAGTATTTTCCTTAATCAGTCTGAGATGAACAGGAAGCCGAGTTCCTTGTACTAAAACAAGGAGAAATAGAGTCGTTTGATGGATACTTGGCTAAATTCATTTGACTTTCTCATAATTCCATATACCTCAAAGGATTAAATGCCATTTTGAGGGAGAAGATAACTCCTCAACAGTACAACCAGTTCAATAAAGTGGTAGAGGCTTGGCCAATGATTGAAAATAGCTTAAACCACTGAGTGTTATACAAGCCAGCATATAGGGGAAGTGTTGTAGTCAAGGCTGGGATGTTGCCAGAGGTAGTAGCAATAATAAGAGGAAGAGGTAGTGACAAAGCAGAAGGGATAAAAGAGGAAATTTTCAAGGAAATGTTGGAAACTGAGACCTGAGGTTTAGAGTCTATGATAAATATGGAAAGAATCATGGTGACAAGTTGTGTCTACTGGGACAGAATGCTTGCTTTACGTGTAGAAAGCCTGGACATTTTTTCATGGAGTATCTCAGAAAATAGTAATCAAAGATCACAAACCCAGGGTCGAGTGTTTGCTCTTACATGAGAAGATGCTCGTAAATTACCCAATGATCCAAGGTACTATCAATCTTAATAATCACCTTGTGATTTCTATGTCTGATTTGGGTACAAGTCATTCATTTGTTTCTTATAACTATGCTAAACGACTAGGCCTTACTGTTAGTAAACTGCCTTATGATATATGTGTGACAACCCCTACAAATGCTAGAGTAGTTACGTCTGATGTATGTCTAAACTGTATTGTTCAATATGAACATTGTTGTACTACTCTAGACTTGATATGTATGCCTTTTTAGGAAATTGATGTGATAATTGGATTAAACTGGTTATCTTCTAATAATGTCTGCTGGACTGTAAGAAAATGACCTTAGTCCTTTGTCTGAGAGTAACGGTCTCAAGTTTAGAAGTTAGACTGAATTTCATAACGAAGGCCCAAGCAAATAAATGTCTACAAAAAGGATGTTAAGGGTATATGGTTTTCTTTTCTGTCTAAGTAGAAGTAGAGGAAGGGATAGAGGAGATTCCAGTGGTCACGGAGTTTCCTGAAGTTTTTCCAAAAGAAATTCAAGGATTGCCTCCTGAACATGAAGTAGATTTTGCAATTGATCTTGTACATAGAGCAGGACTAGTATCCAAAGCCCTATATTGGATATCTCCTAATGAGATGGTTGAACTGAAGAATCAGATTGAGGAGCTATTA
Organism: Leucaena leucocephala; assembly: GCA_037074615.1. Classification (NCBI taxonomy): domain Eukaryota; kingdom Viridiplantae; phylum Streptophyta; class Magnoliopsida; order Fabales; family Fabaceae; genus Leucaena; species Leucaena leucocephala. The sequence goes on from CM073522.1 coordinate 16,903,586, forward strand.
GAGAAGAGTTTCATCCGACCCAATGTTTCATCTTGGGGTGCTCCAGTATTGTTCGTTAAAAAGAAGGACAATAGTCTAAGGTTATGTATAGACTACAAGGAGCTAAATAAGATTACAATCAAGAATAAGTAACCTCTTCCTAGAATTGACGACCTGCTATACCAGTTGGCTAGAGCAAGGCCATTTTCTAAGATTGACTTGAGATTAGGCTTCCACTAACTTAAGAATAAGTCAGATGATATTCCCAAGACAGCATTTAGGACTCAACACAAGCATATTGAATTTCTTGTAATGCTGTTCGGTTTAACAAATGCACCTGCCATTTTCATAGATTATATGAATAGAATCTTCAGGCCTTACTTAGAGCAATTTTTTGTGGTCTTAATTGATGATATTCTGGTGTACTCCAAGTCTGCTGAAGAGCACCAAAGGCATTTAAGAATTGTTTTTAATAATCTTAAAGAAAAATAGCTCTATACTAAGCTTAGTAAGTATGATTTTGGCTTCGAGAAATCAAATTTCTTGGTCATGTCATATCCCGTGATGGGATAGCTATGGATCCTAGCAAAGTTAAAGCAGTGTTAAGCTGGGAATAGCCAAGGACAGTGACAGAGATTAGAAGTTTTATGGGCTTAGCAAGGTACTATAGAAGATTTATTAAGGAATTTTCTAGAATTGCCCTACCATTGACAAAGCTTACCAAAAAGAACCAGTAATTTAAGTATGACTAGAAGTGCTAGGCTAGTTTCCAAGAGATGAAATAGAAGTTAACCATTACTCTCGTGCCGATTATTCCTGATCCAACCCAGACCTTGTGGTTTATACTGATGCTAGTAAACAGGGTTGGGATGCTTATTGATGCAACAAGGTCGAGTAGTAACCTACGCCTCTCGACAGTAAAACCACATGAACAAAATTATCCCACTTATGATCTAGAACTAACAATGGTAATCTATGCTTTTAAGATATGGAGACACTATCTATATGAAGCAACTATAAAGTTGTTCTATGACCACAAAAGCCTAAAGTATTTACAGGATTAGAAAGAATTGAATATGCGATAGCGAAGATGGATGGAGCTATTGACAGATTATGACTTTCAAATCAAGTACCATCTAGGAAAGGCTAATGTCGTATCAGATACCTTGAGCAGAAAGGTAATACAAGTGGCAACCTTGATGATAAAAGAACTGAAACTGGTAGAAAAAGTCTGGGATTAGAGTCCTTTATACCAAATATAGATAATAGGAAGTTCTTATGGAGGAACACATGTTAGGTCTTTAATTGAGTATGAGATAAAGGCAGCCCAGGAACATGATAAGTTGGTAGTAATTTTCAAAAATAAGCTGTAAAGAGAAACTAAGAATTTTGAAATCTCCCAAGATGGATTATTATGGTTTAGAGGAAGACCTTATATACTGAATGCAGTAGGATTATAGGAAATAATTTTAGATGAAACACAGAAAAGTAAGTATATAGTGCATCCAGGTATTACCAAAATGTATCATGATGTTAAAAGTTTATTTTGGTCGCCTGGATTAAAGAAAGATATTGTGACCTATCTATCAAAATGCTTATCATGTCAGAAAGTTAAGGTCGAACATCATAAGCCAATAGAAAAGTTGTAACCTCTAGATATCCTTGAGTGGAAATGGGATAGTATTGCTATGAATTTTGTAGAAGGACTACCTATGATGCCAACTAAGCATGACGCTATATGGGTAGTGATTGATCGATTGACGAAGTCAACTTATTTCCTGGAAATTAATGTAAGGGATTCTCTTGAGAAGCTAGTGAAGCTATACATAAGAGAGATTGTTATACTGCATGGTGTCCCAAACAGTATTATTTCTGACAGAGACCCTAGATTTACATCAAATTTTTGGAGGGCTCTACATAAAGAAATAGACAATACTCTCAGATTCAGTATAGCCTTTCATCCATAAACTAACAGACAGTCTGAGAGAATAATCCAGACACTGGAAGATATGCTCAGATCTTATGTCTTGAATTTCAAAGGGAGTTGGGATGTCTATCTGCCGCTGATAGAGTTTATTTATAACAACAGCTATCAGGCTACTATTCATATGGCTCTATTCGAAGCACTTTATGGGCGAAAGTGTATATCCCCTTTATGTTAGGTAGAATTGGATGAAAAGAGAATGTTTGGTCCCGATATAGTAGACCAACTGTAGCACAAATTGTTTTGATCAGAAAGAAACTATTGACAACTCAAAGTAAACAGAAAAGTTATGTCGATATTATACGGAAGCCATTGGAGTTTTAAGAAGGTGAACATGTATTTCTTAAATTAACTCCAACTACGGGATCCGGTTGAAAGATCCTCCTTTATACTCCTCAGAGTACACTTGCGGAAGCAATATTAGCTTAGCTTAAGTCCAGAGATTGAACTTTTACTCCTAAGTTCCTTATCCTGAACCTTTATTTTGAGAACTGATTTCTCATCTTCTACACATCCAAATGAGGCTTGTTACCTATCCACGGAATGCCCCAGATGTGTACTACCGGCTCACTAAATCTCGTGGCCAGACTCCTCCGTTTACTAGGTCGAACTGAGGTCAGAACACTGCTGCCTCAAGACCTTCGAATTTCCCCTTAATTTAACATACATAAATTGAATATGCCAAACAATACTTATCATTGAATAACATAATGTCATACAGCATGGCATACACAACAAGACATATACATAATCTTGCTATCTCTATTACATCTCTTTCTGCCTAAACTCCGGCAGCATAACCGCTACGCTTCATCTGTATAAAGAACTGAACTGTACTGATTCGGTAATTCCCTCATAAGAACTAACATTCTACGTAGTACCCAGGAAAGACTAGATGAACTGGCTAGGTCCACTCACTTCTAGCCTCCTTAGATAGCACTACGTACACAGACTTATCATATACTGATGTTCAGTCTTTACTTCGACAGCATAACGGCGTCTCCTGGCTTTCTCAAAATCTACTTCAGCATAACCTCCCCTGTAATGGGTTATGTATGGGGATGAGATTCGGGGGAATCTCAGTAGCAACAATCATAACAATATATGTAATGCAGTGTGACAGTGCTTGCTTGTGATTGTGTACATATAAGTATGCTGCGTGCTTCCATGCTTAATAACATATGATCATAGCATTACAGCAGAGCTTCAGACATAACATATAAGACAACAATCCAACCAAACAATAGCACAACAAATTACAAAGCCATTACATAAAAGCTAGGATTAGTTACTACCTGGCTAGCTTAGCAAAACCCTACTATCTCTATTCTGCTTCCAGCTCCGCCAGAACTTCCTTACTTCCTTTCTCCTTTTCTCTCTTCCTTTCCTTCTCCCCTTCTCTCTTCTTTCTCTCTCTTTGCCTTGCCCATGCGTGAATGAAATGAAGGCAAGGGGGGTATTTATAATTGCCTTCAATGGCAATTCTGTAATTACCATGAACTTTGATCCTGCGGTCCTGGTTTTTCCTGGAATTTCCTATTTTCTTTAATTCCTCCTTTACTGCATCATGCACGACATCATCGGGACACCTCACTGGGACACCTCAGCTCCATATTTATCACATGTCTAAAATCCTGGACACCTCAGCATGCTGACTCACCGATCCAGTCTCCTACCTCGTAATGCGTGCCCTCAGCTTTATCTGCTTTCTCCAGACTAATGCCATGTGGCGACTGGAAAAGACCTTGCACGCTTCCCAATGCTATCCAGATAAGTCCCAAACTTATCTGATTACTTTCTCAGTTTTCGTGCCAACCGAGTAACTTTACTCTACTGAAAGGTTACTGAATTATCACTCTAATGCCATGTGGCATCTTGTGGATCCCATGAGGATACCTTATCAGTCTACCTCATGGTCTCCAGATAACCTTTCCTGTATCTGACCTCTTGCCTCCGGTCTATCTCTAACCGGGTAACTATCTCCTTTGGACCTTCTCAACTCATGGCCCATACGCTTGGCACCACTTGAACCACTAGTCGCAACCTCATCATCACCTTATCGCGACATAACATCTTTTGGTTCATTAGTCGCGACCCCAGCATTCTCTAGTCACGACCACAACAGTCTTTCGTCGCGACCACAACTTTCTCTAGTCGCGACCACAACATATTCTAGTCGCAACCAAGCTCATTCTACTCATTAGTCGCGACACCACATACATATCCGTCATGACCAAGCTTCTCTGCCAATATTAGTCACGACCATAATACACTCTCGTCGCGACCAAAGTCTTTATCATCGCAACTCTTGAACCTTTGACCTTTACATCATCCCCAAATGGCCATTTACCCCTTGGGACTTCCACTGTTTACACATAAGTCCCCGTACTTTCGATTATTCGCAGCTCAGTCCCTGAAACTCTTTGCGTTCCTCTGGGACTTCTGCTCAAAGGGGTCTAGTAGCCTCTTAATCTTAGGCTATCTCTGCATCTCTAGGCCTGAAAATTGGGATGTTACACCAGTCGGTCTATTAAAATGAAGAAGCTATATTCGAGTTATATAGGACCATTCCAGATTCTTACTAAAGTAGGATCTATGGCCTATAGATTAGCTCTTCCCCCGAATCTCAGTCAGATTCACGATGTATTTCATGTTTCCCAGTTAAAGAATTATATCCCAGACCCATCTCATGTGATCGAACAAGATAATGTCACACTGCAAGATAACCTAACGTATGAGGTTGGACTAGAACGAATTGTTGATAAAAAAAAGTCAAGCAGCTGTGAAACAAGCAGATTCCTTTAGTTAAATTGGTCTGGAAGGGACTAACGGAGAGCGAAGCTACCTAGGAAGTTGAAGAAGGAATAAAGGAGAAGTATCCAGAGTTATTTTCTTAAGTCATATTGTAAATTTTGAGGACAAAATTTATTTTTAAAGGGAGGAAAATGTCATATCCCTAATTTTCTTACTCAGTGTACATGAATTCAAGTAAAGGTATTACAATGTAATGATAAGAAATGACTAAATTGCAAATATAGAAATTTCCTCATGGCTTAAGTGTAAAGTTTCCAAGGACCAAAATGAAAACCCTAAAAAGTTCTAGGGTACAAAGTGAAAGTAAACACAAGTTGTGCAAATTAAGTATAAATATTAAAAGTTAAGGGAGCAAATGTTAATTATGAGAATTCAAGGGCATAAATGCAATTTTCAAGAAAGAAATAAAAGATTAAGTCCTAAATGTCATTCTTAGAAAAGATCATAGCAGGTCTTTAAATTCATGATCTGAAGGTAGGATCAGATAGAGGAGATTTTCCTGATCAATTCTGTGAACTGCAGAATTTTTATCTGAGGTCCTGACTAATTGATATAATTTTTTGAATAACTAAATGTTTAAAAAATATTTTAAAATTATATTGGATCAAATATTTAATAAAAAAATATATATTCATGGACAGGAAATTATACAGAAAAAGATAGGGTGTTAGTACCTAAAAGTATTTGAAAAAGTACAAAATGACGAAAATGCTCTTATGTTATAATAATGAACAAGAGATGAATGGAGGGTATTTTAGTCATTTGACCAAGGTCAAAAGGTCAAAGAGGGCTACAAGAATAATGAACCAGGGCCAAAAAATATTCTGATGAAGTGTAAAATAACAATAATGCCCCTAGGTTTAATATAATGCATAATTGTGAACCAAGGGCATTTTGGTCATTTTCTAAGGGTCAGTAACTAAATTTATACCCATTCCAATAATGTCAATGGTAGAAAAAAATCTAGACACTGGATTTAATGACAAAACATATTATAGAATTTTACAAAAATTAGATTCATAAAATAGTATGTTTTTGTCTCTATATAGTGCCACATAAGTTGCAGATTTTTACCATGATGATGTCATGGATGAGGTCATATTTGGCTTGGTGGGTAAGACAAGTTTAAGAAGCAATCTTGGCCATTTATTTTAATAGTGCAAGAATTGATCTTGGCCCTTGATTTACCCATGATTTTTTCTATAAATACCCCCAAACCTGAACATGCATGGAAGCTTGAGGAACTTAGGGAAGCTCTACCAAAATTTCCACTTAAGCCAAAGAGAAGCAACCAATCTTGGAACAAAGTAAGGTAATTTCTTCCTTTAGTCTTGGGATTTGTAGTAAGAAGCTTTCTCTTAATTTTGGATGGTTTAAATGGCAATTTATTCCCTTGAGTTGCTGCTAGTCGTGCTGTGTATGTGAGGGGGAAAGATGAATTTTATGTTATGGATAATTTAGATAAGCTTAAACAAACTGGAATCAATTGATATTAACTTGTAAATTCATGTATGTTTGTAATTAGGATTTTGAGATTGTTTCTACCACTGTACAGAACATTAACCATGGATGAGAATTTGATGATGTTGATGCTTCCAATGGGTTTAAAATAAAAAATTGTGTGGGGATAAGTAAAGAAACAAGAATTGGAAGTATTAGAATCAAAATGAGAATTTTTGGAAAAAATGGTGATGCTTTTGGTTTCTGTACAGTTTGATAGGACGAGTTTGAATTTTGAAATTCTAACCTAATATTTGGATTCTACATGAAAAAATATGTGGAAATGGACCTTGAGGATTTATTTTGGATAGATGGAAGTATAAGCTATAAAATTAAACAAGAAAGGGAACTTAGTGAAACATAGTCTTGGAGTTGTGTTTTGAATTAAGTTGTAACATGTCATTGCTTTGTAATGTCTAGGTTTTAACATTTGTTTGAGAAGAATACCACTTAAAGAAGGACTTGTCAAGGATTCCATAAGAGGTAGCAAGTATACCTAACTATAATGTTAATGATGTTTCATTGCTTGCTTACTTGTTGATTGTGATTGTTGGTTGAGCTTATAATGTTTATGATGACGATGATGATGGTTATTGTAACACCCCAATTTTTAGGCCTAGAGAGGCCAGAAGGAGAATTCAAGGGCATAATCGTAATTATGGGAAAGATCGGGCTGGTAGCCGATGAGTACCATATTTTGCCAGAAAATAGAGAAAATTATGCTGATCATTTCACTGAACTATGAAATGTGCATATGAGGTCTCTAGGTGTATGAAAGAATTAGAAATATGACCAGGGGTAAAATGGTCATTTTTGAAAAGTGTGCGCGGGAGCGTACTTTCAGGCCAAAATAGCCCGGTCTGGATAAAATATCTAAAAATACCGGAAGATAGAGAAAAGGATTCCGGATTGAATGACGCAACACAGAATTTTGATTTGAGGTCCCGATTTTTCTGTAAAAATTCTCGAAGATGGGAAATTACAGTTATAATCGGTAAAGGAAAGGCAGTCCGAATAGAGATGATCGGACTATGGCCAGAGGCCATACAGTATTGTCTAAGGCCCGTAGTGACACTAGGGAAGGCCCAAGCCCATAATACCAGTTCAGTGGTAAGAGGGGCCGGTGTCCGGGAAAAATGTGCAAAATGACGAAAATGCCCTTATGTTATACAATAACTGAAGAATGAGTAAAGGGTATTTTGGTCATTTGGCTAAGGTTAGACAGTCAAGAAGGGGTATCTGGATAGTTGACCAGGGCCAGAGAATACTCTGGTAAAATATGAAAAGACAATAATGCCCCTAAACCTAGTAAAGGAAATGAAAGGACTTAAGTGCAATTATAGAAAGTTTCAAGGCCAAAAAGGAAAGTAGACAAAAATGTGGGGTCCTTAAGTGTAATTTTAGCCAAGTAAAAAGGGACTTAAATGAAAAGAAGAAAAGCTCCCTGGGGCTAAATTGTAATTAAAGAAAGTCAGGCCGGAAGTGGTTTGAACTGTCCGAAAGCATTTCAGTCCCAAATTTCACCGGTAGAGAGAGCAAGTGACGCTCGGTAATCTGGCTTAATACAGGAATTTTTGAAGACTCCAGATAGCCAGAAATGGACTGATCGTCCAAAAGTTATAAAAATTCATACCGGATATCCTAGAATTCAGATCTAGGTGAGAAAATACAGGATGATACGTCCTTATGGGACGGATGTCGGGAAACTGACAGAATACCGATAGGAGGCCTGTAGAAAAAGTTATTCGCAGATTAGAAAATCCAGACGGGAGTGTGAGGCCTCCGGGTATCCGATAGGGAGATTTATCGGTATTTAAAAAGGGACTGAATGAGTTAGGATGATCTCAGTCAGATGACTGATATGACTCACAGGGATGCCTGAACACCGCAGGCTAGTGTTTCGGACAGAAGGAGCCGGTGTCCGGATATGTGTATAAACGGTGAATAATAGATAAAATATTCAATAATTGTTAACAGGGGAAGATTCCTCGTAATGCGTGCCATGAGGATATTGGACCCAGAAAGGCCCAATAATGGCGCCAACAGAGGCCCAGTAAGACCCTTGGACTGATAGGTGGGTCAGTGTCCGGCAGAACCCAAGAAAAGTGTGAAATTACGAAAATGCCCCTGTGTTGTACAAAAGGGTAACAGATGAATGAAGGGCATTTTGGTCATTCTGGACAGGCCCAGAAGCCAAGGTATATACAGATAAAGCTACTTAGAGTCAATATATGCCCTGACAGAGTACAGAAGGGTGTAAAATGACGATTTTACCCTTAGGGTTAAAATAGTGCAAGAAAGGGCACCCAAGGGTATTTTGGTAATTTGCCAAGGGCTGTTTCTTGGGAATCGAGCCATCAGAGTACTTGGGCTTGATCAGGATCCAAGACAACATTCCTAGAGCCCAAAAACGTAGCCCATGAAGTATGTGGGAAAAAGTTGCATTAAAATATTATTTTAATGTTGTTTCAATAAAGTAAAGTTACTCGGTTGGCACGATAACCGAGGAGGATATCAGATAAAGTTCTGGATTTATCTGGATAGGATTGGAAGGCGTGACAGGTGCCAGTAAGATGACACATGGCGCCAACATAAAGGCAGAAGAAAAAGTTGAGGACACGTACTACGAGGCAAGAGACTGGACCGGTGGGTCAGCATGCTGAGTCAGCTGCTGAGGTGTCCAGGATTTCAGACATGTGATAAAGGTGGCGCTGAGGTGTCCTGGTGAGGTGTCCCAATGATGTCATGCATGATGCAGTAAATGAGGAATTAAAGAAAATAGGAAAATCCAGGAAAAACCAGGACCGCAGGATCAAAGTTCATGGTAATTACAAGATTGCCATTGGAGGAGGTTATAAATACCCCCCCTTTGCCTTCATATGCCACGGCCAAGAGCCATTTTAGAGAGAGGAGGAGGTGCTAGAGAGAGAAAGTGAGAGGAAGAAAGAAAGAAAGAAAGGAAGTTCTGGCGGAGCTGGAAGCAGAATAGAGATAGTAGAGCTCTGCTGAGCCTTTGAGGTAGTAACTAATCCTAGCTTTTATGTAATGGCTTTGTGATTTATTGTGCTATTGTTTGGTTGGATTGTTGTCTTATATGTTATGTCTGAAGCTCTGCTATAATGCTATGATCATATGTTATTAAGCATGGAAGCACGCAGCATACTTATCTGTACACAATCACAAGCAAGTACTGTCACTCTGCATTACATATATTGTTATGATTGTTGCTACTGAGATTCCCCCGAATCTCATCCCAATAAATATCCCATTACAGGGGAGGTTATGTCGAAATGAATTTTGGGAATTTTAAGAGACGCCGTTATGCTGCCGAAGTAAAGACTGAACATCAGTATATGATAAGTACTGTGTACGTAGTACTGTCTAAGGAGGCTAGAAGTGAGTGGACCTAGCCGGTTCATCTAGTCTTTCCTGGGTACTACGTAGAATGGTAGTTCTCATGAGGGGATTACCGAATCAGTACGGTTCAGTTCTTTGTACAGATGAAACGTAGCGGTTATGCTGCCGGATTTCAGGCAGGAAAAGATGTAATAGAGATATGAGAATTTATGTACATGACTGGATGTAAAACAACTTATTAATTAATAATAATTGTTGTTTGGCATGTTTGACTGAGATATGATGGATGTATGCCTATGTATGTAATGTTGGTTGCTGAAAATTAACGCTATGAACAGTAATACATGGTGACAAGGTCATGTTTGATAAATGATTAAAAATAGTAAATGGATGAATAAATGTACGAAATTTTTATGGTAAATAGTAGACATACCAAGCTTTAATTTGATATATAAAACGTCTCATTTGGATGTCTACACAAGGAGATATAAATTATCACAGTTGGGACCAGAATGCTGGATTCAGGAGAAAAACGCTGGATGAACAGTAAAATAGAAACGTTGACTGACGTTGACTCGGTCAAGGAATGGTTAACGAATTATTTTTCCCTGAAAGATAAGTGAGTTAGCTTCATGTAGAAATTGGAACCACTTCATTTCGAGTTTTTTTAGAATTAGTTATGATTTTTCGAAGTCAGGTCACTCATCTGGAATTTTCAAGTAAACAGTACTCGATAAGAGTAAAATTTCAGATTTGGGGAATTGGACTTCAATGACCTTGAAAGTGGTTCTAAATGCTACTGAATGGTCCCTAAGACATATGAAAGGAAGGATGTTTCAGTTATATGGTTGCAACTCCTTGCATTTTATGTCATGACAATATGCATGTTAGAGATTACTTATGGATAATGAATGGTTAGCTCTCATATCATGATAACATGTTAAGCATTATAATCAATCATGCATGACGTTATAGTTTATATATCTTGCTATTGAGATTTCTTTGAAATCTCATTCTTTCCAAACAATTGACCAAGCTATAGGTGCTAAACCATCAAAAGAAAAAGGTCTAAATATGGATCCTTGAGCTTGTATTGTAATATGGTTTTGGTGACATACATTATAAAGTACTTTAATGAGCTTTAGCATGTATATAATCTGGAGGCAGTGATCTTGTGATGTTAATTTGAATGCTTTATGGGAAGAGATATGTTATGATACTTGATATGATTAAATTTAAGATAAAGAGATGTAATTGGACACCAAGAACACCTCATTTAGTTAAGTTTTCAATTTAATATGATTTTTCAAAGTTAAAAATAAAATAAGGAAAGAAGTAACTCGTGTGACCTAAAGAAGTGAGGTTCTAGCGATGTTTTGAGATAGAAAATGAAAGAATTTATTTATCCACAAGATTTTGTGAGCTTAAAATAAATATCTTAAGATTTAAAACCATAGGTAACACGTCTCATTTGGATAAGTGACTAAGAAGAAATGAATTTTTAAAGTTAGGGTTTGAAAATTAGAAGTTTCTAGATTTATCAAATGAACAATAATTTTCAATGATTAAACTGTATCATTTTGGCCAAAGAAACTTCAGTTTCATATTTTTTCCTCAAATTTTAATGAAAGAGATTTCAATAGAAATTTGAACCACTTCATTTCAATTTTTTTAGATTTAATTATGAATTTTCAAATTTGGGTCTGTAATCTAGAATTACCATATGAACAGTACGCAAGGAATGAATTTTTGAAAATTCACTTTTTCAACTTTAAGAGGTTTATATGTGGTTCAAATTGCTCCCAATTGGTCATAAGTGAGGGTAAAATAAGGACATGACATTCCTCCAGTACTCCCCTAGCTTCTTGAGGGTATTCCCCTGTACATGCTCTCCTACCATAAACTTACTCTACAATTAAGTAAATTAAATGTTTATTTTCAATAAATGATTCTTTCATTTAAATAACCGATGTAGGTTTAAAATTATTTACCTTTATCATCTCCCAAGATTTGTCCTTAATTAGGGCTTCAATCTCCTGCCAGTCCCTATTATTGATGGGGAAATAGGTCTACTCCTTTGCCAATAACTGCAAATATTTGTTATACAGTTAACCCCCTTGTTGGATCAACTAGTCTATACAGTTCACCAGCACGATCACATGCCCCCTCGTCATCATGGAGACATCTATATCTGTCATTTTGCTAGTGGACCTGATCCCCTGATCATTTATAAAGTGTAATTTAAAAATAAATTATATTATTCAAACTCATAAAATTCTAATTATAAATTTAAATTACAAATTAAATAAATTCTTACTCATGACTTCTACCGACTGCCCAGTTTGCTTGGCCACTGGGCCCCCCTGATCAACCTCCTGACTATCCCTACCCTCCTCGCCTCCCTCGCCTGCATCATTCTGGAGGGAAGACTCTCCAGTCTGAGGAGCTCCTCCATCAATCAAATACAAAATCATTGCCTCATTCATCTAGAACTCCTTATAATCCTCCACGCTGATATCCAGCTCAGAATCCCTATCATCAACACTCTGGCTAGGGGTAGGTCTGTACAGATCAATCAAATCCTTACAATGTTGACGAATCATCCTAATGAAAATGACAAATACAACACTAGATTCTATTAATTATAAGTAAAAAATTACATGAAAAAATATTAAATAAAATTTTAAATATACGATTTCAGATTTTGTTAAATCTAAATAAAAAAACTTCCAAATCCATATTACTAATCAATAAAAATAATCAATATATAAATAAAGTCCAATTTATTGAAAAATATTCATAATCCACAAATCAAAATAAATCAAATTATTAAACTTCATAAAATATTCCTCATCATATTCCTAATTAACAAATAAAAATAACAAACCAAAATATTAAAAATATTCCTAGTCAAAAAAGTATTCATAATCCACATAACCATCCAAACTTCAAGAAATAAACAGTTATATAACACTATATATAATAATTTCTAATCAAAATATAATTAAATTAAATTAATCGCTCAAGTTTTTAAATAAATTAACTACATAAATAAAATTTGTATTCGTACCTCAAAAGTGGACTAAACTTTGAAATCACGGCTTGAGGGGGTATTTATAAGCTTCTGAAAGTGCATTTTTTTGTAGCGGTTGTCCATTTTGTAGCGGTTTCTTCTGATAAACCGCTGTAGATTCCCAACTGTCTCTAACACGTGTCATGGATCGATCCATGGGAAACTTTGCAGCGGTTCAAACCACTACAAACATGTCCCCATGTACTAAAAGCTATGGAATGAAAATGGTCGCTATCCTCGAGGAAGTTTACAGCGGTTTGAATTGCTGCAAATTCCTCTCCAACTAGGTCATGCCAACGGTCTCTAATCCATGTTAAATTCACCAGCTACAGCATGCCACAACAGGGAATTTTGTAGCAGTTTAACCACTGAAAACTCTTCGCTTCTTTTGGCATGAATATTTGTAGGGGTTTAAACCGCTACAAATATTATTACAAAATGTTTGCGCCAAAAAGTGTCAACTTGGCGCCTTATTTGTAGCCGTTTCAACAGCTACAAATGTCGTCGTTGATACTGTTCATGGTAAAAGGGCTGCAAAATTATAGCGATTTTAAGGCAAACATCTACAAACAAAGCATTTGTAGCGGTTCAAATCAAACCGCTACAAAATAATTGCTGCAGCTCTCAGTTTTTCGTTGTAGTGTTGATACAATTTTTTTTGAAATTTCACTCAATCCTATGACTACTTTTCTTGGCTAATTGTTTGAGGGGATCATTTATTTGGATTCATCAATCTAATCTCATTCGGATTAACTAGCCTTAAGGTTTACATATCATCTTTTCTATACTGTCATTTGTTCTATGTGCTTTAGATCATTGTAAGACTTTAATTGTTTAATGTCATTTTGTCTTTTTATCAAAACAAAAATGTTCAAGTATAAATCAATAAAAAAATATAATGAATAATATTCATGCATGCGCTGAAACAATTTTCTAGTTGGCAATTATTATAATAATATGTAGTTTCTAGGGAGGATTAGTCTCTAAGGTATCGACTAGGGGATACCGCCTGATTTTTTCTAAAAAATATTATTATAATATATAGTTAGACATTAATGATTCTTATAATCAATGAGGTTCATAATACAAGTTTGTGAGATCAAATCCTATTATTGATGTGATGATCTTTGTTAGTAGACAATATGTAAGTTTCTCTATAAGCGATGTTTAAGTATAGAGGTGTCCTCCAACGTTGATGAGCCTTGGGATCAAACTCAAACAAACTTTCTTGATTAAAAAATTATAACATCTAAAATTTATAATATCAGTTTTATGATTAATTAAAATAAATTTATATCTAATAAAATAAACTTATATTTATATATCTATATTTGTGATAACAATTAAATCATCAACTTTATTCTTAAAATCTTGTAATACATGTTAGACTCTATGTTTTAATAATGACAAACATTTGAGATTTTAATTATGTTTTAACATTGCTTATTTTTCAATAAGCTTATTGATAAGGGTGTTTGTCGATAAGCCCTTTGATCAATAAGAATAATTTTAGTTTGTGGAATCAATTTCTAAATAGAATTTATTGAAAGATTAATCGATAAGGTAGTTTAGCGATAAACACTTCGATAAATGAACCACTTAAGTGATATTTGACTATGAGAAAAAATTTTATCTTCGATAAATGAACCACTTAAGTGATATTTGACTATGAGAAAAAAATTTATCCTATCTCAGCTAAGTTTCAAAATGGTTTCAAAGTATTGCCAAAGTATTCTGATGAAGTCAAGTTCTATTTTCAAATGTTTTATCAAAGTAGACTTCAAAGAATGCTTTTATCAAAATATTTCAAAACTCAAGATTTTTTTGATAACCTATTCAAAAAGACTGTTTATTGATAAGTATTTCAATAAATTGTCTATTCTATTGAAATAAAGGTATCTATTCTATTTTAGAAAGAAGAAAAAGGGAACTCATCAAAGAACATTTTGAAAAGATCTCTATTCGATAAACCTAAATCTAAGCCTTTGTAACTTAACGTTCATTTTTTGAAAGACACTTTGACTAGGCTGGTTTTCAAAATATTATTCAATAAGAGTCATTTTGGTTTAAAGCAGACATTTATCGATGTATTTATCTATAAAAATACTCGTCTATAAACACTTCGATAAATTATCTTATTTTTGATCATATATAAAACTGATCTTCAACCTATGTTTATAGAATTCAATCCAAAATTTTGGAAACTAATTTACCTTTGCTTAAATACTTGTTATATCGATGATACAATGCATTTCAAGATTACTTGCAGGAAAAAACAAGATCAATTTCAAAAATCTTCAAAAAGTCATTTGTGTCAGACAAACATTAAATACATCCAACCATTACACTCCAACGACTCATTTTCTCAACGGATACTTCAAGAGTCTAACAGCTATTCAACAGACATATCTTCAGACACGACTATAAAAGAAGGCCATAGTAAATGCAACAACATTATTGAATATCATTGACCAACTTTCTGTGAATTACATTAACTTATTCAACACTCTGTTCTACTCTGTTTTACATTTCTTAAGAGATAGTTTTTGAACTTTAGTGTTTAACACTATCACTCTATCTGAGAGAGATTTATAAATCTTTTATCTTCCATCTAAGATACTCAAAAGAGTGGGTCTCTTGAGAAATATCTCTTGTTGATGTACTGAGATATCAAGAGTCCCTGTGGATCTTGAATTATAGTGGAAAACTCAAAGAAACTCTCTGGGAACTGGACTAGACCAAGTGGTTGAGTTGAACCGGTATAGACTCTCTATATATGTTTTCTTTATTTACTTCCTCGATGATATCTTTCTCAACTCTATCTTATTATTTTTATTGAGTTTATCAATTTAAGTTTTAAAATTTTAATTATCACCCAATTCACCCCCTCTTAGTTGAAACTACCATTCTAACAAAACATAATGTCTTAAGTTTGAATCCATTTAAATATAGAAAATGTCTTTGGGACTGACAATGCTAGAATGTGACTTAGTCATATTGCCATATTAAAAAATAGCGATTTAAATTTATTTATATAGAAAATTATAATAATAGTTTTATAAAATATCAAATCTGGACTTTTAAAATTATAATTAATATTAATGAGGAGGGAAAAAGAGTGAAGAAAGAGAATAAAGAAAAGGAGAAAAGTTAATTCTAACTTTTGAACTCTCAAGCTCTACATATTATACAAAATTTATTGGCACGGGATCCTCTAGTGGATAATAAAATAAGCACAACAAATTAATACAGGTTTGTGTTTTAACATTTAGAAGAAAAAAAAATCATACTTGAGTTTTAAATTCGGTTTTCTTTAGTCTTGTCATCTACATCAGTGGCTAAAATCTTGCCCTCCCCATCTTTTCACGCGTTCAGTTGATTGCTGAACCTGCAAGTGATGGCATAGAATATTTGCTATTATAACACTAATTTTCAACACAAACTACAAAAAGCTTCAGTTCATTACCTCCTTGTTCCAATTGGTCTTATAGAGAATAAACAAGAGAATCAAGGTTTGGAGCGCAATTCCAAGTATCATACCACCCCAAAGACCCTGAACATCAATCAAACAAATAATTAATAACAAAAATTCATTGGCCAAAATATATCTTCTTATTGTCTTATTAGAATCTCATTGCGCTTTGATAAACTTAAATGGGGAAACTAATTAAAGGTTCTTCGTTCTGAATAGAAAAAAATGTTCAATAGAAATATCAATAAAAAAAGTAGAAGAAATGACAATTTGGTCCAAAACATTTAAGGGTTAAGGTACATATTTCAGAAAGTTTTGGCTCAAGAACAATTGCTCCATAAATTCTTTTGCATTCAATTTCGCCCCAGAAATTTCAAAATGTAGCAACATTACCTCACCCTGTTAAAAAGCTAATATTGATTAAAAAATTAATGTTGACCGTTACGTTAAGGGGTAAAATTGTCCCATTTGAACACTTTCGGGACAATTTTAAACCCAAACATTTAATTTAATAACACTTAAGTCCCAAAATATTGTTGTGAAAGATGAGTATAGTAAATGTGGGAGTTAGGAGTTACTTATTTTCAGGAATGACCTATAAGATTCAAGTGTTTTATTTACCATTGTGACTCCCAAATTTGTAAAATTTGAATGAATAACTAACCTTTCAGTAAATTTTTTTGGGATCTAACTATTATTAATTTGATCTCTTGCTAATGTCATTCGTCACAAAAAAATTACCTTAACTCCCCAATTTGCTTTGTATCCAAGGAGGTATCCCAAAGGAAGCCCAAAAATATAATAACAGCCCACATTGATGTAAGCAACTATTGTTTGCCATCCTGCTCCCACAGCAACCCCTGTAATAAAATTATTCCATCAACTTCAAGATTATAACGCGGATGGATGGAACAATGTGATGAAAATAGAGGGGAGAGAATATTATGAATTTTTTTTATAAAAATAGTAAAAAATTACTAATTTTGAGAATTTTCCTTGTTAATATATTCTTTTTTTCTAATTTTCTTCCCATTCAAATTAAGTGTTGAAACAGAGGAAATGAAAATAGTCATTTTACATAATAATCGTACCTGAGATCACTGGCTGAACACTATTAAGAACCATAGTTATGGCAAGTAAGTACGCAAGGCTAGACACAGCTTCTTGCAGAATCCTACTGGTGGTGAAAACTAAGGCTATGTACTTTCTAGCTATCAATATAGCAGCCAAGAAAAAAGTTCCAAGCATAAAAGATTCTGACACAGTCACATAGACTGAGTATTTTGCTGCTCTGGGGTGCCCCATCCCAAGTTCATTTGAAACTCTGACACTGTAAATATTGAACAAATTTAAAAGAATTATTTTAATGAATAAACAATAACAAGATTATATATATTGAATTTGCTTACATATGATATTGTTGTTCTAATGAGATATGTAAAAGATTAGACGTTTCTTATAAACTAACCAATCAATATTCTTGATTTCCTTGCTCCTTTAATGCTTATTATGAGTGCCATAATGATGTGAAAAAAATACACACAACAACAACAAAAAGAACAAGCTTTAAGATGAGTACCTAAAACTCGTCTCATATAGATTGTCTATATTTAATCTAGATGTTCTAGATTTAATATTTTTTTAAGTGATGTTTTTAAATAAAATTAATAATTAAAAAAATGATAGTTAATGGGATTATTTTTACTTTAGATTCTATACCTATTGAAATAATTTTTTAAGCAAATAAAAATAAAAAGAAAAAATTTAAATTGTCCAGATCAGATCTAAATGATCCAGATAAGATGAATTTTTCCAAACCAGTTCCTTCTATTTGGTGGAATTAACACGAGGAGTTTCTAAGAAGTCATCCATCCTTCTACTACACATACCCGATCGTGCTTAATTGTGAAGTTCTATTAGGATATGGTGCACAATATATAACCATGGAACAGAGTACAAAACCAGAGGATTCATACCTTATTGCTGCATTGAGCCCAATAAATATCATAGCCTCCCATCCATTGAAGTACATGCTGAAACACATCGCGTTGTAATTAAGTAACCATACAAATCTACTGTGCTGAAAGATATAAGATAATGGACTAAACAGTGTGTGTCATGCATGCTATGCAACATGCCATATCAGTTTATAACACATAATAATGTGGAACGAAAATTAAGTTTTAGAAATAAAAAATAAAAAGTATCCATTGAATCATACGAAACTATAATTCTTGTCCTATTGTCTTGTACAAAAATGAAGTTTCAGAGAGAACTAAACCAGAAGTGTCCAATAATAAATATTACCAAATAGAAAGGGAATCAACAGCAATGACTGCATCCTCAAGGTGACCAGTGAGGATGGTGAGAGCCATTAAATACCAAATCTCAAGGCAAAGCATCACAGCAGAAGAAAGAGACAACCTCACAAAAGCCCAAATATCCTTAAAAGCCAACATTGACAATCCACTCCACCCTTCCTTACACCATCCAACAACATAAACAATCTGACCCAAAGAAATCAACCAATTAGAGATATCGAATGCGACCGCGGCGCCGGTGATTCCCCAATCAAGGACATAAATGAAGATCCAAAGCAACAGAACATGAAAGACCAAAGCCACTAGCCCAATCCATGTCAGCACATAGACCTTGCTCTGAGCTTGGAGGAACTTCTGGGTGGGAAAAATGAAGGCAAGAGAGAAAAGATATGGCAAAGTAAGGAGAGTGAACTTTCCAGCAAGATCCGCGATTTCGTCTTCTTGGCCGAGAAGCTTTAGAATCGGAGAGGCGAAGATGTAAACTGGGGAGAGAATGATGCAAGATGTGAATAAGATTATGCATGAGCGTTGCGTGTACACTCCTAGCATATGTACCTGCCCTGATCCGAACGCTTGCCCACACAGTGTTTCCAACGCACTTCCCATGCCAAACTACAAGATTTATGCAAAGAAAACTAAAGCAATTAATAAGCTCGGTAATACAAGATTCTTTCATTTTCATAATAACTCTTGAGATATTATTTTAGTGAAGATAGTATTTTAGTACATATTATTTTAACTAAGTTAAATATTTATATTTAGTTCAACGGTTAAAGGGTATTTTTATCTTGAAAGTATCTCATGAAAAGCTAATATGCCCTGGAAGTTTTATGTGTAGTAATGTCGCCTTACAACTTATTTTTTAAGGCAATGTCACCCCGCTATTACACAAAGTTAAATTTGACAGTCAGGTGACTAATATACTGACGTGGCATCTACATCATTTTTTAGTGTTGGTTAAGGTACAAATTTGCCTCAAAAATTTTCACTCGGGCGCACTGGGTACCTAAAAGATTTTTTTGGATTTAAAATTGCCCCAACCGTTATTCAGGTTCAATTTGACTGTTAGTTTGACCAAATATACTACTGAACTGACTAACCCACGTTCCATCCACTTCATTTTTTTCGACGTTAAATTTATAAATAAAGAAAACTTAAAAAAAATACATTTCTCTAAGTCCTGTCATTCACAGAGTATCACTATCGGGACATCATACTTCATTTTGGAAATAACATATTCTTTTTTAAAAGGTTGCTAGAGTATGGTCTGCTGAGAGCGGTCCTTTGATAACGATTGAGCTTTAAGAGATATATTTTTTTAATTTTTTTCTTTGTTTATAAATATGACTTGGGGAAAAATTGAACCTGGATAATGGTCAGGGGATATTGAACAAAAAATAAAAAGCTAGTCAGTACACATATCATCCATTTCATGTCTTTTTCCCAATTCATATTTATAAACAAGGAAAAAATTAAAAAAAAAATGCATCCCTCCAAACTCTATCGTTATCAAAATATCGTTTTTAGCACACCATACTTTGGCAACCTCTCAAAACATAATATATGTTATTTCTAAAATGAAATATGATCTTCTGAAAATGATATTCTTTTAACGATGGGGCTTTGATGAATGTATTTTTTTTAAGTTTTCCTTATTTATAATTTAACCTGAAAAAAATGAGGTGGATGGCAAGTGGGCTAGTCAGTTCAGTATATTTGGTCAAATTAACAATCAAATTGAACCTAGATAACGGTTGGGGCAATATTGAATTCAAAAAAAAACTTTCGGGTACCCAGTGCTCCCTAGCTAGTGAAAACTTTAGGGGAAAATTTGTACCTTAACGAACAGTAAAAGATGACGTGGATGTCACATCAACATATTGATCAACTGATAGTCAAACTTAACTTTAGGTAATTGTCATGACGAAAATGCTATGCTTTTAAACTTCTGGGGCGACATTGCCCAAAAAAAAAGTTCTAGGACGACATTGCCCCTTAAAACTTCCAGAGTATATTAGCTCCTCGAGAAATATTTTAGGGATAAAAAAACCCTTTAACCCTTATTCAAAGCTAAGTTTAGTAGTTTTTCACAAACTTATTTAGGAGTTTTAATTAAGTAACTTTACTTTAATTAATTTATTTGACAATATACTGTTCAACTTAATGCTTTCTATATTTTTTTTTCAATTTTTTATAATTTTTTAAATATTTAATACTCTCAAAGGAGCATAAGCTTTTATGATTTAGAGTATTAAATCTTTAAAACATCATAAAAAAAAATTAAAAATTAAACTATTTTTTATCTATAAGGTATCAAAATCTTACTCATTTTATATTGAATCTAAAAAATGATCTAAAGAAACATGAAAACTACATTTGGGAAAGGGAAAATTTTGCCGTACAGTTGAGAATCTGCCTGTTATTAGTTAGGATTTTTATCTTAATAGACAAAATCATTTTGTCCAAACTTAGCTACTAGACAAATCTTCTCAGTACAATGGACTGAATGCAGAGATTTCAATTATCTCTCCAAAAATCAATTATCAACCCAAACGTTGTCGTACAGTAAAAATCTGTAACATCTATTAATGCTTATCAGTTCAACTTTTAAGTTCACTTAACGTATATGAGATGGAGAAATAAAAGAGTGGGTGAATAAAGAGAGAAAAACTATTTCATCAGAAAAAAACAACGAATGTGCGTACCATGAAGCCGAAAGCGAAGGTGGCAATGACGGAGAGGGAGATGGCGACGGCGGAAAGCTCAAGGTTGCCGATGTGGCCGGCGAAGATGGAGGTGATGGAGTTGATGCTGAACAAACAGAGGATGTTGAAAGCAATGGGAACGGCAATCTTCCATATTTTGACGCTCTCAATCCAAATTATCTTCTTCAACTCCTCAAAGCGTTTCACCGGAGTGTAGTCGCCGTCCTCTGTCACCAATTCCGCACCACGGCTTAGTAGAGTTGTCGTCTGTGTTTGAGTCTCCTCCATCTCGTAACATAGAAGACCGTTAGTTACGCAGTTTGGTGTTCCCCTTATAATGGAATGAAAATGACCCCTCGATAACAATAATTGTTTGCTAGAGATTTTTTATTCCAATTATTATTTGTGTTTAATATAAAAATTATTTAATTATTTTGATTAGATTAAAAAAATTAATTTATACGATATTTTTTTCTTGATTGTTGTTCAGTAATAGAGATAATTTGAGAAAAATTTAATAAATATAGAAAATAGGTACTAGTTCTTAATATATTATATATTTAACTAATTTTATTAAATTAAAGAAGTTAGTTAATATGTTATATTTATTTTAAAATACCCAAATCATTTTCCTTAACTCCCTCTTTCATTTTCTTATTTGATTATTGTTAAGGGAGTATCAATAGAGGTAGTTTAAAAAAATTTGATAAATATAAGAAATATATATTATATTCAATATTAAGATTAATTCCCTAATTATGACCTATATTAAGAACTTGAGGAATATTATATTTATGATTATGATCAATTTTTTAATTAAGTATGTAAGTTTTTAGGTGTATCTTAGATCTTCTTCTTATTCATCGAGATACCCATACGCAACCAGAATACTTTATTTAGACTCTGGTACGTTTACGCAACAAAATTTTAAAGAGCAATTAGAACAGATGCTGACGGATGAGAGAATACAGAGGAGGTATGCTCCGAAAATGCCTTCTCCTCTTTTTCTTTTCTGCACACTATATAGGCATATGTGTTTATATGACATATGCCTGAATGAGGGGGGAGTAGAGGGGGAGTAGGTTCTGTGAATAACTTCCCACTCTCCTATATTTTTCTCTTGCAGTTTTTCAATAACTGCTCTCTCCATCTCTATTGTATAGACTCATGGATTTAGGCCTAATCTACTATAGGTAGACTGGCTTATTTTTTAACAAAGTTTTATATTAAGGATAGAAAAAATAAAATATTTAAAATGTATATTATCTTCAACCACCAGGTCCGTAGCACGGGTTAGCAGAGGAGTCATCTGTGTTTGAGTCTCCTCCATCTCGTTACATAGAAGACCGTTAGCTACGCAGTTTTGTGTTACCTTATAATGGAATGAAAATGATGACCCAATGATAACAATAATTGTTTGCCAAAGATTTTTTATAAGAATTATAATATTTGAAATTTATATTATTAGTTATATTGAATAAAGTTAATTTATAATTATGTTTATTGGTAATACAATTAATTACCAATAAAGATTTTGGTAAAAAAATTACCAATAAGAAGAAGAAGTGCCTTTGTGTCCCCTCTCTTACTAGTTGAGCAGAAATGCCCATTTTATATGAAATATTAATAACAATTATATTTGTGTTTTATATAATATTATTAAAAAATACACATATATTATATGAGAATGTTGATTATAAATATGGAAAGATAAATTTTATATTTTTATATTACTTTTTATTATATTTTTTTCTTTTTCTAAAAAATTACTTTTTATGATTAGTTTTGATAATATTAAATGTTAGAGCAAAGAGTTTATATTATATCTCTCATACATTGTGGGAATCGTCATTGCAAGTTATTTTTAGCTTAGAATATGTCTAATTGGGCTATCATTTTGTGATTGCTTTGTGTCATTGGTTTTTGCATTAAATTGTGCTATGATAGGGGCAAAAATGTCATTATCTTATTTAATTTCTTAAGTGTCTTAATTTTGAGATTAAGGGTATTAACAAATCTTAAATTTCATGGTAGGTCACTTGGAGAAAATTGGAGCAAATTTGGGAAATGATACTTTAGTCATTGAAGCATTCATACCTAAGGACGAAAAGAATGTCAAAAGAGGAGCCAAGGTTGAAGAAATGACCACAAAGGACCAGAACTTAGTGAAACAATTCATTTGGCTATTCTACTAACTCTCCGGGACGAGGGAACTTTGTTGGCCAAGGCGACAGCCCAAAAATGTAAGACATTGGGTTTCAAAGATTGACTATTACAGATTTTATAATATATAATACTTAATATGTAAGAAAATAGGCCAGTCTACCCATGGTGGATTAAGCCCAGATCCATGAAGAGCAAAGGAGGGAACAGTTTCCATGATGAGCAAAGGAGGGAACAATTTTTCTTTTTGAAAGGAAGAAATGGGGAAGTGGGAAGTTACCAAAACCCAACTTCTCCCATCATATACACACGTAAAAGGAAAACAATTTTCAGATCATTCATTCACGAGGGCTCTGTCTTTCCTTCTGGTGGGTGTCCATTTCATTTTTCTCCTCCTCTGTTCTTGTGCTTCTCGGTGCTCTTTCTTCCATTGGTGTCATTTGCTGTGAAACGTATCAGAGTCCATATAAGGTGCTCCAGTTGCGTGTGGGTATCTCGGTTTATAGGAAAACGTCCAAGGTACGTCCGAAATCCTTCAATGGTATCAGAGCCAATTCTGTGCTTCTGCTTGTTCTCTGTGATTTTTGTTTTTTTTGGTTATACACTATTCTGTATGCTTATTTTGGTTTTAAAGTGTTTATTTCATGAGAATATGTATGGAGGATACATTAAAACCATAAATAGAAGCATAAAGAGCATGAACCGAAACAGAGAACTTTTGTTTCAAAATTGGGTCATTAGAAAACAGCATTTTTTGGACATGAAATTAGTCCCATTGCGTAGAACACGAAAAAACGAAGAAAATGACACCAAGAACGTTGAAATCGGATGTCGGACGGAGGAGTTACAGCCAAAAAAGAGTCGGGTCCAACGGATCCAACCCGTTTTCCAGTTGGGTCTGTGCGACCTGGATGGAGGTCAGGGACAATCAAAACGGCGTCATTTTGATCGTCCCCTAACAACTTCATTTTGCTTCTGGGAAAAAAATAGCTGAAGCCTCTATTTCTGCGGACTGGGCTGCGTCCAACCCAGTTCAGCAGTTAAACATAAAAAAAAAATTAGGCCACAACTAGGCAGGCCCACTACCCTACAAATATATATATACATACAAAAAAAGGACATGGCTGCGGGGATTTAAAAAAAAAAGGAAAATCTGGTGGCCGACAGTGGCAGTGGTCACATGGCAGCACCAAGCTGGCGCGTGTCACGGCTGGAAAAAAGCATTTCTACACCGGTTAAAAATGGCATTCTACATCGCACATATAACCGGTGTAGAAACGGACTGTGTAAAAAGTGAGACATTTTACACCGGTCACAAGACCGGTGTAGAATGTATACTTTTTTACACCGATCGACATTTTAAAGCAGTTCACATTTACATCCGTGTATTATTTAACATCTACATTGGTTGAATATTGGGACGGTGTATATTATTCAAATGTTAACACCGGTTGAATATTGGGACGGTGTAGACTATTCAAATGTATACTTTTTTACACCGGTCTACATTTTAAAGCGGTTCACATTTACATCCGGTGTATTAGTTTTTAACATCTACACCGGTTGAATATTGGGACGGTGTAGATTATTCAAATGTTAACACCGATTGTATATACGTCCGATGTAGATGGTATTAAATTTATATATATATGTTCTTTCTACACCGGCAGGTATATACCTCTGATGTAAATGTTATTAAATTTATATTTAATAATACATTTCGTTAGCCTGAAGTTTCATAAATAAACTGCCCAAATATAAGATACGACTCAATCATCGATCATCATCAGTTCAAGATACCAGAGACATATATAATTCAATTTCTCATTATATTATTCATTTAATAAAATTCAATACAAAAATGCTACAATTTGAACAGAAAAGTAGAAAAAGGTATTAAGTGAAAGACAAATACTATAGAGAAGGAAGGAATTGAACAAAAAACTCTGCCCATCAATTACGCAGGTCCTCAATATCTTAGTCAGGAAATGGATCAGGTTGATCAAACATCTAAAATATGAAATCAAAATCAAAGAAATTAAGGCATTACTAATATAGATTAGATTGACAATTAAGAAATATGAAATCATTAAAAATACAATTTTACCTCCTCAGTTAGGTCAATCCTATTTGACAAGATAATATTGACCATGTGTCTGACTATGTAGAAGCCGCACAAGTTGCTTTCTCTGGGTTGCCTTCGACTCTGTAATGTTAACAAGATAAAAATTATTTCTCATCATCAAAATGGGGAACCTAGCTAACACCTAATATATACTTTTATTACCTTCGGTGTGATCTATTCAGGCTCCCTCACCAAATTAGCATGCTTAAGGCCCCTTGCAACTGCGAACGTCCTCATAGCCCTATGACAAAAGTTAATAAGTTAGTAACCCATTTATCACAAAGATCATTGTGTATAGAAGAGAACTCACGTGTTCATGATCTTTCTGACATCAACCGAAGGCTTGTAATGGAGGGAGCATAAGAAGAAAACTTTATAGCTATGCTTACATAGGATGATAAGTTGCCAATGATTGCTGTAGAGATTAGTTAAAAGAGAATGAGTATTATAATTAAGCAAATACAAAACTAGTATATATGAAATAAAATGAAATATTATTATTCTTACTCCTGCATATATGGTGCGAAGAAACAATCAATATCGGTTTCACTGAGCCTCCTTGAAATGTATGCAAGCCTCAAAGATTGAGAGGTCCCTTTAGCATAAATCTGAAGTGGGCATAGGAATCTGAACTTTTTTTGTTTGCCCTTTGAGGAAACCAACTCAGCTTGCATGTACCTACAGGCAATGCATCACGACATTAGTTGTAAGACTTGAACTTTGTTATTACATATATTTACATTTAAATTATACTTACATAAAAAATACTTGGATGCAGCCGGAGGTCAGTTCTTCCTTGGGAGTGATCAGAGATTTGACATCCGTATGGTCCAGGAAGGCCGGTGCCCCCATGTCGCCCACAACTGAATCCATAGGCAACGCGTCCACATGGAACGTTTTGTCATATGCCAATAGGATCACACGTTGCATGGCATTCAAATTGGGAGGGGTGGGAAATTAGCTGGGGGATGAGGCGACATGATCCAAAACAAGATACTTTGTCCACAATATGAAAGTCCCTTTTGCTTGGCTCACTGTCTTCACCTCACCAGTAGGAATTGGGACAAGAGCATCTCCAATTAGCACGTCTTCAACTATCACCCTTAATTGATCGTCCTGAATTTGGATGTGGTGAATAGTTGCCCCTTGGCTATGGATGGAGCCACGTGTCACTAAGCGTCTAAGAGGATCCTCCACATATAGATCACAATATTCTGCATCCTTTGACAGCGACAAGCAACAGCTCCCCTTAGTGCTTGGACAACATTTCTTCCTTCATCTTTGCGAATCCCTCTTGTAATCATGCCTCAATTGAAGCTTCTGCTTATGCCCTAGCCTCTATCTAAGCCTCTTCCTTAGCCTCTGCCCTTATGGTGGAGAGCAAGGATTCTAACTCTGCCCTCGGCACCACATGTGGGAAACGTGTTTGAGATGCTCCAAAGTAATCTCTTATACCCACACCTCTTCCAACTCCCCTGACACGGCCCCATGTTCTTGTTTGCCAGTGGCAACAGTCAAGATGTCATTCCTACCATCTGACTTGAAGGATCCATGGGACTCTTGTTGTTTAAGATCACTCTATAACATAGAAAGAACAAACATAAGGAAAATGATATGATTATATTCTACTAAAACAAAATAATGCAAGTAATGCTTACAATTTTTTCAGCAATCATGAGAGCATTGTCGCTTGTAAATGCTCTGCTCTTTATTTGGCGAGCGTACAACCATTTTTCTTCGCGACGTATCGGAGAAGGGGGGTCAAGAAGAACACTAAGATCCGACCCAGCATTTTCTTCTAGCCTCTTCCTCTTGGCCCCCAACAACTCTCTTTCTGCCTTCGCATAACCCCCTGAGACATTGTGTGGGGGAAATCATTCTTGCGGGCGTATTCAATCGTTTTTGCCCTTTTTTCCTACAAGACATGGAGTAGTTAAAATCAATACATATGATATTCTGATACGTTTTCTGCCAACACATACAAAAGGATACACTCACCATTGTTGCTGGCGTGGTCTGAATCCTAACAAATTCTTCCCAAGTAGCTTCACCGATTAATTGATACTTGCTGCATGGAGAAGGTTGAGGATAACCACTTTTGTCCTGTCCATGCACATACTGACGAGCTAGTTGTGTCTTGAATGCCTTCTAACGCTCAGCGCAATAGGACAATGTCTTCTTCTTCAAGAACTCATTGTTGGGAATATCATAAGTGAGCTGCAATATTTGCCATTGAAAGCAAAGTAATCAACAAACAGTTGTGTATTTGGTATTACACTGCATGCAATATTAGATAGTTCCTATATCCGGATAGTGTCCCAAATTTGATTCTTCACGCGATCATCCACAGCATCCCAAGTCAAATAGGTGATGCTAGGCTTGTTGCGTGCTAGGAGGCTGACAAAACTTACGTACTTTGCCTTGTGTTCACCAGTTGGGTTACAGTTTCTGTCAAACTCTATCGGAAGCAGTTTCCCCTCTATCCTGTCCTTCCTAATGTCTTTCAAACGAGTCGCACTTCTGCCCTTCCTTTGCGTAGTGGTGGTTGGAGCATCGCTAGACTCAATCTGAGTAACTCTATTCCCCATATTCCTATGTACGCAATAACAACATCAAAAACATACTTAACCCTTTTTCCTTCAACCCATCAGAGTACACAAAACTTGTTTCTTTAGCAGTTATGAATGGAAAGATGGGCAAGCATTCATCAAGAAAAATAGAAAATCTAGATTAAACGAACATAAAAACGGCGAAGCACGTACACAGGGGAAAATAAGTGCAGAGAACACGTACACGGAATAGTAGAACGAGAGAGACAACAGAGAAGAATGACTAAGCACGGAGAAGCTAGAAGCCTCGCGAAAACCACAGAGCACGACGAGCGGAGGTATGACAGAGTACGTGAGAAATGAGAATAATGGTCGCGCCAAGGGGCGGGCTTAAAAAAGGAATATAAATATTTTGCACCGGATATAAATTATTCTAACCCGGGTAAAAATATAACCGATGTAAAATTGATACATTTTACACTGGATAAAGTATAAAACCGGTGTAAAAACTAACACCGTCTAAAATATAACACCGGATAAAGTATAAACCGGTGTAAAATCAAACTCTAATTTATTTACAAATTGTCAGTAGTAGACTATTTACACCGGATAACACTTAAGAACGGTTTTAATGTTGTAGTTATTTTTTTAAACTCCATCATTATATATATCATCCCATCCTTGGCGTCACAACATTCTTATCAGAACAAGAATCTGTCTCTGTTATTATTACATCAAAATCATATACGCAATCATAACAAGAGACTTAATATTGCATGTTTAGACTACATCAAAAACAAGAAACACATATAAATGAATCAGAATCCACTTCTTCTTCATTTAATTATGGTAAACCTACTAAAAAATAAGGGATCTCACAAATAGAATCATCATTGTCAACAACCCTTTTTCCTTAGAGCGCGACATACCATCTTTCATTTTGAGGATCAGTGATATAGAACACTTGCTTTGCTTGGTCTGCAATAATGAAAGGCTCATCCCCAAAACTTGTATTATTCAAATCCACTAGTGTAAATCCTAACTCATCGACCATAACACCGTTGTTTACATTAGCCCACTTGCATTTGAACACGGGAACTTTGAATTTGGAGTAGTCCACCTCCCAAATCTCTTCAATAACACCATAATAAGGGATGGCTGTTAATTTAGGATTGTTGTCTTTTAAACTAGAGAAATGCATAGCTTCAGCCACTAACATATCACCACTGTTTTGTACGCTACTTCTATCATCTAGGGACTTCGTATAAAAGGAATACCCGTTGATATCAAATGAATTCCAACATATCACATTATGTTCAGGACCACATGCCAACCATCTAACTGTATCAAAAACACAATCCTCATTGTCAACCTCCAGTTTGAACCAATGTGCAAAAGATTTGTTGTGTTCTCTAATCAGCCTTTGCTCTGTCATCCTATTATTTTTTTTTCGGACAAGATCTTTATGAATAGCAATATAGTCTTGAACTTCATCAATGTTATTCAAGATGTGTAAGTGTATTTGCTGCAATTCATTACGATCAACACTCTTCACCGACATTCCGCGTTGACCCCTGTAATATCCCTAATTTTCTGCACTAAGTTGTATGTACAGGTTAAATGAAATATATGAGATTTTTAGGAAAAGATATGGCCATATTTATGTAAAGAAAAGGATTAATTGGAACAGGAAAAAAGTCTAAGAGCCAAAGTGTAAAATTACAAAAATGCCACTATGAGGCCCTAAGAAACCAAAAGTAAATGGAGGGCATTTTGGTCATTTCACATAATGGATGGATATCATAGGAAATTTGATAGTAAATTATTATAATTAATATGAGAATTTGTGGAGTTGACAGAAGTCAAAAAGGAGTCTTGTATAATTAATTATGGAATTTACGGTAAAAATAGACACCGATAAAAGGTTAAAGAAAACGTATGAAATTTTTATCAGGACTTCTGGATCTCAGAAAATTATGAAACTTTGTAGAGAATTCATTTTATATTAGAATGAATTTCTAAAAAATGTTAGAACAATTAAAAGAGGTGTTTACCATTTATTCTAAGATTAGGGTAATTTAAGGATATTGGTATAAGGAAAGTACATTGGGATTTGTGCCAATTAGCTATTTGACCTAAAAGAGGCCCAACATTTTTGTCCTAGGCCAGTCCAATAATGCCCAAAAGTTATCTTGGAATCCAAGTCCAATAATGAATAATTTATGGATTTTTTTTAAAAGAAACAAAAGAGATAAAGTAAGAATTAGAGTTTGCACATGGTGGGACCCACAAGGACATTGCACATGGCGTACAAGACAAGAGGAGGAGCTGATTTTTGTCATGTCATGTTATCTCAACTTGGCTTGGTGGTGATGTCATGAGTGAAAAGAGAAAAGATATTCCAAGATTAAACCTTTAACCATTAGATCAAATAGTTTTCAAGGTGATCTTGGCCTTCAAATGGCACATGACTTTTGCTATAAATACCCCCCCATTTGCAAGCCCAAAATTGTGAGCAAGAAAGGAGAATGAAGCCTCTTGAAAAATATTTCTCAAGCAAGGAAGAAGCAAGGATCTTGAAGAAGCTTGGAAGGTAAGTTGCTTCCTTACTTCTAGACTTTGTTCTTATGATTTCTTCTTGAGTTTAAGTTAGTTTTGAGGCTTAAATCTTGGGGAGGTACTGCTGGAATGTCTGTGTATATGTGAAAGGAATATGAGTTTTAGGTCATAGATAGTTAAGACAAGCTTAAACAAGCTAGTTACATGCTTGGTTGTGAAGTAAGTTGATGTTCTTGACTTTACCATTTCGGTTTGCACTGTTCATACACTGTTCATGATAGAAGGAAATGGAATTTCAATGATTTAATGCTTCCATTGAGTTTATATGATGATTTTGTGTAGGATTGGAAAGGTTTTGAACCTTGGAAACCATTGGAATTAAAGGTTATAATGTTGAAAATTCCTCAGAGTACTGTTCACTTGCGTGAACAGTGATTTGAATTTCATGATTTTGATGCTTCCAATGGTCTTAAAATGAGATTTTGTGTGGGGGAAGAGTTGAGGAACAAGTATGGGAAGCATTGGAATCAAAATGAGAATTTTTAGAAGAATTATGTATGCTTTTCCAAATCTGTACAAAACAGTGTATTCTTGCTGGAATTTGGTTATTTTGAGTTCATAAATGGATTCAAAAGGTGAAATTGTGTAGGGTAAGGTCAAGACATCAATTGATTCAAGGGCCAAGTTAATTGGCAAAGATTAAAGAAAGTTATGTTAGTTAAAGCAAGTTAAAGGTTCAAGAGAGGTAGTCTTGAGTAGTGTTTGAGTTCATGGTTCTAATGGATTATGTAATGAATATGAATGTGTTTAGGACCTTGAAACCTCTAAGAAGATGTTGGGGAATGATTGACCAAAAAGCTTGGGAAGCAAGTGCAAGCACAAGAAAGAGAGTTTAAATCCAAGGTAGTGGACTTACCCTAAACTTGTATGTATGTAATGTATGTTTGATTGTGCTATGGCTTGGTTGAATTGTGTGTATATGGTAGATGATTGAAGCTCTGTTATTTTATGATTTCTTTGGCCAATTGTATTTCATATGATACAGGGAAGCATGCTCATCACACTATGATAACACTTTCACAAGCAAGCACAAGTCTTTACATTAATACATGCCTTGTTTGGTATTGTTTGCTACTGAGATTCCCCCGAATCTCACCCCCATAACCATGATCTAGGTGCTGGAATATCACAAGGAAGGAGGTAATTGTGTATGTATGAATGGTGCATGACTTGAAAAGCATGCCTTTAACTTAGATGATGATATATTGGTATGTATAATGAATTTACTCACTGGATCCGAGCTGAGTCATATCACTTCCAGCGATAGTTTGAGTAACTTATTCTATTCGGTTTCACGTGAAATTTGGCATGAACATACCTATGATCCAAAGATTTAATTAAACACCAAGAACACCTCATTTGGTTAAGAACTCAAATTGTTATAATTTTTCAAAATCAGGATTTAAAGTCTGGAATAAGATAATACGACTACTCAGAGGCAGTGAGGTTCATACGCTAATTTCATATAGTAAATGAATGAGTTACTCCATGAAATTTTATGAGCTTAAAGTAAACATATGGAGATTTAAATCCATATTTAACACGAGTCATTTGGATAAGTAACCTAAGAGAAATGAATTTTTGAAACTGGGGTAAATAAACTGGAACTTCCAGATTTACCAAATGAACATAAATTTTCAATGAATAAACTGATTTGATATGGACAAGAAAACGTCATTTTCATATTTTTATCTCAAATTTAAATGAAAGAGATGTCATTATAAATTTGAATCACCTCAATATGATTTTTCTATATTTAATTATGAATTTCCAAAGTTCAGGCTATAATCTGGAATTACCAGTGAACAGTAACAATGAACAGTACCTGTAAGCCTAACTCTTGGAAATACATGTTTTTGGGGCGAAAAGGTATTCCAATGTTCTAAAATAGTTCCAACTGAGTATAAGTAAATTTAAGGTTTAAACTCAAAATTTAAGGTCAAAGTTTAAGGATTGAGATTAAGGATATTTGCTAGAGAATGTTGTTATACTGGCAGAATATCAAAAGAACTGTGTACGTAGGTGTTGTCTAAGGAGATTGGAAGTGAGTGGACCTAGCCGGTTCATCCAGTCTTTCCTGGGTACTTACGTAGAATGGTAATTCTCATGGGACTTACCGAATCAGTACAGTTATCTTCTGTCAGGATTTTTGGTAAAGAGAGATATAATAAAGTTAAGATTACTTCTGTAAGTGTACTCTGAGATGTTTAAAGGAGGATGTTTCAACCCCCTATTTAGCACGGGGTTTGTGGAGACCAGTAAGTCTTACTTTAGACAGGTATTGTTGACAAAAATCCATAGCTTCTTCGGCAACATATTTTTGAACAATGGATGCTTCGAGCCGATTTGGATTCTTCATATACCCTTTAAGGATTTTCATGTATCTTTCAAATGGGTACATCTATCGTAAGTATACAGGGCCACACAGTTTTATCTCTCACACTAGATGAACGATGAGGTGTACCATGATGTCAAAAAAGGCTGGAAGAAACTGTTTTTCAAGCTGGCACAAAATAACATAACCCTCGTGCTCCAATTTCTCCAACTTTTTAGTCTCAAAGACTTTGCCACATATAGCATTAAAGAAGAAGCAAAGTCGGGTTACAATGTATCTCAAATCATCTTGAAGGATTCCTCAAACAGCCACTGGGAGTAATTGTTGCACCAATACATGACAATCATGAGACTTTTGGCCTACTAATTTCAAATCTTTCATGGACACAATCCTCTTAAGATTAGATGAGTACCCAGAGGGAACTTTGATTCCTTGCAAACATTCACAAATACTTCTTCTCTCAGCCTTGGACAAAATGTTAGTCTCTTCAACATGATAGCTCCCCTCACCATCTGGCCTCGGATGTAAATCCTCTCGTATTCCCATTTCTTTCAAATCCAATATTGCCTTCAAATCGTCTTTGGAACTACCATGTGTGTTGAGAAGTGTTCCAACAATGCTGTCACACATATTTTTCTCCACATGCATCACATCAACACAGTGCCTTACATGAAGATGTCGCCAATACGGAAGCTCAAAGAACATAGATCTTTTTTCCATACATTTTTCTCACTTTTCTTGGTAATCTTACCGAAAGTGACATTGATGTCTTTCACCTTTTCATAAACTTGTTCGCCAGTCAATGGCTTTGGAGTATTTTGAAATTCTTGGCCGCCATAAAATTTCTTCTTTAGTCGACGGTATGGGTGGGCTTGTCTTAGAAATCTCCTATAAACTAGGTAGACTGTCTTTTTTCCATGATGAAGTTGATAGTAGCAAGTCCCTTCCTCATAAATCGGACATGCTTTATGGCCCTTAACACTATACCCTGACAAATTTCCGTATGCAGGAAAGTCATTAATTGTACAAAAGATCATGGCCCGCATATTGAAGACCTCTTTCTTAACCGCATCAAAAACATCCACACCTTCCCATAGCTTCTTCAAATCTTCGATCAAGGGTGTTAGGTAAACGTCTATGTCATTTCCCAGTTGTTTTGGTCCTGAGATCAGCATAGCAACATTACATACTTCCGTTTTATACACAACAAGGGAGATAGGTTATAAATCACCAGAAGGACGGGCTATGAACTATGTATACTACTAAGGATACTATAAGGGTTCATTCCATCCGTACTAAGTCCAAGCCTTAGGTTACGTGGTTCATTGCCGAACTCAGGAAATAAGTCATCAATATTCTTCTATTGCAAAGAGTCAGCAGGATGACGAATCTTTCCATCATTAATCCTTTCATTTGCATGCCATAACATTCTCTTTGCATCATCTTCATTAGAAAAAAGTCGTTTAAACCTTGGTACAATTGGAAGATACCATAACAACTTGGCAGGAGAGTTGTTTGATCTGTACCTTGGTGTCTTACATATTGGACACTTCTCCTCATCTTCAAACTCTTTCCTGTACAATATGCAATCATTTGGGCATGCATGAATCTTTCTATGTTGTATACCTAAAGGACCTATTATTTTCTTCACATCATAGTAGCGTTTGGGTAACGCATTTTCTTCAGGAAACATGTCCTGTAACAACTCAAGCAATTATGAAAAACCACTGTCACTCCACCCAGGCCGAGCTTTCACATTTACCAATCTCGGCACCGTATTCAACAGGTTGTATTTTCTTCACCCTAGGTATAGAGGCTTTTCTGCATTATTGCACATATTACCATATGCATGTGACCGCATAAAAGCATCTTCTCCAACATCACGAATCATGTCCTCTACTCGATCATCAGTATCTATGTCATCGTCAAGGGTTTATTCCACCTGTTCACTATGCCATACCCATACCGTGTAACTCTTGCAAAACCCCTCACAAATTAGATGAGTGTAAATATCAGCAGGACTTTGTTTCCTCTCATTCAAACAACTCACACAAGGACAATAAAACCTTCCATTGTCATCATCACCATTCCGTTTAGCAAAATCCAAAAACTCCTTCACCCTTCAGCATACTCAACACTTGTTCGTTTAGCATTTATCCAACTACGATCCATATTTATGGAAGACTAAGAAACTAGAAAAATAGAGAACAAGAAACCATTAGGTTGCAGCTAATGCATGGAGAGAATAAATTTTTAGTTCTCGAGAGGCGTGAGAAATGTACCAAATAAAAGAGTATTTGGTAAAAAAAATAAAAAAAAAAGTTTATTTTGTAAGCAAATTTACACCGGACAAAATGTTACACCGGTGTAGATATATATATAACAATTGTAGAGAGTATATTTTACACCGGCCACTATATATAAACCAGTGTAAAATATATCAGTTTTTTTAAGTGATAGACCCTACTATGTCATCAACTTTTACACACACAAAATATATATCATAATATATAAAAGTTGTAATCTTTCACTACTCATCAGACTCGGAGTTTTGGGAGTCATCAGATTGGGTTAGATCAACAGGATTAAAGAAGCTATCACGGGGTTGATAGCGGCAAACTTCTGAGCGGAAATCTCTGAAACTTGATTTCAGTCTGTCAACTTTCCGATTCAATTCTTCCATGGAGTCCTCCAGCCTATTAAAGCGCAGTATGAGTTCCTCAAGGAACTCCATCAGAGTAACAATAAGGGGAGGAGGACAAGGAACAGAAGGGTGAGGATCAGGATGTTTGTCTTCAAAGTCATCTCTGTTTCTTTTGTGGGGCGGAGAAGGAGGCGTGCGTGAGGAAGAGGCTATTGGAGGAGTCAGATAGATGAAAAGAAAATAAAACAGAGATAAAGTGATGAGACGAAATATAGAGATCGATCAAAGGAATGGTATACATATATATATATGGTTCATGATCAATAAGAATATAGAAGAATGCAATTGGCCTTCTATCATAATGGCTACAAACGTTAGGAACCGAAGAAGTGAAATAAACAGTCTGAAGAATAAAGAAAGCGTGCGGGAAAGCATAGACAGGAAACTGAAGAGGCAGATAGGACGAAGCTAATCTACACCGGGTGTTTATATTTTAAATCGGTTACTTTTAAAACTGGTGTAAAAATTTATTTTTTTTAAACCGTCTTCTCCTCAGTGACCAGTTTAAAAGTGGGATTTAGATGAAAAATAAACGGATCATCAGCATCGTATGCAAAATAAGAAACTCGTTAGACACATATTCATTCAAATTAAACTTTACTATCAAACTTTACATCTTGAAATCTATATAAATACAATATCATCATCTCCTCATTCTTTTCATCACATAAAAAAGGAGGTGGGGAATAGGGAAAGGCAGGTGACCCCGTTTTCACTCATCATCTTCTTCCGAGTCAGTGTTTTGGGAGTCAGAATTGGGATCAACAACAGGATGAAAGAAATCATCCTGTTGATGGCGACGAACTTCAGAACGGAAGGCTTTGCAACGTTGATTCATCCTCTCAACTTTCAGGCCCAGTTCTTCCACCGAGCGCTCTAGGGCATTGAAGCGCAGGATGAGTTCCTCCAGGCACTCCACCAGTTGCTGGAGCAGGGGAGGACGAGAAGGAACTGAAGGGTTATCATGATGACAGACTTTTTTTTCTTCAAAATTAGTTCTTTGTGTTTTGTGAGGCGGAGAAGGAGGGGTGGATGAGGAAGAAGCCATTGGAGAGTTAAGATAGAAGATAGAAGAAATGAATATAAAATAGATATCAAAGAAGGTGATCATGATGAACTACGTACTACTGCGCATGTCTGAGAAGACTTGACATAAAATGGCGGGAAAGGATACAGACGGAGTTAATCTAAACCGGACTAAATATTTCCACATCGGTCACTATAACATCCGCTATAGAAAGTAAACATCTAAACCGGACTACATTTTTCCACATCGATCACGAGTAAATACGATGTAAATATTTCATATTATTTACAAAAATGCCACCGGTCATTTTTTTAACACCGTCTCCGTATTGACCGGTTTAAAAATGGAG
Organism: Leucaena leucocephala; assembly: GCA_037074615.1. Classification (NCBI taxonomy): domain Eukaryota; kingdom Viridiplantae; phylum Streptophyta; class Magnoliopsida; order Fabales; family Fabaceae; genus Leucaena; species Leucaena leucocephala. The sequence continues at coordinate 16,940,662 of CM073522.1, forward strand.
ATTTCGAATGCCAATTTTCCACCAGTGTGTAATGCACGTGCCACAAGCCGAGAGTGGGCTTTATTCAGTTTTTTTTTTATTTTTTCTGAATTTTTCCTTCTTGGGGCACGTGAGGGCACGTTTGAGCTCCGATTGAGGTACAGTTTGTTCCTAAAAATCCCTAAAATCAAGAGTTTTATTTTGATATATAATTTGCCTAATTTTGGGGGCAATTCTGGACCTATTTATGAATATTCGGTGTATTTTTTTGGTATTTTTCAATGTTTAAAATTTTTTAGAAAATTATAATAATTAATATTTTTTATTATTTAGGTCAAAATGACTTCATCTAGCACTGAATCTCTGGATTTAGCTTAAATGATGACATATCATTTCTGGATGATGTCAATAACCCAGAGGAGAACCTTCAAAAGGATCCCGAGGGGGAACCTGAAGAGGATCTAGAAAAAGATCTTGATAAACTTTCTAAAAAAGACCCAGAGGAGTTGATGGAGGAAGTTCCACAAGAGGAACCACAAGTAACAAATATTTCTGGACCGAGGTCAGAAACTTTATTCCTTATCAAACCCCTTCATTTGCAGCCTTTCATGGATTCTTTAGACTCGATGTCAATGCCTACACTTCACGATGAATCTCCAGTTGAGGATGGAGAGAAAGTGAACCAACCTCTTACCCCTGCTTTAGCCATGAGTATAGCTGAAAGAGATGCAGCCAAACTAACAAATATAAAAGGCGTTAATGGCGTAATTGGCGACTACATTGAATTCATGACAGATAAGAAGAATACTGCATTCTACCTGAAAGTCATAATGGAATACATAAGAGCAATTATGGTTAGAGGAAAGCCTAAACAAAGATGCTTAAGCAAAAAGTATTGGCTTAGAATAATAGAATTTATATCTAACCTTCACAAACCGCCTCGTAAGCTTAAGAAACTAAGAAAAGCGATGTTAGATTATTGTAAAGCTCATATCAAATGATGTATATTTGTATTTGATTACCATTGCTTTACTTAGTTAAGGGCATATTTTATTACTCTTTATTTGTAAAGACTTGTCATTTATTACATGCCTTATATGCAATTGAATTATGTTTTATTTCATTTCTTTACAAGTTATGATTAATGTATGCTTTTTATAAGTGGGAGCTCTTTTAGATAATGAGCCTTCTAAAAGAAAAACTTGAGAGTGCTTATATTAATTTTGATAGAAAGTAATGACGCTGCTAGTGCCTATGTGATGGGAGGTAAAACGTATTCTCCTGATCATGGGTCTAGTAATGTTATTATTTTCTGATCAAAAAATGATAACAGTACATGACATTGTATACTTTACATGTTCTATATATATGTAAATTCACTTAATGTTCTATGGTTCAATAAATTAATGTGGGATGGGTTTGGCACAGAACCGATATTGAACAATGGCTTCAAAGAATATTATTGCTGAATTAAACAAAGGGGAAAACTCAACAGGGACAACTGGGATATTTGGCACCGAAAGGTCCAATATATTCTAGAAGAACAAGATGCAATTGAGCCATTAACCATGGCAATGGTAGAGCCTGAGGCTGGAAATACGACCTAGCATAGGAGAAACCAGGAAGCATACCTGTTATGGAAAAGGAAGAATAACATAGCAAGAATCACACTGCAGAGTGCAATGGCTGATGATTTAATGTGTGAGTTTGAGACACACAGAACGGCACAAGATATATGGATTGCCTTAAAGGATAAGTTTGGAGGAGATGTCCACAATGATCCTTGAATTGAAGGAGGCTGGACATAATTTATTTGACGAGCAACAAGTGCAAGCTGTCATCAAGTCGCTCCCTGCCAGTTGGAAGCACATGAAAGTCAATCTGACCCATAATGAGAACATCATCACTTTCAATGATGTAGCTAAACATTTGGAGCTAGAGGATTAACGTCTGGAGGCTTATAAGGCCACTGGACAAGCCTTTTTGACTGAAGGTGTTGGTCCTTCCCAATCAAAGCCTGAATTCAAAAAGGGAAAGAAATTTCAGAAAAATGGGAAGAAAGGCGGTCCTCCGCCCAAGAAAGGAAAGCAATAAAACAAGAAGAAGGGAAAGAAAGACGGCAAGAAAAAGCTAGACCTAAAGAAGGTCAAATGCTTTGCCTGCCACAACATGGGACATTTCGCAGTTGACTATTCTAAATAGACTGAGAGCGAAAAGGTAATAGTGAATTATGTGAATTCACATGTCTCATTTATTTCTAGTACTGTTTTTCTGACATAACCTGTTTCCTTTTCTTAGATCATTGACTCAGGCTCCACAGACCACGTAAGTCGAGATCAAGGATCTTTCGTGGAATACCGTCAGTTGCCATTTCAAAGCAAGTGGCTTTTTGTTGTCAATAATGCAAGGATCGAGGTTCGAGGCATTGGCACCTGTAAACTTATTTTGCGTGGTGGAAAGACCTTGATGTTACATGATATGCTTCATGCTCCTGACATCCGACGGAATTTAATTTCTGTAATTTGTTTATTGAACTTTGGGTTTAATGTAAAATTTCATGGTAAAGTTGCAGACATTTATAGCAACTCAACATTTTATAGTTCAGCTTTCCAATTTTAAAAGTTCTTTATTTTGGATCTGAAGGGAATTAGAAGACACGCAGCAGAAATTAACTTTAAAATTTTTTTCATTCCCTGTTAGGATCTACCAAATGTGTTTAAGTCAACTAGAAAGAAGTGTTACCTTCGATATTCGAACTATGGTCGCGACCTCCGTATCCACTAGTCGCGACTTGTCAGCTCTGGAGTTTTCAGTTGTGACGTACTCAGCTTCTAGTCACGACGGGTAGTCTTTGGAGTTATCAGTCACGACTTCCTCAGCTTCTAGTTGCGACTGGAACCCTCTTTTCGATTTTCTGACGTTCAGATGCCTATTTGGTCTGACCTCAGTGTCTACTCATCGCGACTTATCGTCATACCTGGTGCTCTCTTCTCGATCGTAAGAAATCGACGACTCAGATCGGTTTCCTCTACCGGTATCCACACGAACAGCGTTCCAACTACGAACGACGTGCTAGCTCCTCATGTCCCTCTAGGGCTTTCTCGAGATTCCGTCCTCACCGTCTCTATTTTGGCCGTTTCTTATTTGCAAACTTTTTGCACCTTCTTTTCGCTCATGGAAAACCCTAGCCCCTAATGTCAAATATATAGGATGCTATAGGTGTTCTCATTGAGTTGGATTTCAGAATTAATCTTATATTAATTCTAAAATTAATACAATATCATATATTACATAATTTGATAAGAAACTAATTAAATAAATATGGTTTATATTAAATCCGTCCCATAGATTTAATTCACCTATTCATTTAATTTAAAATAAAGATAAGACAAAATTATATTTGATTTATTCTCATAAATCAAATTTGAGATATCATATCAATTTAAATTTCAAATTCAAATAGATCATATTAATTTAAATTCAAATTCAAAAGTGATAGAGATTTAATTTATCCTTATAAATTAAATCTTACAAATATCTCTTATATTATATATAATATATATACGAATTTATATATATATAAATATATATACACATCCACCCTAGATTATTCATTGAATCTGGACATGTCTTAGATTCAATGAATCTGGACATCATAGCTCATGTTGGGTTATTTTGTGTGCGACCCTGAAGGCCCATGTCAAGTTGGCAGTGTGCCAGTTACTATACTGACCCACAAGTTGTGAGCGGTCTCTAGCAAGACATCACGACTACCCAAATCATATAAGGATCGATGAACGATGTTACCTTTCATACAACCATATCTTGTCCTTTTTGTCACACGACATTTTGGTCATGGATGAGGCATAGAGAATGTCATCCTCCTATTCCTGACCGTTAATTTCTCAATCCCTGAGTAGTTTAACTATAGAAATTGAACTACCTTTCCATTACAGTATGGCCATACATTTCTCAGACTCACTCATCGAGGGGCCCAATAATATCTCTCTACAAATATGAGGGACAAATTCCATCTTGACCATTCACATTCCTCCGCATGAAAAATCACCAAGTCCGAACATAGTCTTTATGATCACTCTGTCAAAAGTGACTTTTGACTAAGTCAAAGCTGAGAATTTGTCTTGTAGGAATACATGATGATCTCAGGTCAAAGGGCATAGTGACATGGTTTGTATATGAGAGAAGCTTATGACTTAACCCATGCAGCTCTCTCATAGCGGGTCAGTCCAACACCTTGTACTCTTACATATGCCTATGACTTTGATTTATATCTCTATACATCTTCAAAGTCATACTGGTCTTATTTTATCTCTGCTCTCGTATAGATGACCGACAAGGGATATTTAGGATAAGATCATGAGTTATCCATGGATGGTCATCACAGTAATGTTCACGATCCATGGATATTTAGGATATTTAGGCACAATTTCCAACAGGATCTTGCTGGTGATTTTAATGGTCACGATTGCTTTGCTATTACTTCGAATAATCCTGATATGAATATCTGGCATGCTAGACTAGGGCATATTAATCAAAATAGAATAATTAAACTAGCAAAAGAAGGCCTGTTGGGGGTAATCCCTAACATAGATATGTCATTATGTGAAAGTTGTCTAGCTGGTAAAGCTACCAGAAAACTATTCGATAAGGGAACACGAGATGAAAATCCGTTGCAATTAATTTATTCTGATATTTGTGGTCCAATGAGTGTGAGGGCAAGACACGGAGCTTGTATTTCATTACCTTTATTGATATTTTTCACGATATAGTTATGTCTATTTGATTTCACATAAGTTTGAGGCACTAGAGTGCTTTAGACGATACATAAATGAAGTAGAGAATCAAATGGACAATAGAATCAAGGCATTACACACTGATCAAGGTCGTGAATACCTTTTGGATCAATTTAAACAGCTCTATGAAGAAAAAGGGATTATTAGGCAACTAACTATCCCTGGCATACCTCAACAGAATGGGGTTGCCGAAAGAAGAAATAGAACACTTCTAGACATGGTTAGCTCTATTATGGCTCAGGCAAACCTTCCAATTTCACATTGGGGTGATGCTTTATTGACGGCAACCTTCATACTTAACCATGTACTCTCCAAGTCAGTCACTTCCACACCCTACGAGTTATGGACAAAACGCGAGCCAGATCTAAGCATCCTTAGACCTTAGGGTTCGGCGGCCTATATCCATGACAGTTCTTATAGACATGAAAAACTGGGTCCTAGAGGGAAGAAATGTATCTTCATAAGGTATTTTGAACCCTAAAAAAGATATGTATTCATAAGTGAAATTGAAGATGGGACAGTTACTGAAATAGAATCAAGAGATGCTGTATTCATTGAAACATAATTTCCCAGTAGGAGAGATATTGACCGCACTATATCTCTTTATGAGACTTAGGAACAGGACAGTGCAGAACAAATTGACAGACCATAATCCTCTAGGTATGTCAATCTGAGTGGGAGCCAAGAACGGTCAACATAAAGACCGAGGCAAATGACAAAAGATATGCAAGTTGTTGTTGCTCCTACCAGAAAGAGTAACAGGGAAAATGTTCCAAAGAGACGCTTCCAAATAGAAGGCGAAGCACTCTTAGTTACTTCAGAAGGAGATGATGAACCCCGCACTATTCACGAGGCCTTGGCAGGTCATGCCAAGGAGGAATGAAAGAAAACAATGAAAGAGGAATGGACTCAATGATGAAAAACTAAGTCTGAGAATTGGTTGATCTACCAAAAGGCCGTAAAGCCATTGGGAACAAGTGGGCTCTCAAAATCAAGAGAAAGGTGGACGGATCAATTGACAAATTCAAAGCTCGATTGGTTGCAAAGGTCTATACACAACAGGAAGGTATAGATTATGAGGATACTTTTTCACCTGTTATGCACTTCAATTCTATAAGACTTATTCTGGAAATAGTAAACAGTTTAAACCTAGAGTTACATCAAATGAATGTAAAAACCGTATTCCTGAATGGTGATCTGGATGAAGAAATCTATATAGAACAACCAATAGGTTTCATTGAAAAAGGGTTTGAACACAAGAAGTGTAAACTCAAAAGATCTATTTATGGATTAAAACAACCATCTAGACAGTGGTACTTGAGGTTTCACAAGGCAATAACTTCATATAACTTCCAAATGATAGAGGAAGACCACTGCGTCTACGTTAAGTAGCTTGAGGATAACTTTGTAATATTATCCTTATACGTAGATGACATACTATTAGCTAGAAATAGTCTTGACTCGGTGATAGCTATTAAAGAATAGCTTTCATCAAATTTTGAGATGAAAGACATGGGTGAAGCAGAATACATAGTTGGAGTCAAGATTCAAAGGAATCGCTCCAAGAGAATCCTCACTCTTTCACAAGAGAATTATATCAAGTAGATACTCGAGCGATTCAATGTGAGTGACTGCAATCCCATGGATATCCCTGTAGCCACTAGAGTGGCCTTGAGTTCTGACATGTGTCCCAAAATTGATTTAGACAAAAAGCAAATGGAAAGAGTTCCATATGCCAGTGCCGTTGGTAGCTTTATGTATGCAATAATGTGTACAAGACCAGATATTTGTTATGCTGTGGGGCTGGTTAGCAGATTCCAGTTCAACCTCGGTGAGAAACACTGGAAAACAGTGAAGAGGATCTTAAGATACTTAAAGGGCACAGCTGACTATGCGTTGTGTTCTCAAGGAAGCGATCTATGCCTAGTCGGATATTCCGATGCTGATATAGGCGGTGATAAAGAAGAACGAAGATCTAATTCATGATACACCTTATTGCTTAACAACGGTGCCATATGTTGGAGTAGCAAGAAGCAGACATGCATTGCTTTACACTCTATGGAAGCTGAGTTTGTGGCATGCACTGCAGCAGCGCAAGAGGCTGTTTAGCTGAAGAGATTTATCGAACACCTAGGATTTGGGAACCAGAGTACCAATCTGGTGTTGATACACTGTGACAATACGGCAGCCATAGCCTACACCAAAGACCCTAAGTATCACAGCAAGACCAAACACATTGATATCAAGTATAACTTTGTGAGGGATTATATAGCACAGAAAATTATAACTGTACAATACATTTCAACCAAATGTATGGTTGTAGACCCCCTAACTAAGCCAATAGGCAAAGAAACATTAGAGAAACATGTAAAAGCCATTGGCATGCAAAAAATGTAAAGTTGCAGACTGTATGTAATATTTTTCTTTTTCATTAATGATATCATGTCATTTATTATTACTAATATGTCTGAGTGAAAGTATACAATGTCTAGTATGTCATACAGGTTGAAAAGGGTAGCTCTCTCATATGAGTAACCGCCTTTGATGCTAAAGAAGCGTTCAAAGATGAGCCATATGTTCACCAGTAAAGCAGCAAGAGTGCTGATATGGTAGAGAAGAAACACAATAAATATCTCATTGGCTTAAAAAGTGCAGTAAGTCGAGATGAGATCCATGAGTAAGGATATGGATCGAACTATAGATACCCACATCCATAAAACCTATAGCCAGATAACAAATTCTTCAAAATTGACGTCATATAATGTGAGTAGAATTGAAGAGTTTGGGTTTAGATACTATGAGTGTCTGGACTTAAGTATGTACGGTGTGATTGATAGAATCAAAACGATGTACACTCTTATAGGATAAGAGGAACACCAAGGTACACTCTTATAGAATCAAAACATGTATTCTGCTTCACCCATGTCTTTCATCTCAAAATTTGATGAAAGCCATTATTTAATAGCTATCACTGAGTCAAGACTATTTTCGGCTAATAGTATTTCATCTACGTATAAGGATAATATTACAAAGTTACCCTCAAACTGCTTAACGTAGACGTAGTGGTCTTCCTCTATCATTTGGAAGTTATATGAGGTTATTGCCTTGTGAAACCTCAAGTACCATTGTCTGGATGACTGTTTTAATCCATAAATAGATCTTTTGAGTTTACACTTCTTGTGTTCAAACCCTTTTTCAATAAAACATATTGGTTGTTCCATATAGATTTCTTCATCCAGATCACCATTCAGGAATACGGTTTTCATATCCATCTGATGCAATTCCAGGTTTAAATTTTTTAATATTGCTAAAATAAGTCTTATAGAGTTAAAGCGCATAACAGGTGAAAAAGTATCCTCATAATCTATACCTTCCTGTTGTGTATATCTCTTTGCAACCAATCGAGCTTTGAATTTGTCAATTGATCCATCCATCTTTCTCTTGATTTTGAGAACCCACTTGTTCCCAATGGCTTTATGGCCTTTTGGTAGATCAACCAATTCTCAGACTTGGTTTTTCATCATTGAGTCCATTCCTCTTTCATTGCTTTCTTTCATTCCTCCTTGGCATGACCTGCCAAGGCCTCATGAACAGTGCAGGGTTCATCATCTCCTTCTGGAGTAACTAAGAGTTCTTCACCTTCTATTTGGAAGCGTCTCTTTGGAACACTTTCCCTCTTACTTTTTCTGGTATGAGCAACTTACTTATCTTTTCTCATTTGTCTCGGTCTTTGTGTTGATCATTCTTGGCTCCCACTCAGATTGACATACCTAGAGGATTCTGGTCTGTCAATTTGTTCGGCACTGTCATGTTTCTGAGTCTCATAAAGTGATACAGTGCGGTCAACATCTCCCCTACTGGGAAACTCTGTTTCAATGAATACAGCATCTCTTGATTATGTTTCAGTCACTGTTCCATCTTCTATTTCACTTATGAATACATATCCTTTTGAGGGTTCAAAGTACCTTATAAATATACATTTCTTTCCTCTAGAACCCAATTTTCCATGTCTATGAGAATTTTCATGTATATATGCCGCTGAGCCCCAAAGTCTAAGGATGCTTAGATCTGGCTGACGTTTAGTCCATAACCCGTAGGGTGTGAAAGTGACTAATTTGGAGGGCACACAGTTAAGTATAAAGGTTACTGTCAATAAAGCATCACCCCAATGTGAAATTGGAAGGTTTACCTGAGCCATCATAGACCTAACCATGTCTAGAAGAGTTCTATTTCTTCTTTCAGCAACCCTATTCTGTTGAGGTGTGCCAGTGATAGTTAGTTGCCTAATAATCCCTTTTTCTTCACAAAGCTATTTGAATTGATCCGAAAGGTATTCATGACCTCGATCAGTGCGTAATGCCTTGAGTCTACTGTTTATTTGATTCTCTACTTCATTTATGTATCGTCTAAAGCACTTTAGTGCCTCAGACTTATGTGAAATCAAATAGACATGACCATATCGTGAAAAATCATCAATAAAGGTAATGAAATACCAAGCTTCGTGTCTTACCCTCACACTCATTGGACCGCAGATATCGGAATGGATTAATTGCAATAGATTTTTGGCTCGTGTTCCCTTACCGAATAATTTTCTAGTAGCCTTACCAGCTAGACATCTTTCACATAATGATATATCCATGTTAGGGATTACCCCCAACAAGCCTTTTTTTGCCAGTTTAATCATTCTATTTTGATTAATATGTCCTAGTCTAGCATGCCAGATATTCATATCAGGATTATTCGAAGTAATAGCAAAATAATCGTGAGTATTAAAATTACCAGCAAGATCCAAAATAAAGAACTTTTGAAATTGGAAAGCTGAACCATAAAATGTTGAGTTGTTATAAATGTCTGCAACTTTACCATGAAAGTTTACATTAAATCCAAAGTTTAATAAGCAAATTATAGAAATTAAATTCCGTCGAATGTCAGGAGCATGAAGCACATCATGCAGTATCAAGGTTTTTCCAAAACACAAAACAAGTTTGCACGTGCCAATGCCTTGAACTTTGATCCTTGCATTATTGCCAATGAAAAGCTACTTGCTTTGAAATGGCAACTGACGGTTCCATGAAAGATCCTCGATCTCGACTTACGTGGTCTGTGGAACCTGAGTCAATGATCCAAGAAAAGGAAACAGGTTCTGTCAGAAAAACAGTACTAGAAACAAATGAGACATGTGAATTCACATAATTCACTGTTACCTTTCCGCTCTCAGTCTATTTAGAATAGTCATGCGCTAAATGTCCCATGTTGTGGTAGGCAAAGCATTTGACCTTCTTTAGGTCTAGCTTTTTTTTGCCTCCTTTCTTTCCATTCTTCTTGTATTGTTGCTTGCCTTTCTTAGGTGGAGGACCGCCTTTCTTCCTATTTTTTTGAAATTTCTTGCCCTTTTTGAATTCAGGCTTTGATTGGGAAGGACCAGCACCTTCGGTCAAATAGACTTGTTGAAACATCCTTCTTTATATCTCTCAGAGTACTCTTACTATAGCACTCTCAACTGGATTATATCTCTCTTGCCGAAAATTCTGGCAGAAAATAACTGTACTGATTCGGTAATTTCCCATGAGAACTACCATTCTACGTAAGTACCCAGGAAAGACTGGATGAATCGGCTAGGTCCACTCACTTTCAGCCTCTTTAGACAACACTTACGTACACAGTACTCTGTATAGTCTACCAGTACAACGGTATTTTCTAGCAAATATCTTTAAAATCTTAACCTTAAATATTGACCTTAAATTCTATCCTTACATATACTCAATTGGAAATATCTTAGATCATTGGAATACCTTAAGAACATGAATTTCCAAGAGTTGGGCTTACGGGTACTGTTTATTGTCACTGTTCACTAGGCAATTCCAGATTACAGCCTAAACTTTGATAATTCATAATTAAATCTAGAAAATTCATATTGAGGTGATTCTAATTTCTAATGGAATATATTTCATTTAACTTTGATAGAAAAATATGAAAATGAGGTTTTCTTGTCCAGATCAAATCAGTTTATTCGTTGACCTTTACTGTTCATTTGGTAAATCTGGAAGTTCCAGTTTCTTTGCCCCATTTTAAAAAATTTATTTCTCCTTATATACTTATCCAATTGAGTTTAATTACCTATGTATTTAAATATCAGAATGTGTACTTTAAGGTCACCAAAAATTACAAAAAAACTCATTCATTTACTATATGAAATTAGCGCATGAACCTCACTGCCTCTAAGTAGCCGTATTATCTTATTCCAGATTTTATCTCCCGACTTTGAAAACTCATAACAATTCTAATTCTTAACCAAATAAGGCCTTCTTGGTGTCCATTTAAAGATCTTGATCTTAGCTATGTTCATACCAAATTTCATATGAAAAATCGTTGGATAAGTCAATCAAAATACTGATAGAAGTACACTACCTTAGATCGGATTTATGAGTAGAATGCATCATACACACCAAAACATCACCTTGTAATTAAATTGCACACTATTTAAGTTATATACAGTCATCCATCAACATTTACCCTCTTGCCTTGAGAAGATCCAGCACCTAGAGCATAGTTATGGGGGGTGAGATTCGGGGGAATCTCAATAGCAAGTAATACAAACTATAAGGTTATGCATGTTTGATTAAATGCCTAACATGTTATCATGCAATGGGAGCTAATTCATGCTTATACATAAGCAAACTCTAACATGCATATTGTCATGACATATATTGCAAGGAGTGGCACATACTCATAGCACATCATCATCATAAACATCATCACATAATATTCCATGCTCAACCAAACCTTCATGCATAACAAGTAAGCAAATCAATCAAGGCACATAAGTTTATAGTTAAGTATTCTTGCTACCTCTTGTAGATCCTTGTCCTTCCTTTCTTGAAATGGTCTTTCCTTGCCACAAATATCAAAACTTAAACTTTACAATATGATTACCAAATTATAACTCCGATCCAAACAAATTCCAAGTCTAGTTTCAATAAGCTCCATTTTTCCAAAAATTTCCATTTTGGTTCCAATGCTTCCCATACTTGTTCCTCCACTTTACTCCCACACAAAAACTCATTTTAAGACCATTGGAAGCATCAAAATTATGAAATTCAAATCACTGTTCACACGAGTGAACAGTCCCGTGAGGAATTTTCAACATTATAACCTTTAATTCCAATGGTTTCCAAGGTTCAAAACCTTTCCAATCCTACACAAAATCATCATATAAACTCCGTGGAAGCATTAAATCATTGAAATTCCATTTCCTTCTATCATGAACAGTGCAAACCGAAATGGTAAAGTCAAGAACATCAACTTACTTCACAACCAAGCATGTAACTAGCTTGTTTAAGCTTATCTTAACTATCTATGACCTAAAACTCATATTCTTTTCACATATACACAAAAATTCCAGCAGCATCTCCCCAAGATTTAAGCCTCAAAAACCACTTAAACTCAAGCACAAACCATAAGAACAAAAGGTAGAAGCAAGGAGACAACTTACCTTACTTGTTTCTTCAAGATCCTTGCTTCCTCCAAGCTTGAGAAATATTTTGCAAGAGCTTCCTTCTCCTTTCTTGCTCACGGTTTTGGACTTGTAAATGGGGGTATTTATAGCAAAAGTCATGGGCCATTTGAAGGTCAAGATCACATTGGAAACTATTTGATCTAATGGTTAAAGGTTTGATCTTGAAATGTCTTTTCTCTTCACACTCATGACCTTACCACCATGACATCACTAGCATGGACTACTTGGGACACCTAAACTCCTCTTCTTGGCGCCATTTTTGAGTCCATGTGGGTCCCACCATGTGCAAACCCTAATCTTACTTTATTCTCTTTTCTTTTTTCTTTTAAAAATCTATAAATTATTCCTTATTGGGCTTGGGCTTCAAGATAACTTTTGAGACTTATTGGGATGGCCTAGGATAAAAATGTTGGGCCTCTTTTAGGTCCAATAGCTATTTGGCATAAATCCCAATGTACTTTCCTGATACCGATATCCTTAAATTACCTTGATCTCAGAATAAATGCTAAACACCTCCTTTAATTGTTCTAACATTTTTAGAAATTCATTCTAATATAAAATGAATTATCTACAAAGTTTCATAATTTTCTAAGACCCATAAGTCCTATTAAAAATTACATATGTTTCCTTTAACCCTTTATCGGTGTCATTTTTCACCGTAAATTCCATAATTAATTCTACAGGACTCCTTTTTGACTTCTGTCAACTCCATAAATTCTCATATTAATTATAATAATTTATTATCAAATTTCCTTTGATATCCATCCATTGTGTGAAATGACCAAAATGCCCTCCATTTACTTCTGGTTTCTTAGGGTATCACAGTGGCATTTTTGTAATTTTACACTTTAGCTCGTAGACTTTCTTCCTCTTCCAATTAATCCTTTTCTTTACATAAATATGACCACATCTTTTCCTAAAAATCTCATATATTTTATTCAACCTGTACATACAACTTAGTACAGAAATTAGGGATGTTACACTTGTCCAGTGGCCTTATACGCCTCTAGACGTTCATCCTCTAGCTCCAAATGCTTAGCTACATCATTGAAAGTGACGATATTTTTATTATGGGTCAGATTAACTTTTATGTGCTCCCAACTGGCAGGGAACGACCTGATAATAGCCTGCACTTGCTGCTCGTCAGATAGATTATGTCCAGCCTCCTTTAGTTCATGGATCATTGTGGACATCTCTCGTAGATGTTGCCTCATAGGATTATTTGGTTTTAGCTCATAGGTATCGAATTTGATTGTTAACCTTCTAAACTTAGTCATAGAGACTCCACCAAAGTTATCCTTTAAGGCAATCCATATAGCTTGTGCCGTTCTGTGTGTCTCAAATTCACACATTAAATCATCAGCCATTGCACTCAGCAGCGTGATTCTTGCTATGCTATTCTTCTTTTTCCATGACAGGTATGCTTCCTGGTCACTCCTGTGCTGGGCTGTATTTCTAGCCTCAGGCTCTACCATTGCCATTATTAATGGCTCAATTGCATCCTGTTCTTTTAGAATATATTGGACCTTTCGGTGCCAAATATCCCAGTTGTCCCCGTTGAGTTTTTCCCCCTTGTTCAATTCAGCAATAATGTTCTTTGATGCCATTGTTCAATATCGGTTCTATGATAAACCTTTCCCACATTAATTTATTGAACCATAGAACATTTAAGTGAATTTACATATATAGCATATGTAAAGTATACAATGTCATGTACTTTTATTATTTTTTGATCAAAAAATAATATCACTAGACCCATGATCAGGAGAATGTTTGTACCTCCCATCACATAGGCACTAGTAATGCCATTACTTTCTATCAAAATTAATATAAGTATTATTCTCATCAAAGTTTGCTTTTATAAGACTCATTATCTAAAAGGCTCCCACTTATAAAAAGTATACATGAATTATAACTAAGATAAAGAAATGAAACATGTTTCACTTGCATATAAGGCATGTAATAAATGGGAAATCTTTACAAAGAAAGAGTAATTAAAACATGTCCTTAACAGAGTGAAGAAGTAGAAATCAAATACAAATATACATCATTTGATATGATCTTTACAGTAATCTAATATTGTTTTTCTTAGTTTCTTAAGCTTACGAGGTGGCTTGAGAAGGTTAGATACAAATTCTATTGTTCTAAGCCAATATGTTTTGCTCATACGTCCTGTTTTAGGCTTGCCTCTAACCCTTGTTGCTTGTATATATTCTATTATGACTTTCAAGTAGAATTCAGTATTCTTCCTATCTGTCATGCATTCAATATAGTTGCCAATCACACCATTAATGCCTTTTTTATTTGTTAGTTTTGTTGCATCTCTTTCATCTATGTTTATGGCCAAAGCAGGGGTAAGAGGTTTGTTCACTTCCTCTCAATTCTCAACTGGAGATTCATCGTAAAGAGTAGGCACTGACTTGGAGTCTGAAGAATTCATGAAAGGCTGCAAAGGAAGGGGTTCGATGGGGAATAAAGTTTCAGACCTCGGTCCGAAATCATACATTACTTTTGGTTTCTCTTGTGGAACTTCCTCCATCAACTCCTCTGGGTCTTCTTCAGAAAGTTCATCAAGTTCTTGTTCTGGATCCTCTTCAGGTTCCCCCTCGGGGTCCTCTTAAAGGTTCTCCTCTGGGTTATTGATATCATCCAGGAATGAGATGTTATCATTTAAGATATATCCTAGAGATTTAGTGCTAGATGAAGTCATTTTCACCTAACTAATAAAAAAATATTAATTATTATAATTTTCTGGAATTTTTAAACACAAAAAAAACCAGAAAATATATTGAATATTCACAAATAGGTCCAGAATTACCCTCAAAATTAGGCAAATTATATATCAAAATAAAGATCTTGATTTTAGGGATTTTTTGGAAGAAACCACACCTTAATCGGAGTTCCCACACTCCCTCGCGCGCTCCAAGAAGAAACAATTCAGAAAAATAAAAAAACTGAACAAAGCCCATTCTTGGCCAATAAATGCGCTAGCCTGATGCTGCCACGTGGCCACTGCCACGTGTCAGTCACCAGATTTTCCTCTTTTTTTTAAATAAAAAATAAAAAAATAAATTGGTTTTTTACAAATTCCCCGCAGGTAGTTTTTTTTGGTATGGGCCCACACTGTAGCCCAAATTTTTTTTCCACTGCTGGACTGGGCTAGACGAAGCCCAGTCCGCATAACAGATTCTCTTCTGTTTTTTTGTCTTAGCGTCAAAACGACGTCGTTTTGGGGATGATCAAAATGGTGCATTTTGATCATCCCTAACCTCCAGCTGGGTCGGGCAAACCCGACTGGAAAACGGACCGACTCATTTTTTCTCCGTAACTTCTCCGTCTGACATCCGATTTTGACGTTCTTGGTGTCATTTTCTTTATTTTTTGTGCTCTACGCAATGGAACTAATTCAAGGCCTAAAAATGCTGTTTTCTAATGACCCAAGTTTGAAACGAAGAAGTTCTGCTACAGTTTATGTCATTTATGCTTCTGTTTATTGTTTAAATGCATGCTCCATACATATTCTCATGAAATAAACACTTTAAAACCGAAATAAGCAACGGAACAGTGCATAACTAGAAAACCAAAACATCATAGTGAAGCATACCGATGAAAAACTGAAACAGAACAACCAGCTCATGATACCACTATTAGTTTTCGGGCGTACCTGGAATCCTTGTTTGACTCACTGAATACCCACACAAAACTGGAGCACTTTGGACAGGCTCACAGTCACGTTACATAGCAAATACAGCCACGGTAGAAACAATAGAGGGTCGGACGTACAAAGGGAGAGGAAACCTTTAAGAGAAGTCATAATGCACACACCATTTGACTGTCAAAAACGCAGCCTTGAAAACATATATGAAACTTCCATTTACTGCTTGTCTCATGTCCTGAAAATGTGCATTATGGAGAAGTGGGATCCCGATAACCTCCCACTCCCTCATTTTCCTCCCTTCAAATAAACCTTGTTCCCTTCACAGAACTCCTCATACGGACCTGGGCCTAATCCACCATGGGTAGACTGGCCCATTTTCCAACACTTTGAAATTTTCATTTTAAAATATCAGCATACAAATCTTCTGAAAAAGGAGATATAGCGATGATAGCTATCCTACAGTACACATCCCCTTAACCCTGTAGCTGCCAAATCCATGTTTGTAACATCAGTGCTTGCAATGAGGATCTCCCAACGCCTAGACCTCTCATCCCAAAAACTCTGCAAATATATTATACAACTATCAAATTAATAGCATTATTTATAGAACTAATGATTCAAAGCTATAAAACCAACCTCATGATGGAAGTAATATGAAAGGAGTCGGAGGGGACTTGGGTAAATATCTGGAGATTCCTTTAATTCATAAAAGGGCTTCTTATTTGATTTTTGGGTCCTATTTTGTAGAAATTTCAGAAAAGGCTTTCTAGTTGGAAGAGGAGTTATTTGAATATGGCTGGGCGTGCTACATTAATCCAATTGGTACTCTTGGTTATTCCTTCTTACCATATGCAAAACATGTTGGAAATTGTGCCCTAGGGGCCAATCATTGTCTTATAAACATTATTATTTTATGAATTTCTTAATTATGTTATCACATTATTTGCATGTTTACTGTGATGACCATCCTTGGATAACTCATGATCTTATCCTAAATATCCCTGGTCGGTCATCTATGCGGGAGTAGAGATGAAATAAGACCAGTATGACTTTGAAAATATATAGAGATATAAATCAAAGTCATAGGCACATGTAAGAGTACAGGGTGTTGGACCGATCCACTATGAGAGAGCTACATAGGTTAAGTCATAAGCTTCTCTCATATACAAGCTATGTCACTATGCCCTTTGACCTGAGATCATCATAGATTCCTACATGACAAACACTCAGCTTTGACCTAGTCAAAAATCACTTTTGACTGAGTGATCATAAAGGCTATGTTCGGGCTTAGTGGTTTTTCATGCGGAGGAATGTGAATGGTCAAGATGGAATTTGTCCCTCACATTCGTAGAGAGATATTACTGGGCCCCTCGATGAGTGAGTCTGAGAAATTTATGGCTATACTGTAATGGAAGGGTAGTTCCATTTCTATAGTCAGACTACTCAGGGATCGAGAAAGTAACGGTTAGGAATAGGAGGATGACGTTCACCATGTCTCATCCATAACCGAAATATCGTGTGACAAAAGGGACGTGATATGGTTGTATGAAAGGTAATATCGTTCATCGATCCTCATATGATTTGGGTAGTCATAATGTCTTGCTAGAGACCGCTTACGACTTGTGGATCAGTATCGTATCTGGCCCACTGCCAACTTCATATGGGCCTACAGGGTCGCACACAAAACAGCCCAATACAAGCTATGATGTCCAGATTCATTGAATCTAAGAGATGTCCAGATTCAATGAATAATCTAGGGTGGATTTATATATTATATATATAAAAATTTGTATATATATATTATATATATAATATAAGAAATATTTGCAAGATTTAATTTATAAGGATAAATTAAATTTCTATCACTTTTGAATTTGAATTTAAATTGACATGATCTATTTGAATTTGAAATTTAAATTGATATGATCTATTTGAATTTGAAATTTAAATTGATATGATATCTCAAATTTGATTTATGAGAATAAATCAAATATAATTATGTTTTATCTTTATTTTAAATTAAATAAATAGGTTAATTAAATATGTGAGACAGATTTAATATAAACCATATTTATTTAATTAGTTTCTTATCAAATTATGCAATATATGATATTGTATTAATTTCAGAATTAATATAAGATTAATTCTGAAGCCCGGCCCAATTAGAAGCCCGATAGTATCCTATATATTTGACATTAGGGGTTAGGGTTCTAGATATGAGAAAAAAGGGCAAGGAGAGTGAAACATCCTTATTTTTGTACATCTTAGGGACCAATTGGTAGTATTTAGAACCACTTTCAAGGTCATTAAAGTCCAATTTCTCAATCTGGAGTTTTACTCTTATCGAGCACTGTTCACTGTGTAAATTCCAGATGAGTGACCTGACTTCAAAAAATCATAACTAATTCTAGAAAAATCGGAATGCAGTGGTTCAAATTTTTACATGAACCTAACTCAATACTATTTCAAGGAAAAATAACTCGTTGACCATTACTTGTCCAAGTCAACGTCAGTCAAAGTTACAACTTTACTGTTCATCCAGCGTTTTTCTCCTGAATCCAGCATTTTGGTCCCAACTTTGATAATTTATATCTCCATGTGTAGACATCGAAATGAGACATTCTATATATCAAATCGAAGCTTGGTATGTCTACTATTTATCATAAACATATCATACATTTATTTAATCATTTACTATTTTTAATTATAGATCAAACATCACTATATCACCATGAGTTACTGTTCATGGTGGCAAATTCCAGCAAGCAACTTTACATACATATGCATACATTAATCACATATCAAACAAACATGCCAAACAATACTTATCATTAAATAATAAATCTTTATACAATAGGGCATGAACAAGATCCTCGTATCTCTATTACATCTTTCCTGCCTGAAATCCGGCAGTATAACTACTATACTTCATCTGTAAAAATAACTGATCTTGTACTGATTCGGTAATTCCCGTGAGAATTACCATTCTACGTAAGTACCCAGGAAAGACTGGATGAACCGACTAAGTCCACTCACTTCCAGACTCCTTAGACAGTACCTACGTACACAGTACGTATCATCTCCTTATGTTCAGTCTGAAAATCGGCAGCATAACGGCGTCTTACAGCATTCTCAAATTTCACTTCGATATAACCTCTCTGTAATGGGTTATAAATAGGGGATGAGATTCGGGGGAATCTCAGTAGCAAACGGTACTAAACAATGCATGCATTAAAGTAAATACTTGTGCTTGCTTGTGAAAGTGTAAACATTGTGTAATGTGCATGCTTCCATGTAACATATGAAATACAATTGGCCAAGGTAATCATAGAAACAGAGTTTCAATCATATACACATATGCACACAATTCAACAAAGTCATAGCACAATCAAGCATAACATTCAATACATACAAGTTTAGGGTAAGTTTACTACCTTGGATTTAAGCTCTCTTTCTAATGCTTGCACTTGCTTCCCAAGCTTTTTGGTCAATCATTCCCCAACATCTTCTTAGAGGTTTCAAGGTCCTAATCACATTCATATTCATTACATAATCCATTAGGACCATGAACTCAAACACTACTGAAGACTATCTTTCTTGAACCTTTAACTTGCTCTAACTAACATAACTTTCTTTAATCTTTGCCAATTAACTTGGCCCTTGAATCAATTTATGTCTTGACCTTACCCTACACAATTTTACCTTTTGAATCCATTTATGAACTAAAAATAACCAAATTCCAGCAAGAATACACTGTTCTGTACAGATTTGGAAAAACATACATAAATCTTCCAAAAATTCTCATTTTGATTCCAATGCTTCCCATACTTGTTCCTCCACTTTCCCCCCACACAAAATCTCATTTTAAGACCATTGGAAGTATCAAAATCATGAAATTCAAATCACTGTTCATACGAATGAACAGTACCCGAAAGGAATTTTCAACATTACAACCTTTAATTCCAATGGTTTCCAAGGTTCAAAACCTTTCCAATCCTACACAAAATTATCATATAAACTCAATGGAAGCATTAAATCATTGAAATTCCATCTCTTTCTATCATGAACAGTGCATGAGCAGTGCAAACCGAAATGTTCTTCCATGGTAAAATCAAGAACATCAACTTAATCCAACAACCAACCATGCAACTAGCTTGTTTAAGCTTGTCTAAACTATCTATGACATAAAACTCATGTTCCTCTCACATATACATAGAAATTCCAGCAGCATTTCCCCAATATTTAAGCCTAAAAAATCACTTAAACTCAAGCACAAACCATAAGAACAAAAGGTAGAAGTAAGGAGACAACTTACCTTACTTGCTCCTTCAAGACCCTTGCTTCTTCCTTGCTTTCTTCCACTTTCTTTCTCTAGAACTCACTTCTCTTTCTAAAGGAGCTCTTGGGTGTGAAGAATGAATGGAAAGGGGGGTATTTATAGCAAAAGTCATGTGCCATTTGAAGGCCAAGATCACTTTGGTTAAAGGTTTGATCTTGGAATGTCTTTTCACTTTTCACTCAAGACCTTACCACCATGACATCACTAGCATGGCCTCCCTTCGTACACCTAACCCTTCCTCTTTTTGGGTGCCATTCTTGTGTCCTTGTGGGTCCCACCATGTGCAACACCTAATTCTTACTTTATTCTCTTTTTCTTTCTTTTCAAAAATCCATAAATTATTTATTATTTGGACTTGGGCTCCAAGATAACTTTTGGGCCTTATTGGGCTGTCCTAGGACGAAATGTTAGGCCTCTTTTAGGTCCAATAGCTAACTGGCCCAAATCCCAATGTACTTTCCTCATACCGATATCCGTAAATTATCCTGATCTTAGAATAAATGCTAAACACCTCCTTTAATTGTTCTAACATTTTTAGAAATTCATTCTAATATAAAATGAATTCTCTACAAAGTTTCATAATTTTCTGAGACCCAGAAGTCCTGTTAAAAATTACATATGTTTCCTTTAACCCTTTATCGGTGTCCTTTTTCACCGTAAATTTCATAATTAATTCTACAGGACTCCTTTTTGACTTCTGTCAACTCCATAAATTCTCATATTAATTATAATAATTTAATATCAAATTTCCTCTTATATCCATCCATTGTGTGAAATGACCAAAATGCCCTCCATTTACTTCTAGTTTCTTAAGGCATCACAGTGGCATTTTCGTAATTTTGCACTTTGGCTCTTAGACTTTCTTCCTCTTCCAATTAATCATTTTCTTTACATAAATATGGCCACATCTTTTCATAAAAATCTCATATATTTTATTCAACCTGTACATACAACTTAGTACAGAAATTTTAGGATGTTACATTTCTCTCCCCCTTAAAATAAATTTCGTCCTCGAAATTTACTTAGTACCTTAGTCAACAATCTTAAATGTACATCCTCTTTAAATCTCTTTCTGCTTTATGACTAAGAATCGGGGTATCCATCTCTTATCTTTTATCTTATTATCTAGCAGAGTACTTTCAATATCTGCTTCATGTCCTTGCTTGAGAGAGAATTTTTCATATCATTAGATGTTCTCATCATCGTTAATCACTTAACATCATATAGAGAGAGGACTTATGTAACTATCCATTCTTTACTTTTGCTACTAAATAGGAGCACATACTCTATCATGCATAATGCCTAGCCCTCAAATTGTAGGACTGCATACCTGCTCATAAATGTGAAGCTCTAACATCGGAGCTCAAGCATATTTACAAACATAACATAATGCCTGGCATTTTATGCAAGGAGTGAAAGCTCTCATCTCTATCTCTAGCATAACATTCATCATCTTATCCCTTTTTCAATAAGGGGCCTCTCTATTTGGTCAAAAAAATGCACATTTCTCATTGCGTTCCACCTTACACTGTTATCATAGTGTATCTCATTACATACTTCTTATGCTGTATCATAGCATATCTAGCCAGGTCTGGCTATATCATGGCGTATCTTACTCCTTAACATCTTGGTGTAACTCCGGGGTCTATCTTACTTTAACTTTCCACTTTTCTTACCTTGTCCATCTATACCAACTTCTGTGACAACTGGACCCTTTTCATTACTCTTTCTTAGACTACTCTTGCCTAAACATCTTTCTGGATGAAGGCTACATTACTCTTCTAAGCCTTAGCATTCTCTATCTCATAGAACTACTGGGTTCTATCTTTACTTTAGACCTTTTTCTCTAGGTCTCTCTAGCCTTTTAATCTTTATATCCTCATCTAGAGGATTTATCTGCTCATACTTTTCTGTTCTCAAAACATATGGGGTTCTCTTCTTTGTTCCTCAGGCATACTTCTATAAAACTTTTGAATATCAGCACTCAGACTTTAACTTGACTCCGTCTTTGTTTAAAGAAAACTAAGTTCAGTCTGTATAATATAGGCTATCTGAGGAAAATCATTATAAATAATTTTTCTGGATGAGTTTATCAACTAGTGAAGCTTCCTTACCTTAACTTCGTCTTTGGCATTCATCTTCCCAAAGAGATACTACATTGTACTCATATCTCATGGCTCATTACTTTCCTTAGGCTAGGTCTAACTGTGACCTCGGGATCTAACTGCGATCAACCATCAGCCTCTTCAGAATCTAACTGCGACTCTGGAATTATTAGGATCTAACTACGACCCTGGAGCCATGCTAGGATCTAACTGCGACCCTCCAGAATCTAACTGCGATTCTGTATATCTCCCGAAGATCTTAAACCAACAGACTAAGTTATAGGGTTCAGCGCTTCTACTTGTTGATAACTAAATAAAAATTTATAAATATTACGTTCAGTAGCCCATATTATTTCCCAAGACCTTACTTACTTCCTCTCTTACTCAGGAGTTCCTTCTCATCTTTCTCTTACTGTGGCTTACCATGCCTTGTGCAATCATGGTTTAACCACCTGCCATTGCATTCTACTGCTATGGCCTCATCATAACTTCTCATGTAAATCTGTGCTCTAACTGTGAGCCATTTGAACTATGCTTTAACTACGAGCAGACTACATCAGATCCAACTCTTATCTGAAGAGTGATCTGTACTCATCTGAATCTAGTCTCTATCTCAGAGTCATCTGTTTCAAATCTAACTCTTTCTGTATACCATTCCTTTCAATAGAAATGGCTCTAAGTACTGCATTCGCAAGCCTATAGAAAAACCTGAATCACCCCAATCATAAATCATATCAGAATATCATATCATAACTTATCGTCCCATAAACTGAGACTATCTATCATCCTCAATATATTCCTTATTGCATATCATATGGTATGGGAGCAACATAATTTTCTCATAACTTCCTCACCATATATACTCTACCCAGCATATACTACGAAATGGGAGTATTCATCATGGTATACTCTAACATGCATGTCATTATATGACAACTGCAAGGAGATGCAACTATTCATCATCATAATTTGCTCAACCATTCATCAGATATTGTAATGAACTAAGTAAGCCTCAAAACATATTTCCTTTATCATATTGCCTATCATATCCTGATCATTCATCCTGAAACATCTATCTATTTCACTTAGGCTGCCATGCTACCTTCTTATCAGGGTATAGACTCGACCTTTCTATCGAATATGGGAGTTACTTTATCTTTAGAACCGTGGCTATCTTTCTTTTTCTAATCTTGCTTACAACTACCGCTCTATTGGACTTATGTGACTACCTGAGAAAAACTTTTTCGTTATAACACGGAATTTAACCCATTAACTGACTTCTTAATCATTCAACTCTCATTGCTCATGTGGATGAACTCGGCTACATATTTCATCAAAGGGTTCCTCTTTCTCCTTTTAACCCTTAGCCTCACGCTCATCTCTATTTAACTGAGAGGAATACTTTTCATAATCTTACTCAAGAATTACTTCTCAGGTGAGCGAAATAGTCTCCATTTCTCTGGAGTAACATTGGTATCTTTCTACTATCTCTTAACTCTTTCCGCGCGTATACATCAGTCTCAGTCTACTCTTGACCGGATTATGGTTCCTTCCTGGTCTTTTTCTTGATTCTAACCAACTTAGATCACATAAATCTCATTCATCATCCAGCACCATTGCTTATGTTCTCTAATAGCCCAGCACCCTTCCACATAGATATTGTCCGCTTTCCCCTTAGGCAGGCCCACATGAGGTCACGGTTTTGTTCTCCAGGCACATGAGGACTTTAACCCCTTAGGCACCCGAACACGCGTCCTCTAGGTATCATAGCTATGTAGCGGAAGATATTGTCCCATCTCCCCTTAGGCAGGCGCCTCTAGGCCCACACGAGGTCAGGGTTTTGTTTCCCAGCACTGCCTGCCTACCACTCGTGCCTGCCTACCCCCACTGGGGCGCTTGGTGACGAGGGCGCTTGGTGAGTACTGGAAACGCGTTCATGAGGGAGAGGTATCCACACCCTTATAAGGCATGCTTCGTTCACCTCCCCAACCGATGTGGGACTAATATCCTGTTTTAGGGACTTTAACTTTCGAGAACTTGAAGCCATATGTTAGGCTCATTTCTTGTGCAAGCCTTATCCTAACTTTTGATTCTTTTGTTCATAAAAGACTAAATGAACAAAGTCTTTCCAAATGTAGATTTACTCTTGATAGTCATATAGAGGATCTACTTCTGAACATCATCTTAGACTAGCATGTATCTCTATTTCTCATACTATTTAGCTTGCCTACATCATGTGCTAAACCTCTAACTGATAACCTTCAGTGAGGCTGGCATCTTCATCCTTCATCAGGTCCCTGCGTATCTTCATCGTGACCTGAGTATGAACTAGGTGCAACGTATCCATGAACTTTAGTCGCGACCATCTCATTCTACTTGTCATGACTGGACAGCTCTACATTCTTTAGTCACGACCTCGGGTCACCTTTCATCATGGCCTAACTTCTCGAGGACTTCTAGCTATGTTCCAAACTGTTTTACATCCGACCTGGATCTAACTTGCTTTAAACATTCCCTTATAATGTTCTTGTCTAGTCTTTACCCTAGTAATGGTCGATCCTTACACATCAGTTGTGAACCATTTGCCAAAAGCTCACTTAGCTTTACATGCCACGTAGGGTATATGGCAATATCTGGCTTATGGCCATCTCATATCATGCTACTAACATGAAAACTTAATCCAGGTCAATGCCCTCTATCACATCTCTATTTATCATCCTTGCTACGGCATTGAAGAACTGCAGCTAAACTGACTGCTCTTGATTTCTACTTCCTTCCATCCCTTAACCTAAACTAAGTAGTTCACTTCCCACAGCCTTTCTTGAGACTAGTATAGTCACATTGTCTATCTTTCATAAAGAAGGCTGGGGTGGATTAGGTCTAGAAATATCCCTTTAATCTTTATCTATACCCTCGTATATTCCTGGACTGGGATAATAGGAAGGGATGTCACAGATTGTAACTGGTTCTTAGGCTACTCATATCAAACTTATCCTCAAACTTAGTAAAGGAGGAATAATATCTGGCCTACCTATAATCCAGTATCAGTACTCAGCTTCCTCAGCTGAAATCTGTCCTCTCATCGGAGGAATAGAGCTTATATCAGGTTAGAGAGCACTCTATCAAACTCATCCTGTACATAATTACTAGACCCATCATTATCTAGTGCAGCATTATCTGATGCATACACAACATCTGACTGAATTTCTCATAATTTCTAGACTATAAATCCGAGTCTACAAAAATATGCATGGGTACTTTACTATAAACCTTCCTGATTGAGTCCCTTATGCTGTCATCTGAACTCTCTTCACTACCTGAAGAGTCAAAGTCTAGGTGTACCTCATCTTTATACAGCATTAAAGGTTGGGGGTCTCACTGATTAGCTGATGTTTCAAGCTTAACTTTATGAATCCCCATGTCTACTACTCCAATATTTACCCTGTGTTTTGCGACCAAAAGTCTTCTCTCATCGTGACTTATGACTTAACTTGTCGTAACTTGGACATCTAGCATGCTCACTATAGTATCTGGTCATAACATGATACCTCAAGCTACTCTTACAACTTCCTTAGTCGTGAACTGATCAGCTTCTATCTCTATCCATAGAGGAAACTGCTTCTTAAACATTATTCTGCTTAGTCCAGCCACATTATTTTAATAAACATGAGACCTCGGCTGTATCGGCTGACTAAGATTAGCCGATCGTAATCATATCCTTCGTAAGACTATAAAGCTTAGGGTACAATCTCATTCGTCTAGTGTCACTGTCTTCTATCTAAACCTTTCTAAGCAGTGAACACCATCCCTATATCATACTCTAGGGAAAGAACCACTCAAACTTCTCATTTGTTTAAGGGATCAGTCTCACTAAACCAGAGCATCACTGAGCCAGAACCTTCTGTTCTGTGCCAGAATCTTATCCTCTGAGCCAGAACCCTTTGTTCTGTGCTAACTTTATTCTGTACTAACGCCAGAAATCATCTGTTCAGAGCATTTCCTAAGCCAGAATCCTTTGCTCTGATACCAAAATGAAACATCCTTATTTTTGTACATCTTAGGGACCAATTGGTAGTATTTAGAACCACTTTCAAGGTCATTAAAGTCCAATTTCTCAATCTGGAGTTTTACTCTTATCGAGCACTGTTCACTGTGTAAATTCCAGATGAGTGACCTGACTTCAAAAAATCATAACTAATTCTAGAAAAATCGGAATGCAGTGGTTCAAATTTCTACATGAACCTAACTCAATACTATTTCAAGAAAAAATAACTCTTTGACCATTCCTTGTCCAAGTCAATGTCAGTCAAAGTTACAACTTTACTGTTCATCCAGCGTTTTTCTCCTGAATCCAGCATTTTGGTCCCAACTTTGATAATTTATATCTCCATGTCTAGACATCGAAATGAGACATTCTATATATCAAATGAATTCTCTACAAAGTTTCATAATTTTCTGAGACCCAGAAGTCCTGTTAAAAATTACATATGTTTTCTTTAACCCTTTATCGGTGTCCTTTTTCACCGTAAATTTCATAATTAATTCTACAGGACTCCTTTTTGACTTCTGTCAACACCATAAATTCTCATATTAATTATAATAATTTACTATCAAATTTCCTCTTATATCCATCCATTGTGTGAAATGACCAAAATGCCCTCCATTTACTTCTAGTTTCTTAGGGCATCACAGTGGCATTTTCGTAATTTTACACTTTGTCTCTTAGACTTTCTTCCTCTTCCAATTAATCATTTTTTTTACATAAATATGGCCACATCTTTTCATAAAAATCTCATATATTTTATTCAACCTGTACATACAACTTAGTACAGAAATTTTAGGATGTTACAGAGAGTGTAATCTTGAGGTTTGCAGATAAGAAACTGTCGAAATAGAGACGGTGAGGATGGAATCTTGAGAAAGCCCTAGAGGGATAAGAGGCGCTAGCATGTCGTTCGTGATTGGAACGCTGTTCGTGTGGATACCAGTAGAGGAAGTCGATCTGAGTTGTCGACTTCTTGTGATCGAGAAAAGAGCATCAGGCACGACGAAGTCGCGACCAGTTGACACAGAGGTCGCGACTAAATTGGCATCTGAACGTCAGAAATCCGAAAAGAGGTTACAAGTCGCGACTAGTAGCAGAATAGGTCGCGACTGAAAACTCCAGAGACGACAGGTCGAGACTAGAAGCTGAGGAGGTCGCAACTGAAAACTCCAGAGGCAACGGGTCGTGACTAGAAGCTGAGGAGGTCGCGACTGAAAACTCCAGAGGCGAAGAGTCACGACTTGTGGACACTGAGGTCGTGACCACAGCTTGAATACCGAAGGTAACACTTCTTTCTCCTTGACTTAAACACATTCGGTAGATCCTGGATGGGAATGGAAAAAAAATTTGAAGTTAATTTCCGCTGCGTGTCTTCCAATTATTCCCTTCAAAACATGCTTCTTCCCAAGAAACTTTTGAAGGACATTGAGAGGATGAGTAAAAGATTTCTTTGGGGAGGAAATGAAAGAAGAGAGGGAAATTCACCTTATCTCTTGGGATCAAATCTCAAAGGACAAGAAAAATGGAGGGCTGGGGATAAAAAACTTGAGAATACAAAATGAAGCTTTCATTGTGAAACTTTGTTGGAATCTCGTGAGTAACAAAGAAGCTTGGTGGGTTAAAGTCTTGAGGGCTAAATATACATGCGGAAATGATGATGTGCAGGAAGTTGTTAAGAAGCAGAATTTGTCGCTTACCTAGAGAGGGATATGCAAAATTTGGAAGAAATTTAAAGCCGGATTGGGTAGGAAGATTGGCAATGGAATGACTTCTTCTTTCTGGTTTGATAATTGGTCTGGACTGAATAGGCCACTATTTACTTGAAATGATTGTCAAGGATGAATGCATCGTTGACTAAGTGGATTACTGGGGCGAATGGGATAGAAGTAAACTTGGTTATTGGTTCCAACCTCATATTGTTGACCGTATCACTTGTGTACACCCACCCTGTGAGAAGAGAGGAGAGGATAAACACTTTTGGAAACCATCCAGTAATGGAATGTTTTCAGTTAAAAATGCATATCAATTTTTACTTGTAGGTACACAACAGACGGTGGAGAACGTATGGAAGCTCCTGTGGAGATGGCAACTCTCAGAAAAGATTAGTTCATGTGGCTGTTTTCACACGACAGAATACACACGGAGCAGCTTAGAGCTCGTAGGGGAATATAATCTTCAGCACGATGTCCATTCGGATGTGATCAGAATGAAGACTTAATTCATCTTGTGAGGGACTGTAAAAATGCTACAGAAAGATGGAAATCTGTGGTCTCACCTTCCTTGTGGAGCAGGTTCTTTTCCTTACAGGGTACTCAGATTGGGTTCACTGGAATCTATAGCATCAAGCAGGAATGCCTCATACTTGGAGAATTCCTTGGCCAGTTCTCTTTGGATATATCTATTGGGACACATGTGAAGGGAATTGGAAGACACGCAGCGGAAATTAACTTTAAAATTTTTTTCCATTCCCAGCCAGGATCTACCGAATGTGTTTAAGTCAAGGAGAAAGAAGTGTTACCTTCGGTTTCAAGCTTTGGTCGCGACCTCAGTGTCCACTAGTCGCGACTCCTCGCCTCTGGAACTTTCAGTCGCGACCTCCTCAGCTTCTAGTCGCGACTTGTCGCCTCTGGAGTTTGTAGTCGCGACCTACTCTGCTTATAGTCGCGACCTGTCGCCTCTGGAGCTTTTAGTCGCGACCTCTTCAACTTCACGTCGCGACCTGTCTCCTCTTTTCGGATTTCTGACGTTCAGATGCCCATTTGGTCGCGACCTAAGTGTGTTCTGGTCGCGACCTTTCTTCGTGTCTGGCCGTATCGTAGAAGTCGACAGCTCAGATCGGCTTCCTCTACCGGTATCCACACGAATAGCGTTCCAATTGCGAACGACGTGCTAGCGCCTCTTGTCCCTCTAGGGCTTTCTAGAGATTCCGTCCTCACCGTCTCTATCTCGGCAGTTTCTTATGTGCAAACCTTTTGCACTCTCCCTGCCCCCTCTTCTCACGTCTGAATGTGTGTGTAGAGATCTCTTGTGTGTAGAACCCTAGCTCCTAATGTCAAATATATAGGAAGCTATCGGGCTTCTAATAGGGCCGGGCTTCAGAATTAATCTTATATTAATTCTGAATTAATACAATATCATATATTGCATAATTTAATAAGAAACTAATTAAATAAATATGGTTTATATTAAATCCGTCCCACAGATTTAATTCACCTATTTATTTAATTTAAAAGACAGAATTATATTTGATTTATTCTCATAAATCAAATTTGAGATATCTTATCAATTTGAATTTCAAATTCAAATAGATCATATCCATTTAAATTCAAATTCAAAAATGATAGAGATTTAATTTATCCTTATAAATTAAATCTTACAAATATCTCTTATATTATATATATAATATATATATAAACTAATTTATATATATATAAAATATATATCCACCCTAGATTATTCATTGAATCTAGACATCTCTTAGATTCAATGAATCTGGACATCATAGCTCGTATTGGGCTGTTTTGTGTGCGACCCTGTAGGCCCATATGAAGTTGGCAGTGGGCCAGTTACTATACTGACCCACAAGTCGTAAGCGGTCTCTAGCAAGGCATTACGTCTACCCAAAACATATGAGGATCGATAAACGATGTAACCTTTCATACAACCATATCACGTCCCTTTTGTCACACGATATTTCGGTCAAGGATGAGGCATGGTGAACGTCATCCTCCTGTTCCTGACCGTTACTTTCTCGATCCCTGAGTAGTCTGAATATAGAAATGGAACTACCCTTCCATTCCAGTATGGCCATACATTTCTCAGACTCACTCATCGAGGGGCCCAGTAATATCTCTCTACGAATGTGAGGGACAAATTCCATCTTGACCATTCACATTCCTCCGCATGAAAAACCACTAAGCCCGAGCATAGCCTTTATGATCACTCGGTCAAAAGTGACTTTTGACTAGGTCAAAGCTGAGCGTTTGTCATGTAGGAATCCATGATGATCTCAGGTCAAAGGGCATAGTGACATGGCTTGTATATGAGAGAAGCTTATGACTTGACCCATGCAGCTCTCTCATTGCGGGTCGGTCCAACACCCTGTACTCTTACATGTGCTTATGACTTTGATTTATATCTCTATATATCTTCAAAGTCATACTGGTCTTATTTCATCTCTGCTCCCACATAGATGACCGACCAGGGACATTTAGGATAAGATCACGAGTTATCCAAGGATTGTCATCATAGTAAACATGCAAATAATATGATAACTTTATTAAGAAATTCATAAATCAACAATGTTCATAAGATAATGATTGGCCCCTAGGGCACAATCTCCAACATCCTCCCACTTGCACTAGGTACAATCATTAATTTGCCTAATTCCCATTGACCTAACATGACACTCATGTTTTGCTTGCACAAGCGGCTTTGTTAGAGGATCAGCAACATTGTCTTCCCCTGCTACCTTGCATATTTTTATATCACCTCTATCATTGATTTCTCTGATGAGATGAAATCGCCTGAGTATATGCTTGGTCCTTTGATGTGACCTAGGCTCTTTGGCCTGTGCAATGGCACCACTATTGTCACAGAACAAAGTTATTGGATCTGAGATGGTAGGTACCACCCCTAGTTCTGTAATGAACTTCCTGATCCAAACGGCCTCCTTAGCTGCATCAGATGCTGCTATGTACTCAGCTTCCGTTGCAGAATCTGCTACAGTGCTCTGCTTAGAGCTCTTCCAGCTTACTGCTCCATTATTCAGGAGGAATATGTATCCAGATTGCGATTTCTGGTCATCCTGGTCAGTTTGGAAACTTGCATCTGTGTAACCAGTTACATAGAGCTCGTCTACCAATCTACCATAGACCAAGAATAAGTCCTTAGTCCTTCTTAAGTACTTAAGGATATTCTTGACAGCAGTCCAATGGCCCTCACCAGGGTCCTGTTGATATCTGCTAGTCATACTTAAGGCAAACGAGACATCCGGTCGAGTACATAACATGGCGTACATGATAGATCCTATGGCCGAGGCATATGGAATCTTACTCATGCGACCTCGCTGATCTGGTGTACTAGGACACAAATCCTTGCTGAGGTGAATACCATGAGACATGGGTATGAACCCCTTTTGATTCCTGCATACTGAACCTATGCAGTATCTTGTCTATATATGTGCTCTGACTCAGTCCTAGAAGCCTTTTAGATCTATCTCTATAGATCCTAATTCATAGGATGTAGGTGGCTTCACCCAAATCTTTCATCGAGAAAGATTTTCCTAACCAAGACTTGACAATCTGCAAGGTAGGAATGTCATTCCCAATGAGTAGGATGTCATCGACATAGAGTACCAAAAACACAACTGTGCTCCCACTAACCTTTTTGTACACACAAGGTTCATCAATGTTTTGAAGAAATCCAAACTCTTTGACTACTTCATCAAAACGATGATTCCAACTCCGAGATGCTTGCTTCAGTCCATAAATGGACCTTTGAAGCTTGCATACCTTACCAGAGTCCTCGGAACGCACAAACCCTTCAGGTTGTGTCATGTACACATCCTCAAGGAACTTTCCATTAAGGAAGGCTGTCTTGACGTCCATCTGCCATATTTCATAGTCATAATATGCTGCAATGGCAAGGAGGATTCTGATTGATTTGGCCATTGCAACTGGGGAAAAGGTCTCATCATAGTCCACACCATGAGTTTGAGTAAATCCTTTTGCAACCAGTCGTGCCTTGAAGACATTTACATTGCCATCCATGTCGGTTTTCTCTTTAAAAACCCACTTGCACCCGACGGTTTTTACACCTTCAGGCGGGTTGACTAAGGTCCATACCTTATTGTCGTACATGGATTGCATCTCAGACTTCATGGCATTAAGCCATTTTTCAGAGTTTGGTCCCACTATAGCTTCTTGATAGGTAGTGGGCTCATTATGCTCAATGAGCAACACATCACGACTATCAGAAATCAGAAATCCATATCTCTGAGGCTGAAGTCGTGCCCTATTAGATCGCCTTGGGCCTTGCGTGACTTGAGGAGTCTCAATAACTTCTTGTGAGTCTTCTCTACTTTCCATCTCTAGTTCTGTGGTGTCTTGTGGCTCTCGAACTTCTTCGAGGTGTACCTTGCTCCCAGTGGTTCTTTTAGAGATAAATTCTCGTTCTAGAAAGATACCATTTCTGACAACAAACACTTTGTTATCAGTGGGGTTGTAGACATAATATCCCTTGGTTTCCTTAGGATATCCCACAAAAAGGCACTTTGAAGATTTGGGCGCTAACTTATCTGAGGCTTGTTGCTTAACATAGACCTCACATCCCCAAATCTTGAGAAAAGACAAACTAGGTTTCCTCCCAGTCCATATCTCATACGGAGTCTTTTCAACTGCCTTAGATGGAACACGATTCAGTGTGAACGCAGCTGTCTCTAGGGCGTGGCCCCAAAAGGATGGTGGAAGATCTGTTCGACTCATCATGGATCGAACCATATCCAATAGTATTCGATTCCTCCGTTCAGAAACCCCATTCCATTATGGTGTTCCTGGAGGAGTCAATTGTGAGACTATTCCACAATTCCTAAGATGATCGATAAACTCTTGGCTCAAATATTCACCACCTCGATCAGATCGAAGGGCTTTAATTGTTTTGCCAAGCTGGTTTTGTACTTCATTTTGAAATATCTTGAACATTTCAAAATATTCGGATTTATGTTTCATTAGATAGACGTAGCCATATCTACTGAAATCATCTATGAATGTAATGAAGTACGAATAACCTCTTCTGGCATTTGTATTCATCGGTCCACACACATCTGTATGTATGAGGCCCAACAAATCAGTGGCCCTCTCACTGTGCCCAGTGAAAGGCGACTTTGTCATCTTTCCTAACAAACAAGATTCGCAAGTATCATATGATTCAAAATCAAATGAGTTGAGAAATCCATCTTGATGGAGTTTAGAAATGCGTTTCTCATTTATATGGCCCAGACGACAGTGCCAGAGGTATGTCGGATTCAAATCATTTGGTTTGACCCTTTTGGCGGTTATGTTATAGATATTTCCATGATTGGGTTGTTCCAAGTTTAATATGTAATGATCAACATGCAAATCACCATGAGCATAGAAAATATCATTACGATAAATAGAACATTTACCATTCCCAGAAATAGAAGTGTAACCTTCCTTATCCAAATAAGAAAGAGAAACAATGTTACTACTCAAAGCAGGAACATAATAGCAATTGTTCAAAACTAACAAAAGCCCAGTGGGCAGAACTAATTCATAAGTGCCTACAGCTAGAGCAGCAACCTTTGCTCTGTTTCCAACTCGTAGGTCAACTTCGCCCTTCTTCAGCTTTCTACTGTCCTTTAGGCCCTGCACATTTGTACAAATGTGAGAACCACATGCAGTATCTAATACCCATGTAGTGGAAGTAGAGAGATGAATGTCTATAACATAAATACCTGAAGCGATAGCCCCTCTATCCTTCTTGTTCTTTCTCAGATCTTCAAGGTAGAGTTTGCAATTCCTCTTCCAATGACTCGGTTCATTGCAGAAGAAGCAAACTCCTTCCTTTGGAGGCTTTGCCTTCTTTGGTGCAGGCTTGGTTTTGGGCTTACCTGACTCTTTGGTCTTACCAGATGAGCCATGACCCTTCCCCTTGCCCTTGCCTTTCCTTTTCATACCCTTTCCTTTCTGAACCATCAAAACAGTACTGGGCTTCTTCTTAACAGTCGGCTCAGCAGTTTTAAGCATCCCATGTAGTTCAGAAATAGATTTCTCCATGTTGTTCATGTTGTAGTTCATGACAAACTGGTCATAACTTTCCGGGAGTGAGTTCAAGATCAAATCTGTAGCTAACTCCTGACTCATGGGAAATCCAAGCCTCTCAAGGTGATCTATGTACCCTTTCATCTTTAAGACATGAGTACTCACTGATGCACCTTCAGCCATCTTGCAGGAATGTAAGGCCTTAGTGGTCTCATACCTCTCTTGCCTTGCTTGTTGCTGGAACATTTCCTTAAGATGCACAATCATCTCATAAGCCTCCATGTGTTCCAAATCTCTTTGGAGCTCCAGAACCATGGTGGCAAGCATCAAGCATCCCACATCAACAGAGTGTTCCTTATGCTTCGCATAAGAATCTCTCTGAGCTCTAGGAGCATTGGCTGCTGGCTCCTCAGGAATGGGTTGATCTAGGACATATACCTTTCTTTCCTGCTTGAGAACAATTCTCAAGTTCCTGAACCAGTCAAGAAAGTTTATCCCATTGAGTTTGTCCTTCTCAAGGACAGATCGCAACGATAATGTAGCAGTATTACTAGTCGTCATGATTCTACAATTAAAATATGCAATCGAATTAGCAATCTCCCACTGAATAAAACAACCCTCAATGTAATAATTAGTGGGCTAAGATCCATATTTGGCTTAAACTTGAGTCCGCTTTAGCTGGACGCTCAACTTTAAGTTATTTAGGTAGGTAACAACTTTACCAATTACATCAAATGTAATTCTTAGATATTTATGGGATTCAATCATCATATGATCCGGCATGTTTTAATCCCATCTAATGCCTTGAGACCCAAAACCGTTTTGATAATCTCAATTAAGTCAAACAATAACAAACATAAGAGTAGCACCATTACTCTTGCTTATCTCCCCAAGATAACTCAAATGCACCCACTTTGGTGGACCTACAAATGAGCGATCGAGGTTTTGACAAGTGTTCATTAATTGACGGCATATGACTTAAGATTTCTTTTAGAGGGTTTAATTAATTATCTGGTTTATAAGATGCATGTATCGCGGTTGTATCTCATACAAGTATTATGCATATAAAACATACATGCAGTGATCTAATCAAAAGATGCATAATCTTAAACGTGATACAATATGGCTCACCTATCCTAAGTCCCCTCAAGCCAATGAGAGGAGCTCTCTAATTAGAATAGGAAAAGTACATAAGGAAACCTCGTTTTAACATTTGAGGGGAGTGAGATGAGAAGAGAATGTACAACGAGAGTCATTAGAGGAAGGCACGACACGCAGGCCGTATTTAGAAAAATTACAACACTTGTAATCTAGAGCCATATTGTTCACCATACCCAAACATTCAAGAATCAAAATTCATACTATTTGAAGGGCAATAAATGTTTCAAAACATTCATATATCAGGAAAGTCAATACATATTACGATTATGTTGCGCTACGATTAAATAGCCACGGCGGTCCCGCTAGCCGGTTAGCGGGCGGGGTGTGGGGCAGCGCCCCAATAGAAATTTTTTTTTGATAAATAATCAAGAATCTTAATTCTTTTTCCTTAGACCCCATCAATATTAATTGATCAAATCAATTGATATACACCACCGATTTCAGTTTCCTTTTAGATTCCGTATATGTCATACATAAACAGATTCCATATATGTCATACATATCTCGCATGTTATCATATAATCAGCTAAGAAGTCTAACATACATCACATGTATCAACAATCAAACCTAACTTAAACACAAAACGGCATGGCTCTGATACCACTGAAGGGAATTGGAAGACACGCAGCGGAAATTAACTTTAAAATTTTTTTCCATTCCCAGCCAGGATCTACCGAATGTGTTTAAGTCAAGGAGAAAGAAGTGTTACCTTCGGTTTCAAGCTTTGGTCGCGACCTCAGTGTCCACTAGTCGCGACTCCTCGCCTCTGGAACTTTCAGTCGCGACCTCCTCAGCTTCTAGTCGCGACTTGTCGCCTCTGGAGTTTGTAGTCGCGACCTACTCTGCTTATAGTCGCGACCTGTCGCCTCTGGAGCTTTTAGTCGCGACCTCTTCAACTTCACGTCGCGACCTGTCTCCTCTTTTCGGATTTCTGACGTTCAGATGCCCATTTGGTCGCGACCTAAGTGTGTTCTGGTCGCGACCTTTCTTCGTGTCTGGCCGTATCGTAGAAGTCGACAGCTCAGATCGGCTTCCTCTACCGGTATCCACACGAATAGCGTTCCAATTGCGAACGACGTGCTAGCGCCTCTTGTCCCTCTAGGGCTTTCTAGAGATTCCGTCCTCACCGTCTCTATCTCGGCAGTTTCTTATGTGCAAACCTTTTGCACTCTCCCTGCCCCTCTTCTCACGTCTGAATGTGTGTGTAGAGATCTCTTGTGTGTAGAACCCTAGCTCCTAATGTCAAATATATAGGAAGCTATCGGGCTTCTAATAGGGCCGGGCTTCAGAATTAATCTTATATTAATTCTGAATTAATACAATATCATATATTGCATAATTTAATAAGAAACTAATTAAATAAATATGGTTTATATTAAATCCGTCCCACAGATTTAATTCACCTATTTATTTAATTTAAAAGACAGAATTATATTTGATTTATTCTCATAAATCAAATTTGAGATATCTTATCAATTTGAATTTCAAATTCAAATAGATCATATCCATTTAAATTCAAATTCAAAAATGATAGAGATTTAATTTATCCTTATAAATTAAATCTTACAAATATCTCTTATATTATATATATAATATATATATAAACTAATTTATATATATATAAAATATATATCCACCCTAGATTATTCATTGAATCTAGACATCTCTTAGATTCAATGAATCTGGACATCATAGCTCGTATTGGGCTGTTTTGTGTGCGACCCTGTAGGCCCATATGAAGTTGGCAGTGGGCCAGTTACTATACTGACCCACAAGTCGTAAGCGGTCTCTAGCAAGGCATTACGTCTACCCAAAACATATGAGGATCGATAAACGATGTAACCTTTCATACAACCATATCACGTCCCTTTTGTCACACGATATTTCGGTCAAGGATGAGGCATGGTGAACGTCATCCTCCTGTTCCTGACCGTTACTTTCTCGATCCCTGAGTAGTCTGAATATAGAAATGGAACTACCCTTCCATTCCAGTATGGCCATACATTTCTCAGACTCACTCATCGAGGGGCCCAGTAATATCTCTCTACGAATGTGAGGGACAAATTCCATCTTGACCATTCACATTCCTCCGCATGAAAAACCACTAAGCCCGAGCATAGCCTTTATGATCACTCGGTCAAAAGTGACTTTTGACTAGGTCAAAGCTGAGCGTTTGTCATGTAGGAATCCATGATGATCTCAGGTCAAAGGGCATAGTGACATGGCTTGTATATGAGAGAAGCTTATGACTTGACCCATGCAGCTCTCTCATTGCGGGTCGGTCCAACACCCTGTACTCTTACATGTGCTTATGACTTTGATTTATATCTCTATATATCTTCAAAGTCATACTGGTCTTATTTCATCTCTGCTCCCACATAGATGACCGACCAGGGACATTTAGGATAAGATCACGAGTTATCCAAGGATTGTCATCATAGTAAACATGCAAATAATATGATAACTTTATTAAGAAATTCATAAATCAACAATGTTCATAAGATAATGATTGGCCCCTAGGGCACAATCTCCAACAACATGGACATCCAGGTGTAACTTTTTGTTGGTACTGAGGGGCCATTGGATAACCTTAATGCCCAGTCCAATTTCTTCAGGGCTTGCTCAGACCAGGAACTACTCAGGGAAAATGATAACAAGATGCCAGATGGTTTTATCAAGATAGAAGTGGATGGTTCAATATTACAGAATGGCGGCAGTGGATGTGGTGGTGGCATGGTCTAAGGTAATGAGGGACAACGGATTTTTGCATTTAGTTGCAAACTCATGAGAGTTCCACCAGCTATTGCTGAACTCATAGGAATCATCCAAGGATTGTACTTATGTTGGTCTAGAGGTTATAGGAAGATTTATCAAGTTTCTAATTGTGTTGAGGCTGTTAACTTCATCACTATGGTGATTTAAACCATCCTTTTAGTGATGTTGTAGAGGAAGCTAGATTACTCTTTTGTAGGGGATTGGCAAATTCTTGTAAGCCATATTCCTAGAGATGGCAATTCTTCTGCAGATCACCTTGCTAAATTATCTCATAGGATTAAAGGGAATTTTTGCATCTTTGATCAACCCCCATCTTACTTACAAGAAGATGGAGGATGTTGAAAGAAGATTAGTGTAGTTTGTTTTGCTCTTTTGAGTATTTGAATTCAGTTTTCATTCAAAAAAAACTGTAAAACCACATTTACTGATATACTTAAGAGCAAAATGAGTGGCTAATTAAGTATATCACATTGGACAGATTTTTTTAATTTAGGGGAAGACAAGGCTACTCATACTGCATAATTAAGAGAGGATAAATGCTAATCGTGGGGAAAGCTATTGACACTTGTAGTCAGAGAAGAATTGCACAAAATGATCAGGGTGGTGATTCCAATATCATCAAAATCTTAACTGAAACCAATGATGGGGATTTGCCGTATAATCTTGGACCAAGCATTTTATTGTAATTAGGTTGATTGTTGCTGAGGTCAACTTAAAGATAACCCAAATTAAATGTTTCTAGCACACATAGGAACATACATGTTTTATGCCCATATATCAAAATTCAAAACTGCAAAGGGAGAACGGAAACACATATTAGCATAAAAACAAAAAAAAAAGAAAAAGATGGTCTTGTATGTAAAAAAGCAAAAACTTTTTATGGATTAAGGACGCTGTGACAATGAATACAAAACTATATGGACAGGTTTAAAACACATTTCTTCAAAACCAATTAAATGTTGGCGTCACCTACATTGAAGAATAAGACATCATTCCTAAAACATTCTAGAAGCATCATTAAGAAAAAAGAGAAAACATCTTGCTTCACCCATCATCCGTGGGTTCAACTGGTAAAAAGGTGAGACATGTAACTATTTAGAGCATGTTCGAACCCTGGGGAGTACCACTTTATTGTGGTTCCAGTCGCAGCACTTGGGGAGTCATCCTAACTCCTGGGTGCCTAGGTTTACGCTTGAGGATAATAGATGACTCGTCCTATCCCACATTGGTATCACCTAAGATGAAGGGAGATTTCGTCCTACCTTTAGATCGTGGTTGAGCCCAACCCCTTTCCAAAAATTCAGATACCCAAAAAAAAAAGAAAAGAAAACATCTTGCTTCAAATAAAAATGAACAACCCAAGCTCTCCATAAGTTAAATAAGGAACTATCAACTAATATACTAATTGTACAATCACTTTCAAACATTATTCTTAATGCTCAATGCTTGTAGTTTAAGAATTAAAAAGTTCGCATCCCACAAATTCTTATGGTTGAATCTTACCACCTTGTAGAAGATCAAACCATAATGATATAAGTACAAACACACTAATACACTACTACAATAATTTGAAACCCTCAACTCATCCTCTGGTGTTCTGCAAGTACAAAAGGATCAAAGAAAACTGTAGTTAAATTAAATCCAATTATCAATCCCTAGCTTTCAACAATAATAAAAATTTCCTACTTAAATCTGTATAAATGCCATAACTGTTTATTCATTTAGGCCCTCATAAGATGTCAAAATAAAAATCCAGTCCACATTTCCATTATCAAATGCCAATTTCATAATCAAAATCAAATAATAGGGATAAAAATCCAAATCTAAAATTCAAAAGAAAGAACACAT
Organism: Leucaena leucocephala; assembly: GCA_037074615.1. Classification (NCBI taxonomy): domain Eukaryota; kingdom Viridiplantae; phylum Streptophyta; class Magnoliopsida; order Fabales; family Fabaceae; genus Leucaena; species Leucaena leucocephala. The sequence continues at coordinate 16,980,683 of CM073522.1, forward strand.
AGGAAATACCAAATTTGCTAATGGATGCTGAAGTAAAGCTAATCGTGAAGGTTGCAAACGAAGAGTCAATCCTGAAGACAATAAGGTGTATATTTTTCCCCACTATATGCATCTCCTCCCTCAAAGTACACTAACTCAAGTTTATGAAACATCTTCACAAAGCTCAGATATATGATGACGCTACTCTAAGAAATATTAATCTAGAATCTGAAGTCATTATTATCTGACACATCACTGCTTGGGTACTATGTCTCTCAACTTCACTTTCATTTCCCTCACCTTCGTCTCTGCTTCCATGTTTGCGACCAACATTGGATGTAATGATAAATATAGATGAATGAGTCCTAACTTAGATTTGTTAATATGAATTTACCTTGACACAAATACCTTGAACTGATCTCAACTGTTTGCTTTGTTTTCCAACTTGAATGTTATGATTATTTTAGGTACTTGCCTTGGCCGAATGTGCCCTAAATTATATCAATTAATCTGAATTTGCATTCATAAAAATGCCATAAACCAATCTGTGTAGGTTAACTTTGTCACCTTCAATTTAATCACATTATTTAATGAAGCGTACTTGACAGTCAAGGGATCTACATTTTATAAGACGACAGAATGGACTTTTGCACTGATAACTTGCATGCAAGATTACGCATATTCACATCTTATATTGTTTTTGTCTACTGTTATTGAATAATTGAATCAATAGGTAATGCAAGTTTGTTGTAATATCATGATAAGAATTATTAAAATATGGATAATTTCAAAATCTTGTTAATGGATAGTATGATCTCATTGAACTTTAAATATCATTAAAATCATTAAAACGAATGATAAACACAGTTTGTAACATCCACCCATCGTTACATAACACAGCCATACCTTTAATTTGCTTCACTAATAGCTCATAAATTACATTAAAATCCTCTGTTTGCTCTTTCATTTTGCCATTCATAATGCACTTTTGGAGGGAATTAATTTTTTTGCATAACCGATTCAGGCATGAACCACGCCTATAATTCCTACTTGTTTTTTCAATCTAAGAGTGAAGTTAATAATAAAAGGTAATCAGGTATTAAGACGCGTATAATGATTTCAAAACTCAACATCAAAGAACACCACCTTATAACATTGAAAAAACATATATATACACACACCAAGGAGCATATTGCAGAAACACATGCACTATAATGCACTGCTTAACTCAAGAAGGAGATAATTCATGCAATTGCATTAGCAACGCTAACAGCTAAGTGAATATTATAAAATTGAAAATAATGCATTATTCCTTGTCAACATAAACTGCAAAAACGTACTGGCCAATTAATTTTCAAAAAAATAGTAGTAAAAATTCATATAGTAAAAAATAATAATCCTTATCAATCATATTTAAGAAGAACTACAACTTCCAATCATTCTGACATGTTCCATTGCTTCTTTGACACAATGCAGTTATTACAAATACCCACAACCAAGACTTGAAAGAATCGTAAATATGTGACAATAAGTTGTTAAGAGATAGAAATTAACCAAAATGAAGTTCAATATCTCTTCAAATATGAATGCAATTGGAAACATAAGTATCTAGTATGTAAAATTAATTAGAAAGACTGTAATAATCAAACCTGAAGCCTCCAAATCTCTTCTTATTTTATGTTATACGTGCTGACATAATTAAAAATAATGACTAACAGTTAAGGAATAGAAGGATTAAGGAAGAATTACCAACGGGGGTTGGTCCGAGTGGTAAGCGGCTCGGTATCGCTTAAGCGAGGTCTCGAGTTCGAGCCTTGGCGTACGCAGAAAATCCCCGTTGGGAGACTCACCCACCATAGCCAGGTGCGCGACGCGGGTCGGATCCGGATGTAGTCGGGGCAAAGCTCCGGTGAACCGGGTGGGCAACAAAAAAAAAAAAAGAAGGATTAAGGAAGAATTAAAAATACCTGTGTATTTCAACAGTTATGAAAATCAATGACTAATCAAATGAGGATGTTCATTATATGCCACTTTAAACTTCCATTACTGATTGATATAACAACATTCCATCAGTTATTAATCAAATGCCCAAAAAATGGGAAAAGTACAAAGTAAATAAAAAAGATGATGTAGAAAGGTGTTTCCCAAATCAACACCAAGTTGAAGCTACATTATGCCATATATGCGCCATTCAGGTAAATTCTTCTTCACACACATAGTTACAGCTCAAAAAGTCAAAATGGTCACCTTTATATTATTACTACTAATACAATGTGATATACAAATAATGGTTAGCTCCATTATGCCAATTGTCTCTCCATAAAACCAAAATTATGAAAGCATTAGTCACAAGAAACCATTTAGCCATGCAGCAAAACAAAATCCTAATGTTCAGTTTATATCGTTTCCATTAGACCATTAGAGACAAACCTTTTTGCAGAATCATAGAATTCACCCCATATGGTGATTTCGCCCTTGGGTCCAGAAAGATTATGTCTTTCAAACCCAAAATTTTCTACAGAGTCGATTAGAAATGTAGAATGCAGCTTCTCAATGAGTTCATGACTTTGTTCAAGGAATTGTAACAAAATACCTATCCCCTAATCCATGATAATTAACAGTATCGTGACTTTGATCAAATATAGAAAACTGGGTGTTCATAGAATCCTTACGTGATGGTGGGTAGCTTCATGAGGATTCACCCCACTGTTCAGCTTCCATGGCATCCAAAAAATTCTAGGGTGAGAGAAATTGTAGAATCCATGAGCGCCGAACTCATAATCCTGTGGGAAAAAGGAAATGTCTAATAACTTTCTATGATTACCAAGATAAGATATAATAACACTGGATATAGATAAAACATAAAAAATACTAAATTGAATGGAGGTGACGATCTCTTTCGACAATGATGCAAACACAATGAAGGTTGAGTTGTAGAAATTTCTATACTGATTGAATTGCATGATTTGTTGCCTAGAGGAGTAACATAGCTGTCAAATCCAATTTTTTTCTATCTATAGAAGATTGATAGAGGAAAGAGAATAAGAAGGGATTGTAATGATAAACCGAAGAAAAGATAATAATTAAATAAATATTAAATTACAAAAAGAAAAGAAGATATAAAGTTATAAAGATAAAGGGATGTAAGCGCCATTTGAGCAAAAGTTAAATAGAAAAATTTAAGAAAAAAAAGAAAATGACTTAAATGGAGTTTTGAGATTTTAGATACTAAACTGAAATTTTAAAAAATGTAGCAAGGGAATAGAATTTGGTAAATACAGGGAGTAAAGTGTATTTTACTAAATTCAGAGAAAAATCGTAATTATGAGGAAGTTGAGCCAAAAATAGTCTAAAACTGCCCAGAAAAATTTTAGGCTCAAATTTTACTAGTAAATAGGAAAATATTTGGGTTATGCATATTTTTCAGAATTTCGATTTGAGGTCTGAAAAATTAATATTAATTTGTAAAATTTAGAAATTATTACAGGACCTTCTGGACCTCAGAATCAAATAAAATTTTATAGAAAATTCTTATATTAATTATAAAAATTTATAAAATTGACAGAACTAAAAAATGAGTTATGTAGAATGTATAATATAATTTAAGGTGAAATAGAAAATTCGATAAAAGTTTTCGGAAAAATTTCTTAGGATTTGATGAGTTGGGTTTGATCAGAGACCCAAGATAGCATCCCAGGAGGCCCAAAAAGTGCTCCAGTAGTTACGTGGGTTCAAGCACAATTAAAATAATATTTTAGTAATTTTAACATTAAAATAATGTAAGGAATCAAAGTAATAATGACTAGGGATGACTTAGCACGGTGAGGTGTCACGTGTGGGACCCACACTCATGATTGAAGGCACCATATGTTGCTTGTCATGGAGAAGAAAAAATATCCAAGCAATCTTAGCCACACATTTATTTAAAGTAAAGACACATGGCATGATATTAGCCGTTCATTACAGATAAGACACTAGAGAGCTCTGGAATTCTCTGAAAGCATTGAGTCACCATGTAAAGTGTCCTAGAGGGACCACAATGGCGCCAATTATAGAGAGGATAAGGGAGGAGTTTAGACCATGAATTTAATAATAAAATACTATAAAGAAAGATAAAGTAAGATTAAGTCATAAAGCAACCAGTTAAGAGCCAGATGAAGAGACTGAGACAATTTAATTAGTTAACCCAGGTCAAGAGTCAAAGATGGCTACATGAATGGTTTACTAGAGCCGGGAAATACCCAAATAAGGTATGAAAAGACAATAATGCCCCTAGAGTTATTTAAATGAATAAACAGGAATTAAGGGCATTATAGTAATTTTCCAAGGGATCATTAATTAAGTTTAGACTAAGTCCAAGAATGTCAATGGTAGGAAAAATTTGAATACCGGATTTAAGGTTAGAAAATATATTATGGAATCTTAGAAAATTATATTTAGAAAATAGTCTGGTTTTTGAGAAATTGGATTGAGTCGGTACTAGATTGGATTTGAATTTTTCAGACTATTCTTTCCCTTGGAATTACGCCACCTCATATGCCTAGGTGTCCTGTTGATGATGTCATAGATTATGTCATCTTGGATGATGTCATAAAGGTGACATAAGCATGATATATGCAAAAGTGAGATTGAATCTTGGCCACCCATTTCAATTAGATCTTGGCCATCCATTCCCTTAGAATTTTTCTATAAATACTCCCCTTCCCCTTCATATTGCGCCATACATAGAGAAGCCTTGGGGAACCTCTAGCCAAATAAAAACTCAAGCAATTCAAGAGCAGTCCAAGGTGCCCAAAGTTCAAGCTAGCTAGGAATTAAGGTAAGTAATTTATCTTAACTTATTTTCCTTCAATTTAGAGACTTGAACCTAGGGTTTTAATGGAAGGAAAATGAGATACTCTCTTGGATATGCTGCTAGCCAAAAATGTACATGATAGGGGAAATGAAATTGAAGTTAGAAACATGAAATTAGGACTTAGATGATCTTAGATTGATGCTTATACCTTGAATTAATTGTGTAATCTGACTTCCCATTTAGAGAAGCCTTTTTTCCAAGAACAGTAAAGGACCAAGGGAGTTATTTTTGATGATTTGGATGCTTTCATTGACTCTAGAAGGTGAAATTTTATAGGATTGAGCAAAGAGACAAGAGTTGAAAGCATTAAAATCAAAAGTAAAAGCTTTAAGAAATACCTTAGCGCTGTCACAGTTCTGTACTGTTCAGTTCACCAAGAAGAAGTTATAATTTGTTAATTCTGACTTCATATTTGAATTCCTTAGAAAAAAATTGTGTGGGATATGGTCAAGGAACAATTTAATTCAAAGGGTAAGATAATAAACAAAAATTAAAGAAAGATAGGGGTTTATCGGTTTAGGCAGTTGAGACCAAGTTTGGAAATAGATAGAAATAAACAATGACAAGCATATTATTAAGTATGTTAAGCCTTGATAATTGTGATAAAGAGGACCACAAAGCAAGGGACAAAGATGTAAATGAAGAGTAAGGAAAAGCGATAAAAGGTAGTAAACTTATACCTAAACTTGTATGCTTAATGCTTAAGTGTTGTTGATATGTTGTTGGCTTGACTGGATTGTGTGAAGCATGTATGATTGAGAAAGCTCTATTTCTTTTTATGCTATGGCCATATGTTATAAGTAAGAAGCATGGAAGCATGTTATTATGCAAGCATGTTCATAGTAAGCAAGCATGTTTAACACTAAGCATATAGTTGCATACATTATTTGTGCACGGCTGGAAAAAAGGATTTCTACACTGGTTGAAAATGGCATTCTACATCATACATATAACCGGTGTAGAAACGGACCGTGTAAAAAGTGAGACATTTTACACCGGTCACATGACCGGTGTAGAATGTATACTTTTTTAAACCGGTCTACATTTTAAAGCGGTTCACTTTTACATCCGGTGTATTATTTTATAACATCTACACCGGTTGAATATTGGGACGGTGTAGATTATTCAAATGTTAACACTGGTTGAATATTGGGACGGTGTAGATTATTCAAATGTTAACACCGGTTGTATTACGTGCGATGTAGATATTATTAAATTTATATTATGATATATGTTCTTTCTACACCGGCAGGTATATACCTCCAATGTAGATGTTATTAAATTTATATTTAATATATTTCGTTGGCTTGAAGCTTCATAAATAAACTGCCCAAATATAATATACAACTCAATCATCGATCATCAGTTCAAGATGCCAGAGACATATATAATTCAATTGCTTATTATATTATTCATTTAATAAAATTCAATACAAAAATGCTACAATTTGAACAGAAAAGTAGAAAAAGGTATTCAGTGAAAGACAAATACTATTGAGAAGGAAAGAATTGAACAAAAAACTCTGCCCACCGATTACGCAGGTCCTCAATATCTTGGTCAGGAAATGGATTAAGTTGATCAAACATCTGAAATATGAAATCAAAATCAAAGAAATTAAGGTATTACTAATATAGATTAGATTGACAATTAAGAAATATGAAATCATTAAAAATACAATTTTACCTCCTCAGTTAGGTCAATCCTATTTGACAAGATAATATTGACCATGTGTCTGACTATGTAGAAGCCGCACAAGTTGCTTTCTCTGGGTTGCCTTCGACTCTGTAATGTTAACAAGATAAAAATTATTTCTCATCATCAAAACGGGGAACCTAGCTAACACCTAATATATACTTTTATTACCTTCGGTGTGATCCATTCAGGGTCCCTCACCAAATTAGCATGCTTAAGGCCCCTTGCAACTGCGAACGTCCTCATAGCCTTATGACCAAAGTTATAAAGTTAGTAACCCATTTATCACAAAGATCATTGTGTATAGAAGAGAACTCACGTGTTCATGATCTTCCTGACATCAACCGATGGCTTGTAATAGAGGGAGCATAAGAAGAAAACTTTATAGCTATACTTACATAGGATGACAAGTTGCCAATGATTGCTGTAGAGATTAATTAAAAGAGAATGAGTATTATAATTAAGCAAATACAAAACTAGTATATATGAAATAAAATGAAATATTATTATTCTTACTCCTGCATATATGGTGCGAAGAAACAATCAATATCGGTTTCACTGAGCCTCCTTGAAATGTATGCAAGCCTCAAAGATTGAGAGGTCCCTTTAGCATAAATCTGAAGTGGGCATAGGAATCTGAACTTTTTTTGTTTGCCCTTTGAGGAAACCAACTCAGCTTGCATGTACCTACAGGTATTGCATACACGACATTAGTTGTAATACTTGAACTTTGTTATTACATATATTTACATTTAAATTATACTTACATAAAAAACATTTGGATGTAGCCGGAGGTCAGTTCTTCCTTGGGAGTGATCAGAGATTTGGCGTCCGCATGGTCAAGGAAGGCCGGTGCCCCCATGTCGCCCACAACTGAATCCATAGGCAACGCGTCCACATGGAACATTTTGTCATATGCCAATAGGATCACACGTTGCATGGCATTCAAAGTAGGAAGGGTGGGAAGTTGGCTGGGGGATGAGGCGATGTGATCCGAAACAAGATGCTTTGGCCATAATATGAAAGTCCCTTTTGCTTGGCTCACTGTCTTCACCTCATCAGTGGAAATTGGGACAAGAGCATCTCCAATTAGCACGTCTTCAACTGTCACCCTTAATTGATCGTCTTGAATTTAGATGTGGTGAACAGTTGCCCCTAGGCTATAGATGGAGCCATGTGCCACTAAGCGTCTAAGAGGATCCTCCACATATAGATCATAATGTTTTGCATCCTCTGACAGCGGCAAGCAACAGCTCCCTTTAATGCTTGGACGGGCTGTAATTGAGGGCGGGAGGGGATCAGTTGGCTCTTACTGCCTTGATGTCATCATGGACAACATTTCATCCTTGATCTTTGCCAACCCCTCTTGTAATCGCGCCTCAATTAAAGCTTCTGCTTGTGCCTTAGCCTCTATCCAAGCCTCTGCCTTAGCCTCTGCCCTTATGGTGGAGAGCAAGGATTCCAACTCTGCCCTCAGCACCATATATGGGGAACATCTTTGAGATGCTCTAAAGTAATCTCTTATACCCATACCTCTTCCAACTCCCCTGACATGGCCCCCATGTTCTTGTTTCCCAGTGGCAACAATCAAGATTTTATTCCTACCATCTGACTTGAAGGATCCATAGGACTCTTGTTGTTTAAGATCACTCTATAACATAGAAAGAACGAACATAAGGAAAATGATATAATTATAGTCTACTAAAATAAAATAATGCAAGTAGTGCTTACAATTTTTTCAGTAATCATGCGAGCATTGTCGCTTGTAAATGTTTCGCTCTTTCTTTGGCGAGCGTACAACCATTTTTCTTTACGACGTATCGGAGGGGGGGTCAAGAAGAACACTAGGATTCGACCTAGCAGTTTCTTCTAGCCTCTTCCTCTTGGCCTCCAACAACTCTCTTTCTGCCTTCGCATAACCCCCTCGAGACATTGTGTGGGGGCAATCATTCTTGAGGGCGTATTCAATCGGTTTTGCCCTTTTTTTGACAAGACATGAAGTAGTTAAAATCAATACATATGATATTCTGATACGTTTTCTGCCAACACAGACAAAAGGATACACTCACCATTGCTGCTGGCGTGGTCCGAATACTAACAAATTTTTCCCAAGCAGCTTCGTCAATGAATTGATACTTGCTGCATGGAGAAGGTTGAGGATGACCACTTCTGTCCCATCCATGCACATACTGACGAGCTAGTTGTGTCTTGAATGCCCTCCAATGCTCAGCGCAATAAGACAATGTCTTCTTCTTCAAGAACTCATTGTTGGGAACATCGTAAGTGAGCTGCAATGATTGCCATTGAAAGCAGAGTAATCAACAAACAGTTGTGTATTTGGTATCACTCTGCATGTAATATTAGATAGTTCCTATACCAGGATAGTGTCCCAAATTTGATTCTTCACGCGATCATCCATAGCATCCCAAGTCAAATAGGTGATGCTAGGCTTGTTGCGTGCTAGGAGGCTGACAAAACTTACGTACTTTGCCCTGTGTTCACCAGTTGGGTTCCAGTTTCTGTCAAACTCTATCGGAAGTAGTTTCCCCTTCCTATCCTTCGTAATGTCTTTCAAATGAGTCGCACTTCTGCCCTTCCTTTGCGTAGTGGCGCTTGGAGCATCGCTAACCTCAATCTGAGTAACTCTATCCCCCATATTCCTATATACGCAATAACAACATCAAAAACATTGTAAACATACTTAACCCTTTTTCCTTCAACCCGTCAGAGTACACAAAACTTGTTCCTTTAGCAGTTATGAATGGAAAGATATGTGCAAGCATTTGTCAGGAAAAATAGAAAACCTAGATTAAACGAACATAAAAATGGCGAAGCACGTACACACAGGAAAATAAGTGCAGAGAACACGTACAAGGAATAGCAGAACAAGAGAGACAACAGAGAAGAACGATTGAGAACGGAGAAGCCTCTCGAAAACCACAGAGCACGGCGAGCGGAGATATGACAGAGTACGGAGAAATGAGAATGATGGTCGCGCCAAGGGGCGGGTTTAAAAAATGTATATAAATATTTTACACCGGATATAAATTATTCTAACCCGGACAACAACATAACCGATGTAAAATTTATACTTTATCCAGTGTAAAAAATAACACCATCTAAAATATAACACCGGATAAAGTATAAACCGGTGTAAAATTGAACTATAATTTATTTACCAAATTGTCAGTAGTAGACTTTTTACACCGAATAGCACTTAAGACCGATTTTAATATTGTAGTTATTTTTTTAAACTCCATCATCATATATATCATCCCATCCCTTGGCGTCACAACATTCTTATCAGAACAAGAATCTGTCTCTGTTATTATTACATCAAAATCATATATGCAATCATAACAAAAAACTTAATATTGCATGTTTAGACTACATCAAAAACAAGAAACACATAGAAATCAATCATAATCCACTTCTTCTTCATTTAATTTTGGTAAACCTACTAAAAAATAAGGGATCTCACAAATAACATCATCATTATCAACAACCCTTTTTCCTTGGAGTGCGATAGACCATCTTTCATTTTGAGGATCAGTGATATAGAACACTTGCTTTGCTTGGTTTGCCATAATGAAAGGCTCATCCCCAAAACTTGTATTATTCAAATCAACCAATGTAAATCCTAACTGATCGACCATAACACCGTTGTTTACATTAGCCCACTTGCATTTGAACACAGAAACTTTGAATTTGGAGTAGTCTACCTCCTAAATCTCTTTAACAACGTCATAATAAGGGATGATTGCTAATTTAGGATTGTTGTCTTTTGAACTAGAGAAATGCATAGCTTCAGCCACTAACATAACACCACTATTTTGCACGCTACTTCTATCATCTAGGGACTTCGTATAAAAGGAATACCCGTTGATATCAAATGAATTCCAACAGATCATATTATGTTCAGGACCACATGCCAACCATCTAACTGTATCAGAAACACAATCCTCATTTTTAACCTCTAGTTTGAACTAATGTGCAAAAGATTTGTTGTGTTCTCTAATCAGTCTTTGCTCTGTCATCCTATTATTTTTTTTTGGACAAGATCTTTATGAACAGCAATATAGTCTTGAACTTCATCAATGTTATTCAAGATGTGTAAGTGTATTTGCTGCAATTCATTATGATCAACACTCCTCATCGACATTTAGCGTTGACCCCCCTGTTTGGCGCGGGGTTTATGGAGACCAATAAGTCTTACTTTAGACAGGTATTGTTGACAAAAATCCATAGCTTCTTCGGCAACATATTTTTTAACAATGGATGGTTCAGGCAATTTGGATTCTTCATATTCCCTTTAAGGATTTTCATGTATCTTTCAAATGGGTACATCCATCATAAGTATACAGGGCCACACAGTTTTATCTCTCGCACTAGATGAACGATGAGGTGTACCATGATGTCAAAAAAGGCAGGAAGAAACTATTTTTCAAGCTGGCACAAAATAACATAACCCTCGTGCTCCAATTCCTCCAACTTTTCAGTCTCAAAGACTTTGCCACATATAGCATTAAAGAAGAAGCAAAGTCGGGTTACAATGTGTCTCAAATCATCTTGAAGGATTCCTCGAATAGCCATTGGGAGTAATTGTTGCATCAATACATGACAATCATGAGACTTTTGGCCTACTAATTTCAAATCTTTCATGGACACAATCCTCTTAAGATTAGATGAGTACCCAGAGGGAACTTTGATTCCTTGCAAACACTCACAAATACTTTTTCTCTCAGCCTTGGACAAAATGTTAGTCTCTTCAACATGATAGCTCCCCTCACCATCTGGCCTCGGATGTAAATCTTCTCGTATTCCAATTTCTTTCAAATCCAATCTTGCCTTCAAACTGTCTTTGGAACCACTATGTGTGTTGAGAAGTGTTCCAACAATGCTATCACACACATTTTTCTCCACATGCATCACATCAATACAATGCCTTACATGAAGATGTCTCTAATACGGAAGCTCAAGGAACACAGATCTGTTTTTCCATACATTTTTCTCACTTTTCTTGGTAATCTTACCGAAAGTGACATTGATGTCTTTCACCTTTTCATAAACTTGTTCGCCAGTCAATGGCTTTGGAGCATTTCCAAATTCTTGGCCGCCATAAAATTTCTTCTTTAGTCGACGGTATGGATGGGCTGGTCTTAGAAATGTCCTATAACCTAGGTAGACTGTCTTTCTTCCATGACGAAGTTGATAGGAGCAAGTCCCTTCCTCACAAATCGGACATGCTTTATGGCCCTTAACACTATACCCTGACAAATTTCTGTATGCAAGAAAGTCATTAATTGTACAAAAGATCATGGCCCACATATTGAAGACCTCCTTCTTAACCGCATCAAAAACATCCACACCTTCCCATAGCTTCTTCAAATCTTCGATCAAGGGTGTTAGGTAAACGTCTATGTCATTTCCAGGTTGTTTTGGTCCTGAGATCAGCATAGACAACATTACATACTTCCGTTTCATACACAACAAGGGAGATAGGTTATAAATCACCAGAAGGATGGGCCATAAACTATGTATACCACTAAGGCTACTATAAGGGTTCATGCCATCTGTACTAAGTCCAAGCCTTAGGTTTCGTGGTTCATTGCCGAACTAGGGAAATAAGTCATTAATCTTCTTCCATTGCAAAGAGTCAGCAGGATGACGAATCTTTCTATCATTAATCCTTTCATTTGCATGCCATAACATTTTCTTTGCATCATCTTCATTAGAAAAAAGTCGCTTAAACCTTGGTACAATTGGAAGATACCATAAAAACTTGGCAGGAGAGTTGTTTGATCTGTACCTTGGTGTCTTACATATTGGACACTTCTCCTCATCTTCAAACTCTTTCCTATACAATATGCAATCATTTTGGCATGCATGAATCTTTCTATACTGCATGCCTAAAGGACCTATTATTTTTTTTGCATCATAGTAGCATTTGGGTAACATATTTTCTTCAGGAAACATGTCCTGTAACAACTCAAGCAATTCTAAAAAACCACTGTCACTCCATCCATGCCGAGCTTTCACACTTACCAATCTCAACACCGCATTCAACATGTTGTATTTTCTGCAGCTGGGTATAGAGGCTTTTTTGCATCATTCCACATATTACCATATGCATGTGACCGCATAAAAGCATCTTATCCAACATCACAAATCATGTCCTGTACTCGATCATCAGTATCCATGTCATCATCAAAGGTCTGTTCCACCTATTCACCATGCCATACCCATACCGTGTAACTCTTGCAAAACCCCTCATAAATCAGATGAGTGTAAATATCAGCAGGACTTTGTTTCCTCTCATTAAAACAACTCACACAAGGACAATAAAACCTTCCATTGTCATCATCACCATTCCATTTAGCAAAATCCAAAAACTCCTTCACCCCCTCAGCATACTCAACACTTGTTCGTTTATCATTTATCCAACTATGATCCATATTTATGGAAGACTAAGAAACTAGAAAAATAGAAAACAAGAAACCATTACGTTGTAGCTAATGCATGGAGAGAATAAATTTTCAGTTCTCGAGAGGAGTTCAAAACAAAACTCACCGTCTGTGAAGCGCTTTAAGACTTAACGCGCGAACCAGGGAAAAATGAGAGGTGGAAGGCACGAGAAATGTACCAAATAAAAGAGTATTTGGTAAAAAGAATAAAAAAATTATTTGGTAAGAAAATATACCCCGGATAAAATGTTACACCGGTGTAGATATATATATACAACAGGTGTAGAGAGTATACATTACACCGGCCACTATATATAAACCGGTGTAAAATATATCAGATTTTTTAAGTGATAGACCACTATGTCATCAACTTTTACACAAAAAGAATATATATCAGAATATATAAAAGTTGCAATCTTTCACTACTCATCAGACTCAGAGTTTTGGGAGTCATCAGATTGGGTGAGATCAACAGGATTAAAGAAGCTATCACGGGGTTGATGGCGGCGAACTTCTGAGCGGAAATCTTTGACACTTGCTTTCAGTCTGTCAACTTTCTGATTCAGTTCTTCCACGGAGTCCTCCAGCCCATTGAAGCGCAGTATGAGTTCCTCAAGGCGCTCCATCAGAGTCACAACCAGGGGAGGAGGAGAAGGAATAGAAGCGTGAGGATCAGGATGTTTGTCTTCAAAGTCATCTCTGTTTCTTTTGTGGGGCGGAGAAGGAGGCGTGCATAAGGAAGAGGCCATTGGAGGAGTCAGATAGATGAAAAGAAAATAAAACAGAGATAAAGTGATGAGACGAAATGTATAGATCGATCATAGGAATGGTATACATATATATATAGTTCATGATCAATAAGAATATAGAAGAATGCAATTGGCCTTCTATCATAATGACTACAAATGTTGGGAACCGAAGAAGTGAAATGAATGGTCTGAAGAATAAAGAAAGCGTGCGGGAAAGCATAGACAGGAAACTGAAGAGGCAGATAGGACGAAGCTAATCTGCACCGGGTGTTTATATTTTAAATCGGTTACTTTTAAAATCAGTGTAAAAATTTAATTTTTTTTAAATCGCCTTCTCCTCAGTGACCGGTTTAAAAGTGGGATTTAGATGAAAAATAAACGGATCATCAGCAACGTATACAGAACAAGAAACTTGTTAAACACATTCATTCAAATTAAACTTTACTATCAAACTTTACATCTTGAAATCTATATAAATACAATATCATCATCTCCTCATTCTTTTCATTACATAAAAAAGGAGGTAGGGAATAGGGAAAGGCAGGTGACCCCGTTTTCACTCATCATCATCTTCCAAGTCAGTGTTTTGGGAGTCAAAATTGGTATCAACAACAGGATGAAAGAAATCATCCTGTTGATAGCGATGAACTTCAGAACAGAAGGCTCTGAAATGTTGATTCATCCTCTCAACTTTCAGGCCCAGTTCTTCCATTGAGCGCTCTAGGGCATTGAAGCGCGGGATGAGTTCCTCTAGGCACTCTACCAGTTGCTGGAGCAGGGGACAAGGAGAAGGAACTGAAGGGTTATCATGATGACAGACAGTTTTTTCTTCAAAATTAGTTCTTTGTGTTTTGTGAGGCGGAGAAGGAGGGGTGGATGAGGAAGAAGCCATTGGAGAGTTAAGATAGAAGATAGAAGAAATGAATATAAAACAGATATCGGAGAAGGTGATCATGATGATCTACTGCGCATGTCTGAGAAGACTTGACATAAAATGGCAGGAAAGGATACAGACGGAGTTAATCTAAACTGGACTAAATATTTCCACATCGGTCACTATAACATCCGTTGTAGAAAGTAAACATCTAAACTGGACTACATTTTTCCACATCGATCACGAGTAAATACGGTGTAAATATTTCATATTATTTACAAAAATGCCACCGGTCATTTTTTTAAAACCGTTTCCGCATTGACCGGTTTAAAAATGGGGATTTTGAATGCCAATTTTCCACCAGTGGTGGTGTCATTTACTACTGAGATTTTCCCAAAAATCTCACCCCTCCATGTCTCCCTAATCCCAACAGGTTCTCCAAATATGAAAGGAGATGAAGTTTCATGATAAGGAGTTAGGGATTTGATAGTATGATTGATGTATGAAGTTGTAATGATTGTAATATGTAAAGATGTTTTGTATTCAAATTATGGCAGTAATTTGTATCTACCTAGGAAAAATAGTCAACGATCAAAAAAATGTATGAAATTTTATGGACTGTCTTTAATTTGACATAAATAATGCTGAATTTAGATGTATGTACACAGAAATAAATTTCCAAAGTCAGGGGACCAAATCTAGAAACAGGGAAAATTGACCAAATAAATAGTAAACTTTGGACGTTGACTCCATGAAAGCGTGGTCAACAAGTTATTTTTTCTTGAAAAAGGTTTAAGTTATCTTCGTATAGCAACTTGAACCACTTCATTTTAATTTTTTTTATAATTAATTATGATTTTTTGAATTAGGCTGCCTTTCTGGAATTTGCTCAATGAATAGTACCCAAGAAGGGTAAAATTCTATATTGTGTAATTTGACTTCAACGACTTTAAAAGTGGTTCTAGATTCTATTGTTTGGTCCCTAAGACGTAGAAAATTAAGGATAGTTTTTTTATCAGAGCATAAGATTCTATCACAAAATAGAAGGTTTTGGCTTAGTGATGTTCTGATTTAGTTGGATTGACCCTTCCTAAACAAGTTAGAGGTTTGAATCCTTAGTGAACCCAAGAGATTCCCTCCCTAGAGTATGTTATGTGGGGATAGTGGTTCACTACTTAAAAATGATTCAGACAAGAGATAGTAATACCTAGATAAGTATAATATATTATACTCCAAACCTTGCAGCTTTACATGATAGTCTTTAAGGATATGGTTAGGTAGACTGGTCTTAGTCAGCCAATACCTCTAAGGTCTCGTGTTTCTTAGCACAATATGGCTGGACTAAGCAAGATAACATCTAGGGAACAGTTTCCTCTGCTGACAGAGATAGGAGTTAACCAATACAAGGTCAAAGAAGTTGACCATCCCAAGGTCGAGGAAGCTGTGGAAGTTAAGCTGTAAGAGTTAGCTTAAGGTATTGATAGGGGAACGAATTAGGATCATTCTGTGTACTTGAAATTCCTAGAACAGTAACCAAATATTGCGATGACGATGAGGATGAGAGTACAAACCTTCCTAAAGTCTATTAGCTAGAGGATTGGCACGAGGTGCGAGCGAGCTCGATAATATGATGCACTGAGATACAGATGCTCGATTTATAGAAATGCTCAGAAGTAGATCCTCCGTAAGATACTTGGAGTTGATCTACACTATGAAAGACTTTGTCAAGCTTATTTTTTTGAACAAAAGAAGCAGAGGTTAACCTGAGGCTTGCCTAGAGACATGCCTAGTATACAACCTAAGGTTAAAGACGTGATTGTTAATAGATGGAGAGTTGATATTCCCGAAATAGAGGAATCCCATCATGAAGGAACCAGTGACCCAGTAAACCCTGTACAAATATTTTGAATAGGCTGAAGCAAGAGTAGTGGATAAAAATGAGTTCTAAATGACTAAAGTAGCCACAAATAAGAAAGAAATACTGCTATCACAGTGCCAGAAGCAATGACTGTTGACAACTTATGCCATACCGAGAAAGGACCAAGAAAGAGATATATTCTAATCAGGAGTAGACTGGGACTGGCTGACAGTTAGGGTCTACTGAGGAATAAGATAATATTTAGTTATGTAAGCATAAACTGCCTATGTTCGAGGGAACATTCAAGATCTCTAAAGAATTGAAATGTGCCTCAGAATGGAAGTCGTAGCTAATCATTTACAAACCAGAGAAAGATGTTAGGAGATAGTAAAGAGCACAGAAGTTACCTTACTAGCAAAGAATAATCTGTTCACCTAGGAAGCTTTACTTGAGCAGTTTTGTGAGAAGCATTTTCCTCAATTGGATAGAGATGAGTGTGAAGTTAAGTTTAAGTGTTAAGATAGGGTAAAAGAAAGAACCCTTTGATGCATATTTAGCCAAGTTCATCCACATGAATGATGGAAGAGGAATATTGAGAAGTTGACTTGCAGATTGAATTATGTGTTGCAAGAAAGATTCTTCCTAGGCAATTGCAAAGGTTCAACAAAGTGGTAAAGGTATGCAAGATTATAGAGAGAGACTTACGATGCGAGGAAATAGTAAAGGTAACCTCAAGAGATGAACCCCTTTTAAAGTCTCTGATAAGGATGGTTTTAATAGAGCCTTCAATTTTGAGAAGAAGTAATAAGGAGCAGAAGAGTCCAGAAGTTGAGTAGAAGATTTAGAGTAGAAGAATTAGTAAGTTAGAAGGGCAAACATGCAATCAAAACCTAAGAGATACAAAATCTGTGGTAGAGACCACAGGGATAGGCTTTGATTGGTAGGTTAAGGAATCTGCTAGAGATGTGGCAAGCCAGAACATGTTGCCAGGGAGTGTTTGTAGAATACGACCGGTGAGAGATCCCATATATAAAGGAGAGTTTTTCCCTAATTAGAGAAGAGGTAAGGAAGTCGCTTGAGATGATCCAAGAAATTATGCGGATTAATGATCGCTAAGTAAATATGATATATGATTCAGGTGCTAGTCATGCGTTTGTAACAATGGCTCTATGGGGTAACTGGGTCTTCCTGTTAGGACTCTGCCACATGATGGATGTGTTTCTACTCCTGCTGGCATAAGGGTGAGAGCACCCTATGTATATTTTAACAGTAATATATGGCATGCACACTGATGAGCTACTCTAGACCTGATATGTTTATCATTGCATAGAATGAATACGATTATAGATATGAGGAGTAGGAAGTAGAGGAAACAATAGACAAAATAGCTAGTCTTAGTTAAACCCTTAGATGCTACAATTTACATTAGGGCTAGAATTAGGGTAAGAGATTAAGAACAAAACTTGAAATAGGGTAACAATAAGAAGGTACCCAAAATATTAGGCAGTCCTAGTAAGTGGGACAGTCAGTCAAAGTATGATTGGGGTTACTCAGGTATTTCTACAGGCTTATGAATAGTACTCAGGGCCATTCCTTATGGTAGCGTTATGCCAATTACCAAGAGGTGGCAATGTTATAACTCTATCAAAAGGAAGGTTTATTTTTTAAAGGAAGGAAATATACGAATGATGTGCTATGAGTAACAGTACAACATGAGTACACGGTATCCCATCTCCTATGGGATGAGCATGATAAAAATAGCAATGAAAGAGATCGCTCTCATAGTAGAGCTAGATACATATTACTCTTAAGATAAGGGCTAGTTCAGGTACATATTGCTCTCAGATAGAGCCAGATTCATATCAGATGAAATGAGAAGTTATCGTGCATTCATAGTAACATAAGGCAATTGCAAATAGCAATTGCAGGTGGCTAGACTATGATTGCACATAGCAACTGCCCATGGCGAGCCATAATAGAGAAAGAAAGTTCAGAAGGAACTCCTTAGTAAGAAAGGAAATAAGTAAAGTCTTAGTAGATAGTATGGGCTACTTGAAACATCCTTCCTTAGACCCTTCAGAGTACACTTATAGAAGCAGTCTGAACTTTATTAATTCTCTCCTGCTAAAAATCCTGGCAGAAAGTAACTGTACTAATTTGGTAATTCCCATGAGAACTACCATTCTACGTAAGTACCCAGGAAAGACTGGATGAACTGGCTAGGTCCACTCACTTCCAGCCTCCTTAAACAGCCACCTACATACACAGTACTTCCATATTCTGCCAATATAACGACCTCTTTTAATCAACATCCTTAAATTTCAACGATATCTTCTAGTAAACATCCTTACATCACATTCTTACATATACTCAATTGGAAGTATCTTAGATCATTGGAATACCTCTTAACCTTAAAAACATGAATTTCCAAAAGTTAGGCTTACGGGTACTATTCATTGCCACTGTTCACTTGGTAATTTCATATTACAGCCTGAACTTTGGAAATTCATAATTAAATCTAAAAAAAATTGAAATGAGGTGATTCAAATTTGTAGTGAAATATATTTCATTTAAATTTGTTAGAAAAATATGAAACTGAGGTTTCCTTGTCCAAATGAAATCAGTTTATTCGTTGAAAAATACTGTTCATTTGGCAAATCTGGAAGTTCCAGTTTCTTTACCCTATTTTCAAAAATTCATTTCTCCTTGTATACTTATCCAATTGAGTCAAATTACCTATGTATTTAAATCTCATAATGTGTACTTTAAGATCACCAAATATCACAGAAGAACTCATTCATTTACTATATAAAACCGTGTAGGAACCTTACTGTATCGCATGACTTGTTTTATCTTAATCCAGAGTTTAAGTCCAACTTTGATAAATCATACAAATTCGATTTCTTAACCACATGAGTAGTTCTTGGTGTCCATTTAAATCTTTAGATCTTAGCTATGTTCATGCCAAATTTCATGTAAAAACTCGTTGGATAAGTCACTTAAACTATCGATGGAAACGATTTGCGTCGGATCGGATCCAGTGAGTGCATGCATTTTACATACCAATATATCATCATCTAAGTTAAAGGCATGATTTTAAAATCATATACACATTGTCATTCCCATTTACCTTCCTCCTTGTGAAGTTCCAGCACCTAGAGCAATATTTATTGACATGGAAGGAATGAGATTTCATGGAAATCTCAATAGCAAGTCATACAAACTATAAGGTTATGCATGCTTGATTAAATGCCTAACATGTTATCATGCAATGGCAGCTAATTCATGATCATACATAAGCAAACTCTAACATGCATATTTTCATGACATAGGTTGCAAGGAGTTGCACATATTCATAACTCATCATCATCATCATAATCATCATCCCATAACATATCATGCTCAACCAAACTTCATGCATAACAAGCAAGCATATTAATCAAACAACATAAGTTTATAGTTAAGTATTCTTGCTACCTCTTATGAGTCCTTGTTCTTTACTTATTGAATTGATCTTTACTTCCCACAAATATCAAAACCTAGACATAACAAGACAATTACCAAATTATCACTTCATTCCAATCAAATTTCAAGTCTAGGTTTCATTAAGTCCCTTTCTTTTTCTACTTTGTGACATATGTTTACATCTTTCTAAACTAAACTCTCATGGCTCCTTCCCACATAATTTTTCATGTAGAATCCAAATATGCATTCAAAAATTCCAGAATCCAATTGCTCCACAAAATTCTGTGCAGAACCGAAAAGTGGCCTATGTTTTTCTAAAAATTCTCATTTTAATTCCAATGCTTCCAATACTTGTTTTCCTACTATAACCCCAAACAATTTTCCATTTTAAACTCATTGGAAGCATCAAAACCATGAAATTCCAACATATGAAAAGTGATTGCATACTGTACAGAACAGAACATGATCTTGGATTCACAAACATACTTCAATTCCTAAGCCATTACCACTTGATTCTAGCTTGTTTAAGCTTGTCCAAACCATCCATAACATAAAACTCATGCTTCTTTCACATATATACAGAAATTCCAGCAGCATTTCCCCAAGATTTAAGCCTCATAAACCACTTAAACTCAAGAACAAACTATGAGAACAAAGTCTAGAAGTAAGGAGGCAACTTACCTTACTAGTTTAATTTCTTCAAGATACTTGCTTCCTTCTTGCTTGAGAGAAAATTTTGCAAGAGTTTTCCCAAGGTCTTGTGCTCACGGTTTTGGAGTCTCCAAGGGGGGTATTTATAGAAAAATCTTGGGAAAATTGAAGGCCAAGATCATCTTGGGAACTATTTGATCGAAAGGCTTGAGATTAAATCTTGGAATTTCTTTTCTTTTTTGAATTATTGCATCACCTTGATGACATCACTCAAGGGACACCTCATGGGACATCTCATAGGACACTTGTCTCCATTCTCAAGGTTGGAAGCTCCTAGAAAATTTTAGTCTAATCCAGTCCAATCCGGTACCGGCCCGATCCGATTTCCCGTAAACCGGACTGTTTTCTTAACCTAATTTTTCTGGGACTTCATAATATATTTTATTCAATATTTAAATCCTTCATACCATTGACATTCTTATACTGGGCTTAAATTTAATTCCAGATACCTTGGAAAATGACCAAAATACCCTTAGTGCTTTTCCTTGCACTATATTAAACCTAAGGGCATAATTATCATTTCACACCTCTTTGAACCTTGTCAGAGTATATACTGACTCCGACAAACCTCTCCTATACTTGCATTGGCATTTTGGCCTATCCAAAATGACCAAAATGCCCTCCATTCACTTCTGTTTCCTTAGGACAACACATGGGTATTTTTGTAATTTCGCACTTTTTTGGGGTTTCCCTGTACACTGGTCCACCTATCAGTCCAAGTGTCTTATTGGGCCTTGGTATTGTGAATTGTTTCCTAGGGGCCAATCATTGTATTATGAACATTGTTGATTTATGAATTTCTTAATTATGTTATCACATTATTTGCATGTTTACTGTGATGACCATCCTCGGATAACTCATGATCTTATCCTAAATATACCTGGTCGGTCATCTATGCAGGAGCAGAGATGAAATAAGACCAGTATGACTTTGAAGATATATAGATATATAAATCAAAGTCATAGGAACATGTAAGAGTACAGGGTGTTGGACCGACCCGCTATGAGAGAGCTGCATGGGTTAAGTCATAAGCTTCTCTCATATACAAACCATGTCACTATGCCCTTTGACCTGAGATCATCATGGATTCCTACATGAAAAATGCTCAGCTTTGACCTAGTCAAAAGTCACTTTTGACCGAGTGATCATAAAGGCTATGTTCGGGCTTAGTGGCTTTTCATGCGGAGGAATGTGAATGGTCAAGATGAAATTTGTCCCTCACATTCATAGAGAGATATTACTAAGCCCCTCGATGAGTGAGTCTGAGAAATGTATGGCCATACTGTAATGGAAAGGTAGTTCCATTTCTATATTCAGACTACTCAGGGATCGAGAAAGTAACAGTCAGTAATAGGAGGATGACGTTCTTCATGCCTCATCCATAACCGAAATATCGTGTGACAAAAGGGACGTGAAATGGTTATATGAAAGGTAACATTGTTCATCGATCCTCATATGTTTTGGGTAGTCGTAATGTCTTGCTAGAGGCTGCTTACGACTTATGGGTCAATATAGTAACTGGCCCACTGCCAACTTCATATGGGCTTACAGGGTCACACACAAAATAACCCAACACGAGCTATGATGTCCAGATTCATTGAATCTAAGACATGTCCAGATTTAATGAATAATCTAGGGTGGTTATATATATTTTATATATAAAAATTTGTATATATATATTATATATAATATAAGAGATATTTGCAAGATTTAATTTATAAGGATAAATTAAATCTCTATCACTTTTTAATTTGAATTTAAATTGATATGATCTATTTGAATTTGAAATTTAAATTGATAAGATATCTCAAATTTGATTTATGAGAATAAATCAAATATAACTCTGTCTTATCTTTATTTTAAATTAAATGAATAGGTAAATTAAATCTGTGGAACGGATTTAATATAAATCATATTTATTTAATTAGTTTCTTATCAAATTATGCAATATATGATATTGTATTAATTTCAGAATTAATATAAGATTAATTCTGAAGCCCAACCCAATAAGAACACCGATAGCATCCTATATATTTGATATTAAGGGCTAGGGTTCTACACACAAGAAAAAGGGGGCAAGGAGAGTGCAAAAGGTTTATAGATAAGAAATTACCAAAATAGAGACGGTAAGGACGGAATCTTGAGAAAGCCCTAGAGGGACAAGAGGCGCTAGCACGTCGTTCGTGATTGGAACGCTGTTTATGTGGATACCGGTAGAGGAAGCTGATCTGAGTTGTCGACTTCTTGCGATCGAGAAAAGAGGACCAGGTACGACGAAAGGTCGCGACCAGTTGACACAGAGGTCGCGACTAAATAGGCATCTGAACGTCAGAAATCCGAAAAGAGACGACAGGTCTCGACTAGAAGCTGAGGAAGTCGCGACTGACAACTCCAGAGGCTACAGGTCGCGACAGAAAACTCCAGACGCGACAGGTCGAGACTAGAAGCTGAGTAGGTCACCACTGAAAGCTCTAGAGGTGAAGAGTCGCGACTAGTGGATACTTAGGTCGTGACTACAGCTCAAATACCGAAGGTAACACTTCTTTCTCCTTGACTTAAACACACTCGGTAGATCCTGGCAGGGAATGGAAAAATTTTTAAAGTTAATTTCCGCTACGTGTCTTCCAATTCCCTTCACTTGGTTGGCACCATTTTTGGACTTTTACAGGGTCCACCACCTTTATGGCACGAATCCTTAGAAAGCTATCCCGGCCGATATCCATCAGTATTTTATTCCACAATAAATTCTATTAAAAATTTTATAGGATTCCTTTTCTGATCCTGTCAATTTTATAAATTCTCATATTAATTCTAGGAATTTACTGGAAAATCTCATCTGACTCTGAGATCCAAAAAATATTGTAATAATTTTATCTAACTTCAGAAATTTATATCAATTTTTCGGGATCTCAAATCAAAATTCTGTGTGGTGTCAAACAACCCGGAATAATTTTCTCTATCCACTGGAAAAATTTGGATCTGATCAGAACATGGCCATTTTTGGCCTATTTTCGGTCCAAATTTCCCATAATTACACTTTTGCCCCTTGATTTACCATATATCACCTTTATGTCCTCAACTTTTCAAAATTACACTTAAAGACCCCACATTTTTGTCTACCTTCCTTTTTGGCCTTAAAACCTTTTATATTTTCACTTTAGTCCTTGCCTTTTCTTCCTTTTCAATTTAATCCCTTTCTTTACATAAATGGCCACATCTTTTCCTGAAAAATCTCACATATATTTTATTCAATCTGTACATACAAATTAGTACAGAAAATTTGGGATATTACACTACTAGACATAATCCTGGAGAATTATCGGTTGAGTTATCAACAATAGGGAAGTAATTAACCCTATAACTTAGTCCATTGGCTGAAGTCTTCTAGAGGAATTGTAGTTCATCCTAACATGATTCACAAGAGAGTGATATTCCAGAATCTGATTGATCTAGAAAAGGCTTAGGGCGACAAGGGTGATTCTGAGTCGTGTAATAACCTAGCCTAGGGAAAAGATAATGTGAGTCATGGAGAAGAGGAATAGGACAACTCAATATCTCTTTGACAAGACGATCACCAAGGATAAAGTGTTGACTAACTCATACAGAGAGAGTATCCATGGTGTTTTCCCTGTTAACCTAGAGACTGAACTTAGTTTTCTCTTAAACAAGGACGGAGTCTAAATTCAAATATGAGTACTGGCATTCAAAAGTTTGTAGGAGTATGCCTGGGGACAGAGGAGAGAACCCCATATGCTTTTAGAACAGATAAGTATGAGTAGATAGATTCTCCAGATGGGGATGAAGAGATTAAAAGGCCAGATAGGCCCAGAGAAGAGGGTCGAAGGCAGAAAGATGGACCCAAATAAGAGGGTCTAAGGCAGAGTAAAGTTAGAACATAATATTATAAGAAAAAGAATATTAGGGCCTAGAGCTATATAAATTGTAACTTAGCCCTAACCCAGTATCACACTTCAATTCAGTATGCTCAGGCTATAGTAGTTTAGAGATAGGTGACCCACTGGTAAGTACAGTGTTAGTCAAAAGGTTAGAAAGAGATTATAGTACACTATGAGAGAATAGTGTTAGTTGGAATTCTCTGGAAGCACTGAGTCACCATGTGAGGTATCCTAGTGGGACCCACAGTGGCGCCAAGTGTAGAGAGGATAAGGGAGAAGGAGTTTAGATCATGAATTTATCAATGAAATACTATAAAGAAAGATATAAAGTAAGATTAAGTCATAAACCAACTAGTTAATAGCCATATGAAGAGACTGAGATAATTTAATCAGTTAACGTAGGTCAAGAGTCAAAGAATGCTACAGGAATGGTTGACCAGAGCTGGGGAATACCCAAATAAGGTATGTAAAGACAATAATGCCCCTAGAGTTATTTAAATGAATAAACAGGAGTTAAAGGCATTATACTAATTTTTCCAAGGGATCAATAATTAAGTTTAGACTGAGTCCAAGAATGTCAATGGTAGGAAAATTCGGATACTGGATTTAAGGTTAGAAAATATATTATGGAATCTTAGAAAAATTAGATTCAGAAAACAGTCTAGTTTTTTATAAATTGGACTAAGCCAATACCAAATTGGACTAGAATGTTCCATACCACTCTTTCCTTTGGAATTGTGCCACCTCACATGCCTAGGTGTCCTCTTGATGTTGACATGGATGATGTCATCTTGGATGATGTCATAACGGTGACATAAGCGTGATGTAAGTAGAAGTGAGATTGAATCTTGGCCATCCATTCCCTTAGAATTTTTCTAATACTCCTCTTCCCTTCATATTGAACCATAAATAGAGAAGCCTTGGGGAACCTCTAGCCAAATGAAAACTCAAGTAATCCAAGAGTAGTCTAAGGTGCCTAAAGTTCAAGCTAACTAGGAATTAAGGTAACTAATTTATCCTAGCTTATTTTCCTCTAATTTAGAGACTTGAACCTAGGGTTTTAATGGAAGAAAAATGAGATACTCTCTTGTATATTTTGCTGGCCGAAACTTACATGATAGGGGAAAATGAAATTGAAGTTAGAAACGTGAAATTAGTGTTAGAATCCATACTTAATGATATTTTGATGATGTCAAAAGTAACTCAAATTGTTTATGTAAAAGATCATTTAATCAATCAAGTTGTTTCTGTGTTTTTAAATAATGCCAAAAGTGACAGAAGAAGTTATATCAAGTTAATCGATTAGTGATACTTAATCGATTAGTTAATCGATTAAAGAGTAAATTTAATCGATTGAATATTCGACTAATGTCAGGACATTGCTCTTTGTTATTAAAATGAAAGTCAATTAATTGATTAATGAGTATTCATTAATCGATTAACTATTCAATTAATGTCATGAGTTGCTATCTGGAATTGATTGAACGCTTCTCTAGCATCAAAGGCGATTGCTAGTGTGAGAGAGCTAACCTTTTCAACCTGTATGACATACTAGAAATTATATACTTTCACCCAGACATATAAGTAATAATAAATGACATGATATCATTAATGAAAATAAAATATTTCATACAGTATGCAATTTTACATTTTACTCATGCCAATGGCTTTTACATGTTTCTCAAATGTTTCTTTGCCTATTGTCTTGGTCAGGGGGTCTTCTACCATAAATTTAGTTGAAATGTATTATACAGTTACAATTTTCTGTGTATATAATCCCTCAAAAAGTTATACTTGATATCAATGTGTTTGGTCTTGCTGTGATACTTAGGGTCTTTGGTGTAGGCTATGGCTGCAGTGTTGTCACAGTGTATCAATACCGGATTGGTACTCTCATTCCCAAATCCTAGGTGTTCGATAAATCTCTTTAGCCAAATAACCTCTTGCGCTGCTGCAGTACATGCCACAAACTCAACTTTCATAGAGTGTAAGACAATGCATGTTTGCTTCTTACTACTCCAACAAATTGCACCGTTGTTAAGCAAGAAGGTGTATCCTGAGGTCGATCTTCGTTCTTCTTCATCACCACCTATATCAGCATCAGAGTATCTGACTAGGCACATATCACTTCCTTGATAACACAATGTATAGTCAGTTGTGCCCTTTAAGTATCTCAAGATCCTTTTCACTATTTTTCAGTATTTCTCACTAGGGTTAGACTAGAATCTACTAACCAGCCCCACGGCATAACAAATATTTGGTCTTGTACACATCATTGCATATACCAGGCTACTAACAACACTGGCATATGAAACTCTTTCCATTTGCTTTTTATCTAATTTAGTTTTGAGACACATGTCAGAACTCAATGCTATACCAATGGCTACAGGGATATCCATGGTATTGCAGTCACTCATATTGAATCGCTCAAGTATCTTCTTGATATAATTCTCTTGTGAAAGAGTGAGGATTCTCTTGGAACAATTTCTTTAGATCTTGACTCCAAGGATGTATTCTGCTTTACCCATGTCTTTTAACTCAAAATTCGACGAGAGCCATTCTTTAATAGCTATCACTGAGCAAGATTGTTTCTGGCTAAGAGTATGTCATCTACGTATAAGGATAATATTACAAAGTTACCCTCAAACCGTTTAACATAGATGCAATGGTCTTCCTCTATTATCTGAAAGTTATATGATGTTATGTGAAACCTCAAGTACCACTGTCTAGATGACTATTTTAATCCATAAATTGGTCTTTTGAGTTTTCCCTTGTTATGTTTAAACCCTTTTTCAATTAAACATATTGGTTGTTCCATATAGATTTCTTTATCTATATCGTCATTTAGGAATGTGGTTTTTACATCCATATGATATAACTCCAAGCTTAAACTATTTACTATTTCCAGAATAAGTCTTATCGAATTGAAGCGCACAATAGGTGAAAAAGTATCCTCATAGTCTATACCTTCCTATTGTGTATATCCCTTTGTAACCAATCAGGATTTGAATTTGTGAATTGATAACCTTTCTCTTGATTTTGAGAACCCACTTGTTTCCAATGGATTTAGGTCCTTTTGGCAGACTAACCAACTGCCAAACTTGGTTTTTTTATCATTGAGTCCATCTCCTATTTCCTTGCTTTCTTCCATTCCTTCTTGGCAAGACCTGCCAAGGCTTCATGAACAGATCGGGGTTCATCATCCTTTTCTGGAGTAACTAAGAGTGCTTCACCTTCTATTTGAAAGCATCTCTTTGGAGCACTTTCCTTGTTACTCTTTCTTACTAGAGCTACTTGTTTATCTTTTCTCATTTTTCTCGATCTTTGTGTTGACCTTTCTTGGATCCCACTCAGATTGACAAACCTAGAGCATTCTAGTCTATCAATTTGTTCAGCGCTATCCTGTTCCTGAGTCTCATGAAGAGATACAGTGCGGTCAACATCTCCCCTATTGGTAAATTTCGTCTCAATGAATACAAAATCTCTTGATTTTTTTTAGTCACTATCCCATCTTTAATTTTATTTATGAATACATATCCTTTTAAGGGTTCAGAGTACCTTATGAAAATATATTTCTTCCCTCTAGGACCCAGTTTCCCATATCTATGAGAACTATCATGGATATATGCCATCGAGCCTCAAGGTCTAAGGATACTCAGTTTTGGATGGCATTTAATCCATAACTCGTAGGGCGTGAAAGTGACAGACTTTGAGGGAACACTGTTAAGTATAAAGGTTTTCGTCAACAGAGTATCAACCCAATGTGAAATTGGAAGGTTTGCCTGAGCCATCATAGACCTAACCATGTCTAGAAGAGTTTTATTTCTTCTTTTGGCAACCCCATTATGTTGAGGTTTCCCAGGGATAGTTAGTTGCCTAATAATCCCTTTTTCTTTGTAGAGTTGTTTGAATTGATCAAAAAGGTATTCACGACCTCGATTAGTGCATAATGCCTTGATTTTATTGCCCATTTGATTCTCTACTTCATTTATGTATCGTCTAACGCACTCTAGTGCCTTAGACTTATGTGAGATCAAATAGACATGACCATATCATGAAAAATCATCAATAAAGGTAATGAAATACCAAGGTCCGTGTCTCGCCCTCACACTCATTGGACCATAAATATCAGAATGGACTAATTGCAACACATTTTCAGCTCGTGTTCCCTTATCAAATGGCTTCCTAGTAGCCTTACCAGTTAGACAGCTTTCGCATAATAACATATCCATGTTCAGGATTATCCCCAACATGCCTTCTTTTGCCAATTTAATGATTCTATTTTGATAATATGCCCTAGTTTAGCATGCCAGATATTCATATAAGGATTATTCAAAGTAATAGCAAAATAATCGTGAGCATTAAAATCACTAGCAAGATCCAAAATAAAGAACTTTTGAAATCAAAAAGCTAAACCATAAAATATTGAGTTGCTATAAATGTCTGTAACTTTACCATGAAAGTTTACATTTAACCCAAAGTCTAACAAACAAATAATAGAAACTAAATTCCATCAGATGTCAGGAGCATGAAGCACATCATGCAACATCAAGGTCTTTCTACCACACAAAACAAGTTTGCAGGTGCCAATGCCTTGAACCTCGATCCTTGCATTATTCCCAACGTAAAGCCACTTGCTTTGTTATTGCAACAGACAATATTCCATGAAAGATCCTCGATCTCGACTTACGTGGTATATAGAGCCTGTGTCAATAATCCAAGAAGAAGAAATAGGTTCTGTCAAA
Source organism: Leucaena leucocephala (assembly GCA_037074615.1). Classification (NCBI taxonomy): domain Eukaryota; kingdom Viridiplantae; phylum Streptophyta; class Magnoliopsida; order Fabales; family Fabaceae; genus Leucaena; species Leucaena leucocephala. The sequence goes on from CM073522.1 coordinate 17,009,971, forward strand.
AAAGTAGTACTAGAAACAAATGAGACATGTGAATTCACATAATTCATTATTACCTTTCCGCTCTCAGCCTATTTAGAACAGTCGTGTGCGAAATACCCCGTGTTATGGCAAGCAAAGCATTTGACCTTCTTTAGGTCTAGCTTTTTCTTGTCGCCTTTCTTTCCCTTCTTCTTGATTATTGCTTGCCTTTCTTAGGTGGAGGACCGCCTTTCTTCCTATTTTTCTGGAATTTCTTGCCCTTTTTGAATTCAGGCTTCGATTGGGAAGCACCAACACCTTCGGTCAATTAGGCTTGTCCAGTGGCCTTATAAGCCTCCAGACGTTCATCCTCTAGCTCCAAATGCTTAGCTACCTCATTGAAAGTGATGATATTTTAATTGTGTGTCAACTTAACTTTCATGTGCTCTCAACTAGCAAGGAGTGACCTGATGACAGCCTGCATTTGCTGCTCGTCAGATATATTATGTCCAGCCTCCTTCAATTCATGAATTAGGTTGGATATCTCTCTTAAATGTTACCTCATTGGGTTATTTTTCTTTAGCTTATAGGTATCAAATTTAATTGTTAACCTTTTAAGCTTAGTCATGGAGACTCCACCAAACTTATCCTTTAAGGTAATCCATATAGCTTGTGCCATTCTATGTGTCTCAAATTCACACATTAATTCGTCAGCTATAGCGCTCAGTAGCTTGATTCTTGCAATGCTATTCTTCTTTTTCCATGATAGGTATACCTCCTGGTCTCTTCTGTGATGGACCGTATTTCCAGCTTTAGGTTTCACCAGTGCCATTGTTAATGGCTCAATTTCATCATTTTCTTTATAGGATATATTGGACCTTTCAGTGCCAAATATCCCAATTATCCCTGTTGAGTTTCTCCCCTTGTTTAATTCAGCAATGATGTTCTTGGTTGCCATTTTTCAATATCGGTTATGTGACAAACCTGTCGAAAATTAATTTATTGAACCATAGAACATTTAAGTGAATTTACGTATATAGCACATGTAAAGTATACAATGTCATGTACTTTTATTATTTTTTGATCAAAAAATAATAACATCACTAGACCCATAATCAAGAGAGTAAATTTGTACCTCCCATCTCATAGGGACAAGAAATAACCATCACTTCCTATCAAAATTAATATAAGCACTATTCTCATCGAATTTTGCTTTTAGAAGACTCATTATCTAGAAGGCTTACACTTACAAAAAGTATACATTAATCATAACAAAAAAGATGAAATGAAATGAAACATGTTTCTTTAACATATAAGGCATGTAATAAATTGCAAGTTTTTATAATGAAATAGTAATAAACATGTCCTTAACAAAAATAAAGCAAGAAAGAAACCAAACATAAATGTACATCATTTGATATCAGCATGACAGCATGCTAACATCATTTTTCTTAGTTTCTTAAGCTTGTGAGACGGTTTTAGACAGTTAGATACAAACTCTATAGTTTTAAGCCAATACATCTTCCTCATGGGACTTTCTTTGGGCTTGCCTTTAACCCTGGTTGCTATTATATATTCCATGATGACTTTTAGGTAGAATTTAGTATTCTCCTTTCTGTCATAAATCCAATATATTTGGCGAGCACGCCATTAATGCCTTTTATATTTGTTAGTTCAGTTGCATCACTTTCAATTACGCTTATAGCTAAAGCAAGGGTACAAGGTTGGTTCACTTCCTCTCCATCCTCAACTGGAGATTCATCGTGAAGAGTGGGCACCGACTTAGGGTCTGAATCTGAAGAAACCATGAAAGGATGCTCAGGAAAGGGTTTAATGGGGAATAAAGTTTCTAACCTCGGTCCGAAAGCACATATTACTTTAGGTTTCTCTTGTGGTACTTCCTCCACTAACTCCTCTTGTTCTTCTTCATGAAATTCATCAAGTTATAGTTTTGGATCCTCTTCAGGTTCCCCCTTGGGGTCCTCTTGAAGGTTCTTCTCTAGGTCATTGACATCTTGACCTTCTATAAGATCATTATGTGGATCCTCTTCACCAAGAAGTTCTGCATCCTCATCATTATTTTGAGGTTCAAACACTAGTAACTCATCATTCAAGTATGAGATGTCATCATATAAATCATATCCTAGGGATTCACTTCTAGATGAATTCATTTTCACCTAAAGATAAAAAAATATTAGTTATCATAATTTTCTCGAATGTTTAAACAATAAAAAATACTAGAAAATACACTGAATACTCACAAATATGTCCAGAAATACCCCAAAAAATGGGCAAATTATATATCAAAATAAAGATCTTAATTTTAGGAATTTTTAGGAATAAACCGCATCTTAATTGGAGGTCCCACGCTCCTTCACGCCCTAAGAAGGGAAAATTTAAAAAAAAAATAAAAAACTGAACTAACCCTACTCTCGGCACTGCCGCATGGAGTACACACGCTAGTCTAGCGCTGCCATGTGCCACGTGGCACAGAGCAAAAAAAATTTTAATAAAAAAAGAAAGTACTCAATTTTTTTTTTAAAATTGTTTTGGGCTTGGGTTGGATCCACTAATCTGACTCAGCCTAGTGCCCTACTGCCCAACAACAAAAAATATTTTTTTTTTTAGATTGGGTTGTAGTAGCCTAGTCCAATTTTTTTTAATTCTACTGGAAGGATCAAAATGATGCCATTTTGGGATGATTAAAACAGTGTGTTTTGATCGTCCTTATCCTCCAGACGGGTCACACAAACCCAACTGGTTCACAGGTCAGGTCTGACGGACTTGACTCATTTTTTCTCCTTAACTTCTTGGTGTAGTTTTCTTCATTTTTTTGTGCTCTACGCAATGAGACCAATTTTAAATCCTAAAAATGTTGATTTCTAATGTCCCAATTTTAAATGAAGAAGTATATTTTGTTTCATGGTTTAAATACATGCTCTATTTATTTAAGCATAAAATGAATACTGTAATCTAAAATAACTACTAATAATATTGTATTTACACAGAAACAAAAAATACAGAAACCTTGCAGAAGAAGAAAACTGGCTCTGGTACCAATGTAGGTTTACGGGCGTACCTTGGATCTTTTCTAGTTCACCGAGATACCCACACAAAAATGGAGCACCTTGTTTGGACTTTGGTTACGTCTACACAACAAAGACACCGGAGAAGAAAAGAAAACAGAGAATCTCATATGAAACATCCTCCCTTAGACTCCTCAGAGTACACTTGCGGAAGCAACATTAGCTTGATTATACCTTAACTTAAGCCCAGAAATTCAAATTTTTACTCTTAAGTTCCTTATTTTGGACCTTTAATTTGAAAATTAATTTATCTCGTTCTACACATCTAAATGAGGCATATTACCATGTTATGCTGCGTGCTTCCATACTCAATAACATATGATCATAGCATTATAGTAGAGCTTCAAGCATAACATATAAGACAACAATCCAACCAAACAATAGCACAACAAATCACAAAGACATTACATAAGAGCTAGGATTAGTTACTACCTCAAAAGCAGAACTCCATAACTTCTATACTGCTTCCAACTCCACCAGAACTTCCTTTCTTTCTTTCTTTCTCCTTCTCTCTCTTCTTTATCTCTCTTTTCTTGCCAAAAACGTGGGATACATAAAATGGGAGGGGAAGGGGGTATTTATAGCTTTAATGGATGGCATTTCTGTAATTTTGAAGCCATCTGAACATGTGGTCCTGGTTTATCCTGGATTTTCCTATTTTTCTTTAATCCTTTTTACTGCATCATGCATGACATCATCCAGGACACCTCACCGGGACACCTCATCGCCACATTCTTCACATGTCACAATTCCTGGACACCTCATCAGCTGACTCAGCAGTTCAGTCCAATCCAGTACCGATCCAGAGTCTTGCACCGTAATATGTGTCCTCAACTTTTCTTCTTCCTCTAAGATTGCGCCATGTGGCATTTGGAAGGGACCTTTCACGCCTTCCAATGCTATCCAGATAAGTCTCGGACTTTATCTGATCACCTCCTCGGTTATCATGCCGACCGAGTAACTTTACTTTATTGAAACAACATTAAAATAGTATTTTAATGCCACTTTTTCCCACATATCACTGGGCCTACGTTTTAGGGCTCTGGGAATGTTATCTTGGATCCTGATCAAGATCAAGTACTCTGATGGCTCGATTCCCAAGAAACATCCCTTGGCAAATTACCAAAATACCCTTGGGTGCCCTTTCTTGCACTATTTTAACCCTAAGGGTAAAATCGTCATTTCACACCCTTCTGTACTCTGTCAGGGCATATGCTGACTCTAAGTAACTTTATCTGTATGTGCCCTGGCCTCTGGGCCTGTCCAGAATGACCAAAATGCCCTCATTCATCTACTACCCCTTTAGTACAACACAGGGGCATTTTCGTAATTTCACACTTTTCCGAGGTTCTGTCGGACACTGGCCCACCTATCAGTCCAAGTGTCTTACTGGGCCTTGTTGGCGCCATTATGGGGCCTTTCAGGGTCCATTACCTTAATGGCACGCATTACGAGGAATCTTCCCCTGTTAATAATTATTGAATATTTTATCTATTATTCACCGTTTATACACATATCCGGACACCGGCTCCTTCTGTCCGATACACTGGCCTACGGTGTTCAGGCATCCCTGTGAGTCATATCAGTCATCTGACCGAGGTTATCCGAACTCATTCAGTCCCTTTTCAAATACCGATAAATTTCCCTATCGGATACCCGGAGGCCTCAGACTCCCATCTGGATTTACTAATTTGCGAATAACTTTTTCTACAGGCCTCCTATCGGTATTCTGTCAGTTTCCTGACATTCGCCCCATAAGGACGCATCATCCTGTACTTTCTCACCTAGATCTGAAATCTAGGATATCCGGTATGAATTTTTATCACTTTTGGACGATCAGTCCATTTCTGGCTATCTGGAGTCTTCAAAAATTCCGGTATTATGCCAGATTACCGAGCGTCCCTTGCTCTCTCTACCGGTGAAATCTGGGACTGAAATGCTGTCGGACAGTCCAAACCACTTCCGGCCTGACTTTCTTTAATTACACTTTAGCCCCAAGGAACTTTTCTTCTTTTCATTTAAATCCCTTTTTATTTGGCTAAAATTACACTTAAGGACCCCACCTTTTTGTCCTTAAACTTTCCATAATTCTTTTATACTCATAGAGACCTCGTATGCACATTTCACAGTTCAGTGAAATGATCAGCATAATTTTCTCTATTTTCTGGCAAAATATGGTACTCATCGGCTACCAGCCCAATCTTTCCCATAATTACGATTTTGCACCTACATTCTCTTTCTGGCATCTATTCTCATCTTCTTATCCTTCATCTTAAGTTCTAGAAATTCTCTTTCAATAACTCATCCCCTAAATTCTTCGGGAGTCATCGTTAATTGAAAAGCTCGACAACCCGCCCATATCAGGTTATCTTACACAGGAGCCAGCCCATATCAAGCTTCCTGCAGAATTCCTAGGCTTAAGACTTAGGATATTCCTCACATTCCTCATTTTGAACGTAGGCGAACTGTCCCGATTCTGTAGGTTAAAGACTTAACTCATCTTTACATCCTGAAGGACTTAGCTCATCCCTCGGATCCTACAAAATACAGGTAAGTGATCCGCCCATATCAGATTACTACCCTGGGACTACGGTTTTAACAGCCTGCCCATATCAGACTACTTCCCAGTTCTCCTAGACCAAAAATCAGGATGTTACATCATACGCAGAGGGAGAGGAGAAGAGGAGAGAAAACTGTTTTCACATGCACACTTTGCTTCTGTTTTCACGTCCTCCTCATTTAAATGGTTTGGGGAGTGGGATCCTCATAACTCCCATATCCCTCATTTTTCTCCTTTCAAAATTAAACTACTCCTCCCATTATCTCACATATGAATCTGGGCCTAATCCACCATGGGTGGACTGGCCTATTTCCCAACAATAATTAATTAATTTATTTAACTTTTTTAATTTATCCAAATTAGTCAACTAGCTCTTATATTAAGGATTGAAGGAATATTACAATAGCAATTTTTCTTTCTTTTCTTTTCTTTCTAGTTGTTAGTTGTCTTTTCTTGTTATAAAAAAAACAATAGCAATTTTTCCATGTGATTTTAATTTTAAGTAAAATTCCGAGTGATCATGTATAGAAAAAGAATTAAAAAAATTATCTTGGTAGAAAATGTTTTAGAATTTTTTTACAAAATTTTTATAAAGGGGTTGAGCTCACCCATGATCTAAGGACAAGGCGATATCTCCGTTCCTTCTAGGCGATACCAATGTTAGGCAGGGCGAGTCGTCAATTACCCTTAAGCATAATCCTAGGCATCTAGGAGTTAGGAAGCCTCCCAAAGAGCGCGATTGAAACCATAACAAAGTGGTACTCCACAGGGGTCGAATACGCTGTAAATGGTCGTATGTCACCCTTTCGCTAGCTTTACCCACGGACGTGGGGTAAATGTTAGAATTTTTTTGATAAAAAATTTTTGGAAAGGGGTTGGGCTCACCCACGATCCAAGAGCAGGGTGAAATCTCCCTTCCTCCTAAGCGATACCAATGTTAAGCAGGGCGAGCTATCAATTACCCTCAGGCATAAACTTAGGCACCCAGGAGTTAGGATGCCTCCTCAAGCGTTGTGACTAGAACCACAATAAAGTGGTACTTCCTAGGGATTAAATTATATTGGGTACAAAATAGGTATAAATAATTAATAATAATTATATTTTAGGAGGATTTTACACATGGCAACATAATCCATAGCATTATCACATAACAAGCTCAACCAACTATCATACATATAATGCAATTAAATAGCCAACATAATAAATTTTAAAGTAGGTTATCCTTGCTACCTTTTGAAGACTCCTTAATCTTTTCCTCTAATGTGAGAGTCTTCCTTGGAAAAATGTCAAAGCCTATACATTGCAAATCAATGGCATGTCACAATACCATTTATAAACATAATTCCAAAGCTTAAGCTCTCTAAGTCCTCTTTTAATCCACTTTTAGAGCTTTAAGCTCCATCAATCCAAAATTAGTTCCCAAGGTTAAATCCTAGATAATTTTGCATGTAGAATTGAGTTATGAAGTTAGCGTTTTGAAAATCAAACTCCTCTTTTAATTTTGGACAGAACCCGAGTCAACTTCTAAAAATTCATATTTTAATTCCAATGCTTCCAATACTTGTTTCCCTACTTAACCCCACACAATTTTCTATTTTAAACTATTGGAAGCATCAAAGTCATCAAATTCTAGCTCCTTCTCAAGGTTCTGTATGGTGGCAGAACATATGCCAAAAAGGAAATTCCAAGATTACATGGATTTCATAAGCTTAAACTAATTAATCCTAGCTTATTTCAACTTATCTAAGCTATCCTTAACAAGAAATTCATCACCCCCCACAACATAGCATTTTGCTAGCAGCCCCCAAAGAGAGAAAAATGACATTTCAACTATTCAAACTCAAGATAAATCTTCCTACTACAAATCCAAAGATTGAAGGAAGAAATTACTTTACTTTGCTTGAAGGTTGGAAGCTAAATATTGGGTTAAATGGAAAATTTGTAAGAGTTTCCTCTATGCTGTCAAGTGATGGCCGGCCAAGAGCAAGGGGGTATTTATAGGCCAAGGTGAGATTAGATGAATGGCTAAGATCTAATCTTGCAATGGATGGCCAAGATTGCATCTTGAAAATTAATGGCCAAGATTTAACCACCTAGCTTGCATACATCATTAACTCTCTTCCATGACATCTCCATGTGACATCATCATGCTAGGTGGCACCATCCAAGGGGAGAAAAGGTTGATTTGAAAATCATGTCCAATCCGGTATCTGTTTGAAATTGTGCCCTAGGGGCCAATCATTGTATCGGGTTATCACATTATTTGCATGTTTACTGTGATGACCATCCTTGGATAACTCATAATCTTATCCTAAATGTCCCTGGTCGGTCATCTATGCGGGAGCAGAGATGAAATAAGACCAGTATGACTTTGAAGATATATAGAGATATAAATCAAAGTCATAAGCACATGTAAGAGTACAGGGTGTTGGACCGACCCGCTATGAGAGAGCTGCATGGGTCAAGTCATAAGCTTCTCTCATATACAAGCCATGTCACTATGCCCTTTGACCTGAGATCATCATAGATTCCTACATGACAAAAAGCTCAGCTTTGACCTAGTTAAAAGTCACTTTTGACCGAGTGATCATAAAGGCTATGCTCGGGCTTAGTGGCTTTTCATGCGGAGGAATGTGAATGGTCAATATGGAATTTGTCCCTCACATTCGTAGAGAGATATTACTGGGCCCCTCGATGAGTGAGTCTGAGAATGTATGGCCATACTGGAATGGAAGGGTAGTTCCATTTCTATATTTAGACTACTCAGGGATCGAGAAAGTAATGGTCAGGAACAGGAGGATGACATTCTCCATGCCTCATCCATGACCGAAAAGCGTGTGACAAAAGGGACGTGATATGGTTGTATGAAAGGTTACATCGTTTATCGATCCTCATATGTTTTGGGTAGTTGTAATGCCTTGCTAGAGACCGCTTACGACTTGTGGGTCAGTATAGTAACTGGGCCACTGCCAACTTCATATGGGCCTACAGGGTCGCACACAAAACAGCCCAATGCGAGCTATGATGTCCAGATCCATTGAATCTAAGAGATGTCTAGATTCAATGAATAGTCTAGGGTGGATTTATATATTTTATATATATATATATAAATTTGTATATATATATATCATATATAATATAAGAGATATTTTTAAGATTTAATTTATAAAGATAAATTAAATCTCTATCACTTTTGAATTTGAATTTAAATGGATATGATCTATTTGAATTTGAAATTCAAATTGATAAGATATCTCAAATTTGATTTATGAGAATAAATCAAATATAATTCTGTCTTATCTTTATTTTAAATTAAATAAATAGGTGAATTAAATATGTGGGACGGATTTAATATAAACCATATTTATTTAATTAGTTTCTTATTAAATTATGCAAGATATGATATTGTATTAATTCAGAATTAATATAAGATTAATTCTGAAGCCCGGCCCTATTAGAAGCCCGATAGCTTCCTATATATTTGACATTAGGGGTTAGGGTTCTAGAGATCTCTACACACACATTCATACGTGAGAAAAGGGGGCAGGGAGAGTGCAAAAGGTTTGCAGATAAGAAACTGCCAAAATAGAGACGGTGAGGACGGAATCTCTAGAAAGCCCTAGAGGGACAAGAGGCGCTAGCACGTCGTTCGCTATTGGAACGCTGTTCGTGTGGATACCGGTAGAGGAAGCCGATCTGAGCTGTCGACTTCTTGCGATCGACCAGACACGAAGCAAGGTCGCGACCTATTGACACTGAGGTCGCGACCATACGGGCATCTGAACGTGAGAAATCCGAAAAGAGGAGACAGGTCGCGACTTGAAGCTGACGAGGTCGCGACTACAAACTCCAGAGATGTCCGATCGCGACGTGAAGCAGAGTAGGTCGTGACTAACAACTCCAGAGGCGACAGGTCGCGACTGAAAGTTTCAGAGGCGAGGAGTCACGACTAATGGATACTGAGGTCGCGACCAAAGCTCGAATACCGAAGGTAACACTTCTTTCTCCTTGACTTAAACACATTCGGTAGATCTGGCTGGGAATGGAAAAATTTTTAAAGTTAATTTCCGCTGCGTGTCTTCCAATTCCCTACAGTATCGGCTCAATCAGATTTTTTAAAAACCAAATTGTTTTCTTAATGTAATTTTTATGAGGTTTCATAATTTATTTTTTGACATTAAATTCAGTGTCTAGTTTTTTCCTGCCTTTGACATTATTAGACTAGGTACAATTTAATTACCCAAGCCTTAAAATTATCAAAATGGCCTTGGTTTATTTTTATTCACATTTATAACCTTAGGGGAATTTATGTCTTTTTACATTCCTTCAGGGTATTTCTTAGCTGTAGTTCACTATTCATGTAACCCTTTTTGACTTCTTGTCCAGGGTTATATGACCAAAATTTCCTACATTCACTTTTATTTATTTTTATAACACTAGGGGCATTTTCTTCTTTTCACATTTTTACTGGGGTATTTCTCAGCTCTGGCCCCCTATTCTTGTACCTTCTGGACTTCCTGTCCAGGGTTATACCCTTTGTTAGATATCTAATATAACATTACCTGAAAATGTTTACTAAAAATAATTAGTTTAGTAATTTATATCAATTAATGAGGATCTCAAATCAAAATTCTGACTCTGGTCAAATGGACTAGAAAAGTCCCCTCTATCTTCTTGTGACTTCATATTTAGTGTGTTTCTGGGTAAATTCACTATTCACCTCTTTGCATAATAGTTCTTTTCATAAATACCAAACATACCCTTTTCTTTTTTCTTTTAAAATTACCTTTATGTCCTTTTCCTTTTTCAAAATGACATCCATATCCCTTTATTATTCTTGAATGCCCTTAGTTCGCTTAACTTATGTCTACCTTGACTTTATGCCATGGAACTTTTAGGGTTTTCATTTTAGTCCCTTAAAACTTTACAATTTGGTCCCTTTGAATTTCATACTTATGCCATAAAGAACTTTCTTTCTTTATGATTTAGTCCTTTCATCCAACAATTTCCTAATCTTTTCCCTTACTGGCTTCATTTACCCTAGATAGAAAATTTAGGGATGTGACAGCCCTACTGTGGAAATATACAACTATTCTATACATAAATCAAAAAGAGGAAACTAGACAATTGATATAGCACTAATCAAGCTTTCCCTAAAGTCCTAGCACAGAACTATCACCTGAAAATATTAATAACTATGGGGTGAGACAAATGTCTCAGTAACCAATAATTCTACTTATTACGCATACTAACATATGCTCGTGATATGTTAAGTGAGACAGTTACCAAAGTATAATAGATAGAAAATAACAAATCAGTATAATATAATTAAATGGGTAAACCACCGTAGTTTATCCCATCAAACCAACCGAATGGCCTTATCCCTGCTGACCAAACCCATGGGTTAGTGATATCTACAATATGAATGGCCACTCAAATAGCTAACTGGTAAAGTGTTATGAATCGGCCAAAATCCATAGAGTATAAGATCGGACCATGGGTTCATTCCCCATCAGTAAGCAGTTAGGGGTGTTGCAGACCCTTGGTAAACTGTTAGGGCAAATCCCTCAGTAAACTGGTAGGACAAAAGCCAACCATCGAGCTTCAATAGAGGTTATACCACATGGTAGAAAGATAACTCCATCATCACCAATCCCCAATCACCATATACCCATGCTCAATATAATCATATTAATCAAAATCTCAATAGCTCAATAATCAATAACATCAATAAATATCACAATAGAGGTTTTCTTAAGATAATAACTTTGTTCAGATTCCAATTTCAAGATATAACACGTTTTGAATCTCAATTCAAACTTTCTAAGTAAAATGTTAAGTCCCACAAGACCATTTTCAATAAAAGTCATCAATCAAGTTTTCTTAATATAATCATATCAACATTAGTAGATTTATATATATCAACTCACTCACAAATATCACATTAACACATACAAAGAGTATAAAGTAGTTACCTCTCGTCAAAGTAAGGAATAATTGCCATGAGTCTAGTGGACCCATGTATAACAACATCAATCACAAACAATCTTACATTTTAACAAAAGTTACTCCAAAACCTCGATGACAATTTGATGGGAGTGAAGAGAGAAACTAGATGGCAATGGGAGTTGGAGACTAGGTTTAGGTTCTAATATGTAGTTCATAAGGTTTAAAATTCTAATCTTATCTAATATGATCTTATTATTTTTCAATACAATTATTATTATGTTGCTCCTATGTCTAATCTTATCTAATCTGACCTTATTATGTTTTAGTATTATTATTATCTTGCTCCTATATCCAATCTTATGTAATCTTATTATTTTTCATGTATTATAATCTTATCCAATCTTGTCTAATCTTATTATCATCTGAAAATCTCATTATGTTAATTGATTATAACACATCAACAAGATAATTTTCTTTAAAAAATTTATTCTAAGATGGCGCCCTAAAAAATGAATATACAAGATAATTTAATAACAAATATAATTAAAGGCACCGTAGATAATCCCTAAAGGATAACACACTATTTATTTATCCTTATAGATATATATATGTATTCCCTATATATATTTATACTATATTATCATTATAATATAAATATGTATATTTAACCAAAGATATATGGATATTATTATAGATATATTTCGTGCATCTACCTATATATGTATATCATCAAATATTTAAGAGGATTAGTAATTATTTATTCACCTTAAACCCCTATAATTTCTTTAACCCTTTATAGAAAATTCACAACAATTAATAATTTAATTTTCTATTATTTTCTTAATTTCTTATATTTCTAAACTTTAAACAATACCAATTTATATCAAACACGCATATTAATTACAAAGCCATATATAGCCACCTCTTTATATTTTATTTCCAACATATTTCAGCATGTGTAATCCTCTATCTGCTTCCTTTAATTTGACTGGGGGGACTTGTGCGCTTGACATGTAGCATACAAAAAAACCTATATGCATAAAAAAAATAAAAAAATTATTAGCAATTGTTACTCATCAAAACAATATTAATTAATATACACAAAGAATAAATAACTCAAGCAAAAGTTAGTAAATTACATGTTTAAGTGGCTCTTTTTCTTTTCTTAGTCTTAAGCTTTTAAATGTTCTTTTTAACTTTAATTATTTTCTTTTTCTTGATCTTGTTGCAAAGCAATTTCCCCTTTTTGAAATCCATGGTCCTTTGTTATGATTGTGCTTGACATAGAAAGCATCATATTCATTGAAATGTACCTTCAAATGCCTTTTCTTCATTTAAATGGATCATCTCTGGTGTTCCAAATAATGTCCCTTCAAATGGATCATCCTTAACTGCATTTTCTTCATCATGTTAAAAAAGTACCTCCTCAGTTATTCTATTAGTTAACAAAACAATGTCCCTTCTTCATTAGTAAGATCAGGGACATAGAACACTTGTGTAGTAGAAGAAAAAAATGAAAGGCTCTTCTTTCTACGATTGTTTGTTCAAATTCAATTGTATCAACCTTAACTCATCAACATTCACAGCGTGAGTATTGTCAACCCCCTTCCACCCAAAATCCAAAACCTGAAATCCTATGTAATCTAACTCCAAAATGTTCTCAATCACCCTAAAGTATGACATATTAGCATATATAGGATTTTTATCCTTTACACTCAAAATATGCATGGTGCTTGCAACAATAGTTACACCACTATTGTGTATTTTGCTCCGGTCATCTTGCTCTTCGTATAAAAGGTGAACCCTTTGATGAGGTGGCTTGTGTAAGAAAACACATGTTTAGTCAGGCCGTTTGCCAAGAACATTAATTTTGTAAGAACTGAATTAGGATCATCATTATACTTGCCATGAATGTGGCCTACCAACCATGCTATAAAGTGTTTATTGTGTTCTCTGGCATACCAACTTTCTAGTCTATTAGGGTTCTCCTTCATAAGCTCAACCTTATGCTTCTCTACATACTCTTCAATCTCTTAGGAGTTATGCAACACATATAGGTGTGCTTGCTCCCACTATTGGTTTGATATGATGATAACCAATTTTTCCCACAATCCCTTTTTCACTTGTTCTTGATGCTGAGATACTGGAAGCCCAATAGTACTAGCAACTTTCAAGTAATTAGAACAAAATTTATCGGTCTCTTCAACAATATATCATTCAACAATGCAGCCCTTTGGCCGACTCTGATTTTTTATATAGCCTTTCAATATCTTCATGTAATGCTCAACTAGGCACATCCATCTTAAATAGGCCAGCCCATATAGCTGCACCTCTCTAACCAAATGGACAGTTAGGTGGACCATGATGTCAAAGAATGCTGGAAGAAAATACATCTCAAGCACACACAAAGTAGTTATGATTTAGGTTTGCAACCTCGACACTTTGTTGAGGTTGTTCACTTTACTGAAAAGTGACTTGAAGAAGAAACATAGCTTAGTGATTGTTTCTTGCACCTTATTGGGTAAAATAGCTCATATAACCATCAAAATAAAGTTCTCTATCAAACAAGGGAGTCATGAGATTTTAGACCCTTGAGCCTCAAGTCGTTAATAACACAAGCTTCATAATGTTTGAGGAGTATTCCTCTGGCACTTTTTGAAACATCCTCCCTTACAGCCCTCAGAGTACACTAGCGGAAGCAATATTAGCTTTATTATGCGTTAGCTTCATAATCCAAAATTTGAATATACCAAACATTATTTATCATTGAATCATAAAATGTCATACAATATGGCATATACAACAAGACATATACATAATCCTCATATCTCTATTACATCTCGTTCTGCCTAAACTTCGGCAGCATAACCGCTACGCTTCAGCTGTACAAAGAACTGAACTGTACTGATTCGGTAATCTCCTCATGAGGACTACCATTCTACGTAGTACCCAGGAAAGACTAGATGAACCGGCTAGGTCCACTCACTTCTAGCCTCCTTAGACAGCACTACGTACACAGTACTTATCATATACTATGACATTCAGTCTTAACTTGGGCAGCATAACGGCGTCTCCTGGCTTTCTCAAAATCTACTTCAACATAACCTCCCTGTAATGGGTTATGGATGGGGATGAGATTCGGGGGAATCTCAGTAGCAATAATCATAACAATATATGTAATGCAGAGTGACAGTGCTTGCTTGTGATTGTGTACAGATAAGTATGCTGCGTGCTTCCATGCTTAATAACATATGACCATAGCATTACAGCAGAGCTTCAGACATAACATATAAGACAACAATCCAACCAAACAATAGCACATCAAATCACAAAGCCATTATATAGAAGTTAGGATTAGTTACTACCTGGCTAGCTCAGCAGAACCCTACTATCTCTATTCTGCTTCCAGCTCCGCCAGAACTTCCTTTCTTCCTTTCTCCTTTCTCTCTTCCTTTCCTTCCCTTTCCCTCTCTTCTTTCTCTCTCATTCTCTCCTCCTCCGCGGGATGCAAATGGAATGGGGGAAGGGGGGTATTTATAATAGGGCTCAATGGCACAACCGTAAATACCATGAACTTTGATCCTGCGGTCCTGGTTTTTCCTGGATTTTCCTATTTTCTTTTATTTCTCCTTTACTGCATCATCGTGCCAACTCACCATGCTGACTCAGCGCCTCATTTTTCACATGCTTGAATTCCCGGGACACCTCAGCATGCTGACTCATCATGCTGACTCACCGGTCCAGTCTCTTGCCTCGTAATGCGTGCCCTCAACTTTATCTGCTTTCTGCAGACTAATGCCATGTGGCGACTGGAAGAGACCTTGCACGCTTCCCAATGCCACCCAGATAAGTCCCTGACTTTATCTGATCACCTCCTCAGTTTACGTGCCTCCTCGGTTATCACGCCAACCGAGTATCTTTACTTTACTGAATCATTACTTTAATGCCATGTGGCATCTTGTGGGACCCATGAGTATACCTTATCAGTTTACTTCATGGTTTCCAGATAACCTTTCCTGTATCTGATATCCTGCCACCGGTCTATCTCCAACCGGGTAACTATCTCTCTTGGACCTTCACCACTCTTGGCCCATACGCTTAGCGCCACTTTAGTCACTAGTCGCGACCTCAACATCATCTTGTCGCGACCTTACAATTCTGTGTACATTAGTCGCGACCTAAACATCATCTCGTCGCGACCAAAACATTCTATCGTCGCGACCACAACACATTTTAGTCGCGACCATAACACTTTTTAGTCGCGTCTAAGGCTTTCTGCCACTATTAGTCGCGATATCACTGCTTTCTAGTCGTGACCATACTTCTTTTACGTCGCGTATGGCTCTTTCTGTAACCATTAGTCGCGACCATACTGCTCTCTAGTCGCGACCTAAATGATCAGCTCGCAACCTTTATCCTTTACATCATCCCACATGGCCATTCTACCCCTTGGGACTTCTACTATTTACACATAAGTCCCTGTACCTTTACTTACTCGCAGCTTAGTCCCTAAAAACTCTCTTATGTCTCTGGGACTTCTGCTCAAAAGGGGTCTGGTAGCCTCTCATTCTCAGGCTATTTCCGTGTCTCAAGGCCTGAAAATTGGGATGTTACATTTCTCCTCCCCTTTAAATAAATTTCGTCCTCGAAATTTAATCAGTACCATAGCCAAATTAACTTAACATCTGGCAAAGTACGCATCATAACTGTACATCTCTTCGTAACATGCCTTTCTTTCTCTGGGTTAATCCAATCAGAGGTGAAATCTACTTTCCTCTTATGGACCACTTACTGCACTTATGAGTAGTGTCCATTTCTTTCATATGAAATCCTCTCGAATATTACTGTATTCGGGAATTTCTTCTAACTACTCATCATACTTGTAGCATTTCATCTTTCTTTGCACTTAACTTCATACAGAGAGAGGACTTACGCAGCTATTCTTTCTTTACTTTGCTGCTAAACAAAAGCACCTACTCTAACATGCATAATGCTTGGCCAACATACTGCAGGACTGCATACCTGCTTATGAATGCAAAGCTCTAACATCGGAGCTTAAGCATTCCTGTTCTAACTAGGCACAGCTCTGACACTCGGAGCTTGCATAGTTTTAGCATAACATTAAGCCTAACATCTCATGCAAAGAGTGAAAGCTCTCATTTTCTATTCTCTTTCATAGCATAACATTTAAACATATGATTTCTACCAAACAGGGAGCCTCTCTGTCTGTTCATACAATGCACATCTCTAGGTGCGTGTCATATTACACGTTTACTACCGTGTATCTCATTACATGCCTTTGATACGTTATCATGGCATATCTAGCCCGCTCTAGCTATCTCATGGTGTATTTCACCCTTTCATAACTTATCTTGTCTTATCACAAAACTAACATAAGACTGGCTTTCTCTTTTTCATAGAACTACGTTCTATCTCAGCCTTGCCTTAGACCCTCTTCTCTAGGTCTTCTCTAGCCTTTTAATCTCTTTACCCCTCATCTGGGTAATCTTTATCTACTCATACTTTTCTATTCTTATTACATTGAGGATTTTCTTCTCTGCTTCTCAGAGGATTCTCTTCTCTGCTTCTCAGAGGATTCTCTTCTCTGCTTCTTATTACACAGAGGATTCTCTTCTCTGCTTCTCAGGCATACTTCTACAAAACTTTGAATCTCAGTACTCAGATTTAAACTTGGACTCCATCTTCGTTTAAGGGAAAGCTAAGTTCAGTCTGTAGACTAGAGGCTACCTGAAGAAAATCATTATAAAACAATTTCTCTGGGTCAGGTTATCAACTAGTGAAACTTCCTTACCTTAAGTTCGTCTTTGGCATTCATCTTCCCAAAGAGATACTACATCGTACTCATGTCTCATGGCTCATTACTTTCCTTAGGCTAGGTCTAACTGCGACCTCGGGATCTAACTGCGATCAACCATTAGCCTCTTCAGAATCTAACTGCGACTCTGAATCTGTTAGGATCTAACTGCGACCCTGGAGCCATGTTAGGATCTAACTGTGACCCTCCAGAATCTAACTACGATTCTGTTGTACTGTATATCTCCTGAAGATCTTAAACCAACAGACTAAGTTATAAGGTTAACTGCTTCCACCTGTTGATAACTCCATAAAAATTTTATAGCCTCACATCATTTACCTAGACTTTACTTACTTCCTCTCTTACTCAGGAGTTCCTTCTCATCTTTCTTACTTTACTGTGGCTTACCATTGGCTTGTGCCATCATGGTCTAACCACCTGCCATTGCATTCTACTGCTATGGCCTCATCATAACTCACCTGTGCTCTAACTGTGAACCATTTGAACTATGCTCCAACTGCGAGCATCCTGTATCAGATCCAACTCTTATCTGAAGAGTGATCTATACTCATCTGAATCTAGCTCTATCTGAGAGCCATCTGTTTCAGATCCAACTCTTATCTGAAGAGTGATCTAAAAACAATCTCTTTACTCTTATCTGCTTTCTTTCTGTCTACCATTCCTTTCAACAGAAATGGCTCTGAGTACTGTATTCACAAGTCTGCAGAATTACCTGAGTATCCTCAATCATAACATATCTGAATCTCATAGCTTATTGTCCCATGAACTGAGACTATCTATCATCCTCAATACATATCTCATTACATGTCATATGGTATGGGAGCAACATACTTTCTCATCTCATATATACTCTACCCTTCATGCACTGTAAAAGGGAGTATTCATTCATCATGGCATACTCTAACATGCATGTCATCATATGACAATTGCAAGGAGATGCAACTATCATAGCTTATGGCATCATAAGCCATATCATCATCATACTTTGCTCAACCATCCATCAGACTAACTAAACCTCAAGCCATATTTTATTTATCATATTGCCTATCATATCTTGGTCAGTCATCCTGAAACATCTGTCTATCTCAGGCTGCCATGCTACCCTCTTATTAAGGTACAGACTCAACCCTTCATCACTCTTTCTTGCATAGGGGAGTCACTGTATCCCGTAATCTGTGGCTACCTTCTACTATCTCATTTCTCCTTTTGTCTATCTATCAGTCTCAGTCTATTCTTGACCAGACTGTGGTTCCTTATCGGCCTTTACTGTAACAGCCTAGAACCCCTTTACAAAGATATTATCCGCTTTTCCCTTAGGTAGGCTTGGTGCCCACATGAGGTCAGGGTTTTGTTTTCCTGACACACGAGCCACAGCCCTTAAGCACCTGAAAACACATCTTTCTCTTGATCCTAGCGAACTTCAGTCGCCTAGATCTCATTCATTATCTTTTACTATTATTTCTATTCTTTAGGGTACTCTACCCTAGATCTCTGTGATGGAATCCCTCTGCTTAGGGAATTTTAACTCTTTACCTATTAACCATCACGTCCTTAGCCTTAGCCTTAGGCCATATCAAACATCATCACATCTCTAGCCTTTAGGCTATGCCCTAGGATTACTCCGAGGCAAACGTCATACTAGCTATCCCATTCTAGCTCTCAGGTCTTTTATTCAACTAGGTTGAATAAGACTTTTACCATGTAGATCTACTCCTCGTAATCACATGGAGGATCTGTCTCATTCTAGCTATCTCATCTAGCTAGCTCATCTTAACTTATCATTATCATCCTTTGCGGCCTATCCTACCTAGCAAGGATGACTTGCTTATTGGAGTTACCAACTTCCTCTATGCATGACTTCTCCACTCAAGCTCTATGTTCATGCTTTGTGTTCACCTGTCTTTTCCTTTACAACGAAACATGAACACCTCTTATTCCATCTAGGAGCTTTATCTCCACGGGCTCTTCTAAACCCATAATAGTCCCGATCTGAATCTTCTAATGTCATACCAGGACATCTCTGTCATTCCGTCGCGATATGAGTATTGGGTAATCGCTATTCATAGCCTCTATGATTCTTCATTACCCTTAACTCCTCACGACTTATCATTTCTATTCTTTAGTCGTGACCTACAGCTTCAGACGTCGCGTCCTTAACATTTTCTGTCTTCTAGTCGCGACCTAAATCTTCTTTCGTCGCGACCTTAACCTTTCTACGTCGCGACTCAACTCCTCTACCGTCGCGACCAGGATATTTTCTCGTCGCGACTTATGTCTCTTCACGTCGCAACCAAATCTTTCTGTGAATAACCGTCGCGACCTATAAACTTATGCGTCGCGACTAAACATCTCATTGAGGCTACCCGTCGCGACATAAACCACTTTAGTCGCGACCGGAGTGCTATTCTGTCGTACTCAAGGGCTAAATCACAGAGCATCACTGAGCCAGAACCTTCTGTTCTGTGCCAGAATCTTATGCTCTGAACCAGAGTCCTTTCTGGTTGATGCCAGAACCTCTTGCTCTGATACCAAAATGAAACATCCTCCCTTACAGCCCTCAGAGTACACTAGCGGAAGCAATATTAGCTTTATTATGCGTTAGCTTCATAATCCAAAATTTGAATATACCAAACATTATTTATCATTGAATCATAAAATGTCATACAATATGGCATATACAACAAGACATATACATAATCCTCATATCTCTATTACATCTCGTTCTGCCTAAACTTCGGCAGCATAACCGCTACGCTTCAGCTGTACAAAGAACTGAACTGTACTGATTCGGTAATCTCCTCATGAGGACTACCATTCTACGTAGTACCCAGGAAAGACTAGATGAACCGGCTAGGTCCACTCACTTCTAGCCTCCTTAGACAGCACTACGTACACAGTACTTATCATATACTATGACATTCAGTCTTAACTTGGGCAGCATAACGGCGTCTCCTGGCTTTCTCAAAATCTACTTCAACATAACCTCCCTGTAATGGGTTATGGATGGGGATGAGATTCGGGGGAATCTCAGTAGCAACAATCATAACAATATATGTAATGCAGAGTGACAGTGCTTGCTTGTGATTGTGTACAGATAAGTATGCTGCGTGCTTCCATGCTTAATAACATATGACCATAGCATTACAGCAGATCTTCAGACATAACATATAAGACAACAATCCAACCAAACAATAGCACATCAAATCACAAAGCCATTACATAGAAGTTAGGATTAGTTACTACCTGGCTAGCTCAGCAGAACCCTACTATCTCTATTCTGCTTCCAGCTCCGCCAGAACTTCCTTTCTTCCTTTCTCCTTTCTCTCTTCCTTTCCTTCCCTTTCCCTCTCTTCTTTCTCTCTCATTCTCTCCTCCTCCGCGGGATGCAAATGGAATGAGGGAAGGGGGTATTTATAATAGGGCTCAATGGCACAACCGTAAATACCATGAACTTTGATCCTGCGGTCCTGGTTTTTCCTGGATTTTCCTATTTTCTTTTATTTCTCCTTTACTGCATCATCGTGCCAACTCACCATGCTGACTCAGCGCCTCATTTTTCACATGCTTGAATTCCCGGGACACCTCAGCATGCTGACTCATCATGCTGACTCACCGGTCCAGTCTCTTGCCTCGTAATGCGTGCCCTCAACTTTATCTGCTTTCTGCAGACTAATGCCATGTGGCGACTGGAAGAGACCTTGCACGCTTCCCAATGCCACCCAGATAAGTCCCTGACTTTATCTGATCACCTCCTCGGTTTACGTGCCTCCTCGGTTATCACGCCAACCGAGTATCTTTACTTTACTGAATCATTACTTTAATGCCATGTGGCATCTTGTGGGACCCATGAGTATACCTTATCAGTTTACTTCATGGTTTCCAGATAACCTTTCCTGTATCTGATATCCTGCCACCGGTCTATCTCCAACCGGGTAACTATCTCTCTTGGACCTTCACCACTCTTGGCCCATACGCTTAGCGCCACTTTAGTCACTAGTCGCGACCTCAACATCATCTTGTCGCGACCTTACAATTCTGTGTACATTAGTCGCGACCTAAACATCATCTCGTCGCGACCAAAACATTCTATCGTCGCGACCACAACACATTTTAGTCGCGACCATAACACTTTTTAGTCGCGTCTAAGGCTTTCTGCCACTATTAGTCGCGATATCACTGCTTTCTAGTCGCGACCATACTTCTTTTACGTCGCGTATGGCTCTTTCTGTAACCATTAGTCGCGACCATACTGCTCTCTAGTCGCGACCTAAATGATCAGCTCGCAACCTTTATCCTTTACATCATCCCACATGGCCATTCTACCCCTTGGGACTTCTACTGTTTACACATAAGTCCCTGTACCTTTACTTACTCGCAGCTTAGTCCCTAAAAACTCTCTTATGTCTCTGGGACTTCTGCTCAAAAGGGGTCTGGTAGCCTCTCATTCTCAGGCTATTTCCGTGTCTCAAGGCCTGAAAATTGGGATGTTACACTTTTACTGTAGCAAGAAACTAAAAAAACTTTTTCTTTTTTAGATAGTATGTGTGCCCTTATCCTCCAGTACCAATTCCTCCCTTATCCCCATCTTAGTTATGTATAGCCTCGCATTTATGCCATCCATGGTCATCCTAGGAACATTGAGTAATGTAATATCCCTAATTTTCTGTACTGAATAGCATCTATAATTTGTACGTAATATATGTGAGATTTTCTAAGGAAAATATGGTCATTTATGTAAAGAAAGGGATTAAATTGAAAAAGGAAAAAAATGCAAGGACTTAAGTAAAATTACAAAAGCTTTAAGGCCAAAAGAGAAAGTAGACAAAAATGTGGGGTCTTTAAGTGTAATTTTAGCTAAATAAAAGGGACTTAATTGAAAAGAAGAAAAGTTCCAAGGGTAAAAGTGTAATTATAGAAAGATGAGCCAGAAGTGGCTTAGCATTGCCCGAAAGCATTTCAGTCCCAAATCTCATCAGTAGATAGAGAAGATGATGCTGGTTAATCTGGTATAATACAGGAATTTTATTAGAGTTATCTGATAGGCTAAAAGTATCAAAAAATTCTTATCAGATCTCCTAGACCTCAGATATAAGTGAAAAGTTACAAGATGATGCTTCCTAAGAAGTCGAAGGTCAGGAAATTGACAGAATCCTGATAGGAGTTATGTAGAAAGAGTTATTCACATTTTAGTAAATTTAGACGGGAGTTTGTGAGCTCCTGGGATCCGATAGGGAGATTTAACAGTAAATAAACTAGGACTAAATGAGCCCAGATGACTTAACTCAGAGACCCAAAAGAACATGTGGCATCAAGAAGGCCTAATGAAATAATTGGATTGATAAGGTGGGCTAGTGTCGGGAGGAACCCTGGAAAAATGTGAAATTACGAAAATGCCCCTCTGTTATACCAAGGAGCAAGAGATGAATGAAGGGCATTTTGGTCATTTTGGACAGGCCAAAATGCCAGGGAAGGTACAGGAAGGGTCAATCCAAGTCAGTATACGCCCTGACAGGGTACAAAGAGGTGTGAAATGACGATTATACCTTTAGGGTTAATATAGTGCAAGAAAAGGCACCAATGGTATTTTGGTCATTTTCACAATGGATGGATATCAGATAAAATTTGGTAATAAATTCTTATAATTAATATGAGAATTTATGAAACTGACAGAAGTCAAAAAGGAGTCCTATAGAATTAATTATGGAATTTACGGTGAAAAAGGACACCGATAAAAAGGTTAAAGGAAATCTATATAATTTTTACCAGCACTTCTGGGTCTCAAAAAATTATGAAACTTTGTAGAGAATTCATTTTATATTAGAATAAATTTCTAAAAATATTAGAACAATTAAAAGAGGTGTTTATCAGTTATTCTAAGATCAGAGTAATTTAAGGATATCGGTATAAGGAAAATGCATTAGGATTTGTGCTAAGTAGCTATTGGACCTAAAAGAGGTCCAAAATTTCGTCCTAGGCCAGTCCAATAAGTCCCAAAAGTTGTCTTGGAGCCCAAGTCCAATAAAGAATAATTTATGGATTTTTTAAAAGAAAAAAAAAGGAATAAAGGAAGAATTATGATTTGCACATGGTGGGACCCACAAGGCCTTCCACATGGCTTCCAAGACAAGGGGAAGAGTAGATTTTTGTCATGTGATCTTTTCTCAGGCCTGAGCTTGGCTTGGTGGGCAAGACAAGATCCAAGAGCAAATATGAGCCACTAGATCAAATAGTGCACAAAATGATCTTGGCCTTTCATTTTCCATGGAATTTGCCTATAAATACCCCACCAATTCTGCCCAAAACCGTGGCTTGAAGAACCCTTGGGGAGGCTATGTCAAAATGGAAACTCAAGCCAAGACAAAGAAGAATCCAAGGTCCAAAGTTCAAGCAAGCTAGAGATTAAAGGTAAGCAATCTATCCTAGCTTATTTTCCTTTGATTCGGGAGCTTGAACTTAGGGTTTTCATGGAAGAAAGTTGAGTTTTCTCTAAGGTGTACATGATGTCTAAAACCTTAGATGAAAGGAGAAAGAAGAGATTAAAGTTAGAGTTGTGAGATTAAAGCTTAAACAAACTAGTTAGATGATTGGTTGTTGAATCAAGTTGATATTCTTGACTTTGCCATGGATTAAATATTTTGGGTTACACTGTTCATGCACTGTTCATGATAGAAGGAGATGGAATTTCAATAATCTAATGCTTCCATTGAGTTTATATGATGATTTTGTGTAGGATTGGATAGGCTTTAAACCTTGGAAGCATTGGAATTGAAAGTTATAATGTTTGGAATTATTCTCTATTACTGTTCACTCGCATGAACAGTGATTTGAATTTCATGGTTTTGATGCTTCCAATGGTTTTAAAATGAAAAGTTGTGTGGGGTAAAATAGAGAAACAAGTATGGGAAGCAATGGAATTAAGATGGGAATTTTTGAAGGAATTATGTGTGTTTTATAAATTCTGTCCAGAACAGTGTATAGAGATAAGACATATTTTGTATATGGTTTCTATGACAATTTTGAGAGTTCTATAATAACTTTACCATTTATTTCATGCCTTAAATTGTACTTTTGTGTATTACATGATTGTGCGTGGCAATGTGCTAATTAAAGGGTAGAATGGTAAAATAACTCTTCCAAACTGCAGATATTCGGTTATCTACTGATCTGGACTTTTACAGTGAGCTTTTATGTTGAATTGTAGGTACTTTGGAAGAGAACAAGGACTAGGAAAGAAGTCAAAAGATAATGAAAGTGGAACCACGCCTCTGTGCTACTTAGTTGCGACCATAGAGCCTAAGGTTGTGACCCATAATTCTTCTGGAAGATTCTCACCGTATATAGGTCGCGACTAAAAAGTGTATCTAGTCGCGACTAATAGTACAAAATCGCTGAAGCTGCACGTTTTGGATTAGGTCATGCTTCTATAAGAAGAGAGGGAGGCTGCCGTCAAGAGGAGGCTGGTTTTTGGACCTATTAGGCTAAGAAACAGTACTAAAGCGATCTCTACACACCTTCTACACATCTCTACCCCTTTCACCATTCATCTCTTCATCATTTCTTCATGGCCTCATATCTGAACAGCGATTGCAGTGCAGCAGAAGTCATGAGAGGCTAGACTTTTGGTCTCTTGATGGTGGATCCAGTATCTTGAGCCCACGGACTGAACGGGGAGTTTCTTCTCTTCTAATTTGTGTCTTGTCATGAGAGGCTAGACTAATAGCTATGAACGTTGAAGATAATAGAAGTGTTAGGGAAATTAATCATTCGCATGTGAATTATGATCCTAATGGTTTCTATACTGAAGAGGAAAATTTTGAAATTAAAGGAGCTTTGATTGCAGCCTTACCTAAATTTCATGGTTTTGCAGGAGAATGTCCTCACAGGAACTTACAAACCATGCACATGATCTGCTCTTCAATGAAACCTCCAATGGCCACTTTGGATGACGTCTTGAGGAGGTGTTTCCATTTTACTTTGGAAGGGAAGGCTATGGAGTGGCTGTACAATTTGCCAACTCACTTCTCCACTCTTACATGGGATCAGCTGAAGTCCACTTATCTTGAGCAGTTTTTCCCAGCCTCCAAGACTACTCGGATGAAGAAAGAGATCACTAATGTTATGCAACAGGATGGGGAGTCTTTGCATGAGTATTAGACAAGATTCATTAACCTTCTGGCTCGATGTCCCCACCACAACATCACTAAGGCTGATTTAGTAGACATCTTCTTTGATGGTCTACTACCCCACAATAAAGTATCCTTGAATGCTGCTGCGAACAGTTCATTGAGAGATAAGACCCCACAAGCAAGTTGGGATTTGTTCCAGAAAATGGCTAATGAGGACCATCAAACTGGAGATCCAAGAAGATTACCACCCTCATCTTCAGGTAACTCTAATGCGATCTTAACTGAGATAGCGGCCTTGGGAAATCGAATGGACAAGATGATGAGTTTGATTGAAAGGGAGCTGCACTCCACAAAACAAGTTCATGCAGTGGATACCTCGCAAGCTCTAGTTACAGGATGTGAATCATGTGGTTCAATGATGCATGCTACAAGTACATGTGATAGACAATATGAGGAAGTTGCAGCTATGTATCAAGGGAGAGAGAATAACTTCCAAAAGAAAGATCCATACTCTAACACATATAATCCTGGCTGGAGAGAACAACCAAATTTTAGGTGGGGGACTGGAGAAAATAGATCTAATCAATTTCAAGGAGGTGGTGCTTCCTCAAGCAACTACTAAGGTAATGCAAGGTCTATAGTCCCCACACAACCTAATGCTTTAGTTCCTTCAAGACCAGAAGAGACCTCTCAATTGTTAAAGAGTATGGCAGCACAAATGAAAAACATGGATGGTAGAATGACCAATATTGATCACAAGCTCAAAGAGAATGATGGTCAGTTCACCTCCATAGCTTCAATTCTCCAGACCATGCAAAAGGATAATGCAGATGTTCACAGAAAACTTGAGGAGTTAAGTTGTAAGAATGCAGATATCACAAGCCACTTAACTCAAGTTTCTAATACAGTGAGTGACATCCAAGGAAAGAACAGTGGCAGCATACCTTCGAACACTGTTATTAATCCAAGAGGGGTGAATGCCATATCTCTAAGAAGTGGAAAACAGGTGACTTTAAGGAAGCTGATACACCACAGGAAGATAAGGAAGATGCTGAATTTCATGATTCATCACTGCCACAGATACAGATTGGTAATTCTGAAAGTTCCAAGGAACGGTTGCTTGCAAGTAAGAAGGCAACCCAAGAGGAGAACTCACAAACACAAGCTGCAGTACAAGAGCTGCAAGAGGACGAAGTAACTGTACCAACTCCAGCATATAAAGGAAAGAAACCTGAGGAGAAGCCGGAGACGAGCAAGCAAGGAGCCTCTTTGCATACAGGTAAGGAGGTAAGTATAAAAGATCTCCCTTTTCCTAACTCCTATTTTGCTGGGAAGAAAAAGGTTGATCCTGATTTTGCAAAAGATGCTTACAATTTGTTCAATAAACTGGAAATAAACATCCCTATGGTTGAATTCCTCAAGAGAAACCCTAAGTATGCAAAATTTTTAAAAGAATTGTGTGCTGATAAAAATAAATTTAGGCCTCTTGAGAGAATTCAGGTGAGTGCTAATGTGTCATCCCTTTTTGAAACTGAACTACCAGTTAAGTGCCAAGAGGCTCCTATACAATCCCACGCACTATAGGAAATATTCCTATTAAGGGAGCGTTGCTAGATCTAGGGGCGGCCATTAATGTAATGCCTTGGTCAGTTTATCAGGCTTTAGGTGTCAACAATCTGAGAGACACAAATGTAGTACTCCAACTAGCTGATAGGTCAATTAGGTATCCCAAGGGAATTCTTGAAGATATTCTAGTGCAGGTCAAAGACTTAGTTTTCCCAGCTGACTTCTATGTTCTGGATATGTCTAATGAGCTAGTAAATGCTAGCACTTTGATCCTTGGTCGACCTTTCCTCCAAACCTCCAAAACCATCATTAGTATGAAGCATAGCTCCATTACAATGGAAGTTGGGGAACATGTGGTAAGCTTTAACATGAATGAAGCGATGAGATATCCCTATGATAACTCTGCGTTTGCTGCTTTAAATGCCATTGATTATGCTATTGAAGAAGTTAGGGATGAACATGAATTGAATTTGCATGACTATGATAGAGATAATGCACTTGCAAAAGGGTTTTTGAGTGATTTTGCAGGATCCCAAGGTAGGCTGGAAGCTGAAAGGCCAACAATTAAAGAAGGGTCGAGTTTATGTGATAAACAGTCACGACCTAATGACCCTAACGTCGTAATTCAACATCAGTCTGCAGTCCACTGTGAAGATGAGTCGCAACCAAATGAACTTAACATCGCGACTCAAAACTCCAGAGATGACCAGTCGCAATGCGAAGATAAAGGTGTCGCGACTAAACCTCAACCTGTTGAGGGGAAACCTATCTGTGAAGAGGAGTCACGACCAAATGGTTTAAGTGTCATGACACAAAACTCCAGAGAGCACAAGTCTCGACAATATGAAAATAAGGTCACGACTAATAGCTTCAGAAGTACACCCTGTCATTATCAGTCACGATAATAAGCTGAACTGTTGCGACCCCATATACCAGGTGCATCCAATGAACTGAGAATTCCTTCAGATCACCTTTCCACTATTTTGGTTAAAGGGCCAATGTGTTCTAACCCTACTTCTCCTCATTCTCATTCCAAGATTACTTCCCATACCTTAAAATTCTTGAAAGATTTAATCCCTAATAATGATGCAGGTATGGAGAAGCATGACCCCACTCTTGTTGCAATTGTAGACCAACCTCAGCTTGGTGCGATGCTTGCGGAAGTAGAGGATAAAATGGGGAACCCACACAAGCTGGATAAGAGTAGTCGCAAGGAATGTTTGAAGGATGCAAAGGGCAAACCTCCAAACCCTGCTGCTGTTACATGCCAACCACAGTTGGGCAAGTTCAAGTTTAAAGAGGGAAGATTCAAGACAAGCTTGGACGAATCTCAGCACTAAATGCACTATTGTGGCACTTTAAAGTGGAGAGAGAAAGTAATAGGGGAGATCGTCCATTCAAACAGTTGTCTCTCCAAGGTTATTGAGTTCCCCCCGCTACCTTAAGGCCAGGTTGTCTCTTTCCTATCTCTCACCGTTTACAAGTTTTCCGATATGATATTTGCTATGATAGGTTGAGCTTAGGAAAGGAATGATTCAGTAGATTAGATTCCATTTTCAGTTTATTTCTTCCTATTCTAGGATTATTTCTGATTTGCATAACACCCTGTTACTGTGCTGCACGCTCTTCAATAGTCACCTTTCCATCCACACACTCACATGCATGAATTTCGCTTACCCATCCTGTCATCTTTGCTCTACTTATACTGCTTTGTATGACTTGAATGTGACTGCATGCCTTATTGAAAAATTTGCATTGAGTGATAAGACCATTTGCTATGTTTGAGCTAGATTTGTTTGACTTCATACAGTGCTGTCATTTATGGTTCTGTTGACAGTGAGGACACTGTCAAGTTTAAGTGTGGGGGAGGATGTTTTACTCTTGCCTTTTTGTGTTCAATCCAATCTTTCATCACAAAATTTTTGTTTTTGATCCTAACATGTGGTGAATTGCTGAAAATTGGACCTCCACCTTAAACAAAATTGTTA
This sequence comes from Leucaena leucocephala, assembly GCA_037074615.1. Lineage (NCBI taxonomy): Eukaryota > Viridiplantae > Streptophyta > Magnoliopsida > Fabales > Fabaceae > Leucaena > Leucaena leucocephala. The sequence continues at coordinate 17,039,040 of CM073522.1, forward strand.
ATTGGTAAAAAGGATTTGGTTTGAAAACCATGTTTTTGGACTTTAAAAACTGTCACTTGGTAGTCTCTGTGAATAATGGTCGTGACATATCTGATTTATGGTCGTGACCTGTAATAGAATTTTGGACAAACATGCTCTCTGTGAACCAAGGTCGTGACCTATGTGCTATCTGGTTGCGATAATACCTCTCTGTCTATTTGAGTCGTGACTATAGTACCTTATGTGTCGCGACTGTTCCTCTCTATGTATTTTAGTCCCGATAGGCAATTTCATTAGTCGCGACCAATTATTAAAAACTTCTGAGCATCCACCCCTGTGAAAAAAGGTCGCGACCATAACTGTTTTAAGTCGCGACTCAATTTTGGAAAATGTCCATTTACCTTCTCTTTGCCTTGTGCAATGCTGGAAAGAAGGATTCCTTTTGAACTACTAAGATGCTTTCACAAATAATTCATTGTCCCCTAATTTTAAATCCTTTTTAGACCTTCAAAACCATTGCCACACTTGAATTTTTCTTTGAGAATCTTGGAAATTGAATTTGAAACACCTGAACTTTTGCTATTGAATTTGGGATTATTACATGACTCCAAGTGACTACTTTGAAACTTTTAAAACATATTTTAGAGGGTTTTCAGTTGTGATAAGTGTTCTAATGCCTAGTGAATGATGAACTTTGTTTGGGACTTTAGATTATGAGCAATTTAGATCAAAACCCTAGTTGGAAGGATTCTCAGCCTAAATTTCTATATTGAGTGATTATTCAATTGGTTTATATTCTCTAGAACTTGTCTTGGCTCTGAGTTGAGAATGACTTGCACACTTATGAATTGAACATGACAAAGGCATTCATTTCTAAACCCCCTTATCCCAAACACAAGCCCACTACATTCATATCCTTAGTCACCCCCTTTGAGCCCATCATTTTCTTTCATCCATTATTTATATAGAAAGTCATATATGCATAAACTTCATTTGCAAAATAAAATTTGATTCATGACAAAAATTCATTATTGTTGTGATGTGTGCTACAGATTCTGTGCATGAAGTGCCAAAAAAAAAGAGAGGAGGACGGTGCAAGAAAAGAAACAAAAAAAATATAAAAAAAAAAGAAAAGAAAAGAAAAGAAAAATGAAGAAGGCACTATTATTAACTCTTATTAGCACAATTATCACTTCTAGATCTTTAGAGACATGAATTCATGCTACATATTTATTGTTGAATGCATACAGTACTTTCTATTCTTCATATTCCATTCCATGTGGCCCATCTCCATCATTACAACCCTAAAAGACCTCTTGATTCTTTGCATAAGAGCTGTATAGTTGCTGAGATTTAGAGCCATTACAAGCATAGGTAGGATGTTTTCCAATTTGAATTTGAGTGAAAGAGCCCTAACAATAAGAGGATAGAGAGAGCTAAATACTTATATCTTTTGAGAGGATCTTCTGCACTCATACCGTTAAAGTTGATTTCATTTAGTAGTTGATCACTAGGCATTTCTCACATTATCACTTCTGCATTCCTAAAAGATGGTGGATTAATTGTTTTCAGGTCACACTATGGATCATGTTTTTATCTTGGATTTAATAGTGATTGCTCTAGGTGTAATTCATTTCTTTGTCCAGGAGTATAAAGGTTCAAGTGTGGGGGAATTGATAAGACATATTTTGTATATGGTTTCTATCACAATTTTAAGAGTTTTATAATAACTTTACCATTTATTTCATGCCTTAAATTGTACTTTTGTGTATTACATGATTGTGCATGGCAATGTGCTAATTAAAGGGTAGAATGGTAAAATAACTCTTTCAAACTGCAGATACGAGTTTTTATGTTGAATTGCAGGTACTTTGGAAGAGAACAAGGACCAGGAAAGAAGTTAAAAGACAATGAAAGTGGAACCACGCCTCTGTGCTACTTAGTCGCGACCATAGAGTCCTAAGGTCGCGACCCATAATTCTTCTGGAAGATTCTCACCGTATATAGGTCACGACCAAAAAGTGTATCTGGTCGTGACTAATAGTACAAAATCGCTGAAGCTGTGCGTTTTGGATTATGTCATGCTTCTATAAGAAGAGAGGGAGGCTGCCGTCAAGAGGAGGCTGGTTTTTGGACCTATTAGGCTAAGAAACAGTACTCAAGCGATCTCTACACACCTTCTACACATCTCTACCCTTTTCACCATTCATCTTTTCATCGTTTCTTCATGGCCTCATATCTGAACAGCGATTACAGTGCAATAGAAGTCATGAGAGGCTAGACTTTTGGTCTCTTGATGGTGGATCCAGTATCTTGAGCTCACGGATTGAACGGGGAGTTTCTTCTATTCTAATTTGTGTCTTGTCATATTTTGATTGCTTCTAGATCTAGGGTTTTTCATCATATGAACAAGTTTGGATATCGATTGATTATTCTCAAATTAGACGATTGTAATTTACTTTGGATGATTTGAATGCTGGTTTAAATTCAATATTTCAGTTTTGAGTTTAAGTTAGTTGAACAGTTGTCAAAGATAGTTGCTAATTATTCGATTGCTTGAATTCTAGGGTTAGTCGATCGACGCTCATTCGAGGGCATTCTTCCATCTATTTTAAATTACACACTAAGTGATCTTTGGCAGTTCAATAATAGTCTTTAAACTAGCTTTGATCGAAGGAGTTTAAAGAATATTAGGGTTCTGGACTCAATCGATTGATTGAGGTTCTATTCAAGACTTAGTGATTTCAAAACTCCATATACATTGAGAGCATGGATAGATATTCTTCTTCATCAAGAGCCTATCATCATATATTACTTTCACAAACTAATAATCTTCCATCTTAAACAAAAACACAAAAACATCTATTTTACTACATCTTTATTTTACTGCACCCACAAAATAACAAAACCATTTACTCTACTCAGGTCCACGGTTAAACTTGACATCCAATTTGCTAGGTTTCCTTTAGAAAGGCTCCTTGAGAAGAACGATAGGGTTGCACCTTGTAACACCCAATTTTCAGGCTAGAGACTTAGGAAGTAGCCTAAAACAGATATATCCCTTTAAGCAGAAGTTCCAAAAACATACAAAAGGTTTTTAGGGACTAAACTGTGAATATGTGAAAGTCCAGGGACTTATATGTAAATAGTGAAAGTCCCTAGAGATATAGTGGCCATTTATGCAAGGAAAGGGATTAAATTGCAAAAGAAAGAAAATGAAGGGACTTAAGTGCAAATATGAAAAGTATAAGGCCAAAAAGGAAAAGTAGACAAAAAGGTGGGGTCCTTAAGTGTAATTTTAGCCAAATAAAAGGGACTTAATTGAAAAGAAGAAAAGTTCCTTGGGGCTAAAGTATAATTAAAGAAAGTCAGGCCGAAAGTGGTTTGGACTATCCGAAAGCATTTCAGTCCCAGATTTCACCAGTAGACAGAGCAAGTGATGCTCGGTAATCTGGCTTAATACAAGAATTTTTCAAGACTCCAGATAGCCAGAATTGATCTGATAGTCCAAAAGTTATAAAAATTCCTACCGAATATCCTAGATTTCATATATAAGTGAGAAATTACAGGATGATGCGTCCTGATGGGGCGGACGTAGGGAAACTGACAGAATACCGATAGGAGGCCTGTAGAAAAAGTTATTCGCAATTTAGAAAATCCAGACGGAGTGTGAGGCCTCCGGGTATCCGATAGGGAGATTTATCAGTATTTGAAAAGGGGTTGAATGAGTTCGGATGACCTCAGTCAGATGACTGTTATGACCCACAGGGATGCCAGAACACAGTAGGCTAGTGTATATGGTAAAAGGACCCGGTGTCCGGAGATGTGTAGAAACGGTGTATAACGGCGGTAGTACTCGGTAAACATGAGCAGGGGAAGATTCCTCGTAATGCGTGCCATGAGGGTAATGGACCCTGAAAGGTCCAATAATGGCGCCATCAAAGGCCCAGTAAGACCCTTGGACTGATAGGTGGGCCAGTGTCCTGCAGAACCCCGGAAAAGTGTGAAATTATGAAAATGCCCCTGTGTTGTACTAAAGGGGTAGTAGATGTATGAAGGGTATTTTGGTCATTCTGGATAGGCCCAGGAGCCAAGGCACATACAGATAAAGTTACTTAGAGTCAGTGTATGCCCTGACAGAGCACAGAAGGGTGTAAAATGACAATTTTACCCTTAGGGTCAAGATAGTGCAAGAAAGGGCACCCAAAGGTATTTTGGTAATTTGCCAAGGGATGTTTCTTGGGAATCGAGCCATCAGAGTACTTGAGCTTGATCAGGATCCAAGATGACATTCCTAAGCCCAAAAACGTAGGCCCAATGATATGTGGGAAAAGTGGCATTAAAATACTATTTTAATGCTGTTTCAATAAAGTAAAGTTACTCGGTTGGCACGATAACCGAGGAGGTGATCAGATAAAGTCTGAGACTTATCTGGATAGCATTGGATGGCGTGACAGGTGCCAGTAAGATGCCACATGGCACCAACATAGAGGAGGAAGAAAAAGTTAAGGACATGTGGCATAATCTTAGCCGGTGAGTCCAGTTTGTGGGAAATCGGACCGGACCGGTACTGGATTGGACTGGAAATGCTGAGTCAGCTGATGAGGTATCCCAGGAATTGTGACATGTGAGAAATGTGCATGCTGAGGTGTCCACTGAGGTGTCCTGGGTGATGCAGTAAAAGAGAATAAAAGAAAATAGGAAAATCCATGAAAAACCAGGACCACAAGTTCATATGGCTTCAAAATTACAAGAATGCCATAGAAGGAAACTATAAATACCCCCCATTCATTTGAAGGGAATTGGAAGACACGCAGCGGAAATTAACTTTAAAATTTTTCCATTCCCAGCCAGGATCTACCGAATGTGTTTAAGTCAAGGAGAAAGAAGTGTTACCTTCGGTCCTCGAGCTTTGGTCGCGACCTCAGTGTCCACTAGTCGCGACTCCTCGCCTCTGGAACTTTCAGTCGCGACCTCCTCAGCTTCTAGTCGCGACCTGTCGCCTCTGGAGTTTGTAGTCGCGACCTACTCTGCTTCTAGTCGCGACCTGTCGCCTCTGGAGCTTTTAGTCGCGACCTCTTCAACTTCACGTCGTGACCTATCTCCTCTTTTCGGATTTCTGACGTTCAGATGCCCGTTTGGTCGCGACCTCAGGGTTTTCTGGTGCCGACCTTGCCTCGTGTCTGGTCGTATCGTCGAAGTCGACAGCTCAGATCGGCTTCCTCTACCGGTATCCACACGAGCAGCGTTCCAATCGCGAACGACGTGCTAGCGCCTCTTGTCCCTCTAGGGCTTTCTAGAGATTCCGTCCTCACCGTCTCTATCTCGGCAGTTTCTTATGTGCAAACCTTTTGCACTCTCCCTGCCCCCTCTTCTCACGACTGAATGTGTGTGAAGAGATCTATATTGTCTATAGAACCCTAGCTCCTAATGTCAAATATATAGGAAGCTATCGGGCTTCTAATAGGGTCGGGCTTCAGAATTAATCTTATATTAATTCTAAATTAATACAATACCATATATTGCATAATTTAATAAGAAACTGATTAAATAAATATGGTTTATATTAAATCCGTCCCACAGATTTAATTCACCTATTTATTTAATTTAAAATAAAGATAAGACAGAATTATATTTGATTTATTCTCATAAATCAAATTTGAGATATCTTATCAATTTGAATTTCAAATTCAAATAGATCATATCCATTTAAATTCAAATTCAAAAATGATAGAGATTTAATTTATCCTTATAAATTAAATCTTACAAATATCTCTTATATTATATATATAATATATATAAACTAATTTATATATATAAAAAATATATATCCACCCTAGATTATTCATTGAATCTAGACATCTCTTAGATTCAATGAATCTGGACATCATAGCTCGCATTGGGCTGTTTTGTGTGCGACCCTGTAGGCCCATATGAAGTTGGCAGTGGCCCAGTTACTATACTGACCCACAAGTCGTAAGCGGTCTCTAGCAAGGCATTACGACTACCCAAAACATATGAGGATCGATAAACGATGTAACCTTTCATACAACCATATCACGTCCCTTTTGTCACACGATATTTCGGTCAAGGATGAGGCATGGTGAACGTCATCCTCCTGTTCCTGACCGTTACTTTCTCGATCCCTGAGTAGTCTGAATATAGAAATGGAACTACCCTTCCATTCTAGTATGGCCATACATTTCTCAGACTCACTCATCGAGGGGCCCAGTAATATCTCTCTACGAATGTGAGGGACAAATTCCATCTTGACCATTCACATTCCTCCGCATGAAAAATCCACTAAGCCCGAGCATAGCCTTTATGATCACTCAGTCAAAAGTGACTTTTGACTAGGTCAAAGCTGAGCGTTTGTCATGTAGGAATCCATGATGATCTCAGGTCAAAAGGCATAGTGACATGGCTTGTATATGTGAGAAACTTATGACTTAACCCATGCAGCTCTCTCATAGCGGGTCGGTCCAACACCCTGTACTCTTACATGTGCTTATGACTTTGATTTATATCTCTATATATCTTCAAAGTCATACTGGTCTTATTTCATCTCTGTTCCCGCATAGATGACTGACCAGGGACATTTAGGATAAAATCACTAGTTATCCAAGGATTGTCATCATAGTAAACATGCAAATAACATGATAACATGATACAATGATTGGCCCCTAGGGCACAATTTCCAACATCATTTGTATCCCACGTCCAAGCATGAGAAAGAGAGAGAAAGAAGAGAGAAAAGGAGAAGGAAAGAAAGAAAGAAAGGAACTTCTGGCGGAGCTGGAAGCAGAATAGAGATAGTAGAGTTCTGTTAAGCCTTTGAGGTAGTAACTAATCCTAGCTTTTATGTAATGGCTTTGTGATTTGTTGTGCTATTGTTTGGTTGGATTGTTGTCTTATATGTTATGCTTGAAGCTCTACTGCAATGCTATGATCATATGTTATTGAGTATGGAAGCACGCAGCATACTTATCTGTACACAATCACAAGCAAGCACTGTCACTCTGCATTACATATATTGTTATGATTGTTGCTACTGAGATTCCCCCGAATCTCATCCCAATAAATAACCCATTACAGGGGAGGTTATGTCAAAGTGAATTTTGGGAATTTTAAGAGACGCCGTTATGCTGCAGAAATTATGACCAGATAAGGAGAGCAGCTGATACGTACTTTGTACGTAGGTACTGTCTAAGGAGGCTGGAAGTGAGTGGACCTAGCCGGTTTATCCAGTCTTTCCTGGGTACTTATGTAGAATGGTAGTTCTCACGGGAATTACCGAATCGGTACAAGATCAGTTACTTTCTGAAGATGAAGCGTAGCGGTTATGCTGCCGGATTTTAGGCAGGAAAAGATGTAATAGAGATATGGAAAATTTTGTACATACCCAGATGTAAAACAACTTATTAATTAATAATAAGTGTTGTTTGGCATGTTTGACTGATATATGATGGATGTATGCATATGTTTGCAAAGTTGAGTGCTGGAATTGGCCACTGTGAACAGTAATACGTAGTGACATGATAATGTTTGATAAATAATTAATAATAGTAAATGGATGAATAAATATATGAAATTTTTAAGGTAAATAGTAAACATACAAAGCTTCGATTTGATATATAGTATGCCTCATTTTGATGTCTACACATGAAGATATAAATTATCAAAGTTGGGACCAGAATGCTTGATTCAGGAGAAAAACGCTGGATGAACAGTAAAGTTGAAACGTTGACTTACGTTGACTCAGTCAATTAATGGTCTACGAGTTATTTTTACCTGAAATATAATTAAGTTAGATTCATGTAGCAATTGGAACCACTTAATTTTGATTTTTCTAGAATTAGTTATGATTTTTTGAAGTCAGGTCACTCATCTGGAATTTACATAGTAAACAGTACTCGATAAGAGTAAAACTCCAGATTGAGAAATTGGACTTCAATGACCTTGAAAGTGGTTCTAAATGCTACCAAATGGTCCCTAAGATGTATGAAAGGAAGGATGTTTCACGCCTTATGCTACATTACTAGGGTGCAATTCACTAAATTTTGATGGCTTGGACTGCGACAATGCGAAGCACTCGTCATATAGTTGCTGGAATTTGGTTGTTTTGAGTTCATAAATAGATTCAAAAGGCCAAATTGTGTAGGGTAAGGTCAAGACATCAATTGATTCAAAGGCCAAGTCAATTGGTAAAGATTAAAGGAAGTTATGTTAAGTAAGTTTGATGTTAAGAAAGTTAGCTTATAATGAATGGATGATTAGGCTATGTTAGGTTGTGATTGTGGACTCCAAAGAGGAAGCCACACACCAAGGAAAAGTAAGAAGGAAGAAGCAAAGTTAAAGTGGAAAGAAGTAAAGCAATGAGGTAGTAAACTTACCCTAAACTTGTATGTATTGAATGTTATGCTTGATTGTGCTATGACTTTTTTGAATTGTGTGCATATGTGTATATGATTGAAGCTCTGCTTCTATGATTATCTTGGCAAATTGTATTTCATATGATACATGGAAGCATGCTCATTACACTATGGTAACACTTTCACAAGCAAGCACAAGTAATTACATTAATACATGCATTATTTGGTATTGTTTGCTATTGAGATTTCCCCAGAAATCTCACCCCATCCATGTAATCCCAATCCCAATAGGTTTATGAATGAGGAAAGAGGATGAAGAAGTATGAGGAGGAGTTAGGGATTGGTCAATGTAAATGTTATATGATGTTATGTGAAGATTTGTTGCATGTAAGGATGCTGTATGACCAGTTTAAGCAACAATATGTATGATATCATGAAAAATAGTAAATGATATAATAAATGTATGAAATTTTACATACATTTAGTTAACATGTCAAGCTTCGTTTTGACACCAAGAACACCTTATTTCGATGTCTGTACAAAGAGAACCGATTTTCCAAAGATAGGGACCAGAATCTGTTTTCAGAATTTTTCACCAAATAAACAATAACATTTAACGAATAAACTGAATCAATTGACTAAGCATTTCGTCAGGAAATTATTTTTTCCTTAAACTTCAAGATGTTAGCTTCGATTAGAATTTTGAACCACTTCATTTAGGTTTTTCTAGAATTAATTATGACTTTTCAAAGTTCATCACCTAATCTGGAATACCATATGAACAGTAACTCGCCAAGAGTAAAAAATCCAGATTTAGCTAATGGACTTTCAAAGTCTTGTAAGTGGTTCTAAATGCTACTGAATAATCCCTAAGATGTATGAAAGTAAGAATGTTTCATTTTGGTATCAGAGCTAAAGTTTCTGGTATTAGATAAGATAATCCCCTGGCCCTAACTCTAAGTAGTAATTACTTTGTTAAGTTAGGATATTTATTGAGATAGTTAGCCTTACTTATTTAAGCAAATGTTGCAAGAGTAGATATGGGAATTGATAAAGTTAAGTCTGAGCCATCAGTTAATTAAGGAGACCCCTGGCTGGTAATGATATATGAAGATGGTATACATCCAGACTTTGACTCTTCAGATAGTGAAGAGAGTTCAGAGGACAGTATATGTAACATCCCAATTTTTGGGTTTAGGAGAACTAGGAGGTAGTCTGATATGGGCAGGCTGCTAAACCCGTAGTCCCAGGGTAGTAATCTGATATGGGCGGACTACTTACCTGTATTTTGTAAGAATCCGAGGGATGAGCTAAGTCCTTTAGGATTTAAAGATGAGTTAAGTCTTTAAGCTACAGAATCGGGACAGTTCACCTAGGTTCAAAATGAGGAATGTGAGGAATATCCTAAGTTTTAAGCCTAGGAATTCTGCAGGTAGCTTGATATGGGCTGGCTCCTGTGTAAGATAACCTAATATGGGCGGGTTGTCGAGCCTTTCAATTAACAATGACTCCCGAAGAGTTTAGGGGATAAGTTATTGAAAGAGAATTTCTAGACCTTAAGATGAGGGATAAGAAGATGAGGTTAAGATGCCAGAAAGAGAATGCAGGGGCATAATCATAATTATGGGAAAGATCGGGCTGGTAGCCGATGAGTACCATATTTTGCCAGAAAATAGAGAAAATTATGCTGATCATTTCACTGAACTGTGAAATATGCATATGAGGTCTCTATAAGTATGAAAGAATTAGAAATATAACCAAGGGTAAAATGGTCATTTTTGAAAAGTGTGTGCGGGAGCATACTTTCAGGCAAAAACAGCCCGGTCTGGATTAAATATCTGAAAATACCGGGAGATAGAGAAAAGGATTCCGGGTTGAATGACACAACACATAATTTTGATTTGAGGTCCCGATTTTTCTGTAAAAATTCCCGAAGATGGGAATTTACAGTTATAATCGGTAAAGGAAAAGCAGTCCAAATAGAGATGATCGGACTGTGTCCAGAGGCCATACAGTGTTTTCAAGACCCATAGTGACACCAGGGAAGGCCCAGGCCCATAATATCAGTTCAGTGGTAAGAGGGGCCGGGTGTCCGGGAAAAATGTGCAAAATGAAGAAAATGCCCTTATGTTATAGAATAACTGAAGAATGAGTAAAAGGTATTTTGGTCATTTGGCTAAGGTTAGTCAGTCCAGACAGGGTATCTAGATAGTTGACCAGGGTCAGAGAATACTCTGGTAAGATGTGAAAAGACAATAATGCCCCTAGACTCATTAAAGTAAAGAAAGAGAGACTAAGGGCATTTTGGTAATTTGCCAAGGGGTGTTTCTTGGGAATCGGGCCATCAGAGTATTTGGACTGGATCAGAGACCCAAGATGATATTCCCAGGCCAAAAAACGTAGCCCAGCATAAATGTGAGAAAAAGTGGCATTAAAATAATGATTTAGTGACTTTTCAGTAAAGTAAAGTTACTTGGTTGGCACGAAAATCGAGGAGGTGATCAGACAAAGTCTGGGACTTATCTAGAGATCATGGGATGGCGTGAAAGGTCCCTTCCAGGCGCCACATGGCACTGGTCTAGAGGGAGAAGAAAAGTTATGGACACGTGGCATAATTTCAGCCGTTGAATCCGGTTTGTGGGAAATCGGATCGGACCGGTACCGAATTGGACTGGAAATCTTCTAGAAGGCTTCTTGGCTCTCCCAATTTCGTCATGTGAAGAATGTGAGGGGTGAGGTGTCCCATGAGGCGTCCCTTGATGATGCAGTAAAAGGGAATAAAGAAAAATAGGAAATTCTGGAAAAACTAGGGCCACAAGTTCAGAAGGCTTCAAAATTACGGAAATACCATCCATCAAAACTATAAATACCCCCTTGCCTTCATTATGCACGACCAAGAGCCCTTTTAGAGAGATAAGGAAGTTCTAGAGAGAGAAAGTGAGAGAAAGAAAGAAGAAAGGAGGTTCTGGCGGAGCCAGAAGCAGTATAGAGATTCTAGAGTTCTGCTAAGCTTTTGAGGTAGTAACTAATCCTAGCTTTTATGTAATGGCTTTGTGATTTGTTGTGCTATTGTTTGGTTGGATTGTTGTCTTATATGTTATGCTTAAAGCTCTATTACAATGCTATGATCATATGTTATTGAGTATGGAAGCACGCAGCATACTTATCTGTACACAATCACAAGCAAGCACTGTCACTCTGCATTACATATATTGTTATGATTATTACTACTGAGATTCCCCCGAATCTTATTCCCTACATCTAACCCATTACAGGGAGATTATGTTGAAGTGAATCTTAAGAATTTTGAGAGATGCCGTTATGCTGCCGAATTTAAGACTGAACATCAAAATATGATAAGTACTTACGTAGGTGCTGTCTAAGGAGGCTGGAAGTGAATGGACCTAGCCGGTTCATCCAGTATTTCCTGGGTACTTACGTAGAATGGTAGTTCTCATGAGGGAATTACCGAATCAGTACAGTTCAGTTCTTTGTACAGATGAAGCCTAGCGATTATACTGCCGAAATTCGGGCAAGAAAAGATGTAATAGAAATATGAGAATTTTGTGTATATTCTGTTGTATGACATTTTATTATTTAATAATAAATATTGTTTAGCATGTTCAATTTGTGGATGACGAATTAAAAGAGAAATTCGCAGGTCTTGAGGTAGCAGTGTTCTGACCTCAGTTTGACCTAGTAAATGAAAGAATTTGGCCACAAAATTTGGGGAGCCAGTTGTACACATCCGGGGCATTACGTGGATAGGTAATAAGCCTCATTTGGATGTGTAGAACGAGATAAATTAGTTTTCAAAGTAAAGGTTCAGAATAAGGAACTTAAGAGTAAAATTTTAAATTTCTGGGCTTAAGTTAATATATAATCAAGCTAATATTGCTTCCGCAAGTGTACTCTGAGGAGTCTAAGGGAGGATGTTTCAGTATAGGGGATCAGTCAGGAAGGTCTACAGTAGAATATCCCATAGATATTTCTGTAGACTCAAACCTGCAGTTTGGAGATTATGTAGAGATTCAGCATGATATTGTGCATACACCAGATGATGCTGCACTAGATAACGATTAATCTAGTAATTTTGTACAGTATGAGTTTGTTAGAGTACCCTCTAACCTTGATGTAAGCTCTATTCCTCTGATGAGAGGACAGATTACGGCTGAGGAAGTTGAGTGCTGGTACTGGATCATAGGTAGACCAGATATTATTCCTCCTCCACCAGAGTTTGAGGATAGGTTTGATTTGAGTAACATACAACAATTCCTTAATCAAGAGATCCAGTCAAAACCTATGACAGTCCCTTTCCATTCTCGTAGTCCAGGAATATATGATGTTATAGATAAAGATAGAGGGATATTCCAGGTCCTAGTCAACCTCAGCCTTCTTTGCAAAAGACGGATAATGTTGACTATATCAGTCTCAAGAAAGCTGTGGAGAGTGAACTACTAAACTTAGGTCAAGGGATGGATAGAAGTAGAGATCAGGAGTAGTCAGTTTATCTGTATTTCCTCAATGCCATATGTAACATCCCGATTTTTGGGTCTAGGAGAACTGGGAGGTAGTCTGATATGGGCAGACTGCTAAACCTATAGTCCCAGGGTAGTAATCTGATATGGGCAGATCACTTACCTATATTTTATAGGAATCCGAGGGATGAGCTAAGTTCCTCAGGATTTAAAGATGAGTTAAGTCTTTGACCTACAAAATAGGGACAGTTCACCTATGTTCACAAAGAGGAATGTAAGGAATATCCTAAGTCTTAAGCCTAGGAATTCTGCAGGTAGCTAGATATGGGCTGGCTCCTGAGTAAGATAACCTGATATGGGCTGGTTGTCGAGCCTTTCAATTAACAATGACTTCTGAAGAGTTCAGGGGATGAGTTATTGAAAGAGAATTCCAAGAACTTAAGATGAAGGATAAGAAGATAAGTAAAGATGTCAGAAAGGGTATAATCGTAATTATGGGAAAGATCGGGCTGGTAGCCGATGAGTACCATATTTTACCAGAAAATAGAGAAAATTATGCTGATTATTTCACTGAACTATAAAATATGCATATGAGGTCTCTATGAATGTGAAAGAATTATGGAAAGTTAAGGGACTTAATTGAAAAGAAGAAAAGTTTCGAGGGGCAAAATGATAACTATGGAAAGTTGAGCCAGAAGTGGCTTAGAACTGCCCGGAAGCATTTCAGTCCCAAATTTCATCAATAGATAGAGGAAATGATGCTGGATAATCCAACTTAATACATGAATTTTATCAGGACTCCAGATAGTCGAAATTTATCTGATAGTATAAAAGTATAAAAAATTCTTACCGGATATCATAGACCTCAGATATGAGTGAAAAACTGTAGGAAGATGCGTCCTGTAGAGACGGATGTCAGGGAACTGACAGAATACCGAAAGGAGATCTGCACAAAAAGTTATTCATAAATTAGTGAATTTAGACTGGAGTTTATGACCTCCGGGTATCCGATTGGGAGATTTATCGGTATTCAAATTAAGACTAAATGAGCCCAGATGACATAACGCAGATGTCCATAGTGACACCAAGGGAGGCCCAGACCCAGGATTCAGTTCATCTGATAAAAGGGGCCGGTGTCCAGAAATGTGCCGAAAATATGCAAATGACGAAAATTCCCTTATGTTATAAAATAGTGAAAGAATGAGTAAAGGGTATTTTGGTCATTTGGCTAAGGTTAGACAATCAAGATAGCGTATCTGGATAGTTGACCAGGATTAGAGAATACTCTGGTAAGATGTGAAAAGATAATAATGCCCCTAGACTTATTAAAGTAAATAAAGAGGAACCAAGGGCATTTTGGTAATTTGCCAAGGGATGTTTCTTGGGAATCGAGCCATCAGAGTACTTGAGCTTGATCAGGGCCCAAGATAGCATTTCCATAGTGCAAAAACGTAGCCCAAGGAATATGTGAATTAAAGTGGCATTAAAATACTATTTTAATATTGTTTCTATAAAGTAAAGTTACCCGGTCGAAGTGGTAACCGAGGATTGATCAGATAAAGCTTTGAACTTATCTGGAAGTCATGGGATGGCCTGAAAGGTGCCAACAAGATGCCACATGACACTGATCTAGAGGGAGAAGAAAAGCTAAGGACACGTGGCATGATCTCAGCCGTGTATTCCGGTGTAAGACTCTGGAATTCTCTGGAAACACTGAGTCAATTTGAACCACTTCATTCCAATTTTTCTAGAATTAGTTGTGATTTTTGGAGGTCAGGTTACTCGTCTGGAATTTACACAGTGAACAGTACTCAATAAGAGTAAAACTCCAGATTGAAAAATTTGACTTCAATGACCTTGAAAGTGGTTCCAGATGCTACCAAGTGGTCCCTAAGACGTACGAAAGTAAGGATGTTTTATCGTAGCAGGGATTATAAACAGATATACGATAGAGGGCATTGACCTGAATCAGGTTTACAATATAGAAGATTGGCATGAGATGATCATAAGTCAGATATTGCCATATACTCCTACATGGCATGTAGAGCTAAGTGAGTTTCTGGAAAATGATCCACCAGCTGATATACAAGGGTGGCATTTTCGTATGCAAAAGTATTTGCAGTTTACGATTCCCTAGAAAAGAATGTAAAAAGGGTTGAGGGGTAATGTAAATATGTAAACAGTGTAAAGTAAAGTAATTACATAGCTGTATACTAGTTATGACTTACCCCAAATATGTAATTGGCATGTATGTAATGTATGTACAAATGCTATGGTGATATGAAATATGAGTTTAGATGTGATATAATGAAATGATAATTGGTTGAACATCTATGTGAATATGTTCCCTATTTAATTCAATTATGATAGGTAGATATGGATAAGTTTCCAATGATTCAAACTCATCAAAGTTAAGAATAAGAATTGGCCCTTGCTAGAGTAAAAACTGGACAAGAATACTAGAAAAGAATGTTTAAAGAAAGCTATGTCCAGGTTGCGATGTGAAGCATTTTAGGTCGCGACTAGAAGTCCCAGAGAAGTTAAGTCTCGACGAGTTAAGACACAGGTCACGACCAATAATCACAGAGGTGTTTGGTCGTAACGAGTAAAGACCATTAGCCACGACAGAAAGTCACAGAGCTATCAGGTCGTGATGAGAGAAGACCTGTGGTCACGATAAAAGTACACAGAGCTGTCAAGTCATGACGAGTAGAATGAAATGGTCGCGACTAAAGTTTACAGAGAATATGAGTCGCGACTAGCCAACACTCAGGTCGTGACTAGGATGCACAGAGACCTGATGATAAATGAAGATGCTAGCCTCACTGAAGTTTATCAGTTAGAGGTTTAGCACGAGATGCAGGCAAGCTAAACAGTATGAGATATAGAGATACAGATCAGCTTAAGAAGATGTTAAGAAGTAGATCCTCCGTGTGATCATCAGGAGTAGATCTATATAATGAAAGAATTTGTTCAGTTAGTTTGTCCTGAACAAAAGAATTAGAAGTTAAAATTAGACTTGCCTAAGAATGAGCCTAACACATGGCTTAAAGTTAGAAATGTGATGGTTAACAGTTAGAGAGCTAACATTCCCAAGGCAGAGGGATTTCATCACAAAGAAACAGTAACCTAGCAGACCTAGGGGAGAGCACCCTAGAGAACAAAAGTAATAGTGCTAGATGATGAATGAGATTCATGTGACTTAAGTTAGTCAGGATTCGTAGAAGAAGACTAGAAAGGAACCATAGTCTAGTCTAGAGTAGACTGAGACTGATATACAGGCAGGAAGAGTTAAGAGATAGTAAAGAGATACGAAAGTTACTCCATAAAGATGGAGATTGATCTGCTCACCTGAGAAGTTTCCTTGAGTGAGTATTATAACATCCTTAATTTTATCTCTACATATACTTAATTGGAAGTATCTTAGATCATTGGAACACCATTTTAGCTTAAAAACATGAATTCTCAAGAGTTAGGTCATCGGGTACTGTTCACAGCACTATTCATTTGGTAATTCCAGATTACACCATGAACTTTGAAAATTCATAATTAAATATAGAAAAATTTAAATGAGGTGGTTCCAATTTATAATAAAATATATTTCATTAAAATTTGAAGAAAAAATATGAAATTGAGGTTTCCTTGCCCAAATGAAATTAGTTTATTCGTTGAAAAACACTGTTCATGTGGTAACCCTGAAAGTTCCAGTTTCTGTGTCTCATTTTCAAAAATTCATTTCTTCTTGTATACTTATCCAAATAATGCGTGTTGCATATGGATTTAAATATAAATATGTATACTTTAAGTTCATAAAATTTTGTGGAAAAACTCATTCATTTACCATTTGAAATTAGCGCATGAACCTCACTGCCTCTGGGTAAACGTATTATCTTGATCCAGATTTTAATCCCGACTTTGAAAAATCATAACAATTCTAATTCTTAACCAAATGAGGAGTTCTTGGTGTCCATTTAAATATCTAGATCTTAACTATGTTCATGCCAAATTTCAAGCGAAAATACGTTGATTGGACTATTCAAACTAGCGTCGGAAGTGCACTGTCTCATACAAGATTCTTAAGAACATACACCATGCACATCCAAAATAACATCTTCCCAAGTCAGGTATTTAACTTTAAGTCACATACAAGATAATCATCAACATTCACCCTTTTCCCTTGTGAATTTTCAGCACCTAGAGCATGGTTATATCATATGGAAAGAATGAGATTTCATGGAAATCCCAATAGCAAGTCATACAAACTATAATAACATGCATGCTTGAATAAATGCTTAACATGTTATAATGACATGGGAGCTACTTCATGAATATACATAAGCAACCTATAACATGCATATTGTCATGACATTCATTGCAAGGAGTTGCAACCATTCATATCTCATAATCATCATCATAAATCATCTCAAGCTCAACCAACAATCATACATAACAAGCAAGCATACAAGCATAAGATTATAGTTAGGTATTCTTGCTACCTCTTAGATGTCTTTGTGATTTCCTTCTTGAAATGGTCTTCCCTTCTCACAGATGTCAAAACCTAGCCATAACAAAGCAATTACCAAGTTACATCTCAATTCCAATCCAATCTCAAGGCTAGGGTTTCATTAAGCCCTTTCTTTCTCTAATTTGTGACTTATGATTACATCTTTCTAAACTAAACTCTCATGGTTCACTTCCTCATAATTTTTCGTGTAGAATCCAAATATGCATTCTGAAATTCCAGAATCCAATTGCTTCTCAAGGTGCTGTACAGAACCAAAAAGCTATTCCAATTTTTCAAAAAATCTCATTTTGATTCCAATGCTTCCAATACTTGTTTCTCTACTATAACCCCACACAATTTTCCATTTTAAACCCATTGGAAGCATCAAAACCATGAAATTCCAACATATGAACAGTGATTTCTTACTGTACAGAACAGAACACAATCTTGGATTCACAAGCATACTTGAATTCCTAAGCCATTACCACTTGATTCTAGCTTGTTTAGGCTTGTCTAAACTATCCATAACATAAAACTCATGTTCTCTTCACACATACACAGAAATTCCAGCAGCACCTCCACAATATTTATGCCACAAAAACCACTTAAACTCAAGAGCAAATATACTAGAACATAGTCTAGGATAAAGGGGATTACTTACGTTGATAGTTCTTCTAAGGTGCTTGCTTTCTCTTGGCTTGAATGGAAATTTTGCAAGAGTTTCCCCAAGGTTGTCATATGTGCCAACTTGAATCTGTTTCGGGGGGTATTTATAGACAAGCTTGAGTGGAAATGGAAGGCCAAGATCATTTTGGGTACTATTTGATCTAAAGGCCAAGATTTAATCTTGGATTTTCTTTTCTTTTTCATTTATGACCTCACCTTTATGACATCATCCAAAGGACACCTCATGGTACACCTAATCCCTCACATGGAAAAATTGAAGACCCAAGAAGCCTGTGGAAAAATTCTAGTCCAGTCCAGTATCGGCCCGGTCCGATTCCTCGAAAAATGGACGGTTTTCTACGTCTAATTTTTCTGAGATTCCATAATATGTCTTCTGACCTTAAATTCAGTATCTGAGTTCTTTATATCATTGAAATTCTTATAATGGGTCTAAACTTAATTTCAGATCCCTTGGAAATGACCAAAATACCCTTGGTGCCTTTTCTTACTCTATATTAACCTTAAGGGCAAAATCTTCATTTTACACCTCTTTGTACCTTGTCAGGGCATATACTGAGTTTGACTAACCTTCTTGTACATGTCTTGGGTGTTCTAGCCTATCCAAAATGACCAAAATACCCTTCATTCATCTGTTACTTCTTAGGAATAATTTCACACTTTTATAGGGCTTCCCTGGACACTGGCCCCCCTATCAGTCCAATAATCTTACTGGGCCCTCTTGACACCACCTATTCTTTTGGGCATCTGCGTTTGGTCATTTGGGCTCATTCAGTTCCAGTTTATTTACTACTAAATCTCCTTATCGGATCCCAGGAGTTCACAAACCCGTCTAAATTCACTAAAAAGTGAATAACTTTTTCTACAAGACTCCTTTCGGGATTCTGTCATTTTCCTGACCTTCGTCTTCACTGGACGCATCATCCTGTAATCCTTTTACATATATCTGAGGCCCAGGAGATCCGGTAATAATTTTTATAACTTTTTCTTTATCAGATAAATTTAAGCTATCTGGAACCCTGATAAAATTCTCATATTAAGTCAGATTAACCAGCATCTTCTCCTCTATCTGCTGGTGAAATCTGGGACTAAAATACTTTCGGGCAGTCTAAACCACTTCTGGCTCAACTTTCTTTAATTACACTTTGGTCCCTAGAAACTTTTCTTCTTTTCAATTAAGTCCCTTAAATTTGGCTAAAATTACAGTTAAGGACCCCACATTTTTGTCTACCTTTCTTTTTGGCCTTAAAACCTTTTATAACTTCACTTAAGTCCTTGCATTTTTTTCCTTTTTCAATTTAATCCATTTCTTTATATGAATGGCCACAAATTTCTTAGAAAATCTCACATATATTACATACAAACTGTACATACAAATCAGTACAGAAAATTAGAGATATTACAAGTATATGAAAAGCATTCCTCTCAGTTAGATAGAGATGAGCGTAAGGCTAAGGGTTAAAGAGAGAAATAGAAACCCTTTGATGAGTATTTAGCCGAGTTTATCCATAAGATCAATGAGAGTTGAATGACCGAGAAATTTGTTAACGGATTGAATTTTGTGTTATAAAGAATTTCTCAGGTAGTCACTGAAGTTCAATAGAGTGGTAGATGTATACAAGATTAGAAACAGAAGTTTATGATGTATAGAGAAAGAAAGGTAGCCACAGTTTAAATGATAAAGTGACTCCCCTATCCTCTATGTAAGAAAGAGTAGTACAGGGTTGAGTCTGTACCCTAGGAAAAAAGGGGTTACGTGGCAGCCTAAGTAAATGAGTATTTATCTTAAGCTCATGAATGAGTAATGGGGATCTGGCAGATAAGATGATAAAGGGACATAATGCTTAAAAGGATTATCGAGTTAATGGTTGAATTACAGTGTGCGTATAATGGATGGTTGAGCAAATTATGTGATGATAATATGGCTTTTGTTGCCATAAGTTATGATGATTAGTTGTTGATATGGCTTTTGTTGCCATAAGTTACAATGATCAGTTGCATCTCCTTGCAGTTGTCATATGATGACATGCATGTTAGAGAATACGTAAATAATTGCATCTCCTTGCATATTATACATGTTAGAGTATGCTATGACGAATGAATACTCCCCTTTTGCAGTACGTGCAGGGTAGAGTACATATGAGATGCGAAGTTATGAGAAAGTTATGTTGCTCCCATACCATATGACATGTAATTAGATAATTTAACTTGGTAATAATAATAAAGCAAAGAAAAGTGATAAACTAGATAATTAGCCAGTTAATCCCTGAAGTTTAGAATGAGAATCTGAGACAGATAATGATAGTCAGTTAGACAGAGAATGAGATTAGAGATGAATGTTGATCACAATCCTATAGACATATGATTACAGTACTCAGGACATATCCCTTCAATGGGGATGAGATATGTGAATGATGTTCCTTGAGTATGAAATGAAATGAGACACTATTATGAAAAATGATGCAACTCTGAAAAGAAACAGAGTCTATGTAATAGAAGTTAACGTTCTCACAATGGAGCTAGATTGCTCTTGCGATAGAGTCAGACTGCTTATGCTGAAAGCATGGACATAGACAGTGAAGCTCATGATAAAGCTATGTCTATCAAATGAGATAGGCAGATTATAAAGGATATGTGCATGATAGAGCATTTGTAGCTCTCTACAGTACTAGATATGGTCAAGTTATGAAAGATGAGAATGACATCAGAAATTCCTAAGTAATAGAGGAAATGAGTAAAGTCTTAATATATAATATTGGCTTCTGTGATCATTTTTAGGGAATTATATGTTGAGTTAGCAACTAAGTGGAAGTAACTAACCTTGTAACTTAGTCCGTTGGTTTTAGATCTTCCAGAGATAAGAATACAGTACAGCGAAATCATAGTAGATTATGGAGGGTCAAAGTTAGATCCTAACATGGCTTACAGAGAAAAGAATTCCAGGGTTGCAGTTAGATCCTGAAGAGGCTGACGATTGATCGCAGTAGACCTAGCTTAGAGAAAGAAAATGAATGAGCCATGAGTACATTATTTCTTTGGAATGACAATTACCAAGGACAAGGTCAAGGTAGAGAAGCTTCACAAGTTGTTAACTCATAGCAGAGAGAGTACCCACGATGTTAGTTTCAGATAGCCTTATTATTATTATAGACTGAACTCATAATCTTCTTACATGGAAAATGAAGTGAGATTAATAGAGATTCCTACGATGTAAGATGAGAATAAAGAGAATGAGAATAATAGGCTTATGATATCTCAGAATATGTCATGATAAGGCGAGATAAGTTATGAAAGAGTAAGATATGTCATGATATAGCCAGATTTGGCTACATATGCCACGATACAGCATGAGAAGTATCTAATGAGATACATGTGTTAAGAAGTAACTTTATGAACAGATAGAGAGGATCCCTTTTTGAAAAGGATAAGATGACTGAATGTAATGCTACAGATGAAGGTGAGAGCTTTCACTCCTTGCATGAAATGCCAGGCACTATGTTATGTTTGTAAAATATGCTAAAGCTCCGAGTGTTAGAGCTGTACATATTCAAGAAATAAATGCTTTAGCTCTGATGTTAGAGCTTTGCATTCATGAGCAAGTATGCAGTCTTGCAAGATGTTGGCCAGGCATTATGCATGTTAGAGTATGTGCTCCTACCTGCAAAGAAAGAGTAGTTACATAAGTCCTCTCTCTGTAGGATGTTAAGTTATTAAAGATGATGAGAACATATGATTATACGAAAAGAGAGATGGAGCTTTGCAAATGCTAAGGAATTCCGTAACATGCTAAGATAAGTAATAAGAGATATGCACTAGAAAGTCTGATGAGTAATTGATGGAAACTCCCGAAAATAGTAATATTCGAGTGAGTTTGATATGAAAGAAATGGACACTACTCACAAGTCTAGTACAATGAGTTATCCATAAGCAAATGGATGCATAGTAAGTGAGCAAGTAAGGACATAAAACGGGTATTGAAAGCACTCCGCTAGATGAGGAGATAGAAGATAGGAGATAGATACCCCAATCCTTAGTCATAAAGCAGAAAGAGATATACAGAAGATATATATCCAAGATAATTGACTAAGGCACTAAGTAAATTTCGAGGACAAAATTTATTTTAAGGGGGAGAGAAATGTAATATCCCTAATTTTCTGTACTAAATAGCATGTACAATTTGTACATAATATATGTGAGATTTTCTAAGGAAAATGTGGCCATTTATGTAAAGAAAGGGATTAAATTGAAAAAGGAATAAAGTGCAAGGACTTAAGTAAAATTACAAAAGCTTTAAGGCCAAACGAGAAAGTAGACAAAAATGTGGGGTCTTTAAGTATAATTTTAGCCAAATAAAAGGGACTTAATTGAAAAGAAGAAAAGTTCCAGGGGCAAAAGTGTAATTATGGAAAGATGAGCCAGAAGTGGCTTAGCACTGCCCGAAAGCATTTTAGTCCCAAATCTCATCAGTAGATAGAGAAGATGATGCTGGTTAAACTGGCATAATACATGAATTTTATTAGAGGTTCAGATAGCTTAAATTTATCTGATAGGCTAAAAGTATCAAAAAATTCTTATCAGACTCCTGGATCTCAGATATAAGTGAAAAATTACAGGATGATGCATCCTCAAAATTCGGAGGTCAGGAAACTGACAGAATCCTGATAGGAGTTCTGTAGAAAGAGTTATTCACTTTTTAGTGAATTTCGACGGGAGTTTGTGAGTTCCTAGGATCCGATAGGGAGATTTAGAAATAAATAAATTGGGACTAAATGAGCCCAGATGACTTAACTCAGAGACCTAAAAGAACAGGTGGCGTCAAGAAGGCCCAATGAAATAATTGGACTGATAAGGTGGGCAAGTGTCGGGAGGAACCCCTGAAAAGTGTGAAATTACGAAAATACCCCTATGTTGTACCAAGGAGCAAGAGATGAATGAAGGGCATTCTGGTCATTTTGGACAGGCCAAAATGCCAGGGCAGGTATAGGAAGGGTCAGTCTAAGTCAGTATATGCCCTGACAGGGTACAAAGAGGTGTGAAATAATGATTATACCCTTAGGGTTAATATAGTGCAAGAAAGGGCACCAAGGGTATTTTGGTCATTTTCACAATAGATGGATATCAGATAAAATTTGGCAATAAATTATTATAATTAATATGAGAATTTATGAAACTGACAGAAGTCAAAAAGGAGTCCTGTAGAATTAATTATGGAATTTATGGTGAAAAAGGACACCGATAAAGGGTTAAATGAAATGTATATAATTTTTATCAAGACTTCTGGGTCTCAGAAAATTATGAAACTTTGTATAGAATTCATTCTATATCAGAATGAATTTCTAAAAATGTTAGAACAATTAAAAGAGGTGTTTAACATTTATTCTAAGATCAGGGTAATTTAAGGATATCAGTATAAGGAAAATGCATTGGGATTTGTGTCAAGTAGCTATTGGACCTAAAAGAGGCCCAAAATTTTGTCCTAGGCAAGTCCAATAAGTCCCAAAAGTTGTCTTGGAGCCCAAATCCAATAAAGAATAATTTATGGATTTTTGAAAAGAAAAAAAAGGAATAAAAGAAGAATTATGATTTGCACATGGTGGGACCCACAAGGCCTTCCACATGGCATCCAAGACAAGGGGGAAGAGTAGATTTGTGTCATGTGATCTTATCTCAACTTGGCTTGGTGGGCAAGACAAGATCCAAGAGCAAATATGAGCCATTAAATCAAATAGTGCACAAAATGGTCTTGGCATTTCATTTTCCATGGAATTTGCCTATAAATACCCCACCAATTCTGCCCAAAACCATGGCTTGAAGAACCCTTGGGGAGGCTATGTCAAAATGGAAACTCAAGCCAAGACAAAGAAGAATCCAAGGTCCAAAGTTCAAGCAAGCTAGAGATTAAAGGTAAGCAATCTATCCTAGCTTATTTTCCTTTGATTTGGGAGCTTGAACTTAGGGTTTTCAGGGAAGAAAGTTGAGTTTTCTCTAAGGTGTATATGATGTCTAAAACCTTAGATGAAAGGATAAAGAAGAGATTAAAGTTAGAGTTGTGAGATTAAAGCTTAAACAATCTAGCTAGATGATTGGTTGTTGAATCAAGTTGATATTCTTGACTTTTACATGGATTAAATATTTCGGTTTGCACTGTTCCTGCACTGTTCATGATAGAAGGAGATGTAATTTCAATAATATAATGCTTCCATTGAGTTTATATGATGATTTTGTGTAGGATTGGATAGGTTTTGAACCTTGGAAGCATTGGAATTGAAAGTTATAATGTTTGAAATTTTTCTCTATTACAGTTCACTCGCATGAACAGTGATTTGAATTTCATGATTTTGATGCTTCTAATGGTTTTAAAATGAAAAGTTGTGTTGGGTAAAGTAGAGAAACAAGTATGGGAAGCAATGGAATTAAGATGGGAATTTTTTAAGGAATTATGTGTGTTTTGTAAATTCTGTCCAGAACAATGCGTAGTTGCTGGAATTTGGTTGTTTTGAGTTCATAAATGGATTCGAAAGGCCAAATTGTGTAGGGTAAGGTTAAGACATCAATTGATTCAAAGGCCAAGTCAATTCGTAAAGATTAAAGGAAGTTATGTTAAGTTAAGTAAGTTTGATGTTCAAGAAAGTTAGCTTATAATGAATGGATGATTATGTGATGTTAGGATGTGATTGTGGACTCCAAAGAGGAAGCCACACAGCAAGGAAATGTAAGAAGGAAGAAGCAAAGTTAAAGTGGAAAGAAGTAAAGCAATGAGGTAATAAACTTACCCTAAACTTGTATGTATTGAATGTTGTGCTTGATTGTGCTATGACTTTGTTGAATTGTGTGCATATGTGTATATGATTGAAGCTCTATTTCTATGATTACCTTGGCCAATTGTATTTCGTATGATACATGGAAGCATACTCATTACACTATGGTAACACTTTCACAAGCAAGCACAAGTAATTACATTAATACATGCATTGTTTGGTATTGTTTGCTACTGAGATTTCCCCAGAAATTTCACCCCATCCATGTAATCCCAATCCCAACAGGTTTATGAATGAGGAAAGAGCATGAAGAAGCATGAAGAGGAGTTAGGGATTGGTCAATGTAAATGTTATATGATGTTATGTGAAGATTTGTTGCATGTAAGGATGCTGTATGACCAGTTTAAGCAACAATATGTATGATGTCATAAAAAATAGTAAATGATGGAATAAATGTATGAAACTTTACAGACATTTAGTTAACATTTCAAGATTAGTTTTGACACCAAGAACACCTTATTTCGATGTCTGTACAAAGAGAACCGATTTTCCAAAAATGGGGACCAGAATCTGTTTTCAGAATTTTTGACCAAATGAACAGTAATTTTAACGAATAAACTGAATCAATTGACTAATCATTTGGTCATGAAATTATTTTTCCCTTAAACTTAAAGATGTTAGCTTCGATTATAATTTTGAACCACTTTATTTCGATTTTTTTAGAATTAATTATGATTTTTCAAATTTTATCACCTAATCTGGAATACCATATGAATAGTAATTCGCCAAGAGTAAGAATTCCAGATTTAGCTAATGGACCTCCAAAGTCTTGTAAGTGGTTCTAAATGATACTGAATAGTCCCTAAGATGTACAAAAGTAAGAATGTTTCAAGTAACATCCTAAAAAGACTCTCACATACATTTTTCTTAATATGCATAACATCAAGAAAATGTCTCACATCCAAGGTCTTCCAATACATCAGCTTGAAGAAAATAGAACTTTTATTCCACCAGCTTGTCCTAACATATATCGCAAAAGGTTTACAAAACTCACAATCTAAATCTTTCGTCTTCTCAAAAACCTCCTCACCAGTCAAAGGTTCATGTGCCTTACTTTATTCTGTGTTCCCATTGAAAGCAATTCTTCATACCATATTTCAACCTTATTAAATAAGTACCCTCTTCACAAATCGAGCATCCAAGATAGCTGTTAATGTTGTACCCTGACAAATTACCATATGCAAGTCATTAATTGTGTCAAATAGCATGGCCCTCAATTTGAATATTTCTTCTTCATAAGCATCATATACATCTACCACATCCTCCCACAATAGCTTCAAGTCTTCAATTAGTGGAGACAGGTATACATCTATGTTATTTTCTAGTTGCTTTGGCCTCGAGATTAGTAAGGACAACATCAAATACTTCTCCTTATGTGAGAGCCATGGAGGTAGGTTATAAAAGAACAAAATAAATAGCCGTGTATTGTGGGTACTGCTTTGCATCCTATATAGGTTCATACCATCAGTAGACAAAGCTAGGCAAAGGTTTCTATCTTCTACCCCAAAGTTAGGTACTTGAGATTAAACTTCTTCCACTTTGGAGAATCAATAGGATGTCAAAAGCATTCCATATTTAATCTTTTTATGATTAAGCCACCTTAATTTTTTCTCATTTACTGCATCATTATACAAGAGTCTAAATCTAGGTACAGTTGGAAAGTACCAAAATGCCTTCTTTAGACTTATCCTATTATTCTCTTGATAGTGTTCAGCATGATACTTGGGACACTAGGTTAAGGACTTATAATTCAGCCTGATGCAACATAACACCTATTTTGCATCATATATCTTAGTTGGAAGTATGTTATCCTTTGGTAGCATTATCTTCAAAAGCTTAAGCAACTTGTTGAAGCTCATATCAATCCATCCACTTGTCACTTTCAAGTTGTACAAGTTCAACACTATAGACAATAGTGTGAACTCGGTGCAATCATCATACAACGGTTTCTCCATATTATTCTTCAGGCTCTTAAATGTGTTTAGACATTTATTGAATTTTCCTTCAATTGAATTGACCATATCATCAAGACGGTCGGCCTCATCTGTACTTGTGCCAAAATTAGGTGATTTACACCTTACATCCCGACTACTATTCTTGACCTCCCTTGTAACTTTGTATAATGCCATACCTAATTAACATCTCACACTTTTCTAGAATAGCCCTCTTTATAAGGAAATACCTTTCACAAGGGCAAATAATATTGGGATCATTAGAATTATTAACAAAATTTGCCACCCCATTATAGTATTCCTTGAATAGACTAATCATAAACATCCATTCCTTGTATATGCTATCTATCTAAAACGATTCATTTAAAGGACCAGATAAATTAAATCATTTGCTATTCCATTGAAAATCACATTTTGGTCTAGCTAATTAATGCATTTCATAAACAAACAAATAAACCATATATATAAAAAGTAGTAATAATATATAGAAATTATAACAACTAAAGCACACACAAAATAGGGGAAAAGAGAAATTTCAACTCACCATGAAGACCAACAAAAACCAAACTCAAAACCCATGAAGGACAATGAAATGGATGAATCAACGATAGAGAATGGAGAATATACCAGCTAGAACAGAAATGTTGGTTGGTAGCAAACCTAGAACCCAGTGATGATGATGACAACCACGAATTGAACAGTAAAGATCACAAAATGGTGGTAGGAACCTAGCTAACCTAAAGGTCGTGAAAGATGAACAAAAACCAAAAACAAAGGACAACAGCAAACCCAGTGAGAATGGCAACCACGAACCCAACAAGCAGAGCAAGTAAAATGGTGGTAGTGATGTTAGAGAATAATGGTCGGAGGTTTGAGGATAGCGCACACAAAATAAATAAGATAGTGTTACGTTCAAAATGGATAAGGTTGAGTTTGATAAGTAGATTTTAAAACATCAATAAGTGTCAATTCCTTATAACCAACCATTACTAAAATCAATAATTGACAATTCTATATAAACAATGTCACACCTTACTCTAGGGTCACCTATCAAAGTAGTTTAGCCATTATAGAATCACTATGTGACCCAATTATTACCATTATTAAGCCTAAAAACTTCAAAACTTTCCTTTAAGACTTCGGTACCAATGGCATTGGATTTTCTTAAAACTTTGAAAATTCATATCTAATTCATTATAGCTCCAAAAATAGTGGTTCAAAGCTCATCTCTTGCAAAGATATTTGTTATAAAAATAAAACCCTAGTTTCATATATGACCCATTTGGTCCAAAATTCCCAAATATCATATATGTATAAAAGCTTTTCATAATAGATTTTTATGTTTTTGGGTTGTAGTTAGAAAAATCATAACTTATAATTCCCATATCCAAAAATTATGAAATATGGCTCATTTGAAAGGTTAGGATGTTTACTATATCTCTGTAAAGTTTTATGATCTCATTCACATGATAACCCTATCAATTACCTATTTCAAAATCATAACTCAGAATAGATAATATTAACTAACACTACTACCATGCATAGTTGCTAGGCTCGGCCTAACACTTACCTTAGGCGTCCAAGCTACCCATTTTATCCTCCTTAGAGAGGTTACTTACAAGCCATAATAAATAACCATTTACATAAATATATAAAACTAGCATACAACCACAAAATAATAATATATTTAACAAAATAAGTAAATGTAGCTTCTTCCAATCTCCACCTTCTCTACTAATTCTCCAATAGCTTCACCTTGCCCCCTGAGGTACTTGCTCCTACTGTGAGTGTATGGGAGAAAAGGGGTGAGATTCAGGGGAATCTTAGTAGCAAAATCATCATCTCAATATGTAAATACACAGCTAGAACTAAGCATGCAAAATAAGTCATAGAAAACAACACCTTATAGATAACTAAATTGAATAACTAACTGATGCACATGGCCATGGCAATAACTAGGGTAAGGGATATAAATGTTCTCATGCTTAACTACAGCAAGTATGGTACAAATAAACATGCAACCAATACAAACATAAGAAATAGTGATTAAGCTATCTCTAGTTTTCTTCTCTTTTGTAGTACCTCTTTCTTTGTTCCTCTCTTTATGTCTCCTTGGAGGGCTTGGGCACAAATCAAAACGTATAATTTATATATGTATGTATAGGGAAGATTAATAATTATATTTTGGTACTCTTTAGAAATATAATAACTCTATCTCTCAACCCCAAGCTACAAACGCATATATCTAACTTCACAATTATTGCTTTGATATTTCAAATACCCACTTTATCACCCATAACGCCATATCCTGTAATTTCATTAGCTTTTGGTATACTTCTTTACTTCCAAAATTCGGACAGCCCCCTGTAGGACACAAAAACAAATTTCCTAGCTTCAACGACCTTTTCATAACCAATTAGCACTATCTTATGCAAACATATACGGATATGCATACATATACTCATTTTTATCATTAATAAGTTTTTAAATCTTTTTTTTAGCTTTCAAAAATGTCCCAAACAGCAGCATAACATATACTAGAAAACATTTTTAAACTCCAACAACTATAACCTTGAGGTTTTGAACCCCATTAGTTCCACAATCACTCTTATATACTTAACACCACGTAAAGATATTAGAATTGTCCTAGATCTTGCTTTAACCGGTTATAACACTTGTTTTATATTTTAACTTAAACAGTAGGTATTCCTTTCCAACACTTAATACTTTTAATAAATTTAAACAGCACCTGCACATTATTTATACTAACAACACTTAATACTTTCTTTAACTTTTCATTAATTCAAACACAAGCAACTTCCATAAAACCCTAAGTCATAAACCAATTAGTGAGCTGCAAGTTCATTTTCCCGCAAAACATAGCAACAACAATCTGACTTAGACAATCAACCACATTCATAAATTTAATCATCTTCTAAACATCTTGTTTCCAGAGAAAAAAAATCTTAACAGCCAAAACACTAACCACTAACTTGATTTCAGATATCCCAAGCTTCATAACCTAACCAACAAGCCTATGTTTTTTGAAGACTTTAAACCAGAATAGAGAAGGTACATGCAGCAGTCAAGACCTTCAATTTAGATTAGATTCCAAGTTTAAAAGCTTTAATCTTACTAAATCAACCATTATCTCTTCAAATGATCGACTTTTATTTGGACCCAATACTCCAAAATTGCCTAAATCAGAGAATATGAAGCTGGGTTCCATGAATGTTTTCCCTATAAAACTCAACTCATATGTCAATTTATCTATAATTAACACATAAATCCAATAATCTTAAACATAGCAAAACATTATTATCTTACACCAGAACCTTTGCTCGGATACTAATAGTGTTATCCCTTAGTTCTATACCATATTATGATTCATTTATGTCTATTGGAATCATTATGGAAGGCCCAAGATTTAAGAAACCAAATCTGAATTTTTTTTATTTCTTAGGTTAATGTTCATTTGGTAATTGCAAATTTTTGTCCAAATTTAAAAATTCATAACTAATTCTAGAAATATCAAACTTAATTGGTTCCAAGTTCTACTGAAAGAACTTTTATAGTTCTTTAAGGGAAAAATAATCTCAAGGACTCATTCATTACAAAATAGTGCCAGATTGACATGGAATTTCTACTATTCATTTGGTCAAAAATTGTGTTCCATATTTTCTACTCTAAATTTGAAAAATTGCCATAAATTGTACACATATCCAATTTAGGTGTTCTTCCTATTCTTCTAAATCTTATTGTGTCCACTTTAAGCATACAAAATCTCAGAGTCTGATTATCAAAATATTGTTCAAAGGTTGCTATCTCATACAATGCTATACATATTGTCATGAATAATTACATACAACATTAGATATTCAAATATCATGATATAAATACTCTAGTCTTCCCTCATTAAGCCTTTGCCTCTTGTTGATTCGGTCCCTAGATAATTGATCAATTAGAAGAGTGAGGTTTCAAATAAATCCCAATAGCAAGTTACATCAACCAAGAAAATCAACAAGCAAGATTATTATGAAACCAAGCATAATGCCACAATTAGGAAACCAATTTATCTCATGCCAACTTAATCATGCATCAAGTCAAGACATCACAATGCAAAGAGTAGCATCATATCATCATCTTTAGTTCAACTAACAATCATGGCAAATACACATATAATAATCAAGACAAGTTAATATTAAGGTTGAGTAATCTTGCTACCTTGATCAAGTAAGACTTTAGCCCTTGTTCTTGTCTTTAATTCCTTATCCAACAAATGTCAAACCCAATTCCAATATGACAAAAGGGAGCACAACCATAAATGTACATTCCATTAACTATGGTTTAAACAAAAACCCCTTAAGCCCTTAGTCTTTAACTTGATATTTAAGGTTTTGTTTCTACCAACTTCAAAATTATTCTCTAAGGTCATTCCTACATAAATTTTCATGTAGAATCCAAATACGAGTTTGGATTCATGAAAATCAAACTCCTCCCTTGTAAACTACTCATGGTCGAGAGGTATGCTAGACAAAGCTTAAATTTCTAATTTTGATTACAATGCTTCCAAAGCTTATTTCTTAGGTTCATCCCACACCATTTTTCATTTTAAACACATTAGAAACATCAAAATCAACAAAATAAATTCCTAGGATAGATTTCCCATAGTGGACGAGAGGACTAGACAATTTCCATTCCAAAAAAAATTAAACAATCTTCATGCAATACTAATTAAACTAACCACTAATCAATGTCTTTAACCTAGGTTTAATATCAAAATCATATCTCCCTAGGTTTTATACATTTTGGCCAGCATTCATCCATTTAGAATTCTTAATTTTCCAATGACCTAACTTTAATCCAAGGTTAGTGACCGAAATGGCTAGCTCTTCCTTCTCTTGAAAGGTCAAGAATCAAATTTGCAAGAGTTTCACTAAGGTATCTAATTTACTTTAGTGAGAGGAAGAGAGTTCTATTTATAAACCACAAGCTAAATGTTTAACCTCTAAGTTCACACTAATTACATGCTTATGTGTCAAGATGTCATGGCTTCTGACAACAATTTTTCCTAGCAAAAATAATCCAAAATTAAATTATTTTTCAAGTCAAAATCCTCACCATTGTTTGCTTGACAAGTGGCACCGTCTTAGTCAAGATGGCATGTTATATCAGTGCACTTTTTACCGAAATAAATTCCTATTTCATAATTCCAGTGTCCTAGACACTGTAATTAATTTTTATTAGTTCCATAATACATTCCTAACATTTTTGTTGTCCAAATAGGTCCCTCATTTATTACCATCATCATTTTATTGATGAAAAAATAGAAAGAAACCAATTTAATTCCTATTATCC
Organism: Leucaena leucocephala; assembly: GCA_037074615.1. Taxonomy (NCBI): domain Eukaryota; kingdom Viridiplantae; phylum Streptophyta; class Magnoliopsida; order Fabales; family Fabaceae; genus Leucaena; species Leucaena leucocephala. The sequence goes on from CM073522.1 coordinate 17,071,185, forward strand.
AACCTTGGGAATTAATTTCTAGAGTTTTTGAATTAATAAAAGACTTATGTCAATTAAATTATCTTATATTAATTCTAGGGAAACCCCATAAATTTTCTTTAAATTTATTTACCCCGTTTGGTATTTATTTGGAATTTTCCAAATAAAATCCCTAATTAGCTTAACTTGCCTTTAACCACTTGTACAATGTTATATAATTCCCAAAGTATATTATCCCCATATTTTCATAATTTTTTGAGGTCTCCACATAGCTCAAATAATTAAATCTGGCTAAATAGTTTACATTTAGCAAAATATCTAAAAATTCCTTAAAAATTATTCTAGGGTCATTTTCATCGTTTTTGATCTCAAAGGAGCCTTAATATCTACTTTCTCACTTTCTAGGATTTTTTGGGACTTTACATGCATTTTTCCAAAATTACCTCTATTGGTCCAAAACATTCTAAAAATTACACTTTTTTCCCAGCTTTGACTTAACTTCATATGTTTTGTCAACAATGTTAATACTACTCTTCTAGCTTTAAAAATCTAGGATATGAAAATCGAGGAGGCTTACCTTGGTTGGAATTTAGTGCTACATGCTCTTTCCCTTTCCATCTACGTCATGCTCTGGTCCTTCATTCTCTCTCTCTCTTGCTCTACTCTCACTCACTCCTTGCTCGATGAAAAAGATAATGGTGAATGAGAAGGAAAAGTGAGGCTGAGTGTTTTAGTTTAGATAGCACGTGTGAGGGAGGGTGAGTTGGTGAAGTACTAATTCGCACTTCAGCATTATTATTTATTTTTCAGCCTTTCCCTTATTTTCATAACCATTCAAAAATTTCTAAAAAATAATTGTCTTGATAGAATAAATATTTTCTTCCTCCAAAAGCTCCTCTAACTCATAAGATAATTTTCTTAAAATTTTTGGGGTAAACGATAACTCTTAATTATTTTTCTTGAATTTTCTAAGAAAATAAAGCCTTAAAAATCTGAAAAATAACTATTAAATCATTTAGGTCTTTTTGAGGAAATAAACTCTTCCATAATTTTCTTAAATCATTTAGGCTTCTATTAGGGAAATAAACTCTTCTATAATTTTCTTAAATCATTTAGGCTTCTATTGGGGAAATAAACTCTTCCGTAATTTTCTAAGTCCCCAAAATACTGATTTCATGATTTTTTTCTTAATTTTCTTGAGTCCCAGAATATTTGTAATGATTATTCTTTTATTTATTCTTTCTCTAAAATTTTACCTTTGAGACTTTTTAATTTCAAAAAAATACTCTTTACCTCATAATACCTTATAAATCGCTTTTATCAAAATTTGGGATGATACAACCAACTATTACTAATTATATTTATAATTGACAGTTACTTATAAACAATAGTTACTTAATCTTTATTCAACCAAATTTTGACAGTTTCTACTACTAACCATCACATATTTGTCCAGCGTACCAAATATTTTAGTGACCATTTTGCATAAACAACCATCAAGTATTGTGAGTATTTTTTTGGGCTACTGCCCTATCTTACAACTATTATAAAATTAAAAAACACATATCAAACACAAAATTAAAGTAAATACTTAATAATCTTCTGCATCGTCTTCCTTGTCACTTGAGGAAGGAGCAGAAACATTTGATGCGACAGCGAATTGATCCCTTAGTAATCAAGAAGGAGGTTAACCTTCTTGTTGAGATTGTAGCAATAGTTGTTAAGCCTCCTCAGTCATTGCTCAAAGCAAACAAGCCTGTTGAGGGGCGTTTGGTTGATAGGAGGTGGAGTTGGGGCTCGAGTACTAGAAGAAAAAGCTCTTTGTCATTTTACCAATTTTGTCTGACAGAAGATAAGGAGGATTAACTGATGAAGAGTTGTTTTGTTAAATTAAGGATCAGGAGTTTAAATAATAGTATAAGTAACATTTCCAAAGTGTCGTGATTAAATAGCCAATCGGCGATGGTTGGGTTATCAAGAGACACATTGAAATGGATTAATTGAAGAAGATGAAACGTCAGCTTTTGCTTCACGGTTATACTTAGAAAATGTCAAGTATAACTATATACAATCGTTCTTTAATTTAACTTTCAAATGTCAAAAACTAATTGTTGACAGTTATTTATGTAGAATAGTTAAGTAAGAGTTTTACATTTTTAATTAAAATATAAGCATATTATTTAACGGTTATTAACCTCAACCGTCAGTAATTGTCAATATACTTGACGAATTTGAAGCGTAACTGTGAACTATAGTTTTACGCGGACTCCACCTCAAGTTATTTGTCAATACTTCTCTATAACCATTAACTACGAGATGTCATATATTTAAAATTATGTAGTAGTGACATCACCTTTATTTTTATCTAATGTGTCATATTTCAAAAGTTCATATATTTAAAGTAAAGAGTGGGAAGGTAAATCCAGGGTGGTGCTCTTGGAGCAAGCAAGAATTTCTATATCCACTACATCCTTTATTTCAAATTCTATAATTTTCATTTAAAGTAATATACAAAAACCAATTAATGAAAGATATAAAATCTATAATAAGCCACATTATTTTAGTCATGAACAATGTGACTCATCTCTAACTTAGTATTATGAATGGGAAACATATTGAGTTAAAAAGAAATATTAAATAGCTTATATTTAAAAAAATTGAAATGCATTTCACTCAAATTTATTTATTTTTTTCATGTCAAGCTAAAATACATTTATTTTAATTCACTAACTAGCTTTGCATATTCTTTCATATAAAATAAGGAGTACAATTTTAAAAATTATTAATTTTAATGTTTTACAAAAAACATTATTTTGAAATAAAACAAAAATTCTGAAGAGACAATTACTTTTAAAAATAAGTTGATCCTTCTATCAACCTACGAATAAGCTAGGGTGATTATGAGCAAGCCTCTATGGATTTTCTTTACTTTTGTTCATCTATTATGATTGACTAATTAAAAAAAAAATCAATTGTATGTTTCAACTTTCAATTGGTAGTTTTGTGTATCTTCCCATTTTTTTTTTCAAAAGTGGCAACTTGGTGAACTGTTTTTATGTTTGATGAGTTAATCTTTATTGATTGATTAGTGTATAATATGCATGCATGTGTTTCTTATTTATTGTACTAGGAAAGTTTTTTGTGTGCTAGCTTGTTTTGTGATTACAATATAGGAGGGCTACTCAATAAGTATAATGTCCTCATTTTACTATGAATATATGGGCAAATGAACTTTTTTTTAAAAAAAAAAATATGTCTCGCGGGTACTGTTCATATGGTAAATTCTAGATTTATGATCCAACTTTTAAAATTCATAACTAATTCTAGAAAAAATGAAATGAAGCTGTTCCAAGTCCTGTTGAAAGTTCTGTTAGACTCTAATATTTTGATTATGACAAATAATTTAAATGATTTTAAAGAAGTATTTTTAACTTAGCTTATTTTTTGATAAGCTTATCAATAAGTGTATTAATCAATAAGCTCTTCGATAAGTAAGAACAAAATTTGTGAAGAAAATATGATTTTTGAAATGCATTTTTTGAAGCTTGATTGATAAGGTCACTTATCGAAAAAGACTTCGATAAATGAATACAAACTTAGTTTATGAAAAATGTGAGTCATATTTTAGAAATAGAATTTTTTCAAAGACTTATTCAATAAGGGTACTTATCGATAAAGACTTTGATAAATATGATATAGACTCAGTTTGTGTAATCTGTATGTATAAATTGATTTATTGAAGTATTGATCGATAAAAGAATTTATCTTACCAATCAATACTTCAATAAAGTCATTTACTAGTAAGTTTGCCAAACTTGTCTTTCAAAAGGTATTTATCGAAGTATTGATCAATAAAGACTTCGATAAATGTATTTATCAGTAACTTCGTGAAAATTGTTTTTTCAAATACATTTATTGAAGTACTAATCAATAAATGAAATTATCAATAAGGCATTTGATAAATAAAGTTAACCTTTTGTTTCTCTGTTTGAAGAAGAACTTATCAATTTATCGATAAGTTATTCGATAAACATCGAGTCTCATGTCTAAATTATATTTTAAGACTCATTTATCAAAGTATTATTCTATAAGATGATTTATCAAAAAACACTAAATTTTATTTTTACAGAAGTTACTAAAGCACTGATTTGATAAATGATTTTGATGGTGATTTATTACAAATAAAGTTGATGATTTTTCTGAATTGTCTATTTCTCAATAGGGTTTTAAGAATTGCATAATGAAGAGAGATTACTCATGAAAAAAGAAAGTCTGATTTATCATAAGCTATTCGATAAGGCTATTTATCAAAGAATATTTCGATAAATTGGATATTGTGAAATGTTTTGAAATCTAAAAGAACTTATGATATTTTCTGAAGAACTATTCGATCAGGCTGTTTCCTTAATCTAATTTTTATAAGGTTTCATAATTTATCTTCTAAGATTAGATTCAGTATCTGTATTCTTCCTAACTTTAGCATTTATGGACTAGGTGAAGATTTTATTAACTAACCCTTAGAAATGACCAAAATGCCCTTTATTTACTTTTATAACTCTAGGGACATTTTCATCTTTTCACATTCCACAAGGGTATTTCTTATCCCTGGTCCTCTATCCTTGTAACTCCCTTTGACTTCCTGTCTAGGGTTATGTCCTTTATTAGACATCTAATCTAACATTACATGAAAACTTTTACTATAAATTTAATGTTTCATAATTTTATATCAATTCATCGGGGTTTCAAATCAAAATTCTAACGATAGTCAAATAGCTCAGAAAATCCCCTCTATCTTCTTCTGACTTCTGATTTATTGGGTTTCTGGGTAAATTTGAAACATCCTCCCTTAGACTCCTCAGAGTACACTTGCAGAAGCAACATTAGCTTGATTATATCTTAACTTAAGCCCAGAAATTCAAAATTTTACTCTTAAGTTCCTTATTTTGGACCTTTAATTTGAAAATTAATTTATCTCATTCTACACATCCAAATGAGGCTTATTACCTATCCACGTAATGCCCCAGATGTGTATGACTAGCTTGCCAAATTTCATAGCCAAACTCCTTCGTTTACTAGGTCAAACTGAGGCCAAAACACTGCTACCTCAGGACTTGCGAATTTCTCCCTTAATTCCCCATTCACAAATTGAACATGCCAAACAACATTTATTATTAAATAATAAAATGTCATACAACAAGGCATATAGCAAATTATCATATTTCTATTACATCTTTTCCTGCCTAAAATCCGGCAGCATAACTGCTGCAATTCTTCTTTAGAAAGTAACCGATGTTGTACCGATTCGGTAATTCCCTCATGAGAACTACCATTCTACGTAGTACCCAGGAAAGACTGGATGAACCTGCTGGGTCCACTCATTTCTAGCCTCCTTAGACAGCACTACGTACACAGTACGTATCAGTTCCTTTCCCTGTTCCTGCTTCCTTGCCGGAATTTCGGCAGCATAACGGCGTCTCTTAAGATTTCCAAATTTTATTTTCACAGAACCTCCCCTGTAATGTTATATTTGGGAATGAGATTCGGTGGAATCTCAGTAGTAATAATCATAACAATATATGTAATGCAGAGTGACGGTGCTTGCTTGTGATTGTGTATAGATAAGTATGCTGCGTGCTTCCATATTCAATAACTATGATCATAGCATTGTAATAGAGCTTCAAGCATAACATATAAGACAACAATCCAACCAAACAATAGCACAACAAATCACAAAGACATTACATAAGAGCTAGGATTAGTTACTACCTCAAAAGCAGAACTCCAGAACTTCTATACTGCTTCCAACTCCACCAAAACTTCCTTTCTGTCTTTCTTTCTCCTTCTCTCTCTTCTTTCTCTCTCTTTTCTTGCCAAAAAGTGGGATGCATAAAATCGGAGGGGAAGGGGGTATTTATAGCTTTAATGGATGGCATTTCTGTAATTTTGAAGCCATCTGAACATGTGGTCCTGGTTTTTCCTGGATTTTCCTATTTTTCTTTATTCCTTTTTACTGCATCATGCATGACATCATCCAGGACACCTCACCGGGACACCTCATCGCCACATTCTTCACATGTCATAATTCCTGGACACCTCATCAGCTGACTCAGCAGTTCAGTCCAATCCAGTACCGGTCCAGAGTCTTGCACCGTAATACGTGTCCCCAACTTTTCTTATGCCTCTAAGATTGCGCCATGTGGCACCTAGAAGGGACCTTTCACGCCTTCCAATGCTATCCATATCAGGTTATCTTACACAGGAGCCAGCCCATATCAAGCTTCCTGCAAAATTCCTAGGCTTAAGACTTAGGATATTCCTCACATTCCTCATTTTGAACCTAGGCGAACTGTCCCGATTCTGTAGGTTAAAGACTTATCTCATCTTTAAGTAATCCGCCCATATCAGATTACTACCCTGGGACTACGGTTTTAGCAGCCTGCCCATATCAGACTACTTCCCAGTTCTCCTAGACCAAAAATCGGGATGTTACAAAATTTCATATTTAGATTTTTATCCTTTGTCCTTTTCAAGAATGACACTCATGTCCCTTAATTACTCAAAATTATGCTTATGTTCCCTTAACTTATCACTACCTTAATGACTCAAAATTTAGCAGCCTGCCCACAAAGGACTTTCTTTTCCTATAGTTTAGTCCTTTCTCTAGCCATACTCGAATATTTTTCTTCATTAAGCTTCTTTTACCCTAGATGGGAAATTTAGGGATGTGACAAAAAGCAAACCCCTATTAAAAAAAAATTGGCAAACACATTTGAAGGTTATTTATAACAACTATCAAGTATTATTAAATGGTCATACTGAAACATCATACTTTTAAGCCCTCAAAGTATGCATTAGAAAGCTTATTTAACTAGCGAAAATATTACTTTGGCCTAAAAATAAAAAAATAAAATTCAATTAAGTTATCGAGTACTGTTCATTCTGCATTTTTCTAGATTGACAATCCAACTTTGAAAAATCATAACTAATTCTAGAAAAATCGTATGGAGGTGATCAAAATTCTTACTTGAATCTTATACATAGATATTTAATCAGAAAATATGAAATTGAACATTTACTAGCCCATATAATGTAGTTAATTCGTTGAATTTTACTCTTCATATGGTAAATTCTGGAAATTCTAGATTCTGATCCTTAAATTTGGAAATTCATTGCTCTTAGTATACACATACAATTGAGGCGTGTTACATATGCAAATAAATATTAGGATGTGAACTATCTGTTCATAAAATTTTGTAGATTAATTCATTCATTTGCTAGGTCAAACTGGAGTCAAAACAAAACTACTCCATGACCTACGTTTTTGCCATTTCATCTTCTTTCTTTAATTTGCATAAATTAATCCAACATTCATAAACTATCAAATATGCTTCCCATATATTCATATACATCATGTAAATATGTCATAATTATTTCATACATTTTTATCATATAAATAGGCATTTTACATAGCATTTACATAAATAGGGAAACCATATATCATAAGCTAGAGTATCAATTTGTTTAATTTCTTTCTTCCATTCCTTAGCTCCTCCATTATGCATAAGTCTTCCATCATAATTAACCTATATTACTTGGTTATGGGAGGGTGAGATTCTGGGGAATCTCAGTAGAAAATATTACCACTACATATGCAAGATGGATACTAATGCATGAAATAAAATTTCATTAAACTTTGTTTAATTAGTGGCATGCCATCATGCTTTATGCTTTGTATAAAAATTCATGGCCATGGGAAGCAAATTATACATAACATTTTCAACATCATTTATCATGTCACAATATCATTCAATTATCATATACATCTCAACACATAAGTATACCACATCAAGCACATAAAGAGGTAAGTCTACTACCTTAAACATAAGCTTTCTCTCCTATTTTTGCACTTGCTCCCTAGGCTTCCAACTATTCATACCTTCAGTAAACCACTTCCCAACATCTTCTTAGATGTCTCAAAGTGTGAAACACATTTATATTAATCACATAACTGATTAAAACCATGACCATATACCAAGTAGAAGACTAGCTCTCCTTATCTTAACAACTTTCTCTTAATTTTTGTTATTTATCTTACCCTTTTAATTAATTTGTGCCTTAACCATTTTCCACACAATTTTAACCAAGGGTGTAAATATGAAGTTATAATTGACAAATTCCAACTCCTTCATTGAGACCTGGAGAGAACAGAAATGTGTCATAAGGTTTTCTCCAAAACTTCTTATTTTTATTCCAATGCTTCCAATACTTGTTTCTTTACTTATCCCCACACAATTTTTCATTTTAAATCCAATGAAAGTATCAAAATCATGAAATTATCATCCCTGGTCATAGTTCTGTATAATGATGTTGTACCATATATGACTTTCTATAAAAAATGATGGAAAGAAAAAGTGATAGGCTCAAAGGGGGTGATATGGATATAATATGTAACGGACTTTTGTTGGGATAAAAAGGTTTAGAAATGAATGCCTCTATCATACTCAATAACATAAATGCGTAAGTAATTCTTAACTCGGAGCTAAGACAAGTTCTAGAGGATATAAACTAATTGAATACTCACTCAATATAGGAATTAAGGCCGAGAATCCTTCCAACTAAGGTTTTCATCTAAATTGCTCATAAGCTAAAGTCTCAAACAATGTTCATCATTCACTAGGCATTAAAACACTTATCACAACTGAAAACCCTCTTAAATAATGATTTAAAAGTTCCAAAGTAATCACTTATAATCATGTAATAATCCCAAATCTAACAGTAAAAACTTAAGTGTCTCCAATTCAGTTTCCAAGATTTTCAAAAAATTCAAGTATGAAAATGGTTTCTATAAACTCTTTATGTAAAAGGTTAAAAACAAGAGGGCAATGAATCATTTATAAAAGTACCTTAGCAGCTCAAAAGGAATCCTTTTATACAGCATTGCACGAAGCAAAGAGAAGGTAAATGGACATTTTCACACTCAGGTCACGACTGAAAATAGTGAATGTCGCGACCAAATTTCATAGTGAGTGCTTGCTTACAACAACTAGTCGTGACAAGGAAAGATTATGGTCGCGACCAAAGTACAAGAGAGGTATGGTCGTGACCTCATGCACTCGTGTCACGACTAGCTTTCACAGAGAGCATATTAAGTCCCAAAATTCCATGTTAGGTCTCGACCATACAACACATAGGTCACGACTAAATATCACAGAGACTACCACTTGATAGTTTTCAAAGCCCGGAACATCTTTTACACTAAAACCTTTTTAGCTAACCATAAAACAGTTTAAAGTGGGGATCCAATTTTCAGTAATTCATCACACATTAAGATCAAAAACCAAAAACTTTGTGATAAAAGATTGGATTAATAAAAAAATCCTCATTAGCACAGAAACAAGAACATCTCCCCCACACTTAAACTTGACAGTGTCCTCACTGTCAGCAGCATTTTAAAAACCAATCACAACAGTGAAATGATGAAAATCATGGCATAAAGGACTCTAAACCTTCTTCGAATTCTCCCAAATAATCCAATATTTCTCCCATAACAAACTAACACACAACTCAATACAAATTCAGCAGTGAAGCACACAGTCACATTCAAATCATACATCGCAATACAAAGAAAGCAAATATGACAAGATGGGTAAACTATAGCATGCAATTGAGTGTGTAAACAGCTCAGAGCATCAGCAATAAGTAGACAACACAGGAGTATTATTCAAAATAAACTAAAAATAAACACTACCCTACTGAATCATCCCTTTCCAATCATCAAACCAACATATCAAACACATTTTACGTTAGGAAAACTTGTAAAAGGTAAGAGATAGAAAAGGGACAATATGGCCTCAAGGCGACAAAGCAGATTCCTCATAAAGTTTCAAGAGGTGCCCATTTGCCTGGAAGATTTTGCCTATTGTAATATCCCAATTTTTAGGCCTAGAGACTCAGAAAGTAGCCTGAAATAGATAGGCTACCAGACCCCTTTGAGCAGAAGTCCCAGAAACGTACAGAGGGTTTTTAGGGACTAAATTGCAAATAAGTGAAAGTACATGGACTTGTGTGTAAATAGTAAAAGTCCCTAGGGGCATAATGGTTATTTTAGAAAAGAAAGGGACTAAAGTGAAAAGTTTAAAAGTTCCATGGTGCAAAAGTGAAAGTGGACACAAGTTGTGGGCCATTAAGTGTAATTATGAAAAGTTGAGGGACTTAATTGAAAAGAGGAAAAGTTTCCAGGGGCAAAATGGTAATTATAGAAAGTTGAGCCGGAAGTAGCTTAGAACTGCCCGGAAGCATTTTAGTCCCAAATTTCATCAGTAGATAGAGAAAGTTGTGCTGGTTAATCTAGCTTATTACAGAAATTTATTAGAGTTTCAGATAGCTGAAATTTTTATCAAATCTCCTGGACCTCAGATATGAGTGAAAAGTTACAGGAATGTGCGTCCTGTGAAGCCGGAGGTCAGGGAACTATTAGAATCCCGAAAGGAGTTCAGTAGAAAAAGTTATTCACTTTTTAGTGAATTTAGACAGGAGTTCTTGAACACCCGATATCCGATTGAGAAATTAATCGGTAAGCAATCTGAGACTGAATGAGCCCAGATGGCATCACGCAGAGGCCCATAATGACACCAAGGGAGGCCCAAGCCCATGATATTAGTTCAGCGGTAAAAGGGGCCAGTGTCTGAAAAAGGTGCAAAATGACGAAAATACCCTTGTGTTATAAAATAAGTAAAGAATGAGTAAAGGGTATTTTGGTCATTTAACTAAGGTTAGACAGTCAAGAAAGGTTATTTGGATAGTTGACCAGGGTCAGGGGATACTCTGGTAAGGTATGAAAAGACAATAATGCCCCTAGACTCATTAAAGTAAATAAAGAGGAACCAAGGGCATTTTGGTAATTTACCAAGGGATGTTTCTTGGGAATTGAGCCATCAGAGTACTTGGGCTGGATCAGAGACCCAAGATGACATTCCAAAAGCCCAAAAACGTACCCCAAGAGTTATGTGAGTTAAAGTGGCATTAAAATAATATTTTAGTGAGTTTTAAATTAAGTAAAGTTACCCGACGAAGTGATAACGGGGGAATTGATCAGATAAAGCTTTGGACTTATCAAGAAGCCACGAGGTGGTGTGAAAGGTGTCCTCATGGGATCCATCAAGATGCTACATGGCGCTAATCTAGAGGAAGAAGAAAAAGCTAAGGAGACCTGGCACAATCTCAGCCGTTCATTCCGGGACAAGACTCTAAATTCTCTGGAAGTGCTGAGTCAGTTGGTGAGGTATCCCGAGGGCCCCACCATTGCGTCACCTAAGTATGTTAGGTGTCCCTTGATGATGTCACTTTTGATGAGTCATTATGGAGGATGAAGTCATCACGATGATACAGGCGAGGCTTCTTGAGGAAGCTAAGCGATCTGAGCCGTTCATCGTGATTCGATCTGGACCATCCATTCCACCTCCCTCCACCTATAAATACCCTCACCCCCTCCTTCCATTCCACACACCATTCCACGGCAATAAGAAGAAAGAAAGAGAGAGAGAGAGAAAGAAAGAAAGGAAGAGAAAGAAGGAGTTCTGGCGGAGCTAAGAGCAATCCAAGGAGCTTAGGGACTCGGCAAGCTTAGGCATAAAGTAAGTAATTTATTCTAGTCCTTCTATAATAAATTAGAGTATTGTTCTTATAAATTAAGTAGTTAGAATAGAGAAATATCTCTCTCTATAAGGTTAGCCATGGATAGAAAGAAAGTTAGGGGATTGTTAGAATAGGGGTATTGCCTCAGGATAAGCCTAAATTAAGTAGAGTTATGCTGGATAAGACAATAATAAAATATTATTATGATATGTATAGGCTCTGACCTATGAAAAGGTGGAACCTCAGATCAAAGGTTAAGGACTAGAGGAAGGGCTACATGCCCAGTAGTAGACTTAGACCTAAACTTGTATGCTTATTGCTTGAGTGTTGTTAATATGCTATTTGCTTGTCTTGGTTATGTGAAGCATGTATGATTGATAATGCTCTGTTTCTTTTTATGCTATGGCCATATGTTATAAGTAAGAATCATAGAAGCATGTATATGTCATAATGCAGGCATAATCATAGTAAAGCAAGCATGTTTAACACTAAGCATATACTTGCATACATTGTTTGTGGTACCGTTTACTACTGAGATTTCCCCCGAAATCTCACCCCTTCTATGTCAATCCAATTACAGCAGGTCTTCTCAAGATGGAGGAGATGAGGATTCATGAAGAGAATTTAAGAATTATTTAGCATGATTGATATGTGATTGATGTATGTTATGCATATGTATGTAAAGTTGGTTGCTGGAATTTGCCACCATAAATGAACAGTAACTTGTGGTGAGGTAGTGAACTTTAATTTGTAATTAAAAATAGTAAATGATTGAATAAATTTATGATATTTTTATAGTAAATAGTTGACATACAAATATTTGAATTGATATATAGAACGTCTTATTTGAATGTCTATACATGGAGATATAATTTTTGAAAGTTGGGACCAAAATGCTGGATTCAGGGGAAAAACGTTAGATGAACAGTAAAGTTGTAGCATTGACTGACATTGACTTGGCCAATTCGTGGTCAACGAGTTATTTTTCCCTGAAAGAGGATTAAGTTATCTTTATGTAGCAATTTGAACCACTTCATTTTGATTTTTTTATAATTAGTTATGATTTTTTGAAGTCAGGTCACTTGTCCCGAAAGAAAAAGTGAACAATACTCGATAGAGTAAAACTCCAGATTGAGAAATTTGACTTCAATGACCATGAAGGGGGTTCCAAATGCTACCAAATGGTTCCTAAGACATATGAAAATTAGGATGTGACACCCGTCACCTCCTCTTTCAACTCAATCATCCCAAATTCATTGACTTTAACAATTGTGTAAGGTCTATCCCAGCTAGTTTTGAATTTACCATGTTTGAATTTGAACCGAGCTTGGTACCTTAACACTCTATCACCTTCTTTAAAACCATTTCTTAGAATATGAGCATCATGGATTAATTTTGTCTTTTGTTTATAAATTTTAGAGCTACTGTAGGTGTCTAATCTAATCTCTTATAGCCCTTGAATCTGCAACAACCTCTCTGAACTAGCTGCTACAAGGTCCTCATTGCAAGCTTTCACTGCCCAAAATGTCTTGTGCTATTTCCACAGGCATATGACAAGCTTTCCCAAAAATCGTCATATAAGGGGGCATGCCTAGAGGGGTTTTAAAAGCTATTCTGTAAGCCTATAAAGCATCGTCAAGTTTTAAGTTCCAACCTTATTGGATGGCTTAACAATCTTTTCTAGAATATGCTTTATTTCCCTATTAGAAACCTTTGCTAGACCATTGTTTGGGGGTGGTATGGGGTTGAGACTTTATGAGTTACACCATATTTTGCCAATAAGCTATTGATTAACTTATTGTAAAACTGGGTACCTTGATCACTGATTAATGCTTTCAGTACTCCAAATCTACTAAAGACATGAGACCTTAAAAACTTAGAGACCATTTGGGCATCATCTAGTCTTGTAGCGATGGCTCTACCCGCCTAAATAAATAGTCTACAACCAATAAAATGTAATGAAATCTAGCTGAAGGGAGAAAATGTCCCATGAAATCTATTCCCCATACATCAAAAACCTCATAAAAGAGAATAGGTTGTTGCGGCATCTCATGCCTTTTACTAATCCCCCCAAATCTTTGGCACTTATCACAAGCTCTACAAAATTCAAAAGCATCTTTGAAAAGGGAAGGCCAATAGAAACTGGATTCAAGGACCCTTCGTGCAGTCAGTCCTTTTTCCCCCAAAATGACCCCCATAAATCCATGAATGGCAAGCTTCTAAAACTGATTTGTTATCTTGGGCTGGGACACATCGTCTTAATACTTGATCTGAACAAAACTTCCACAGAAAAGGTTTGTCCCAAATGAAGTATTTTGATTCACTCTTGAGATTTTGGGCCTAAAATTTAGACAAATGAGAAGGAATTAGGCCAATTTCAATGAAATTAACTAAATGAGCATACCAAGGTTCTATAATAGCAACCAAACAAAGCGATTGATTAGGGAAAGAATCACAAATAAGAACATAACTAAGTACTCCCCTTGTCTCTGTTGGTAATCTGCTTAGGTGATCTGCAACGTGGTTCACATTTCCAGCTCGATCCCTCACTTCTATATCGAACTCTTGGAGCAGTATCATCCATCGGAGAAGTCTTGGCTTAGACTGAGTTTTATGGAACAAATACTTGACTGCCGCATGATTTGTGTAGATAACAACTTTGGAGTTAATGAGATATGCTCTGAATTTATCCAAAGGCACTATGATTGCAATCAATTTTTTCTCAGTAGTGGTATAATTAGTTTGAGTAGTATCAAGTGTTTTCGAGGCATAGGCAATCACTCTAGATAAATTACCTTCCTTTTGACCTATCATAGCTCCCACAGCATAATTGGAAGCATTACATGATAGTTCAAAAGGAAGATCCTAATCTGGTGAAGTTAGAATAGGTGGAGAAATCAACCTATTCTTCAATTTTTCAAAAGCCTCTTTGAACTCGGTGGAAAAAATAAATTTAGTGTACTTTTACAGAAGCTTTGAGAGTGGCAAAGCAATTTTACTAAAGTCTTTGATGAATCTTCTATAAAATCCAACGTGCCCCAGATAAGATCGAAGTTCTTTTAAAGTTGTGGGGTAGGGTGTAACACCCCAATTTTTAGGCCTAGAGATGCCAGAAGGAGAATTCAAGGGCATAATCGTAATTATGGGAAAGATCGGACTGGTAGCTGATGAGTACCATATTTTTCCAGAAAATAGAGAAAATTATGCTGATCATTTCACTGAACTGTGAAATGTGCATATGAGGTCTCTAGGTGTATGAAAGAATTAGAAATATGACCAGGGGTAAAATGGTCATTTTGGAAAAGTGTGCGAGTGAGTGCTTTTTCAGGCCAAAACAGCCCGGTCCGGATAAAATATCTGAAAATACCGGGAGATCGAGAAAAGGATTCCGGATTGAATGAGGAGTCACAGAATTTTGATTTGAGGTCCCGATTTTTCTGTAAAAATTCCTGAAGATGGGAATTTACAGTTATAATCGGTAAAGGAAAGGCAGTCCGAATAGAGATGATCGGACTATGGACAGAGGCCATACAGTGTTGTCTAAGGCCCGTAGTGACACCAAGGAAGGCCCAGACCCATAATATCAGTTCAGTGGTAAGAGGGGTCGGTGTCCGGGGAAAAATGTGCAAAATGACGAAAATGCCCTTATGTTATAGAATAACTGAAGAATAAGTAAAGGGTATTTTGGTCATTTGGCTAAGGTTAGACAGTCAAGAAGGGGTATCTGGATAGTTGACCAGGGCCAGAGAATACTCTGGTAAAATATGAAAAGACAATAATGCCCCTAGACCTAGTAAAGGAAATGAAAGGACTTAAGTGCAGTTATGGAAAGTTTCAAGGCCAAAAAGGAAAGTAGACAAAAATGTGGGTCCTTAAGTGTAATTTTAGCCAAGTAAAAAGGGACTTAAATGAAAAGAAGAAAAGTTCCCTGGGGCTAAATTGTAATTAAAGAAAGTCAGGCCGGAAGGGGTTTGGACTGTCCGAAAGCATTTCAGTCCCAGATTTCACCGATAGAGAGATCAAGTGACGCTCGGTAATCTGACTTAATACAGGAATTTTTTAAGACTCCAGATAGCCAAAAATGGACTGATCGTCCAAAAGTTATAAAAATTCATACCGGATATCCTATATTTCAGATCTAGGTGAGAAAATACAGGATGATACGTCCTTATGGGACGGATGTCGGGAAACTGACAGAATACCGATAGGAGGCCTGTAGAAAAAGTTATTCACAAATTAGAAAATCCAGACGGGAGTGTGAGGCCTCTGGGGATCCGATAGGGAGATTTATCGGTATTTGAAAGGGGACTGAATGAGTTCGGATGACCTCGGTCAGATGACTGATATGACTTATAGGGATGCCTGAACACCGCAGGCTAGTGTTTCGGACAGAAGGAGCCGGTGTCCGGATATGTGTATAAACGGTGAATAATAGATAAAATAGTCAATAATTATTAAAAGGGGAAGATTCCTCGTAATGCGTGCCATGAGGATATTGGACCCAGAAAGGCCCAATAATGGCGCCAACAGAGGCCAGTAAGACACTTGGATTGATAGGTGGGCCAGTGTCTGGCAGAACCCCGGAAAAGTGCGAAATTACGAAAATGCCCCTGTGTTGTACAAAAGAGTAACAGATGAATGGAGGGCATTTTGGTCATTCTGGACAGGCCCAGGAGCCAAGGTGAAACATCCTCCCATACAACCCTCAGAGTACACTTGCGGAAGCTATACTAGCTCTTCTTCTGCCTAAACTCCGGCAGCATAACCGCTACACTTCATCTGTACAAAGAACTGAACTGTACTGATTCGGTAATCCCCTCATGAGAACTACCATTCTACGTAGTACCCAGGAAAGACTAGATGAACCGGCTAGGTCCACTCACTTCTAGCCTCCTTAGACAGCACTACGTACACAGTACTTATCATATACTGATGTTCAGTCTTTACTTCGGCAGCATAACGGCGTCTCCTAGGATTCTCAAAATCCACTTCAGCATAACCTCCCTGTAATGGGTTATGGATGGGGATGAGATTCGGGGGAATCTCAGTAGCAACAATCATAACAATATATGTAATGCAGTGTGACAGTGCTTGCTTGTGATTGTGTACAGATAAGTATGCTGCGTGCTTCCATGCTTAATAACATATGACCATAGCATTACAGCAGAGCTTCAGACATAACATATAAGACAACAATCCAACCAAACAATAGCACATCAAATCACAAAGCCATTACATAGAAGCTAGGATTAGTTACTACCTGGCTAGCTTAGCAGAACCCTACTATCCCTACTCTGCTTCCAGCTCCGCTAGAACTTCCTTTCTTCCTTTCTCCTTTCTTTCTTCCTTTCCTCCTCCTTCTCTCTAATCTTTCTCTCTCACTTCCTTACCCATGCGTGAAGCAAGAATGAGAGGGGGGGTATTTATAAGGTTTCCCAATGGCATTTCTGTAATTACCATGCCATCTGATCCTGCGGTCCTGGTTTTTCCTGGATTTTCCTATTTTCTTTAATTCCTCATTTACTGCATCATCATGCCAACTCACCAGGACACCTCAGCAGCATATTTTTTCACATGCTTGAATTCCCGGGACACCTCAGCATGCTGACTCACCATGCTGACTCACCGGTCCAGTCTCCTGCCTCGTAATGCGTGCCCTCAGCTTTATCTGCTTTCTGCAGACTAATGCCATGTGGCAACTGGAAGAGACCTTGCACGCTTCCCAATGCCACCCAGATAAGTCCCAGACTTATCTGATCACCTCCTCGGTTTATGTGCCTCCTCGGTTATCACGCCAACCGAGTATCTTTACTTTACTGAATCATTACTTTAATGCCATGTGGCATCTTGCAGGACCCATGAGTACACCTTATCAGTCCACCTCATGGTCTCCAGATAACCTTTCCTGTATCTGATATCCTGCCTCCGGTCTATCTCTAACTGGGTAACTATCTCTCTTGGACCTTCACCACTCTTGGCCCATACGCTTAGCGCCACTTTAGTCACTAGTCGCGACCTCAACATCCTCTTGTCGCGACCTAACATCTTTGTGTACACTAGTCGCGACTACAACATTTTCCCGTCGCGACCACAACACATTTTAGTCGCGTCTAAGGTTTTCTGCCACTATTAGTCGCGACCATATCACTTTTCCGTCGCGACCTCAGTACATTTTAGTCGCAACCAAACTCATTTACTTATTAGTCGCGACACCACACATATCCGTCACGACCAAACCTCTCTGCCAATATGAGTCGCGACCAAGACACTTACTCGTCGCGACCAAAAGTCACTTTACATCTTTCCCATGGACAACTCTACTTCTCTCACAAGTAGTGTCCATTTCTTTCATATCTCACCCCACAGAATCTTAGCATAATTCTGGGGTCTATCTTATCTCACTTTCTTCTTATCCTTTATCCTAGGTTCTAGAAATTCTCTTTCAATAACTCATCCCTTAACTCTTCGGGAGTCCTCATTAATTGAAAGGCTCGACAACCCTCTGTATCAGGTTATCTTACACAGGAGCCAGCCCATATCAAGCTACCTGCAGAATTCCTAGGCTTAAGACTTAGGACATTCCTCCCATTCCTCATTTTGAACCTAGGTGAACTGTCCCGATTCTGTAGGTTAAAGACTTAACTCATCTTTAAATCCTGAAGGACTTAGCTTATCCCTCGGATCCTACAAAATACAGGTAAATAATCCGCCCATATCAGATTACCACCATAGGACTACGGGTTAGCAGCCTGCCCATATCAGACTACCTCCCAGTTCAACTAGACCCAAAAATTGGGATGTTACACAAGGTACATACAGATAAAGTTACTTAGAGTCAGTATATGCCCTGACAGAGTACAGAAGGGTGTAAAATGACAATTTTACCCTTAGGGTTAAAATAGTGCAAGAAAGGGCACCCAAGGGTATTTTGGTAATTTGCCAAGGGCTGTTTCTTGGGAATCGAGCCATCAGAGTACTTGAGCTTGATCAGGATCTAAGACAACATTCCCAGAGTCCAAAAACGTAGCCCATGAAGTATGTGGGAAAAAGTGGCATTAAAATACTATTTTAATGCTGTTTCAATAAAGTAAAGTTACTCGGTCGGCACGATAACCGAGGAGGCGATCAGATAAAGTCCTGGATTTACCTGGATAGCATTGGAAGGCGTGACAGGTGCCAGTAAGATGACACATGGCGCAAACATAAAGGCAGAAGAAAAAGTTGAGGACACGTACTACGAGACAAGACACTGGACCGGTGAGTCAGCATGTTGAGTCAGCTGCTGAGGTGTCCAGGATTTCAGACATGTGATAAATTTGGCGCTGAGGTGTCCTGGTGAGGTGTCCCGATGATGTCATGCATGATGCAGTAAATGAGGAATTAAAGAAAATAGGAAAATCCAGGAAAAACCAGGACCGCAGGATCAAAGTTCATAGAAACTGCAGAATTGCCATTGAAGGCAATCATAAATACCCCCCCTCCATTCCATTTTCATTCACGCATGGAAGAGAGAAGGGAGAGAAAGAAGAGAGAGAAGGAGAAGGAAAGGAAGAGAGAAAGGAGAAAAAGGAAGAAAGGAAGTTTTGGCGGAGCTGGAAGCAGAATAAGGATAGTGGAGTTCTGCTAAGCTAGCCAGGTAGTAACTAATCCTAGCTTTTATGTAATGGCTTTGTGATTTGTTGTGCTATTGTTTGGTTGGATTGTTGTCTTATATGTTATGTCTGAAGCTCTGCTATAATGCTACGATCATATGTTATTAAGCATGGAAGCACGCAGCATACTTATCTGTACACAATCACAAGCAAGCACTGTCACTCTGCATTACATATATTGTTATGATTGTTGCTACTGAGATTCCCCCGAATCTCATCCCAATAAGTAAACCATTACAGGGGAGGTTATGTCAAAATGAATTCTGAGAATTTTAAGAGACGCCGTTATGCTGCCGAAGTAAAGACTGAACATCAGTATATGGTAAGTACTGTGTACGTAGTGCTGTCTAAGGAGGCTAGAAGTGAGTGGACCTAGCCGGTTCATCTAGTCTTTCTTGGGTACTACGTAGAATGGTAGTTCTCATGAGGGGATTACCGAATCAGTATGGTTCAGTTCTTTGTACAGATGAAGCGTAGCGGTTATGCTGCCGGAGTTTAGGCAGAAAAAGATGTAATAGAGATATAAGAATTTATGTACATGACTGGATGTAAAACAACTTATTAATTAATAATAATTGTTGTTTGGCATGTTTGACTGATGTATGAGGGATGTATGCATATGTATGCAAAGTAGAAATGCTGAAATATACCACTGTGAACAGTAACACGTGGTGACAAGGTCATATTTGATTAATGATTAAAAATAGTAAATGGATGAATAAATGTATGATATTTTTTATGGTAGATAGTAGACATACCAAGCTTTAATTTGATATATAAAACGTATCATTTGGATGTCTACACAAGTAGATATAAATTATCAAAGTTGGGACCAGAATGCTGGATTCAGGAGAAAAACGCTGGATGAACAGTAACGTTGAAACATTGACTGGCGTGGACTCGGTCAACGAATGGTCAACGAATTATTTTTCCCTGAAATATAAGTGAGTTAGCTTCATGTAGAAATTGGAACCACTTCATTTTAATTTTTCTAGAATTAGTTATGATTTTTCGAAGTCAGGTCACTCATCTGGAATTTTCAAGTGAACAGTACTCGATAAGAGTAAAATTCCAGATTAGGGAATTGGACTTCAATGACCTTGAAAGTGGTTCTAAATGCTACCAAATGGTCCCTAAGACCTATGAAAGGAAGGATGTTTCATAGGGCAACGAGGAGATAACTTCAATTTTTGTTTTTTTCACCTCAATTCCCTTGCTAGATATAATATGTTCAAGTACTATTCCATGATCAACCATGAAATGGCACTTTTCAAAATTCAAAACCAATTTTTTCTCAACACATCTAGCAAGGATTCTATCAAGGCTCTCTACACTCATCAAAAGAATTTCCATATACATTAAAATCATCCATGAACACATCCATGCATTTTTCAATGAAATCAGCAAATATAGAAAGCATACAACGCTAAAATGTGCTAGGAGCATTACACAAACCAAATGGCATTCTTTTATAAGCATATGTACCAAAGGGACATGTAAATGTTGTCTTTTCTTGGTCCCTCAGGTCTATTGGGATCTAGAAATATCCTGAATACCCATCTATGAAACAATAATGAATTTTCCCTGCTAATCTCTCAGGCATTTGATCAATAAAAGGTAAGGGAAAATGATCTTTCCTAGTAGAGTCATTCAACTTCCTATAATCAATACAAACCCTCCATGAATTTTACACTCTAGTAGGTATCAATTCATTATTCTCATTCTTTACTACTGTCAGTCCGCTCTTTTTAGGCACCACATGCACAAGAGATACCCATTCACTATCTAAAATAGCATATATGATTCCTGCCTTTAACAATTTACTAATATCCTTCCTAATCACATCAGAGATCAATGGGTTTAATCTCCTTTGAGGTCGTTTAATTGGCTTGGAATCTTCATTCAGCAAAATCCTATGAGTACAAACAGTGGCATCTATCCCTTTTATATCAGCTAATTGTCAACCCAAATCCTCTCTATTCTTCCTAAGTACACTTAATAACCTAGACTCTTCACTAACAGTTAAAGAATTAGAAATTATTACTAGAAATTTTTAGTCTGGCTCAAGATAAGCATACTTTAGGTTAAAAGGTAAATCTTTTAGCTCTAATTATGGGAGTTGAACAATAGAAGGGATCAGATGGGGGAAATCATTTAAATTAGTAATACTCCCTTTTATAGGCTCTTGGAGGTTGCTCATGTTCAGCTCATTAGGACTTTCCATCTTGCCTTTAATTTCTCCAGGAGTTACACCAAGCTTAAGTTGGTCCACAGCTGTAACATAGTTGAGATCACTCTATTCCATACCTGCATCATTATTAGAATCAAATCATTTAAGAATCTTAAAGTATGAGAGGTCATTTTGGAATGAGGGTGAGGATAAGTAGAGTTAGAACATATAGGCCCTTTAACCAAAATAGTGGAATATGGAACTGAAGGCATTGGAAATTCAATGGTTGTGTCTGATATTTCCAGTCGCGACCTCACAATTGTGTCTGGATCTTCTAGTCGTGACTTTCTCATCCAAAGATCGCGACTCACAGTCTTAGGAGATTTTGATCGCGACATTATCATTCTCAGGTCGGGACTCCTTTTCACAAAGAGTCTCTCCCTCAGCAAGTTCATTCTAGTCACGACTTGTAGGTCTTCACGTCGCAACTTGGGATCACATAAGCTCGACCCTTCTTTGTTTGATCCACTTCCAACTTCCAAATTATCTTGTGACCCTGTAAAATCACTCACAAATTCCTTCCCAAAAACATTATCACTGGTAATTGATGAAATCGAATCAAAATTTGATGATGAGTAATCGTGGGAAACTGAAAGCATGCTATTTACATCAAAACAATTGAAACATGATGAATTACCTTCACAATAACAAGAAAAAGAGTAAATAGAAGAAAGAGATTCAAAATTATCATCATAAGCACTCAAAGATGAATTTGAATCCACATGCTCCTGAAATGCTTCATGAGAATTATACGATAGAGAATCATACCCATCATGCAAACTCAACTCATTCTCATCCCTAGTCTCTTCAACAGCAGAAGTAATGGCATTCAACCCAGCAAAAGCAAAATTATCCAAAGGATATTTCATTGCTTCATTCATATTGAAAGTTACTACATGTTCTCCAACTTCCATTGTAATGGAACTATGCTTCATACTAATAATCGTCTTAGAAGTTTGAAGGAAAGGTTTGCCTAGGATCAAAGTGCTCTCATTCACTAGCTCATTGGACATGTCTAGTGTCATATCCTAATTTTCCCTATCTGTGTAAGACTGATATAGGAAAGAGGTTTATAAAGGATTATGATAATGAAATGAGAGGAAAAGTGATTAGTAGACAAAGGAATAAAGAAGAGGGACTAAAATGAAAAGTCTAAAAGTTATATGGTATGAAATGTAAAGTAGACAAAAGCTTTGGGCCATTAAGTGTAATTATGAAAAGTTGAAAGCCTAAAGTGTAATTACGAAAAGTCCAAGGGCAAAATGGTAAATATGAAAAGTTGAGTCGGAAAAGGCCTAAAAATGCCCAGAATAGTTTAGTTCCAAATTTTTCCAGTAAATAGAGAAAATTATTTTAATAAGTTTAACGCAACATAGAAATTTGATTTGAGGTCCCAAAAAATTGATATTAATTTCAGAAGTTTGGTAATTATTGTATTATCTTCTGGACCTCATAATCAGATAAAATTTGGTAGTAAATTCTTATAATTAATATGAAAATTTATAAAACTAACAGAAGTAAAAAAGGAGTCATGTAGAATTAATTATGGAATTTATGGTGAAAAATGATATCGATAAAGGGTTTAAAGGAAATATATGTAATTTTTATCAGGACTTCTGGGTCTCAAAAAAATTATGAGACTTTGCAGGGAATTCATTTTATATTAGAATAAATTTATAAAAATGTTAGAACCATTAAAAGAGGTGTTTATCATTTATTTCAAGACCAAGGTAATTTAAGGATATGGTATAAGGAAAGTGCCTTGGAATTTATGCCAATTAGCAATTGGACCTAAGGAAGGCTCAAGATTTCATCCTAAGGCAGCACAATAAGTCCCAAAAGTTGTCTTGGAGCCCAAGTCTAATAATGAATAATTTATGAATTTTTGAAAAAGAAAAAAAGGGATAAAGGAGAATTAGGGTTTTGCATATGGTGGGTCCCACAAGCTTTACACTTGGCACCAAGAAGAAGAAAGAAAGGTTATCCCATGTGCTAAAATACAATAAAATAATATAAGAATTAACCTAATGATGATTAAGGTTAATTAATCCAAAAACTAACCAATCAAATTCAAGATTAAGCTATTGTAATAATTAGAAAAAGTGAGGACATTATGGACCCAAGGTGCCAAAGCTTTGGCTATAAATACCCCCCCTTGTCTTCATAATTTCGTGCACCTAGAGTAACCTTGGGGAAACCATGCCAAAATGAAGAAAGAACTCAAAATAAGATCAAGGAGAAGCCACCCAAGCAAGTACCTAAGGTAAGCAATCCTTCTTAGTTTATTTATATGTGTTTTGGAAGGGTAAAACCTAGGTTTTAGTGGTTGGAAATTCCATTAAACCGAGAGTATACTTGCTATCCAAATCTTAAGTTAAAGGAGGAAGAAGGAGATAAAGGTAGAACTATGTGATTAAGGCTTAGATAAGTTGGTTTAGATGATTGGTTATTGAATCAAGTTGATATTCTTGACTTTGCCATGGATGAGACCTTTCGGTCTGCAATGTTCATGATAGAAGAAGAATGAATTTTAATGATCTAATGCTTCCATTGAATTTATATGATAATTTTGTGTAGGATTGGATAGGTTTTGAACCTTGGAAGCATTGTTGTAATTTTTGAAAGTCTTCTCTATTACTTTACACACCCATAAACAGTGATTAGATTTTCATTATTTTGATGCTTCCAATGGTTTTAAAATGAAAAGTTGTGTGGGATAAAGTAGAGAAACAAGTATGGGAAGCATTGGAATCAAAATGAGAATTTTTGGAAGAATTATGCATGTTTTTCAAATCTGTCCAGAACAGTGAATGGGATCTGGAATTTCATGATTCTAAGCTCATAAATGGATTCAAAAGGTGAAATTGTGTAGGGTAAAGTCAAGACATCAATTGATTCAAATGCCAAGTCAATTAGTAAAGATTAAGGAAAGTTAATGTAGTTAAGTAAGCTCAATGTTCAAAAGAAGTTAGATTGTAATGAATGGATGATTATGTGATGTTAGGATTTGATTGTGGACTTAAAAGAGGCAGCCACATATCAAGGAAAAGTAAGAAGGAAGAAGCAAAGTTAAAGTGAAAGGAAGTAAAGCAATAAGGTAGTAAACTTATCCTAAACTTGTATGTATTGAATGTATGCTTGGTTGTGCTATGGCTTTATTGAATTGTGTGCATATGTGTAGATGATTGAAGCTCTGTTTCTATGATTACTTTGGCCAATTCTATTTCATATGATACATTGAAGCATGCACATTACACAATGTTAACACTTTCACAAGCAAGCACAAGTATTTACATTAATACATGCATTGTTTAGTACTGTTTGCTACTGAGATTTCCTAGAAATATCACCCCCTCCATCTAATCCCAATCCCAACAAGTTTATGAATGATGAAAGAGGATGAAGAAACATGAAGAGGAGTTAGGATTGGTTAATGTAAATGTTATATGAGGTTATGTGAAGAATTGTTATATGTAATGTTGCTATATGACCAATCTAAGCAGTGATGGTCATGATGTAATGGAAAATAGTAAATGATGAGATAAATGTATGAAATTTTATACACATTTAGTTAACATGTCAAGCTTCGTTTTGACACCAAGAACACCTTATTTTGATGTCTGTACAAAGAGAATGAATTTTTTAAAGTCAGGGACGAGAATCTGTTTTCAGAATTTTTGACCAAATGAATAGTAATATTTAACGATTAAACTGTATTAATTGGCTAAGCATTTGGTTAGGAACTTATTTTTTCCTTAAACTTTAAGATGTTAGATTCTAGTATAATTTTGAACCACTTCATTTCAATATTTCTAGAATTAATGATGATTTTTTGAAATTCATCGCCTAATCTGGAATACCATATGAACAGTAACTCACCAAGAGTAAACATTCCAGATTTAGCTAATGGACTTCAAGGGTCATGTAAGTGGTTCTAAATGCTACCGAATAGTCCCTAAGATGTACAAAAATAAGGATGTTACATCCAAAATATAAAAATTAGCTGGGAACACTAATTCCTTGACCTGCACTAGAATATCCTCAAGAATTCCCTTAGGATACCTAATTGATCTATCAGCCAATTGGAGCACTACACTTGTGTCTCTAAGATTATCAATACCTAAAGCTAAGTATACTGACCAAGGCATTACATTAATGGCAGCCCCTAGATCTAATAACACTCCCTTAATATGAACCTTTCCTATTGTGTATGGGATAGTGTAAGATCTTGGGTCTTTGCACTTAACCGGTAATTCAGCCTTAAACATTGATAACACATTAGCACTCACCTGAATTCTCTTAAGAGGCCTAAACTTTTTCTTATCATCACACAATTCTTTCAAAAATCTAACTTATTGAAGAGATTATAATTATCTTTTGCAAATTCAGGGTTAATCTTTTTCTTTCAGCAAAATAAGCTTTAGGAAAAAGGAGATCCTTTATACTTACCTCCTTACCTATATGCATAGAGGCTCCTTGCTTGGTTGACTCCGCCTTCTCGTCAGTTTGCTTTCCTTTGTATGCTGGACTTTACACGATCACTTCCTCTTCTTGCTTCTCTTGTAATTCCTCTTGTGCTTGTGAGTTCACTTCTTGGGTTGCCTTCTTAATCATAAGCTGTTGTTCTTTAATGCTTTCTGATTTCCCAATCTTCATCTGTGAAAATGATGAATTTTCAACTTCAACATCTTCAAAATCCTCCTTTGGTGTATCATCTTCCTCAAAATGCACCTTTCTCCCACTTCTGAGTGATATGGCATTCAGACCCTTCGGATTAATGACAATGTTTGAAGGTATACTGCCACTCTCTTTGATTGGATGTCACTCACTGTATTGGAAACTTGAGTTAAATGACTTGTAATATCTGCATTCTTAGAACTTAACTCCTCGAGTTTCACATGCACGTCTGGATTATCCTTCTGCATACTTTGAAGAATTGAAGCTATAGAGGTAAATTGACCGTCATTCTCTTTGAGCTTGTTATCTATATTGGTCATTATACCATCCATGTTGTTCATCTGTGCCGCCATACTCTTCAACAATTAAGATGTCTCATCTAGTCTTGATGCCACTAAAGCATTAGGGTGAGTTGGAACCAAAGACCTTGCATTACTTTGGTAGTTGCTTGCGGAAGCACCACCTCCTTATAATGGATTTGGCCTATTTTCCCCACTCCCCCACCTAAAATTTAGGTAGTCTCTCCAGCCAGGATTGTATGTGTTAGAGTATGGATCACATGAACTCGTAGCATGCATCATTGAACCGCATGACTCACATCCTATAACTAGTGCTTATGAGGTTCCTACTGAATGAACTTGCTTCGTAGAATACAACTCTCTTTCAATTAAATTCATCATCTTTTCCATTCGGTTTTCTAGAGCTGCTATTTTTGCTAAAATCTCATTTGAATTACCCATAGATGATGTGGGCATTCTCCTTGGATCTTCAGTCTAATAGTCTTCATTAGCCATTTTTTGGAATAACTCCCAACTTGCTTGTGGAGTTTTATCTCTCAAAGATCCATTTGCTGCTGCATTCAAAGATACCTTATTGTGGGGAAGTAGACCATAAAAGAAAATGTCTACTAAATTAGCCTTCATGATGTTGTGATGGGGACATAGAGCCAACAAATTGATAAATCTCGTCCAATATTCATGTAATGACTCTCCATCCTATTGCAGAATGTCTGTAATCTCCTTCTTCATCTGAGTAGTCTTAGAGGCTAGGAAGAACTATTCTAGATATGTTGACTTCAACTGATCCCATGTAAGAGTTGAGAAATAAGTTGGTAGATTGTATAACCACTCCTTAGCCTTCCCTTCCATAGTGAAATGGAAACACCTCCTTAAGACGTCATCCAATGGAGTCATTGGAGGCTTTATCGAAGAGCAAATCATATGTATGGTTTGTAAGTTGCGATGTGGACATTCTCCGGCAAAACTATGAAATTTAGGTAAGGCTGCAATCAAAGCTCCTTTAATTTCAAAATTAGCCTCTTCAGTGTAGAAATCATAAGGATCATAATTCATATGCGAATGATTTATTTCCCTCAAACTTCTATTATCTTCTACATTCATTGGTATTTCATTTTCTCCTTGGCCATTATGCCCATTAGGATTAATCTTAGCCATATTAGGAATTTCTAAAGGAATCTCTAAATTGAGTTCAATTTCATATCCCGGAACACTAAAGGATGAACTAGATTATTTTGACCTTGCCTCTTCTTCAGCTATAACTTTACTAGTTCCTTCTTCTCTAAATTCTCTTCTTAGTTTCCTAAGTCGTCTCTCAATTTTAGGTTCCAAAGGCACTAATGGTTCAGTTCTTTTACTCATGCAACACATAAACAATCAAGAATACCTAAGCAAGCAATCAGAATCAGACACAAAATTTTCACAGCAAAAAATGTCAACTAGTCCACGACACAAGGGTATTCAGGTCACGACCCCTGAATACAGAGAGCAAAAGTTCTTAAAAATAGTTTTCAGGTCGCGACACCAATGGACTCACGTTGCGACTAAATAACACAAAGAGCAAATATTCCAAAATAGTCGCGACCAAAAGTTTTGACCGTCGCGACTGTATTTCACAGAGAGTGATCAAGTACCACAGTAAAGCGATTGGGTCGCGACACAAATGATTTTTGGTTGCGACTCAATGTCACAGAGAGTGATTTCGTAGAAACTTTAGAAAAATGCAGAATGCAATGCAATTAAAAACAACAAAACTAAAATTCAAACAAAACAATGACTCAAGTAAATAATGGAATTGACAATCAATTACTTGGCTCCCAGGCAACGGCGCCATTGATGAGGTCGAATTGTCGTCGTTTGATCCATCAAAATAATAACAATTGCACCCGATAATATAGTATAAGGCACAACCCTATCATTCTTCTCAAGGAGCCTTTTCTATTGGAATCCTAGCAAATTGGGTGAGAAAACCATTGAAAACCTGAGTAAAAGTAAAATGGGTTTTGGGTTTGATTGATTTTTTATGCAATAAAATAAGGGTGCAGTAAAGTAAATGTTTTTGTATTTTTGATTGAGGTGAAATTGAGTTGGATTGTGAAAGAAATATGTTGAGAAAGACTCTTGATGAAAACATATCTATCCTTACTCTTAATTTGATATTGGAATTTTGAAATCGCTAAGTCTTAAATAAAACCTTAATTGATCGATTGAGTCCAGAGCATTAATAATTCTTGAACTCCTTTGATCAAAGCTAGCTTAAAAATTTTTAATGCACTGTGAAAAACCACTTAACGTGTAATTAAATCAGATGATGAAAATGCCTCCAAATGATCATCGATCGACAACCATGTATTTCAAGCAATTGAATTAGACATAAACAATCATTGATAATAGTTCATTATCTAGAAATCTAAACTAAAATATTCATATTAAAATCAACATTCAAATCATCCAAATTTAATTACAAATACATAATCTGAGAATAATCAACCGATATTCAATCCTTACTCATACAATGAAATCCCTAAATCTAGAAACATCAAAACATGAAACAGGTACAGATTAAGATAGAAAACTCCCTAGTGCAATCCATGAGCTCAAGATATACGCTCTATCACCAAGAGACTAAAGATATAGCCTCTCATAACTCCTACTGTACTGTAATCGTTGTCCAGATAGGATGCCATGAAGAAAATTTGTGCAAAGATGAAGAAAGATGGAAGATGTGGGTGTAGGTTATGGAGAGAGTGTTGAGAGAGAGTCGAGTACTGCTTCTTAGCCAAATCTAGCAAAAACCAACCTCCCCTTGCGTCTGCGGCTTCCCTCTCCTTTTAACATCAGAATGACCTAATAAAAAACGCGCAGCTTCACTGATTGTCTTCTTTGGTCGGGACCAGATCCATTTTTTTGGTCACGACTAAAGACCACAAAAGATACTTCCTTGATTTGATTCTCTCTTGTGATTTCTTTTCTGCTCACATTAGTCCTTGGTTCTCCTCCAAAGTACTTGTAATTCAAAATCAAAGCTTACTGTAAAAGCCTTACTAGTAAAAGAATAACATATATGCAGTTTAGAAGAGTTAATTTACCATTTTACCCTTTAAATAGCATATTGCCAAGTACAATAATGTATTACCTTAAAAGTACAATTACAGGCATAAAATGAATGGTAAAGTTGTCACAAAACCCTTAAAATATCACAGAAACCATACACAATTTGTATCTTATCACTTGGCCACCAAGCCACTTTTTAACATCATCCATGACATCATTTAAGGCATTGTTTAGTGTCTCATGGAGTAAAAATCAGGTGGTAAAAATTTTAGTCCAATTCGGTACCAGCCTGATCATATTTCACAAAAATCAAATTGTTTTATAACTCTAATTTTTGTAATATTCCAAAATATGTATTATTTCATTAAATCTAGTGTCTGGATTTTTTCTACCATTGACATTGTTATACTGGGTATAAATTTAATTATTGTCCCTTAGAAAATGACCAAAATGCCCTTGGTTCACTATTTTGTACTATATTAACTGTGGCCATTATCATTTTACACTTCATCAGAATTTTTTTGACTCTGGTCAAGTACTCCTGTGTCTCTCTTTAACCTTTTGACATGGCCAAATGAGCAAAATGCCCTCCATTCATCTCTTATTCAGTTTTATAACATATGGGTATTTTTTTATTTTACATTTTTCAGGATATTTCTTTTCTGGACACTGCCCCACAACTGTTGGAGCACATTATTGGGCCTCTTGGACACTATCTTAGATTTCTAATAAAGTCCAATTGCTTTGATGTCTCAATTCCAAAGAAATTCCCCCTAAAGCTTTTATCGGTTGCCTATTTCATCTTAAATTCCATTATAAATTCTAAGAGCTCCTTTTGAGTTTTGTTAGTTTTATAGATTCTTATAATTAATATAAGATTTTTTATAAAATTTTATCTGATTCTAAGGTCCAAAAGATCATGTAATAATTACCAAACTTCAGAAATTAATATCAATTATTTGAGACCTCAAATTAAAATTTTGAAAAATATAGGTCTCCCAAATACTGTTCTTTATTTACTAGTAAAATTTGGGACTGAAATATTTTCGGACAATTTTGGGCCATTTCAGTTTAACTTTCTCATAATTACAGTTTTACCCCTGAATTTGCCAAATTCCATTTGTCTATTTCTTTACTTTTTGAAATTCCAGTTTGGTACCTAATACTTCAAAATTCCCTTTTATTTCTTATTTCCATATTTTTCTTTTCTTTTCTAACTCAAATATTCTCTAACCGTTATCTTTTCTTCCAATCATCATCACGATCCTTTCCTAACCTCTTTTTTCTATCATTCTTATACAAATAGGGAAAAATTAGGATATGATATTTCTCCCCCATTAAATAAATTTCGTCCTCAAAATTTAAATCGTACCTTAGTCAAATAGTTCTAGATATATCTCTTGTATATCCTTCTATGTGTCATGACTAAAGTTCGGGGGTATCTTTACAAAATTATGTTCTCCTATCTCAAAGTCTAACGACTTTCTCTTAATATTAGCGTAGTAGATGAACTCCTTGTCTACTGTAAACTACTAGACATCTTTCCTTATCAACTCAATCGGAGCTGAGGTTTGGTAGTGTAGACCAAACATCATCTTTCTTTTGCTTTATTTAGTTTAGTCTCTGTACTAAACTTACAGTAGTGTCCATTTCTTTCATACATAACCCTTCATAAATTTGATGTAATTCTGGATCAAACTTCGTATTTCATTATATATCTCATTACATGTTTCTCTTTATATATATATCTCGAGATACTGTAAGTCTAAAACTTTCCTTGACATACAGCTTTGATGGTCTCTCAAGAGAATCCTGCTCTCATGCCTTTCTAATTTTCTCCTGAAACAAAGCCATAATCTGAATCTTCCCTCTAAGATCTTCTCTATTTGGATCTTCTATAAATGTTCTAATCCCTTGCTTTTATAACTTTTCTTGAATTTTCTTAACTTTTCTGTATTTTTGCCAACTCCTTTTGGCATTTGAACCTTTCTTATCACTTCCCAGGGTTCACCCATCATTAGGCTACTATGGCATGAGCACGCTTAACTAAATAGTATCGATAAAAATCTGAAGCACTGTTAATAGGCTCCTACCCTAGTACTTTACTCTCTTATACCCTTCTCATACTCTCTCTCTTGGGTCTATCTGGCTCTCATTCTCTTTATCCTCACCTTAGGGATCTATCTACTTATACTTGATCCCTTCTTATTTCATGTGGGGTACTCTTCTTTTCTTTCTTAGGAACACTACCTACAGATTTATAAATACCTTGTACTTAGGACTTAAAACTTTAACTCTGTTCACTTTAATTCCTTCTTCATGTATGATGATCCTGAGTTTAGTCTATATGATAAAACTATATGGAAAAATACTATTGGTACTCTCTCTGTATGAGTTAACCAACTTGTGAGGCTTTCCTACCTTACCCTTGTACGTCCCACAAAAATACTATACTATACTCATAACTTCATGGCTCATTCTTTTATTAGGTTAGGTCTACTGTGACCCTTGAGATCTACTACGATCTACTGTAAGCCTCTTCAGGATCTAACTGCGATCTCGGAACCCTAAATTCTTTGAAAGACCTAAAACCAAAGAACCAAGTTACAGGTTAGCCACTTCCACTTAGTTGGTAACTCAATTGATAATTTCCTTAAAACTGTTTTTGTTTTTTTTTTAAATTAATATTTTCCATTAAGACTTACTCAAGAATTTCTCATATTATTCTCATATTTCATTTTAAAACATGACTTTGATATGTGCAGTACTGCAGAGAGCTACACAAGCTCTATTATATACATTACTGCTATAACCTATACATCTCACCTTCTTATTATGGTTCTGTGTATAACTACTGAAAAATTTCTCAGCTCATCTGGTGGACATGGCTCTAACATAAGCTACATTGTCCATTTCCTTGAACTGGCTCTAACTCAAGAATGATCTGCTATATCGCAAGAGCAATATAGTTTCATTACGATATCGTTAACTTTCATTACATAGACACTGCTGTCTTAGAGCTACATCATCATTTTAATAACTATATCTCATTTTGTTACATATCATATGCGCCATGTTCATGGCTCATCATTCATACATCTCATCCCTATTAAAGGGACATGTCCTGAGTACTATAATTATATGTCCATTGGTATGCCAATAACATTTATCTGTATAACTATACTGAGCATATTCTATCATCTCCTTTATTCTAACTCCCTGACTAACTAACTATCATCGTCTCATCTAAAACCCTCATTCTAATCTTGACTTTAATGTTTGAGGATTAACTAGAACTAATTATCTCATCTATTTCTAACATGTAAATGCAAACATATCAGGTATAGGGTAGCTCAACAGTACAAATACTGAACATTACTATTTAAACATACATAGGGTGCTACCACCCTTAAGCTAGTGGGAATAGGAACATATTCATCATATGGAAGAGTGCTAATTGGAAGACTAGTTGCCCCATGCAATCATCGTTATAAATGAATGACCATCGCCCGAGTCACATATCACATATACTTAACGATTGTTAATCCATACCATTCTCTTGGATCATCTCAGGGGACTTCCTTAACTTTTCTCTGATCAGGGCAAAACTCTTTCATTGGTCTGGGGCCCTTTACCTATTGTATTCTATAGCACTCCCTGGAAAGTTATCCCAGCTTGCCCTATTTGTAGCAACTTCCTCGACTTGTTAAACAAAACTTATCTCTGTGGTCTCTACCACATATCTCGCATCTCTTAGGTTTTGATTGCATGTTTACACTTCTTAACTCATTACCTCTTCTTAACTTCTAGCCTTTACCCTTTTCTGGCATTGTAAGCTTCTCTCTGTAATCTTTATGCCCCTATCGCTCCATTAAATTTGTAACTACCTGAGAAGAATTCTTTCTTGCAGTATGGAATTCAGTTCGTAAGTCACCTGCTCAATCATACATCTCTTATCATTCATGTGGATGAACTTGGCTAAGTATTCATCGAAGGGTCCTTTCTCTCACCCTGTCTTATCATTTAAAGTTAGCCTTGCGCTCATCTTTAGCTGACTGAGTTAAACTTCCCAGTTGATTAGGTTATTCTTTGTGTAACACCTTACTTTCGTATGTATTAGGGACCATTTGGTAGCATTTAGAACCACTTAAACATCCATTGGAGTTCAATTACAAAATTTGGAATTTCCAAGTTCATGGGTACTATTCATTTGGTATTTCCAGATTTAGCGACGAACTTCAAAAAAATCATAATTAATTCTAGAAAAATCAAAATAAAATGGTTCAAAAGGCTACTTGAAGCTAACAATGAATTTTAATGGAAAAATAATTATTAGACCAAATGCTTAGTCAATTAATACAGTTTTAACGTCAAATATTACTGTTCATTTGGTCAAAATTCTATAAATCAGTTTCTGGTCCCTAAATTTGAAAATTTTGTTCTCTTTGTACAGACATAGAAATAAGGCATTATTGGTGTCAAAATGAAGCTTGACATGTTAAATAAGTGATGGTAAAATATCATACATTTATTCAATCATTTACTATTTTTTATTACATCTCAAAAGTTACTACCTCAACTCGAGTTACTGTTCTCAGGCAGAATTCCAGCAACTATACATACTACATACATTCCCAAAATCATCCATTACATGTTCATATCATCAAGCAATATCATCATCATTTATTCTTCTCCTCTTGTGATTGAGTGTCCTGTTGTTTATGGATGGAAATATGGGTGAGATTTCTGGGAAAATCTTAGTAGTATACGGTTCTCAACAATATATGCATTTTTGCTTGGAACTTGTGCTTGCTTGTGATTGTGTTAACATAATGTATTGTGCATGCTTCCATGTAACATATGAAATAAAATTGGACAAAATAATCATAGAACAGAGCTACAACAAATACATATGAACAACACCAATTAACAAAGCCATAACACAATCATACATACAATCAATACATATAAGTTTAGGTAAGTTTACTACCTCACATGCTTGACTTTCCTTTACTTTATCTTTACCTTTTTCTTCTTACTTCTCCTTGATGTGTGGCTGCACACTTTTGAGCACACAATTCAAATCCTAACATCAAATTATCATCAATTCATTACAATCTAACTTTCCTTGAACATTGAGCTTACATAACTAAAATAACTTTCCTTAATCTTTACTAATTGACTTGGCCTTTGAACCAATTGATGTCTTGACCTTACCCTACACAATTTGGCCTTCTGAATCTATTTATGAACTCAGAATTCCCAAATTTTGGCAGCTACACACTGTTCTAGATAGAACCAAAACATGTCCTCTTTGTTTCCAAAAATTCTCATTTTGATTCCAATGCTTCCAATACTTGTTTTCCTACTTTATCCCACACAATTTTTCATTTTAAAACCATTGGAAGCATCAAAATCATGAAATTCCAATTACTGTTCATACGTGTGAAAAGTAATAGAGAAGACTTCAAAATTCATCTTTCAATTCCAATGCTTCCAAGGTTCCAAACCTATATAGTCCTACACAAAATCATCTTCTAAATTCAATGAAAGCATTAGATCATTGAAATTACATCTATTTATATCCAAAATAATGTTGGCCAAAGGGCCTCAACTATGATAAAGTCAAGAATATCAACTTGATTCAATAACCAATCATCTAAACTAACTTATATAACATTAATCTCATAGTTCTAACTTTAAGTTCTTCTTTCTTCTTTCTTCTAGGGTTTTGGACAGCATATATACCCTAGATAATTTCCCATTTTTCTTCCATAAAAACCCTAAGTTCAAGCCTCCAAATTAAAGAAAAATAAGCTAGGATATATTACTTACCTTAACCCCTAGCTAGCTTAAACTTTGGACCTTGGATTCCTCTTTGTCTTGGCTTAGTTTTCATTTGAGCAGCACCTCCCCATTGTTCCTAGTGTTTGGCGTCAAGTGAAGAGAAGGGAGGGGTATTTATAGATTTCAAGGCATAAAAATGAATGGCCAAGATCACTTTGTGCACTATTTAATCCAATGGTCCATATTTTCTCTTGAAACTTGGCTTGCCCACCAAGCAAAATTGGGATAAAATCACATGTTAAAAATCTTCTCCCTCCTTGCTTTGGACACCATGTGTGCTGCCTTATGGGGTCCACCATGTGCAAACCCTAATCTTCCTCTAGAAGCCTCCTAAATTTTCTTTTCTTTTCTTTTTCAAAAATTCCTAAATTAACCATTATTTGACTTGGGCTGCAAAAAAACTTTTAGGACTTATTGAGCAGCTACATGACGCCATTATTGAGGCCCCTTGGGTCTAATTGTTAATTGGCACAAATCCCAAGGCACTTCCTATACTGATATCCTTAAATTGCCATATTTTTTATATAAATTCTAAACACCTCTTTTATTAGTTTTGAAATTTTTAGAAATTCATTCTAATATAAAATAAATTTCTTGCAAAGTCTCATCATTTTCTAAGACCTAGAAGTCCTGATAAAAATTATATACATTTCTTTTAAACCCTTTATCGATGTTCTTTTTTATCATAAATTCCATAATTAATTTTACAAGGCTCCTTTTTGAGCTCTGTTAGCTTCATAAATTCTTATATTAATTATAATAATTTACTATAAAATCTCATCTGATTATGAGGTCTGAAAGATACTGTACTAATCTCCAGATCTTAGAGATTAATATCAATTTATTAGGACCTTAAATCAAAATTTTGAGAAATATGCCTGGCCCAATTTTCATTCTCTATTTACTGTTAAAATTTGGGACCAAAATATTTTTGGGCAATTTCAGGCCTTTTCTAGCTCAACTTTCCATAATTACCATTTTGCCCATGAACTCTTAAAAATTGCACTTTAGTCTCTCAACTTTTCATAATCACACTTAATGGCCCATAACTTGTGTCTACTTTCATTTTGTATCATGGAACTTTTAGGGTTTATATTTTAGTCTATTTCTTTTTCAAAATGACCATTATGCCCTTGAATTTTTCTAAAAGTATGATTTTACCCTTGCTTGGGCTTAACATCGTAAATTATCCCTTTGAGATCTTTTTCTCAACCTTAGGCCTCTAACTAAACTCTTTTCTCTTTCTATGCCCAGGAGACTCTTCTGAAGTCTCTAACTTATTTATATATTTGCCCCAGGAACTTTCACTATTTATAATTTAGTCCCTGAACTTTTATTATTTGCAGTTTTGTCCTTGAACATCATCTGTATATTTCTGGGACTTCTGCTCAAAGGGACCTGGTAGCCTACCTATTTCAGGTTACATACTGGGCTTCTAGGCCTAAAAAGCAGGATATAACACATTGCATGTAATGTAACTTCTACGCCCTTTACTATCTCTTAACATCTTTCTTTAATTTGTAAATGACTAGCTACGCCTTCCACAATAAGAGAAATTTCAATACTTTAAAGATCTTGAATGTTCCCTCGAACGTAGGTGGTTCGTGCTTACGTAACCAGATATTTCCTATTCCTTAGTAAAACCTGACTGTCTGCTAGTCTCGGTCTGCTCCTGACCAGACTATGGCTCCTTCCTAGTCCCTTTCTCAGGACATCACAAGCTAGCAATAGTCACTACTTCTGTCACTGTGATAACAATATCTCTCTCTTATTGCTCACGAGCTTAAATTGCTTGGATCTCATCTTTCATCTACTACTATTGCTTCAGCCTATACAAATATTTTGTACTAGGTGTACTAGTCATCGATTCCTTCGTGATGGGATTCCTCCATTTCAGAAACATCAACTTTTTGTCTATTAACCATCACGTTTCTAAACTTAGGTTGTATGATAGGCATCTAGACACGTCTTAGTCTAACCTCTACTTTTTTCGTTCAAAAAAGACAAGCCTAACGAAGTCTTTTGTAATATAGATCTACTCTGGATTATTGCAAGGAGGATTTACTTCTGAGCATTCATTAAACTAGTCATTCATATATCAGTATATTGCACTAGCTGGCTCAACCATACCTTGTGCCAATCCACTAGCCACCCTGAATTTGGTGCCTTCATTCTCATCATCTTTACAGTATCTGGTTGCTGCCTATAGTTGCATGTCATATCCCAAATTCTCCCTATTGTAGAAGAATGATAGAGAAAAGAGGGTAGGAAGGGATTATGATGATAAGCAGAAGAAAAGATAATGGTTAGATAAGTTCAAGTTAAATAAAGAGAGGAAATTGTAAAGTTATAAAGCCACAGGGATGTAGATGTCATTTGGGCAAAAGTTAAATAAGAAATTCAAGGAAAATAGAAAAAAGGGACTTTGGTGGAGTTTTGAAATTTCAGGGACTAAACTGGAATTTCATAATGTGTAGTAAGGGACTAAAGAGGAATTTGGCAAATTTAGGGACTAAAGTGTATTTTGCCAAATTCAAGGGTAAAAGTGTAATTATGAGGAAGTTGAGCCAAAAAAGGCCCAAAATTATCTGGAAATATTTTAGTCTCAAATTTTACTTGTAGGTAGAGGACGATATTTGAGAGATGCATATTTTTCAAAATTTTAGTTTGAAGTCCCAAAAAATTGATATTAATTTTCAAAGTCTGAAAATTATTATAGGACCCCATAATCATATGGAATTTTATAGGAAATTCTTATATATCTTATAAAAATTTATAAAACTGATATAACTTAAAAAGAAGTCCTGTAGAATTTATTAAGGAATTTAAGGTGAAATAGGACTTCTAGGTCTTAGAAAATTATGAAACTTTGCAAGAAATCCATTCAATGGTAGAATGAATTTTTAAAAATGTCAGAACTCTTAAAGGAGTTTTATAGAATTTATCTCAAAATTTAAGGTATATTAGGATATCCAATGAAGGAAGTGTCTTGGGATTTATGCCAAATCAATGGATTGGGCCTAGATAAGCCAAAAATGGCATCTTGTGAGAGCCCAAGATGCTAAGGAATTGCCATATGATCAAATGAATTTTCAAGGTAATTTTATAAAAAAATGAAAATAATCGAGAATTTTCAAGAACATGCGACGTGGCATGGTGAATTGTCCTTGTGGGACCCACCCTCCTCCATGTGGCTCCAAATGCAAGAAGAATGGATTATCCCATGTGCTCCATTATAATAAAATAATGTAAGAATTAAATTAATAATGATTAGGTGTAATTAATCCAAAAAGCAACCAATAAGGGATAAGATAAAGCCATTATAATAATTAGTTGAAGGAGGGATAATTTAGTCCTAAGGTGATAAAATTTATTCTATAAATACCCCCTTATTTCCTTCATAAATGGCACCAAGGAAAAGGGGGAAACTCTTGAGGTTTTGAAACTCAAAACAAAGGCAATTCAAGAAGGAAATCAAGAGCAATTTGATCCAAGGTAGCTCAGGCATAAGGTAAGCAATATTCCTAGTTATTATATATGTATTATGGAAGGTTGAAACCTAGGTTTTAGTGGTTGGAAAACTCATTTTCCCTTGACATTCCTTGCTGTCCAAAATGCTACAAGAAAGAAGGAAAAGGGAAATTAAGTTAGAATCATGTAATTAGCACTTAGATAATCTAGATTGGATGATTGGTTATGGAATTAAATTGTGATTTTTGACTTTCCTCTTTGTTGAGGCCTTTCGGCCAAGGACTGTTCTGGACAATGGAGATTGAATTTCATTGTTCTAATGCTTTCATGGAATCCAGATGATGATTTTGTGTAGGATTAATAAGATTGGAGCCATGGAAGCATTGGAATTGAAAAGTGAAATTTTGGAACCCTCTTTGTTACTGTTCATGCACCTGGACAGCAATGAGAATTTCATGATTTTGATGATTCCAATGGATTTAAAATGAAAAATTGTGTGGGATTAAGTAGAGAAACAAGTATTGGAAGCATTAGAATCAAAATAGGAATTTTTGGAATTCCTAAAGGTGCTGTATGATTCTGTCCAGAATTTATGCAGGATCTGGAATTTCATAATTCTAAGCTCATAAATGGATTCAGAAGGAAAAATTGTGTAGGGTAAAGTTAAGACACAAATTAATTCAAAGGATAAGGCAATTAACCACAAATAAGAAAAGTTAGGGGTTAATTGATTAACTAAGTTTAATGTTCTTAAATGTTAGTTGCAATTGGATTGTGATGAATGAATGATTGTATGATATCTAGGCTTTTATTTGTGTGCTAAAGAAGGCAGCCACTTAGTAAAGGAAAGTGACAAGGAAGAGAGTAAAAGAAAGTAAAGCATCAAGGTAGTAAACTATCCTAAACTTATATGTGTTTGATGTT
This sequence comes from Leucaena leucocephala, assembly GCA_037074615.1. Classification (NCBI taxonomy): domain Eukaryota; kingdom Viridiplantae; phylum Streptophyta; class Magnoliopsida; order Fabales; family Fabaceae; genus Leucaena; species Leucaena leucocephala. The sequence continues at coordinate 17,110,949 of CM073522.1, forward strand.
ATGCTTAGTTGTATTATGGCTTTGTTGAGTTGTGTTGCATATGTATAGATGATTTAAGCTCTATTTCTATGATTACTTTGGCTAATTGTATTTCATATGACACATGGAAGTATACACATTACATTATGTTTACACAATCAGAAGCAAGCATGGTACATTGTTTAGCTCCGTTTTACTACTGAATTTCTCTAGAAATCTCACCCATATTTATTCCCAAATAGCAGGACCACCAAGCACAAGAGGAGAAGAATAGTTGATGATGTAATTGCTGCTTGCATGGTGTATGGTAGTTGATTTTGTAATGTATCTAAACATATGTATGGTTGGTGGAAATTCTGCCTGTGAACAGTAATTCGTGACGAGGCAGTGACATTTGTGATGTAACTAAAAATAATAAATGATATAATAAATGTACGATATTTTATCAGTATTTATTTAACATGTCAAGCTTCATTTTGGTACCAAGAACTCCTTATTCCGATGTCTGTACAAGGAGAACAAATTTTTCAAAATTAGGGATCAAAATCTGTAGAGAATTTTTGACCAAATGAACAGTAATCTTTGACGCCAAAACTGTAGCGATTGGCTAAGCATTTGGTCTGAGACATATTTTTTCCTTAAACTACATTATGTTAGTTTCTTGCATCCTTTTGAACCATTTTGTTTCAATTTTCTTGAATTAGTTATGATTTTTTGAAGTTCGTCGTCAAATCTAGAAATACCACATGAACAGTACTGTGAGCTTGAAATTTCCAGATTTTGCAAATGAACTTCAATGATCATATAAGTGGTGCTAAATGCTACCAATTAGTCTCTAAGGAGTTTGAAAGTAAAGTTTGATAGCACACTGAACGATTCTGATTCATTCCCATATACCAGTTTTCTTAGGCCTTATCAATTCTCTAGACAACTAACTATCCCTTTAAGTTCAATTTAGGCCTCATCAATATTTTCTCTAAGCCACCTACCTATATATGGCTTTAGGTTTGGATTAGGTCTCAAACTATACTTTAATCAATTTACATTAGGAGTCTTAAGAGTTTTCTCACTTCTCCAGCTGCTCTTACCATCTTTAATAATCATAAATGGTACAAAGAGAGGACTTATGCAACTATTATTTTCTTTACTGCTAAATAGGAGCACAAACTCTAACATGTATAATGCCTGGCCAACGTGTTACAGAACTACATACCTACTCATGAATGCATAGCTGTAACATCGGAGCTTAAGCATTCTTTCTCTTATATGTACAGCTTTAACACTCAGAGCTTGCACTCCTCTCATTAAGAACTTTAGCATATTTTCACAAACATAACATAATGCCTGCCATTTAATGCAAGGTGTAAAAGCTCTTACTTGCTACTTCATTTGTAGCATAACATTCAAACATCTTATTACTACAAAAGAGACCCTTTCTATTTGTCTGCAGAGTTAGCTGTAAAATCATCTCTTGTTCATAAAATTAAATGGAGCGGACTTATACTAGTCTATTCTTTCTTTCGTGCTTAGTACTCTTTTAAGCTCTATCCCTAAGCATTGTTCTTGGCCAATCATACTTTTATTGGAGTAAAGCCAACTCTGCTTGCCTAACCTTAGTTGTATTCTATCCGTTCTTAATAGAGGACATGCTCTTCTGTCAAAGCAACGTCAACTCCATCTCAGTTGCATCCCCTTCTTACATGGATAGGGTATCTTGGTCTATCTAGAGCAATATCATTTCTGACTCGGAGGACTAGTTCCCAATTCTTAGGAAAACTAGGTGGCCAAAACTTTCATACATCGCATCCCTTACTCATGAGCCTCTCAACCTAACCCCAAGACTAAGTAGCTATTAACATTATCAAAAACATACATATCTCTTATCATACTGGTTCCCCGTATCTATCTGTCTCATTCTTGATCTCTTATAATCTCTTTATATTAATCCCCAATAAATTACTGAGTCTATTTATTTTTAGCTTACTATCTCCAAGACCCTGTTCATCAATTCAGGAATCTGAGATAGCTATTATGTTAGGCCATCTTACCTTAACTAGACTATACTCATTCATCTAGCTTAAGTTGCCACTTTACCCTCCTGTAATGATACAAGGTATAGACTCAATCCTAACTATCTTATCTGACTCTCAGGCATTACTCTTTCTTAGAAAGGGAAGTCTCTTAATATGTGTCTACCTTTCCCTTAACCTCTGTTAAACATATTTAGTTTTATTCCATCATAACATCTCTTGCCACCTAAAGGACTTTTGTGTCCCTGGCCTCACTGTGATCCATAACTGAGTCAACTACTTCCTTTCAACTAACTAAGGAAGGGTCTGGCTCACATCTCTACACCATTCATACTTTTAAGTTTCCCCTATCCTTAAGGATTACTATCAGACAGGAAGCTATCTCTTACTTTCCATTGAATCTCAACTCTCCTTTAAACCCCAGTTAGTTAAGGTTTCAAACTTCAATTAACCGAGAATTCAACTTTTATCTCTTATTGAACCTTAGAGTTCAATTTCCTTAGAGCATTAATCTCTAATTCATAATCTTAGTTGGACTATGAACAGGTAACCCATCACTAACCTCAATCTCAATTAGGCCTTAGCTAATCCATTGCATACTCTATTTCCTTATCAGAGCAATCTTATTTTGTACCAGCACCTCTGTCCTGTGCCAAAATTTCGTTCTGTACCTATGCTATAACATTTTCCTTTGATACCAAAATGAAACATCCTACTTTTAACCCCTCAGAGTATGCATTCAGAAGCGTATTTAACTAGCGGAAGCATTACATTGGCCCAAAAATAAAAATAAAAAATTCAATTCAATCATCGAGTACTATTCATTGGGCATTTTCTAGATTGACAGTCTAACTTTGAAAATTCATAACTAATTTTAGAAAAATAGTATGGAGGTTATTCAAATTTAGACTTGAAGCTTATTAATATCTCTTTAAGGTAAAAATATGAAATTGAACATTTACTATCCCATCTAATATAGTTAATTCGTTGAATTTTACTGTTCATATGGTAAATTCTGGAAATTCCAGATTCTGATCCTTAAATTTGGAAATTCATTTCTCTTAGTATACACATCCAATTGAGGCGTGTTACCTATCAATTTAAATATTAGGATGTACACTATATGATCATAAAATTATGTAGATTAATTCATTCATTTGCTAGGTCAAACTTGAGTCAAAATAAAACTGGTCCATGACGTACATTTTTTCAATTTCATCTTCTTTCTTTAATTTTTATAAATTAGTCCCAACATTCATAAACTATAAAATAGGATTTCCATATATTCATATACCTCATGTAAATATGCCATAATTATTTCATACATTTTCATCACATAAATAGGCACTTTACATAGCATTTACATAAATAGGGAAACTATACATCATAAGCTAGAGTATCAATTTGTTCACTTTCTTTCTTCCATTCCTTAGCTCCTCCATTATGAATAAGTCTTCCATTATACTTGGCCTATATTGGTTGGTTATAGGAAGGTGAGATTCTGGGGAATCTCAATAGCAAATATTACCACTTACATATGCAAGATGGATGCTAATGCATGATATGTAATTTCATTAAACTTTATTTAATTAGTGAAATGCTATCATGCTTTATGCTTCGTATAAAAATGCATGGCCCTGGGAAGCACGTTATACATAACATTTTCAACATCATTTATCATGTCACAACATCATTCAATCATCATATACATGTCAACGCATAAGCATACAATATCAAGCACATAAAGATGTAAGTCCACTACCTTAAATAAACATAAGCTTTCTCTCTTGTTATTACTCTTGCTCCCTTGGCTTCCAACTATGCATACCTTCGGTCAACCACTTTCCAACATCCTCTTGGATGTCTCAAGTTCCTAAACACATTTACATTGATCACATAACTCATTTACCACACAATGATCATTAAGACTAGCTCTCCTTATCTTAACTACTTTCTCTTAATTTCGGTTAATTATCTTACCTTTTGAATTAATTTGTTCCTTGACCATTTTCCACACAATTTTGTCTAAGGAATCCAAATATTAAGTTATAATTGACAAATTCCAACTCCTTTCTTGAGACCTGGACAGAATAGAAACGTGGCACAGTAAGGTATTCTCCAAAAATTCCTATTTTGATTCCAATACTTCCAATACTTGTTTTTCTACTTATCCCCACAAAATTTTTCATTTTAAACCCATTGAAAGCATCAAAATCATGAAATTCTCATCCCTAGTCATAGTTCTGTACAGTGGCAGAATCCCTCTCAAAATTGGAATTTCAAGCATGCATGAATTCACAAGATAATACTATTTAATTCTAGCTTATTTAAGCTTGTCTAAACTATATATAACATAAAATTCATCCTTTCCCCACCCTTTAGCATTTCTCCCAGCAGCACCCCATGGGAGAAAAATTATGTTTCAACCATCCAAATCTAAGAGAAATCTTCCTACAACATAATACAAAGATCGGATGAATAAATTACCTTGGATCCTTGCTTATTTACCTCTTGATTTTCCTCTTCTTCTTGCTTTGAATTTACATTTTGGAAACATGGTCTTTAAGGATCACATGTTGCTGTAGAATGGGGGAGTATTTATAGAAAATTCAAGGGAAAATGAAGGGCCAAGATTGCTTTGAATACTATTTGATCCAATGGTCAAGATTTCACCTTGATCTTGACTTGCCCTCCAAGCCACTTTTTGACATCATCCATAACATCATTTAAAGCTTTGTTTGCAGTCTCATGGGGTAAAAATCAAGTATCGGCCTGGTCAGATTTCATAAAAATTAGTCTGTTTTATAGCTCTAATTTTTGTAATATTCTAAAATATATATTATATCATTAAATCTAGTGTCTAGATTTTTTTTACCATTGGCACTATTGTACTAGGTATAAATTTAATTATTGTCCCTTAGAAAATGACCAAAATACCCTTAGTTCACTATTTTGCACTATATTAACCCGAGGGGAACTATTGTCATTTTATACTTCATCAGAATATTTCTTGACTCTAGTCAAGTACTCCTATGTCCCTCTTTGACCTTTTGACTATGGCTAAATAACGAAAATGCTCTCCATTAATCTCTTCTTTATTTTTATAATATAGTGGCATTTTTGTCATTTGCAATTTTGATGATATTTTTTTCTGGACACTGGCCCCCATAACTATTGGAACATATTATTAGGCCTCTTGGGATGCTGTCTTGGGTTTTTGATCAAGTCCAACTGCTTTGATGGCTCAATTCTTAGGAAATTTTCCCTAAAGCTTTTATCGGTACCTATTTCACCTTAAATTCCATTATAAATTCTACAGAGCTCCTTTGAATTTGGTCAGTTTTATAAATTCTTATAATTAATATAAGAATTTTCTGAAAAATTTTATCTAATTCTGAGATCCATAAGATCCTATAATAATTACTAAATTTTAGAAATTAATATCAATTATTTGGGACCTCAAATTGAAATTCTGAAAAATATGGGTCTCCCAAATATTATTATCTATTTACTAGTAAAATTTGAGAATGAAATACTTTCGGGCAATTTTAGGCTATTTTAGCTTAACTTCCTCATAATTACAGTTTTTTCCTTGAATTTAGTAAAATACACTTTAGTCCTTAAATTTGCCAAATTCTATTTTAGTCCATTTCTTCACTTTTTAAAATTCCAGTTTGGTACCTAATACTTCAAAATTCCCCTTTCTTTCTTATTCCCATATTTTCCTTTTCTTTATAACTTAAATCTTCTCTAACTGTTATCTTTTCTTCATGTCATCGTCAAGATCCTTTCCTAACCTCTTTCATCTATCAGTTTTATACAGATAGAAAAAAATTAGGATATGACATATACTATCCAAAGGTCAAATATGATAACTATAGTTGACGGTTATTAAATAAATACCATTAAATGAGGATACTCATATAAGTTGCGTGGCCTTATCAGAACCCATAAATACATGACAGTTTTGGTCTTTAAACTGTCAAATATGAGAAATAATATTTGAGGGTTTGTAACGATCAAATATTCTGCCCAGAGAATACTTGATGCTTCCGTATTTGATGGTTCAAAATTGTCAACTATGGGTAAGAATAACCGTCAGATATCAACAATTATATTGTAGTGCCTTTTTCCTTCTCAATTTGTTGGTTTTAATGCTTAGTTTAGCTTAGAATGCAATAAAAAAGCTCCTCCAAGTGAACATGACCCTGATTGTATTGCTATATTGCATTATATACATATATATGTGTGTGTGTGTGTGTGTGTGTGACAGTTTTATAAATAACCATAAAATAAATCTTTACTCAACTTCTGTGTTAGATTACTTAACACTTTTCTATTTAACTGACAAGTATGAAGTATAAGTAAGCCTAATATTGTAATAGTAGTGGTGGTATTGGATTCATTAATCACGAACAAAACCCTATAACACCTTTGTTTTTCAACTACCACTTTTAAGGAATAAAACATAAAAATATAATACAATAATTATATGCCCCGTCTCCTTGAGACCTGCATAATTTATTTCCTTTTCCCCTTATCTCACTCTGCTTCACCTCTCCTTATACTTTTAAAAACACTTATTGATATACTCCTCTTATACTTAATATAGGACCAAATTGGGGATTAATCTTATTTAGAAATATAAATTATTTATATTTTTTCTAAAGTATCTCTATTGATACTCCCTCAACAATAATTAAGGGAATGAGTTAAGGAAGATGATTATAGTATTTTAGAAAAAATATGTCATATTAACTAACTTAACTAACATTATTAATCTAATCAAATTAGTTAAATATGCCATATATTAAGTATTAGAGAGGAGTATAAGAAAAACATAAATATGCGCAAAAAGAAGAAGCCAAGTCTTTATTACTAATATTAAACATAAATCTGAAAAAAGAAAACAAAACAAACAAACTATACACACAAATGGTCTAGCTGCCCATGAACATGTCAAGTGAATGGAATTATTAGTGGTGAATAATGCACTCCAACGTGGTATCGTCTAATTTTGAATCACTTGTGTCTTCCTCATTTTGATGATGGCTTTCTGGTTTGGGACACTCTCTGTTCTTCCCCCACAATACACTGTAGAGTCCAACCACTAATAGCATTGCTCCTCCAACACTACAATTGGCCCAAAACAAAACACAAGCAAAAGCAAGGTACCGTTGTTAGTTTTTCTAGAACGTATAAAACATAATTAACTAATATTTTAGTAGAATTATTCGTGTATACTTACGGTATTTTATAAAACTTACTTTTTTAATCAAAATAATTTGATAATTTAATTGATCACACTATTGGCCAAATGAAAATCAAATTGGTGATGACTAAATATATTTTAGTTATGTATAATATATAGTATCTAAATCTATAATACTAATATTTCAATAGATCGAATTCATAGACAATTATTCAATAATTTTAGTTTTCTAATGTTATGAAAATCTCCCCCACCAAAGCGCGCACACACACAAACTATGTGCGTTTTGACCTCAGTAGTAGTACGGAGCCATGTCTTTTAGAAATGTAAAATTTTAGTTGTAAAATTAAAGGTGGTTTAAAGAGTGAACTGTGCACCATGTTCTTCTAGTTCTATCAAAACATTATAAATATTTTTGATAAAAAATTTAAAATACCTAAATTCTTTTGAAAACAGAAATGATATCTATTACCAGTAAGAAAAGATGAGACTTGGTTTACCAAAAAAGAAAGAAAGAAAATAAGAGAAGAGACTTGATTCCCTTAAGAAATGTCAAGGATTTGAACTTTGTGAGTAGATAAATTTTTTTATCAAAACAGAAAAGGAATTGATATCCACACAATTTTAATAAAATAGAGATATCTTAGTATCAATATAATGTACTTTTTTATCATTAAGAATGGTCCACAAAAATTTTGGCAAAAAAGGGACAAGCCTCTTTAATTTCATCAAAGCTTAAAATTGTGTAACATATTAGCATTAGCTTTAAAAAAATGCCAAGTGGAAGCTCCCATGGTAAAACAAAACTAAGGGACATTAAAATGAGAGAAAACACTATAAGATATGATTCACTTATCAATTAAAATGTTTTCTAATTGTAACTAATCTCTAAGCAAAGTTACTTATAATACTTTCAAAATTGAAATATCTGTACCTTCCCCAGTAAAGTGATTCCTTCCACAGAAGAGCTGAGAATATTGCTGTGATGATAAGAGCCAGAGGGGTAAACATTGCTGTAAAAACGGGTCCTTTAGTCTCTATTGTGCATACTTGAAGCCAATAACAAATCCCTGTCACAATTAGACCCTGCAAAATAACATTAATCTGTTAATGCATCTATATATACATATATATATAAAGGAAAAATGATTGCAGAAAAGACAAAATCTCAAGTTCAAGCCTCTTGAAAGAATTGTTCAATTGCTAACACTGGATATTATGATAGTCACAAAATGCGCGTGCATAACACACACACACACACACAAATATATATATATATATATATATATATATATATATAAGCACACATAATTCAACAAGTGAAAGCAGTTAGCTTAGTATATTCATATCGTGTTGTTCTGTTCTTATAATTCCATCCTTTCAACTTTACTCTAGGCCGTGTTTGGTAGGTGAAAAAGGAAAAAAAGTGAGAAAAAATATTTTTATATATACCCCTTTTCTTGTCCTTAATAGATGAGTTAAATAACTAATATATAGTATATTAAATAAATTAGTTAAGTTAACTATTTGTGAAAAGTGTGTGTTGATTTTTCTAAATGCCCTCTTTAATCATTTACAATAAACATTGCATTATCACTTGACAAAAACCTACTTAATATTTGCAATCAATAGGGATAATTCGAAGAAATAAAATTAAAAATTTAGGAGACAAAGTGGACTGACATCTTATATTTAAAATTAAAATAAACTCTATAACTAACTTCTACATTTAAAACTAAACGAAGTATTATATTTGATAGATGACAACTTGACTTTTCTAGAAAAAGAAAGAATTTCCTATATTTATGTAGGAGAACTTACCCAGTATAATTTCCTTTCTTATTCTCATTATATACCAAACGGGATTTCACAGCTTGGAAAGGGGGCTAGAAGTTGTTATGGATTGTAAGCTTTTTCACATAACACTAAATGGTTGAAGTGTATGTGGTCCATTAAGAGAAGCCATTCCGTACGTCAACGGTTTGTATCATGGATCGTGATATGGAAAAAGAAACAGTGGTTTATGATAGTGGCATTCATGGATATATCTCTTGAATCATGAGAGATTCAACTACATACTTCTGGACCCCAAAAACAAATCCCACTTCCTGATGCATTTCACTACTTCTGAGATATCATTTTAAATTTGTTTTTTATTATGACTCTAACAAGAAGCTAGCAGACACTGTGAGTGTCCGTCCCACATCGGAAGTATGAGAATTTATCACACTGGTTATAACTTACTACGAGCTAGCACCCTTTGCTAAGCTTGTGCTTTGAACTGAGAGATTTTGTGTCTATATATACCTTAATTAAGTGTCTAAATTTAGAATTTATATTAGGAACTATTTGGCATTAGAGATGGGGAGGGGAAAATTTTTATGAGTTGAATTTTAAAAAATTAAAGAAGTAGGGTTAAGATTTTTTAATTAGTTTTTCTTACTTTTTTATCTTACATCTTCTCTTAATTAAAATTTTATAATCTCACTTCTTCAATTATTTTAAATTAAACTTAGAAAAATTTCCCCTCCCCTCCCCTCATACAAAACAGAACAGACCTTAGTGTTGTTAACAGTTTGAACTTTTTAAACATAAGAAGATCAACATACGCAGTAGGCCACAGAAAGAAGATTAATGTCCCATCCAAGCTTCCATGCTGAAGGATCTCTTTCAATTGCAACGGCTAAAACAGCAGACTGCATGCAGCTGAAGAAACATTGCAGGGTGGTGAGCCGAAACTTCGCGGTGTATTGCTTTACAATGAAACCCTGGAACAAAGTGCAATAATGGAAAAATCATTAACAAAAAGATTAAAATTTCTTAAAATGAAGAACAAATGACAGCAATTATGAGGTACTTTACTTGCAATATGAGCCACAAGGACCATGCAGTGTTAGCAGAAAGCATCATGATAGGACCTTTGATTAAATCCATTGTGGAGTGACCCTTTGTTAGTGACATAGAAGACTGATGCTCCTGATTTTGAGGATACCACTTCATGAATTCTAGAGGAGGTCCTTTCACTAAAGCAAATATAATTGCCCCGGAAAGGCTCAGAACAGAACCTAGAATCTTGGCCACACCATACATGTGTTTTATAGATACGCTTTCCACTCTGAAATGACAGAAAACAATATATATATATGTGTGTTCATTTAGTTAAAGCGTTGAAATTCAGTAATCTTGACCATATTTCTTTGTAAAAGTATATAGTTTTACTTGGTCACCTTAATAGAACAGCCATGATGAAAGTAATGGCAGGAACTGTGTTTGTGGATGCTGCAGCAAACGTTGCAGTAATATAGTTGATTGAAACATAGTAAAGGCTTGAACTCAATGTTAACCTGCATAGATACGCGTCTCGTTTAAGCTATGTAAAAATGTCAAAAGAATAAATATCCGTATATGTAAGGACAGATATATTCAATGCCTAAAGTTAAGGGACTAAATAGTTAGCTTACTTATGTTTGTATTGACAGTGATTAAACAAGAGATGGGGTCACAAAAAAAGTTGATCATACCCAAATAAGGAAACGAGGAAGATTTTGCAGATCAAGGTGTATGACAAGGGAGTAGCCTGCTTACTGGAAAATCAAAGAGAAGATTGGCCAAAAGAGAAAAAGAAAAGCTTGATAATTAAGTCTCTCTCTCTTTATATATATATTATTATATGGATGAAGTAATGATTGCAGAAAATGAAGAGAAAAGGACTGAGTAGAAAGAACCTGTCAAAGAAAGCAAATGGTGATAAGGCAATTGAAGCAAAGGCTTGCCTATAGACAACAAACACATAAGGGTTCATCCCCTTGGAGATTGCAGCCTTAGAGAGCAAAGCCATGCCTGAATACACAAACTGTATGAAGATCATTGCGATATAGGGCTTATTTTTCTGCAGAACCACTCTACAACCAAGTGAGGATGAACTTTTCATTTTTCTGATGATATTTCTTAGAATCTCTGTATATAATCTTTCAACAGAAGCTTGGTAAATATGTAGAGTTTGAAATTCATGTGTGTCATTGTCTACTTTATTTCCTTTCTTTCCTAATTGTGCGCCTATCCAATCAAAATCCATTTTCTACTTTCTGACACCAAAGTGGCAAAACTTTGGCCCATGCTAGAAAAGCTACACTATTACACAGACACTATTGTCATTCTAATTCAAAGTATGGGCATAATAGGACTACCTAGTTGATGCATGCTTAATTATGATTTTGTATTGTGATCAATAATTACTTTTCTGAAATTACTTACCTCGAGCATGTCAAAGTGAGAATATGGTTCTAACAATTATATAAAACTAGATCAAGAACTTATAATTAGGACAAAAATAAACTCTTTGTCTAGTCATATATTTAGGACCGGAGGTAGTATCTCATACAATTGACTGAACCAAACTAGAGGCAGTTTGATCCAAGTGGGTTGTAAAGCTCCTCCAATATTTGTTTCTTTCCCATTCACAAAAAACTCAAAAGTTATAAGCTTTACTTAATATATATACAACTATATATATATATCGTTGGTTTTTACATGCTTGTTATATATGTATCAACAGTTATGTTTCTTTTGATATTTGATGCATGTGATGTGTTTCTAAACTAAAAGAGAGATAGACCAAAAAAATAAAGAATAGATGAAAAAGAAGGAAAGTGAGCTGTCGAAATATTTTCTATCTTTGTATCACCATTTCTGTCATTTTAGGTATTTGAATTCCCCTTTATGTACTTTATGTGAAGTGGAGAAAAAGAGATATATAGGAAAAGATAGGCTTCAGTACTTCGTAGGATCCACGTTTCATTTAGAGTACACTTTTAAGAAATCTGAATCAGTATTTCACCCAGACACTTTATATAATATTTTTAATCAATGTATCAATTGGTGTCTGAAATTACAAGACTTCCCTTTGAAGGCTTGTTTCATGTCACAATGTTATGCAGATGTCATATTATACACAGATGGGTTCCTCCACTTGCTTTATGCAGGTTTTACTAAACCTTGTTTTCCCTCCTATTATTAATATAATTTTTTCATTTGTTGGTAACAATCATATTCTCGAGAAGCTTGAATCCTCTAATCCTTTATAATCTGTAAACTAAATTTACTTTTCTTTTTTACTATAATTAAAGTCTTTCAATTAAAGTAATTGATTAATTTTCTTACTATTTAAATTAAAGTCTTCTCTTTTTAAGGTTTTATTTTTATTTTTATATATTATATGAAATTTATTTATATATAGTCAAATTAATAATCCATAAATCTTTTGCAACACTGATATCATTAGTCTAATTTTTAAAGAAAATACGCACAATTCATACATATAGTTTCATTTAAGGGTTAATATTATTATTGATCCTTATAATTTGATCGAATTTTAGTTTTAATCCCTATAGTTTTAAGTCATAGTTTTGGACCTTATTGTTTCATTGCTAATTAGCACCATGAAGTATATGAACTAAAACCAAAGCTCATTAAAATTTAAAAATATATGGACCAAAAACACAATTCATTAAAAAAATCTTTTGATTACTATATTTTTAACAAATTTTGATTTTGTTCCTATACTTTTAATGAGTTATAGTTTTAGTCCCTATATGTAATGGTCTTAATTAACACCATCAAACATCCAAATTCTTATGAAACTATAATAACTTAAAACTATTATTTGAAACTACATAGAAACTAAAATTCGATCAAATTGTAAGAACTAATAATGATATTAACCCTTAATTTAATTAGTCTAATTTTCAAACCTCAAACTCAATATAAGATATAAGGTAAAACGTGTGTGTCGTTTATGTTTACATAAAAAGGATAATTGACACAAGTAACCTCTAATCCTGACACCAATCAGCAATATTTGGACAAGACAAAATGTGACTTAGTTTTGAGCACTTCATTTTAAGTGCTAAAGAACATAATTTTTTCAAAGATTTCATGCTTCAATGATTATCATTATACTGCGTAGGGTTTCATATGATTAGTGGTTTATTTGATTTCCAGGATCCTCTGGACCCGCGTAACAGAAATTAGCAGAAAAAGAAGAGTTACCTTATGGAAAGGACAACATATCACTCATCTAATTTAGCACTTCTAGAAAGCACTACAAGGAATTTTAGTTAGTGGATAAGCTCTAAGCATATCCATTTGATCAGATTTCCACAATCAATCACTTAAAGTTTTTTATCCAGAATGATAAAGGGTTTGATTCTGTTTAAATAAAGATTTTAAATTTCAGTCTTATAAATAATTAAAAAAGGGTATGTATAAAATGATGGTATCTTTTTTGTTTTTAGACAAACGATGTTATCTTATTGAATTCACTAGTTTAGTAATTTTTTTTGTAGAGCAAAAGATTTATAAAGGTCACCTGGTCTAGTTTACTAACCTTCCTAGAAAGTGTTAACTTCATATATATATTTAAATTTTTGAAAAGTCTAACTATTATTTCAAATAAATATAGGTTCTGTTTAATTCTAAAGACAAAATATCTTTTTAATTGAATTTTATTTTATAATTTTAAGGGTTAGTTTGGAAATATATACAATAAATACCAATAAAGTAGAACTTACCTAAGGTCTATTCATTAATTAAGTTACTTTTCTAGCAGTTGTGAGGTAAATATGAGACTTAATTAACTTCTTAAAAAGTTATAGCTTTTAATGAACTAAGTTAAAAAAAGAAATCATTACTTCTTAAAAAGTTTAACTTCCCCCAACTCACCACCAATCAAGCAACCCCATAATAACTAGCAAAGGTTGGCTAAAATAGTTAACGATTGGCACGTTAATTTGAATGGCCTAAAGTTATCTAAAGTATTGTTTGGTGAGTTTTCTCCCTAGAAAAATCTCCTAATAACACCAAGAGCTAGTTGAGCGACTGTAATTGAATAAAAGGTTAAAGGGCATTATTGCTTGGACCTATTTTGTGAGGGAGCGCTATCTTTTCTAAATAATCCTCGCTTCTTAGGTATTAAAAGTGTTACATATATATGTCATATGTGTCTAATCCTACTTTTAACCATTTAGAATATGCATTCGAAAGCGTATTTAATTAGCGGAATTATTATTTTGACCCAAAAATTAAAATTTTTGAATTTGACTCTCCGGTACTATTCATTTAGTAAATTCTAAATTAAAAATTTTTGAATTTGACTATCCGGTACTATTCATTTAGTAAATTCTAAATTAATAGTCCAACTTTCAAAACTTATAACTAATTATAGAAAAATAGTATGAAAATAGTTCAAATATCTAATGAAAGCTCTTTCATTGCTATTTAAGGAAAAAAGATATGAAATTGAACATTTACTAGACTATTTAATCTAGTTAAAATGTCAAAGCTTACTATTCATATGGTAAATCCTAGAGGTTCAAGATTCTGTCCCTTAACTTTGAAAATTTATTTCTCTTAATATACACATCCAAATGAGGCGTGTTACATATGAATTTAAATATCTGGATGCACACTAAATGATCATAAAATTTTATGAATTAATTCCTTCATTTTCTAAGTCGAACTGTAGTCAAAGTAAGACTGCTCCAAGACCTACGTTTTTGTCATTTCATCTTCTTTCTTTAATTTTCATAAATTAATTCAGCATTCATAAACCATCAACTTGGTTTCTCATACAATCATATACATCATGGGGTTTTGCTATAATTAATTCGTACATTTTTGTTTACATATAACGGCATATTACATAACATGAATATAGTTGGCAAATTATACAATTCTTGCTAGAATAAATAATTGCCCACTTTCTTTCTTCCCTTCTTTAGCTCTTCTCCACGCATACGTTTTCCATCATACTTGACCTAAATTGGTTAGTTATGGGAGGGTGAGATTTTGGAGAATCTCGGTAGTAAACATTACCACTTACATATACAAGATAGATATCAATGCATGATATATAATTTTAATAAAATTTCTTCAATTAGTGACATGCCATCATGCTTTATGCTTTGTATAAAAATCCATAGCCATGGGAAGCATGTTATACATAACACTTTCAACATCATTTATCATGTCACAACATCATTCAATCATCATATACATGTTAACATATAAGCACACCACATTAAGCACATAAAGGGATAGGTCCACTACCTTAAACATAAGTTTTTCTCTTGTTCTTGCACTTGCTCCCTAAGCTTCCAACCATGCATACATTGGGTCAACCACTTCCCAACATTCTCTTGCATGTCTCAAGGTCCTAAACATATCCATATTCATCACACAACTTATTAGGATCATGAGCTCAATTAATGTTCAAGACTATCCTTCTTGAACTCTTAACTCTTTACTTTAACTTTAGGGATTTCTATAAATCTTTCTAAAAATTATTTCCATAGGTCAATTGTAAAATTCTCCTTTTGATAACGATAATTAATAACTTTAAATTATTTTTATCAAAATTAGCTAGAAACTAACCATAATGAAAATAAGTTTTGTTAATCATTTGAAATTTATCATGGCTAGAGAAAGAAAATTTTACTTATAGAGTTAACCATGATAGAAAAAGACAAAAGTACTCCCACTATCAAGGTTAAAAGAGTTCAACTTATTTTAAAACGGCTATCCATGATAGAAAAGAGTAAAACTTATATAAGGATACTATCATGGATATAAGAGTTTCACATAATATTCGCTTATAAAACCACGTTAGAAAGGATTCAACCCTACTAACATGGTTATAAGTTTCAAGCCCCCAATTAATACCATTATCAAAGTTATCCTAACAATCATCTTAAATAGGCCTCTAGGCATCAAACTCGGGAATAAGATTACATAAGTCCACTTCATAACTGAAATCATATATAATACCCATTTATAAATAAATTCTCAATCTTACACATTCCGAAAGTGGACCCACAATCAACAAATCACAAGTAGCAGCCTAGGGCCTTAAGCATACTACCAGCACATATTCCCAGTATCAAATCTAAATAAAGTATCTCATTATATCAGAGTATGTAAAATGAGTGGCAATATATAACTATTTCACACATAAATCAAGAGGAGGAGGCTATACAATTGATATAGTACCAATCAAGCCTCTGAAGTCTTTCTTGATGTCTTAGTACGAAACTATCACCTGAAAAAATGTTAATAACCACGGGGTGAGATAAATGTCTCAGTAACCAACAATTCTACTCATCATGCA
Organism: Leucaena leucocephala; assembly: GCA_037074615.1. NCBI lineage: Eukaryota > Viridiplantae > Streptophyta > Magnoliopsida > Fabales > Fabaceae > Leucaena > Leucaena leucocephala. The sequence goes on from CM073522.1 coordinate 17,127,333, forward strand.
TATTAACACACGTGCTCGTGAAGTGTCAAGTGGGACATTTAATAAATACACGATATAGAAAATAATACATTATCATAATATAATCAAATAGAATATCACCCCAGTTCCTTCTATCAAACCAACCGAACCGCCTTATACCTGTCGACCGAACCCATGGGCTAGTGATAACTACCATATGACTGGCTACTCAAAAAGCTAACCGGTCGAGTGTTATGGATCAGCCAAAATCCACAAAGCACAAGACTTGACCATGGGTTCATTCCCCCTCAATAAAATGGTAGGGGTGTCACAGCCCTTCAGTAAACTGTTGGGGCAAGTCTCTCGATAAACTAGTGGGACAAAAGCCAACCATCGAGCTCCAATACAGGCTATACCACGTGGTAGAAAGATAACTTCATCATCACCAATCCCAATCTCCATACACATAATTCTCAAGATAATCATACTAATCAAAATATCAATAGCTCGATAATCAATAACTTCATAAATATCACAATAGAGTTTTCTCAAAATAATAACTTTCTTCAAATTTCAATCTCAAGATATAACAAATTTTTAATCACCATTTAAACTTTTCAAATTACTTTTAAGTCCCACAAAATCTTTTTCAATAAAATCAGTAATCAAATTTTTTTCAATAAAATCAACGATCAAATTTTTTCAATATAATTATATCAACATCAGTAGATTATATATATCAAATTACTCACAAATATCATATTAGCATACACAATGAATGAAAAGTGGTTATCTCTTCCCAAAGCTAATAAAAGTACCATAAATGAGGAGTCATGTGCTTAGTTCACAATTCACTAGTCAATCTACAATATTTGTATAAACGTGTATCAATAAGTTGTTAATTTGACATAGCATATACTTTTAAATAAATACTCACATTTCTCTTCTAACTTTATTTTATTTAAAAATTATTAATTCAATATAATAACTTAATTTCTCTATCCCAATCACACATTTATTTTTTAAATTATCATTCTAATGATAATCCTATATTGTCTCAACTTTATTATATTCATATAAATTCTTATTTAACATCAAACTCCTCAAATAATCGAAAAACCCCAAATTTACAACCCTTAAAGCTTCATCCAAAATTTTCAATGCTCACATTTCATAATCAACCTCAAAAATCATAATTCATAATTTCCAATCAAACTCTAAATCCTCCAATTATAAAAATCATCAAATCCCTTAACTTATAATTAACACTCAATATACAAAACCTTGAGTTTCATCACCAATCAAATTGCTAAATAAATAATCCATTTAATTACATAAGTTTAAAGTTCCCAATTTTTACATCTAATTTTTAAATCCCCCTCACAATATCCAAATCTTTATTTCAACATTAAATCACATCATTTATAGATTTCAATAACTCATCTGCACCATCAATTAACCTATAATTATTCAATTTGATCGAAATCCCTAATTTCTCTAATTTAGGGTTCTAACAAAAATATCCATTTTCAATTTACAAGTTACAGTCATAATCTAAACCGATTAAATATCAATTATACCTCTAATAAACGTAACTCAATCATTAAACTTAAATTAAATTAACAAAATTTTCATATTAAATCAGCTATACTCTCTAATATTTAAACCCTAACTCTAAACCTCTTAAATAATACAAATAGAACAATTATAAACTGATTAAATGCAAGTATTCACTTGCCTCTACAATTATATGGTTCTCATTTGTTAAAAATCTATATTTATTCCAAACCCTAATCTTCAAACTTCTTTGCTCCTAACAAAAATTATATTTTTAAAGAGCTCTCTTGATATAAACAAATAATTAGAAAATAACTATGGTAGTTAAAAGATTTTATGATAATGAACCGGAGCTCAAATGGATATGATATTCATTAAAGGAGACGCTAGAGCAATTGGACAGTAATCGCGAAGGAAGAAGAAGAAGTCGCTGGTTCTATTTGTGAATGCGTTTGAACATTATAAAAGGTGTGTGGGCCCCATTTTAAATTTTAATATTATATTATATATATTTGTAAAGAATTTGGGCTACCTGTTTCTTCTTCTTTTTCTTTTTGTTTTCTTCCTTTTTTGTTTTATCATATTATATATATATTACTAGAGCTACATCTGCTTCTTCTTTCTTTTTTTTCTTTTGTTGTTTTTCTTCCTCCTGTCTTTCTTTTTTTTACTTTTAATAGAAATAATATTTATTTTTTATATACTTTAGATAAACTCTCTTAACTTATGTAATTAAATAAAAATTTATCTACTAGAAATTAATTATTTCTAATACTACTTAAATCCTAAAATAAAAATAGAGATGGTACAACTCCCTTCCTTTTAAGAATTTTGTCCCTAAAATTCAACATGCTATAAGCTTACTTTTCTTTTTTCTTTTTTATATACCGTATTTAAATTTCACTTTCAAATAACCACATAAGCAATTTATAGCTCACATAGTTTACATTCCCATTTTCGCTGTGCTACTTTAATATGTGGCATTATTTCCATTCTATTCATATCCTCTTTTTATACATACCTACATATATATATATATATGAACTATTATACCTTTTCCCAATTAATATTTTTTTTCAAATCACAAAAACTTATATTACTAATTGTACCATTTTATTATAAATCTCAATCAATTTAATTCTTTCTTCTCTAACTTGTTTGCATCACTCTCACGCAGCATCCTCCAAATGCCATTATATCAAAGTATCCTTCCTAGTTACAACTATATTTAATCATCTATATAAATCCTACTAGTTGGAATGGAAATAAAAATATTATTATTATCACATTATATAATTATTTATCTCCTCCACACTGGTAGTCTCTATTTTTTTTAAGTGCAGAAAATCCTAGTAATGAACTAATATCATAAATAATCCTTATCATTTACTTTTGAAATCATCAAGAATTTATCTTAAAATCTAATTAGCTAAATCTTACTCAACAACTTCCTAACACAACTTTCTTATTTTGAATGGATATCTAACAAAAATCAATCACATGCTTACTCAATTTCTATATCCTCAATCAAAACATCAACACTATGTTGGCTTTTGTTTCACAAAATCATTTACATTAATTACCCAACTAATGTCTTACCTCAATCTTCTCATTCTTTTTAAATAAGTTGAGAATTTGTAAAACTTATTACCTTAAAAAATTCCTTATAAAAATAATTTCATGTTTTTGAAATATCTTTTTAAAGCCTTCCTGTATTCCCTATTGCAAAAATATTTACAACAATATTATGAAAAGGGAGTAACTAAATAGTTTTGATAATACCAAGATTCCACAATGTACAAAAATATATTTATGGAAGTCTTTTCTATTTGAATAATCACAATTCACAAATATTTTCTTTTGTTACCACACACAATATCTATTTCTCAGACAAGATTTTAAACACTTCATGAAATTCCTTTTTTTTCCTCACATTGATCAAATCATCAAGTAAATTCAACAATGCCTCGAGTTCGCAAAATATGAGAAAAACTCAATTTAAGAAAAAGATATTTGTCTATAATATATTGCTTTTAAAAATATAATTTGTAGGAACTCTTCACTTAGAGAAAGTAGATTTTAAAAATAATAATAATATTCATAAAAGGCTTATGTTAATACTTTCAAATTTATGATAAAATCATCACTTAACACAAGTTTTATCTCCCATAGTTTTCATGTACCCTTAGGAAGGTCATTCACAAGGTTTTATCGGTTTCTTTTCTTAAAACTATATTATACATACTTACTAAACCCTTTAATAAATTTATGCATTCCTCTAACAATTGTCATATTTCATTAGCCATAATAAGTTTCCATATAAAGATTTTCCATCTTTACCTTCAATCCATTGATAAACAACCTATACCTACTACATCATTAAACTAAATCTGTAGGGTCTCATCATTGATATATTTAGTCTCTTAAATTCTTTAGTTAAAATTTACTATTTACTTATGTACATTATTACAATTTACACACCATAGTCATCCTCAATTCAAATATCATTCTTCTATCTTGGTATATGTAACATCCTAAATTTTTATTGGATTTTTTAGCACATTAAAAATATTATTTACCAATAACTTAAAGATATTAAATAAATTAAAATCATTATAATTTGATATTTTTATTAATTTCAATAAAAATAAAGATATATGAATTATCCTACTATTATTTTTATTAAAATCCACGATTTGATTGATGTTATTAATTAGGGATATATTGAGATTTATATTCAGATTTAGATATGAATTCAAATTTTGAAGATGTGATTTAAATTTTAAATGATCATATCTTATGAGATTCTAATAAATGATAGAGATAATAATAATAATAATAAAATAATAAGATTATATTAGATAAAAAAAAAGGTTAAACCTAGATCCCCTTCTCACCTCTTTTTATATAGCCGTCACCTATTATCTCCTTCCTTCACATCACTCTTTCTCTCCTTCTGATCTCACTCTTGCAATAAAGGTACGCGTTCTCAATTCATGTTCTCAATTCCTCTTCTGTCTCTCCTTTTTTTTTAGTGTTTATCATAGTACTATACTTCTTTTTGCCAAATCTTGTCCCCGTCATGCACTGCTCTTCCTTTTGTCAAGCAAGTTCTGCGTATATATAATATGTATATATATTTGAGTGTGGGTGTTGCATTAGGTGTGAGTTTCAACGTCTTGCTTCACAAAGGAACCATCAAATATATATATACACACACTTTTCCAAACATCATTATCCATATGTCTTCCTGTACGTCTCCTTTCTTCAATACATATATGGATATATGCTTATCAATTATCCCTATCTCACCATCACCTTACGCATACCTTACGCATGTATACATATGCATATATATATATATATATATATATTTATATATACATTTAGGTTTCAACCTAATTTATTATTATTATATTAAACTAATTAAATGTTTAAATGTGACAGTGGGCATGTATATGTAAATAAAAAAATAAAAAGAAGTCCTGTAAGCTTGGCAAAGAAACATATAAATATATATATCTTATAAATAAAATAAGTATGTTCTTAAATAATATAGGATTAAAATAGAAAATAATTTTATATGTGTAACCATTTATATATATACATATATTTAAACAAAAACATATTAGTAAAAGAGATGAGCTCTAAGATTCTAGAGTAGCTTTAGAATAATTTTAGAGTAGTATTAAGTATTATAATGATAATTCTTGTGTGGTGATTTTGTAGACTATCATTGGGGTTTTGGAGTAACTCCTAGTGGATCACTAGATTGTTTGAGTGATATTGTTATACACGAGGCCGCTACTCGTGTAATTATTCCTTATTTTGGCGAGAGGTAACCACTTTTCACTCATTTTGTGTACTAATGTGATGCTTATGAGTTATTTGTTATATATAAATTTACTGATATTTACGTGATTATATTGAGGAATTATTATTGATGATTTTATAAAAAAAAAAAGTAGTCTTGTGGGACTTGAAGTTTAATTTAGAAAGTTGAATTGAGAAAAATTTTATTTGTGATACTTATTGATGTTATTGATTACCAAGTTTGAGATTATTGATTAATATTATTATCTTGAGAATTATGCATTGGGGATTGGTGATGAGGGAGTTATATTTCTACCACGCGGTATAGCCTCCATTGAAGCTAGATGGTTGGCTTTTGTCCCACCTGTTTACCGAGGGACTTGCCCCACCTGTTTACCGAGGGGCCGCGACACCCCCACCTGTTTACCGAGGGGGAATAAACCCATGGTCCGGTCACGTGCTCTATAGATTTTGGCCGGTCTATAACACTTGACAGGTTAGCTTTTTGGGTGGCCAGTCATATGGTAATTATCACTAGCCCATGGGTTCGGTCGGCGGAAATAAGGCGGTTCGGTTGGATTGAGGGGAGGAACTTGGGTGGGTTATTCATCCGATTATAACGATATGTATTTTCTATATATTGTACTTGATAACTATCCCACTTGACACCTCACGAGCACATATTAGTATGCATGATGAGTAGGATTGATGGTTACTGAGACTTTTGTCTCACCCTATTTTTATTAACATTTTTCAGGGGTTAGTTCAATTGCTAGTTCAAACGGGAAGGCGTCGGAGGCATAGTTGTGCTAGTGAACTGTACAACACCCTCATTTTTATTTATGTGTTGAGTAGATGTATATTGCCACTATAGGGCCTACTTTTATTTAGGGTATGTTTGGCTCAACGGAGGGGGGGATTTTAATAGAGGGAAAGGAAAGGAAAGGAAAGGAAGGAAAAAAGAGGGATTTTATTATTACCTTGTTTGGATTAATATTAAGGGAGAGGAGGGGAGGGATTTTCATATTACCTTGTTTGGTTCAAGAAGGAAAGGGAGGGAAAATACTTTTATATAGACAAATTTACCTTATATTATTTTACATAATATTTTAATAAAATATAATATAAGAGTAATATTAGGATATTAAAAAAATTATGGGTATATGAATATTATATAATAATTATATCACACTTCCCCTCCAAATTCCCCCAATTTTGGAGGGGAAGTAAAGTTGGAGGGGGGAGGGAAAATTTTAAAAAATTTTCCCTCCCCTCCTAAATATTTTAACAAGCCAAACAAGGGGAGGGCAGCAAAATCCCTCCCCTTCTCCTACCTTCCCCCCAAATACCCCATGCCAAACAATGCGTTATACTCTGATGATTTACCATTTTTATTATCGTACTGAATAATGGGTGCTGGTAGGAGGCCATAGCCGTTTAGGATTATGCATGTGATTTGGTGGATCCACATGAATTATTTGCAATATTATAAGTACCATTTGGGAATTTGCTTGCTTTATGGGCATTATTGTGGTTTACCCGAGTACGTCACTCGGGGGTCTATTCCATGAATTCGAATTGATAACTTTGATGAGGTTAAACAGGGGTTTGAATCCTTTAACCATGTTAGTGGGGTTGAATTCTTTATAACATGGTTTTGCGCACGAAAATTATATAAAGTTTTTATATCCATGATAGTCTCGTTTATAAGTTTTACTTTGTTCTATCATGGATATCCTTTTCAACATAAGTTAAACTCTTTTAACCATGATAGTGCTTGAGGGTGGTTTTATCTTTTTCTATCATGGTTAACCTTCTAGAAGTAAAGTTTTCTTTCGTTAGTCTTGTCTTTTCTACCATGTTAAATATCGATCAAGAAAAGTTCTTTTATAACCATGGTAGGGTTGCTTTTAAAATTTAGTAAACTCTTTTCTACCATGGTTAACCCTTTTGAAATAAATCAAATTTATCTACAATATATTTTATTTAATAAGAAGAATTTTACAGTATCTGTATTTATGATTATTGTTTTTATTACTAACTATACCTAAATGCACGGTTTCTCAAAGTGTTCCTTTTTAGTATACTTTTCAAGTCAATTCCATTTCTCCCTTCAATAACTACACATCAATTTGAAACCTTTTATTAAATGAACACTTAATAATATCATTAGTTAACCACACTAATAACTACTTTTTAATGTGTTACAAAGAGATTCAACACCTAAACATTATGACATTATCAATTGCATCTCATCACAACACTGCTATCAAAATATTCCTTAACAATCAACTTTTTTAATTATTTTTTTTCTAATATAATCATGCAATAGTCGAACAAATTTCTCCAATTCAAGCCTATAAATTACACAACCCTGAAAATTCTCACAAGACACTAAAAGGCATAGGCATATACACAAATTAATAATCCATCTTCTTATAGTTCCTAACTTCAAATATAATCATGGAACATACTAGTTTTTATTGTATCCAAATTCCTTCATAAATTCTCTTATCCTACAATTTAAGCTCAATAGTCTATTCATACTTTTAGCTTTCACTACCAATCACACTTTAGTATTCATAAAACCTCAAGATGTAACCTGGCTTTCCTAAGTAGAAACACTTCATACATTTTCCTTCATTTTGTTCCCATACTTTTAAATTTCTAACATATAAGAATGTTTACAATTTTGTTTTTGATCCTTGAAATCGTGCTTCCAAAAATATAAGCTCTTTAATTTATATTATTTGAACTTCTCAAGCTATACTTATTACTTCTATCAACCCTTCTTACAGGTCTCAAATAGTAAGACAAACATTTCTTTTTCTTTCATTTTTCATTTTCTCAACCTCATTGTATATTTCTATATATTGTCCACATACCTTTCTCATTGAAATTTGTAACAACCTACATGATTTTCAAGTTTCTCGTAGTTTCAATAATACTCTTAGCAATTATTTCCAATTTAAGTTCTATCTCATATTAATTGTTACTAATAACTTGAAAATCCTCAAAATCTCTTCTTCCTTTATTTTTCACTTTTACTTGTATTTTTTCCTCATAGATTTACTACTTATCTCATAAATAGTTTAGCCAGACAAAACAACTTCTATAAACAATTGTTTATGCAGTATTAATACAATATTTATATGAACAAGAGTTACAGATTTACATTAAAAGATATATTTTCTCATGTAATCTTGTCGTTAAACGTAGTATGAAGCTTAACTATTATGTTTTGCACACAAGATTCTTCCAAATTTCAGTCCTTAAGCCGAACCTAACAATAATTCTTCACGCACTTTATACTAATAGTTTTTATATATAACTACTAATGCTAATCCATCAATTTACAGCCTCTGTCCATGAAATATACATATCTTTATCATCTATCATCATTCAACACTATTTTGTAACTTACAATTTCCATTCAAGCCTAAGGTAATAACTAACTTTTCAACTATTAATTTTTGAACTCAACCCACAAATCACCATCACAATATCCCCAATATCCATTAATCAATCAAATATTCTCCAAACAACTCCGATTGTTGATTTACTCTTTATCACTATATATTTATGCCAACATCACTTAATACGTAATTACTAACCTGAAAACCATCTTTCCTTCAAAATATTCTGCTTAATATAATCAAATTAAATCATCATTCACTAAACATTAAAATATAATCCAATAACATAAAATTCCTATTATAATTGTAACCTTAAGAAACCCAACAAAACAACAACTATTCATGTCAGTTTTCACATTCCAATTCAATCATAAATCATTTTAGAAACCTTAGGAACACGTATTCTTTTCAAAACAGCATACTTCCATCCAAGCCATAACTTTCACAATTTATTATCTTACAATTCCCATTTAAATCTCATCTTAAAGCTTTAGCATTTAAAATACTTTATACTCCTTATAAATAGAATTTGATCTCTACTAAATACTTACTATGTGTTTTATTCCTATAACTTAATTGCTTTAATCGTTTATCCTTTAAATATACCATCATCTTTCTTTCTTTACCCTCTATTCTATTCATTTTCACATCTAACATTTAATTTCTCTCATTGAAGTTTAACATTATTCCCTTATTTGCCATAAAGTTACGCTATTTTTAAGCACAAAATGCATAACGATGTGTTAAGTTTTTTAGTTTCATAACCTCTCTCCTCTCCAAAGTCTATAACCCACCATAGCAGGTAATTAGTAATATATCTACTAACAAGGAAGGATATGTGTGAATAATATATATTGCAACAACTATGCAATGCAACACATTCAAGAAACCTTGAAACTGATAGCAAGTTGTAAAATTCTACTTTTGATAATGATAATTAACCACTTTAAATCAATTTTATCAAAATTGGCTAGAACTAACCATAATGAAAATAAGTTTGTTAATCATTTGAAATTTATTATGGCTAGAGAAAGAAAACTTTACTTATAATGAGTTAACCATGATAGAAAAATATAAAACTACTCTCACACACTATCATGGTTAAAAGAGTTCAACTTATTTTAAAAAAGTTATCCATGATATAAAAGAGTAAAACTTATATAAGGATACTATCATGTATATAAGAGTTTTACACAACATTCGTATATAAAACCATGTTAGAAAGGATTCGACCTTACTAACATGATTATAAGGTTTAAGCCCCTAATTAACACCACTATCAGAGTTATCCTAACAATAATCTCAAATGGGCTCCTAGGCGTCAAACCTAGGAATAATATTACATAAGTCCACTTCATAACTGAGATCATATATAATACCTATTTATAAATAAATTCTCAATTTTACACATTCTGAATGTGGACCCATATTCAACAAATCACAAGCAACAACCTAGGGCCCCAAGCCCACTACCCGCACATATTCCTAGCACCAAATCCAAATAAATTATCTCATTATATCAGAGTATACAAAATGAGTGGCAATATATAACTATTTCACACATAAATCAAGAGGAGGAGGCTATACAATTGATATAGCACCAATCAAGCCTCCGAAGCCTTCCCTGATATCCTAGTATGAAACTATCACTTGAAAAATATTAATAACCAGGGGTGAGACAAACGTCTCAGTAACAAATAATCCTACTCATCATGCAAAAGACTGGACCATGGGTACATTCCCTCTCGATAAATTGGTGGGGGTATTGCAGCCCCTCTATAAACTGGTGGGACAAAAGCCAACCATCGAGCTCCAATTGAGGCTATACCACGTGGTAAAAAGATAACTTCATCATCAATAATCCCAATCACCATACACATAATTCTCAAGATAATCATACTAATAAAAATATCAATAGCTCGATAATTAATAACTTCAATAAATATCACAATAGAGTTTTTCTCAAAAAAATAACTTTCTTCAAATTCCAATCTCAAGATATAACAAGTTTTTAATCTCCATTTAAACTTTCCAAATTACTTTTAATTCTCACCAGACCAGTTTCAATAAAATCAGCGATCAAATTTTTTTAATATAATCATATCATCATCAATAAATTTATATATATCAAATCACCTACAAACATCATATTAGCACACACAATGAGTGAAAAGTGGTTACCTCTTGCCAAAGCTAATAAAAGTACCATAAATGAGGAGTCTCGTGCTTAGTTCACAATTCACTAGTCAATCCACAATATTTGTATAAATGTGCATTAATAAGTTGTTAATTTGACACAATATATACTTTTAAATAAATACTCATATTTCTCTTCTAACTTTATTTTATTTAAAAATTATTAATTTAATACGATAACTTAATTTCTTTATCACAATCATGCATATATTTTTCAAATTATCATTCCAATGATAATTCTATATTGTCTCAACTTTATTCTATTCATATAAATTCTTATTTAACATCAAACTCCTCAAATAATCGAAAACCCCCAAATTTACAACTCTTAAAGCTTCACCCAAAATTTCCAATGCTCACATTTCATAATCAACCTCAAAAATTATAATTCATAATTTCCAATCAAACTCTAAATCCTCCAATTATAAAAATCATCAAATCCCTTAACTTATAATTAACACTCAATATACTAAACCTTGAGTTTTATCACCAATCAAATTGTTAAACAAATAACAATTTAATTACATAAGTTTAAAGTTCCCAATTTTTACATCTAATTTTCAAATCCCCCTCACAATATCCAAATCTGCATTTCAATATTAAATCACATCATTCATAGATTTCAATAACTCATCTGCACCATCAATTAACCTATAATTATTCAATTTGATCAAAATCCCCAAGTTCTCTAATTTAGGGTTCTAACAAAAATATCCATTTTTAAGTTACAAGTTACAGTCACAATCTAAACCGATTAAATATCAATTATACCTCCAATAAACATAACCCAATCATTAAACTCAAATTAAATAAGCAAAATTTTCATATGAAATCAGCTCTACTCTCTAACATTTAAACCCTAACTCTAAATCTCTTAAATAATGCAAATAAAAAAAAATTCTAAAATGATTAAATGCAAGTATTCACTTGCCTCTACATTTCTATGGTTCTCATTTGTTAAAAATCTACATTTCTTCCAAGATCTAATCCTTAAACTTCTTTGCTCCTAACAAAAATTATATTTCTAAAGAGCTCTCTTGGTATAGAAAAATAATTAGGAAATAACTATGGTAGTTGAAAGATTTTATGATAACTAATTAGAGTTCAAATAGATATGAAATTCATTAAAAGAGACACTAGAGCAATTGGACAAAATCGCGAAGAAAGAAGAAGAGGCCGCGGGTTCTGTTTGTGAATGTGTTTGAATATACAAAAAGGGTATGGGCCCCACTTTAACTTTTTAATATTATATTATATATATTTATAAAGAATTTGGGCTGCTCCTGTTTCTTCTTCTTCTTCTTTTTCTTTTTTCTTTTTTGTTTTATTATATTACATATATTACTAGAGGCATGTCTGCTTCTTTCTTTTTTTTCTTTTGTTTTTTTTTCTTCCCCTCTCTTTCTATTAGTTTTGTTTTTTTACTTTTAATAGAAATAATATTTATTTTTTTATACTTCAGATAAACGCTCTTAACTTATGTAATTAAATAAAAATTTATCTACTAGAAATTAAATCTTTCTAATACTACTTAAATCCTAAAATAAAAATAGTTATGTTACTCTCACACAATTTTTCTTGAGGAATCCAAATATGAGATTAGATTTATAAAAATCAAAATCCTTCCCCATGAACTGGACAAAGACCGAAATAACACATAGCATCTTCAAAAATTACAGTTTTGATTTCAATGCTTCCAATACTTGTTTCTCTACTCTATCCCACACAAATTTTCATTTTAAATCCATTGGTAGCATCAAAATCATGAAGTTCTTCTTCCTGTCCAAAATTTCATGTTGTGGAAGAAGCATACTCAATATTTAAATTACAAACATATAGGATTCTACAAGTTAATACCACTTGATTCTAGCTTAATCCTCTTTGTTTTATGTTGTTCTAAGATCAATTTCTCCTTCCCCTGATTATGTACAGGTTTTGGTCATCCATGAAAGAGGAGAAATTCCATTATTTTCTAGCTATTTAACTCAAGATAAATCCTCCTAGAACACAAGATTAAAGTCTTGATCAAAGTGCTTACCTGCTTTCTTGATTCCTAGCTTCCTTGGTCCCTTGGTTTTCCTCTTCCTATTGTGTCTAGGTGTATTTTGGCAGCATTTCCCCTTAGTTCCCTTGCTTCACGTGTTGCTGCATAATGGGAGGGGGTATTTATAGATTTTTTATGGGAAAAGTTGGCTAGGATTTAATCTTTGACTATTTGATCCAATGGTTCATATTTGCTCTTAAACTTGTCTTACCCACCAAGCCACTTTATGACATCATCCATTACATCATTTAGGGCCTTGTTTGGTTCAAGACATAGGAAAATACTGATAGGACAAATTATAGTCAAATCTGGTACTGATTCAGTCAAATTTTATAAAAACAAGACACAAGAGAATTTCCTTTATAAATTCTATTATAAATTCTACATAACTCCTTTTTAAGTTTTTTGAGTTTCATAAATTCTTATATTAAGTATGAGAATTTCCTATAAAATTCATCTGAATATGAGGTCTAGAATATCCTGTAATAATCTTCTAAATTTAAAAATTAATATTAATTATCTGATACCTCAAATCAAAATTCTGAAAAATATGCCTGGCCCAATTACCATTCTCTATTTACTAGTAAAATTTGGGACTGTAATATTTTAGGGCAGTTTTAGACCTTTTCTGACTCAAATTTATCATAATTACAAATTTGCCCTTGAATTTGATAAATTATACTTTAGTCCCTTACTATACTTTTTATAATTACACTTTATGTCCCATAACTTATCTCTACATTTATTTTAGGCCTTGGGACTTTTCTAAATTACACTCAAGTCCTTGAACTTTCTATTATTTATAATTTAGTCTTTGGACTTTCACTATTTATAATTTAGTCTCTAAACTTTCACTAAATGTGGTTTAGTCCATAAAAACACTCTGTATGTTTCTGGGACTTCTACTCAAAGGGACCTGGTAGCCTATCTATTATAGGTTTCTAGGCCTAAAAGTTGGGATCTAACATTGCTTCCTCCTTAAATAAATTTCATCATCGAAATTTAGCTCTAATACCTTAGTCAAATAGCTCTGGACATATCTCTTGTATATCTTTCTCTATTTCATGACTAAGATTCGTGGGTATCTATCTCTTATCTTGACAATTGGCGGAGTTCTCTTAACATCCGTAAAACTTCATATCTTTCTTGTGCTACTATGTACTCATTTATTGTAATCAACTTAATCAAAGTTGAAGTCTGCTTCTTTCTGTTACTTGCTTACTGGATAACTCACTATACTGAACTTGTGAGTAGTGTCCATTTCTTTTATATCCAACCCTTCAGAATTTTGATAAAATTCTGGGGTCTCTATCATTTCTCTTACTATTCTTTTTCACTATTTATTCATTACTTATCTGTACTATCTTATTAGATCCTTACATGTTTCTTATTGTGTATCTCTCTTTGCATAATGAAACATCCTGCCTTAGACTCCTCAGAGTACACCTGCAGGAGCAATACTGGCTGTACTGATTCGGTAATTCTCTCATTAGAACTACCATTCTACGTAAGTACCCAGGAAAGACTGGATGAACCGGCTAGGTCCACTCACTACCAGCCTCCTTAGACAGTACCTACGTACACAGTACGCATCATATCCTTCCTCCACTACTGCTATCTCCGCCGAAATTTCAGCAGCATAACGGCATCTCCTAGGATTCTCAAAATCTACCTTGACATAACCTCCCTGAAATGGTTATACAAGGGGGATGAGATTCGGGGGAATCTCAGTAGTAATAATCATAACAGTATATGTAATGCAGTGTGACAGTGCTTGCTTGTGATTGTGTACAGATAAGCATGCCGCGTGCTTCCATACTCAATAACATAATGATCATAGCATTGCAGTAGAGCTTCAGACATAACATATAAGACAACAATCCAACCAAACAGTAGCACATCAATCACAAAGCCATTACATAAAAGCTAGGATTAGTTACTACCTGGCTAGCTTAGCAGAACTCTACTATCCTTATTCTGCTTCCAGCTCCGCCAGAACTTCCTTACTTCTTTTTCTCCTTTCTCTCTTCCTTTCCTCCTCCTTCTCTCTAATCTTTCTCTCTCACTTCCTTACCCATGCGTGAAGCAAGAATGAGGGGGGGTATTTATAAGGTTTCCCAATGGCATTTCTGTAATTACCATGCCATCTGATCCTGCGGTCCTGGTTTTTCCTGGATTTTCCTATTTTCTTTAATTCCTCATTTACTGCAACATCATGCCAACTCACCAGGACACCTCAGCAGCATATTTTTCACATGCTTGAATTCCCGGGACACCTCAGCATGCTGACTCACCATGCTGACTCACCGGTCCAGTCTCCTGCCTCGTAATACGTGCCCTCAGCTTTATCTGCTTTCTCCAGACCAGAGCCATGTGGTGCCTGGAAGAAACCTTGCACGCTTCCCAATGCCATCCAGATAAGTCCCAGACTTATCTGATCACTTCCTCAGTTTTCGTGCCTCCTCGGTTATCGCGCCAACCGAGTATCTTTACTTTATTGAATCATTACTTTAATGCCATGTGGCATCTTGCAGGACCCATGAGTACACCTTATCAGTCCACCTCATGGTCTCCAGATAACCTTTCCTGTATCTGATATCCTGCCTCCGGTCTATCTCTAACTGGGTAACTATCTCTCTTGGACCTTCACCACTCTTGGCCCATACGCTTAGCGCCACTTTAGTCACTAGTCGCGACCTCAACATCCTCTTGTCGCGACCTAACATCTTTGTGTACACTAGTCGCGACTACAACATTTTCTCGTCGCGACCACAACACATTTTAGTCGCGTCTAAGGTTTTCTGCCACTATTAGTCGCGACCATATCACTTTTCAGTCGCGACCTCAGTACATTTTAGTCGCAACCAAACTCATTTACTTATTAGTCGCGACACCACACATATCCGTCACGACCAAACCTCTCTGCCAATATGAGTCGCGACCAAGACACTTACTCGTCGCGACCAAAAGTCACTTTACATCTTTCCCATGGACAACTCTACTTCTCTCACAAGTAGTGTCCATTTCTTTCATATCTCACCGCACAGAATCTTAGCATAATTCTGGGGTCTATCTTATCTCACTTTCTTCTTATCCTTTATCCTAGGTTCTAGAAATTCTCTTTCAATAACTCATCCCTTAACTCTTCGGGAGTCCTCATTAATTGAAAGGCTCGACAACCCTCTGTATCAGGTTATCTTACACAGGAGCCAGCCCATATCAAGCTACCTGCAGAATTCCTAGGCTTAAGACTTAGGACATTCCTCCTGTAACACCCCAATTTTTAGGCCTAGAGATGCCGTAAGGAGAATTCAGGGGCAAAATCGTAATTTTGGGAAAGATCGGGCTGGTAGCCGATGAGTACCATATTTTGCCAGAAAATAGAGAAAATTATGCTGATCATTTCACTGAACTGTGAAATATGCATATGAGGTCTCTAGGTGTATGAAAGAATTAGAAATATGACCAGGGGTAAAATTGTCATTTTGGAAAAGTGTACGCGTGAGTGCTTTTTCAGGCCAAAACAGCCCGGTCCGGATAAAATATCTGAAAATACCGGGAGATAGAGAAAAGGATTCCGGATTGAATGAGGAGTCACAGAATTTTGATTTGAGGTCCCGATTTTTCTGTAGAAATTCTCGAAGATGGGAATTTACAGTTATAATCGGTAAAAGAAAGGCAGTCCGAATAGAGATGATCGGACTATGGCCAGAGGCCATACAGTATTGTCTAAGGCCCGTAGTGACACCAGGGAAGGCCCAAGCCCATAATACCAGTTCAGTGGTAAGAGGGGCCGGTGTCCGGGAAAAATATGCAAAATGACGAAAATGCCCTTATGTTATAGAATAACTGAAGAATGAGTAAAGGGTATTTTGGTCATTTGGCTAAGGTTAGACAGTCAAGAAGGGGTATCTGGATAGTTGACCAGGGCCAGAGAATACTCTGGTAAAATATGGAAAGACAATAATGCCCCTAGACCTAGAAAGGAAATGAAAGGACTTAAATGCAATTATGGAAAGTTTCAAGGCCAAAAAGGAAAGTAGACAAAAATGTGGGGTCCTTAAGTGTAATTTTAGCCAAATAAAAAGGGACTTAAATGAAAAGAAGAAAAGTTCCCTGGGGCTATATTGTAATTAAAGAAAGTCAGGCCGAAAGTGGTTTGGACTGTCCGACAGCATTTCAGTCCCAGATTTCACCGGTAGAGAGAGCAAGGGACGCTCGGTAATCTGGCTTAATACAGGAATTTTTGAAGACTCCAGATAGCCAGAAATGGACTGATCGTCCAAAAGTTATAAAAATTCATACCGGATATCCTAGAATTCAGATCTAGGTGAGAAAGTACAGGATGATACGTCCTTATGGGGCTGATGTCGGGAAACTGACAGAATACCGATAGGAGGCCTGTAGAAAAAGTTATTCGCAAATCAGAAAATCCAGACGGGAGTGTGAGGCCTCCGGGGATCCGATAGGGAGATTTATCGGTATTTGAAAGGGGACTGAATGAGTTTGGATGACCTCAGTCAGATGACTGATATGACTCACAGGGATGCCTGAACACCGTAGGCTAGTGTTTCGGACAGAAGGAGCCGGTGTCCGGATATGTGTATAAACGGTGAATAATAGATAAATATTCAATAATTATTAACGGGGGAAGATTCCTCGTAATGCGTGCCATGAGGATATTGGACCCAGAAAGACTCAATAATGGCGCCAACAGAGGCCCAGTAAGACCCTTGGACTGATAGGTGGGTCAGTGTCCGGCAGAACCCCGGAAAAGTACGAAATTACGAAAATGCCCCTGTGTTGTACAAAAGTGTAACAGATGAATGAAGGGCATTTTGGTAATTCTGGACAGGCCCAGAAGCCAAGGTATATACAGATAAAGTTATTTGGAGTCAGTATATGCCCTGACAGAGTACAGAAGGGTATGAAATGACGATTTTACCCTTAGGGTTAAAATAGTACAAGAAAGGGCACCCAAGGGTATTTTGGTAATTTGCCAAGGGCTGTTTCTTGGGAATCGAGCCATCAGAGTACTTGAGCTTGATCAGGATCCAAGATAACATTCCCAGAGCCCAAAAACGTAGGCCTAGTGATATGTGGGAAAAAGTGGCATTAAAATATTATTTTAATGCTGTTTCAATAAAGTAAAGTTACTCGGTTGGCACGATAACCGAGGAGGTGATCAGATAAAGTCCTGGATTTATCTGGATAGCATTGGAAGGCGTGACAGGTGCCAGTAAGATGACACATGGCGCCAACATAAAGGCAGGAGAAAAAGTTGAGGACACGTATTACGAGGCAAGAGACTGGACCGGTGAGTCAGCATGCTGAGTCAACTGCTGAGGTGTCCAGGATTTCAGACATGTGATAAATGTGGCGCTGAGGTGTCCTGGTGAGGTGTCCCAATGATGTCATGCATGATGCAGTAAAGGAGGAATTAAAGAAAATAGGAAAAACCAGGACCGCAGGATCAAAGTTCATGGTAATTGCGAGATTGCCATTGGAGGAGGTTATAAATACCCCCCCTTTGCCTTCATATGCCACGGCCAAGAGCCATTTTAGAGAGAGGAGGAGGTGCTAGAGAGAGAAAGTGAGAGGAAGAAAGAAAGAAAGAAAGTTCTGGCGGAGCTGGAAGCAGAATAGAGATAGTAGAGCTCTGCTGAGCCTTTGAGGTAGTAACTAATCCTAGCTTTATTGTAATGGCTTTGTGATTCATTGTGCTATTGTTTGGTTGGATTGTTGTCTTATATGTTATGTCTGAAGCTCTGCTGTAATGCTATGATCATATGTTATTAAGCGTGGAAGCACGCAGCATACTTATCTGTACACAATCACAAGCAAGCACTGTCACTCTGCATTACATATATTGTTATGATTGTTGCTACTGAGATTCCCCCGAATCTCATCCCAATAAATATCCCATTACAGGGGAGGTTATGTCGAAATGAATTTTGGGAATTTTAAGAGACGCCGTTATGCTGCCGAAGTAAAGACTGAACATCAGTATATGATAAGTACTGTGTACGTAGTGCTGTCTAAGGAGGCTAGAAATGAGTGGACCTAGCCGGTTCATCTAGTCTTTCCTGGGTACTACGTAGAATGGTAGTTCTCATGAGGGGATTACCGAATCAGTACGGTTCAGTTCTTTGTACAGATGAAGCGTAGCGGTTATGCTGCCGGACCTCAGGCAGGAAAAGATGCAATACAGATATGAGAATTTTTGTACATACCCAGATTGTAAAACAACTTATTAATTAATAATAAATGTTGTTTGGCATGTTTGACTGATGTATGATGGATGTATGCATATGTATGCAAAGTAGAAATGCTGAAAATTAAAGCTGTGAACAGTAACACTTGGTAACCTAGTCATGTTTAATAAATGATTAAAAATAGTAAATGGATGAATAAATGTATGAAATTAATATGGTAGATAGTAGACATACCAAGCTTTAATTTGATATATAAAACGTATCATTTGTATGTCTACACAAGGAGATATAAATTATCAAAGTTGGGACCAGAATGCTGGATTCAGGAGAAAAACGCTGGATGAACAGTAAAATAGAAACGTTGACTGAAGTTGACTCGGTCAATGCATGGTCAACGAGTTATTTTTTCCTGAAAGATAATTGAGTTAGCTTCATTTATCAATTGGAACAACTTCATTTTGGTTTTTCTAGAATTAGTTATGATTTTTCGAAGTCAGGTCACTCATCTGGAATTTTCAAGTGAACAGTACTCGATAAGAGTAAAATTCCAGATTGGGGAATTGGACTTCAATGACCTTGGAAGTGGTTCTAAATGCTACTGAATAGTCCCTAAGACATATGAAAGGAAGGATGTTTCATTTTGGTATTAGAGCAAAGGATTCTGGCTTAGGAAATGCTCTGAACAGATAATTTATGGTGTTAGTACAGAATATGGTTAGCACAGAACAAAGGGTTCTGGCTCCGAGCATAAGATTCTGGCACAGAACAGAAGGTTCTGGCTCAGTGATACTCTGGTTTAGTTAGTTTGATTCCTTAAACAAATGAGAAGTTTGAGTGGTCCTCTCCCTAGAGTAAGATATAGGGATGGTGTTCACTGCTTAAAAAGGCTTAGACAGAAGACAGTGACACCCAGATGAATGAGGCTGGACCCTGAGCTTTATAGTCTTACGAAGGATATGATTATGATGGGCTAATCTTAGTCAGCCGACACAGTCGAGGTCTCGTGTTTATTAACACGAGGAGATATAAATTTGTATCATTTGTATGTCTACACAAGGAGATATAAATTATCAAAGTTGGGACCAGAATGCTGGATTCAGGAGAAAAACGCTGGATGAACAGTAAAATAGAAACGTTGACTGAAGTTGACTCGGTCAATGCATGGTCAACGAGTTATTTTTTCCTGAAAGATAATTGAGTTAGCTTCATTTATCAATTGGAACAACTTCATTTTGGTTTTTCTAGAATTAGTTATGATTTTTCGAAGTCAGGTCACTCATCTGGAATTTTCAAGTGAACAGTACTCGATAAGAGTAAAATTCCAGATTGGGGAATTGGACTTCAATGACCTTGGAAGTGGTTCTAAATGCTACTGAATAGTCCCTAAGACATATGAAAGGAAGGATGTTTCATTTTGGTATCAGAGCAAAGGATTCTGGCTTAGGAAATGCTCTGAACAGATAATTTATGGTGTTAGTACAGAATATGGTTAGCACAGAACAAAGGGTTCTGGCTCCGAGCATAAGATTCTGGCACAGAACAGAAGGTTCTGGCTCAGTGATACTCTGGTTTAGTTAGTTTGATTCCTTAAACAAATGAGAAGTTTGAGTGGTCCTCTCCCTAGAGTAAGATATAGGGATGGTGTTCACTGCTTAAAAAGGCTTAGACAGAAGACAGTGACACCCAGATGAATGAGGCTGGACCCTGAGCTTTATAGTCTTACGAAGGATATGATTATGATGGGCTAATCTTAGTCAGCCGACACAGTCGAGGTCTCGTGTTTATTAACACGAGGAGATATAAATTTGTATCATTTGTATGTCTACACAAGGAGATATAAATTATCAAAGTTGGGACCAGAATGCTGGATTCAGGAGAAAAACGCTGGATGAACAGTAAAATAGAAACGTTGACTGAAGTTGACTCGGTCAATGCATGGTCAACGAGTTATTTTTTCCTGAAAGATAATTGAGTTAGCTTCATTTATCAATTGGAACAACTTCATTTTGGTTTTTCTAGAATTAGTTATGATTTTTCGAAGTCAGGTCACTCATCTGGAATTTTCAAGTGAACAGTACTCGATAAGAGTAAAATTCCAGATTGGGGAATTGGACTTCAATGACCTTGGAAGTGGTTCTAAATGCTACTGAATAGTCCCTAAGACATATGAAAGGAAGGATGTTTCATTTTGGTATCAGAGCAAAGGATTCTGGCTTAGGAAATGCTCTGAACAGATAATTTATGGTGTTAGTACAGAATATGGTTAGCACAGAACAAAGGGTTCTGGCTCCGAGCATAAGATTCTGGCACAGAACAGAAGGTTCTGGCTCAGTGATACTCTGGTTTAGTTAGTTTGATTCCTTAAACAAATGAGAAGTTTGAGTGGTCCTCTCCCTAGAGTAAGATATAGGGATGGTGTTCACTGCTTAAAAAGGCTTAGACAGAAGACAGTGACACCCAGATGAATGAGGCTGGACCCTGAGCTTTATAGTCTTACGAAGGATATGATTATGATGGGCTAATCTTAGTTAGCCGACACAGTCGAGGTCTCGTGTTTATTAACACAATATAGCTGGACTAAGCAGAATAATGTTTAAGAAGCAGTTTCCTCTATGGATAGAGGCAGAAGCTGATTAGTTCACGACTAAGGAAGCTGCAAAGAGTAGCTAGAGGTATCGTGTTGTAACCAGATACTATGGTGAGGATGCCAGATATCCAAGTTACAACAAGTTAAGTCATAAGTCACGATGAGATGCGGGCAGCCCAGGCTCGCCAAGATCAAGAGCGAGATTCTGCTATCACTACGGCGGTTGCTGTTGCGGTTGCAAGATTACAGCAGTCTGAGAAGGAGGTAGTACCAGAGAATGATATAGAACCTGAACCTCAGTCAGATCATGAGCAGACTAGAATGAATAGACATCAGGGGTCTATAAGAAATAATAATGACCAGGAAAGTCTGTAAACATGGATGGAATGATTCCATAAATTTGATCCGCCCATGTTGAAGGGACTTTTGACACTCAAACAGCTGAGGATTGGGTAAGCTAGTTAGAGAAAATCTTTAAAATTTTAGAATGTCCCACTGAAAGAAAGACCCAGCTGGCAGTTTACAAGCTAGAAAAGAATGTGCAATAACTAGAAAAGAGTGAGCCTACTCCATCAGTACTATTGAAAGTGATGCCACCAGGTTCCTTGAGAGTGAACAATAAGAAGAGAAATGAGCCAGTATATGGGTCAAAAGTTAATAAGAAGCAAGGAAGTAGGTCAGGTAGTGGGCCAAAAGAAGTTAGCAGGCAACCAAGGCCTAATGTATGTAGGAACTGTGGTCGAGACCATGGTATGAGGCCTTGTCCAGTAGGTCAAGGGTTATGCTATAAGTGAGGAAAGCCTGGACATTATGCCAGGGAGTGTCCACAGAACACAACGGGCGAAAGATACCCGACTCAGGGAAGAGTATATACCTGACTGGCAACGAGATAAGAAAGTCTCCTGTGCCAAACTAAGGTACGAGTTTATTAGTGTTCTGTTTCCACTGGCTAATGAACGGATAAATCCTGTATGTGATTGGATTGTATTGTCCAGTATGCACACTATTGAGCTACCCTATACCTAGTATGTTGCCATTGTATGAGGATGAGTATGACTACATGTTTTAAAAGTAGGAAGTAGAGAAGAGGGGTCTTATGTCGCGACTAATATGTACAGATAAGTTGATGTTGCGACGTGAGAAGACCTCAAGTCGCGATGAGTAATATTGCAGTACGCGACCAGTGTACAAAGGAGTTCAGGTAGTGATGTTATAGGTTGCGACTAAAGGACGCAGAGATGCCAGGTCGTGACAAGTAGTGTGCGACGGTTGCGACTAAAAGTCACAGAGCATGTGAGTTGCGACTATGAAGTTCTCAAGTCGCGACTATAATTGGCAGAGGCCATATGATAACGAAGGTACCAAACTCACTGAAGTCTACCAGCTAGAGGATTGGTATAACATATGATAAGCTAGACAGTACAAAGGTACTGAGGTACGAAAGATCAATGTAAGACAATGTGAAAAAGTAGATCCTCTATGTGATAACTAAGAGTAGATCTACATTACAGAGGTTTTATTCAGTTGCTCTGAATAGAAGGCCTAAAAGTTAGATTGAGATTTGCCTAGGAATGATCCTAGCACATGGCCTAAGGTTAGAGACGTGATGGTTAATAGATAAAGAGCTAAATGTTCCCTGAGCAGAGGGATTCCATCACAAAGAAGTAGTAGACCTAGGGAAGAATACCCAAGAGAATAGAAGTAATAGGGAAAGATGATGAATGAGATCCATGAGGATTAAGGATCAAATGAAAGGCCAATAAGTAATCATAGTCCGGTCAAGAATAGACTAGGACTAATGGATAGATAGAAGAAGTTGAGAGATAGTAAAGAGGTAGCCACAGTTAAGAGATAAAGTGACTCCCCTATATCCTATATGAGATAGAGTAATGAAGGGTTGAGTCTATACCCTGGTAAGAGGGTAGTGTGGCAGCCTAAGTAAGATAGACAGATGTTCTGACCATGTGATTAATAATCTGACAGATAATGCGATAGATAGTATGATCAGATGATGATCTGACAAATAAAATGATAAAGGAAGTACGTTTTGAGGCTTACTTAGATTATTATGATGTCTAATGGATGGTTGAGCAAAATATGATGATGATATGGCTTATGTTGCCATAAGATATGAAAGTTGCCTCTCCTTGCAGTTGTCATATGATGACATGCATGTTAGAGTATGCTATGATGAATGGATACTCCCCTTTTGCAGTACATGCAGGGTAGAGTATATATGAGTACATATATGAGATAAGAAAGCTATGAGAAAGTAGGTTGCTCCCATACCATATGATAGGAGGATTATATGATTGTATTGAGGATAATAGATAGTCTCAGTTATGGGACGATAAGTTATGATATGATACTCAGACATGATGTATGATTGAGGTTACTCAGATATGATTGAGGTTACTCAGGTATTTCTATAGGCTTGTGAATACAGTACCCAGGGCCATTTCTATTGAAATGAATGATGTACAGAAAGAGTAGCAGATAACAGTAAAGGGATTATTTCTAGATCACTCTTCAGATAAGAGTTGGATCTGAAACAGATGGCTCTCAGATAGAGCTAGATTCAGATAAGTATAGATCACTCTTCAGATAAGAGTTGGATCTGGTACAAATGCTCACAGTTAGAGCATAGTTCAAATGGCTCGCAGTTAGAGCACAAGTTGAAAGATGTGAAGGAACTCCTGAGTAAGAGAGGAAGTAAGTAAAGTCTGGGTAAATGATATGAGGCTATAAAATTTTCAAATGTTTAATTATGGAGTTATCAACAGGTGGAAGCAGTTAACCTTATAACTTAGTCTTTTGGTTTAATATCTTCGGGAGATATACAGTACAACAGAATCACAGTTAGATTCTGGAGGGTCACAGTTAGATCCTAGCATGGCTCCAGGGTCGCAGTTAGATCCTAACAGCTTCAGAGTCGCAGTTAGATTCTGAAAAGGCTAACGGTTGATCGCAGTTAGATCCCGAGGTCGCAGTTAGACCTAGCCTAAGGAAAGTAATGAGCCATGAGACATGAGTACAATGTAGTATCTCTTTAGGAAGATGAATGCCAAAGACGAAGTTAAGGTGAGGAAGCTTCACTAGTTGATAAACTCACCCAGAGAAATTATTTTATAATGGTTTTCTTAGATAGCCTCTAGTATACAGACTAAACTTAGCTTTCCCTTAGCAAAGACGGAGTCCAAGTCCAAAGCTGAGTACTGATATTCAAAGTTTAGTAGAAGTATGCCTGAGAAGCAAAGAACAGAATCCTCTATGTGTTGAGAATAGAAAAGCATTGGCTAAGAGCACTCTGGGAGGTAGCTCAAGTTGTCAAGCCAATAGCAAGAGAAAGAGGCGATAGTTCAGACAAGGGACTGATCAAGGTAATGGTCAGATTGGAGAGCAGAGACGTCAATGTGGTGGAAAGAGCCATGGCACATGGGAGTGTTGAGCAGGGCAAAGCAGTTGTGGTAAGAAAGGCCACTTTGCAAGAGGTTGCCCTAAGAATGCGGACATCCCTAGGAAAGGTATTTGCTCTTACCCCAGACACAGTCTTCAATATTCCCTAAGGTCGACCCTAAGAATGGTTAAGAAGAACCATAGCTGTAAGGGCGACTGAGCTGTAAGGAACTATATGCCTAGATGATGATATGGATAATGAAGAGTTCTTTTCGGATCTAAAGAAAGTGGTCATGATAATAAGTCATGAGAGATTAAAAGGCCAGAGAGACCTAGAGAAGAGGGTCTAAGGCAAAGCAGAGATAGAACGTAGTTCTATAAGAAAGAGATTTCTAGGGCCTAAAGCTATATAAAGAGTAATCTAGCCCTAACCCAGTAGCACGTTAAATTGAAAGGTGTTAAGGCAAGAGTAGCCTAAGGATATGTAAGCCCTAAGAAGGGATAAGAAAGTGCAAATGCCACAAAGGTTTGGCATAGATGCATGAAGTTATGAGAACAGTTAAGAAAAATCAGAGAAGTTATCTGGGTTATGATCTCGTATCAGGAGAAAGAAAGTCAGAAAAATAATACTTCTCCTGAGAGATTTGCAAAGGGTAAGAGGAGTGATGTAGACCCCAGAATTACATCAGAATTTTGCGGGATAAAATATGAAAGAAATGGACACTACTCACAAGTGTAATGAATTGTCCATAAGTATAAGAGGATGAATGCCCCAAGCCTTAGTCATAAACCAGGAAAGGATATACAGAAGAGCTATATCCAGGATCGTTGACTAAGATGCCAAGTAAATTTCGAGGACGAAATTTATTTTAAGGGGGGTAGAAATGTAACACCCCAATTTTTAGGCCTAGAGATGCCGTAAGGAGAATTCAGGGGCAAAATCGTAATTTTGGGAAAGATCGGGCTGGTAGCCGATGAGTACCATATTTTGCCAGAAAATAGAGAAAATTATGCTGATCATTTCACTGAACTATGAAATGTGCATATGAGGTCTCTAGGTGTATGAAAGAATTAGAAATATGACCAGGGGTAAAATTGTCATTTTGGAAAAGTGTACGCGTGAGTGCTTTTTCAGGTCAAAACAGCCCGGTCCGGATAAAATATCTGAAAATACCGGGAGATAGAGAAAAGGATTCCGGATTGAATGAGGAGTCACAGAATTTTGATTTGAGGTCCCGATTTTTCTGTAGAAATTCTCGAAGATGGGAATTTACAGTTATAATCGGTAAAGGAAAGGCAGTCCGAATAGAGATGATCGGACTATGGCCAGAGGCCATACAGTATTGTCTAAGGCCCGTAGTGACACCAGGGAAGGCCCAAGCCCATAATACCAGTTCAGTGGTAAGAGGGGCCGGTGTCCGGGAAAAATGTGCAAAATGACGAAAATGCCCTTATGTTATAGAATAACTGAAGAATGAGTAAAGGGTATTTTGGTCATTTGGCTAAGGTTAGACAGTCAAGAAGGGGTATCTGGATAGTTGACCAGGGCCAGAGAATACTCTGGTAAAATATGGAAAGACAATAATGCCCCTAGACCTAGAAAGGAAATGAAAGGACTTAAATGCAATTATGGAAAGTTTCAAGGCCAAAAAGGAAAGTAGACAAAAATGTGGGGTCCTTAAGTGTAATTTTAGCCAAATAAAAAGGGACTTAAATGAAAAGAAGAAAAGTTCCCTGGGGCTATATTGTAATTAAAGAAAGTCAGGCCGAAAGTGGTTTGGACTGTCCGACAGCATTTCAGTCCCAGATTTCACCGGTAGAGAGAGCAAGGGACGCTCGGTAATCTGGCTTAATACAGGAATTTTTGAAGACTCCAGATAGCCAGAAATGGACTGATCGTCCAAAAGTTATAAAAATTCATACCGGATATCCTAGAATTCAGATCTAGGTGAGAAAGTACAGGATGATACGTCCTTATGGGGCTGATGTCGGGAAACTGACAGAATACCGATAGGAGGCCTGTAGAAAAAGTTATTCGCAAATCAGAAAATCCAGACGGGAGTGTGAGGCCTCCGGGGATCCGATAGGGAGATTTATCGGTATTTGAAAGGGGACTGAATGAGTTCGGATGACCTCAGTCAGATGACTGATATGACTCACAGGGATGCCTGAACACCGTAGGCTAGTGTTTCGGACAGAAGGAGCCGGTGTCCGGATATGTGTATAAACGGTGAATAATAGATAAATATTCAATAATTATTAACGGGGGAAGATTCCTCGTAATGCGTGCCATGAGGATATTGGACCCAGAAAGACTCAATAATGGCGCCAACAGAGGCCCAGTAAGACCCTTGGACTGATAGGTGGGTCAGTGTCCGGCAGAACCCCGGAAAAGTACAAAATTACGAAAATGCCCCTGTGTTGTACAAAAGTGTAACAGATGAATGAAGGGCATTTTGGTAATTCTGGACAGGCCCAGAAGCCAAGGTATATACAGATAAAGTTATTTGGAGTCAGTATATGCCCTGACAGAGTACAGAAGGGTATGAAATGACGATTTTACCCTTAGGGTTAAAATAGTACAAGAAAGGGCACCCAAGGGTATTTTGGTAATTTGCCAAGGGCTGTTTCTTGAGAATCGAGCCATCAGAGTACTTGAGCTTGATCAGGATCCAAGATAACATTCCCAGAGCCCAAAAACGTAGGCCTAGTGATATGTGGGAAAAAGTGGCATTAAAATATTATTTTAATGCTGTTTCAATAAAGTAAAGTTACTCGGTTGGCACGATAACCGAGGAGGTGATCAGATAAAGTCCTAGATTTATCTGGATAGCATTGGAAGGCGTGACAGGTGCCAGTAAGATGACACATGGCGCCAACATAAAGGCAGGAGAAAAAGTTGAGGACACGTATTACGAGGCAAGAGACTGGACCGGTGAGTCAGCATGCTGAGTCAACTGCTGAGGTGTCCAGGATTTCAGACATGTGATAAATGTGGCGCTGAGGTGTCCTGGTGAGATGTCCCAATGATGTCATGCATGATGCAGTAAAGGAGGAATTAAAGAAAATAGGAAAAACCAGGACCGCAGGATCAAAGTTCATGGTAATTGCGAGATTGCCATTGGAGGAGGTTATAAATACCCCCCCTTTGCCTTCATATGCCACGGCCAAGAGCCATTTTAGAGAGAGGAGGAGGTGCTAGAGAGAGAAAGTGAGAGGAAGAAAGAAAGAAAGAAAGTTCTGGCGGAGCTGGAAGCAGAATAGAGATAGTAGAGCTCTGCTGAGCCTTTGAGGTAGTAACTAATCCTAGCTTTATTGTAATGGCTTTGTGATTCATTGTGCTATTGTTTGGTTGGATTGTTGTCTTATATGTTATGTCTGAAGCTCTGCTGTAATGCTATGATCATATGTTATTAAGCATGGAAGCACGCAGCATACTTATCTGTACACAATCACAAGCAAGCACTGTCACTCTGCATTACATATATTGTTATGATTGTTGCTACTGAGATTCCCCCGAATCTCATCCCAATAAATATCCCATTACAGGGGAGGTTATGTCGAAATGAATTTTGGGAATTTTAAGAGACGCCGTTATGCTGCCGAAGTAAAGACTGAACATCAGTATATGATAAGTACTGTGTACGTAGTTCTGTCTAAGGAGGCTAGAAATGAGTGGACCTAGCCGGTTCATCTAGTCTTTCCTGGGTACTACGTAGAATGGTAGTTCTCATGAGGGAATTACCGAATCAGTACGGTTCAGTTCTTTGTACAGATGAAGCGTAGCGGTTATGCTGCCGGACCTCAGGCAGGAAAAGATGCAATACAGATATGAGAATTTTT
This sequence comes from Leucaena leucocephala, assembly GCA_037074615.1. Classification (NCBI taxonomy): domain Eukaryota; kingdom Viridiplantae; phylum Streptophyta; class Magnoliopsida; order Fabales; family Fabaceae; genus Leucaena; species Leucaena leucocephala. The sequence goes on from CM073522.1 coordinate 17,156,358, forward strand.
GTACATACCCAGATTGTAAAACAACTTATTAATTAATAATAAATGTTGTTTGGCATGTTTGACTGATATATGATGGATGTATGCATATGTATGCAAAGTAGAAATGCTGAAAATTAAAGCTGTGAACAGTAACACTTGGTAACCTAGTCATGTTTAATAAATGATTAAAAATAGTAAATGGATGAATAAATGTATGAAATTAATATGGTAGATAGTAGACATACCAAGCTTTAATTTGATATATAAAACGTATCATTTGTATGTCTACACAAGGAGATATAAATTATCAAAGTTGGGACCAGAATGCTGGATTCAGGAGAAAAACGCTGGATGAACAGTAAAATAGAAACGTTGACTGAAGTTGACTCGGTCAATGCATGGTCAACGAGTTATTTTTTCCTGAAAGATAATTGAGTTAGCTTCATTTAGCAATTGGAACAACTTCATTTTGGTTTTTCTAGAATTAGTTATGATTTTTCGAAGTCAGGTCACTCATCTGGAATTTTCAAGTGAACAGTACTCGATAAGAGTAAAATTCCAGATTGGGGAATTGGACTTCAATGACCTTGGAAGTGGTTCTAAATGCTACTGAATAGTCCCTAAGACATATGAAAGGAAGGATGTTTCACCTCTCATTCCTCATTTTGAACCTAGGTGAACTGTCCCGATTCTGTAGGTTAAAGACTTAACTCATCTTTAAATCCTGAAGGACTTAGCTTATCCCTCGGATCCTACAAAATAAAGGTAAATAATCCGCCCATATCAGATTACCACCATAGGACTACGGGTTAGCAACCTGCCCATATCAGACTACCTCCCAGTTCAACTAGACCCAAAAATTGGGATGTTACACATAACTTGAGATACCATAAGTCTAACATTCTCTTTGACTTACAACTTTGCCATCTTTTTAAGAGAACATTGCTCTTGCATTTCTTTCTCCTAAAACAAAGTCGTAATCTGAATCTTTTCTTTTAGATCATCTCTTTGGATCTAACATAAGGGGTTATACTCTCTTACTTTACTTAACTTTTTCTAACTCTTATTAGCTTTTCTTATCATCTTACATAACTTTGTACATCTATACCAAGCCTGTGTATCATTTGCACCATTTTTTATCACTTCCCAAGGGTCACCCATCATTGGGCTACTCTTGCCTGAGCACGTTTAACTGAAATGTGCTACTAGGTTAGGGATATATATTACACTTCATATAGCTCTAAGCACATGTATACTCTTTCTCATATAACTGTGTTCTAACTTTAGTCTGCCTTAGACCCTCTTCTTTGGGTCTTTTTGGCCTTTTAATCTCTTCATCATCATCTAGAGAATCTATCTGGTCATACTTGTATATTCTTATGACATATGGGGTTCTCTCTTCTGTTCCTCAGGCACGCTCCTACAATCTTTTAAATGCAAGTACTCAGATTTATACTTGAACTCCGTCTTCATTTAAGAGAAATTAAGTTTAGTCTAGTGGCTACCTAGAAATATTATGGATACTCTCTTTGTATGAGTTAGTCAACACCTTGTCCTTGGTGATTGTCTTATCAGAAAGATATCAAGCTATCCTATTCCTTTTTTTATGACTCATATTATCCTGTTATTAGGCTAGGTTATTTCACAGCTTGGAATCACCCGTTATTGTCCTAAGCCTTTTCAGGAACTATCAGATTCTAGGATATCACTCCCTTATGAATCATGTTAGGATCAACCATGATTCTTCTGAAAGACTTCAACCAATAAACTAGATTACAGGGTTAATTACTCCCTTTTGTTAATAACTCATCAGATAATTCTCTAGCACTATATTCCATAGCCCATCTTACTTATCAAGACTTCACTTAACCTCTCTCTTACTCAGGAGTTCTTCTCAACTTTCTTTCATTCTTGTGGCTTTCCATGGGCTATTGTCGTGTGTAATCATGTCCTAGCCATCTGCAAATGCCATAGGCAATTACCCTCTATTATTACGGCAGTATCATAACTTCTTATTTAATCTCATCTGAATCTATGCTCTATCTGAGGAGCAATCTATATCAGATCTAACTCTTATCTAAAGAGTGATCTAAACTCATATGAGTCTAGCTCTATCTGAGAGCCAATTGTTTTAGATCCAACTCTTATCAAAGAGTGATCTGAAAGCCATCTCTTTACTATTGTCTGTTGTTCTTACTATTTACTATATCTTTTGATAGAGTTATAACACTACCACTCTCTTGGTACTTGCTGTAACCCTACCATAAGAAATGGCCCTGAGTACTATATTCATAAGTTTGTAGAAATACCTGACTAACCCCAATCATACAGTAAATGACTGTTCCACTTGCTGAGATTGTCAGTTATTATGGATACTTTCTATTACTATCTGCTCTTAGGTTTCTCATCTAATTGACTCTCATCATCTAACTTTAAACTTTTATCCCTATTCCTAACTTTAATGTAACTCTAATCCTAGTCCTAAATACCTTATCTATTTCTCTAATCATGTGGAGCAAATATACCAGATCTAGGGTAGCTCTATTATGTGCATTCCAGACATTACCGTACAAATATGCATAAGGTGCTATCACCCTTAAGCCAATGGGACTAATGGTAGAGAACTAATAGGAAGATTCAATTTCCCTATATAGTTATTGCTATAAATGGATGAGTGGCGTCTGAATCACATATCGCATCTACTTAGCGATCATTTATCCATATTATCTCTTGGATCATCTCAAGTGACTTCCTCATCTCTTCTCTAATTATGGAAAACTTTCTTTTGCATTTAAAATCTCTTACCAATCGTATTATGCAAACATTCCCTAGTAAAATGTCCCAGTTTGCCACTTCTGTAGCAACTTCCTTGACTTGCCAATCAAAACCTATATTCATGGTCTATACCACAGTTCTCATATCTGTTAGGCTCTGATTGCATGTCTGCATCTCCTAGCTTACTACTCTTTTATTCTAAATCTTCTGCACATATTCTAACTTTTCCTGCTTCTATAACCTCTTCTAAAAACTAAAAGCCCTCTGGAACATCATTATCAGAAACACCGAAATGATTCATCTTTCAGAGTTGCCTTTATCTTTTTTTGGCATCGCAAGTTTCTCTCTATAATCTTGTATGCCTCTATCGCTCTGTTGAATCTCTACAACTGCTTGGGAAGAATTCTTTTTACATCACATAATTCAGTCTGCATGAAAACTTCTCAATCATTCATCTCTTATCGTTTATAGAATTCAAATATGTGGAATAATGAGAGAGGCAGAGTGAACTTGGCTAAGTATGCACCAAAGGATTTCTTCTCTTACCCTGTCTTATCACTTAAACTTAGCCTCGCACTTAACTCTATCTGACTGAGGTAAATGCTTTAAAAAAAACTACTTAAATTAAACTTCCCAGTTGAGCGGGTTATTCTTTTCCTGTAAGGTAACTTCTATGCCCTTTACTATCTTTTAATATCTTTCTCTAATTTGTAAATGACTAGCTACTCCTTCCACTCTGAGGGAATTTTAATACTTTAGTGATCTTGAATGTTGTCTTAAACATAAGAAATTTATACTTACGTAACTGGATGTTATCCTATTCCTTAGTAGACCCCGATTGTCTGTCAATCTCAGTCTCTTTTGATCAGACTACGGCTCCTTCCTAGTCCCTTTCTTAGGACATCACAAGCTAGTAACAATCACTGCTTTTATCACTGTGATTATAGTATCTCTCTTATTCATGGTGAGCTTGAATCGCTTGGATCTCATCTTTCAACTATTGCTATTGCTTTAGCCTATTCGAAATGTCTTGTATTGGGTCTACTAGGTTACCAGTTCCTTCATGATAGGATTCCTCCATTTTGAAAACATCAACTATCCATCTTTTAACTATCACGTCTCTAACCTTAGATCGTATACTAGCTATGTCTCTAGACAGACCTTGGTCTAGCCTCTACTGCTTTCGTTGGAAAAGGACTAGCATAACGAAGTCATTCGTCATGGAGATCTACTTTAGATTTTTGTACGGAGGATCTATTTCTGAACATTCCTTAAACTGATTGTTCATGTGTCAGTGTATTTCACTAGCTGGCTCAGCCGCTTCTTGTACCAATCCTCTAGCTAATAAACTTCAGAGATGTTAGTTCCTTCATTCTCTTCATCTCTGCAGCATCTGATTATTGGCTCCAGATACACCAAACGATTCTAATTCGTTCCCATATACTAGTACCATTTTCTTACAATTCTCTAGCCAACAACCTATCTATCATTTTATGTTTGGCCTAGGCCTTATACTATACTTTAGTCAATTTATATTTGAAGTCTTACAGGTTTTATCGCTCCTCCAACTGCTCTTTCCGTTTTTAACAATTATAATCAGTATAGAGAGATGACTTATACGGTTGTTCTTTTCTTTACTTTACTACTAAGTAGGAGCACATACTCTAACATTCAAAATGCCTGTCTAACATTTTGCAGGACTGCATACCTGCTCATGAATACGTAGCTCTAACATTGGAGCTCAAACATTCCTTATGCACAACTCTAACACTTGGAGCTTCCACAACTCTATCACTCGGAGCTTTAGCATATTTTCTTAAACATAGCATAGTGCCTGCCATTTCATGCAAGGAGTAAAATCTCTCACTTGATATTTCATCTGTAGCATAACATTCAAACATCACATCCCTATAAAAGGGAGCCTCTCTATCTATTTGCAGAGTCAGCTGTAAAATCATCTTCTCATTCATAAAATCATAGGGAGAGGACTTATACCAATCTATTCTTTCTTACATGCTTAGTACTCTGTTAAGCTCTGTCACTAAGTTTTGTTCTTGGCCAATCACACTTGTATTGGGTAAAGTTAACTCCACTTGCCTTACCTCAACTGTATTCTCTTTGTTCTCAATGGAGGACATATTCTTCTGTCAAAGTAGCATCAACTCCATCTCAACTGCAACCCCTTCTTACCCAGATAGGGTATCTTGCTTGTCTAGAGCCATATCAACTTTGATTAGGAGGACTAGTTCCCAATTCTTAAGAAAAAGTAGGTGGCCATAACTTTCATACATCGTATCCCTTACTCATGAGCCTCATAACCCTAAAACTGAATATCTTTTAACATTATCAGGAGTATGCTTATCTCTCATCATACTAGTTTTCCGTAACTATCTGTCTCATTCTTTATATCTTATCATCTCTTTATATTAATCCCCAAAAAATTACTGAGGCTATTTATCTTTAGCTTACTGTCTCCAAGATCTTATTTATTAATTCAGGAATCTGATATAGCTATTCTTTTAGGTAATCTTGCCTTAATTGGACTATATTCATTCATTTAGCTTAGGTTACCACTTTACTCTCCTCTTGGGTATAGGGTACAGACTCAACCCTTAACTGTCTTATCTGACTCTCAGGCATTACGCTTTCTTAGATAGGGGAGTCTCATAATTTGTGGCTGCATTTCCTTTAACTTTTATTGAACATATTTAGTTTTATTTTTGGCTACCTATAGGACTTCTGTGTCGTTGGCCTCTTTGTGATCCCTAATTGGGTTAACTACCTTCTTTCAACTAATTGAGGTAGGGTCTAACTCACATCTCTATGCCATTTATACTTTTAAGTTCCCCTATCCTCAAGGATCACAGACGGGAAGCTATCTCTTACTTTCCATTAAATCTCAATTCTTCTTTAAACTTACCTAACTGAGATTTAAACTTTATCCCAATTAACTGAGAAATCACTTTTATCTCTTATTAAATATCAGTGTTCAATTTTACTAGAGCCTTCATCTCCAATCCATAATTTTAGTTGCACTATGAATAGATAACCTAGCACTAACCTCAATCTTAAATGGGCCTTAGCTAATCCGCTACGTACCCTATTTCCTAACCAGAGCAAGTTTAGCTTGCACCAGAACCTCTATCTTGTGCCAAAACTTTATTATGTACTTATGCCATAACCTTTTGCTCTGATACCAACATGTCGTATCCTACTTTTAACCCCTCAAAGTACGTATTCGAAAGCATATTTAATTAGCAAAAGTATTACTTTGGCCCAAAAATTAAAATTTTTTAATTTGACTCTCTGGTACTGTTCATTTGATAAATTCCAGATTAATAGTCTCATTTTGAAAAATCATAACTAATTCTAAAACAATTGTATGGAGATGATTCAAAGCTCTAATAAAAGCTCTTTCATTGCTCTTTAAGGAAAAAAAATATGAAATTGAACATTTAATAGACCAGTTAATCTAGTTAAATCGTCAAAATTTACTATTCATATGGAAAATCCTGAAAGTTCTAGATTCTATCCCTTAATTTTAGAAATTCATTTATCTTAATATACACATCCAAATGAGGTTAACTATGAATCTAGATGCACACTACATGCTCATAAAAGTTCATGAATTAATTCCTTCATTTGTTAGGTCAAACTGGAGTCAAAGTAAGACTGCTTCAAGACGTACATTTTTGCCATTTCATATTCTTTCTTTAATTTCCATAAATTAATTCAGCATTCATAAACTATCAAATTGGTTTCTCATACAATCATATACATTATGGGGTTATGCCATAATTATTTCATACATTTTTCTTTACATATAATAGCATATTACATAACATGAACATAGTTAGCAAATTATACAATTCATGCTAGAATAAATAATTGCCCACTTTCTTTCTTCCATTCTTTAGCTCTTCTCCACTCATACATTTTCTATCTTGCTTGAACTAAATTTGTTGGTTATGCGAGGGTGAGATTCTAGGAAATCTCAGTAGCAAACATTACCACTTACATATGCAAGATGGATGCTAATGCATGATATGTAATTTGATTATACTTTCTTTAATTAATGACATGCCATCATACTTTATGCTTTGTATAAAAATGCATGGCCATGGGAAGCATGTTATACATAACACTTTCAACATCATTTATCATGTCACAACATCATTCAATCATCATATACATGTTAACATATAAGCACACCACATTAAGCACATAAAGGGATAGGTCCACTACCTTAAACATAAGTTTTTCTCTTGTTCTTGCACTTGCTCCCTAAGCTTCCAACCATGCATACATTGGGTCAACCACTTCCCAACATTCTCTTGCATGTCTCAAAGTCCTAAACATATCCATATTCATCACACAACTTATTAGGACCATGAACTCAATTAATGTTCAAGACTATCCTTCTTGATCTCTTAACTCTTTACTTTAACTTTAGTGATTTCTACCAATCTTTCTAAAAATTATTTCCATAGGTCAATCCCACATAATTTTTAATGAGGAATCCAAATATGAGCTTAGATTTATAAAAATCAAACTCCTTCCCATGAATAGGACAAAAACTGAAATAACACATAGCATCTTCAAAAATTATAATTTTGATTCCAATGCTTCCAATACTTGTTTAAATACTTATCCCACATAAGTTTTCATTTGAAATCCATTGGAAGCATCAAAATCATGAAATTCTTCTTCTTGTCTAGAATTTTGCATAGTGGTAAAAGCATACTCAAGATTTAAATTACAAACATACATGATTCTACAAGTTAATACCACTTGATTCTAGCTTAATCCTCTCTGTTTATCTTGTTCTAACCTCAATTTCTCCTTCCCCTAATTATGTACAGTTTTTGGTCAGCCATGGAAGAGTAGAAATTCCATTATTTTCTAGCTATTTAACTCAAGATAAATCCTCTTAGAACACAAGATTAAAGTCTTGATCAAAGTACTTACCTTGCTTTCTTGATTCCTAACTTCCTTGGTCCCTTGGTTTTCCTCTTCCTCTTGTGTCTAGGTGTATTTTGGCAGTATTTCTCCGTAGTTCCCTTGCTTCACGTGCTGCTGTAGAATGGGAGGGGGTATTTATAGATTTTTTATTAGTGAATAGATGGCTAGAATTTAATCTTTGACTATATTGATCCAATGGTCCATATTTGCTCTTAAACTTGTCTTGCCCACCAAGCCACTTTATGAAACATCCTCCTTTATATCTCTCAAAGTACTCTTGCTATAGCTCTCTTGAAGTGGATTATATTTCTCTTGCCGAAAATCCTGGTAGAAAATAACTGTACTGATTCGGTAATTCCCCATGAGAACTACCATTCTACGCAAGTACCCAGGAAAGACTGGATGAACTGGCTAGGTCCACTCACTTCCAGCCTCCTTAGACAGCACCTACGTACACAGTACTTTGTATAGTCTACCAGCACAACGGTATTTTCTAACAAATATCTTTAAGTCTTAACCTTAAAACCTTGACCTTAATTTTGAACTTTAACCTTACTCAATTGGAACTATTTTAGAACATTGAAATACCTCTTAACCTCAAAAACATGAATTTCCAAGTGTTGGGCTTACGGTTACTGTTCACTGCCACTATTCACTGGGTAATTCCAGATTACAACCTGAACTTTGGAAATTCATAACTAAATCTAGAAAAATAATTTTAAGGTGATTCCAATTTCTAATGAAAGCTATTTAATTTAACTTTGAGAGAAAAATATTAAAATGAGATCTTCTTGTCCAGATCAAATCAGTTTATTCGTTGAACTTTACTGTTCATTTGGTAAATCTGGAAATTCCAGTTTCTTTGCCCCATTTTCAAAAATTCATTTCTCCTTGTATACTTATCCAATTGAGTTGAATTACATATGGATTTAAATATCCATATGTCTAATTTAATATCTCAAAATTTCAAGGAAAAACTCATTCGTTTACTATATGAAATTAGCGCATGAACCTCACTGCCTCTGAGTAGTCGTTTTACCTTATTCCAGATTTCAACTCCTAACTTTGAAAAATCATAACAATTCGAGTTCTTAACCAAATGAGGATTTCTTGGTGTCCATTTAAATCTATAGATCTTATCTATGTTCATACCAAATTTCATATGAAAACTCATCATATAAGTCAATCAAACTACCTATGGAAGTATACTACCTCAGATTGGATTTATGAGTAGCATGCATCATACAAACCAAAACATCATCTTGTAATTAAAGTGCACACTCTTTAAATTATGTACAGTCATCCATCAACATTTACCCTCTTGCCTTGAGAAGATCCAGCACCTAGAGCATGTTTAATTATATGGAAGGAATGAGATTTCATGGAAATCCCAATAGCAAGTAATATAAACTATAAGGTTATGCATGTTTGATTGAATGCCTAACATGTTATCATGCAATGGGAGCTAATTCATGCTTATACATAAGCAATTTTAATATGCATATTGTCATGACATATATTGCAAGGAGTATCACATACTCATATCACATCATCATCATCATCACACAACATTCCATGCTCAACCAAACCTTCATGCATAACAAGTAAGCAAAACAATCAAAGCACATAAGTTTATAGTTAGATATTCTTGCTACCTCTTGTAGATCCTTGTTCCTTTCCTTATTGTAATGGTCTTTCCTTGCCGCAAATGTCAAAACCTAGGCATTACAAGATAATTACCAAATTATAACTCCATTCTAAACAAAATCCAAGTCTAGTTTCAATAAGCTCCCTTTTTCCAAAAATTCCCATTTTGGTTCCAATGCTTCTCATACTTGTTCCTCCACTTTACCCCCACACAAAATCTCATTTTAAGACCATTGGAAGCATCAAAATTATGAAATTCAAATCACTGTTCACGCGAGTGAACAGTACCCGTGAGGAATTTTCAACATTATAATCTTTAATTCCAATGGTTTCCAAGGTTTAAAACCTTTCCAATCCTACACAAAATCATCATATAAACTCAATGGAAGCATTAAATCATTGAAATTCCATTTTCTTCTATCATGAACAGTGCATGAATATTGCAAACCGAAATGGTAAAGTGAAGAGCATCAACTCACCTTACTTGCTCTTTCAAGACCCTTGCTTCTTCCTTGCTTTCTTCCACTTTCTTTCTCTAGAACTCACTTCTCTCTCTAAAGGAGCTCTTGGGTGTGAAGAATGAATGGAAAGGGGGGGTATTTATAGCAAAAGTCATGTGCCATTTGAAGGCCAAGATCACTTTGGAAACTATTTGATCTAATGGTTAAAGGTTTGATCTTGGAATGTCTTTTCACTTTTTACTCAAGACCTTACCACCATGACATCACTAGCATGGCACCACTTGGGACATCTAAGACTACTTCTTGGCGCCATTTTTGAGTCCATATGGGTCCCACCATGTGCCAAACCTAATCCTTACTTTATTCTCTTTTTCTTTATTTCCAAAAATCCATAAATTATTTATTTTTGGACTTGGGCTCCAAGATAACTTTTGGGCCTTATTGGGCTGGGCTAGGATGACATGTTGGACCTCTTTTAGGTCCAATAGCTAATTGGCCCAAATCCCAATGTAATTTCCTTATACCGATATCCGTAAATTACCCTGATCTTAGCATAAATGCTAATCACCTCTTTTAATTGTTCTAACATTTTTATAAATTCATTCTAATATAAAATGAATTATCTACAAAGTTTCATAATTTTCTGAGCCCCAGAAGTCCTGTTAAAAATTAAATGCGTTTTCTTTAACCCTTGAGCGGTATCCTTTTTCACCGTAAATTCCATAATTAATTCTACAGGACTCCTTTTTGACTTCTGTCAACTCCATAAATTCTCATATTAATTATAATAATTTACTATCAAATTTTCTCTGATATCCATCCATTGTGTGAAATGACTAAAATGACATCCATCTACTTCTGGTTTCTTAGGGCATCACAGTGGCATTTTCGTAATTTTGAACTTTGGCTCTTAGACTTTCTTCCTCTTCCAATTAATCATTTTCTTTACATAAATATGGCCACATCTTTTCCTAAAAATATCATATATTTCATTTAACCTGTACATAAGCTTAGTACAGAAATTAGGGATGTTACACTTTATGACATTGTCCATGACATCATTTAGGGCATTGTTTGGTGCAAGACATAGGAAAATACTGGTAGAAAAAACTTCAGTCCAATCTAGTACTGATTCGGTCAAATTTCATAAAAACCAGACTATTTAATAACTCTAATTTTTATAATATTCTAAAATATGTATTCTTTCAATAAATCCAGTATCTAGATTTTTTCTACCATTGACATTGTTGGACTAGATATTTATCTGCTTACCATCCCTAAAAAATTACTAAAATGCTCTTGGTTCATTATTTTACACTATACTAATCCTAATGGTATAATTGTCATTTTATTCTTCTTTATACTGTATCAAAGCATATTTTGACTTTGGTCAAACACTCATGTGTCTCTCTTTAACCTTTTGACTGTGTCCCAAATGACCAAAATATCCTCTATTCATCTCTTGGTCAATATTATAACATAGGAAAATTTTCATAATTTTATACTTTTCAGGGTCTTTCTGGAAACTAAACCACATAACTGTTAGAGTATATTACTGGGCCTATGGGACACCAACTTAGGCCTTTAACTAGGTCTAATACCTTTATGGGTTTAATTCCCAAAAAACTTCACCTATAAATATTTATCGGATAATTTATTTCACTGTAAATTCTATTATCAATTCTAAATTACTTCTTTTTTAGTTTTGTCAGTTTCATAAATTCTTATATTAATTAGGAGAATTCCTATAAATTTTATCTGATTATGAGGTCTAGAAGATCCTGTAATAATCTTCAGACTTCAAAAATTAATATCAATTATTTGAGACCTCAAATCAAAATTCTAAAACATATGCGTGGCCTAATTACGATTCTCTATTTAGTGGTAAAATTTGGGATCGTATCATTACCAAGCATTTTTAGGCCTTTTCTACCTCAACTTTCTCATAATTACTATTTTACCCCTGCATTTGATAAATTACACTTTAGTCCCTTACTATACTTTTTAGAATTACACTTTATGGCCCATAACTTATCTCTACATTTATTTTAGGCCTTGAGCCTTTTCTGAATTATACTTAAGTCTTTAAACTTTCTATTATTTACAATTTAGTCCCTAGACTTTCACTATTTATAGTTTAGTCCCTGAACTTTTACTATTTACGATTTAGTCCCTGAAAAATCTATATATTTTTGAGACTTCTACTCAAATGGACCAGGTACCCTATCTATTTTAGGCTTCTAAGCTTAAAAATTGGTATATGACAATATGTCGTCCTTTGACTAACGAACATTGACATTGACCATTAATTCCAAGTTGATCATCTATAAGATTGATAATTTTTCTATCCTGTCTAACTACAAGATTGATTAACTATTTTTTTACTGATGAATGCCCAAAATATGATGTGACATGTTTTGGTAAAAAATGTGGTCAATTGCTCTACATTATTAAACTTTCAGGATGATATTAGTTACACATCTTTGAATATTTTAAGGTAAAAAAATGCTTTTCAATCTAAAGTTAACCTGGAGTTAACAATCAATATCAATGTCTGTTAGTTAAAAGGAAATATTATGACTATTTTAACACTTGGAGACCAACATTGCTCAATAAATAGTTTAGAATAGCCAGTGCTCATCGCGAAATAGATTAGAGGCAAAAATTTCCTTTAACCCTGAATAAAACTTTATGCCGTTTATGCTTGTGCAATAGTTCTTTAGATTTAACTTCTACTATTAGTATCCTCAACATGCTAATGTCCAATATTTAGATTAGAGGTGTTTCTACATACCAATTTCTGTCACACAGACATATATATATATATATATATATAAAGCTGTCATGCAGTAGTTTCGTTTTAGTTGATTATTTTTGGAGGGCCAGTGTGTTGGGACTTTTTCTAACAAACCCTGTGCATCGTATTCACTCCCCTGAAAGAGAAGGAGAAAATGCGGAATAGCTAACAAAGACAATGCTTGATTTGAAGTATAACAATAATAATGAAGATTTGAGGAAGGAATTTTGTTTTGAAAAACACAAAAAATAGAAAGAAAGAAGGAAAGAAAAAGACGTACGTCCCTTGAAATTTGACAAGGAGTTCATTCATGTTGGCCACTCTTTGTTCTTGCTTAACGAACGAAACGAGGAATACTAAAAACAGCATTATATATATATATATATGAGAGGGAGAGAGAGAGATCATTATATATATCAAGTCTTTCAATTATCAATCAGATTCAATCTTCAATTTCTACAAATAAAATGATTTCTTAAGTATTACTCCCACCATTTTAAAGAATTTTCATGCATAAAAATCAAAGAAGTTGCTAAATATTTTACATAGAAAATAATCAAAAATATTATTATATTGAATATTAAAATATCGTAGCACTTCTGAGTTCAAACTATCATTATTTTTTATTAATGAAGGTTAAAATGTTATAAAAATAATTAATATTTCATTCAAATTTTGAAATAATAATTATTTTGAAAAAAAAAACTAAAATCCCTTGACCAACAATTATTTGACTACAAAATTGATTTAGTGCATCCCATTAAAATTGATACGGGCATTCTATTAATGTTCGTAGATAGATAGAAGTTTTTATCTTAATAAATTAATTTAAGTTTGCAAAAAAATGTAATTTAAAAACCTTTTATATTTAAGCCAACGGCATCTACTTATGTTTTATGAAAAGGTAAGTACGTTAATCATACAAAGTGACAATTTGAAAAACTGTACAATTTAAAATTATATTTTTTAAAAATATTTTAAATATTATATTTTTATTTAAAAATGTAATAACAAACGCTGATAAAATTTGTTATTGGTTTTTAAAAGCTATATCATTTAATTAATGTTTATCACATTTTGGTTTTAAGTTATTATTAATAGGTTTCACTAGATTTTTTTTTTCATGCAAAAGGATAAATAACGACATGATGATCAAAACTTTTTATCATATTTATCTGAATCTGAACAAAATTATATGTGAAAAACTCTAGTAAAGAAAACCTAACACAATTGACACTTAGCTGAGTTCCTTAAGTATCTAATCAAAGGTTCAATCCCTAACATTGTATATGAAAGGGTCTCATGGAGGGAATAGTCACAATTTTCAGTGGTAGATATCCTGAGCTTACTTAAAAAAAAAACAAAGATCTATGTAGAGCCCACAATGCAAGTTGCAGCATTCATGTGGCTTGTGAATAACAAATTAATTATAGCGAGAGATTGCACTTCATGAATAATGCAACTTATATGGCTAATAACTTTCTAGTTTAGTGATATGAAAGCTGTCTTATAAGTAGAAGATTACGCATTGAATCTCACATGTAACCTCAAGCTATTAATGCTTGCCTTCTAAATTTAGGAAAAAAAGAATAATACACCTTATGAGATTTTATATATAGATATATAGATTAATAGTTGTTCCTCTCTCTTTTGCGAATTTCTCTGATCACTTATACTGGGATGGCAATAAGTCTGGTGTTTATTATACTGTTAGAGATGGATGCTCCTTATGTCTTAGGCAAGACATCTCTGGGGTTCATGATTCATTTTGAAAATTTTATTTTTTGATCCATATCTCTTCCTGTTAAATTTCTCTTGTTGATTTGGAAACTACTACATTCTGCCTTGCCATGCTGTGATATTCTCAGAAGGCATCATCTCAACGTTACAGGGTTGTACCTTTTTATTTGTCATTAAGAGGAAACAATTGATCATCTATTTTTCCTCTGCTCGTTCACTAAAGCAGTTTGGTTTGAATGCTTTCAAATTAAATTTGAAAATATCAAACCTTCCTAGCTTCCTTTTGGGGTTGAAGGACACTCTAACTAACCTGCATTAAGATAATCTCCACTCACATATGAAGGGAATCATATATAATTCTCATCAATGTCATTTGGAGGAGACGGAATATAGCTTTACATGAAAAATCTGTATTGAATCCTCTTGCAGTTTCTAAGGAGATTAGAAAAGGCGATTACATTTTCTAATCTTGCCTTCGCTCACTAGTTAGATCGATTGCTCGTCTTTTATCTCCAATGGTCCTACTTCATATCCATGTTTCTCTTTCAACAATTCTGGTTGGGTTATTATCTTGCGAAGACTTAAAGCAAGAATAAGACTATTATTTGTGTAGGAAAGTAGGCTGATCCACCTTTGGTGGATTAGACCCAAACCCAATAGGCATTGGGGCCATTGTGAGAATAAGGGAGAAAGTGGGGTATATATGAGTGATATATCCCATATGAAAAGATGTGGGAGTTACCTATCGGATATGCAGGAGCAGGACGTGGAAAGTGGGTAAGTTTTATTTTTGAATCCCATTTCCATTCCCTTTATGTGTTCATAACAAAGAAGAAACAAAAGCATTTTTTCTCCCAGAGTGGTTGCTCTGAAAATCTCTCTCTATGTCCGAAGCTCTCTTCGTTTTCCTTGGGTGTCATTTGTTGTGTGAACGTACCAGAGCCCATACAAGGTACTCCGGTTTTGTGTGGGTATCTCGGTGAACCAGAAAAGATCCAAGGTACGCTTAAAACTTACAATTACCATTCATGGATTTGTTTCCAGGGCAAACTTTTGCAGCATTTTCAATAATTAGAAGATTTCAAGGGGATCACAGTTTCAATTATAAGTGTTTTCAGTCCTCGCTTCAAATGTTGACTTCAATCAAACAATTGCAAAGATTGTCATCTACTAACGAATGAAGTTATCTTGCGGACATCATATCCTTTTGCCATTTATTTGCTTGTTTAGCTGTAGATGTAGTTCAATATGCTTCTCATTCTGTATTTTCCAAGTTTTCTTTCATTTACTCATCGTTAGTATAGTTCTTGTGATGTTTATCTTCTATTAATATATCATTTGATCTTTTTCCAAAACAAAATAATAGCTGTTGCAATAATGTTTTATATATGTGTGCACTCATAAATTAAATTATATAATAAGATTTTGGAAAAATCCTTAAAAAAGACTCTGGAAATGGGTAAATCCTAAATTGAGACTCTAAGTATTGCAAATGCTAAAGAAGTGTCAGGACCCAAATTAGGATTTTGAATTTTAGAGCCAAATGACCAAAATGCCCCTGAACATAAAAAATGGTTGACTTTTTTTAAAATAAAACAAGGGGCATTTTGGTCATTTGGCTCTAAAATTCAAAATCCTAATTTGGGTCTTGACATTTTTATGTTATTTACAATACTTAGAGTCTCAATTTGAAAATTTTCAATTTCTAGTCTTTTTTAGAGATTTTCCCTAAGATTTTCATACTCGATTCCTTCTATCATATGTAAAAATGTTGCATACTACTCTTTTTTTTTTTTTAATTTGGTTTTTAATCTTTGTAAAGCTTAATATTCATCTAGTCAGTATATAAGGTAGCTAGGTCTTTTTTATGTTTTAGTTGTAAGATATCGGGTTAAGGTTCTATTTTGCCCTGAGAGTTTACACGTTGGAACTATGATGCCCTAGAAGTGTTTTTGGTTCAATATTGCCCTGGAAGTTTCCAAACCATAGCAATTTTTATCCAACTGTTCTCTAGGTTAAGTTGGACCATTAGTTGACTAACTATGTTGAGCTAGAAGTCCACGTGTTATCCATGTCATTTTTGTTTTGGGTCAAGGTACAAATTTTCTCAAGAAGTTTTCACTTAGGAAAAATATTACCCTAGAAGTTTCCAAATCGCAGCAATTTTGCCCTTTTTGTTATCTAGGTTAAGTTTGACCAAATTTGATGATTTAGAAAGTCCACATACTATCTGCTTCATTTCTTTCAAGTTATATTTATAAATAAATTAATTAAAAAAATGCATCATGCCTAAACGAGTGAAAAATTTAAAAAAGTAGATGTATCTTGAGTGGTGAAGAGAAAATTAAAGATGTACCCGCCTATCTCGGGGTAGATGGGGTATAGCGATGGAGGATTTCCAACCATATTGATCTCTGGATAGTCTCCCTCAGTGTGTCCTACATCCATTAATCAAACTTCCTCATTACTCTCTAACAAACTGAGCTTCTCCTCCATCTGCGGCTTCTTTTCATTGTAGTTCACTCTACAAGCTTAGTATATTTAGTCAACTAATGGTCAAATTTAACCTAAATATGATATAGCGACATTGCACCTTAACAAAAATGATGTTGATGACACGTAGACTATGAACTTAGCATATTTAGTCAACTAATAGTCAAATTTAACCTGGATAAAGGTCAGAGTAAAATTGCGATGATTTGGAAACTTCCAATGAGACATTGAGCCAAAAAAACTTCCTGAGTATAGCTCTAATGTTTGAACTTTCAGAGCAAAATAGAACTTTAACCCTAAAATGTTTGGTATCTATTAATTGTTTTGCATTGGTGAAACATCCTACTTTTACCCCCTCATAGTACACATTGGGAAGCCAATTTGATTTGCAGAAGTATTACTTTGACCAAAAAAAAAAATCAATTCGGTCATCGGGCACTGTTCATTTTTCATTTTCTAGATTAACAGTTCAACTTTGAAAAATCATAACTAATTCTAGAAAAATCGTATGGAGATATTTCAAAGTTCTAATTAAATATCTTTCATTGCTCTTTAAGGAAAAATATAAACATGGACGTTTGCTTGCCCATTCAATACAGTTAATTCATCGCTTTTTATTGTTCATTTTGTTAATTCTAGAATTTCCAGATTCTGACCCTTAATTTTGGAAATTCATTTCTCATAACACACATATCCAATTAGGGGAAAATACAAATGATTTTAAAGCTTAAGATGTGTAATTTATGTTAAAAAAATCTTATGGATTAATTCATCCTTTTACTAGGTCAAACTAAAGCTAGAATAAAACTGCTCTAAGACTTACATTTTTACCAATCCATCTTCTTTCTTTGATTTCCATTAATTATTCTAGCATGCATAAGCCTTACTCTTGGTTTCTCATACATTCACACACAACATAGGAACATGCCATAATTATTTCATGCTTTACCATTACATAAACTATCATATTACAATTCATTTACATAAACAAGATATTCACACATCATATACAGGAACATATCATTTCTCTACTTTTCTGCTTCCATTCCTTAGCTCTTCCATCACGCATAAGTCTTCCATCATAGTTAACCTATGATGGTGGGTTTAGGGAGGGTGAGATTCTGGAAAATCTCAATAGCAAACATTACCACATACATATGCAAGATTAATGCTTTGTGCATGACATGCTTACTTGCCATAATTCATGTTATCATGATGACATATATGCATGCTCAATGTCTTATATAATATATATATGGCCATTACATTCCTAGACACAGAGCTTCATCCATTCATTTATGCTTCATATAATTAAGCAAAGCAATGAATACGTCAATATACACAAGCATATACATCAAGCACACAAAAGAGTAAGTTCACTACCTTAAGCATAAGCTTTCTCCCTTGTTCTTGGAATTACTTCTCAAGCTTCCAACCACGTATACCTTCAGTCAACATCATTAAATCATCCTCTTGGATATCTCAAGGTCCTAAAAACATTCCAATTCATCACATAATCTATTAGGACCATCATCTTACACTAAGTGGAAGACTAGCTTACATAACTTAGCATCTTTCTCTTGATTTTAGGATTAGTGTTCTAGCTTTGTAAAAATCATTCTCATGGGCAAATCCTACAAAATTTTCATGAGGAATCCAAATATGAGCTTGGACTTATGAAAATCAAAATCCTTCCCCATGAATTAGACCTAGCAGAACAGCATGCGTACCTGGTGCCAAAATGTCACTTTTGATTCCAATACTTCCAACTTCACTTCCCTGACTTTGATTTACATAATTTTTCATTCTAAATTAATTGGAAGCCTTAGAATCATCAAAATCACATCCTAGGTTCATGAACCAGATCAGGCCGTGGCATCTATAAAGCAACCAAATAATGTAATTAAATCAATTACAAGCTAGAACCACTTGAATTCCATCTATTCTAACTTGTTTCATCTATTTATAACATCAAAATCTTCCTTTTCCTTGCCCACACAAATCATGTCCAGCAGCATATAAGGAGGAATAAAATGATTTCTAACCACTTAATCTAACAGTTAATCCTTCCAACTACAAGTTAAGGACATAGGAAGAGATGTTACCTTGGATCATTACTTGATTGCCCCTTGAATTGCCTTGATCTTGGCTTGAGTTTCTATTTTGCAAGAGGTTCCCCTCCATTGCTTATACCTTGTGTGATCAGCTAAAGTGGGTATTTATAGCAAAATCCAAGATTAGATCAAGGGCCAAGATCTATTATTGTAATGGATGGACAAAATTGTATCTTGAAATCAATGGTCAAGATTTAGCCATCCAACCCTTGCTTATATCATCCATGACATCATCTATGCAAGGAGGGAGCAAGGTGGTGTAATCCAAGGAAGAAAGGGCTGATTGGATAAATCCAATCCAATCCGGTACCAGCCTAGTCAGATTTTCTAAAAAGCAAACTATTTTCTGAATATAATTTTTCTAAAATTCTATATTATTTTTTGTGACATTAGATTTAGTGTTTAAATTTTTCCTGCATTCGATATCCTTAGGTTGGGTATAATAACTTACCATTGAAAAATTACCCAAATTCCCTTAGTTAATTTTTATTCACTTTAATAACCTTAGGATATTTATGTCTTGTTATACTCCTTCATAGTATTTCCTGACCCTGGTCCCATATTCAAGTAACCCTATTTGACTTTTTGTCCTGAGTGAAATAACTTAAATACCCTCCATTCACCTTTATTTATTCTTATAACATCAGGGGCACTTTCATCTTCTCACATTTTATCAGGATATTTATTGGCACTAGCCCCCTATTTCTGGACCTGCCTATTTCCTTTTTAGGGTCATATTATTTGTTATATGTCTTATCTAATATTTCCCGATAATTTTTATTACTTCAAAAATTCATATCAATTAATCGGGGCCTCAAATAAAAATGCTGTTGTTAGTCCAACATGTCAGAAAAATCCCCTCTATCTTCTCCTGAAATATGAGAACCTTTTCTAAAAATGAAGCTTATGTCCCCATCTTTTCTAATAATGACATCCATGTCCCTTAATTTTTCATAATTACACTTATATTCCTAAGACTTGTCACTACTTTCACTTTAAGCCTTTTATACTTTACATTCTAGTCCCTTTGCTTTCTTATTTAGTTGCTTAAGGACTTTCTTTTATTATAATTTAGTCCATCCTTACTCTTTCCTCTTTCTGTGCCCAGAAAACTCTTCTGAAACCTCTAACTTTATTTACATACTTGGCCCCAAGAATTTTCACTATTTACAGTTTAGTACATGTACTTTGTCTATTTGCAATTTAGTCCCTAGTAGCCTACCTATTTTAGGCTACTTTTTGGACTTATGGGCCTAAAAATTAGAATATTACAATTGGTTTGCTAGATCATAAGTCAAAGATTATCCACCCTTTTTTATCTAATACATAAGTTTCCTCTTTCCAGTTTTGTATTATTTTATTATTTAAATGACATCAATCAAAAGATATTGAAAATAATTAAAAGTGTTTAGATGTTCAAATTATTCAATGATTTGAAATATGGATATAAGCCAAAGATTCTTGGTCCATTTTATCTACTAAACAAAGGCTCAACTTTTGTATTCTTTTATATAAAAATTACAATTATATTAAATTATTTTGAAAAGTATTTATTTAACAAGTAACTTACAAATGTTTCAAGCTCTTACTCAAAGATATGAAAGAGATATATGACTATCCTAGAAATTAAATCACATCCAAAGTTCTATTTGGCCAAAAAAACAAACTTATTAATTCTCCCCTTCAATTCCTATCAACTCTTTGCCTAATAAAAAGAAACAAATGCATAAAAGACCTATAGAGAAGACAAAATTAATTTAAACATTTATTTAAAAACCTAATATCCAGTAAGAAGCTTAGGGATGTAATACCAAAGAGAAAACGGAAAGCTATTTATTCAACTACGGTATCATATTTTTACCCAAAAAACTAGGGTATCACATATATATGTGTGTGTGTGTGTGTGAAGTCTGAATCCATTAAATTATAAGGTTAAAGTGTAAAAAAACCTATGAACTCTTCCCAAAAGTGATGATGTCACTATAATCAAACATCATATGCAAATATGCACATAAATATTTTAAAATGGAGCAAAACTACCATCTCCGTTAACTATTCAAGACATTCGTTGTTTTTTTAGTCCCACCTAATATCAAGGTGTCTATAATGTGTCATGCAATATGTATAATACCCAATAAAAACTTATCACATCACCCTCATTAAACAAATAAATTCTTACATACTCCTTATCTGTACTCACAAATTAAAACATACCAACTCAAATCATTTTAATCCTAGCTAGCACCCACTTAATTTAATATTAATCCTAGTTGTAGCCCGTTGTTTTTTGTTCGAAAAGAGAAAAATATCATGACAATTTTAAAAAAATTATTCATCCGTCCATCTTCCCTAATCTCAGTCCATAGTCTCCTCTATGACAACCCACATCCACCACCATCATCGGCCCTTTATTCCCCTCCCCATCGTTGCCCTTCCTCCACCATATTGCTCCACCATCATGTTGACCTCTTCTTCATCTATACCTCCTCTGAGGCCGAAAAAGCATTCTCCTAATTCGACCAAACTCTTCACCGCCATTTACTCTAACCTCAATGCCTCTTCAATTGTGTCCTCCTCCACTTTCCTCTCCGTCCACGAAGTAGCAATCAGATATTTTTTTAGACAAAGTAACATATCTAATTTCAAATATGAAAATATCACATTGTAAAATTCCAATTCAATTAATGACAGTTTGGTACAGTGAAGGAAATGAGGGGATGAGAATCGAATGGTGATGGTTATATAGAGGAGACGAGGCTCAATTTCTAAGGTGTTCTGTCGCAAATCTTGACGGAGGAGAAGAAGCAGAACTGCAACGACCACTGAGAAACGAGGTATGACGGAGGTTAAGGATGGTAGAGCAGGGAGGGCAAAATTATTTTGTTTATTGTCAGGAATATTTTCTCTTTCCAAAAAAACAAAGGGTGCATCTAGGATTAACATTAATTCTTTTATTATGATATGATGAGGTGGTGTTTTTCCTCCAGTACCAATTAAAACATTTTCAATGGCACATCAGCCTCCATGTCAGTGTCTTTAGTCAACATGAGTACCCTTAACAGTCAACGTAGGCATATTTAATGATGGTGAAAATTTTGCTCCATTTTTTAATTTTTATAGGCATTTTTACACTTGAGGTTTGATTATGGTACCCCCAACACTTTTGGGAAGAGTTTATAGGTATTTTATACCTTAACCCTAAATTCTTTGTACAAGGATTTTTTTTTTGAGAGATACAACTTATAGGAAAGTTCACTATTATTGCATCGTTGTAAAAAACAAATGACAAATGACATAGTGACAATGTAAGCTTACTTTACTATAGGATAAGGACTATTTGTGATTCAACTCATTTTGCTTCACTCGATATATTTACACACATGTTCTTGATGTAGTTTACCCATCAAACACTATGATCATCATGAGAAGTAAGGAGAAATATGTGGAATCTTTAAAGCAAACTAGTTAGAGCAGGTGGGTCTTATGTACCCCTCCAGTCCTTACTATTAAAAATAAAAATTACATAAGATTTGCAATTTTACATGTTTTATGCATGTCAATGGCTTTTATATGTTTCTTAAATATTTCTTTGCCTGTTGGCTTAGTTAGAGGGTCTGCTACTATACATTTGATTAAAATGTATTATATAGTTACAATTTTCTGTGCTATATAATCCTTCATAAAGTTATACTTGATCTTAATGTGTTTGGTCTTGCTGTGATATTTAGGGTCTTTGGTGTAGGCTATAGCTATAGTGTTATCAAAGTATATTAACAACGGATTGGCACTCTCATTCCCAAATCCTAGGTGTTTGATAAATCTCTTCAGCCAAATAGCCTCTTGCCCTACTGCAGTGCATGCCACAAACTCAGCTTCCATAGAATATAAGGCAATACATGTATGCTTCTTGCTACTCTAACATATGGCACCAATGTTAAGCAAGAAGGTGTATCCTGAAGTCGATCTTCGCTCTTCCTTGTCTTTGCCTACATCAGTATCATAGTATTCGACTAGATGTAGATTACTTCCTTGATAACACAATGCATAGTCAGTTGTGCCCTTTAAGTATCTCAGGATCCTCTTCACTGCTTTCTAGTATTTCTCACTAGGGTTGGACTGTAATCTACTAACCAGCCCCACCATATAACAAATATCTGTTCGTGTACACATAATTGCATACAACAGGCTACCAATAGCACTGGCATATAGAACTTTTTCCATCTTCTTTTTGTCTAATTTAGTTTTGGGATACATGTCAGGACTCAAGGCCACCCTAGTCGCCACAGGGATATCCATAAGATTGCAGTTACTCATATTGAATCACTCAAGTATTTTCTTGATGTAATTCTCTTGTGAAAGAGTAAAGATTTTCTTAGAGTGATCTCTTTGAATCTTGACTCCAAGTAGTATTTTGCTTCACCCATGTCTTTCATCTCGAAATTCAAAGATGGCAATTCTTTAATAGCTATCACCAAGTCAAGACTAATTTTGGATAAGAGTGTGTCATTTATGTATAAGGATAATATTACAAAGTTACCCTCAAACCACTTAACATAGATGCAGTGGCCTTTCTCTATCATCTGGAAGTCATATGAGGTTATCGCATTGTGAAACCTCAAGTACCACTGTCTGGATGACTTTTTTAGTCCATAAATGGACTTTTTGAGTTTACACTTTTTGTACTCAAACCCTTAATGAAACCTAATTGTTGTTCTACATCGAATTCTTCATCTAGATCACCTTTCAGGAATACAATTTTTACACCCATATTATGTAGTTCCAGGTTTAAACTGTTTATTATTGCTAACATTAGTCTTATCGAGTTAAAGTGCATAGTAAGTGAAAAGGTATTCTCATATTCTATACCTTCCTGTTGTGTATATCTCTTTGTAACCAATCGGGCCTTGAATTAGTCAATTGATCCATCCACCTTTCTCTTGATTTTGAGAACCCATTTGTTCCTAATGGCTTTACGCCCTTTTGGCAAGCCAACTGTAACATCCCAAATTTTTCCTATCTATATAAGAATGATAGAGGAAAGATGTTATGAAGGGATTTTGATGGTAATCAAAAGAAAAGATAATGATTAAGATAAGTTTTAAGTCAAAGAAAGAGAGAAGGTATAAAGTTGTGAAGAAAAAGGGGCTAAATTGCAATTTAGTGAAAGCCTAGGGACTAAATTATAATTAATGAAAGTTTTTAAGGACATAATGATCATTTTAGAAAAGAAAGGAAATAAAGTGAAAACAATAAAAGTTCCATGATGCAAAATGAAAGTAAACGTAAGCTTTGAGCAATTAAGTGTAATTAAGAAAAATTGAGGGCCTAGAGTATAATTTTTAAAAGTTCAGAGGCAAAATGGTAATTATGAGAAAGTTGAGTCAGAAAAGGCCCAAAACTGCCCAGAAGCATTTTAGTCCCAAATTTTACCATAAAATAGAAAAAATTATTCTGATCAGTTTAACACATAACGAAATTTTGATTTCAGTTCCCGATAAATTCATACGAATTTTCAAAGTCTGAAAAGTTATTAGAGTATCTTTTGCACCTCATAATTGGATGAAATTTAGTAGTAAATCCTTATAAATAATATAAAAATTTATGAAATGGACAGAAGTAAAAAAGGAGTCCCTTAGAATTAATTATGAAATTTATGGTGAAATCGGACACCCATAAAGGGTTAAAGGAAATATGTAGGGAATTTTTATCAGGATTTTTGGCTCTCAAACCATAAGGTTACTTATTAATAAGCTCTCCGATAAATGAGAAAAAAATTTATGAAAAGACTTTAACCCCATTGAAAATATTAAAATTATAAAAATCTTATCACTGTTTAAGCGTATGACAATAACATAGAGGGTTTCAAATATTTAAAATGTCATATGTGTCATATTGTTTAAATAAGAGTATTGAATAAATCCTGAAATTAACATTATATAGAATTTATATGTGAAGATTGCGAGACTTTATGATTTTTTTAGTGCAATTTATTAAAATAATATTACACATATGGCCTTTTAAATAATAATATATCGAGCCTTGAATTTGTCAATTGATCCATCCACCTTTCCCTTGATTTTGAGAACCCATTTGTTCCTAATGGCTTTACGCCCTTTTGGCAAGCCAACTATAACATCCCAAATTTTTCCTATCTATATAAGAATGATAGAGGAAAGATGTTATGAAGGGATTTTGATGGTAATCAAAAGAAAAGATAATGATTAAGATAAGTTTTAAGTCAAAGAAAGAGAGAAGGTATAAAGTTGTGAAGAAAAAGGGGCTAAATTGCAATTTAGTGAAAGCCTAGGGACTAAATTATAATTAATGAAAGTTTTTAAGGACATAATGATCATTTTAGAAAAGAAAGGAAATAAAGTGAAAACAATAAAAGTTCCATGATGCAAAATGAAAGTAAACGTAAGCTTTGAGCAATTAAGTGTAATTAAGAAAAATTGAGGGCCTAGAGTATAATTTTTAAAAGTTCAGAGGCAAAATGGTAATTATGAGAAAGTTGAGTCAGAAAAGGCCCAAAACTGCCCAGAAGCGTTTTAGTCCCAAATTTTACCATAAAATAGAAAAAATTATTCTGATCAGTTTAACACATAACGAAATTTTGATTTCAGTTCCCGATAAATTCATACGAATTTTCAAAGTCTGAAAAGTTATTAGAGTATCTTTTGCACCTCATAATTGGATGAAATTTAGTAGTAAATCCTTATAAATAATATAAAAATTTATGAAATGGACAGAAGTAAAAAAGGAGTCCCTTAGAATTAATTATGAAATTTATGGTGAAATCGGACACCCATAAAGGGTTAAAGGAAATATGTAGGGAATTTTTATCAGGATTTTTGGCTCTCAAACCATAAGGTTACTTATTAATAAGCTCTCCGATAAATGAGAAAAAAATTTATGAAAAGACTTTAACCCCATTGAAAATATTAAAATTATAAAAATCTTATCACTGTTTAAGCGTATGACAATAACATAGAGGGTTTCAAATATTTAAAATGTCATATGGGTCATATTTTTAAATAAGAGTATTGAATAAATCCTGAAATTGACATTATATAGAATTTATATGTGAAGATTGCGAGAATTTATGATTTTTTTAGTGCAATTTATTAAAATAATATTACACATATGGCCTTTTAAATAATAATATATCGAGCCTTGAATTTGTCAATTGATCCATCCACCTTTCCCTTGATTTTGAGAACCCATTTGTTCCTAATGGCTTTACGCCCTTTTGGCAAGCCAACTGTAACATCCCAAATTTTTCCTATCTATATAAGAATGATAGAGGAAAGATGTTATGAAGGGATTTTGATGGTAATCAAAAGAAAAGATAATGATTAAGATAAGTTTTAAGTCAAAGAAAGAGAGAAGGTATAAAGTTGTGAAGAAAAAGGGGCTAAATTGCAATTTAGTGAAAGCCTAGGGACTAAATTATAATTAATGAAAGTTTTTAAGGACATAATGATCATTTTAGAAAAGAAAGGAAATAAAGTGAAAACAATAAAAGTTCCATGATGCAAAATGAAAGTAAACGTAAGCTTTGAGCAATTAAGTGTAATTAAGAAAAATTGAGGGCCTAGAGTATAATTTTTAAAAGTTCAGAGGCAAAATGGTAATTATGAGAAAGTTGAGTCAGAAAAGGCCCAAAACTGCCCAGAAGCATTTTAGTCCCAAATTTTACCATAAAATAGAAAAAATTATTCTGATCAGTTTAACACATAACGAAATTTTGATTTCAGTTCCCGATAAATTCATACGAATTTTCAAAGTCTGAAAAGTTATTAGAGTATCTTTTGCACCTCATAATTGGATGAAATTTAGTAGTAAATCCTTATAAATAATATAAAAATTTATGAAATGGACAGAAGTAAAAAAGGAGTCCCTTAGAATTAATTATGAAATTTATGGTGAAATCGGACACCCATAAAGGGTTAAATGAAATATGTATGGAATTTTTATCTGGATTTTTGGCTCTCAAACCATAAGGTTACTTATTAATAAGCTCTACGATAAATGAGAAAAAAATTATGAAAAGACTTTAACCCCATTGAAAATATTAAAATTATAAAAATCTTATAACTGTTTAAGCGTATGACAATAACATAGAGGGTTTCAAATATTTAAAATGTCATATGTGTCATATTTTTAAATAAGAGTATTGAATAAATCCTGAAATTGACATTATATAGAATTTATATGTGAAGATTGCGAGAATTTATGATTTTTTTAGTGCAATTTATTAAAATAATATTACACATATGGCCTTTTAAATAATAATATATCGAGCCTTGAATTTGTCAATTGATCCATCCACCTTTCCCTTGATTTTGAGAACCCATTTGTTCCTAATGGCTTTACGCCCTTTTGGCAAGCCAACTGTAACATCCCAAATTTTTCCTATCTATATAAGAATGATAGAGGAAAGATGTTATGAAGGGATTTTGATGGTAAT
Source organism: Leucaena leucocephala (assembly GCA_037074615.1). Lineage (NCBI taxonomy): Eukaryota > Viridiplantae > Streptophyta > Magnoliopsida > Fabales > Fabaceae > Leucaena > Leucaena leucocephala. Next base: position 17,183,796 of record CM073522.1, read on the forward strand.
CAAAAGAAAAGATAATGATTAAGATAAGTTTTAAGTCAAAGAAAGAGAGAAGGTATAAAGTTGTGAAGAAAAAGGGGCTAAATTGCAATTTAGTGAAAGCCTAGGGACTAAATTATAATTAATGAAAGTTTTTAAGGACATAATGATCATTTTAGAAAAGAAAGGAAATAAAGTGAAAACAATAAAAGTTCCATGATGCAAAATGAAAGTAAACGTAAGCTTTGAGCAATTAAGTGTAATTAAGAAAAATTGAGGGCCTAGAGTATAATTTTTAAAAGTTCAGAGGCAAAATGGTAATTATGAGAAAGTTGAGTCAGAAAAGGCCCAAAACTGCCCAGAAGCGTTTTAGTCCCAAATTTTACCATAAAATAGAAAAAATTATTCTGATCAGTTTAACACATAACGAAATTTTGATTTCAGTTCCCGATAAATTCATACGAATTTTCAAAGTCTGAAAAGTTATTAGAGTATCTTTTGCACCTCATAATTGGATGAAATTTAGTAGTAAATCCTTATAAATAATATAAAAATTTATGAAATGGACAGAAGTAAAAAAGGAGTCCCTTAGAATTAATTATGAAATTTATGGTGAAATCGGACACCCATAAAGGGTTAAAGGAAATATGTAGGGAATTTTTATCAGGATTTTTGGGTCTCAAACCATAAGGTTACTTATTAATAAGCTCTCCGATAAATGAGAAAAAAATTTATGAAAAGACTTTAACCCCATTGAAAATATTAAAATTATAAAAATCTTATCACTGTTTAAGCGTATGACAATAACATAGAGGGTTTCAAATATTTAAAATGTCATATGGGTCATATTTTTAAATAAGAGTATTGAATAAATCCTGAAATTGACATTATATAGAATTTATATGTGAAGATTGCGAGAATTTATGATTTTTTTAGTGCAATTTATTAAAATAATATTACACATATGGCCTTTTAAATAATAATATATCGAGCCTTGAATTTGTCAATTGATCCATCCACCTTTCCCTTGATTTTGAGAACCCATTTGTTCCTAATGGCTTTACGCCCTTTTGGCAAGCCAACTGTAACATCCCAAATTTTTCCTATCTATATAAGAATGATAGAGGAAAGATGTTATGAAGGGATTTTGATGGTAATCAAAAGAAAAGATAATGATTAAGATAAGTTTTAAGTCAAAGAAAGAGAGAAGGTATAAAGTTGTGAAGAAAAAGGGGCTAAATTGCAATTTAGTGAAAGCCTAGGGACTAAATTATAATTAATGAAAGTTTTTAAGGACATAATGATCATTTTAGAAAAGAAAGGAAATAAAGTGAAAACAATAAAAGTTCCATGATGCAAAATGAAAGTAAACGTAAGCTTTGAGCAATTAAGTGTAATTAAGAAAAATTGAGGGCCTAGAGTATAATTTTTAAAAGTTCAGAGGCAAAATGGTAATTATGAGAAAGTTGAGTCAGAAAAGGCCCAAAACTGCCCAGAAGCATTTTAGTCCCAAATTTTACCATAAAATAGAAAAAATTATTCTGATCAGTTTAACACATAACGAAATTTTGATTTCAGTTCCCGATAAATTCATACGAATTTTCAAAGTCTGAAAAGTTATTAGAGTATCTTTTGCACCTCATAATTGGATGAAATTTAGTAGTAAATCCTTATAAATAATATAAAAATTTATGAAATGGACAGAAGTAAAAAAGGAGTCCCTTAGAATTAATTATGAAATTTATGGTGAAATCGGACACCCATAAAGGGTTAAATGAAATATGTATGGAATTTTTATCTGGATTTTTGGCTCTCAAACCATAAGGTTACTTATTAATAAGCTCTACGATAAATGAGAAAAAAATTATGAAAAGACTTTAACCCCATTGAAAATATTAAAATTATAAAAATCTTATAACTGTTTAAGCGTATGACAATAACATAGAGGGTTTCAAATATTTAAAATGTCATATGTGTCATATTTTTAAATAAGAGTATTGAATAAATCCTGAAATTGACATTATATAGAATTTATATGTGAAGATTGCGAGAATTTATGATTTTTTTAGTGCAATTTATTAAAATAATATTACACATATGGCCTTTTAAATAATAATATATCGAGCCTTGAATTTGTCAATTGATCCATCCACCTTTCCCTTGATTTTGAGAACCCATTTGTTCCTAATGGCTTTACGCCCTTTTGGCAAGCCAACTGTAACATCCCAAATTTTTCCTATCTATATAAGAATGATAGAGGAAAGATGTTATGAAGGGATTTTGATGGTAATCAAAAGAAAAGATAATGATTAAGATAAGTTTTAAGTCAAAGAAAGAGAGAAGGTATAAAGTTGTGAAGAAAAAGGGGCTAAATTGCAATTTAGTGAAAGCCTAGGGACTAAATTATAATTAATGAAAGTTTTTAAGGACATAATGATCATTTTAGAAAAGAAAGGAAATAAAGTGAAAACAATAAAAGTTCCATGATGCAAAATGAAAGTAAACGTAAGCTTTGAGCAATTAAGTGTAATTAAGAAAAATTGAGGGCCTAGAGTATAATTTTTAAAAGTTCAGAGGCAAAATGGTAATTATGAGAAAGTTGAGTCAGAAAAGGCCCAAAACTGCCCAGAAGCGTTTTAGTCCCAAATTTTACCATAAAATAGAAAAAATTATTCTGATCAGTTTAACACATAACGAAATTTTGATTTCAGTTCCCGATAAATTCATACGAATTTTCAAAGTCTGAAAAGTTATTAGAGTATCTTTTGCACCTCATAATTGGATGAAATTTAGTAGTAAATCCTTATAAATAATATAAAAATTTATGAAATGGACAGAAGTAAAAAAGGAGTCCCTTAGAATTAATTATGAAATTTATGGTGAAATCGGACACCCATAAAGGGTTAACGGAAATATGTAGGGAATTTTTATCAGGATTTTTGGCTCTCAAACCATAAGGTTACTTATTAATAAGCTCTCCGATAAATGAGAAAAAAATTTATGAAAAGACTTTAACCCCATTGAAAATATTAAAATTATAAAAATCTTATAACTGTTTAAGCGTATGACAATAACATAGAGGGTTTCAAATATTTAAAATGTCATATGGGTCATATTGTTTAAATAAGAGTATTGAATAAATCCTGAAATTAACATTATATAGAATTTATATGTGAAGATTGCGAGACTTTATGATTTTTTTAGTGCAATTTATTAAAATAATATTACACATATGGCCTTTTAAATAATAATATATCGAGCCTTGAATTTGTCAATTGATCCATCCACCTTTCCCTTGATTTTGAGAACCCATTTGTTCCTAATGGCTTTACGCCCTTTTGGCAAGCCAACTGTAACATCCCAAATTTTTCCTATCTATATAAGAATGATAGAGGAAAGATGTTATGAAGGGATTTTGATGGTAATCAAAAGAAAAGATAATGATTAAGATAAGTTTTAAGTCAAAGAAAGAGAGAAGGTATAAAGTTGTGAAGAAAAAGGGGCTAAATTGCAATTTAGTGAAAGCCTAGGGACTAAATTATAATTAATGAAAGTTTTTAAGGACATAATGATCATTTTAGAAAAGAAAGGAAATAAAGTGAAAACAATAAAAGTTCCATGATGCAAAATGAAAGTAAACGTAAGCTTTGAGCAATTAAGTGTAATTAAGAAAAATTGAGGGCCTAGAGTATAATTTTTAAAAGTTCAGAGGCAAAATGGTAATTATGAGAAAGTTGAGTCAGAAAAGGCCCAAAACTGCCCAGAAGCGTTTTAGTCCCAAATTTTACCATAAAATAGAAAAAATTATTCTGATCAGTTTAACACATAACGAAATTTTGATTTCAGTTCCCGATAAATTCATACGAATTTTCAAAGTCTGAAAAGTTATTAGAGTATCTTTTGCACCTCATAATTGGATGAAATTTAGTAGTAAATCCTTATAAATAATATAAAAATTTATGAAATGGACAGAAGTAAAAAAGGAGTCCCTTAGAATTAATTATGAAATTTATGGTGAAATCGGACACCCATAAAGGGTTAAAGGAAATATGTAGGGAATTTTTATCAGGATTTTTGGGTCTCAAACCATAAGGTTACTTATTAATAAGCTCTCCGATAAATGAGAAAAAAATTTATGAAAAGACTTTAACCCCATTGAAAATATTAAAATTATAAAAATCTTATCACTGTTTAAGCGTATGACAATAACATAGAGGGTTTCAAATATTTAAAATGTCATATGGGTCATATTTTTAAATAAGAGTATTGAATAAATCCTGAAATTGACATTATATAGAATTTATATGTGAAGATTGCGAGAATTTATGATTTTTTTAGTGCAATTTATTAAAATAATATTACACATATGGCCTTTTAAATAATAATATATCGAGCCTTGAATTTGTCAATTGATCCATCCACCTTTCCCTTGATTTTGAGAACCCATTTGTTCCTAATGGCTTTACGCCCTTTTGGCAAGCCAACTGTAACATCCCAAATTTTTCCTATCTATATAAGAATGATAGAGGAAAGATGTTATGAAGGGATTTTGATGGTAATCAAAAGAAAAGATAATGATTAAGATAAGTTTTAAGTCAAAGAAAGAGAGAAGGTATAAAGTTGTGAAGAAAAAGGGGCTAAATTGCAATTTAGTGAAAGCCTAGGGACTAAATTATAATTAATGAAAGTTTTTAAGGACATAATGATCATTTTAGAAAAGAAAGGAAATAAAGTGAAAACAATAAAAGTTCCATGATGCAAAATGAAAGTAAACGTAAGCTTTGAGCAATTAAGTGTAATTAAGAAAAATTGAGGGCCTAGAGTATAATTTTTAAAAGTTCAGAGGCAAAATGGTAATTATGAGAAAGTTGAGTCAGAAAAGGCCCAAAACTGCCCAGAAGCGTTTTAGTCCCAAATTTTACCATAAAATAGAAAAAATTATTCTGATCAGTTTAACACATAACGAAATTTTGATTTCAGTTCCCGATAAATTCATACGAATTTTCAAAGTCTGAAAAGTTATTAGAGTATCTTTTGCACCTCATAATTGGATGAAATTTAGTAGTAAATCCTTATAAATAATATAAAAATTTATGAAATAGATAGAAGTAAAAAAGGAGTCCCTTAGAATTAATTATAAAATTTATGGTGAAATCGGACACCCATAAAGGGTTAAAGGAAATATGTAGGGAATTTTTATCAGGATTTTTGGCTCTCAAACGATAAGGTTACTTATTAATAATCTCTTCGATAAATGAGAAAAAAATTTATGAATAGACTTTAAACCCATTGAAAATATTAAAATTTTAAAAATCTTGTAAAAAAATTTATATGACATGTATCAAATGAAACTCCACTTTTAATCAATACTTTGTGAGTAGCAATGGAAACTATATATAGTGATAGTAATAATGTTTTCTGCTGGATATTGATAATAATATATATTTAATGGATATATAGTGAATTACTAAGTGGACCTAGTAGCTAGAGTGGTGAGACATGCAACGCTATTCATGAACAGTTTTGCACAAACAACACATGGTTATATTGGAAGTAAATGCTTTCCAGCTCCTTCATTTCTAAGGAATTATTTTTTAATATGAATATATATAAAGGCACATTACTGTGAATGAAGTAGTAGTGATTTTTTTTTTTTAAAATCAGGTAATAAGACTACTAATTTTGTAGTTAAAATTGCAAAACTGACCCGCAAAAATTGTGGATAAGAGTCCTGTATTAATTTTTTTAATGAATGGATTGAACTATATATCAATATATCACATATATAGTCTAAATAAAGCCACGCTGTTGATAAATTATTAAAAGTGCAAAATCATTTCACTCCTGTGAATATTCACCGGCCTAGATCGATCTAGTTCTAAACATATATATATTATGAGTATTTGAAAGAGTAATTCGTGCTTTGTGCTTGTTAAATTGTCAATATGCATAAATGAATACAGGCCTAAGTGGGATAGGTAAGCTTACATCATGAGCCAATTGAAACAGAACTACGACAAAATTGCATCAACCATGAAGATTTTTCTTTGGCCAACCACATAAGCACATAGCACTTATTCTATATTCCAATGCTTGCTATAGCTATAGTTATTTGAAATACTTTCTGCCTTATTCTCATTTAGTAATCAATTAGTTCATGAAATATGTGAGCGCATGTGTGTGTATCCTTATCTTGTGAGCTTATTCAACTAGAGTTTTCTACAAAATTAATATCACTGATGATAGATTATTGTAGTTAAAAGGTTCTCCCTCCAGTCCTAATTGTTAGGAACTAGTTAAGGCGTTTTCTTTTATCTTAAATGGCAATGCTTGCTATAGCTATAGCTATTTGAAATACTTCCTGCATTATTATCATTTAGTAATCAATTAGTTCATGAAATATGTGAGCGCATGCGTGTATCCTTATCTTGTGAGCTTATTCTACTAGCATTTTCTTCAAAATTAATATCACTGATGATAGATTATGGTAGTTAAAAGGTTCTCCCTCCAGTCCAAATTGTTAAGAACTAGTTAAGGCCTTTTCTTTGATCTTAAATTGAAGAACCCAATCTGCTTTGCTTCCCAAATTTATAAATATTTCTCTAAGCTGCCCCTATTAATTGTAAATATTAAAAAGGGTTTTCCATCAATGACAATAATTAATGATTAAATGAGGTAATTTAAGGAAGTCAACACAAATGTATTATAGATAACTAATTTAACTAATTTCTTTAATATATGTAAATTAGTTTTCTAGATTAGAGGGATTGGAGTATATAGTTTTCACTTTCAGTTCATCTCATAGGCAAGTCACTAGCTTTATTTGTTCCCCTTTAACCAAAAACGTCTTTCTATGCATTGCATAAATTTTGAAAAATGAGTACACTGTTCATAGTTTGTGGATGATATGGCTTGATATGATTTTATAGTTGATATTTTTTTTGGTAAAATATTTTATAGTTGATATTGATTCATAAACATGAAGTAAGACCTAAGTTCCAATAGTGAGTTGATGTATATCGAACTTCTTTTTATTCTATATACTTTATTGGTTTTCAAATATTGTTGGAATAGAATGTCAAACTAGAGACTAAGCTAGACTTGTTTAGCATTTTTTTCTATTTTCAAATTAACTATGATGTTTAAAGAAAATAGAACTTCACCTTCAATTTTTTTTTTGGTCATAAACACTTGACTTCAAAAGCAACCTTAATAATTTAACACTGGAACCTTTTTATTTCGGATTAAAATAATAAATCAATTTGTAACTTGTAGGTTTCCCTTTTAATTTGTCTTCATGGAGCATAATAATAATAAGCCAAAATATGGAACAAAAGGATGTCGAAATAATCAATCTAGGAAAATAGATTAAGCCCAACAAAGCATTATTCCACATACATTATGTAAACTGCAAACATCCCTGTAGTTAATGTGTGACAAAAGATAATGGATCTTGTTTGTTATAACTTAAACATCACCATATATAAGAATTCGAATACTGTTGTCAACATGAAGACCATATTGATAGGATAATATGTAACTACCTTTATAAATAATGTTCTACCATAAGATCCATATTAACTCTGGTAAACCATAAAACTTTTATTTGAGAAAAAGAGAGGGGGGAAGGCATCGTCTGTTGGAAATTGTGCCCTAGGGGCCAATCATTGTCTTATAAACATTATTGTTTTTGAATGTTTTAATTATGTTATCACATTATTTGCATGTTTACTGTAATGACCATCCTTGGATAACTCATGATCTTATCCTAAATGTCCCTGGTCGGTCATCTATGCGGGAGCAGAGATGAAATAAGACCAGTATGACTTTGAAGAAATATAGAGATATAAATCAAAGTCATAGGCACATGTAAGAGTACAAGGTGTTGGATCGACCCGCTATGAGAGAGCTGCATGGGTTAAGTCATAAGCTTCTCTCATATACAAGCCATGTCACTATGCCCTTTGACCTGAGATCATCATGGATTCCTACATGACAAACGCTCAGCTTTGACCTAGTTAAAAGTCACTTTTGACCGAGTGATCATAAAGGCTTTGTTCGTGTTCAGTGGTTTTTCATGCGGAGGAATGTGAATGGTCAAGATGGAATTTGTCCCTCACATTTGTAGAGAGATATTACTGGGCCCCTCGATGAGTGATTTTGAGAAATGTATGGTCATACTGTAATAGAAAGGTAGTTCCATTTCTATAGTCAGACTACTCAAGGATCGAGAAAGTAACGATCAGGAACAGGAGGATGACGTTCTCCATGCCTCATCCATGACCGAAATATCGTGTGACAAAAGGGACGTGATATAGTTGTATGAAAGGTAACATCGTTCATCGATCCTCATATGTTTTGGGTAGTCGTAATGTCTTACTAGAGGTCGCTTACGACTTGTGGATCAGTATAGTAACTGGCCCACTGCCAACTTCATATGGGCCTACAGGGTCGCACACAAAATAGCCCAACTCGAGCTGTGATGTCCAGGTTCATTGAATCTAAGACATGTCTTGATTAAATGAATAATCTAGGGTGAATTTATATATTTTATATATATATAAATTTGTATTTATATATTATATATAATATAAGAGATATTTGCAAGATTTAATTTATAAGGATAAATTAAATCTCTATCACTTTTAAATTTTTAATTTAAATGGATATGATCTATTTGAATTTGAAATTCAAATTGATAAGATATCTCAAATTTGATTTATGAGAATAAATCAAATATAATTCCGTCTCATCTTTATTTTAAATTAAATAAATAGGTGAATTAAATCTGTGGAACGGATTTAATAAAAACCATATTTATTTAATTAGTTTCTTATTAAACTATGCAATATATGATATTGTATTAATTTCAGAATTAATATAAGATTAATTCTGAAGCCTGACCCAATTAGAAGCCCGATAGCATCCTATATATTTGACTTAGGAGTTAGGGTTCTACACACAACACAACACAACACAACACAACACACAAAGAGAAAAAGGGGCAAGGAGAGTGAAAAAGGTTTGCAGATAAGAAACTGCCGGAATAGAGACGGTGAGGACGGAATCTTGAGAAAACCCTAGAGGGACAAGAGGCGCTAGCACGTCGTTCGTGGTTGGAACGCTATTCATGTGGATACCGGTAGAGAAGCCGATCTGAGTTGTCGACTTCTTACGAACCAGAAAAGAGCACCAGGTACGACTAGGTCACGACCAGTTGACACAGAGGTCGCGACCAAATTGGCTTCTGAACGTCAGAAATCTGAAAAGAGACTACAGGTCGCGACTAGAAGCATAGGAAGTCGCGACGGCAAACTCTAGAGATGACAGGTCGTGACTAGAAGCTGAGTAGGTCGCGACTGAAAACTCCAGAGGTGACAGGTCGTGAAAGGAAGATGAGAAGGTTGCGACTCAAAGTTCCAAAGACGAAGAGTCGCGACTAGTGGATACGGAGGTCACGACCAAAGCATGAATACCGAAGGTAACACTTCTTTCTCCTTGACTTAAACACATTCGGTAGATCCTGGCTAGGAATGGAAAAAATTTTAAAGTTAATTTTCGCTGCGTGTCTTCCAATTCCCTACAGTGATATCAGAGCCATGCCATTTTGTGTTTAAGTTAGGTTTGATTGATGATACATGTGATGTATGTTAGATTTCTTAGTCGTTCATATGATAACATGCGTTTTATGTATGACATAAAGGGAATCCATTTGATGTATGACATATAGCGGGGACCGCCGTGGCTACCTGATTGTAGCGCAACATAATCGCAATATATATATTGATATATGAATGTTTTGAAACATTTATTGCCCTTTAAATAGTATGAATTTTGATTCTTGAATGTTTGGGTATGGTGAACAATATGGCTCTAGATTACAAGTGTTGTAATTTTTCTAAATACGGCCTGCGCGTCGTGCCTTCCTCTAATTACTCTAGTTGTACATTCTCTTTTCATCTCACTCCCCTCGAATGTTAAAACGAGGTTTCCTTATGTAATTTTCCTATTCTAATTAGACAGCTCCTCTCATTGGCTTGAGGGGACTTAGGATAGGTGAGCCATATTGTATCACGTTTAAGATTATGCATCTTATGATTATATCACTGCATGTATGTTCTATATGCATAATGCTGGTATGAGATACAATCGAGATACATGCAAACCGGATAATTAATTAAACCCTCTAAAAGAAATCTTAAGTCATATGCCGTCAATTAATGAACACTTATCAAAACCTCGATCACTCATTTGTAGGCTCCACCAAAGTGGGTGCATTTGAGTTATCTTGGGGAGATAAGCAAGAGTAATGGTGTTACTCTTATGTTTGCTATTGTTTGACTTAATTGAGATTATCAAAATAGTTTTGGGTCTCAAGGCATTAGATGGGATTAAAATATGCCGGATCATATGATGATGGAATCCCATAAATATCTAAGAGTTACATTTGATGTAATTGGTAAAGTTGTTACCTACCTAAATACCTTAAAGTTGAGCGTCCTGCCAAAGCGGACTCAAGTTTAAGCCAAATATGGATCTTATCCCACTAATTATTACATTGAGGGTTGTTTTATTCAGTGGGAGATTGCTAATTCGCTTGCATATTTTAATTGTAGAATCATGACGACTAGTAATACTGCTACATTATCGTTGCGATCTGTCCTTGAGAAGGACAAACTTAATGGGACAAACTTTCTTGACTGGTTCAGGAACTTGAGAATTGTTCTCAAGCAGGAAAGAAAGGTATATGTCCTAGATCAACCCATTCCTGAGGAGCCAGCAGCCAATGCTCCTAGAGCTCAGAGAGATTCTTATGCGAAGCATAAGGAAGACTTTGTCGATGTGGGATGCTTGATGCTTGCCACCATGGTTCCGGAGCTCCAAAGAGATTTGGAACACATGGAGGCTTATGAGATAATTGTGCATCTTAAGGAAATGCTCCAGTAACAGGCAAGGCAAGAGAGGTATGAGACCACTAAGGCCTTACATTCCTGCAAGATGGCTGAAGGTGCATCAGTAAGTACTCATGTCTTAAAGATGAAAGGGTACATTGATCACCTTGAGAGGCTTGGATTTCCCATGAGCCAGGAGTTAGCTACAGATTTGATCTTGAACTCACTCCCAGAAAGTTATAACTACTTTGTCATGAACTACAACATGAACAACAGGGAGAAATCTATTTCTGAACTGCATGGGATGCTTAAAACTGCTGAGCCGACTGTTAAGAAGAAGCCCAGTATAGTTTTGATGGTTCAAAAAGGAAAGGGTATGAAAAAAAAGGCAAGGGTAAGGGGAAGGGTCATGGCTCATTTGGTAAGACCAAAGAGTCAGGCAAGCAAGGATTTGTGTCCTAGTACACCTAATCAGTGAGGTCGCATGAGTAAGGTTCCATATGCCTCGGCCATAGGATCCATCATGTATGCCATGTTATGTACTCGACCGGATGTCTCGTTTGCCTTAAGTATGACTAGCAGATATCAACAGGACCCCGGTGAGGGCCATTGGACTACTGTCAACAATATCCTTAAGTACTTGAGAAGGACTAAGGACTTATTCTTGGTCTATGGTGGATTGGATGACGAGCTCTGTGTAACTGGTTACACAGATGCAAGTTTCCAAACTGACCAAGATGACCAGAAATCGCAATCTGGATACATATTCTGAAACATCCTTACTTTCGTATGTCTTAGGGACCATTTGGTAGCATTTAGAACCACTTTCAAGGTCATTGAAGTCCAATTTCTCAATCTAGAGTTTTACTCTTATCGAGTACTGTTCACTATGTAAATTCCAAATGAGTGACCTGACTTCGAAAAATCATAACTAATTCTAGAAAAATCAAAATTAAGTGGTTCAAATTTCTAATTTAAGCTAACTAAATTATATTTCAGGGAAAAATAACTATTTTACCATTCATTGACCGAGTCAACGTCACAACTTTACTGTTCATCCAACGTTTTTCTCCTGAATCCAGCATTCTGGTCCCAACTTTGATAATTCATATCTTCATGTGTAGACATCCAAATGATACGTTTTATATATAAAATTAAATCTTGGTATGTCTAATATTTACCATAAAAATTTCATATATTTATTCATCCATTTACTATTTTTAATCATTTATCAAACATGATTAGATCACCACGTGTTACTGTTCACAGTGGTAAATTTCAGCATTTCTACTTTGCATACATATACATACATCCATCATACATCAGTCAAGCATGCCAAACAACACTTATTATTAATTAATAAGTTGTTTTACATCTGGGTATGTACAAAATTTCCCATATCTCTATTACATCTTTTCCTGCCTAAAATCCGGCAGCATAACCGCTACGCTTCATCTTCAGAAAGTAACTGATCTTGTACCGATTCGGTAATTCCCGTGAAAACTACCATTCTACGTAAGTACCCAGGAAACACTGGATGAACTGGCTAGGTCCACTCACTTCCAGCCTCCTTAGACAGTACCTACGTACACAGTACGTATCAGCTGCTCTCTTTATCTTGTCATAATTTCGGCAGCATAACGGCGTCTCTTAAAATTTCCAAAATTCACTTTGACATAACATCCCCTGTAATAATTTACTTATTGGGATGAGATTCGGGGGAATCTTAGTAGCAACAATCATAATAATATATGTAATGTAGAGTGACAGTACTTGCTTGTGATTGTGTGCAGATAAGTATGCCGCATGCTTCCATGCTTAATAACATATGATCATAGCATTATAGCAGAGCTTCAGACATAACATATAAAACAACAATCCAACCAAACAATAGCACAACAAATCACAAAGCCATTACATAAAAGCTAGGATTAGTTACTACCTCAAGAGCTTAGCAGAACTCTACTATCTCTATACTGCTTCCAGCTCCGCCAGAATTTCCTTTCTTTCTTTCTTCCTCTCACTTTCTCTCTCTAGTACCTCCTCCTCTCTCTAAAAGGCCCTTGGCCGTGCAGCATATGAATGAATGGGGGGTATTTATAGTTTTGGTCAATGGCATTCTTGTAATTTTGAAGCCATTTGATCCTGTGGTCCTGGTCAACTATCCAGATACCCCTTCTTGACCGTCTAACCTTAGCCAAATGACCAAAATACCCTTTACTCATTCTTCAGTTATTCTATAACATAAGGGCATTTTCGTCATTTTGCACATTTTTCCCGGACACCGGCCCCTCTTACCACTGAACTGATATTATGGCCTGGGCCTTCCCTGGTGTCACTACGGGCCTTAGAAAACACTGTATGGCCTCTAGCCACAGTCCGATCATCTCTATTCGGACTGCTCTTCCTTTACCGATTATAACTGTAAATTCCCATCTTCGAGAATTTTTATAGAAAAATCGGGACCTCAAATCAAAATTCTGTGTTGCGTCATTCAATCAGGAATCCTCTTCTCTATCTCCCGGTATTTTCAGATATTTTATCCGAACCGGGCTATTTTTGCCTGAAAGTACGCTCCCGCGCACACTTTTCAAAAATGACCATTCTACCCTTGGTCATATTTCTAATTCTTTCATACACATAGAGACCTCATATGCACATTTCACAGTTCAGTGAAATGATCAGCATAATTTTCTCTATTTTCTGGCAAAATATGGTACTCATCGGCTACCAGCCCGATCTTTCCCATAATTACGATTATGCCCTTGAATTCTCTTTCTGGCATCTCTAGGCCTAAAAATTGGGGTGTTACATATTCCTCCTGGATAATGCAGCAGTAAGCTGGAAGAGCTCTAGGCAGAGCACTGTAGCAGATTCTGCAACGGAAGCCGAGTATATAGCAGCATCTGAAGCAGCTAAGGAGGCCGTTTGGATCAGGAAGTTCATTACTGAACTAAGGGTGGTACCGACCATCTCAGATCCAATAACTTTGTTCTGTGACAATAGTGGTGCCATTACACAGGCCAAAGAGCCTATGTCACATCAAAGGACCAAGCATATACTCAGGCGATTCCATCTCATCAGAGAAATCAATGATAGAGGTGATATAAAAATATGCAAGGTAGCAGGGGAAGATAATGTCGCTGATCCTCTAACAAAGCCGCTTGTGCAAGCAAAACATGAGCGTCATGTTAGGTCAATGGGAATTAGGCAAATTAATAATTGTACCTAGTGCAAGTGGGAGGATGTTGGAAATTGTGCCCTAGGGGCCAATCATTGTCTTATAAACATTATTGTTTTTGAATGTCTTAATTATGTTATCACATTATTTGCATGTTTACTGTGATGACCATCCTTGGATAACTCATAATCTTATCCTAAATGTCCCTGGTCGGTCATCTATGAGGGAGCAGAGATGAAATAAGACCAGTATGACTTTGAAGATATATAGAGATATAAATCAAAGTTATAGGCACATGTAAGAGTACAAGATGTTAGACCAACCCACTATGAGAGAGCTGCATGGGTTAAGTCATAAGCTTCTCTCATATATAAGCCATATCACTATGCCCTTTGACCTGAGATCATCATGGATTCCTACATGACAAACGCTCAGCTTTGACCTAGTCAAAAGTCACTTTTGACCGAGTGATCATAAAGGCTATGTTTTGGCTCAGTGGTTTTTCATGCGGAGGAATGTGAATGGTCAAGATGGAATTTGTCCCTCACATTCGTAGAGAGATATTACTGGGCCCCTTGATGAGTAAGTCTGAGAAATGTATGGCCATACTGTAATGGAAAGGTAGTTCATTGAATCTAAGACATGTCTTGATTAAATGAATAATCTAGGGTGAATTTATATATTTTATATATATAAATTTGTATTTATATATTATATATAATATAAGAGATATTTGCAAGATTTAATTTATAAGGATAAATTAAATCTCTATCACTTTTGAATTTGAATTTAAATGGATATGATCTATTTGAATTTGAAATTCAAATTGATAAGATATCTCAAATTTGATTTATGAGTATAAATCAAATATAATTCCGTCTTATCTTTATTTTAAATTAAATAAATAGGTGAATTAAATCTGTTGGACGGATTTAATAAAAAATATATTTATTTAATTAGTTTCTTATCAAACTATGCAATATATGATATTGTATTAATTTCAAAATTAATATAAGATTAATTCTGAAGCCCGATAGCATCCTATATATTTGACATTAGGAGCTAGGGTTCTACACACAACACAACACAACACAACACAACACAACACACAAAGAGAAAAAGGGGCAAGCAGAGTGCAAAAGGTTTGCAGATAAGAAACTGTCGGAATAGAGACGGTAAGGACGGAATCTTGAGAAAACCCTAGAGGAACAAGAGGCGCTAGCACGTCGTTTGAAACATCCTTACTTTCATACGTCTTAGGGACCATTTGGTAGCATTTAGAACCACTTTCAAGGTCATTGAAGTCCAATTCCCCAATCTGGAATTTTACTCTTATCGAGCACTGTTCACTTCAAAATTCCAGATGAGTGACCTGACTTCGAAAAATCATAACTAATTATAGAAAAATCAAAATGAAGTGGTTCCAATTGATAAATGAAGCTAACTCAATTATATTTCAGGGAAAAATAACTCTTTGACCATGAATTGACCGAGTCAACTTCAGTCAACGTTTCTATTTTACTGTTCATCCCACGTTTTTCTCCCTGAATCCAGCATTCTGGTCCCAACTTTGATAATTTATATCTCCTTGTGTAGACATCCAAATGAGACGTTTTATATATAAAATTAAAGCTTTGTATGTATACTATTTACCATAAAAATTTCATACATTTATTCATCCATTTACTATTTTTAATTATGGATCCAACATCCTCATGTCCCCACGGGTTACTGTTCATAGCGTTAATTTTCAGCAACCAACATTACATACATAGGCATACATCCATCATATATCAGTCAAACATGCCAAACAACAATTATTATTAAATAATAAGTCATTATACATCAGGGCATGTATGAAATTCTCATATTTCTATTACATCTTTTTCTGCCTAAACTCCGGCAGCATAACCGCTACGCTTCATCTGTACAAAGAACTGAACCGTACTGATTCGGTAATCCCCTCATGAGAACTACCATTCTACGTAGTACCCAGGAAAGACTAGATGAACCGGCTAGGTCCACTCACTTCTAGCCTCCTTAGACAGCACTACGTACACAGTACTTATCATATACTGATGTTCAGTCTTTACTTCGGCAGCATAACGGCGTCTCTTAAAATTCCCAGAATTCATTTTGACATAACCTCCCCTGTAATGGTTTACTTATTGGGATGAGATTCGGGGGAATCTCAGTAGCAACAATCATAACAATATATGTAATGCAGAGTGACAGTGCTTGCTTGTGATTGTGTACATATAAGTATGCTGCGTGCTTCCATGCTTAATAACATATGATCATAGCATTACAGCAGAGCTTCAGACATAACATATAAGACAACAATCCAACCAAACAATAGCACAACAAATCACAAAGCCATTACATAAAAGCTAAGATTAGTTACTACCTGGCTAGCTTAGCAGAACTCCACTATCTTTATTCTGCTTCCAGCTCCGCCAGAACTTCCTTACTTCCTTTTCTCCTTTCTCTCTTCCTTTCCTTCTCCTTCTCTCTCTTCTTTCTCTCCCTTACCCAAGCTATGCGTGAATGCAAATGAGCCAAGGGGGGGTATTTATAATTGCCTTCAATGGCAATTCTGTAATTACCATGAACTTTGATCCTGCGGTCCTGGTTTTTTCTGGATTTTCCTATTTTCTTTAATTCCTTATTTACTGCATCATGCATGACATCATCAGGACACCTCAGCATGACACCTCAGCGCCACATTTTCCACATGCTGAAATTCCTGGACACCTCAGCAGCTGACTCAGCAGGCTGACTCACCGGTCCAGTGTCCTGCCTCGTAGTACGTGTCCTCAACTTTTTCTTCTGCCTTTATGTTGGCGCCATGTGTCATCTTACTGGCACCTGTCACGCCTTCCAATGCTATCCAGATAAATCCAGGACTTTATCTGATCACCTCCTCGGTTATCGTGCCGACCGAGTAACTTTACTTTACTGAAACAGCATTAAAATAATATTTTAATGCCACTTTTTCCCACACATTACTGGGCCTACGTTTTTGGGCTCTGGGAATGTTGTCTTGGATCCTGATCAAGCTCAAGTACTCTGATGGCTCGATTCCCAAGAAACAGCCCTTGGCAAATTACCAAAATACCCTTGGGTGCCCTTTCTTGCACTATTTTAACCCTAATGGTAAAATCGTCATTTCATACCCTTCTGTACTCTGTCAGGGTATATACTGACTCTCAGTAACTTTATCTGTATGTACCTTGGCTCCTGGGCCTGTTCAGAATTATCAAAATGCCTTTCAGTCATCTGTTACACTTTTGTACAACACAGGGGCATTTTCGTAATTTCGCACTTTTCCGGGGTTCTGCTGGACATTGGCCACCTATCAGTCCAAGTATCTTACTGGGCCTCTGTTGGCGCCATTATTGGGCCTTTCTGGGTCCATTACCTTCATGGCACGCATTACGAGGAATCTTCCCCCGTTAATAATTATTGAATATTTCATCTATTATTCACCGTTTATACACATATCCGGACACCGGCTCCTTCTGTCCGATACACTAGCCTGCGGTGTTCTGGCATCCCGGTGAGTCATATCAGTCATCTGACCGAGATCATCCGAACTCATTCAATCCCTTTTTAAATACCGATAAATCTCCCTATCGGGTACCCGGAGGCCTCACACTCCCGTCTGGATTTTCTAATTTGCGAATAACTTTTTCTACAGGCCTCCTATCGGTATTCTGTCAGTTTCCCGACATTCGCCCCATAAGGACGTATCATCCTGTATTTTCTCACCTAGATCTGAATTCTAGGATATCCGGTATGAATTTTTATAACTTTTGGACGATCAGTCCATTTCTGGCTATCTGGAGTCTTCAAAAATTCCTGTATTAAGCCAGATTACCGAGCGTCACTCGCTCTCTCTACCAGTGAAATCTGGGACTGAAATGCTTTCGGACAGTCCAAACCACTTCCGGCCTGACTTTCTTTAATTACAATTTAGCCCCAGGGAACTTTTCTTCTTTTCATTTAAGTCCCTTTTTATTTGGCTAAAATTACACTTAAGGACCCCACATTTTTGTCTACTTTCCTTTTTGGCCTTGAAACTTTCCATAATTGCACTTAAGTCCTTTCATTTCCTTTACTAGGCCTAGGGGCATTATTGTCTTTTCATATTTTACCAGAGTATTCTCTGGCCCTGGTCAACTATCCAGATACCCCTTCTTGACTGTCTAACCTTAGCCAAATGACCAAAATACCCTTTACTCATTCTTCAGTTATTCTATAACATAAGGGCATTTTCGTCATTTTGCACCTTTTTCCCGGACACCGGCCCCTCTTACCACTGAACTGATATTATGGGCCTGGGCCTACCCTGGTGTCACTATGGCCTAAAAATTAGGGTGTTACATTTCTACCCCCCTTAAAATAAATTTCGTCCTCGAAATTTACTTGGCATCTTAGTCAACGATCCTGGATATAGCTCTTCTGTATATCCTTTCCTGGTTTATGACTAAGGCTTGGGGCATTCATCCTCTTATACTTATGGACAATTCATTACACTTGTGAGTAGTGTCCATTTCTTTCATATCTTATTCCTTAGAATTTTGATGTATTCTGGGATCTACATCACTTTGCTAATCCCTCAGGAGAGATATTGTTCTTCTGACTTCCTTTCTCCTGATACGAGATCATAACCCAGATAACTTCTCTGACTTTTCTTAACTGTTCTCATAACTTCATGCATCTATGCCAAACCTTTGTGGCATTTGCACTTTCTTATCCCTTCTTAGAGCTTATCTATAATTAGGCTACTCTTGCCTTAGCACCTTTCAATTTAACGTGCTACTGGGTTAGGGCTAGATTACTCTTTATATAGCTTTAGGCCCTAGCAATCTCTTTCTTATAGAACTACGTTCTATCTCTGCTTTGCCTTAGACCCTCTTCATTATCCATATCATCATCTAGGCATATAGTTCCTTACAACTCAGTCGCCCTTACAGCTATGGTTCTTCTTAACCATTCTTAGGGTCGACCTTAGGGAATATTGAAGACTGTGTCTGGGGTAAGAGCAAATACCTTTCCTAGGGATGTCAACATTCTTAGGCAACCTTTTGCAAAGTGGCCTTTCTTACCACAACTGCTTTGCCCTGCTCGGCATTCCCATGTGCCATGGCTCTTTCCACCACATTGACATCTCTGCTCTCCAATCTGATCATTACCTTGATCAATCCCTTGTCTGAACTATCGCCTCTTTCTCTTGCTATTGGCTTTACAACTTGAGCTACCTCCCAGAGTGCTCTTAGCCAATGCTTTTCTATTCTCAACACATAGAGGATTCTGTTCTTTGCTTCTCAGGCATACTTCTACCAAACTTTGAATATCAATACTCAACTTTGGACTTGGACTCCGTCTTTGCTAAGGGAAAGCTAAGTTTAGTCTGTATACTAGAGGCTATCTGAGAAAACCATTATAAAATAATTTCTCTGGGTGAGTTTATCAACTAGTGAAGCTTCCTCACCTTAACTTCGTCTTTGGCATTCATCTTCCCAAAGAGATACTACATTGTACTCATATCTCATGGCTCATTACTTTCCTTAGGCTAGGTTTAACTGCGACCTCGGGATCTAACTGCGATCAACCGTTAGCCTCTTCAGAATCTAACTGCGACTCTGAAGCTGTTAGGATCTAACTGCGATCCTGGAGCCATGCTAGGATCTAACTATGACCCTCCAGAATCTAACTGCGATTCTGTTGTACTGTATATCTCCCGAAGATTTTAAGCCAACAGACTAAGTTATAAGGTTAACTGCTTCCACCTGTTGATAACTCCATAAATAAACATTTGAAAATTTTATAGCCTCATATCATTTACCCAGACTTTACTTACTTCCTCTCTTACTCAGGAGTTCCTTCACATCTTTCAACTTGTGCTCTAACTACGAGCCATTTGAACTATGCTCTAACTGCGAGCATTCTATATCAGATCCAACTCTTATCTGAAGAGTGATCTATACTCATCTGAATCTAGCTCTATCTGAGAGCCATCTGTTTTAGATTCAACTCTTATCTGAAGAGTGATCTAGAAATAATCCCTTTACCGTTATCTGTATACCATTCCGCTCAATAGAAATGGCCCTGAGTACTGTATTCACAAGCCTATAGAAATACCTGAGTAACCTCAATCATACATCATGTCTGAGTATCATATCATAACTTATCGTCCCATCAATTGAGACTATCTATCATCCTCAAAACAATCATATCATCCTCATATCATATGGTATGGGAGCAACCTACTTTCTCATAACTTTCTTATCTCATATATGTACTCATATATACTCTACCCTGCATGTACTGCTAAAAGGGGAGTATCCATTCATCAGAGCATACTCTAACATGCATGTCATCATATGACAACTGCAAGGAGATGCAACTATCATAACTTATGGCAACATAAGCCATATCATCATATTTTGCTCAACCATCCATCAGACATCATAATAATCTAAGTAAGCCTCAAACATATTTCCTTTATCATATCATTTGTCAGATCATCATCTGATCATACTATCTATCGCATTATCTGTCAGATTATCAATCACATGGTCAGGATCTGACAAGAACATCTGTCTATCTTACTTAGGCTGCCACACTACCCTCTTACCAGGGTATAGACTCAACCCTTCACTACTTTATCTTACATAAGGAATAGGGGAGTCACTTTATCTCTTAACTGTGGCTACCTCTTTACTATCTCTTAACTTCTTTTATCTTTCCATCAGTACCTATCAGTCCTGGTCTATTATTGACCGAACTATGGTTCCTTATTGGTCTTTCTCTTTATCTTAGCGAACTTGAGTCGCATGGATCTCGTTCATCATCTTTTACTATTATTTCTACTTTCTAGGGTACTATGCCCTAGGTCTATCACTTCTCCGTGATGGAATCCCTCTGCTCAGGGAACATTAAGCTCTTTATCTATTACCCATCACGTCTCTTACCTTAGGCCATGTGCTAAGATCATTCCTGGGCAAATCTCATCCCAGCTTTTAGGTCTTCTATTCAGATTAGCTGAATAAAACCCCTGTAATGTAGATCTACTCTTAGTTACCACATAGAGGATCTACTTTTTCACATTGTCTTAAACTGATCTTTCGTACCTCAGTACCGTTGTACAGTCTGGCTTACCATATGCTATACCAATCCTCTAGCTGGTGGACTTCAGCGAGTTTGGTACCTTATTCATATGGCCTCTGCTATCTTATGTTATGACTTGAGAACTGCATAGTCACAACTCACATGCTCTGCGACTTTTAGTCGCAACCGTCGCACACTACTCGTCACGACCTGGCAGCTCTGCGTCCTTTAGTCACGACCTATCTCTCATAACATCGTGACCTGGACTCCTTTGTACACTGGTCGCGTACTGCAATATTACTCATCGCGACCTGAGGTCTTCTTACGTCACAACATCAACTTATCTGTACATATTAGTCGCGACATAAGACCCCTATTCTCTACTTCCTACTTTTAAAACATGCAGTCATACTCATCCTCATACAACGGCAACATACTAGGTATAGGATAGCTCAATAGTGTGCATACTGGACAATACAATCCAATCACATACAGGATTTATCCATTCATTAGCCAGTGGAAACAGAACACAAATAAACTCGTACCTTAGTTTGGCACAGGAGACTTTCTTATCTCGTTGCCAGTCAGGGTATATATTCTTCCCTAAGTCGAGTATCTTTTGCCTGTTGTGTTCTGTGGACACTCCCTGGCATAATGTCCATACTTTCCACACCTATAGCGTAACCCTTGACCTACTGGACAAGGCCTCATACCATGGTCTCGACCACAGTTCCTACATTCATTAGGCCTTGGTTGCCTACTAACTTCTCTTGGCCCACTACCTGGCCTACTTCCTTGCTTCTTATTAACTTTTGACCCATATGCTGGCTCATTTCTCTTCTTACTGTTCCTTTTCAAGGAACCTGGTGGC
Organism: Leucaena leucocephala; assembly: GCA_037074615.1. Lineage (NCBI taxonomy): Eukaryota > Viridiplantae > Streptophyta > Magnoliopsida > Fabales > Fabaceae > Leucaena > Leucaena leucocephala. The sequence goes on from CM073522.1 coordinate 17,205,832, forward strand.
ATCACTTTCAGTGGTACTGATGGAGTAAGCTCACTCTTTTCTGGTTATTGCACATTCCTTTGTAAACTGCCAGCTGGGTCTTTCTTTCAATGGAACATTCTAAAACCTTAAAGATTTTCTCTAACTAGCTTACCCAATCCTCAGCTACTTGAGTGTCAAAAGTCCCTTCAACATGGGCGGATTAAACTTATGGAATCGTTCCATCCATGTTTGCAGACTTTCCTGGTCATTATTATTTCTTATAGACCCCTGATGTCTATTCATTCTAGTCTGCTCATGATCTGGCTGAGGTTCAGGTTCTATATCATTCTCTGGTACTACCTCCTTCCCAGACTGCTGTAATCTTGCAACCGCAGCAGCAACCGCCGTAGTGATAGCAGAATCTCGCTCTTGATCTTGGCGAGCCTGGGTTGCCCATATCTCATCGTGACTTAACTTGTTGTAACTTGGATATCTGGCATCCTCACTACAGTATCTAGTTACAACACGATACCTCGAGCTACTCTTGCAACTTCCTTAGTCGTAAACTGATCAGCTTCCGTCTCTATCCATAGAGGAAACTGCTTCTTAAACATTATTCTGCTTAGTCCAGCCATATTGTGTTAATAAACACGAGACCTCGACTGTATCGGCTGACTAAGATTAGCCCATCATAATCATATCCTTCGTAAGACTATAAAGCTCGGGGTCCAGCCTCACACATCTGGGTGTCACTGTCTTCTGTCTAAACCTTTCCAAGCAGTGAACACCATCCCTATATCCTACTCTAGGGAGAGGACCACTCAAACTTCTCATTTGTTTAAGGAATCAAACTAACTAAACCAGAGCATCACTGAGCCAGAACCTTCTGTTCTGTGCCAGAATCTTATGCTCGGAGCCAGAACCCTTTGTTCCGTGCTAACCTTATTTTGTACTAACACCATAAATTATCTGTTCAGAGCATTTCCTAATCCAGAATCCTTTGCTCTGATACCAAAATGAAACATCCTTACTTTCATACGTCTTAGGGACCATTTGGTAGCATTTAGAACCACTTTCAAGGTCATTGAAGTCCAATTCCCCAATCTGTTCACTTTGAAACATCCTTACTTTCATACGTCTTAGGGACCATTTGGTAGCATTTAGAACCACTTTCAAGGTCATTGAAGTCCAATTCCCCAATCTGGAATTTTACTCTTATCGAGCACTGTTCACTTCAAAATTCCAGATGAGTGACCTGACTTCGAAAAATCATAACTAATTATAGAAAAATCAAAATGAAGTGGTTCCAATTGATAAATGAAGCTAACTCAATTATATTTCAGCGAAAAATAACTCTTTGACCATGAATTGACCGAGTCAACTTCAGTCAACGTTTCTATTTTACTGTTCATCCCACGTTTTTCTCCCTGAATCCAGCATTCTGGTCCCAACTTTGATAATTTATATCTCCTTGTGTAGACATCCAAATGAGACGTTTTATATATCAAATTAAAGCTTTGTATGTATACTATTTACCATAAAAATTTCATACATTTATTCATCCATTTACTATTTTTAATTATGGATCCAACATCCTCATGTCCCCACGGGTTACTGTTCATAGCGTTAATTTTCAGCAACCAACATTACATACATAGGCATACATCCATCATATATCAGTCAAACATGCCAAACAACAATTATTATTAAATAATAAGTCATTATACATCAGGGCATGTATGAAATTCTCATATTTCTATTACATCTTTTTCTGCCTAAACTCCGGCAGCATAACCGCTACGCTTCATCTGTACAAAGAACTGAACCGTACTGATTCGGTAATCCCCTCATGAGAACTACCATTCTACGTAGTACCCAGGAAAGACTAGATGAACCGGCTAGGTCCACTCACTTCTAGCCTCCTTAGACAGCACTACGTACACAGTACTTATCATATACTGATGTTCAGTCTTTACTTCGGCAGCATAACGGCGTCTCTTAAAATTCCCAGAATTCATTTTGACATAACCTCCCCTGTAATGGTTTACTTATTGGGATGAGATTCGGGGGAATCTCAGTAGCAACAATCATAACAATATATGTAATGCAGAGTGACAGTGCTTGCTTGTGATTGTGTACATATAAGTATGCTGCGTGCTTCCATGCTTAATAACATATGATCATAGCATTACAGCAGAGCTTCAGACATAACATATAAGACAACAATCCAACCAAACAATAGCACAACAAATCACAAAGCCATTACATAAAAGCTAAGATTAGTTACTACCTGGCTAGCTTAGCAGAACTCCACTATCTTTATTCTGCTTCCAGCTCCGCCAGAACTTCCTTACTTCCTTTTCTCCTTTCTCTCTTCCTTTCCTTCTCCTTCTCTCTCTTCTTTCTCTCCCTTACCCAAGCTATGCGTGAATGCAAATGAGCCAAGGGGGGGTATTTATAATTGCCTTCAATGGCAATTCTGTAATTACCATGAACTTTGATCCTGCGGTCCTGGTTTTTTCTGGATTTTCCTATTTTCTTTAATTCCTTATTTACTGCATCATGCATGACATCATCAGGACACCTCAGCATGACACCTCAGCGCCACATTTTCCACATGCTGAAATTCCTGGACACCTCAGCAGCTGACTCAGCAGGCTGACTCACCGGTCCAGTGTCCTGCCTCGTAGTACGTGTCCTCAACTTTTTCTTCTGCCTTTATGTTGGCGCCATGTGTCATCTTACTGGCACCTGTCACGCCTTCCAATGCTATCCAGATAAATCCAGGACTTTATCTGATCACCTCCTCGGTTATCGTGCCGACCGAGTAACTTTACTTTACTGAAACAGCATTAAAATAATATTTTAATGCCACTTTTTCCCACACATTACTGGGCCTACGTTTTTGGGCTCTGGGAATGTTGTCTTGGATCCTGATCAAGCTCAAGTACTCTGATGGCTCGATTCCCAAGAAACAGCCCTTGGCAAATTACCAAAATACCCTTGGGTGCCCTTTCTTGCACTATTTTAACCCTAATGGTAAAATCGTCATTTCATACCCTTCTGTACTCTGTCAGGGTATATACTGACTCTCAGTAACTTTATCTGTATGTACCTTGGCTCCTGGGCCTGTTCAGAATTATCAAAATGCCTTTCAGTCATCTGTTACACTTTTGTACAACACAGGGGCATTTTCGTAATTTCGCACTTTTCCGGGGTTCTGCTGGACATTGGCCACCTATCAGTCCAAGTATCTTACTGGGCCTCTGTTGGCGCCATTATTGGGCCTTTCTGGGTCCATTACCTTCATGGCACGCATTACGAGGAATCTTCCCCCGTTAATAATTATTGAATATTTCATCTATTATTCACCGTTTATACACATATCCGGACACCGGCTCCTTCTGTCCGATACACTAGCCTGCGGTGTTCTGGCATCCCGGTGAGTCATATCAGTCATCTGACCGAGATCATCCGAACTCATTCAATCCCTTTTTAAATACCGATAAATCTCCCTATCGGGTACCCGGAGGCCTCACACTCCCGTCTGGATTTTCTAATTTGCGAATAACTTTTTCTACAGGCCTCCTATCGGTATTCTGTCAGTTTCCCGACATTCGCCCCATAAGGACGTATCATCCTGTATTTTCTCACCTAGATCTGAATTCTAGGATATCCGGTATGAATTTTTATAACTTTTGGACGATCAGTCCATTTCTGGCTATCTGGAGTCTTCAAAAATTCCTGTATTAAGCCAGATTACCGAGCGTCACTCGCTCTCTCTACCAGTGAAATCTGGGACTGAAATGCTTTCGGACAGTCCAAACCACTTCCGGCCTGACTTTCTTTAATTACAATTTAGCCCCAGGGAACTTTTCTTCTTTTCATTTAAGTCCCTTTTTATTTGGCTAAAATTACACTTAAGGACCCCACATTTTTGTCTACTTTCCTTTTTGGCCTTGAAACTTTCCATAATTGCACTTAAGTCCTTTCATTTCCTTTACTAGGCCTAGGGGCATTATTGTCTTTTCATATTTTACCAGAGTATTCTCTGGCCCTGGTCAACTATCCAGATACCCCTTCTTGACTGTCTAACCTTAGCCAAATGACCAAAATACCCTTTACTCATTCTTCAGTTATTCTATAACATAAGGGCATTTTCGTCATTTTGCACCTTTTTCCCGGACACCGGCCCCTCTTACCACTGAACTGATATTATGGGCCTGGGCCTACCCTGGTGTCACTATGGCCTAAAAATTAGGGTGTTACATCGTTCGTGGTTGGAACGCTATTCTTGTGGATACCGGTAGAGAAGCCGATCTGAGTTGTCGACTTCTTGCGAACCAGAAAAGAGCACCAGGTACGACTAGGTCACGACTAGTTGACACAGAGGTCGCGACCAAATTGGCTTCTGAACGTCAGAAATCCGAAAAGAGACTACAGGTCGCGACTAGAAGCATAGGAAGTCGCGACGGCAAACTCTAGAGATGACAGGTCGCGACTAGAAGCTGAGTAGGTCGCGACTAAAAGTTCCAAAGACAAAGAGTCGCGACTAGTGGATACGGAGGTCGCGACCAAAGCTTGAATACCGAAGGTAACACTTCTTTCTCCTTTACTTAAACACATTCGGTAGATCCTGGCTGGGAATGAAAAAAATTTTAAAGTTAATTTTCGCTGCGTGTCTTCCAATTCCCTACATCGTCTTTGTTGTTATCATGAAAAACAAGAACAAAAAAAAACAATGCTTTCAAGGACAAGCTTTCCAACTTCTTCACCAAGTTTCTTATGGATGTCATTCTCATATATTGAAGGGCATAACAGTGTGCGTATGTGTAAGTCTGCATTGTGGTTGTTCTTTTGGTGTGCTAGAGAAAGACCCATACCTCATATTATCAAATTCACACATGAAAAATAGGGCTTCTTTACTCGGACACAGACATGCTTTTTAATTTTATTGCGTACCATCCTCCTTCAGTGCTGGAATGAGATGCCATACATATAAATGTGAGACTCAAAAATATTGGCAAACCCTATGGCGGACCCTGTAGACCATGAGCTTTAGCTGCTAAAAAAAAAATACCCTCCCTGGGTCATAAATGTAGGAGGTATATATATAACTAATTTATAAATTTTAAAGAAATTAATTAAGTTAGTTATTTATAAAAAAATATATGTTGGTTTTTTTAAAATACCATGTTTAATAATTTACATTGAAACTACCTATATTGATGGAAACTCCATTTAATATATGTAATTAATAGGGATATTTTAAGAAAAATGTTATAAATTTTAGAGACAATATGAATTGGGGGGTCTTACATTTAAGATTAAAGCAAACTTTTCAGCTCACTCTTATATTTAAAACCAGAGGGAATACATGCATTCTTTCAATAACTACAAGTCTTTGTCACAGGTTAGTACATATATGCTTAAGGACTAAAGTATGAGTATATGTAAATACAAAAATTTTGAAAAAAAATTAACTATTAGCATTTACACATTGTTCACTATAAAAGTACTTCTAGAGTGAGAACAAGATGATTTAAGATTTTAGATAATAAATTTATATAATTTTTCAATTAGATATTTATTATAGAAGAATATTAAAATAGATATAAATATTTAAAATATTTTGTATATGATAATAAAAACATGGAAAATAAATTAATCCATAGAGCATCATGTAGGGTTAAGGTGCAAATTTTTCCCGAAAGTTTCTACACAGGAACGCTGGGTATCCGGAATTTTTTTTAATTGCAATGTTGTCCCGAAGGTTTTCAACTTGTAGCAATGTCACCCTAACCATTAACTAAAGTTAAGTTGAACCATTAATTGACTAATTTACTGACGTGGAATGCCATGTGACGTCCATATCATCTTTTACTTTGGGTTAAAGTACAAATTTGTCTCGGAAGTTTTCACTAAGGAGCGCTGGGTATCTAGAAGTTTTATTTAGTTCAATGTTCCCCGTTCGTTATTCAAGTTCAGTTTTACTATTAGTTTGACAAATATATTGAGCGACCACATGTCATCCACTTCATTTTTTTTTAAGTTAAATTTATAAATAAGAAAAAAAATTATAAAAATGCATTTATCCAAACTCTGCCATTAAGAGTGTATCACTTTTGGAAGACCATACTTCATTTGGGTACATTTTATAAGCATAAAAGTAGAAAAAAATATAGAAGATAAAATATGCAAGGGTGACTCACGAGAATGCTTGAAAAGCGTGAATGATAAGGTCGATTTTAGGAATAACTATTTATAAGCATAAGGAGATAACATATGAGACTATCATATGTTATTTTTCAAGAGGTTGTTTGTCACATCCTGATTTTTCTCTATCTGTATAGAACAGACAGTGGAATCTATAAGGTACAGATAGATGAAAGAGTTTTGGAATTGTGATGATGATCAGAAGAAATGATAAATGTTAGATGAGTTTTGAAGAAAGAGAAGGACTAAATTGAAAATTTTAAAAGTTCTATGGTGCAAAATGGAAGTAGACATGTTCTGGGCCATTAAGTGTAATTATGAAAAGTTGAGGGACTAAATTGCAATTTTAAAAAGTTTAGGGGCAAAATGGTAATCATGGAAAATTGAGCCTAAAAAGGCCCAAAACTGCTCGAAAGCATTTCAGTCCCAAATTTTACCAGTAAATAGAGAAAATTATTCTGATTAGTTTAACACAACAGAATTTTGATTTGATGTCCCGATGAATTGATAAAAACTTGTGAAGTTTGGAAAAATTTGTACAGTATCTTCTGGACCTCAGAATCAGATAAAATTTTATAGTAAATTCTTATAATTAATATAAGAATTTATGAAACTGTTAAAACTAAAAAAGGAGTTATGTGGAATTTATTATAGAATTTAAAGTAGAATAAAATACTCGATAAATACTTTTCGGGAGAATTTTTTGGGAGTTGAGCCTATGAAGGTAGGGGACCACGTAGAAGGCCTAAAATTGTACCTCATAGACCCAATGATATTTTCTGATAGGTATATGGGCCAGTGTTAATAAACACCCTAAAAAATATAAAATTACGAAGATGCCATATGTTATATAAAATTACGAAAATGCTCTTGTGTTGTAAAACAAAACAATAGATGAGTGGATGGCATTTTGGTTATTTGGATAGGGTTAAAATGTTAAGGGAGATACATAAATGATTAATCAAAGTCAGTATATGCAATGATGAGATGTAAAAAGGTGTAAAATGATAATTATGCCCTTAAAACTAATATAGTGTCAGATAGTGAACCAAGGGCATTTCAGTCATTTTTCAAGGGATGTTAATCAGATAAATACCTAGTCCTACAATGTCGATGGTAGAAAAAAATATGGATGCTAGATTTAAGGTCAGAAGACATTATGGAATTTCGAAAAAATTAGAGCTATTAAGCAGTCTGATTTTTGTGAAATTTGACTAGGCCAGCACTGGATTAGACTGGAATTTGTTCAATAAGATCCTATCCCTAAATTGTGTGAAACAAGGCCCTAAATGATGTCATGAATGATGTCATAAAGTGGCTTCTAGGGCAAGCTTGATGTAAGAATGAATATGGACTATTAGATCAAATAGTGAAAGATTAAAACCTAGCAATCCATTTCCACCCAAACTTTTCTATAAATACCCCCCATTTCTCTTCTCATTCACACTAAAAGCGAGAACCATGGGGAGGTGCTTCTGAAATAAAATTCAAGCAAGAAGAAGAGAAAAATTCAAGAGCAAAACAAGCAAGTATTCAACGTAATTTCCATCTCCTATTTTTGTATTATATTGTAGGAAGATTTCTCTTGGATTTGAATAGTTGAAACACCATTTTTATCTCCATCTTAGCTGTGGGACATCATCCAGAATTAGAGGGGAAATATAAATTTTAAGTCATGGAATGTTTAGACAAGCTTAAACAAGCTTGAATCAAGCAGTATTGACTTGGGGAAATTCAAGTATGCATGAAATTAGGGTTTTATGCTCTTGGCTGCCACTATATGAATCACTATTCATATGTGAGAATTTCATGATTTTTATGCTTCCAATGTGTTTAAAATAAAAAATTGTGTGGGGTAAAGTAGAGAAACAAGTATTAGAAGCATTGGAATTAAAATGAGAATTTTTAGAAATAAAGAGGGTATACTTCAGTTCTGTACAGCAGCTAAGGGAGGAGTTAGAATTTTAAAATTCTAACCTCATATTTGGATTCCTTGGATAAAATTATGTAGGATTGGTCTAAGGAAATAATTATTACAAAGCTAAACCACTAACTCTAAGAATTGAGTTAAGAGTTAGGGGTTTTAAGGAACTTTATATACCATATTTATGTAATAGCTCTAATGAGTTGTATACACAATGTAATTGTGTTTAAGGCTATGATATGTCAAAGAAAATGAGTTAAAGAGGATGAGCAAGAAACTAATATTTGGTTGGAGGCAAAGGGAGCAAAGAGAAAAGGATAAAGTTTTAAGGTAGTGGACTAACCTCTTTATGTGCTTGATGTGGTATGCTTATATGTTGACATATATATGATGATTGAATGATGTTGTGACATGATAAATGATGTTGAATATGTTCCGAATAACATGTTTTCCATGCCCATGCATTTTTATACAAAGCATATAGCATGTTGGCATGTTACAAAATGAAGAACGTTTAATGAAATTACATATTATGCATTAGCATCCATCTTGCATATTTAAGTGATAATGTTTGCTACTGAGGTTCCCTAGAATTTCAAAATTCCAACTTCTCCCTTAGCTGATGTATAGAACCAAACATACCCTCTTTATTTTCTAAAAATTCTTATTTTGATTCCAATGCTTCCAATACTTATTTCTCTACTTTACCCTACACAATTTTTCATTTTAAACACATTAGAATCATCAAAGTCATGAAATTATAACTCATTCTCAGGCACATGAATAGTGATAGAAAGGGTCTCAAGATTAGAATTCTAAGATTACATGATTTCCTCTCAAACTACTTGATTCTTACTTATCTAAGCTTCAATTTCATGTTTCTAGCTTTAATTTCATTTCCTCCCGATATTGTATAGTTCTGGACAACACCATATCCAAGAGAATATCTCACTTTTCTTCCATTAAAATCTTAAGATTAAGCTCTTGAATCGAATGAAAATAGGCTATGATAGATTACTTACCTTAATTCCTAGCTAACTTGACTTTGGTACCTTGGATCTCTCTTATCTTGACTTGGCTTTTCACTTGGGCAGCATGTCCCAAGGCTTCCTATTCTTGGAGCAAATGTGAAGGAGGGAGGGGGTATTTATAGACTTGAAGCAAGGTAAATGGATGGCTAGGATTGTTTTGATTACTATTTACTCTTGATCTTGGCTTTCCCTCCAAGTTGATGAATGAAATCATCCATGACATCATATTAGGACATGTTTGGTACCAATTCAAGGAAAGAAAAGTCTAGAAAAATTTCAGTCAAATCTGATACCTACTCAGTCCAATTTCCCGAAAACCAGACTGTTTTATAAATCTAATTTTTTTGAGATTCCATAATATATTTTATGATCTTAGATACAGTATCCAGATCTTTCCTACCATTAAAATTCTTGGATTGGGGTATAAATTTAATTATTGTCCCTTGGAAAATGACTAAAATGCCTTTGGTTCATAATTTTACACTAAAATAACCCTAAGGATATAATTAACATTTTACACTTTATCAGAATATCTCTTGACTCTAGTCAAGTACTCCTGTGTCTCTCTTTGACCTTTTGACCATGGTCAAATGACCAAAACGCTCTCTATTCACTCTTTTATTCTTTTTTAAAACATAGGGGTATTTTCGTCATTTTGTACTTTCCCAAATTTGTTAAGGTATTGATTCCCTTATCTTTTCATGCATAATTTCTCTTCAAGAATATATAATATTTCTTGGATATATGATCCAGTTACTATTTTAAAATAATTTCTGAATATTCAATTATTCAGATAACTATATTAATTCATTATGACCTTAAATTTTATTATAAATTCTACATATATAACTCTTCTTTGAGTTCTATCGTTTCATAAATAATTATAATAATTATAATTTTTTTTTGTGAAATTTTATCTGATTCTGAGGTCCAGAAGGTCATGTATCAATTTCCAGACTTTTCAGATGAATATTAATTTTTTAACACCTCAAATTAGGATTATGAAAAATATACTTAGCCTAATTACCATTCTCTATTTACTAGTAAAATTTGGGACTATAATATTTTCAGGCAGTTTTAGGCCTTTTTAGCTCAGCTTTCTCATAATTATGTTTTTACCCCTTGAATTTGACAAATTATAGTTTAGTCCCTGAATTTGTCAAATTCTATTTTGGTCCCTTATTTCAAATTTTGAAATGTCATTTTAGTCCCTTTCTATTCATTTTGAAAATTTAATTTAACTTCTAAATTCACAAAATTCCATTTAGGTCCCTTAAATTCTTTATATTAAACTTTCATAAAAATGACGTTCAGGTCCCTAAGCTTTATAACTTTATACTTTTCACTTTTTTCTTCAACTTAAAACTCATCTAATCATTATAATTTATTCTGATCATCGTCACAATCCTTTCTTTACCTGTTTCCTCTGCCAGTCTTCTATAGATAAGGAAAAATTAGTCATTTACAAATAGGGAAAAAATCAGGATGTGACATTTCTTCCCCTTAAATAAATTTCATCCTCGAAATTTAACTCGTTCCTTAGTCAAATAGCTCTAGATATATCTCTTGTATATCTTTCTCTGTTTCATGACTAAGGTTTTGGGTATCTTTATGGAATTATGTTCTTCCATCTTGAAGTCTAGTGACTTTCTTTTAACATTAATGGAGTATAGGAACTCCTTGTCTATGTTAAACTGCTAGCCATCTTTCCTTATCAACTCAATCGAAGTTGAGGTTTGGTAGTGTAGACCAAACATCATCTTTCTTTTGCTCTACTCTGTTCAGTCTCTATACTGAACTTACGAGTAGTATCTATTTCTTTCATACATAACCCTTCAGAAATTTGATATATTTTTTGGGTCTCTATCATTCATCATACTTCTTATCTCATTACATGTTTCTCTTATCTGTACTATCTTATTATCTCCTTATATGTTTCTTTTTGTGTATCTCTCTTTGCATATCTTGAGATACCATAAATCTAACATTATCTTTGACTTACAACTTTGCCAGCCTCTCAGAAGAATATTTCTCTTTTGCCTTTCTTTCTCCTGAAACAAATTCATAATCTGAATCTTTCTTTACAGATCTTCTTTAATTGGATCAGCCATACAGGTTTTGATCCCTTGCTTTCATAACTTTTCTTGACTTTGTCTTAATTTTTGCCAACTCTTTTTAGTATTTGCACCTTTTCTAATTACTTCCCAAGGGTCACCCATCATTAGGATACTCTGGCCTGAGCACGCTTAACTAAAAAGTGTTAATAAAAATATGAAGCACTAGTGCTAATAGGCTCCTACCCTGGTGCTTCCCTGTCTCAGACCCTTCTCATATTGTCTCTTTTGGGTCTATCTGGCTCTTATTCTCATTCTCTTCAGCCTCATCTTACAGATCTATCTATTCTTACTTGACCTTTTCTCATATTTCATAAGATATTATTCTTCTCTTCCTTAGGCATACTACCTATAGACTTATAAATACTTGGTACTTAGGACTAGAAACTTTAACTCTGTTAAATTTAATTCCTTCTTCGTGTAAGAGGATTATGTGTTTAGTCCATATAATAAAATCATCAGGAAAAATGCTATGGGTACTCTCTCTATATGAGTTAACTAATTCATGAGGCTATCCTTCTTTAACATTGTCCTTAGTAATCGTCTTCCTAGAGAACTACTACACTGTACTCATAACTTTATAGCTCATTATTTTCCTTAGGCTAGGTCTACTACCATCCTCGGGATCTATTACGATCTACAGTAAGCCTCTTTAGGATCTAACTATGACCCTAAAACTCTGTATGAGCCATGCTAGGATCTAACTATGATCCCATGAAATTTACTACAATTCAGTTGTATTGTGTCATAATTCTCTAGAATACCTAAAACTAACAGACTAAGTTACAAGGTTAGCCACTTCTACTTAGTTGGTAACTCAACTGATAATTTTTCCAAACTTTGTTTTCTTTTAAAAAATAATATTTTCCATTAAGACTTTACTCATTTTCTCTATCACTCAAGAATTTCTCATATTATTCTCATCTTTCATCTTTCATTTCAAAAAATGACTTTGATATGTGCAGTACTACAAAGAGCTATACAGGCTCTACCATGCATGTTCCTGCTATAGACTGTATATCTCATATTTTTTTTATTATGGTTCTATGTAGAACTACTGAAGGATTTCGCAGCTCATCTGGTGGACATGGCTCTAACATGAGCTGCACTGTCTATTTCCTTAAACTGGCTATATCTCAAAAGCAATCTAGCTTTATTGTGGGAGCATTAACCTTTATTACATAGATATGGCTCTCTCTGGGCTATATCATCATTTTCTTAACTATATCTCATTTCATTTCATATCATCTATGTCATGTTCATAGCTCATCATTCATACATCTCATCACTATTAAACGACATGTCCTGAGTATTAGAAGCATATATCTATAGGTGCCAATAACATTTATCCATATAACCATACTAAGCATATTCTATCATCTTCTTTATTCTAACTTCCTGACTAACTAACTATCATCATCTTATCTCAGACTCTCATTATAATCTTGACTTTAATCTTTGAGGATTAATTAGAGCTAATTATCTCATATATCTCTAACATGTAAATGTAAACATATCAGGTCTAGGGTAGCTCAACTGTGCATATACTGGACATTATTATTTAAACATACATAGGGTGCTACTACCCTTGCGCCAATGGGAATAGGAACATATTCATCATGTGGAAGAGTACTAACGGGAAGATCCAGTTTCCCTTTACAGTCATTGTTATAAAGGAATGACCAGTGCCCGAGTCATATATCTCATCTACTTAGTGATCGCTAATTCCTACCATCTCTTAGATTTCCTCAGGCGACTACCTTAACTTTTCTCTGATCATGGCAAAAAATCTTTTATTTGTCTAGGGTCTTTCACCTATCATATTTTGTAGACATTCTCTAGCAAAATGTCCCAGCTTGCCACATCTGTAACAAACTCCTTAACCTACCAAACAAAGCCTATCTCTATAATCTCTACCACATATTTTGTCTCTATTAAGCTTTGATTACATATTTGCATCTTATAGTCTTTACTTCTTTTATTTCTAATCCTTTGCTCAATTTCTGGACTCTGATGCTTCTTATTATTTTTTTGGGAATGTGAAGGCCTTGCTGGAACCATCCTTAGCTGAGTCATCGAAAGGGGTTCATCTTTCAGGTTACTTTTATCCTTATTTTCCATTGCAACCTTCTCTCTATAACCCTATATGTCTCTATCACTCTATTGAACCTCTACAACTACCTGAGAATAATTCTTTCTTAATTCAGCCCGTATGTTAACTTCTCAATCATTCATCTCTTATATTTTATAGAATTCAAATACATGGAATAAGGAGAGAGGCAGTGAACTTAGCTAAGTATGCATCAAAGGGTTTCTTCTTTTACCTTGCCTTATCCCTTAAACTTAGCCTCGTGCTCTTCTCTATCTGACTGAGGTAAATGTTTTTTGTAAACTGCTTAAATTAAACTTCCTAGTTGAGCGGGTTATTCTTTGCCTTTAGGGTAACTTCTGTGCTTTTTACTATCTCTTAACATCTTTCTCAAATTCATAAATAACTAGCTACGCCTTCCACTTTGAGGGATATTTCAATACTTTAGATATCTTGAATATTCCCTCAATACATAGGCAGTCCATGCTTACATAACCTGATATTATCCTATTTCTTAGTAGACCCTAATTGTCTGTCAATCTCAGTTTACTTTTGATCGGACTGTGGCTCCTTCCTGGTCCCTTTATTTGAATATCATAAGATCGTAATAGTCATTACTTTTGTCACTGTGATTGCAGTATCTCTCTCTTATTCTTGACAAGCTTGAATTGCTTGGATATCATCTTTATCTATTGCTGTTGCTTTAGCGTATTTGAAATATTTTGTATTGGGTCTACCAGGTTACCGGTTCCTTCGTGATAGGATTCCTCTATTATGGGAACATCAACTCTTAGTCTATTCATCATTACATCTTTTACTTTAGATCGTATGCTAGGAAGGTCTCTAGACAAGCCTCGGTCTAGCCTCTACTACTTTCATTTGGAAAAGGACTAGCATAACGAAGTCTTTCGTAATGTAGATTTACTCTGAATTATTGCATAGAGGATCTATTTTTGAATATTCCTTAAACTAATTGTTCATGTGTCAGTGTATCGCACTAGCTGGCTCAGTCACATCTTGTACCAATCCTCTAGCTAATAAACTTCAGTAAGGTTGGTGCCTTCATTCTCATCATCTCTGTAGCCTCTGGTTGCTACCTCTAGGTACATTGAACAATTCTAATTGATTCCCATATACTAGTTGACGAGGCCCTCAGATTGTCGTAGTCCGAGCCATCAAAATTAAGTGAATTGCACCCTAGTAATGTAGTATAAGGCACAACCCTATCGTTCTTCTCAAGGAGCCTTTCTAAAGGAATCCTAGCAAATTGGATGTCAAATTCAGCGATAAACCTGAGTAAAGAGTAAATGGTTTTGTGGTTTTGTGGGTGCAGTAAAATAAAGATGCAGTAAAATAGATATTTTTATGTTTTTGTTTAAGATGGAAAATGGTTGGTTTGTGAATGTAGTATATGATGATAGGCTCTTGATGATGAAAAATATCTATCCTTGCTCTCAATGTATATGGAGTTTGAAATCACTAAGTCTTGAATAAAATCTCAATCGATCGATTGAGTCCAGAACCCTAATATTCTTTAAACTCCTTTGATCAAAGCTAGTTTAAAGACTATTATTGAACTTCTAAAGATCACTTAGTGTGTAATTTAAACCAGATGGAAGAATTCCCTCGAATGAGTGTCGATCGACTAACCCTAGAATTCAAGCAATCGAATCAATTAGCAACAATCGTTGACAACCGTTCAACTAGCTTAAACTCAAAACTGAAATATTGTATTTAAACTAGCATTCAAAACATCCAAAGTAAATTACAATTGTCTAATATGAGAATAATCAATCGATATTCAAAACTTGTTCATATGATAAAAAACCCTAAATCTAGAAGCAATCATAATATGACAAGATGCAAATTAGAACAGACGAAACTCCCCGTTTTGGTCCGTGAGTTCAAGATATTAGATCCATCACCAAGAGACTAAAGGTTTAGCCTCTCATGACTTCTGCTGCACTACAATCGCTGTTTAGATGTGATGCCATGAAGGAACGATGAAGAGATGAAGGTGAATGGTGTAGAAAGATGGAAGATGAGTAGAAAGTGTGTGGAGAGCGCTCGAGTACTGCTTCTTAGCCTAATCAGGTCCAAAAACTAGCCTCCCTTATGACGATAGCCTCCATCTCTTCTTATAACAGCATGACCTAATTCAAAACGCGCAGTTTCAGCGATTTCATACTTTTAGTCGCGACCTGATACATTTGTTGGTCGCGACCTATGATCACAGGGAATCTTCCGGAAAAATTATGGGTCGCTACTTGATGACTCTTTGGTCGCAACTAAATAGCACAGAGGCGTGGTTCCACTTTCATTGACTTGTGATTTCTTTCCTGGTCTTTGCTCTCTTCCAAAGTACCTACAATTCAACATAAAAGCTCACTGTAAAAGTCCAGATCAGTAAATAACCGAATATATGCAATTTGGAAGAGTTATTTTACCATTTTACCCTTTAATTAGCACATTGCCACGCACAATCATGTAATACACAAAAGTACAATTTAAGGCATGAAATGAATGGTAAAGTTATTATAAAACTCTCAAAATTGTCATGGAAACCATATACAAAATATGTCTTATCAATTCCCCCATACTTGAACCTTTGTACTCCTGGACAAAGAAATGGATTACACCTAGAGCAATCACTATTAAAGCCAAGATAATAACATAATCCATAGTTATTTGCACTTAAACCCCTACATTTTCTTTCTTTTGCAATTTAATCTCTTTCTTTGCATGAATGGCCATCATATCCCTAGGGACTTTCACTATTTACATATAAGTCCCTGGACTTTTACTTATTTGCAGTTTAGTCCTTAAAAACCCTCTGTATGTTTCTAGGACTTCTGCTCAAAGGGATATATCTATTTCAAGCTGCTTCCTAAGTCTCTGGCCTGAAAATTGGGATGTCACATTTCTACCCCCTTAAAATAAATTTTGTTCTCGAAATTTACTTAGTACCTTAGCCCACTATCCTGGATATATCTCCTCTGTATATCCTTTCCTGGTTTATGACTAAGGCTTGGGGCACTCACCCACTTATACTTATGGACAACCCATTGAACTTGTGAGTAGTGTCCATTTCTTTCATATCTTATCCCCTAAAATTTTGATGTAATTCTGGGGTCTACATCACTCCTCTTACACTTTGCTAATCTCTTAGGAGAAATATTGTTCTTCTAACTTTCTTTCTCCTGATACAATGTCATAATTTAGATAACTTCGTAACTTTTCTTAACTTTGTTCAGCCTCTTACATAACTTTATGCATCTATGCCAAACTTTTTTGGCATTTGCATTCTGTCTTATCCCTTCTTAGGGCTTATATATCATTAGGCTACTCTTGCTTTAGCACCTTTCAATTAAGCGTGCTACTGGGTTAGGGCTAGGTTACTCTTTCCATAGCTTTAGGCCCTAACAATCTCTTTCTTATAGAATTACATTCTATCTTTACTTAGCCTTAGACCCTCTTCTATATGTCCCTTTGGCCTTTTAATCTCTTTACCCGCATCTGGGGGATTTATCTGCTCATACTTTACTATTCTCAACACGTAGGGGATTCTGTTCTTTGGTTCTCAGGCATACTTCTACAAAACTTTGAATATCAGCACCCAGATTTGAACTTGGACTCCGTCTTCATTTAAGGAGAAACTAAGTTTAGTCTGTATATAATAGAGGCTATCTGAAGAAAACTATTATAAAATAATTTTTTTTTCTGGATGAGTTTATCAATTAGTGAAGCTTCCTTACCTTAACTTCGTCTTTGGCATTCATCTTCCCAAAGAGATACTACATTGTACTCATATCTCATGGCTCATTACTTTCCTCAGGCTAGGTCTAACTGGTACCTCGGGATCTAACTGCGATCAACCGTTAGCCTCTTCAGAATCTAACTGCGACTCTGAAGCTCTTAGGATCTAACTGCGACCCTGGAGCCATGCTAGGATCTAACTGCGATTCTGTTGTACCGTATATCTCTCGAAGATCTTAAACCAATAGACTAGGTTATAAGGTTAACCGCTTCTACCTGTTGATAACTCAATAAAAATTTTAAACTTTTTATAGCCTCATATTATTTACCCAGACTCTACTTACTTCCTCTATTACTCAGGAGTTCCTTCTCATCTTTCTTACTTTACTTTGGTTTACCATTGGCTATGGTCTAACCACCTGCCATTGCATTCTACTGCTATAGCTTCATCATAACTTCTCATTGTGCTCTAACTGCGAGCCATTTGAGCTATGCTCTAACTGCAAGCATTCTGTACCAGATCCAACTCTTATCTGAAGAGTGATCTGTACTTATCTGAATCTAGCTCTATCTGAGAGCCATCTGTTTCAGATCCAACTCTTATCTGAAGAGTGATCTAGAAATAATCCCTTTACTGCTATCTGCTGCTCTTTCTGTCTACCATTCCTTTCAATAGAAATGGCCCTGAGTACTGTATTCACAAGCCTATAGAAATACCTGAGTAACCTCAATCATAAATCATATCTGAATATCATATCATAACTTATCGTCCTATAAACTGAGACTATCGATCATCCTCAATACTATTACATGTCGTATGGTATGGGAGCAACATACTTTCTCATAACTTTCTCATCTCATATGTGTACTCACATATACTCTACCCTGCATGCACTGCAAAAGGGGAGTATCCATTCATCATAGCATACTCTAACATGCATGTCATCATATGACAATTGCAAGGAGATGCAACTATCATAACTTATGGCAACATAAACCATATCATCATCATATTTTGTTCAACCATCCAACAGACATCATAATAATCTAAGTAAGCCTTAAAACATATTTCCCTTATCATATTGCCTATCATATCCTGATCATTCATCCTGAAACATCTATCTATTTCACTTAGGCTGCCACGCTACCCTCTTACCAGGGTATAGACTCAACCCTTAATTACTCCATCTTATATAGGGAAAAGGTGAGTCACTTTATCTTTTAAGCTGTGGCTACCTCTTACTATTTCTTCTATCTATCCATCAGTCCTAGTCTATTCTTGACCGGACTATGGTTCCTTATTGGTCTTTCTTTTTATCCTAGCGAACTTGAGTCGCATGGATTTCATTCATCATCTTTTACTATTACTTCTACTTTCTAGAGTACCATATGTAACACCCTAATTTTTAGGCCTAGAGATGCCAGAAAGAGAATTCAAGGGCATAATCGTAATTATGGGAAAGATCGGGCTGGTAGCCGATGAGTACCATATTTTGCCAGAAAATAGAGAAACTTATGCTGATCATTTCACTGAACTATGAAATGTGCATATAAGGTCTCTATGTGTATGAAAGAATTAGAAATGTGACCAAGAGTAAAATGGTCATTTTTTAAAAGTGTGCGCGGGAGCGTACTTTCAGGCAAAAATATCCCGGTCCGAATAAAATATCTGAAAATACCGGGAGATAGAGAAAAGGATTCCGGGTTGAATGACGCAACACAGAATTTTGATTTAAGGTCCCGATTTTTCTGTAAAAATTCTCGAAGATGGGAATTTACAATTATAATCGGTAAAGGAAGAGCAGTCCGAATAGAGATGATCGGACTACGGCCAGAGGCCATACAGTGTTTTCTAAGGCCCGTAGTGACACCAGGGAAGGCCTAGGCCATAATATCAGTTCAGTGGTAAGAGGGGCCGGTGTCCGGGAAAACTGTGCAAAATGACAAAAATGCCCTTATGTTATAGAATAACTGAAGAATGAGTAAAGGGTATTTTGGTCATTTGGCTAAGGTCAGACAATCAAGAAGGGGTATCTGGATAGTTGAGCAGGGCCAGAGAATACTCTGGTAAGATATGAAAAGACAATAATGCCCCTAGACCTAGTAAAGTAAAGAAAGGAAATGGAAGGACTTAAGTGCAATTATGGAAAGTTTCAAGGCCAAAAAGAAAAGTAGACAAAAATATGGGGTCCTTAAGTGTAATTTTAGCCAAGTAAAAAGGGACTTAAATGAAAAGAAGAAAACTTCCCTGGGGCTAAATTGTAATTAAAGAAAGTCAGGCCGGAAGTGGTTTGGACTGTCCGTAAGCATTTCAGTCCCAGATTTCACCGGTAGAGAGAGCAAGTGACGCTCGGTAATCTGGCTTAATACAGGAATTTTTGAAGACTCCAGATAGCCAGAAATGGACTGATCGTCCAAAAGCTATAAAAATTCATACCAGATATCCTAGATTTCATATAAAAGTGAGAAAATACAGGATGATGCGTCCTTATGGGGAGGATGTCAGGAAACTGACAGAATACCGATAGGAGGCCTGTAGAAAAAGTTATTCACAAATCAGAAAATCCAGACGGGAGTGTGAGGCCTCCGGTATCCGATAGGGAGATTTATCGGTATTTGAAAAGGGACTAAATGAGTTCGGATAACCGCAGTCAGATGAATGATATGACTCACAGGGATGCCTGAACACCGCAGGCCAGTGTATCAGACAAAAGGAGCCGGTGTCCGGATATTTGTATAAACGGTGAATAATAGATAAAATATTCAATAATCAGTGAAAGAGAGGATTCCTCGTAATGCGTGCCATGAAGGTAGTGGACCCTGAAAGGCCCAATAATGGCGCCATCAAAGGCCCAGTAAGACCCTTGGACTGATAGGTGGGCCAGTGTCCAGCAGAACCCCGGAAAAGTGCGAAATTACGAAAATACCCCTGTGTTGTACTAAAGAGTAATAGATGAATGGAGGGCATTTTGGTCATTCTGGATAGGCCCAGGAGCCAAGGCACATACAGATAAAGTTATTTAGAGTCAGTATATACCCTGACAGGGTACAGAAAGGTGTAAAATGATGATTTTACCCTTAGGGCTAAGATAGCGCAAGAAAGGGCACTCAGGGGTATTTTGGTAATTTGCCAAGGGATGTTTCTTGGGAATCGAGCCATCAGAGTACTTGAGCTTGATCAGAGACCCAAGATAATATTTCAAGGCCCTAAAACGTAGCCCATGAAGTATGTGGGAAAAAGTGGCATTAAAATACTATTTTAATGTTGTTTCAATAAAGTAAAGTTACTCGGTCGGCACGGTAACCGAGGAGGTGATCAGATAAATTCTTGGATTTATCTGGATAGCATTGGATGGCGTGATAGGTGCCAGTAAGATGCCACATGGCACCAATATAGAGGAGGAAGAAAAAGTAGAGGACACGTGGCACAATCTTAGCCGGTGAGTCCAGTTTGTGGGAAATCGGACCGGACCGGTACCGGATTGGACTGGAAGGCTTCAAGAAGGCCTCAATTTCTCCATATGAGACATGTGACTGATTAGGTGTCCACTGAGGTGTCCACGATGATGTCATGCATGATGCAGTAAAAGGAATAAAAGAAAATAGGAAATTTTGGAAAAACCAGGACCACAGGATCAGATGGCTTCAAAATTACAAGAATGCCATTGACCAAAACTACAAATACCCCCTTTCTTCATATGCAGCACGACCAAGAGGCTTTTAGAGAGAGGAGGAGGTGCTAGAGAGAGAAAGTGAGAGGAAGAAAGAAAGAGAGGAAGTTCTGGCGGAGCTGGAAGCAGAATAGAGATAGTAGAGTTCTGCTGAGCTTTTGAGGTAGTAACTAATCCTAGCTTTTATGTAATGGCTTTGTGATTTGTTGTGCTATTGTTTGGTTGGATTGTTGTCTTATATGTTATGTCTGAAGCTCTGCTGTAATGCTATGATCATATGTTATTAAGCATGGAAGCACGCAGCATACTTATCTGTACACAATCACAAGCAAGCACTGTCACTCTGCATTACATATATTGTTATGATTGTTGCTACTGAGATTCCCCCGAATCTCATCCCAATAAATAACCCATTACAGGGGAGGTTATGTCAAAGTGAATATTGGGAATTTTAAGAGACGCCGTTATGCTGCCGAAATTATGACAAGATGGCAATAGTAGAGAAAGGAACTGATACGTACTGTGTACGTAGGTACTGTCTAAGGAGGCTGGAAATGAGTGGACCTAGCCGACTCATCCAGTCTTTCCTGGGTACTTACGTAGAATGGTAGTTCCCACGGGAATTACCGAATCGGTACAAGATCAGTTACTTTCTGAAGATGAAGCGTAGCGGTTATACTGCCAGATTTCAGGCAGGAAAAGATGCAATAGAGATATGAGAATTTATGTACATGGCCAGATGTAAAACAACTTATTAATAAATAATAATTGTTTTTTGACATGTTTGACTGATATATGATGAATGTATGCTTATGTATGTAATGTTGGTTACTAAAAATTAACACTATGAACAGTAACCCGTGGGGATATGAGGATGTTTGACCCATAATTAAAAATAGTAAATGGATGAATAAATATATGATATTTTTAAGGTAAATATTAGACATACCAAGCTTCAATTTTATATATAGTATGACTCATTTGGATGTCTACATAAGGAGATATAAATTATCAAAGTTGGGACCAGAATGCTGGATTCAGGAGAAAAACGTTGGATGAACAGTAAAGTTGTCACGTTGACTGACGTTGACTCGGTCAATGAATGGACAACGAGTTATTTTTCCCTGAAAGATAATTGAGTTAGCTTTAATTATCAATTTGAACCACTTCATTTCTATTTTTGTATAATTAGTTATGATTTTTCGAAGTCAAGTCACTCATCTGGAATTTTCATAGTGAACAGTACTCGATAAGAGTAAAACTCCAGATTGAGAAATTGGACTTCAATGACCTTGAAAGTGGTTCTAAATGCTACCAAATGGTCCTTAAGACATACGAAAATAAGGATGTTTCACCATACCCTAGGTCTATTACTTCTCCGTG
Source organism: Leucaena leucocephala (assembly GCA_037074615.1). Taxonomy (NCBI): domain Eukaryota; kingdom Viridiplantae; phylum Streptophyta; class Magnoliopsida; order Fabales; family Fabaceae; genus Leucaena; species Leucaena leucocephala. The sequence continues at coordinate 17,227,977 of CM073522.1, forward strand.
ATGGAATCCCTCTGCTTAGGGAACATTAACTCTTTATCTATTACCCATCACGTCTTTAACATTAGGCCATGTACTAGGATCATTCCTGGGCAAATCTCATTCTAGTCATCTCATCGTAACTCATCATTAGGTTTCTGTTCTCTACTTCCCACTTTTAAAACCTGTAATCATACTCATTCTTATACAAAGGCAACATACTAGGTATAGGGTAGCTCAATAGTGTGCATACTGGACAATATAATCCGATCACATACAGGTATTTATCCATTCATTAGCCAGGGGAAACAGAACACAAATAAACTCGTACCTTAATTTGGCGCAGGAGACTTTCTTATCTCGTTGCCTGTCAGGGTATATACTCTTCCCTGAGTCGAGTATCTTTCGCCTGTTGTGTTCTGTGGACACTCCCTGGCATAATGTCCAGACTTTTCACACCTATAGCATAACCCTTGACCTGCCAGACAAGGCCTCGTACCATGGTCTCGACCACAGTTCCCACATAAATTAGGCCTTGGTTGCCTACTAACTTCTCTTGGCCCACTACTTGGCCTACTTCCCTGTTTCTTATTAACTTCTGTCCCGTATGTTGGCCCATTTCTCTTCTTACTGTTCCCTCTTAAGGAACCTGGCGGCATCACTCTTGATGTAACAGGCTCACTTTTTCCTGGATATTGCACATTCTTCTTCGTGATCCTGCATACCTCTACTGCTTCATTAAACCTCCGTATCTGTCTAGGAAAAGCTTTCTCCTTCAATATAGGGTTTAACCCCACGAGTTAACTTCTCAGTGGTCCACCTCTCATCATTCATACAGTTTAGGTAAGTGGAATATCGTGAAAGACGAATGAACCTAGCAATATAATCATCAAAGGGTTCTTGCTCACCCTGTTTTAATATTAAAAATTCTACTTCACGTTCATCTCGTACTGACTGTGGAAAATATTTCTCGTTGAACTGGTCAAGAAATATTTCCCATGTAAGTGGAATATTTCTTGAGTGCAGAATCACTTCTGTATTCCTCCACCACCTATCCGCATCTTTTTCTAGCTTGTAAACTGCCAGCTGGGCCTTTCTTTCAGTGGGACATTCTAAAATCTTAAAGATTTTCTCTAACTGGCTAACCCAATCCTCAGCTATTTGAGTGTCAAAAGTCCCTTCAAACATGGGCGGATTAAATTTATGGAATCGTTCCATCCATGTTTGAAGACTTTCCTGGTTGTTATTTGTAACATCCCTAATTTCTATACTAAGTTATATGTACAGATTGAATAAAATATATGAGATGTTTAGGAAAATATGTGGCCATATTTATGTAAAGAAAAGGATTAATTGGAAGAGGAAGAAAGTCTAAGAGCCAAAGTGCAAAATTACGAAAATGCCACTGTGATGCCCTAAGAAACCAGAAGTAAATGGAGGGCATTTTGGTCATTTCACACAATGGATGGATATCAGAGGAAATTTGATAGTAAAATATTATAATTAATATGAGAATTTATGGAGTTGATAGAAGTCAAAAAGGAGTCCTGTAGAATTAATTATGGAATTTACGGTGAAAAATGACACCGATAAAGGGTTAAAGGAAACATATGTAATTTTTAACAGGACTTCTGGGTCTCAGAAAATTATGAAACTTTGTAGAGAATTCATTTTATATTAGAATGAATTTCTAAAAATGTTAGAACAATTAAAAGAGGTGTTTAGCATTTATGCTAAGATCAGGGTAAGTTACGGATATCGGTATGAGGAAAGTACATTGGGATTTGGGCCAGTTAGCTATTGGACCTAAAAGAGGCCCAATATTTCGTCCTAGGCCAGCCCAATAAGGCCCAAAAGTTATCTTGGAGCCCAAGTCCAATAATGAATAATTTATGGATTTTTGAAAAGAAATAAAAAGAGAATAAAGTAAGAATTAGGTGTTGCACATGGTGGGACCCACAAGGACTTCAAAATGGCACCCAAAAAGAGGAAGGGTTAGGTGTACCAAGGGAGGCCATGCTAGTGATGTCATGGTGGTAAGGTCTTGAGTGAAAAGTGAAAAGACATTTCAAGATCAAACCTTTAACCATTAGATCAAATAGTTTCCAAAGTGATCTTGGCCTTCAAATGGCACATGACTTTTGCTATAAATACCCCCCTTTCCATTCATTCTTCACACCCAAGAGCTCCTTCAGAAAGAGAAGTGAGTTCTAGAGAAAGAAAGTGGAAGAAAGCAAGGAAGAAGAAAGGGTCTTGAAGGAGCAAGTAAGGTAAGTTGTCTCCTTGCTTCTACCTTTTGTTCTTATGGTTTGTGCTTGAGTTTAAGTATTTTTTAGGCTTAAATATTGGGGAAATGCTGCTGGAATTTCTATGTATATGTGAGAGGAACATGAGTTTTATGTCATAGATAGTTTAGACAAGCTTAAACAAGCTAGTTGCATGGTTGGTTGTTGGATTAAGTTGATGTTCTTGACTTTACCATGGAAGAACATTTCGGTTTGCACTGTTCATGCACTGTTCATGATAGAAAGAGATGGAATTTCAATGATTTAATGCTTCCATTGAGTTTATATGATAATTTTGTGTAGGATTGGAAAGGTTTTGAACCTTGGAAACCATTGGAATTAAAGGTTGTAATGTTGAAAATTCCGTTCGGTTACTGTTCACTCGCATGAACAGTGATTTGAATTTCATGATTTTGATACTTCCAATGGTCTTAAAATGAGATTTTGTGTGGGGGGAAAGTGGAGGAATAAGTATGGGAAGCATTGGAATCAAAATGAGAATTTTTGGAAGATTTATGTATGTTTTTCCAAATCTGTACAGAACAGTGTATTCTTGCTGGAATTTGGTTATTTTTAGTTCATAAATGGATTCAAAAGGTAAAATTGTGTAGGGTAAGGTCAAAACATCAATTGATTCAAGGGCCAAGTTAATTGGCAAAGATTAAAGAAAGTTATGTCAGTTAAAGCAAGTTAAAGGTTCAAGAGAGATAGTCTTGAGTAGTGTTTGAGTTCATGGTCCTAATGGATTATGTAATGAATATGAATGTGATTAGGACCTTGAAACCTCTAAGAAGATGTTGGGGAATGATTGACCAAAAAGATTGGGAAGCAAGTGCAAGCATTAGAAAGAGAGCTTAAATCCAAGGTAGTAAACTTACCCTAAACTTGTATGTATTGAATGTTATGCTTGATTGTGCTATGACTTTGTTGAATTGTGTGCATATGTGTATATGATTGAAGCTCTGTTTCTATGATTACCTTGGCCAATTGTATTTCACATGTTACATGGAAGCATGCACATTACACAATGTTTACACTTTCACAAGCAAGCACAAGTATTTACTTTAATGCATGCATTGTTTAGTACCGTTTGCTACTGAGATTCCCCCGAATCTCATCCCCTATTTATAACCCATTACAGAGAGGTTATATCGAAGTGAATTTTGAGAATGCTGTAAGACGCCGTTATGCTGCCGATTTTCAGACTGAACATAAGGAGATGATACGTACTGTGTACGTAGGTACTGTCTAAGGAGTCTGGAAGTGAGTGGACCTAGTCGGTTCATCCAGTCTTTCCTGGGTACTTACGTAGAATGGTAATTCTCACGGGAATTACCGAATCAGTACAAGATCAGTTATTTTTACAGATGAAGTATAGTAGTTATACTGCCGGATTTCAGGCAGGAAAGATGTAATAGAGATACGAGGATCTTGTTCATGCCCTATTGTATAAAGATTTATTATTTAATGATAAGTATTGTTTGGCATGTTTGTTTGATATGTGATTAATGTATGCATATGTATGTAAAGCTGCTTGCTGGAATTTGCCACCATGAACAGTAACTCGTGGTGATATAGTGATGTTTGATCTATAATTAAAAATAGTAAATGATTAAATAAATGTATGATATGTTTATGATAAATAGTATACATACCAAGCTTCGATTTGATATATAGAATGTCTCATTTCGATGTCTACACATGGAGATATAAATTATCAAAGTTGGGATCAAAATGCTGGATTCAGGAGAAAAATGCTGGATAAACAGTAAAGTTGTAACTTTGACTGACGTTGACTTGGACAAGGAATGGTCAACGAGTTATTTTTCCTCTAAACAGTATTGAGTTAGCTTCATGTAGCAATTTGAACCACTGCATTCTGATTTTTCTAGAATTAGTTATGATTTTTCGAAGTCAGGTCGCTCATCTAGAATTTACACAGTAAACAGTACTCGATAAGAGTAAAACTCCAGATTGAGAAATTAGATTTCAATGACCTTGAAAGTGGTTCTAAATACTACCAATTGGTCCCTAAGATGTACAAAAATAAGGATGTTTCATTATTTCCTATAGACCCCTGATGTCTATTCATTCCAGTCTACGCATGATTTGGCTGAGGTTCAAGTTATATATCATTTTCTGGTACTACCTCCTTCTCAGACTGCTGTAAGCTAGCAACTGCAGCAGCAACCGCCGTAGCGATAACAGAATCTCGTTCTTGATCTTGGCGAGCCTGGGCTGCCCGCATCTCATCTATTGCATGTTGTTGCTGTTCTAACCTATCCAGAATAACTTGCATAGGGTCTATCTGATTATTAGTACCCTCATCTCGAGGCTCTACCACTTTGGGTCTAACCGTTCTTCTTGTATTAACCATGACTTCTAACTCCTTCTCAGACTGCCGTAAGCTAGCAACTGTAGCAACAACCGCCGTAGCGATAACAGAATCTCGTTCTTGATCTTGGCGAGCCTGGGCTGCCCGCATCTCATCTATTGCATGTTGTTGCTGTTCCAACCTATCTAGAATAACTTGCATAGGGTCTATCTGATTATTAGTACCCTCATCCTGAGGCTCTACCACTTCGAGTCTAACCGTTCTTCTTGTATTAACCATGACTTCTACCTCCTTCTCAGACTGTTGTAAGCTAGCAACTGCAACAGCAACCGCCGTAGCGATAGCAGAATCTCGTTCTTGATCTTGGCGAGCCTGGGCTGCCCGCATCTCATCTATTGCATGTTGTTGCTGTTCCAACCTATCTAGAATAACTTGCATAGGGTCTATCTGATTATTAGTACCCTCATCCCGAGGCTCTACCACTTCAGGTCTAACCGTTCTTCTTGTATTAACCATGACTTCCACCCCTTTTTCTAGAATTAGGAAATACAGTCATATATATGCACAACAATATATGCACACATGTAAAATATTTAAAATAACCCATACCACATTTTAACTATTTCAGAGCATCACTGAGCCAGAACCTTCTGTTCCGTGTCAGAATCTTATGCTCTGAACCAGAGCCCTTTCTGGTCTATGCCAGAATCTTATGCTCTGATACCAAAATGAAATGTCCTTACTTTTATACGTCTTAGGGACCATTTGGTAGCATTTAGAACCACTTTCAAGGTCATTGAAGTCCAAATTCTCAATCTGGAGTTTTACTCTTATCGAGTACTGTTCACTATGAAAATTCCAGATGAGTGACCTGACTTTGAAAAATTATAACTAATTCTAGAAAAATTGAAATGAAGTGGTTACAATTTCTACTTGAAGATAACTCAATTATATTTCAGGGAAAAATAACTCGTTGACCATTCCTTGACCGAGTCAACGCCAGTCAATGTCACAACCTTACTGTTCATCCAACGTTTTTCTCCTGAATCCAGCATTCTGGTCCCAACTTTGATAATTTATATCTCCATGTGTAGACATCCAAATGCGTCATTCTATATATCAAATCGAAGCTTGGTATGTATACTATTTATCCTAAAAATATCATACATTTATTCATTCATTTACTATTTTTACATATTTATCAAACCTCATTAGGTCACCATGAGTTACTGTTCATAGTGGCCAATTCCAGCATTCAACTTTACATACATATGCATACAACCCTCACATATCAGTCAAACATGCCAAATAACACTTATTATTAGTTAATAAGTTGTTTTATATCTAGGTATGTATAAAATTTCCCATATCTCTATTACATCTTTTCCTGCCTGAAATCCGACAGCATAACCGCTACGCTTCATCTTTAGGAAGTAACTGATCTTGTACCGATTCGGTAATTCCCGTGAGAACTACCATTCTACGCAAGTACCAAGGAAAGACTGGATGAACCGGCTAGGTTCACTCACTTCCAGCCTCCTTAGATAGTACCTACGTACACAGTACGTATCAGCTGCTTTCCTTATCTTGTCATAATTTCGGCAGCATAACAGCGTCTCTTAAAATTCCCAAAATTTACTTTGACATAACCTCCCCTGTAATGGGTTATTTATTGGGATGAGATTCGGGGGAATCTCAGTAGTAAAAATCATAACAATATATGTAATGCAGAGTGACAGTGCTTGCTTGTGATTGTGTACAGATAAGTATGCTGCGTGCTTCCAACTCAATAACATATGAACATAGCATTGTAGTAGAGCTTCAAGAATAACATATAAGACAACAATCCAACCAAACAATAGCACAACAAATCACAAAGCCATTACATAAAAGCTAGGATTAGTTACTACCTCAAAAGCTTAGCAGAACTCTAGAATCTCTATCTTGCTTCCAGCTCCGCCAGAACTTCCTTTCTTTCTTTCTTCCTCTCACTTTCTCTCTCTAGCACTTCCTTCTCTCTCTTAAATGCTCTTGGCCGTGGCATATGAAGGCAAGGGGGGTATTTATAGTTTTGATGGATGGCATTTTCGTAATTTTGAAGCATCTGAACTGTGGTCCTGGTTTTTCTGAAATTTCCTATTTTTCTTTATTCCTTTTATTGCATCATCCATGACATCATCCCAAGAGACACCTCATGGGACACCTCATGTGTCACATGGCGAAATTGCAAGCTCCTGGGACACCTCATCAGCTGACTCAGCATTTCCAGATAGTTTCAGAGTCTTGCACCGGAATACACGGCTGAGATCGTGCCCCGTGTCCTCAACTTTTTCTTCCTCCTCTATGTTGGCGGCATGTGGCATCTTACTGGCACCTATCATGCCATCCAATGCTATCCAGATAAGTCTAGGACTTTATCTGATCACTTCCACGGTTATCGTGCCGACTGAGTAACTTTACTTTATTGAAACAATATTAAAATAGTATTTTAGTGCCACTTTTCCCCACATATCACTGGGCCTACGTTTTTGGGCTCTGGGAATGTTATCTTGTATCTTGATCAAGCTCAAGTACTCTGATGGCTCGATTCCCAAGAAACATCCCTTGGCAAATTACCAAAATACCCCTAGGTGCCCTTTCTTGCACTGTCTTAACCCTAAGGGTAAAATCATCATTTTACATCCTTCTGTACCCTGTCAGGGCATATACTGACCCTGAGTAACTTTATCTGTATGTGCCTTGGCTCCTGGGCCTGTCCAGAATGACCAAAATGCCCTCAATTCCTCTACTACCCTTTTGTACAACACAGGGGCATTTTCATAATTTTGCATTTTTCTGGGGTTCTGCTGGACACTGGACCTATCAGTCCAAGGGTCTTACTGGGCCTTTGATGGTACCATTATTGGGCCTTTCAGGGTCCATTACCTTTATGGCACGCATTACGAGGAATCTTCCCCTGCCCATGTTCATCGAGTACTTTAACTATTATGCACCGTTTATACACATCTCCGGGCACCGAGTCCTTTTACCATATACACTGGCCTGCTGTGTTTAGGCATCCCTGTGGGTCATAACAGTCATCTGACTGAGGTCATCTGAACTCATTCAGTCCCTTTTTAAATACCGATAAATATCCCTATCGGATACCCGGAGGCCACATACTCCCGTCTGGATTTTCTAATTTGTGAATAACTTTTTCTACAAGCCTCCTATCGGTATTCTGTCAGTTTCCTGATATCCGCCTCATCAGGCTGCATCATCCTGTAATTTTTCACTTATATCTGAAATCTAGGATATCCGGTAGGAATTTTTATAACTTTCAGACTATCAGATCAATTTTGGCTATCTGGAGTCTTAAAAAATTCCTGTATTAAGCTGGATTACCCAGCATCACTTGCTCTCTCTACTGGTGAAATCTGGGACTGAAATGCTTCCGGGCAGTCCAAACCACTACTGGCCTGATTTTCTTTAATTATACTTTAGCCCCAAGGAACTTTTCTTCTTTTCAATTAAGTCCCTTTTATTTGGCTAAAATTACACTTAAGGACCCCGCCTTTTTGTCTACCTTTCCCTTTTAACCTTATACTTTTCATATTTGCACTTAAGCCCCTACATTTTCTTTCTTTTGCAATTTAATCTCTTTCTTTGCATGAATGGCCATCATATCCCTAGGAACTTTTACTATTTACATATAAGTCCCTGGACTTTTACTTATTTGCAGTTTAGTCCTTAAAAACCCTCTGTATGTTTCTAGGACTTCTGCTCAAAGGGATATATCTATTTTAGGCTGCTTCCCAAGTCTCTGGCCTAAAAATTGGGATGTCACATAGCAGCCACTTCCTCATATTGTCTATCACATGTACTTGTAGCAAGCATCATTGAACCACATGATTCACATCCTGTAACTAGGGCTTGTGAGGTATCCACTGCATGAACTTGTTTTAAGGAGTGTAGCTCCCTTTCAATCAAACTCATCCTCTTGTCCTTTCGATTTCCCAAGGCTGCTATCTCAGCTAAGATCGCATTAGAACTACCTGAAGATGAGGGTGGTAATCTTCTTGGATCTCCAGTTTGATGGTCCTCATTAGCCATTTTCTAGAACAAATCCCAACTTGCTTGTGGGGTCTTATCTCTCAATGAACCATTCGTAACAGCATTCAAGGATACTTTATTGTGGGGTAGTAGACCATCAAAGAAGATGTCTACTAAATCAGCCTTAGTGATGTTATGGTGGGGATATCGAGCCAAAAGGTTAATAAATCTTGTCCAATACTCATGCAAAGACTCCCCATCCTGTTGCATAACATTAGTATCTCCTTCTTCATCCGAGTAGTCTTGGAGGCTGGGAAAAACTGTTCAAGATAAGTGGACTTCAGCTGATCCCATGTAAGAGTGGAGAAATGAGTTGGCAAATTGTATAGCCACTCCTTAGCCTTCCCTTCCAAAGTGAAATGGAAACACCTCCTCAAGACATCATCCAAAGTGGCCATTGGAGGTTTCATTGAAGAACATATCATGTGCATGGTTTGTAAGTGCCTGTGTAGACATTCTCCTACAAAACCATGAAATTTAGGTAAGGCCGTAATCAAAGCTCCTTTAATTTCAAAATTAGCCTCTTCAGTATAGAAACCATTAGGATCATAATTCACATGCGAATGATTAATCTCCCTAACACTTTTATTATCTTCTACGTTCATAGGTATTTCATTTTCTCCATTCCCATTATGCCCATTATAATCAGCCATATTTAGTTCAGTTTGAGACTCTAGGATACTAGACGAGGAACTAGATTTTGCTTCTTCTTCTCTAAATTTCCTAAATTCTCTCCTTAGTTTCCTAAGTCGTCTCTCAATTTCAGGTTCAAAAGGCACTAATGGTTCAGTTCTTTTACTCATGCAATGCAGAAACAATCAAGAATAATCAATGCAAACAATCAGATTCAGATTCAGAAGTTGCACAGCAGAAAATTTTCAGTAAGTCGCGACTCAAGAGTATTTAGTCGTGACCCAAAATTACAAAGAGCTATAGTCACACCAAAAAGTTTTAAATGTCGCGACTGGTTTTCGCAGAGAGCAGTCAGATTTCACAGATAGCAATAAGGTCGCGACTCAAAGTATTTTAAGTCGAGACAGAAAATGACAGAGTAATTATCGCTACTCATGTCAGGTAAGGTCGTGACTCAAAGTCACAGAGATTGATTCTGCAGAAAGTCAGAGAAAAAAAAATGCAGTTTGTAATGCAAGTTAAAAACTGCTAAAATTAAAATGCAATGAACAACAAAAAATTTAACTCAGGTAGGCAATAAAATTGACAATCAATTACTAGGGAACAAATTACTTGGCTCCCCAGCAACTGCGCCATTGACGAGGCCCTCGGATTATCGCAGTCCGAGCCATCAAAATTAAGTGAATTGCACCCTAGTAATAAAGTATAAGGCACAACCCTATCGTTCTTCTCAAGGAGCCTTTTTAAAGGAATCCTAGCAAATTGGATGTCAAATTCAGCGGTAAACCTGAGTAAAGAGTAAATGGTTTTGTGGGTGCAGTAAAATAGATATTTTTGTGTTTTTGTTTAAGATGGAAAATGGTTGGTTTGTGAATATAGTATATGATGATAGGCTCTTGATGATGAAAAATATCTATCCTTGCTCTCAATGTATATGGAGTTTGAAATCACTAAGTCTTGAATAAAACCTCAATCGATCGATTGAGTCCAAAACCCTAATATTCTTTAAACTCCTTTGATCAAAGCTAGTTTAAACCAGATAGAAGAATGCCCTCGAATGAGCGTCGATCGACTAACCCTAGAATTCAAGCAATCGAATCAATTAGCAATAATCGTTGACAACCGTTCAACTAGCTTAAACTCAAAACTGAAATATTATATTTAAACTAGCATTCAAAACATCAAAAGTAAATTACAATTGTCTAATATGAGAATAATCAATCGATATTCAAAACTTGTTCATATGATGAAAAACCCTAAATCTAGAAGCAATCATAATATGACAAGATGCAAATTAGAACAGAAGAAACTCCCCGTTTCGGTCCGTGAGCTCAAGATATTAGATCTATCACCAAGAGACTAAAGGTTTAGCCTCTCATGACTTCTGCTACACTGCAATCGCTATTCAGATGTGATGCTATGAAGAAATGATGAAGAGATGAAGGTGAATGGTGTAGAAAGATGGAAGATGAGTAGAAAGTGTGTGGAGAGCGCTCGAGTACTGCTTCTTAGCCTAATCAGGTTCAAAAACCAGCCTCCCTTCTGACGGCAGCCTCCCTCTCTTCTTATAACAGCATGACCTAATTCAAAACGCGCAATTTCAGGGATTTCATACTTTTAGTCGCGACCAGATACATTTGTTGGTCGTGACCTATGAACACAGGGAATCTTCCAGAAAAATTATGGGTCGCGACTTGATAGTACAGAGGCGTGGTTCCACTTTCATTGACTTGTGATTTCTTTCCTGGTCCTTGCTCTCTTCCAAAGTACCTGCAATTCAACATAAAAGCTCACTGTAAAAGTCCTGATCAGTAGATAACTGAATATATGCAGTTTGGAAGAGTTATTTTACCATTTTACCCTTTAATTAGCATATTGCCACGCACAATCATGTAATACACAAAAGTACAATTTAAGGCATGAAATGAATGGTAAAGTTATTATAAAACTCTCAAAATTATCATAGAAACCATATACAAAATGTGTCTTATCACTAGTACCATTTCCTTAGGCTTAGCAATTCTCTAGCCAACAACCTATCCGTCATTTTAGGTTTGGCTTAGGCCTTATACTATTCTTTAATCAATTTACAATAGGAGTCTTAGGAGCTTTCTTGCTCTTCCAGCTGCTCTCACCTTCTCTAACAATTATAATCAGCCTAGAGAGAGGACTTATATGGTTGTTCTCTTATTTACTTTACTACTAAGTAGGAGTATATACTCTAACATGTGTAATACTTGGCCAACGTGTTGTAAGACTACATACCTGCTCATGAATGCATAGCTCAAACATTCCTTCCCTTAATATGCATAGCTCTATCACTCGGATCATTAGCATATTTTCTCAAACATAACATAGTGCCTAGCATTTCATGCAAGGAGTAAAACCTCTCACTTGCTATTTCATCTGTAGAATAACATTCAAACATCTTATCCCTATAAAAAGAAGCCTCTCTATCTGTCTGCGGAACACTGAAGAAGATGAATAAAACTAAAGACTTTTCTTTGACCGACAATAAATCCTCTTTCTGGATAACATCCTAAACCAGCCATTTTAGGCGGTGATATCCCATGAAGGAAATAAGCTACAAAAGCTCTCTGTATACCCAGAAGTTTAGATTTACTCAGTGTAACACCCCAATTTTCAGGCCAAAGACTTAGGAAGTACCTGAAATAGATATATCCCTTTGAGCATAAGTCCTAGAAACATATAGAAGGTTTTTAGGGACTAAACTGCAAATAAATGAAATTCCAAGGACATATATGTAAATAGTAAAAGTCCCTAAGGATATGATGGCCATTCATGCAAAGAAAGGGATTAAATTACAAAAGAAAGAAAATGAAGGGACTTAAGTGCAAATATGAAAAGTATAAGGCTAAAAACGAAAAGTAGACAAAAAGGTGGGGTCCTTAAGTGTAATTTTAGCTAAATAAAAAGGGACTTAATTAAAAAGAAGAAAAGTTCCCTGGGGCTAAAGTGTAATTAAAGAAAGTCAGGCCGGAAGTGGTTTGGACTGTCCGAAAGCATTTCAGTCCCAGATTTTACCGGTAGAGAGAGCAAGTGACACTCGGTAATCTGGCTTAATACAGGCATTTTTCAAGACTCCAAATAGCCAGAATTGATCTGATAGTCTAAAAGTTATAAAAATTCCTACCGGATATCCTAGATTTCAGATATAAGTGAGAAATACAGGAAGATGCGTCCTTATGGGGCGGATGTCAGGAAACTAACAGAATACCGATAGGAGGCCTGTAGAAAAAGTTATTCGCAAATTAGAAAATCCAGATGGGATAGTGAGGCCTCCGGGTATCCGATAGGGAGATTTATCGGTATTTGAAAAGGGACTGAATAAGTTCGGATGCCTCAGTCAGATGACTGTTATGACTCACAGGGATGCCAGAACACAGTAGGCCAGTGTATCTGGTAAAAGGACCCGGTGTCTGGAGACGTGTAGAAATGGTTCATAATAGTTGAAGTACTCGATGAACATGGGCAGAGGAAGATTCCTCGTAAAGCGTGCCATGAAGGTAATGGACCCTGAAAGGCCCAATAATGGCGCCATCAAAGGCCCAATAAGACACTTGGACTGATAGGTGGGCCAGTGTCCGACAGAACCCCGGAAAGTGCGAAATTACGAAAATGCCCCTGTGTTGTACTAAAGGGGTAGTAAATGTATGAGGGCATTTTGGTCATTCTGGACAGGTCCAGGAGCCAAGGTATATACAGATAAAGTTACTCAGAGTCAGTATATGCCCTGACAGGGTACAGAAGGGTGTAAAATGACGATTTTACCCTTAGGGTTAAAATAGTGCAAGAAAGGGCACCTAGGGGTATTTTGGTAATTTGCCAAGGGATGTTTCTTGGGAATCGAGCCATCAGAGTACTTGAGCTTGATCAGGATCCAAGATAACATTCCCAGAGCCCAAAAACGTAGGCCCAGTGATATGTGGGAAAAAGTGGCATTAAAATACTATTTTAATGCTGTTTCAATAAAGTAAAGTTACTCGGTCGGCATGATAACCGAGGAGGTGATCAGATAAAGTCTTGGACTTATCTGGATAGCATTGGATGGCGTGACAGGTGCCAGTAAGATGCCACATGGGGCCCACATAGAGGAGGAAGAAAAAGTTAAGGACATGTGGCATAATCTTAGCCGGTGAGTCCAGTTTGTGGGAAATCGGACCGGACCGGTACTGGATTGGACTGAAATGCTGAGTCAGCTGATGAGGTGTCCCAGGAATTGTGACATGTGAGAAATGTGCATGCTGAGGTGTCCACTGAGGTGTCCTGGGTGATGCAGTAAAAGAGAATAAAAGAAAATAGAAAATTCAAGGACCACAAGTTCATATGGCTTCAAAATTACAAGAATGCCATTGAAGGAAACTATAAATACCCCCTCTTGCTCTTCATTATGCACGGCCCAAGCGCGTTTTAGAGAGAGGAGGAAGTGCTAGAGAGAGAAAGTGAGAGGAAGAAAGAAAGAAAGGAAGTTCTGGCTGAGCTGCAAGTAGAATAGAGATAGTAGAGTTCTGCTAAGCCTTTGAGGTAGTAACTAATCCTAGCTTTTATGTAATGGCTTTGTGATTTGTTGTGCTATTGTTTGGTTGGATTGTTGTCTTATATGTTATGCTTGAAGCTCTACTCCAATGCTATGATCGTATGTTATTGAGTATGGAAGTACGCAGCAACTTATCTGTACACAATCACAAGCAAGCACTGTCACTCTGCATTACATATATTGTTATGATTGTTGCTACTGAGATTCCCCCAAATCTCATCCCAATAAGTAAACTATTACAGGGGAGGTTATGTCAAAGTGAATTTTGGGAATTTTAAGAGACGCCGTTATGCTGCCGAAATTATGACAAGATGGCAATAGTAGAGAAAGGAGCTGATATGTACTGTGTACGTAGGTACTGTCTAAGGAGGCTGGAAGCGAGTGGACCTACCCGGTTCATCAAGTCTTTCCTGGGTACTTACGTAGAATGGTAGTTCTCACAGGAATTACCGAATCGGTACAAGATCAGTTACTTTCTGAAGATGAAGCGTAGCGGTTATGCTGCCGGATTTCAGGCAGGAAAATATGTAAGAGATATGGGAAATTTTGTACATACCCAGATGTAAAACAACTTATTAATTAATAATAAGTGTTGTTTGGCATGTTTGACTGATATATGATGGATGTATGCATATGTTTGCAAAGTTGAGTGCTGGAATTGGCCACTGTGAACAGTAACACGTAGTGACATGATAATATTGGATAAATAATTAAAAATAGTAAATGGATGAATAAATGTACGAAATTTTTAAGGTAAATAGTAGACATACCAAGATTAGATTTGAGATATAGTATGCCTCATTTGGAAGTCTACACCTAAAGATATAAATTATCAAATTTGGGACCAGAATGCTGGATTCAGGAGAAAAACGCTGGATGAACAGTAAAGTTGAAACGTTGACTGGCGTTGACTCGGTCAATTAATGGTCAACGAGTTATTTTTTCCTGAAATATAATTGAGTTATATTCAATTATCAATTTGAACCACTTTATTTCAATTTTTGTAGAATTAGTTATGATCTTTCGAAGTCAGGTCACTCATCTGGAATTTTCATAGTGAACAGTACTCGATAAGAGTAAAACTCTAGATTGAGCAATTGGACTTCAATGACCTTGAAAGTGGTTCTAAATGCTACCAAATGGTCCTTAAGACATACAAAAGTAAGGATGTTTCATTTTGGTATCAGAGCAAAAGGTTCTGGCATAGACTAGAAAGGGCTCTGGTTCAGAGCATAAGATTCTGGCACAGAACAGAAGGTTCTGGCTCAGTGATGCTCTGAAATAGTTAAGGTATGTGGTATGTGGTATGGGTTATTCTAAGTGTTTGACATGTGTACATAGATTGTTGTGCATATATATGGTTGTATTTCCCAATTCTAGAAAAAAGAGTAGAAGTCATGGTTAATACAAGAAGAACGGTTAGACCAGAGGTGGTAAAGCCTCGGGATGAGGGTACTAATAGTCAGATAGACCCTATGCAAATTGTTCTAGATAGGTTAGAACAACAACAACAAGTAATAGATGAGATACGGGCAACCCAGGCTCGCCAAGATCAAGAGCGAGATTCTGCTATCGCTACGGCGGTTGCCGCTGCAGTTGCTAGCTTACAGCAATCTGAGAAGGAGGTAGTACTAGAAAATGATATAGGAAATGACAATAACCAGGAAAGTCTGCAAACATGGATGGAACGATTCCATAAGTTAAATCCGCCCATGTTTGAAAGGACTTTTGACACTCAAATAGCTGAGGATTGGGTTACC
Organism: Leucaena leucocephala; assembly: GCA_037074615.1. Lineage (NCBI taxonomy): Eukaryota > Viridiplantae > Streptophyta > Magnoliopsida > Fabales > Fabaceae > Leucaena > Leucaena leucocephala. The sequence goes on from CM073522.1 coordinate 17,243,616, forward strand.
CAGTTAGAGAAAATCTTTAAGATTTTAGAATGTCCTACTGAAAGAAAGGCTCAGCTGGCAATTTACAAGCCGAAAAAAGATGCGGATAGGTGGTGGAAGAATACAGAAGTTATTCTGCACTCAAGAAATATTCCACTTACATGGGAAATATTTCTTCAGCAGTTCAACGAGAAATATTTTCCACAATTAGTAAGGGATGAACCTGAAGCAGAATTTTTTATATTAAAGCAGGGTGAGCAAGAACCCTTTGATGATTATCTTGCTAGGTTCATTCGTCTTTCACGATATTCCACTTACCTAAATTGTATGAATGATGAGAGGTGGACCACTGAGAAGTTAACTCGTGGGTTAAACCCTACATTGAAGGAGAAAGTTTTTCCTAGACAGATACGGAGGTTTAATGAAGCAGTAGAGGCATGCAGGATCACAGAGAAGAATGTGCAATATCCAGAAAAGAGTGAACCTGCTACATTAAGAGTGATGCCACCAGGTTCCTTAAGAGGGAACAGTAAGAAGAGAAATGGGCCAGCATTTAATAAGAAGCAGGGAAGTAGGCCAGGTAGTGGGTCAAGAGAAGTTAGTAGGCAACCAAGGCCTAATATATGTGGGAACTGTGGTCGAGACCATGGTACGAGGCCTTATTCAGTAGGTCAAGGGTTATGCTATAGGTGTGGAAAGCCTGGACATTATGCCAGGGAGTGTCCACAGAACACAACAGGCGAAAGATACCCGACTCAGGAAAGAGTATTACCCTGACTGGCAACGAGATAAGAAAGTCTCCTGCGCCAAATTAAGGTACAAATTTATTTGTGTTCTGTTTCCACTGGCTAATGAATGGATAAATCCTGTTTGTGATTGGATTGTATTGTCCAGTGTGCACACTATTGAGCTACCCTATACCTAGTATGTTGCCTATGTATGCGGATGAGTATGATTACAGGTTTTAAAAGTAGGAAGTAGAGAAAACATATACAAGATAGTTAGGGTTAGTCAAACCCTTGAGCGTTAAAACTTATATTATGGCTGAAAGGAGTCCAGGTCACGACGTTATGAGAGATAGGTCGCGACTAAAGGACACAGAAATGCCAGGTCATGACGAGTAGCATATGACAGTCGCGACTAAAAGTCGCAGAGCATGTGAGTTGTGACTATGCAGTTCTCAGTTCTCAGGTCAAGAATAGACTGGGACTGATGGATAGATAGACAGAAGAACTTAAGAGATAGTAAAGAGGTAGCCACAGCTTAAGAGATAAAGTGACTCCCCTATTCCCTACATAAGATAGAGTAATGAAGGGTTGAGTCTATACCCTGGTAAGAGGGTAGCGTGGCAGCCTAAGTGAAATAGATAGTTGTTTCAGGAAGAATGATCAGGATATGATAGGCAATATGATAAAGGAAATATGTTTTGAGGCTTACTTAGATTATTACAATGTCTGATGGATGGTTGAGCAAAATATGATGATAATATGGCTTGTGTTGCCATAAGTTATAATAGTTGCATCTCTTTGCAGTGGTCAAATGATGACATGCATATTAGAGTATGCTATGATAAATGGATACTCCCCTTTTGCAGTGCATGCATGGTAGAGTATATATGAGTACATATATGAGATGAGGAAGTTATAAGAAAGTATGTTGCTCCCATACTATACAACATGTAATAGTATTGAGGATGATAGATAGTCTCAGTTTATGGGACGATAAGTTATGATATGATATCCAGATATAATTTATGATTGAGGTTAATCAGGTAATTTTGCAGACTTGTGAATACAGTACTCAGGGCCATTTCTATTGAAATGAATGATGTACAGAAAGAGTAGCAGATAATAGTAAAGGGATTATTTCTAGATCACTCTTCAGATAAGAGTTGGATCTGAAATAGATAGCTCTCAGATAGAGCTAGATTCAGATGGGTACAGATCACTCTTCAGATAAGAGTTGGATCTGGTACAGATGGCTCGCAGTTAGAGCATAGTTCAAATGGCTCATAGTTAGAGTTCAATGAGAAGTTATAGCAGTAGAATGCAATGGCAGGTGGTTAGACCATAGCCAATGGTAAACCACGGTAAGGTTGAAAGATGAGAAGGAACTCCTGAGTACAAGAGGAAGTAAATAAAGTCTGAGTAAATAATATGAGGCTACTAAATAAATTTTTAAAATATTTATTTATGGAGTTATCAACAGGTGGAAGCAGTTAACCTTATAACCTAGTCTGTTGGTTTAAGATCTTCGGGTGATTTACAGTACAACAGAATCACAGTTAGATTCTGGATGGTCGCAGTTAGATCCTAGCATGGCTCCAGGGTCGCAGTTAGATTCTGAAGGGGCTAACGGTTGATCGCAGTTAGATCCCGAGGTCGCAGATAGACCTAGCCTAAGGAAAGTAATAAGCCATGAGATATGAGTACAATGTAGTATCTCTTTGGAAAGATGAATGCCAAAGACGAAGTTAAAGTAAGGAAGCTTCACTAGTTGATAAACTCATCCAGAAAAATATTTTATAATGGTTTTTCTCAGATAGCCTCTAGTATACAGACTAAACTTAGCTTTCCCTTAGCAAAGATGGAGTCCAAGTTCAAATCTGAGTACTGATATTCAAAGTTTTGTAGAAGTATGCCTGAGAAGCAGAAAAGAGAATTCCCTGTGTATAGAGAATAGAAAGTGTATAGAGAATAGAAAAGCATTAGCTAAGAGCACTCTGGGAGGTAGCTCAAGTTGTGAAGCCAATAGCAAGAGAAAGAGGCAATAGTTCAGACAGGGGACTGATCAAAGTAATGATAGGTTGGAGAGCAGAGATGTCAATGTGGTGGATAGAGCCATGGCACATGGGAGTGTCAAGCAGGGCAAAGCAGTTGTGGTGAGAAAGGCCACTTTGCAAGAGGTTGCTCTAAGAATGCTGACATCCCTAGGAAAGGTATTTGCTCTTACCCCAGACGGAGTCTCCAATATTCCCTGAGGTCGACCCTAAGAATGGTTAAGAAGAACCATAGCGGTAAGGGCGACTGAGCTATAAGGAACTATAGGCCTAGGTAATGATGTGGATAATGAAGAGTTCTTTTCTGATCTAAAGGAAGTGGTAATAAAAGGCCAGAGAGACCTAGAGAAGAGGGTCTAAGGCAAAGTAAAGATAGAACGTAGTTCTATGAAAGAATACTAGGGCCTAGAGCTATACGAAGAGAGACTTAGCCCTAACTCAGTGGCACGAAAGGCGCTAAGGCAAGAGTAGCCTAACGATAGTTAAGCCCTAAGAAGGGATAAAAAGAATGCAAATGCCACAAAGGTTTGGCATAGATGCATGAAGTTATGAGAACAGTTAAGAAAAGTTGTGAAGTTATCTGAGTTATGATCTCGTATCAGGAGAAAGAAAGTTAGAAAAATAGTATTTCTACTAAGAGATTAGCAAAGTGTAAGAAGAGTGAAGTAGACCCCAGGATTACATCAAAATTCTAAGGGATAAGATATGAAAGAAATGGACACTACTCACAAGTGTAATGAGTTGTCCATAAGTATAAGAGGATAAATGCCCCAAGCCTTAGTCATAAACCAGGAAAGGATATACAGAGGAGCTATATCCAGGATAATTGATTAAGGTACTAAGTAAATTTCGAGGACAAAATTTATTTTAAGGGGGTAGAAATGTAACACCCCAATTTTCAGGCCAGAGACTTAGAAAGTAGCCTGAAATAGATATATCCCTTTGAGCAGAAGTCCTAGAAACATATAGAAGGTTTTTAGGGACTAAACTGCAAATAAGTGAAAGTCCAGGGACTTATATGTAAATAGTGAAAGTCCCTACGGATATGATGGCCATTCATGCAAAGAAAGGGATTAAATTACAAAAGAAAGAAAATGAAGGGACTTAAGTGCAAATATGAAAAGTATAAGGCTAAAAAAGAAAAGTAGACAAAAAGGTGGGGTCCTTAAGTGTAATTTTAGCCAAATAAAAAGGGACTTAATTAAAAAGAAGAAAAGTTCCCTGGGGCTAAAGTGTAATTAAAGAAAGTCAGGCCGGAAGTGGTTTGGACTGTCCGAAAGCATTTTAGTCCTAGATTTCACCGGTAGAGAGAGCAAGTGACACTCGGTAATCTGGCTTAATACAGGCATTTTTCAAGACTCCAGATAGCAAGAATTGATCTGATAGTCTAAAAGTTATAAAAATTCCTACCGGATATCCTAGATTTCAGATATAAGTGAGAAATACAGGAAGATGCGTCCTTATGGGGCAAATGTCAGGAAACTGACAGAATACCGATAGGAGGCCTGTAGAAAAAGTTATGCGCAAATTAGAAAATCCAGATGGGAGAGTGAGGCCTCCGGGTATCCGATAGGGAGATTTATCAGTATTTGAAAAGGGACTGAATAAGTTCGGATGCCGCAGTCAGATGACTATTATGACTCACAGGGATGCTAGAACACAGTAGGCCAGTGTATCTGGTAAAAGGACCCGGTGTCCGGAGACGTGTAGAAATGGTGCATAATAGTTGAAGTACTCGATGAACATGGGCAGAGGAAGATTCCTCGTAAAGCGTGCCATGAAGGTAATGGACCCTGAAAGGCCCAATAATGGCGCCATCAAAGGCCCAATAAGACACTTGGACTGATAGGTGGGCCAGTGTCCGACAGAACCCCGGAAAGTGCGAAATTACGAAAATGCCCCTGTGTTGTACTAAAGGGGTAGTAAATGTATGAGGGCATTTTGGTCATTCTGGACAGGTCCAGGAGCCAAGGTATATACAGATAAAGTTACTCAGAGTCAGTATATGCCCTGACAGGGTACAGAAGGGTGTAAAATGACGATTTTACCCTTAGGGTTAAAATAGTGCAAGAAAGGGCACCTAGGGGTATTTTGGTAATTTGCCAAGGGATGTTTCTTGGGAATCGAGCCATCAGAGTACTTGAGCTTGATCAGGATCCAAGATAACATTCCTAGAGCCCAAAAACGTAGGCCCAGTGATATGTGGGAAAAAGTGGCATTAAAATACTATTTTAATGCTGTTTCAATAAAGTAAAGTTACTCGGTCGGCATGATAACCGAGGAGGTGATCAGATAAAGTCTTGGACTTATCTGGATAGCATTGGATGGCGTGACAGGTGCCAGTAAGATGCCACATGGGGCCCACATAGAGGAGGAAGAAAAAGTTAAGGACATGTGGCATAATCTTAGCCGGTGAGTCCAGTTTGTGGGAAATCGGACCGGACCGGTACTGGATTGGACTGAAATGCTGAGTCAGCTGATGAGGTGTCCCAGGAATTGTGACATGTGAGAAATGTGCATGCTAAGGTGTCCACTGAGGTGTCCTGGGTGATGCAGTAAAAGAGAATAAAAGAAAATAGAAAATTCAAGGACCACAAGTTCATATGGCTTCAAAATTACAAGAATGCCATTGAAGGAAACTATAAATACCCCCTCTTGCTCTTCATTATGCACGGCCCAAGAAAGTTTTAGAGAGAGGAGGAAGTGCTAGAGAGAGAAAGTGAGAGGAAGAAAGAAAGAAAGGAAGTTCTGGCGGAGCTGCAAGCAGAATAGAGATAGTATAGTTCTGCTAAGCCTTTGAGGTAGTAACTAATCCTAGCTTTTATGTAATGGCTTTGTGATTTGTTGTGCTATTGTTTGGTTGGATTGTTGTCTTATATGTTATGCTTGAAGCTCTACTCCAATGCTATGATCGTATGTTATTGAGTATGGAAGCACGCAGCATACTTATCTGTACACAATCACAAGCAAGCACTGTCACTCTGCATTACATATATTGTTATGATTGTTGCTACTGAGATTCCCCCGAATCTCATCCCAATAAGTAAACTATTACAGGGGAGGTTATGTCAAAGTGAATTTTGGGAATTTTAAGAGACGCCGTTATGCTGCCGAAATTATGACAAGATGGCAATAGTAGAGAAAGGAGCTGATACGTACTGTGTACGTAGGTACTGTCTAAGGAGGCTGGAAGCGAGTGGACCTACCCGGTTCATCAAGTCTTTCCTGGGTACTTACGTAGAATGGTAGTTCTCACGGGAATTACCGAATCGGTACAAGATCAATTACTTTCTGAAGATGAAGCGTAGCGGTTATGCTGCCGGATTTCAGGCAGGAAAATATGTAAGAGATATGGGAAATTTTGTACATACCCAGATGTAAAACAACTTATTAATTAATAATAAGTGTTGTTTGGCATGTTTGACTGATATATGATGGATGTATGCATATGTTTGCAAAGTTGAGTGCTGGAATTGGCCACTGTGAACAGTAACACGTAGTGACATGATAATATTGGATAAATAATTAAAAATAGTAAATGGATGAATAAATGTACGAAATTTTTAAGGTAAATAGTAGACATACCAAGATTAGATTTGAGATATAGTATGCCTCATTTGGATGTCTACACCTGAAGATATAAATTATCAAAGTTGGGACCAGAATGCTGGATTCAGGAGAAAAACGCTGGATGAACAGTAAAGTTGAAACGTTGACTGGCGTTGACTCGGTCAATTAATGGTCAACGAGTTATTTTTCCCTGAAATATAATTGAGTTAGCTTAAATTATAAATTTTAACAACTTCATTTCAATTTTTGTAGAATTAATTATGATTTTTTGAATTCAGGTCACTCATCTGGAATTTTCATAGTGAACAGTACTCGATGAGAGTAAAACTCCAGATTAAGCAATTGGACTTCAATGATCCTGAAAGTGGTTCTAAATGCTACCAAATGGTCCCTAAGACATACTAAAGTAAGGATGTTTCACTCAGCACAGATTCAGTTCGTTTCCTACACTAAACCGTACAAAGTCTTTAACTTCCCTTATATTCTTCAGGGAACACAATCAAGAAATCAGCACAACAAGAGTTATTCAAACATATAAGAGTGCTATATAACTTTCATTACTCTTCCCTTTCAGATATTTAGCCGCTCATACTTACTTGTTCTCCTTGTTAAAATATAGTTGATAGTTGAACTCCAATAATTTCTTTAATAGACAATATTATTGATACTGTGTGTTTACAAGAAGTTTTTAGAATTCTCAATGAAGCTCAAAAGTTCTAAATTAAAACTTCGGTGGTTCCTAGACTGACTCCTTACGAGGTCTTTTATAATGAGCCTTCGATTTACAATTCAAAAATAGACAAACAACTTTAATAAAGTAGATAGACAACTTAAAGTAGATTCCTGACCTAGAGGGATAATAAAGTAACTTAATAAAGTAGATTCCTTCATATGGACATCATTATTGGTTCTGCCAGCTCTTGCTCCGTTGTAATCTTGTCTTCTTCCGTCTTTGTACAGTAAATACATTGATGACTCTTGTATTCTTCTAATCGATTGCATATTCTTTTTTGAGTCACTTCATTATTCTCCATTTTTTTGAATCGAATTTGATCATACCATTGCTCCAACTTCTGATTTGCATGTGATATTTTTCCAGATGAAAAGATGCACATATTCTGACTTGTGTAGTAAACCCATTGATTTTATTACTTTGTAGTAACACATCTATTTAATTCTTCAAATATAATTTGGTACCCTAGGCTCTGAACATGACTTATTGTTGCTGGAAAATTTTCTTCATTTATTTCTTCCTTATTTTCTTCGTCAACTTCAATTAATTTTCTTGTTCTTCCCATCTTTATTAGATAAATAGGAAGATAGATTTTTTTTGTTACTTCAACAATAGTAGAGTAACACCTGATAAATATTTTATGTTGCTTTACTATTCTGAAATATGATCTTAATGCATCCTTAATTGCCTTTGGGAGTAGTTTTTACTTCTTTCATGGACTCTGATGGGTAAATAGCTTGTATCAACCCGAATCTGAATAGACTTGCAACTACTTCTAGTGATGCTCCAGGCTTTACAATATATTTATTTATTTGATAATGAGACGTTATCCCCATGTGAGGGATTTGATGGCACTGATTTGCTTTTCCTACCAATATCTTGTAATAATTGTACTGTTGTCTCCTTTTTTGAATATCAGATAATGGTGCTTGAGTACTTGGACCAAATTCTTTTGTCACAGCTACTTTGTATTCTTCCTTCACAGCTTCTACTTTTATTTTTACTTTATCAACTTTGTCAGAGATTTCCTTATCGGCGAGCTCCTTTGCTTTAATAGTACTATTATTGGGACTTTCAAAAGTAGTGAATTTTGATGAAACATCAATTCCACTTGATAATTATGCTTTTAATTCAGCTAGATCTAGTGATAGTTCATTTACTTTTTGTAACATCCTAATTTTCAGGCCTAGAGAAGCAGAAATAGCCTAAGATTAAGAGGCTACAGACCCCTATGAGCAGAAGTCCCAGAGATACACCCAGAGTTTTCAGGGGCTAAGCTGCGAGTAAGTAAAGGTATAGGGACTTATGTGTGATATGTGAAAGTCCTAAGGGGTAGAATGGCCATTTTGGGAATGTAAAGGTCAAGGGTTGCAGAGTCAAGAGTTGACCAGTTTGGTTGGGATGCCAAAGTAGTTTGGTTGCGACTATAAAGTATTATGGTCGCGACTAAGTTTTACGGAGAGGTTTGGACGCGATGATAAAGTAGTGTGGTCGCAACTAATGGTTACAGAAAGGTCTAGATGCGACTGAAAAATATGTGAGTTATGACTAATAGGCAAAATGAGCCTGGTTGCGAATGAAAAGTTATGAGGTCACGACTAAAGAATAATGAGGTAGCGACTAACCGATGTTGAGGTAGCGACTAGTGAACGTAGAAGGCATAAAGTTGCAACAGAAGGATAGTTAGGTCGCGACTATGCAATATAAAAGATATTAGACGCTAGGAACCAGTGGCCAATAATCATGAGGTGTCCTATGATGATGTCATGAGTAATGAGTCATGGTGTGAGGTATCCCGTGATGATGTCATGAGTGATGAGTCATGGTGTGAGGTGTCCCATGATGATGTCATGAGTGATGAGTCATGGTGTGAGGTGTCCCATGATGATGTCATGAGTGATGAGTCATGGTGTGAGGTGTCCCATGATGATGTCATGAGTGATGAGTCATGGTGTGAGGTGTCCTATGATGATGTCATGAGTGACGAGTCATGGGTAAGATGACATCACCATGATGATACAATAAGTGGATTAAAGAAAATAGGAAATTCTAGAAAAATTGGTGGCCACAAGATCAAAGTTCTTGAGAATTACAGAAATGCCATCCATGAAAACTATAAATACCCCCACCCCCTTTCTCATTCCATTCATGCCAAGACCAAGAAAGGAGAAGAGAAAAGAAGAGAGAGAAAGGGAAAGAGAGAAAGAGAGAAGGGAAGAGAGAAAGGAAGAAAGGAGAAGGAGTTCTGGCTGAGCTAGGAGCAACCTGAAGAGCTTGGGAATAAGGTAATTTATTCTAGTCTTCGCTCTAATAAATTAGAGTATTATTCTTATGAATTCAGTAGCCAGAATAGAGGAATATCTCTCTCTATAAGGTTAGTCGTGGATAGAAAGAAAGTTAGGGGATGGTCAGGATAGGGGTATTATCTCAAGATAAGCTTGAGTTAAGTGGAGTTATGCTGGATAAGATAATAATGGAATATTATTATGATATGTATAGGCTCTGGCTCTGGCTCTGGCCTATTGTGTTATGGCTTGATTGATTGAGTTAATATGTAATTGTTGAAGCTCTGAACTATGATTACTCTGGCCAATTGTACTTCATATGTTACATGGAAGCATGCAAATTACTTTATGCTAACACAATCACAAGCAAGCACCAATATCAATCATTGTTGCATACATTGTTTAGTACCGTTTACTACTGAGATTTCCCCAAAAATCTCAGCCCTACCTTTTCCAACCATAACAGGGTGCTGGTTTGGAGAAGATGGTGCTAGGCAAATAAGGATGTTTAATTTGGCATTAGAGCAAAAGGTTCTAGCATAGACCAGAAAGGGCTCTGGTTCATAGCATAAGATTCTGGCACATAACAGAAGGTTCTGACTCAATGATGCTCTTAGATAGGTAGAATTGATGTCTAAGTGAGTTAAAAATATGAATTAGAAAGGTTATTTCCCCTAGAATACGAGAGAAAGACTCTCAAATCGCGACTAAGATGAGGGTAGGTCGCGACTAATAGGGGTACAGGTCTCGACAGTTATTCACAGAGAGGTTCAGTTACGACTAGTATGTTTCAAGATCGCGACTAATAGTCACAGAGAGCTAAGGTTGCGACGAGAAGGGTCTTATGTCGTGACTAGTAATTACAGAAGAAAAGGTTGTGACGTGAGAAGACCTATGGTCGCGATGAGTATTATTGCAGTACACGACTAGTGTGCAAGGGTCCAGGTCATGATGGTAGAAGATATAGGTCACGACTGAAAGACACAGGGATGTTAGGTTGTGACGAGTAAGTTCTATGGTCACGACTAAAAGTCACAGAGGATGTGAGTTGCGACTTTGAAGTTATAAGGTCGCGACTGTGTTTGACAGAGGCCATATGATGATAAGTACTGTGTACGTAGGTACTGCCTAAGGAGTCTGGAAGTGAGTGGACCTAGTCAGTTCATCCAGTCTTTCCTAGGTACTTACGTAGAATGGTAGTTCTCAAGGGAATTACCAAATCAGTACAGTACAGTTACTTTTGAAGATGAAGTATAATAGTTATACTACCTGATTTCTGATATGATGAGTTAAGAAGAGATAAAATAAGATTTGCCTAGGACTGATCCTAGCATATGGCCTAAGGCTAGAGATGTGATGGTTAATAGATAAAGAGCTAATGTCACCTAAGCCAAGGGATTCCATCACAAAGAAAAAGTAATCTAGCAGACCTAAGGGAGAGCACCCTAGGGAACAGAAGCAATAGTGCTAGATGATAAATGAGATCCATGTGACTTATGTTAGTTAGGATCTATAGAAGAGGACTAGAAAGGAACTACAGTCTAGTCTAGAGCAGGTTGAGACTGATGTATAGACAAAAAGAGTTGAGAAATAGTAAAGAGATGTAGAAGTATTCTATAGAGCTCAAGATTGATCCGCTCACCTGAGAAGTTTTCTTGGACAGTTTATGGGAAGCATTCCTCTCAGATAGAGATGAGCGTGAGGCTAAAGGTTAGAGTAGGGAAAGAGAAACCCTTTGATGAAATACTTAGCCTAGTTCATCCACATGAGCAATGAAAGTTGAATGACTGAGAAGTCAGTTAACGGATTGAATTTCGTGTTATAAAGAAAAAGTTTTTCTCAGGTAGTCACAGAAGTTCAATAAAGCGGTAGCTGTAAGCAAGATTAGGAAAAGAGAGATAGCCACCAAGATAAAGTAACTCCCCTATTCGATAGAAGGGTTGAGTCTATACCCTAGGTAAGAGGGTAGCGTGGCAGCCTAAGTGAAATAGATAGATGTTTCAGGATGAATGATCAGGATATGATAGGCAATATGATAAAGGAAATATGTTTTGAGGCTTACTTAGTTTATTACAATGTCTGATGGATGGTTGAGCAAATTATGATGATGATGATGCAGTTGCCATAAGTTATGATGAATAGTCATATCTCCTTGTAGTTGTCATATAATGACATGCATGTTAGAGTAGGCCATGATGAATACTTCCATTTTACAGTATATGCAGGGTAGAGTATATATGGTGAGGAAGTTATGTTGCTCCCATACCATATGATATGCAACAAGGAATGTATTGAGGATGATAGATAGTCTCAGTTTGTGGGACGATAAGTTATGATATGATATTCAGATATGATTTATGATTGAGGTTACTCAGGTAATTCTGCAGACTTGTAAATGTAGTACTCAGGGCTATTTCTATTGAAAGGAATGGTATACAGAAAGAGAAGCAGATAAGAGTAAAGAGATTGTTTCTAGATCACTCTTCAGATAAGAGTTAGATTTGAAACAGATGACTCTCAGATAAAGCTAGATTCAGATGAGTATAGATCACTCTTCAGATAAGAGTTAGATCTGATACAGATTGCTCACAGTTAGAGCATAGTTTAAATGGCTCGCAGTTAGAGCACATATTTACATGAGAAGTTATGATGAGGCCATAGCAGCAGAATGCAATGGCAGGTGGTTAAACCATGATTGCACAAGGCATGGTAAGCCACAGTAAAGTAAGAAAGATGAGAAGGAACTCCTGAGTAAGAGAGGAAATAAGTAAAGTCTTGGGAAATAATATGGGCTACTGAACGTAATATTTTTAATTTTTTATCTAGTGAACCTTATAACTTAGTCTGTTGGTTTAAGATCTTCGAGAGATATATAGTACAACAGAATCGTAGTTAGATTATGGAGGGTCGCAGTTAGATCCTAGCATGGCTCCAGGGTCGTAGTTAGATCTTAACAGCTTCAGAGTCGCAGTTAGATTCTGAAGAGGCTAACGGTTGATCGCAGTTAGATCCCGAGGTCGCAGTTAAACCTAGCCTAAGGAAAGTAATGAGCCATGAAGATACGAGTACAATGGAGTATCTCTGGGAAGATGAATGCCAAAGACAAAGTTAAGGTAAGGAAGCTTCACTAGTTGATAAACTCACCTAGAAAAATTATTTTATAATAGTTTTTCTCAAATAGCCTATATTATACAGACTGAACTTAGTTTTCCATTAAACGAAGACGGAGTCCAAGTTCAAAATCTGAGTACTGATATTCAAAAGTTTTGTAGAAGTATGCCTGAGGAACAGAGAAGAGAACCCCATATGAACAGAAAAGTACGAGCAGATAAATCCTCCAGATGCGGATAAAGAGACTAAAAGGCCAGAAAGACCTACAGAAAAGGGTCTAAGGCAAAGCAGAGATAGAAGGAAGTTCTATGAGATAGAGAATGCTAAGGCTTAGAGCCATATAAAGGGTAATGTAGCCTTCATTCAGAAAGATGTTTGGCAAGAATGAATAATGAGAAAGGGTCCAGTTGCCATAGAAGTTTGGCATAGATGGACAAGGTATGAAAAGTAAAAAGTTAAAGTAAGATAGACCCCATAATTACACCAAGATGTTAAGGGGTAAGATATGAAAGAGTGAAAATGCCATAGAAGTTTGGCATATATGCATAAAGTTATGAAAAATGATAAACAAAGTTATGAAAAGTTAGAAAGGGTTATGAACAGTAAAGGATTAGAACCCTTATGTCAAGTCCAAATAAGAGTAGATTTGAAATGAAAGATTTAAATTATGACTTTGTTCAGGAGAACGAGAAGCAAAAGAGCAATACTCTCCTGAGAGGCTGACAAAGTCATAAGAGAAGGTTAGACTTATGGTATCTCAGAATATGCCAAGATAAGTTATAAAAGGGTAAGATACACCATGATATAATCAGATTTGGCTAGATATGCCATGATATAGTATGAGAAATACGTAATGAGATATATTTTGATGAACATGTAATGTGGCATATAATGAGAAATGTGTATTGAAAATGATAGTAAGAAGTAATTTTATGAACAAATGGAGAGGCTTCCTTTATGAAAGAGATAAGATAATGAATGTTATGCTACAGTTGAAGGTGAGAGCTTTCACTCTTTGCATGAAATGCCAGGCACTATGTTATGTTTGTAAAATATGCTAAATCTTTGAGTGTTAGAGCTATGCATATTCAAGAAAGAAATGCTTGAGCTCCGATGTTAGAGCTTTGCATTAATGAGCAGGTATGCAGTCCTGCAAGATGTTGGCCAGGCATTATGCATGTTAGAGTATGTGCTCCTACCTAGCAGTAAAGTAAAGAAGAAAATGACTGCATAAGTCCTCTCTCTGTATGATGTTAAGTTATTAAGGATGATGAGAGCATATAATTATAGGAAAAGAGAGATGAAGCTTTGCGGATGCTAAGGCAGTCTGCTAGGTGCTAAGTTAAGGAAGAAGAGATATACACTAGAAAGTATGATGAGTAATTGATGGAAACTCCCGGATACAGTAATATTCAAGAGAGTTTGATATGAAAGAAATGGACACTGCTTATGAGTGCAGTAAGTAGTCCATAAAAGGGAAAGTAGATTTCAACTCTGATTGAGTTGACCCAGTGAAAAGAAAAGCATGATGTAAAAGAGATGTAAAGTTTTATGACAAAATACTTTGCCAAATGTTGAGATAATTGGGCTATGGTACTAATTAAATTTTGAGGACGAAATTTATTTAAAGAGGAGGAGAAATGTAATATCCCAAGTTTCAGGCCTAGAGACGCAGAAATAGCCTAAGATTGAGAGGCTACAGACCCCTATGAGCAGAAGTCCCAGAGACACACCGAGAGTTTTCAGGGACTAAGCTCCGAGTAAGTAAAGGTATAGGGACCTATGTGTGATATGTGAAAGTCCCAAGGGGTAGAATGGCCATTTTGGGAATGTAAAGGTCAAGGGTTGTAGAGTCAAGAGTTGACTAGTTTGGTCACGATGACAAAGAGTTTGGTCGCGACTATAAAGTATTATGGTCGCCACTAAGTTTTACAGAGAGGTTTGGACGCGACGATAAAGTAATGTGGTTGCGACTAATGGTTACAGAAAGGTCTAGATGTGTCTGAAAAATGTGAGTTACAACTAATAGGCAAAATGAGCCTGGTTGCGACTGAAAAGTTATGAGGTCACGACTAAAGAATGATGAGGTCGCGACTAAACGATGTTGAGGTCGCGACTAGTGAACGTAGAAGGCATGAAGTTGCGACGAAAGGATAGTTAGGTCATGACATGCAATATAAAAGATGTTAGACGCCAGGAACCAGTGGGCCAATAATCATGAGGTGTCCTATGATGATGTCATGAGTGATGAGTCATGGTGTGAGATGTCCCATGATGATGTCATGAGTGATGAGTCATGGTGTGAGGTGTCCCATGATGATGTCATGAGTGATGAGTCATGGTGTGAGGTATCCCATGATGATGTCATGAGTGATGAGTCATGGTGTGAGGTATCCTATGATGATGTCATGAGTGATGAGTCATGGGGTAAGATGACATCACCATGATGATGCAATAAGTGGATTAAAGAAAATAGAAAATTCTAGAAAAATTGGTGGCCACAAGATCAAAGTTCTTAAGAATTACAGAAATGCCATCCATGAAAACTATAAATACCCCCACCCCCTTTCTCATTCCATTCACGCCAAGACCAAGAAAGGAGAAGAGAAAAGAAGAGAGAGAAAGGGAAAGAGAGAAAGAGAGAAGGGAAGAGAGAAAGGAAGAAAGGAGAAGGAGTTCTGGCTGAGCTAGGAGCAACCTGAAGAGCTTGGGAATAAGGTAATTTATTCTAGTCTCTTCTCTAATAAATTAGAGTATTATTCTTATGAGTTCAGTAGCCAGAATAGAGGAATATCTCTCTCTATATGGTTAATCGTGGATAGAAAGAAAGTTAGGGGATGGTCAGGATAGGGGTATTATCTCAAGATAAGCTTGAGTTAAGTGGAGTTATGCTGGATAAGATAATAATGGAATATTGTTATGATATGTATAGGCTCTGGCCTATGGGAAGGTGGAACCTCAGATCAAAGGTTCAAGACTAAAGGAGAGGTTGCATGTCAGGTAGTAAACTTACCTAAACTTATATGTGTTGAATATATGACTGATTGTGTTATGGCTTGATTGATTGATGTTAATATGTAATTGTTGAAGCTCTGAACTATGATTACTCTGGCCAATTGTACTTCATATGTTACATGGAAGCATGCAAATTACTTTATGCTAACACAATCACAAGCAAGCACCAATATCAATCATTGTTGCATACATTGTTTAGTACTGTTTACTACTGAGATTTCCCTAGAAATCTCACCCCCTACCTTTTTCAACCATAACAGGGTGCTGGTTTGGAGAAGATGGAGCTAGGAAGGTAAGGATGTTTCACTTTTCATATAGGGTAGTATAATTCCCTAGTAGAGTATTAAATAAACTTATCAATAAATTTTGCTGCATCTTTAAGGTAGATACCTCGAGTATTAATTGTCTTTCCATAGATGTTGATGATCCAATTCCTGAGAATGGATTTGTTAAATTTCCCAGATTATTTGGACTTGAATTACTTGGACTTCCTTTCTACTCCATCTCTGCTAAGATAGTCTGCCACTAAATTATTTTTTCTTGGAACATATTCAACCAAGTAATCATAATGGAACAAATCATTTTGCCATTTAAATAACATTTTATTTACTATACTTTTTCTTTTATTCTTTTATTTAACTAATGTTTAACTTGAGTATTATCAATACGTATTATAAATTGATATTATACTATTAATAATTCAAATTTCTTTACTGCCTTTACAACAGCTAATAATTCTTTCCAATTTGAATGATATTTATTTTGTGAGTCATTAAATTTTCCACTTGCATATCTTGCAATTTCTTTAATTTCTTTTTGTTTGAAATATAATGCTGCTCACCAATAATTATCGGAAGTATCAGTATATAAAATCTATTTTATAGGTTCTTATTTTGGGATTTTTAATATTGGTAAATTCTGACATAATTCTTTTAATTTTTCAATATCTTTATTACAATATTTATTCCATTCAAAATTAGTTTTTTCTCATGCAATTTTATTCAATCTTCTGGTATATTTTGATAATTGTGGAATATAACTTTGTGCTTGATTTATGATTCCTAAAAATGATTGTAATTGTTTTTTGTTTTCTATTTGTTGGAATTCTAAGATTTTCTTAGATATATGATCTTATAATTCTAGTTCTCCATGAGATATAATTTGCCCTAAGAATTTTATTTTTTTCTTTTCTTAATTCAACCTTTTTTAAGGATATATTAATTCCTTTTTCATATATAAGATTAAAAAATTGATTTAAGTATTTTTCATGTTGCTCTTTATTATCTGAGAATATTAAAACATCATCTATATATACTATCACAAATTCTCTTAATTTTTCTAATTTTTCATTAAGATAATTTTGAAAAATACTTGGACTATTATGATAACCCATTGGTAAAATATTCCATTCATATAATCCTTCTGATGTACTAAAAGCTGTATATTTCTTACTTTCTTCTGTTAATTTTATTTGAAAAAATCCTGACTTACAGTCAAATTTACTAAATATCTTTTTTCCTTTTATTCGTTGAAATAATATTTCAATCTTAAGTATAGGATATCTATTTCTTATTGCTAATTCATTTAATCTTTTATAATTGATAACTAATCTATATTTTCCTCTAATAATTTTATTATGATTTGAAACTATCATTGCTGGTGAACTAAATGGTGAAGTACTTTCTCTAATTAATTTATATTTTTTTGTTTCATTTATGTGCATTATAAATTCTTTCTTGTCCTTTTATGTATATGGATAATGTTTCATATTTATTTCCTTACTATAATCTTTTAATTTTATTTCTGCTTGTGGTTTCGATTTTTCCCAAAATTCTAATGGATTTTCACTATAACAATCTTTTAATTTTTCTTCTATAATTTTATTTTCATAGTTTATAGTCATATTACAATATTTTATGTATGCTATCTTAGATCCACTAATATCTACTTTTCCTTTATTATCTAACCATTGTATTTTATTTGGATTTGTCTTTCTTTTAAACTTTTCATCAGTTCGATTTAATGGATTTTTTATTCTTACTGCCCACACTGTGTGTTTACATGGTGTTACTAAAGATATACTATTTTGATATAATCCTACAAGCATATATTGATAAAGAAAATTAGTTCCAACTATTAAATCTGGTTTACATTCATTAAATTGATATAATAGTAGAATTTTTAATTCATATTCTCCTATTTGTATCCTTACATTTAGAGCTCTTTGTTTTAATGAATATATTTCTTGTCCGGCTGTTCCTACTTGTGCTAAATGTCCATTTTTCCATAATTCTTCAGGTAGAATATTAGCTTTTCCTAGACATACATTTGCTCCTCTATCTACTATTGCATGATATGCTCTAGTTTCATATTTATCATAAAGTATTTTTACTAAGATAAAATGATAGTCACTCATAATTGAATAAGTTTATTTAGAATGACAATTGTATTTTGAATAGTTATTAAAATTCTTTGATCTTGAATATTATATGGTCTTACAGCATTTAAGAAATATTTTCCTAGTACTTAATAGTTATTTAACTTATTTTCAAAATCTATATAAACTCTTAATTTTAATTCATCTCTTTTATTAAATCTTATTAATATATCATTTGTTACTTCTTCTCTTTCCATATTTATATAATTTTCTATCATTTCTAATTTTATAAATGTTTTTTCAATATTATTAGATATATGTGTATTTATAGATTTCCCTTCTCCAAGTTGTTTAATATCTATTTAAACTAAATTTTTTATTATCTTGAGTTAAATTTATTTCTGGTGTATTTGGTCTTATTTGTATTAAATTACTTGTTCGTTCTATAGATCTTTCTACTGTTAAGTTTCCTTCTAATATTGAATTTCTTATACTTCTAGATGAATAACTTCTTTGTATTAGACTAATTTGAAAATTTCTTCTATCTATATTAATTGATCTTCTTCCTAACTGATTTTCAAAATTTATTGTACTTTGGCTTGATTCTCCTAGTTCCTGAGTGTGATCTAATTCTAATCTTAATATTTCTGGTATATGTATATCTCATGGTTCTTGTCTAATTTTTTTTTATAATAGGCATAAAATTTTTGTTTATTGTAAATCTTCCTTTATTCTTTTGATAAATTTTATGTCGATTACTAAATACTAATCCAATCATTACAGATATGCTTATCACTTCCTGGTCTTATTTTTGGGTTATGCAATTTATGATATATAGTTAAAGTTCTTTTTATATTTTTATCAGATCTATTATTCCTAAAATACTTTCTTGAACTGAACTTATTATTCTATCATTAGTTATTATTAAGTCTATAGGACTATTTATATTTTCTCTAAAATATCCTTGCCCTAGTATCTGTATTCTTGGAATATATATATCAGTAACTTCACTTCCAAATTCAATATTTCTAATTTCTTCTTCTATTAATTTTTTTGTTATTAATGGTATTTTTATAGTTCCTTCTATTTGTGTTGCTTCTATTGGATGTTTTCTTTTATACGCTATACATTTTTGTTTTAGTTTTTCTTTTCCTTTTATAATTCGACCTAATTTTGTTATTATTCCTTGATGTTGTACTAATTCTTCTGCAACTAAATTTAAATTTTCATTTCTTATTTTATTATATTGATCCGAATTAAATACTATTCTAGAATAAAAAATTCCTTCTTCTCCATCAATTACTCTTTCATATTCTTCATAATTACTATTTTCTTCATCAATTTCTGTATTTAACATATTTATAGATAATTCTCCCATATCTAATTTGTTAAATAAATCATATTCTTCTATTTCGGAATTACTACTATCTGTAGTACTTAATTCGTCTTCAGATTCTATTTCTAAAATATAGACTTGATGTTCTAGATTTTCTATTTCATCTCCTGAACTTAATGGTTCTTCAATTAGTTCTATTTCATTATTTTCTTCTAGAATTTTCTCAACTATTTGTACTTGTTTCCTTTTTGGTTCTTTACAATTTATCATTTTATGTTCTATTTTTCCACAGTTATAACATCGACATTTAATTGGATTTTTTGGATATTTTGGTTTAAAATTTTTATTTTGAAAAAATCTTCCAGGTTTCCATTTTCTTTTTGCTTTACTAAATTCTATATTTCTAAATTTTGGATTCTTAAAATTTTTTCTTTTTCTATTAAAATTTTTATATTTTTTATGTTTCTTAAAATGTTGAAAATTTATGTTTCCTATTTCTCTTTGACATCCCCATTGATGTGGATAGTCTATATCAGAACATTTTAAAACTGCTTTATTTAGTTTATTTAATATTGATGGGCTTGTTGCTTCAGTACATTGGCTTCTTAAATAAGCATATAAATAACTTATTCTTCTTCCTAGAGTATCTACATGTAAATGTTGTGGTCTAGGTTCTGTTTGAATTCTAATATTTGCTATATAGTTTGTTAATACTGCTGAAGATATTACATTTGGCAATTTTAAATAGAATAACTGATTATATATCATCTTTTCTTGTTCCGATAATTTTGCATCATAATAATATTTACTAAATTCACAAACATATTGATTTATGTAATAAGGATCTAAAGAACATAATTTGATTTCTGTTAAAGCTAATTTTGCATTCATTTGCTTAGTCTTTTCTTCTTATGTTGTATTTTAACCAATAAATTCATTTCTTATATACTTTCCATAGCTTGCTAATAATGCTACAAATAAATGTCTCCTACTACTACTTGCTTCCATTGGTACTGTTCTTACTTGATTTCTATCATTATGCATTTGATGATCCCACCATAATTTTACATTTCCTACAAAGGTAAATTCTATTATTAAGGCTGCACTTTCTAATTCAACTTCTCTTAATAATAACATTAATAATGTTGTTTTCATCCAATTTTGTAAAAATTCTTTATTTTTAACACAATCTAAATTTAACCATTCTCCACTAGTGTTTATTGATTTATTTAATCTTGGATTTAATTTATCTAAATCTTCTAGAGGTATATATTGAGTTGTTCTTCTTTCATCTCTACTAGTATTAAAACTTGTATCTATTCTTAATCCTTGACTTCCTGTTCTTGGCATATCATTTAATAGTCTTAGATCTTCATATCCTAGGAAAGCAATATTTTCATTTATATTATAAGCTTCAGGTTACCTAAATGCAGTTTGTACTCTTATTTGAGGTTCTTGTTCAGGTTGCCGTGTTTGACTAGTTGAACTTTGGTGTGTTTGTGTTTGTTGTGTTTGTGTAGATCTTTGTCTATCTCTATTAGTAGATTCATCATTCCTAGTTTCATGTCTAGTGGTTTCTCTTCATGTCTTTGCATATTTACTTGAAATAATTCTAGTTCTTCAAAATTATTTGGTAAACTAACTTCTTCTTGTGTCATTATATCTTCTATATTTTCAAAATTTAATACTTGAATATTTTGACCTTTTAACTTGACTGGGTGTGTATAATTATTAGAGTTAGAGCCAGAGCTTAATTCTTCTATAGCTTTTTCATAGATATCATTTCCTAAAGTGATATACTTTCTATTAATTTGTTCGATTTCTTTAGACTTTAATCTTTCATCTATTAATAGGTAGTTTTGTTTAATTGTTTGATATTCATCATATATTGTTATAATATTTGAATTTAATATTTTTTGTCCTTCTATTATCTCTTCTGTTTGACTTCTAATTTCTTTCATTAATTCCATATTATTTTTATTTAAATTTATATCATTTTTATATATATCCTCAAATCTTATCATATTTACATTATATTTATCAAAATTTATAGGTAATACTCTCAGTTTTACTTCAGTTTGTTCTTTAACTCCTAGTACTTGTTTAATTTGATATAGATCTTCTTTTATTAAATAATTTTTTATTTAAAGTTTTATTTTCCTCTTTTAACCTTTCTAACCTCTTGTCTTCAGTATTTCTTCATGAATAGATGTTGGTAAATGTTCAATTATATCATCTATTTTTATTCGTCCATTACTATTTTCTACTTCTTCTATAATAGATCTATTTACAGATTCACCTAGTTTACTTAAAAGGTACATGTTTAACCAGTTTATTTGTTTATGCTCATTTAATCCTAGTCTCTTAGACATACAAATGGTACTGCCATAGCTATATTTTCTGTTACTATTGGAATATAACTACTATTAGGTAGATTTTCAAGTTTAAAATAATATATTCTTGGTTCATAAAATTAGAGGGAGAGGACTTATACTAGTCTATTGTTTCTTACATTCTTAGTACCTTGTTAAGCTCTGTCCCTAAACTTTGTTCTTGGCCAATCACAATTTTATTGGGGTAAAGTCAACTCCGCTTGCCTTACCTCCCCTATATTCTCTTTGTTCTTAATGGAGGACATATTCTTGTGTCAAAGCAACGTCAACTAATCTTAACTGCATCCTTTTTCTACACAGATATGGTATCTTCCTCTATTTGGAGCAATATTAACTCTGATTCTGAGGTCTAGTTCCCAATTCTTAAGAAAAACTAGGTGGCCAAAACTTTCATACATCGTATCCCTTACTCATGAGCCTTTCAACCTAGCCCCAAAACTGAGTAGATATTAACATTATCGGGAATATACTTGTCTCTCATCATACTAATTCCCCTAACTATATGTCTCATTCTCTATGCCATTCATACTTTTAAGTCTATGCTCAAAGATCACTATCAGGCGGAAAGCTGTCTATTGATCTCAACTCTCCCTTAAACTTAACTAAATGAGGTTTAAATTTTATCTAAATTAACTGAGAAATCACTTTTATCTCTTATTAAACCTCAATGTTCAATTTTACTAGAGCCTTCATCTCTGTAACATCCCAATTTTTATCCTTATGTTTAAGTAAAATTTAAAATATTATTTATCAATAATTTAAAAATACTATCTAATTAAATTATTATAGTTTTATATTTTTAATAAAATATGATATAATATATAGATTATCCTAGTTTTATCTTATTTAGAATTTTATGATTTGATTGTTAATATTTATTAGGATTTGGATTTAGATTTAGATATATAATTTTATTTTAACAATATGGTTTAAATTTTAAAATACCTGATAGAATTCTGATAAAAATAATAATATACTTCTATCTTTAATTAAATATACATATAATAATATATGTATTTATACTATAATAATTTAGTTTAAATTTTAAATTACTATATCTGATAAAATTTTAATAAAGATAAGATATGAATTTGAATTTTGAATTATTATTATTATGGCTTTATAAATAGAGCTAAGACCCTAAGTTATTCCTCAAACTTGATTATTGAGTTGGCTCTTCTATTTTTAGTCCTCTCTCTCAGTCCCTTTTCTATTCTCAAAGAAGGTAACCACTTTCAACTCTTTGTGTATGCTAATATGATGTTTGTGAGTATTTTGATATATACAAATCTATTGGTATTGATTTAATTATATTGAGAAAACTTATTTGATTATTTTTATTGAAAATAGTCTTGTGGGATTTAAAGTTTAATTTAGAAAGTTTGAGTTGAGATTAGAAACTTATTATATCTTGGTATTAAAATTTGAATAAAGTTATTATCTTGAGAAAAACTCTTTTGTGATATCTATCAAGCTATTGAGATTTTGATTAATATGATTACTTTGAGAATTATGCATTGGGAATGGGTGTTGATGGAGTTGTGTTTCTACCACGTGGTATAGCCACCATTGGAGCTCGATAGTTGGCTTTTGTCCTACCAGTCCTGTTTACCGAGGGGCTGCGACACCCCCACCTGTTTACTGAGGGGGAATGAACTCATAGTCCAGTCAGGTGCTCTGTGGATTTTGGCCTATCCATATCACTTAATCAGTTAGCTGTTCGAGGGGTAGTTACCACTAGCCTATAGGTTCGGTCGGCAGGAATAAGGCGGTTCGGCTGGTTTGAGGGGAGGAATTTGAGTGGGTTATTCATTTGACTTTATTATGATAATACTTTATTTTATATATATTGTATTTTGTAATCGGTCCCACTTGACACCTCATGAGCACATGTTAGTACTCATGATGAGTAAAACTGCTGGTTACTGAGACGTTAGTCTCATCCTATTTTTATAATATTTTTTAGGTGATAGTCTCATCTTAGGACCCCAGGGAAAACTTCAGAGGCTTTAGTAGAGCTATATTAATTATATAGCCTTCTCCTTTGGAGGTATGTGTATAATACTTGTATATTGCCACAATAGATTTTATTTTGCATACTCATATACCCTATTATTTTATTTATATTTTAAGAAAATTCTTTTTTTATAACGATGGTAGAGTTTATTTAAATTTTAGTTAAACTCTTTTCTACCATGGTTAGCTCTTTTAAAGTAAAATAAATTTATTTATAATATTCTTTTTAAATTATATTAGGTGCAAAATATGTCTAAATAATTAAAAATAGTTATATTTTAGGAGGATTTTACAATCTCTAATCCATAATCTTAGTTGGACTATGAACAGATAACCCATCACTAACCTCAATCTTAAATAGGCCTTAGCTAACTGCATACTCTGTTTCCTAATCAGAGCAAATTTATCTTACACTAGAACCTCCGTCCTGTGCCAAAATTTTATTATGTACCTATACAAGAATCTTTTGCTCTGATACCAAAATGTCGTAGTCTACTTTTAGCCCCTTAAAGTACGTATTCAGAAACGTATTTAAATAGCAGAAGTATTACTTTGGTCCAAAAATAACAATTTTTAAATTTAACTCTCAGGTAATGTTCATTTGGTAAATTCCAGATTTGCAGTTCAACTTTGAAAATTCATAACTAATTCTACAAAAATTGTGTAGAAATGTTTCAAAGCTCTAATGAAATCTCTTTTCATTCCTTTTTATGGGAAAAATGTGATATTTGTTTTTTGCTTGCCCAATCGATAAAGTTAATTCATTAAAGTTTACTATCCATACAGTCAATTCTAGAAATTTCAGATTTTGACCCTTAATTCATTTCTCTTGCTATACACATCTAAAAGAGGCATTTTAACTATGCATTTTAAGGTATGGATGTGTAATATATGCTCATAAAGTTACGTAAATTAATTTCTTCATTTACTAGGTCAAACTAGAGTCAAAATAAGACTACTCCAGGACCTACATTTTGCCCCATCATCTTCTTTCTTTAATTTCCATAAATTAATCCAGTATTCATAAACCATCAAATAGGCTTCCCATATATTCATATACATCATTTAAATATCAAATAATTATTTCATACATTTTTATCACATAAATAGGCACTTTACATAGCAACATAAATAGGGAAACCATACATCATAAGCTAGAGTATCAATTTGTTCACTTTCTTTCTTCCATTCCTTAGCTCCGCCATTATGCATAAGTCTTCTATCATAATTGACCTATAAGGGTTGGTTATGGGAGGGTGGGATTCTGAGGAATCTTAGTAGAAAACATTACCACTTAAATATGTAAGATGGATGCTAATGTATGATATGTAATTTCATTAAATTTTCTTTAATTAGTGACATGTTCTCATGCTTTATAACTTGTATAAAAATGCATGGCCATGGAAAGCATGTTATAAAGAACATATTCAACATCATTTATCATGTCACAACATCATTCAATCATCATATACATGTCAACACATAAGCATACCACATCAAGCACATAAAGAGGTAAGTTCACTACCTTAAAACTTTATCCTTTTCTCTTTGCTCCCTTTGTCTCCAACCAAACATTGGTTGCTTGTCATCCTCTTTAACTCATTTTCTTTCACATATTATGGCCCTAAATACAATTACATTATGTATACAACTCATTAGAGTCATTACAAAAAAATGAACATTAAATTCCTTAAAACCCCTAACTCTTAACTCAATTCTTGGAGTTAGTGGTTTAGCTTTGTAATAATTATTTCCTTAGACCAATCCTACATAATTTTGTCCAAGGAATCCAAATATGAGGTTAGAATTTCAAAATTCTAACTCCTTATTTAGCTGATGTACAGAACCAAACATACCTCTTTATTTTCCAAAAATTATCTTTTTTATTCTAATGCTTCCAATACTTGTTTCTCTACTTTATCCAACACAATTTTTCATTTTAAACATATTGGAATCATCAAAATCATGAAATTATAACTCATTACCAGGAACATGAATAGTGATAGAAAGGGTCTCAAGATTAGAATTCCAAGATTACATGATTTCCTAAGCTCAAACTACTTGATTCTTACTTATCTAAGCTTCAATTTCATGTTCTAGCTTTAATTTCATTTCCTCCCGATATTGTATAGTTCTGGACAGCACCATATCCAAGAGAATATCTCACTTTTATTCCATTAAAATCTTAAGATTAAGCTCTTGAATCGAATGAAAATAGGCTTTGATAGATTACTTACCTTAATTCCTAGCTAACTTGACTTTGGTACCTTGGATCTCTCTTGTCTTGACTTGTCTTTTTACTTGGGCAGCACCTTCTCAAGGCTTCCTATTCTTGGCGCAAATATGAAGGAGGGAAGGGGTATTTATAGACTTGAAGCAAGGTAATTGGATAGCTAGGATTGCTTTGATTACTATTTGATCCAATGATCCATATTTACTCTTGATCTTGGCTTACCGACTAAGTTAATGAATGACATCATATTACGCCATGTTTGGCGCCAATTCAAGGAAAGAAAAGTCTAAACAAATTTCAGTCAAATTCGGTATCGGCTCAGTCCAATTTTCCATAAAATATATTGTTTTATAAATATAATTTTTTTGTGATTCCATAATATGTTTTATGATCTTAGATCCAGTATCCAAATTTTTAATACCGGGTATAATTGGTTCCTAATTTTGCATTAAAATAACCCTAGGGGCATAATTATCATTTTACAGTTCATCAAAATATTTCCTGACCTGGTCAAGTACTCCTGTGTCTCTCTTTGACCTTTTGGCCATGGCCAAATGACCAAAATGCCCTCCATTCACTCTTTTATTCCTTTTTAAAACATAGGGGCATTTTTGTCATTTTATACTTTTATGAATTTATCAAGGTATTGATCCCCTATCTTTTCATGCATAATTTTCTATTCATGAATATATAATATTTCCTATATATCTGATCCAGTTACTATTTTAAAATAATTTTTGAATATTCAATTATTCAGATAACTATATCAATTCATTAGCACCTTAAATTTCATTATAAATTCTACAGAATGCCTCTTTGAGTTCTGTCAGTTTCATAAATAATTATAAGAATTATAAGAATTTTCTATTAAATTTTATCTGATTCTGTGGTTCAGAAGGTCTGGTATCAGTTTCCAGATTTTTTAGATTAATATTAAGTTTTCAAGACCTCAATCAGGATTCTGAAAAATATGGTTGGCTTAATTACTATTCTCTATTTGCTTGTAAAATTTGGAACTGTAATACTTCTGGGCAGTTTTGGGCCTTTTCAGCTAGCTTTCTAATAATTACGTTTTGGCCCCTTGAAGTTAACAAATTATACTTTGGTCCCTAAATTTCTCAAATTCCATTTTGATCCCTTATTTCAAATTTTGAAATGTCATTTTAATCCCTTTCTAATGCATTTTAAAATTCTAATTTAACTTCTGAATTCACAAAACTCTATTTAGGTCCCTTGAATTTTTTATATTAAACTTTTATAAAAATGACTTTCATGTCCCTAAGCTTTATAACTTTATACTTTTCATTTCTTTCTTCAATTTAAAACTTATCTAATCATGATAATTTCTTTTGATCATCATTACAATCTTTTCCTTACCTTTTTCCTCTATCAGTCATCTACAGATAAGGAAAAATTAGTCATATACAGATAGAGAAAAATTAGGATGTGATAGCTAACATTTGGTATCTTAAAAGTCACTTACACTTGGAATATGAACAATCCAAGAAAATCCAACTTAGTGCAAAGAACTGAATTATATAAACAAGAATCAGAGTTGTGCAGCAGAAGACTTAACGTTCAAAAGAAGTAAGAGAGGAGGGCACATGATTTGAAAGATCAGTACAACATCTTGCCAAAATCTAATGAGCATCTCTAAGCCCACTCTATTTATTTTAAACATTGCATCATGCCATTTTTTAATCATATTTCTCATGATTTGCTTTATCTCTCATTTTTGCATCACTTTAAGTGAGAAGGATAACATATTACCCGTCAAAGGGGGAATAATGAATCTTACATTTGATATCCTTCAAACTTTTTGCTGATGACAAATAGAAGAGAAATCAGACATGAAAAATATTAGTTTTCATTAAGGTTTGCCATCATCAAAAAGGGAAAGATTGTTGGAAAGTATGTTTTGATGATGATAAATGGCAAAAGGTTTTCAGTAATGTTTAAGTGTCAAATGAAGTCTTTAATACTTTTATAATACTTTTGAGAAAATGATTTTAAATCTTTAACAAATAGGGGAGAAAATGAAGAAATCCAAACTCTTTGACTACTTTATCAAAACGATGATTCCAACTCCGAGATGCTTGCTTCAGTCCATAAATGGACCTTTGAAGCTTACACACCTTACCAGAGTCCTCAGAACGCACAAACCCTTCAGGTTGTGTCATGTATTACACATCCTCAAGGAGTTTTCCATTAAGGAAGGCTGTCTTGACGTCCATCTGCCATATTTCATAGTCATAATATGCTACAAGGCAAGGAGGATTCTGATTGATTTGGCCATTGCAATTGGGGAAAAGGTCTTATCATAGTCCACACCATGAGTTTGAGTAAATCCTTTTATAACCAGTCGTGCCTTGAAGATATTTACATTGCCATCCATGTCAGTTTTCTCTTTAAAAACCCACTTACACCTGATGGTTTTAACACCTTCAGGCGGATCGACTAAGGTCCATACCTGATTGTCGTACATAGATTGCATCTCAGACTTTATGGCATTAAGCCATTTTTTGAGAGTTTAGCTTCTCGATAGGTAGTTGGCTCATTATGCTCAATGAGCAACATATCACGATTGTCATAAATCAGAAATCCATATCTCTAAGGCTGAAGTCGTGCCCTATTAGATCGCTGTGGGCCTTGCTTGACTTGAGGAGTCTCAACAACTTGTTGTGAGTCTTCTCTATTTTCCATCTGTAGTTCTGTAGTGTCTTGTGGCTCTCAAACTTTTTCGAGGTGTACCTTGCTCCCACTGGTTCTTTTAGAGATAAATTATCGTTCGAGAAAGATACCATTTCTGACAACAAACACTTTGTTATCAGTGGGGTTGTAGACATAATATCCCTTGGTTTCCTCAGGATATCCCATAAAACGGCACTTTGAGGATTTGGGCGCTAATTTATCTGAGACTTATTGCTTAACATAGACCTCACATCACTAAGTATTGAGGAAAGATAAACCTGGTTTCCTCCCAGTCCATATCTCATACGGAGTCTTTTCAATTACCTTAGATGGAACACGATTCAGTGTGAACGTAGCTATCTCTAGGGCATGGCCCCAAAAGGACGATGGAAGATCTGTTCGACTCATCATGGATCGAACCATATCTAATAGTGTTCGATTCCTCCGTTCAGAAATGTCATTCCATTGTGGTGTTTCTGGAGGAGTCAATTGTGAGACTATCCCACAACTCCTAAGATGATCAACGAACTCTTGGCTCAAATATTTACTACCCCGATCATATCGACGGGCTTTAATTGTTTTACCAAGTTTGTTTTGTACTTCATTTTGAAATATCTTGAACATTTCAAAAGATTCAGATTTATGTTTCATTATATAGATGTAGCCATATCTATTAAAATCATCTATAAATGTGATGAAGTACGAATAACCTCCTCTGATATTTGTATTCATCGGTCCACACACATCTGTATGTATGAGGCCCAACAAATCAGTGGCCCTCTCACTGTGCCTAGTGAAAGGTGACTTTGTCATCTTTCCTAACAAGCAAGACTCGCAAGTGTCATATGATTCAAAATCAAATGAGTTGATAAATCCATCTTGATGGAGTTTAGAAATACGTTTCTCCTTTATGTGGCCCAGACGACAGTGCCAGAGGTATGTCGGATTCAAATCGTTTAGTTTGACCCTTTTTGGTAGTTATGTTATAGATATTTCCATGATTGGGTTGTTTCAAGTTTAATATATAATGATCAACATGCAAATCACCATGAGCATAGAAAACATCATTACGATAAATAGAACATCTATTGTTCCCAGCAATGGAAGTGTAACCTTCCTTATCCAAATAAGAAAGAGAAACAATGTTACTACTCAAAGAAGGAACATAATAGCAATTGTTCAAAACTAACAAAAGCCCAGTGGGCAGAACTAATTCATAAGTGCCTACAATTAAAGCAGCAACCCTTGCTCTATTTCTAACTCGTAGGTCAAGTTCGCCCTTCTTCAGCTTCCTACTATCCTTTAGACCCTGCACATTTGTACAAATATGAGAACTACATGCAGCATCTAATACCCATGTAGTGGAAGTAGAAAGATGAATGTTTATAACATAAATACCTGAAGCGATAGCCCCGCTATCCTTCTTGTTCTTTTTCAGATCTTCAAGGTAGAGCTTGCAATTCCTCTTCCAATGACCAGGTTCATTGCAGAAGAAGCAGACTCCTTCCTCTGGAGGCTTTGCCTTCTTTGGTACAGGTTTGGTTTCAGGCTTGCTTGACTCTTTGGTCTTACCTGATAAGCCATGACCCTTCCCTTTGCCCTTGCCTTTCTTCTTCATACCCTTTCCTTTCAAAACCATCAAAATAGTACTGGGCTTCTTCTTAACACTCGGCTCAGCAGTTTTAAGTATCCCATGCAGTTCAAAAATAGATTTCTCCATGTTGTTCATGTTGTAGTTCATGACAAATTGGTCATAACTTTTTGGGAGTGAGTTCAAGATCAAATCCATAGCTAACTCCTGGCTCATGGGAAATCCAAGCCTCTTAAGGTGATCAATGTACCCTTTCATCTTTAAGACATGAGTACTCACTGATGCACCGTCAGCCATCTTGCAGGAATATAAGGCCTTAGTGGTCTCATACCTCTCTTGCCTTGCTTGTTGCTAGAACATTTCCTTGAGATGCACAATCATCTCATAAGCCTCCATGTGATCCAGATCTCTTTGGAGCTCCGGAACCATGGTAGCAAGCATCAAGCATCCCATATCGACAGAGTCTTCCTTATGCTTTGCATAAGAATCTCTCTGAGCTCTAGGAGCATTGGCTGCTGGCTCCTCAGGAATAGGTTGATCTAGGACATGTGTCTTTCTTTCCTACTTAAGAACAATTCTCAAGTTCCTAAACCAGTCAAGAGAGTTTGTCCCATTGAGTTTGTCCTTCTCAAGGATAGATCGCAAAGATAATGTAGCAGTATTACTAGTCGTCATGATTCTACAATTAAAATATGCAATTGAATTAGCAATCTCCCACTAAATAAACAACCCTCAACGTAATAATTAGTGGGCTAAGATCCATATTTGGCTTAAACTTAAGTCCGCTTTGGCAGGACACTTAAAATTAAGTTATTTAGGTAGGTAACACCTTTACCAATTACATCAAATGTAACTCTTAGATGTTCATGGGATTCTATCATCATATGATCTGGCATGTTTTAATCCCATCTAATGTCTTGAGACCCAAAACCGTTTTGTTAATCTTAATTAAGTCAAACAATAACAAACATATATGAGTAGCACCATTACTCTTGCTTATCTCCTTAAGATAACTCAAATGCACCCACTTTAGTGGAGCCTACAAGTTAGCGATTGAGGTTTTGACAAGTGTTCATAAATTGATGGCATTATGACTTAAGATTTCATTTAGAGGGCTTAATTAACTATCTCGTTTACAAGAATGCATGTATCTCGGCTGTATCTCATTCAAGTAACATGCATATAGAACATATATGTAGTGATGTAATCATAAGATGCATAATTTTAAACGTGATGCAATATGGCTCACCTATCCTAAGTCCCCTAAAGCCAATGAGAGGAGCTCTCTAATAAGAATAGGAAAATTACATAAAGAAACCTCATTTTAACATTCAAGGGGAGTGGATGAGAAGAGAATGTACATCGAGAGTAAATAGAGGAAGGCACGACACGTAGGCCGTATTTAGAAAAATTACAACACTTGTAATCTAGAGCCATATTATGTGAAGGGCAATAAATGTTACGAAACCAAAACATTCATACATCAGGAAAGAAAGTATATGTTACAATTATGTTACACTACGACCAGGTAGCCACGGCCTCTCGCTAGCCGGTCAGCGGGCGGGGTCTAGGGACAGCACCCGGAGAATTTTTTTTTGATAAATAATCAAGAAACTTAATTCAATTTCTTTAGATCCCCATCAATTTTAATTGATCAAATCAATTAACATACATCACTGATTTACACATAATCGCACACATAGGTAACGAATGATTTCAGTTTCAATTCGGATTCCTTATATGTCATACATAAAATGGATTCCCTATATGTCATACATTATTCGGATTCCCCATATGTCATACATTATTCGCATGTTGTCATATGTGTTGGAAATTGTGCCCTAGGGGCCAATCATTGTATCAGGTTATCACATTATTTGCATGTTTACTGTGATGACCATCCTTGGATAACTCATGATCTTATCCTAAATGTCCCTGGTCGGTCATCTATATGGGAGCAGAGATGAAATAAGACCAGTATGACTTTGAAGATATATAGAGATATAAATCAAAGTCATAAGCACATGTAAGAGTACAGGGTGTTGGACCGACCCGCTATGAGAGAGCTGCATGGGTCAAGTCATAAGCTTCTCTCATATACAAGCCATGTCACTATGCCCTTTGACCTGAGATCATCATGGATTCCTACATGACAAACGCTCAGCTTTGACCTAGTCAAAAGTCACTTTTGACCGAGTGATCATAAAGGCTATGCTCGGGCTTAGTGGTTTTTCATGCGGAGGAATGTGAATGATCAAGATGGAATTTGTCCCTCACATTCGTAGAGAGATATTACTGGGCCCCTCGATGAGTGAGTCTGAGAAATGTATGGCCATACTGGAATGGAAGGGTAGTTCCATTTCTATATTCAGACTACTCAGGGATCGAGAAAGTAACGGTCAGGAACAGGAGGATGACGTTCACCATGCCTCATCCTTGATCGAAATATCGTGTGACAAAAGGGACGTGATATGGTTGTATGAAAGGTTACATCGTTTATCGATCCTCATATGTTTTGGGTAGTCGTAATGCCTTGCTAGAGACCGCTTACGACTTGTGGGTCAGTATAGTAACTAGGCCACTGCCAACTTCATATGGGCCTACAGGGTCGCACACAAAACAGCCCAATGCGAGCTATGATGTCCAGATTCATTGAATCTAAGAGATGTCTAAATTCAATGAATAATCTAGGGTGGATATATATTTTATATATATATATAAATCAGTATATATATGTTATATATAATATAAGAGATATTTGTAAGATTTAATTTATAAGGATAAATTAAATCTCTATCATTTTTGAATTTGAATTTAAATGGATATGATCTATTTGAATTTGAAATTCAAATTGATAAGATATCTCAAATTTGATTTATGAGAATAAATCAAATATAATTCTGTCTTATCTTTATTTTAAATTAAATAAATAGGTGAATTAAATCTGTGGGACGGATTTAATATAAACCATATTTATTTAATCAGTTTCTTATTAAATTATGCAATATATGATATTGTATTAATTCAGAATTAATATAAGATTAATTCTGAAGCCCGACCCTATTAGAAGCCCGATAGCTTCCTATATATTTGACATTAGGAGCTAGGGTTCCACATACAAGACATCTCTACACACACATTCAGACGTGAGAAGAGGGGGCAGGGAGAGTGCAAAAGGTTTGCACATAAGAAACTGCCGAGATAGAGATGGTGAGGACGGAATCTCTAGAAAGCCTTAGAGGGACAAGAGGCGCTAGCACGTCGTTCGCGATTGGAATGCTGTTCGTGTGGATACCGGTAGAGGAAGCCGATCTGAGCTGTCGACTTCTACGATACGACCAGACACGAACTAAGGTCGCGACCAGAACACACTTAGGTCGCGACCATACGGGCATCTGAACGTCAGAAATCCGAAAAGAAGAGGCAGGTCGCGACTTGAAGCTGACGAGGTCGCGACTACAAACTCCAGAGGCGACAGGTCGCGACTAGAAGCTGAGGAGGTCGCGACTGAAAGTTCCAGAGGCGAAGAGTCGTGACTAGTGGACACTGAGGTCGCGACCAAAGCTCGAGTACCGAAGGTAACACTTCTTTCTCCTTGACTTAAACACATTCGGTAGATCCTGGCTGGGAATGAAAAAAATTTTAAAGTTAATTTCCGCTGCGTGCCTTCCAATTCCCTTCAGTGGTATCAGAGCCATGCCGTTTTGTGTTTAAGTTAGGTTTGATTGTTGATACATGTGATGTATGTTAGACTTCTTAGCTGATTATATGATAACATGCGTGATATGTATGACATATATGGAATCTGTTTATGTATGACATATACGGAATCTAAAAGGAAACTGAAATCGGTGGTGTATATCAATTGATTTGATCAATTAATATTGATGGGGTCTAAGGAAAAAGAATTAAGATTCTGTATTATTTATCAAAAAAAGATTCTGTATTATTTAGCGGGACCGCCGTGACTACCTGTACGTAGCGCAACATAATCGTAAGATATGCTGGATTTTATGATGTATGAATGTTTTGAAACATTTATTACCCTTCAAATAGTATGAATTTTGATTCTTGAACGTTTGGGTATGGTGAACAATATGGCTCTAGATTACAAGTGTTGTAATTTTTTTAAATACGGCCTGCGTATCGTGCCTTCCTCTAATGACTCTCGTTGTACATTCTCTTCTCATCTCACTCCCCTCGAATGTTAAAACGAGGTTTCCTTATGTACTTTTCCTATTCTAATTAGAGAGCTCCTCTCATTGGCTTGAGGGGACTTAGGATAGGTGAGCCATATTGTATCACGTTTAAGATTATGCATCTTTTGATTAGATCACTGCATGTATGTTTTATATGCATAATACTTGCATGAGATACAACCGCGATACATGCATCTTATAAACCAGATAATTAATTAAACCCTCTAAAAGAAATCTTAAGTCATATGCCGTCAATTAATGAACACTTGTCAAAACCTCGATCGCTCATTTGTAGGTCCACCAAAGTGGGTGCATTTGAGTTATCTTGGGGAGATAAGCGAGAGTAATGGTGCTACTCTTATGTTTGTTATTGTTTGACTTAATTGAGATTATCAAAACGGTTTTGGGTCTCAAGGCATTAGATGGGATTAAAACATGCCAGATCATATGATGATGGAATCCCATAAACATCTAAGAGTTACATGTGATGTAATTGGTAAAGTTGTTACCTACCTAAATAACTTAAAGTTGAGCGTCCTGCCAAAGCGGACTCAAGTTTAAGCAAAATATGGATCTTAGCCCACTAATTATTACATTGAGGGTTATTTTATTCAGTGGGAGATTGCTAATTAAATTGCATATTTTAATTATAGAATCATGACGACTAGTAATACTGCTACATTATCGTTGCGATCTGTCCTTGAGAAGGACAAACTCAATGGGACAAATTTTCTTGACTGGTTCAGGAACTTGAGAATTGTTCTCAAGCAGGAAAGAAAGACATATGTCCTAGATCAACCCATTCCTGAGGAGCTAGCAGCCAATGCTCCTAGAGCTCAGAGAGATTCTTATGCGAAGCATAAGGAAGACTCTGTTGATGTGGGATGCTTGATGCTTGCCACCATGGTTCCGGAGCTCCAAAGAGATTTGGAACACATGGAGGCTTATGAGATGATTGTGCATCTTAAGGAAATATTCCAGCAACAGGCAAGGCAAGAGAGGTATGAGACCACTAAGGCCTTACATTCCTGCATGATGGCTGAAGGTGCATCAGTCAGTACTCATGTCCTAAAGATGAAAGGGTACATTGATCACCTTGAGAGGCTTGGATTTCCCATGAGTCAGGAGTTAGCTACAGATTTGATCTTGAACTCAATCCCAGAAAGTTATGACCAGTTTGTCATGAACTACAACATGAACAACATGGAGAAATCTATTTCTGAACTGCATGGGATGCTTAAAACTACTGAGCCGACTGTTAAGAAGAAGCCCAGTACTGTTTTGATGGTTCAGAAAGGAAAGGGTATGAAAAAGAAAGGCAAGGGTAAGGGGAAGGGTCACGGCTCATCTGGTAAGACCAAAGAGTCAGGCAAGCCCGAAACCAAGCCTGTACCAAAGAAGGCAAAGCCTCCAAAGGAAGGAGTTTGCTTCTTCTGCAATGAACCGGGTCATTGGAAGAGGAATTGCAAACTCTACCTTGAAGATCTGAGAAAGAACAAGAAGGATAGTGGGGCTATCGCTTCAGGTATTTATGTTATAGACATTCATCTCTCTACTTCCACTACATGGGTATTAGATACTGCATGTGGTTCTCACATTTGTACAAATGTGCAGGGCCTAAAGGACAGTAGAAAGCTGAAGAAGGGCGAAGTTGACCTACGAGTTGGAAACAGAGCAAAAGTTGCTGCTCTAGCTGTAGGCACTTATGAATTAGTTCTGCCCACTGGGCTTTTGTTAGTTTTGAACAATTGCTATTATGTTCCTGCTTTGAGTAGTAACATTGTTTCTCTTTCTTATTTGGATAAGGAAGGTTACACTTCCATTTCTGGGAATGGTAAATGTTCTATTTATCGTAATGATATTTTCTATGCTCATGGTGATTTGCATGTTGATCATTACATATTAAACTTGGAACAACCCAATCATGGAAATATCTATAACATAACCGCCAAAAGGGTCAAACCAAATGATTTGAATCCGACATACCTCTGGCACTGTCGTCTGGGCCATATAAATGAGAAACGCATTTCTAAACTCCATCAAGATGGATTTCTCAACTCATTTGATTTTGAATCATATGATACTTGCGAATCTTGTTTGTTAGGAAAGATGACAAAGTCGCCTTTCACTGGGCACAGTGAGAGGGCCACTGATTTGTTGGGCCTCATACATACAGATGTGTGTGGACCGATGAATACAAATGCCAGAAGAGGTTATTCGTACTTCATTACATTCATAGATGATTTCAGTAGATATGGCTACGTCTATCTAATGAAACATAAATCCGAATCTTTTGAAATGTTCAAGATATTTCAAAATGAAGTACAAAACCAGCTTGGTAAAACAATTAAAGCCCTTCGATCTGATCGAGGTGGTGAATATTTGAGCCAAGAGTTTATCGATCATCTTAGGAATTGTGGAATAGTCTCACAATTGACTCCTCCAGGAACACCACAATGGAAAGGGGTTTCTGAACGGAGGAATCGAACACTATTGGATATGGTTCGATCCATGATGAGTCGAACAGATCTTCCACTATCCTTTTGGGGCCACGCCCTAGAGACAGCTGCGTTCACACTGAATCGTGTTCCATCTTAGGCAGTTGAAAAGACTCCGTATGAGATATGGACTAGGAGGAAACCTAGTTTGTCTTTTCTCAAGATTTGGGGATGTGAGGTCTATGTTAAGCAACAAGCCTCAGATAAGTTAGCGCCCAAATCTTCAAAGTGCCTTTTTGTGGGATATCCTAAGGAAACCAAGGGATATTATGTCTACAACCCCACTGATAACAAAGTGTTTGTTGTCAGAAATGGTATCTTTCTAGAACGAGAATTTATCTCTAAAAGAACCACTGGGAGCAAGGTACACCTCGAAGAAGTTCGAAAGCCACAAGACGCCACAGAACTAGAGATGGAAAGTAGAGAAGACTCACAAGAAGTTGTTGAGACTCCTCAAGTCACGCAAGGCCCAAGGCGATCTAATAGGGCACGACTTCAGCCTCAGAGATATGGATTTCTGATTTCTGATAGTCGTGATGTGTTGCTCATTGAGCATAATGAGCCCACTACCTATCAAGAAGCTATAGTGGGACCAAACTCTGAAAAATGGCTTAATGCCATGAAGTCTGAGATGCAATCCATGTACGACAATAAGGTATGGACCTTAGTCGACCCACCTGAAGGTGTAAAAACTGTCGGGTGCAAGTGGGTTTTTAAAGAGAAAACCGACATGGATGGCAATGTAAATGTCTTCAAGGCACGACTGGTTGCAAAAGGATTTACTCAAACTCATGGTGTGGACTATGATGAGACCTTTTCCCCAGTTGCAATGGCCAAATCAATCAGAATCCTCCTTGCCATTGCAGCATATTATGACTATGAAATATGGCAGATGGACGTCAAGACAGCCTTCCTTAATGGAAAGCTCCTTGAGGATGTGTACATGACACAACCTGAAGGTTTTGTGCGTTCTGAGGACTCTGGTAAGGTGTGCAAGCTTCAAAGGTCCATTTATGGACTGAAGCAAGCATCTCGGAGTTGGAATCATCGTTTTGATGAAGTAGTCAAAGAGTTTGGATTTCTTCAAAACATTGATGAACCTTGTGTGTACAAAAGGTTAGTGGGAGCACAGTTGTGGTTTTGGTACTCTATGTCGATGACATCCTACTCATTGGGAATGACATTCCTACCTTGCAGATTGTCAAGTCTTGGTTAGGAAAATCTTTCTCGATGAAAGACTTGGGTGAAGCCACCTACATCCTAGGAATTAGGATCTATAGAGATAGATCTAAAAGGCTTCTAGGACTGAGTCAGAGCACATATATAGACAAGATACTGCATAGGTTCAGTATGCAGGAATCAAAGAGGGGTTTCATACCCATGTCTCATGGTATTCACCTCAGCAAGGATTTGTGTCCTAGTACACCAGATCAGCGAGGTCGCATGAGTAAGATTCCATATGCCTCGGCCATAGGATCTATCATGTACGCCATGTTATGTACTCGACCGGATGTCTCGTTTGCCTTAAGTATGACCAGCAGATATCAACAGGACCCCGGTGAGGGCCATTGGACTGCTGTCAAGAATATCCTTAAGTACTTCAGAAGGACTAAGGACTTATTCTTGGTCTATGGTGGATTGGATGATGAGCTCTATGTAACTGGTTACACAGATGCAAGTTTCCAAACTGACCAGGATGACCAGAAATCGCAATCTGGATACCTATTCCTCCTAAATAATGGAGCGGTAAGCTGGAAGAGCTCTAAGAAGAGCACTGTAGTAGATTCTGCAACGGAAGCCGAGTATATAGCAGCATATGATGCAGCTAAGGAGGCCGTTTGGATCAGGAAGTTCATTATTGAACTAGGGGTGGTACCGACCATCTCAGATCCAATAACTTTGTTCTGTGGCAATAGTGGTGACATTGCACAGGCCAAAGAGCCTTGGTCACATCAAAGGACCAAGCATATACTCAGGCGATTTCATCTCATCAGAGAAATCAATGATAGAGGTGATATAAAAATATGCAAGGTAGCAGGAGAAGACAATGATGCTGATCCTCTAACAAAAATGCTTGTCCAGGCAAAACATGAGCGTCATGTTAGGTCAATAGGATTGAGACAAATTAATGATTGTTCCTAGTGCAAGTGGGAGGATGTTGGAAATTGTGCCCTAGGGGCCAATCATTGTATCAGGTTATCACATTATTTGCATGTTTACTGTGATGACCATCCTTGGATAACTCATGATCTTATCCTAAATGTCCCTGGTCGGTCATCTATGTGGGAGCAGAGATGAAATAAGACCAGTATGACTTTGAAGATATATAGAGATATAAATCAAAGTCATAAGCACATGTAAGAGTACAGGGTGTTGGACCGACCCGCTATGAGAGAGCTGCATGGGTCAAGTCATAAGCTTCTCTCATATACAAGCCATGTCACTATGCCCTTTGACCTGAGATCATCATGGATTCCTACATGACAAACGCTCATCTTTGACCTAGTCAAAAGTCACTTTTGACCGAGTGATCATAAAGGCTATGCTTGGGCTTAGTGGTTTTTCATGCGGAGGAATATGAATGATCAAGATGGAATTTGTCCCTCACATTCGTAGAGAGATATTACTGGGCCCCTCGATGAGTGAGTCTGAGAAATGTATGGCCATACTAGAATGGAAGGGTAGTTCCATTTCTATATTCAGACTACTCAGGGATCGAGAAAGTAACGGTCAGGAACAGGAGGATGACGTTCACCATGCCTCATCCTTGACCGAAATATCGTGTGACAAAAGGGACGTGATATGGTTGTATGAAAGGTTACGTCGTTTATCGATCCTCATATGTTTTGGGTAGTCGTAATGCCTTGCTAGAGACCGCTTACGACTTGTGGGTCAGTATAGTAACTGGGCCACTGCCAACTTCATATGGGCCTACAGGGTCGCACACAAAACAGCCCAATGCGAGCTATGATGTCCAGATTCATTGAA
Organism: Leucaena leucocephala; assembly: GCA_037074615.1. Taxonomy (NCBI): domain Eukaryota; kingdom Viridiplantae; phylum Streptophyta; class Magnoliopsida; order Fabales; family Fabaceae; genus Leucaena; species Leucaena leucocephala. The sequence continues at coordinate 17,283,410 of CM073522.1, forward strand.
TCTAAGAGATGTCTAAATTCAATGAATAATCTAGGGTGGATATATATTTTATATATATATAAATCAGTATATATATGTTATATATAATATAAGAGATATTTGTAAGATTTAATTTATAAGGATAAATTAAATCTCTATCATTTTTGAATTTGAATTTAAATGGATATGATCTATTTGAATTTGAAATTCAAATTGATAAGATATCTCAAATTTGATTTATGAGAATAAATCAAATATAATTCTGTCTTATCTTTATTTTAAATTAAATAAATAGGTGAATTAAATCTGTGGGACGGATTTAATATAAACCATATTTATTTAATCAGTTTCTTATTAAATTATGCAATATATGATATTATATTAATTCAGAATTAATATAAGATTAATTCTGAAGCCCGGCCCTATTAGAAGCCTGATAGCTTCCTATATATTTGACATTAGGAGCTAGGGTTCCACATACAAGACATCTCTACACACACATTCAGACGTGAGAAGAGGGGGCAGGGAGAGTGCAAAAGGTTTGCACATAAGAAACTGCCGAGATAGAGATGGTGAGGACGGAATCTCTAGAAAGCCCTAGAGGGACAAGAGGCGCTAGCACGTCGTTCGCGATTGGAACGCTGTTCGTGTGGATACCGGTAGAGGAAGCCGATCTGAGCTGTCGACTTCGACGATACGACCAGACACGAAGCAAGGTCGCGACCAGAACACACTTAGGTTGCGACCATACGGGCATCTGAACGTCAGAAATCCGAAAAGAGGAGGCAGGTCGCGACTTGAAGCTGACGAGGTCGCGACTACAAACTCCAGAGGTGACAGGTCGCGACTAGAAGCTGAGGAGGTCGCGACTGAAAGTTCCAGAGGCGAAGAGTCGCGACTAGTAGACACTGAGGTCGCGACCAAAGCTCGAGTACCGAAGGTAATACTTCTTTCTCCTTGACTTAAACACATTCGGTAGATTCTGGCTGGGAATGGAAAAAATTTTAAAGTTAATTTCTGCTGCGTGCCTTCCAATTCCCTTCAATATGATCGGCTAAGAAGTCTAACATACATCACATGTATCAACAATCAAACATAAATTAAACACATTTTAAAATTTTTCCAGTCCCTACCAGGATCTACCGATTGTGTTTAAGTCAAGTAGTAAGATGTGTTACCTTCGGTATTCGAATTATTGGTGGCTCGGGGATTCTAACATTCGGATGCCTATGCTCTCTTTTCTATCGCGAGAAATTGACTACTCAGATTGGCTTCCTCTACCGGTATCCACACGAACAGCGTTCCAATCACGAATGACGTGCTAGCGCCTCTTGTTCTTCTAGGGTTTTTCTCCAGAATCCATCCTCTATGTCTCTCTTTGGCCGTTTCTTATCTGCAAAAATTGTTTGCACTCTCACACCAAAACCCTAGCCCCTAATATCAAATATATAGGATGCTATCGGTGTTCTAATTGAGTTGGATTTCGGAATTAATCCTAGATTAATTTTCAAATTAATACAATATCATATATATTGCATAATTTGTTAAGAAACCAATTAAATAAATATGGTTTATATTAAATCTGTCCCACAGATTTAATTCACCTATTCATTTAATTTCAAATAAAGATAAGACAAAATTATATTTGATTTATTCTCATAAATCAAATTTGAGATATCATATCAATTTAAATTTCAAATTCAAAAGTGATAATATCAATTTAAATTTTGAATTCAAATTTAAATATATAATATCAATTTAAACTTTGAATTCAAATTCAAATATATCATATCAATTTAAATTTTGAATTCAAATTCAAATATATAATATCAATTTAAATTTTGAATTCAAATTTAAATATATCATATCAATTTAAATTTCTAATTCAAATTCAAATATATAATATCAATTTAAATTTTGAATTCAAATTTAAATATATCATATCAATTTAAATTTTGAATTCAAATTCAAATATATAATATCAATTTAAATTTTGAATTCAAATTTGATAGAGATTTAATTCATCCTTATAAATTAAATATTGCAAATATCTCTCATATTATATATAATATATATATATGAATTTATATATATAAATATATATACACATCAACCCTAGATTATTCATTGAATCTGGACATCATAGCTCATGTTGGGCTATTTTGTGTGCGACCTTGTAGGCCCATATGAAGTTGGCAGTGGCCAGTTACCATACTGACCCACAAGTCGTAAGCGGTCTCTAGCAAGACATCACGACTACCCAAATCATATGAGGATCGATGAATGATGTAACCTTTCGTATAACCATATCACGTCCCTTTTGTCACACGATATTTTGGTAATGGATTAGGCATGGAGAACGTTATCCTCCTGTTCCTGACCGTTACTTTCTTGATCCCTGAGTAGTCTGACTATAGAAATGGAACTACCTTTCCATTACAGTATGGCCATACCTTTCTCATACTCACTCATCGAGGGGCCCAGTAATATCTCTCTACGAATATGAGGGACAAATTTCATCTTGACCATTCATATTCTTCCGCATGAAAAAACACTAAGTCCGAACATAGTCTTTATGATCACTCTATCAAAAGTCACTTTCGACTAGGTCAAAGCTGAGCGTTTGTCACTTAGGAATCCATGATGATCTCAGGTCAAAAGGCATAGTGACATGGCTTGTATATGAAAGAAGCTTATGACTTAACCCATGTAGCTCTCTCATAGCGGGTCGGTCCAACACCTTGTACTTTTACATGTGCCTATGACTTTGATTTATATCTCTATACATCTTTAAAGTCATACTAGTCTTATTTCACCTCTGCTCCCGTATAGATGACCGACCAGGGATATTTAGGATAAGATCATGAATTATCCAAGGATGGTCATTATATTAAACATGCAAATAATATGATAACACAATTAAAAAATCCATAAATCAACAATGTTCATAATACAATGATTGGCCCTATTGCACAATTTCCAATAGGAACATCATTCATATATCTCATCCCCTACAGAAGGGATATGTCCTGAGTATTGTAATCATATGTCTATAGGATTGTCATCAACATTCATCTCTAATATCGTTCTCTATCGAACTTACTATCACTGTCTGTCTTAGATTCTCATTCTAAACTTTAGGGATTGACTAGCTAACTATCTCGTTTATCACTCTTCTATTGCTTTAGTATCATTACCAAGTTAAATTATCTTATTGCGTGTTATATGATATGCGAGCAACATAACTTTCTTATCATATATACTCTACGTCACATGTATTACGAAGGAGAGTATTCATTCATCATTGCATCTCTAACATGCATAATATGCAAGGAGATGAAATTATTTAAGCATTCTCTAACATGCATGTTGTAACATCCCAATTTTTGGGTCTAGTTGAATTAGGAGGTAGTCTGATATGGGCAGGCTGCTAAACCCGTAGTCCTAGGGTAGTAACCTGATATGGGCAGATTATTTACCTGTATTTTGTAGGATCCGAGGGATGAGCTAAGTACTTCAGGATGTAAAGATGAGTTAAGTCTTTAACCTACAGAATCGGGACAGTTCACCTAGGTTCAAAATAAGGAATGTGAGGAATGTCCTAAGTCTTGAGCCTAGGAATTCTACAGGTAGCTTGATATGGGCTGGCTCCTGTGTAAGATAACCTAATATGGAGGGTTGTTGAGCCTTTCAATTAACAATGACTTCCGAAGAGGGGATGAGTTATTGAAAGAGAATTTCTAGAACTTAAGATAAAGGATAAGAAGAAAGTGAGATAAGATAGACCCCAGAATTATGCTAAGATTCTATGGGGTGAAATATGAAAGGAATGGACACTGCTTATGAGAGCAGTATAGTTATCCATAAGAAAGAAAGCAGACAGTATGAGAAAGATGTATTGGTGACTTTTGGTCACGACGATGAAGTATATTGGTCGTGACTAATATTGGCAGAGAGGATTGGTCGTGACGGATATGTATGTGGTGTCGCGACTAATGGGTATATGAGCCTGGTTGCGACTAGAAAGTGATGGGGTCGCGACTAAAGAATGTTGTGATCGCGACTAGTGAATACTGTGGTCACGACTAATGAACACAGAAGGTGTTATGTCACGATGAGATGATGGCTAGGTCGCGACTAGTGACTATAAGTGGTGTTAGCCGTATGAGATCTAGTGGGCCAAGATCTTATACTTATCTGATGCTATCCCAATGCTATCCAATGCTTCCCAATGCTATCCAGATAAGTCCCATACTTATCTGATCACCTCCTCGGTTCTCATGCCAACCAAGTAACTTTACTCTACTGAAAGGTTACTGAATCATCACTCTAATGCCATGTGGCATCTTATGGGGCCCATGAGGATACCTTATCAATCCACCTCATGGTTTCCAGATAACCTTTCCTGTATCTGGCCTCCTGCCTCCGGTCTATCTCTAACCGGGTAACTATCTCTTTTGGACCTTCTCAACTCATGGCCCATACGCTTGGCACTACTTTAGTCACTAGTCGTGACCTAGCCATCATCTCATCGCGACTTAGCACATTCTGGTTCATTAGTCGCGACCACAACATTCTCTAGTCGCAACCATAACATTCTTTAGTCGCGACCATAACAGTCTTTCGTCGCGACCACATCACTTTTTAGTCGCAACCAGGCTCATTTTACTCATTAGTCGCGACCCACACATCTTCTTGTCGCGTCTAAACCTTTCTGCCAATATTAGTCGTGACCATAATACACTATTATAGCGACCAAAGTCTCTAGCATCGCGACCTAACTGGTCACTCTTGAACCTTTGACCTTTACATCATCCCAAATGGCCATTTACCCCTTGGGACTTCCACTATTTACACATAAGTCCCCGTACCTTTACTTACTCGTAGCTCAGTCCCTGAAACTCTTTACGTTCCTCTGGAACTTCTGCTAAAAAGGGGTCTAGTAGCCTCTTAATCTTAGGCTATTTCTGCGTCTCTAGGCCTAAAAACTGGGATGTTACATAGCTCAAGTTGTGAAGCCAATAGCAAGAGAAAGAGGCAATAGTTCAGGCAGGGGTATGATCAAGGTGAAGATCAGGTTGGAGAGCAGAGAGTCAAAGTGGTGAGCCATGGCACATAGGAGTGTGGAGCAGGGCAATGCAGTGGTGAGATAAAGGCCACTTGGCGAGAGTTGCCTACGAATGCTGACATCCCTGGGAAAGGCGTTTGCTACCACAGACAGAGTCTCCAATTTCCCTGAGGTCGACCCTAAGAATGGTTAAGAGGAACCATAACTGTAAGGGCGACTGAGCTGTAAGGAACTATATGCCTAGATGATGATATGGATGATGAAGAGTTCTTTTCTGATCTAGAGAATGTGGTTATTATAACGAGTTATGAGAAATAATTAGTAAGATAATAAATCTATCTTAGCTCAGTGATGAGGTTGCTATATGAGGGGTTAGGACATGGATAGCTGTAAGCAACTATAATGAGAGATGTTAGTTGCTAAGAATCCATGTGGAAGGTTTGGGACCAAGCTGTTGCTCCTCTAGACCATCACTGGAGTGCGAATAAGACAGAGAGGGATGATCTTACTGGTTATAGATATGACTGCGTTATAAGAATCACATAGCTGTATAGATCAGTAAAAAGTTCTCTTCAGGAAAGATGAGCTATCCCTTAAAATTTTGAGGATGAAATTTCTTAAAGGGGAGGAGAATTGTAACATCCTAATTTTTGGGTCTAGTTGAACTAGGAGGTAGTCTGATATGGGCAGGCTGCTAAACCCGTAGTCCTAGGGTAGTAATCTGATATGGGCGGATTATTTACCTGTATTTTGTAGGATCCGAGGGATGAGCTAAGTACTTCAGGATGTAAAGATGAGTTAAGTCTTTAACCTACAGAATCGGGACAGTTCACCTAGGTTCAAAATAAGGAATGTGAGGAATGTCCTAAGTCTTGAGCCTAGGAATTCTACAGGTAGCTTGATATGGGCTGGCTCCTGTGTAAGATAACCTAATATGGAGGCTTGTTGAGCCTTTCAATTAACAATGACTTTCGAAGAGGGGATGAGTTATTGAAAGAGAATTTCTAGAACTTAAGATGAAGGATAAGAAGAAAGTGAGATAAGATAGACCCCAGAATTATGCTAAGATTCTATGGGGTGAAATATGAAAGGAATGGACACTGCTTATGAGAGCAGTATAGTTGTCCATAAGAAAGAAAGCAGACAGTATGAGAAAGATGTATTGGTGACTTTTGGTCGCGATGATGAAGTATATTGGTCACGACTAATATTGGCAGAGAGGATTGGTCGTGACGGATATGTATGTGGTGTCGCAACTAATGGGTATATGAGCCTGGTTGCGACTAGAAAGTGATGGGGTCGCGACTAAAGAATGTTGTGGTCGTTACTAGTGAATGTTGTGGTCACGACTAATGAACACAGAAGGTGTTATGTCGTGATGAGATGATGGCTAGGTCGCGACTAGTGACTATAAGTGGTGTTAGCCGTATGAGATCTAGTGGGCCAAGAGTTGTGAAGGTCCAAATGAGATAGTTACCCGGTTAGAGATAGAACTGGGGAAGAAGGTCAGATACAGGAAGGGTTATCTGGAGACCATGAGATGGACTGATAAGGTATTCTCATGGGACCCACAAGATGACACATGGCATTAGAGTATGGTTCAGTAACCTTTCAGTAAAGTAAAGTTACTCGGTTGGCACAAAAACCGAGGAGGTGATCATATAAGTCTGGGACTTATCTGGATAGCATTGGGTGGCGTGAAGGGTGCCTACCTTGTCGCCACATGGCACTAGTATGGAGAAAGCAGATAAAGCTGAGGACACGTATTACGAGGCAGGACTCTGGACCGGTGAGTCAGCATGCTGAGTCAGCTGATGAGGTGTCCCAGGATTTTTGACATGTGGAAAATATGCTGGTGAGGTGGCTGCTGAGGTGTCCTCTGAGGTGGCACTGGTGATGCAGTAAAAGGAAATAAAGAAAATAGGAAATTCCAGGAAAAACCAGGACCACATGTTCAGATGGCATGGAAATTACGATTATGCCATTGGTGAAAACTATATAAACCCCCCTTCATTCATTTGCTTCATGCATGGCAAGAGTAGTGAGAGAGAAAGAATGGAGAGAAGGAGAAGGAAAGGAAGAGAGAAAGGAAATAAGGAAGTTCTGGCAGGGCTGGAAGCAGAATAGAGATAGTAGAGTTTTGCTGAGCTAGCCAGGTAGTAACTAATCTAGCTTTTATGAAATGGCTTTGTGATTTGATGTGCTATTGTTTGGTTGGATTGTTGTCTTATATGTTATGTCTGAAGCTCTACTGCAATGCTATGATCATATGTTATTGAGTATGGCAGCACGCGGCATACTTATCTGTACACAATCACAAGCAAGCACTGTCACACTGCATTACATATACTGTTATGATTATTACTACTGAGATTCCCCCAAATCTCATCCCCCTTGTATAACCCATTTCAGGGAGGTTATGTCGAGGTAGATTTTGAGAATTTTGAGAGACGCCGTTATGCTGCTGAAATTTTGGCGGAGATAGCAGTAGTGGAGAAAGGATGTGATGCGTACTGTGTACGTAGGTACTGAAGGGAATTGGAAGACACGCAGCGGAAATTAACTTTAAAAAATTTTTCCATTCCCAGCCAGGATCTACCGAATGTGTTTAAGTCAAGGAGAAAGAAGTGTTACCTTCGGTATTTGAGCTTTGGTCGCGACCTCAATGTCCACTAGTCGCGACTCCTCGCCTCTGGAACTTTCAGTCGCGACCTCCTCTTCCTCTAGTCGCGACCTGTCACCTCTGGACTTTGTAGTCGCGACCTATTCAGCTTCACGTCGCGACCTGTCTCCTCTTTTCGGATTTCTGACGTTCAGATGCCCGTATGGTCGCGACCTAAGTCTGTTTTGGTCGCGACCTTTCTTCGTGTCTGGCTGTATCGTAGAAGTCGACAGCTCAGATCGGCTTCCTCTACCGGTATCCACACGAACAGCGTTCCAATCGCGAACGACGTGCTAGTGCCTCTTGTCCCTCTAGGGCTTTCTAGAGATTCCGTCCTCACCGTCTCTATCTCGGCAGTTTCTTATGTGCAAACCTTTTGCACTCTCCCTGCCCCCTCTTCTCACGTCTGAATGTGTGTGTAGAGATGTATCTTGTGTGTAGAACCCTAGCTCCTAATGTCAAATATATAGGAAGCTATCGGGCTTCTAATAGGGCCGGGCTTCAGAATTAATCTTATATTAATTCTGAATTAATACAATATCATATATTGCATAATTTAATAAGAAACTAATTAAATAAATATGGTTTATATTAAATCCGTCCCACAGATTTAATTCACCTATTTATTTAATTTAAAATAAAGATAAGACGGAATTATATTTGATTTATTCTTATAAATCAAATTTGAGATATCTTATCAATTTGAATTTCAAATTCAAATAGATCATATCCATTTAAATTCAAATTCAAAAGTGATAGAGATTTAATTTATCCTTATAAATTAAATCTTACAAATATCTCTTATATTATATATAACATATATATACTGATTTATATATATATATAATATATATCCACCCTAGATCATTCATTGAATCTAGACATTTCTTAGATTCAATGAATCTGGACATCATAGCTCGCATTGGGCTGTTTTGTGTGCGACCCTGTAGGCCCATATGAAGTTGGCAGTGGCCCAGTTACTATACTGACCCACAAGTCGTAAGCGGTCTCTAGCAAGGCATTACGACTACCCAAAACATATGAGGATCGATAAACGATGTAACCTTTCATACAACCATATCACGTCCCTTTTGTCACACGATATTTCGGTCAAGGATGAGGCATGGTGAACGTCATCCTCCTGTTCCTGACCGTTACTTTCTCGATCCCTGAGTAGTCTGAATATAGAAATGGAACTACCCTTCCATTCCAGTATGGCCATACATTTCTCAGACTCACTCATCGAGGGGCCCAGTAATATCTCTCTACGATTGTGAGGGACAAATTCCATCTTGACCATTCACATTCCTCCGCATGAAAAACCACTAAGCCCGAGCATAGCCTTTATGATCACTCGGTCAAAAGTGACTTTTGACTAGGTCAAAGCTGAGCGTTTGTCATGTAGGAATCCATGATGATCTCAGGTCAAAGGGCATAGTAACATGGCTTGTATATGAGAGAAGCTTATGACTTGACCCATGCAGCTCTCTCAAAGCGGGTCGGTCCAACACCCTGTACTCTTACATGTGCTTATGACTTTGATTTATATCTCTATATATCTTCAAAGTCATACTGGTCTTATTTCATCTCTGCTCCCACATAGATGACCGACCAGGGACATTTAGGATAAGATCACGAGTTATCCAAGGATTGTCATCATAGTAAACATGCAAATAATATGATAACCTGATACAATGATTGGCCCCTAGGGCACAATTTCCAACAGGTACTGTCTAAGGAGGCTGGTAGTGAGTGGACCTAGCCAGTTCATCCAGTCTTTCCTGGGTACTTATGTAGATGGTAGTTCTATTGAGAGAATTACCGAATCAGTACAGCTAGTATAGCTTCCGCCGGTGTGCTCTGAGGAGTCTAAGGCAGGATGTTTCACATGTCATCATATGACAACTGCAAGGAGATGCAACTGATCATCATAACTTATGGCAACAAAAGTAATATCATCATCACATAATTTGCTCAACCATCCATTATACGCACACTACAATTAAACTATTTGCTAGGTAACCTTTTTAAGCATTATGTCCCTTTATCACCTTCTCTGTCAGATCCCAATTATTCATCCATGAACTTAAGATGAATATTTATTTACTTAGGCTGCCACGTTACCCTTTTCTAGGGTACGAACTCAACCCTTCACTACTCTTTCTTACTTAGAGGATAGGGGAGTCACTCCATCTTTAAAACAGTGGCTACCTTTCTCTCTCTAGGCATCATACATTTCTGTTTCTATTCTTGTATACATTTACCGCTCTATTGAACTTCAGTGAATACCTGAGAAAAATTCTTTGTAGCACAGAATTCAATTCTGTGAATTAACTTCTCAATCATTCAACTCTCTCTATTCATATAGATAAACTCGGCTAAGTATTCATCAAAGGGTTTCTCTTTCTTCACTTCAACCCTTAGCCTCACGCTTATCTCTATCTCACTGAGAAGAATACTTTTCATATACTTACTCGAGAAAACTCCTCAGGTGAGCGGATAAATTTCCATCTCTATGGAGTAACTTTTGCATCTCTCTATTATCTCTTAACTCTTTCTGTATGTATATCAGTCTCAGTCTGTACTTGACCAGACTATAGTTCCTTTCTAGTCTTCTTCTTTATCTTAGTGAACTTAAGTCACATGGATCTCATTCATCAACTATTATTACTACTTCTTCTCTCTAGGGTGCTCTTCCCTAGGTCTGCTAGGTTATTGTTTCTTTGTGATGGAATCCCTCTGTCTTGGGAACATTAGCTCCCTGACTGTTAACCATCACATCTCTAATCTTAAGCCATATATTAGGCTTATTCTTAGGCAAGTCTCATTCTAACTTTTAATTCTTTTGTTCAGGAAAGATTAACTGAACAACTTGTTTTGTAATGTAGATCTACTCCTGATGGTCACACAGAGGATCTACTTCTAAACATCTTCTGTATCTCAGTACCTCGTACTATTTGGCTTGCCTACACTATACGCTAAACCTCTAACTGATAGACTCTAGCGAGGTTGGCATCTTCATTCATCATTAGGTCTCTGTGCATCCTAGTCGCGACCTGAGTATTGACTTGTCATAACTCATATTCTTTGTAAACTTTAGTCGCGACCTTATCATTCTACTTATCACAACTTGACAGCTTTGTGATCTTTAGTCGCGACTCAGGTCTTATCTCATCACGACTTGAACTGCTATGTGCACAGTAGTCGCATCCTATGACCTGTCTCATTGCGACCTAATAACTTTGTGACTTTCTGTCGTGACCAAAACACCTCTGTAAATATTCGTCGTGACCCATGGCTCAACTCGTCGTGACATGACTTCTCTGGAACTTCTAGTCGCGACCTAAACTACTTCACATCGTGACCTGGACATATCTTTTTCTAAACATTCCCTTCTAATGTTCTTGTCCAGTCTTTGCTTTGGCAATGGCCGATCCTTGTTCTTAACTTTGAGGAGCTTGAGTAACTTGAAACTCATCCATATTTATCTATCATAATTGAATTAAATAGGGAACATATTCATATAGATGTTCAACCAACTATCATTTCATTATATCACATTAAAACTCATATTTCATATCACCATAACGTTTGTATATACATTACATACATGTCAATTACATATATGGGGTAAGTCATAACTATTATACATTTACATAATTACTTTACTTTACACTGTTTACATATTTACATTACCCATATTCCTTTTTACATTCTTTTCTAAGGAATCGTAAACGACAAATACTTCTGTATAGGGAGATGCCACCCTTGTATATCAGTTGGCAGATCATTTTCTAAAAACTCACTTAACTCTACCTGCCATGTAGGAGTATATAGCAATATCTGACTTATGACCATCTCATGTATTGTGACTGGATCTCTGGATTAAGGAATTACTGTAAGTTACTCATATCAAATCTATCCTTAAACTTTGGTGGAGGAGGAATACCTATAATCCAGTACAAGTATTCATCTTCCTCAGCCGTAATCTGTCCTCTCATCAGAGGAATAGAGCTTACATCAGGGTTAGAGGGCACTTCAACAAACTCATACTATATGGAATTACTAGATTCATCATTATCTAGTGCACCATCATCTGGTGTATGCACAATATCATGCTGAATCTCTACATAATCTCCAGACTATTGGTTTGAGTCTACAGAAACATCTATGGGATATTCTACTGTAGACCTTCCTGACTGATTCCTTATACTATCGTCTAAACTCTCTTCACTATCTGAAGAATTAAAGTCTGGATGTATATGTAACATCCCTAATTTCTGTACTAAGTTGTATGTACAGATTGAATAAAATATATGAGATGTTTAGGAAAAGATGTGGCCATATTTATGTAAAGAAAAGGATTAATTGGAAGAGGAAGAAAGTCTAAGAGCCAAAGTGCAAAATTACGAAAATGCTACTGTGATGCCCTAAGAAACCAGAAGTAAATGGAGGGCATTTTGGTCATTTCACACAATGGATGGATATCAGAGGAAATTTGATAGTAAATTATTATAATTAATATGAGAATTTATGGAGTTGACAGAAGTCAAAAAGGAGTCCTGTAGAATTAATTATGGAATTTACGGTGAAAAATGACACCGATAAAGGGTTAAAGGAAACATATGTAATTTTTAACAGGACTTCTGGGTCTCAGAAAATTATGAAACTTTGTAGAGAATTCATTTTATATTAGAATGAATTTCTAAAAATGTTAGAACAATTAAAAGAGGTGTTTAGCATTTATGCTAAGATCAGGGTAAGTTACGGATATCGGTATGAGGAAAGTACATTGGGATTTGGGCCAGTTAGCTATTGGACCTAAAAGAGGCCCAACATTTCGTCCTAGGACAGCCCAATAAGGCCCAAAAGTTATCTTGGAGCCCAAGTCCAAATAATAAATAATTTATGGATTTTTGAAAAGAAAGAAAAAGAGAATAAAGTAAGAATTAGGTGTTGCACATGGTGGGACCCACAAGGACACAAGAATGGCACCCAAAAAGAGGAAGGGTTAGGTGTACCAAGGGAGGCCATGCTAGTGATGTCATGGTGGTAAGGTCTTGAGTGAAAAGTGAAAAGACATTCCAAGATCAAACCTTTAACCATTAGATCAAATAGTTTCCAAAGTGATCTTGGCCTTCAAATGGCACATGACTTTTGCCATAAATACCCCCCCTTTCCATTCATTCTTCACACCCAAGAGCTCCTTTAGAAAGAGAAGTGAGTTCTAGAGAAAGAAAGTGGAAGAAAGCAAGGAAGAAGCAAGGGTCTTGAAGGAGCAAGTAAGGTAAGTTGTCTCCTTGCTTCTACCTTTTGTTCTTATGGTTTGTGCTTGAGTTTAAGTGATTTTTTAGGCTTAAATATTGGGGAAATGCTGCTGGAATTTCTATGTATATGTGAGAGGAACATGAGTTTTATGTCATAGATAGTTTAGACAAGCTTAAACAAGCTAGTTGCATTGTTGGTTGTTGGATCAAGTTGATGTTCTTGACTTTACCATGGAAGAACATTTCGGTTTGCACTGTTCATGATAGAAAGAGATGGAATTTCAATGATTTAATGCTTCCATTGAGTTTATATGATAATTTTGTGTAGGATTGGAAAGGTTTTGAACCTTGGAAACCATTGGAATTAAAGGTTGTAATGTTGAAAATTCCTTTCGGTTACTGTTCACTCGCATGAACAGTGATTTGAATTTCATGATTTTGATACTTCCAATGGTCTTAAAATGAGATTTTGTGTGGGGGGAAAGTGGAGGAACAAGTATGGGAAGCATTGGAATAAAAATGAGAATTTTTGGAAGATTTATGTATGTTTTTCCAAATCTGTACAGAACAGTGTATTTTTGCTGGAATTTGGTTATTTTTAGTTCATAAATGGATTAAAAAGGTAAAATTGTGTAGGGTAAGGTCAAGACATCAATTGATTCAAGGGCCAAGTTAATTGGCAAAGATTAAAGAAAGTTATGTTAGTTAAAGCAAGTTAAAGGTTCAAGAGAGATAGTCTTGAGTAGTGTTTGAGTTCATGGTCCTAATGGATTATGTAATGAATATGAATGTGATTAGGACCTTGAAACCTCTAAGAAGATGTTGGGGAATGATTGACCAAAAAGCTTGGGAAGCAAGTGCAAGCATTAGAAAGAGAGCTTAAATCCAAGGTAGTAAACTTACCCTAAACTTGTATGTATTGAATGTTATGCTTGATTGTGCTATGACTTTGTTGAATTGTGTGCATATGTTGTGTACATGATTGAAGCTCTGTTTCTATGATTACCTTGGCCAATTGTATTTCATATGTTACATGGAAGCATGCACATTACACAATGTTTACACTTTCACAAGCAAGCACAAGTATTTACTTTAATGCATGCATTGTTTAGTACCGTTTGCTACTGAGATTCCCCAGAATCTCATCCCCTATTTATAACCCATTACAGAGAGGTTATATCGAAGTGAATTTTGAGAATGCTGTAAGACGCCGTTATGCTGCCGATTTTCAGACTGAACATAAGGAGATGATACGTACTGTGTACGTAGGTACTGTCTAAGGAGTCTGGAAGTGAGTGGACCTAGTCGGTTCATCCAGTCTTTCCTGGGTACTTACGTAGAATGGTAATTCTCACAGGAATTACCGAATCAGTACAAGATCAGTTATTTTTACAGATGAAGTATAGTAGTTATACTGCCGGATTTCAGGCAGGAAAGATGTAATAGAGATACGAGGATCTTGTTCATGCCCTATTGTATAAAGATTTATTATTTAATGATAAGTATTGTTTGGCATGTTTGTTTGATATGTGATTAATGTATGCATATGTATGTAAAGTTGCTTGCTGGAATTTGCCACCATGAACAGTAACTCGTGGTGATATAGTGATGTTTGATCTATAATTAAAAATAGTAAATGATTAAATAAATGTATTATATGTTTATGATAAATAGTAGACATACCAAGCTTCGATTTGATATATAGAATGTCTCATTTCGATGTCTACACATGGAGATATAAATTATCAAAATTGGGACCAAAATGCTGGATTCAGGAGAAAAACGCTGGATAAACAGTAAAGTTGTAACTTTGACTGACGTTGACTTGGACAAGGAATGGTCAACGAGTTATTTTTCCTTGAAATAGTATTGAGTTAGCTTCATGTAGCAATTTGAACCACTCCATTCCGATTTGTCTAGAATTAGTTATAATTTTTCGAAGTCAGGTCACTCATCTGGAATTTACATAGTGAACAGTACTCGATAAGAGTAAAACTCCAGATTGAGAAATTGGACTTCAATGATGTTGAAAGTGGTTCTAAATACTACCAATTGGTCCCTAAGACTTACGAAAATAAGGATGTTTCAGTATATCATGAAGGGAATTGGAAGACACGCAGCGAAAATTAACTTTAAAATTTTTTCCATTCCCAGCCAGGATCTACCGAATGTGTTTAAGTCAAGGAGAAAGAAGTGTTACCTTCGGTATTCAAGCTGTGGTCACGACCTCAGTGTCCACTAGTTATGACTCTTTGCCTTTGGAGTTTTCAGTCGCGACCTCCTCAGCTTCTTGTCACGACCTGTCGTCTCTGAAGTTTTTAGTCGCGACCTACTCAGTTTCTAGTCGCGACCTTTCGTCTCTGGAGTTTGCAGTCGCGACTTCCTCTGCTTCAAGTCGCGACCTGTCGTCTCTTTTCGAATTTCTGACTTTTAGATGCCAATTTAGTCGTGACCTCTGTTTCAACTGGTCGCGACTTCGTCGTACCTGGTGCCCTTTTCTCGATCGCAAGAAGTCGACAACTCAGATCGACTTCCTCTACCGGTATCCACACGAATAATGTTCTAACCACGAACGACGTGCTAGCGCCTCTTATCCCTCTAGGGCTTTCTCAAGATTCCGTCCTCACCATCTCTATTTCGGCAGTTTCTTATCTGCAAACCTTTTGCACTCTCCTTGCCCCTTTTTCTCACATGTAGAACCCTAGCTCCTAATGTCAAATATATAGGATGCTCTCGGGCTTCTAATTGGGCTGGGTTTCAGAATTAATCTTATATTAATTCTGAAATTAATATAATATCATATATTGCATAATTTGATAAGAAACTAATCAAATAAATATGGTTTATATTAAATCCATCCCATAGATTTAATTCACCTATTTATTTAATTTAAAATAAAGTTAAGACAGAATTATATTTGATTTATTCTCATAAATCAAATTCGAGATGTCTTACCAATTTAAATTTCAAATTCAAATAGATCATATCCATTTAAATTCAAATTCAAAAGTGATAGAAATTTAATTTATCCTTATAAATTAAATCTTGCAAATATCTTTTATATTATATATAATATATATATACAAATTTATATATATATAAAATATATAAATCCACCCTAGATTATTCATTGAATCTAGACATGTCTTAGATTCAATGAACCTGGACATCACAGCTCGAGTTGGGCTATTTTGTGTGCGACCCTGTAGGCCCATATGAAGTTGGCAGTGGGCCAGTTACTATACTGATCCACAAGTTGTAAGCGATCTCTAGCAAGGCATTATGACTACCCAAATCATATGAGGATCGATGAACGATATTATCTTTCATACAACCATATCACGTCCCTTTTGTCACACGATATTTCGGTCATGGATGAGGCATGGTGAACGTCATCCTCCTATTCCTGACCGTTACTTTCTCGATCCCTGAGTAGTCTTACTATAGAAATGAAACTACCCTTCCATTATAGTATGGCCATATATTTTTCAGACTCACTCATTGAGGGGCCCAGTAATATCTCTCTACGAATGTCAGGGACAAATTCCATCTTGACCATTCACATTCCTCCGCATAAAAACCACTAAGCCTGAATATAGCCTTTATGATCACTCGGTCAAAAGTGACTTTTAACTAGGTCAAAGATGAGTGTTTGTCATGCAGGAATCCATGATAATCTCAGGTCAAAGGGCATAGTGACATGGCTTGTATATGAGAGAAGCTTATGACTTGACCCATGCAGCTCTCTCATGGTGGGTCGTTCCAATACCTAGTACTGTTATATGTGCCTATGACTTGGATTTATATCTCTATATATCTTCAAAGTCATACTGATCTTATTTCATCTCTGCTCTGGCATAGATGACTGACTAGGGACATTTAGGATAAGATCATAAGTTATCCAAAGATGGTCATCACAGTAAACATGCAAATAATGTGATAACATAATTAAGAAATTCATAAATCAACAATGTTCATAAGATAATGATTGGCCCCTAGGGCACAATCTCTAACATATCATCTTCATATATCATTACTAGTCGGGGGTCTCCTTGATTAACTGATAGCTCAGACTTAACCTTATGAAATCCTATATCTACTCCTGCAAGATTCGCTTCAATAATCAAGACTAACTATCTCAATAAATACCCTAACTTAACAACATACTTATTACTTAGAGTTAGGGTATGGGGATTATCTTATCTGAAGCTAGAAACTTCTACTTTGATACCAAAATATAGCATCCTTACTTTCATACGTCTGAGGGACCATTCGATAGAATTTATAACCACTTATATGACATTTGAAGTCCATTAGCTAAATGTGGAATTTTTACTCTTGGCGGTTACTGTTCATATGGTATTCCAGATTCCATGATGAACTTCGAAAAATCATAATTAATTCTAGAAAATCGAAATGAAGTGGTTCAAAATTCTACTCGAAGCTAACATCTTGAAGTTTAAGGGAAAAATAATTTCCTGACCAAATGCTTCGCACATTGATACAGTTTATTCATTAAAGTTTACTATTCAGTTAGTCAAAAGTTCTGAAAACTGATTCTGGTCCCCATTTTTGGAAAATTGGTTCTCTTTGTATAGACATCGAAATAAGGTGTTCTTGGTGTCAAAACGAAGCTTGACATGTTAACTAATTTTGTGTAAAATTGAATACATTTATTCCATCATTTACCAATTTTCATTACATCATAAACATTATTGCTTAAACTAAGCATACAACATCATTATTTGCAAGAATTCTTTACATAACACCATATAACATTTACATTGACCAATCCCTAACTCCTCTCCATGCTTCTTCATCCTCTTTCCTCATTCATAAACCTGTGGGAATTGGGATTACATGGATGGGGTGAGATTTCTGGGGAAATCTCAGTAGCAAATAATACCACACAATGCATGTATTAATGTAATTGCTTGTGCTTGCTTGTGAAAGTGTTACCATAGTGTAATGAGCATGCTTCCATGTATCATATGAAATACAAATGGCTAAGGTAATCATAGAAATAGAGCTTCAATCATCTACACATATGCACACAATTTAACAAAGCCATAACACAATCAAGCATAACATTCAATACATACAAGTTTAGGGTAAGTTTACTACCTTATTGCTTTACTTCTTTCCACTTTAACTTTGCTTCTTCCTTCTTACTTTTCCTTGATGTGTGGCTGCCTCTTTTGAATCCACAATCATATCCTAACATCATATAATCATCCACTCATTACTATTTAACTTTCTTGAACATCAAACTTACTTTAACTTAACATAACTTCCTTTAATCTTTACCAATTGACTTGGCCTTTGAATCAATTGATGTCTTGACCTTACCCTATACAATTTGGCCTTTTGAATCAATTTATGAACTCAAAATAACCAAATTCCAGCAACTATGCACTGTTCTGGATAGAATTTGCAAAACATAATTCGTACAAAAATTCCCATCTTAATTCAATTGCTTCCCATACTTATTTCTCTACTTTACCCCACACAACTTTTCATTTTAAAACCATTTGAAGCATCAAAATCATGAAAATCTAATCACTATTCATACAAGTGACAGTAACATAGAAGAATTCAAAGAATTATAACTTTCAATTGTAATATTTTCAAGGTTCAAAACCTATCTAATCCTACACAAAATCATCATATGAATTCAATGGAAGCATTAGATCATTTGAATTCCATCTCCTTCTATCATGAACAGTACATGAACAGTGCAAACTGAAATATTTCATCCATGGCAAAGTCTAGAATATCAACTTGATTCAACAACCAATAATCTAACTAGCTTGTTCAAGCTTTAATCTCACAACTCTAACTTTAATTTCTTCTTTCTCCTTTCATCTAATGTTTTGGACACCATATACACCTTAGAGAAAACTCAACTTTCTTCCATAAAAACTCTAAGTTCAAGCTCCCAAATCAAAGGAAAATAAGCTAGGATAGATTGCTTACCTTTAATCTCTAGCTTGCTTGAACTTTGGACCTTGGATTCTTCTTTGTCTTGGCTTGAGTTTCCATTTTGCCATAGTTTCCCCAAGGGTTATAAATACCCCTCACCCCCTCCTTCCATTCCATACCCCATGGCCAAGAAGAGAAAGGAAGAGAGAAAGAGAAAGAAAGAAAGGAAGGAAGAGAAATAAGGAGTTCTAGCGAAGCTAGGAGCAATCTTAGGAGCTTAGGGACTCGGCAAGCTTAGGAACAAGGTAAGTAAGTTATTCTAGTCCCTACTCTAATAAATTAGAGGATTGTTCTTATAAATTAAATAGTTAGAATAGAGAAATATCTCTCTCTATAAGGTTAGCCGTGGATAGAAAGAAAACTAAGGGATTGGTAGAATAGGGGTATTACCTCAAGATAAGCTTGAGTTTAGTGGAGTTATACTGGATAGGATAATAATAAGAATATTATTATGCTATGTATAGGCTCTAACCTATGAAAAGGTGGAACCTCAGATCAAAGGTTAAGGACTAAAGAAAGGGCTACATGCCAGGTAGTAAACTTACCCATTCTTGTATGCTTGATGTATATGCTTGTGTGTTAATATGATTATGATATATGATGATGATGATATATGCTCTGCCCTTTATGAGTTTATGGTTATGCATAATAGTGATAGGCATGGAGCATAATAGTATGCAATTTTAAGCTAAAGGAAGATAAAGAAAACACATGTCATGCACTTGCATTCATCTTGTATGCATTGAATGGTACCGTTTACTACTGAGATTTCCCCAGAAATCTCACCCCTATCTTTTCCAAACATAACAGGGTATTGGTTTGGAGAAGATAGAGCTAGGAAAGTGAGGATATGACATTTTGGTATCAAAGGAAAAGGTTCTGGCATTAGCACAGAATAAAGGGTTCTGGCTCAGAGCATAAGATTCTGGCACAGAACAGAAGGTTCTGGCTTAGTGATGCTCTAGTTTAGTTAGACTGACTCCTTAAACAAGTTAGAAATTTGAACGGTTCTCTCCCTAGAGTACGATATAGGGATGGTGTTCACTTCTCAGGAAAAGATTCAGACAGGAGACAGTGGCACCCAGATAAATAAAACTATACCCAGAGCTTGACAGTCTTACGAAGGATATGATTACGATAAAGTAGTCTTAGTCAGCCGTTACCGCCGAGGTCTCGTGTTCCTTAGCACGATGTGGCTGGACTAAGCATGATAAAGTTTGAGAAGCAGTTTCCTCTATTGGTAGAGACAGAAGCTAACCAGTTCAAGGTCAGGGAAGCTGCAAGAGTAGCTCGAGGTATCATTATGTGACCAGACACTATAGTGAGGATGATAAGATATCCAAGTTACGACATAAAGTTGTGCAGGTCACGACTAGCTGCTACAGAGAAGTAAGGTTACGATAATTCAAGTCACAAGTCGCGACTAGTGTGCATAGAGGAGTTCAGGTCATGACAGAAGAAGACCTTTAGTCACGACTAAAGGACATAGAGATGTCAGGTCGTGACGAGTAGAGTACGATGGTCGCGACTAAAAGTCATAGAGCATGTGAGTCGTGACTAGGCAGTGGTCAGGTCATGACGAGTAGAGTACGATGGTCGCGATAAAAGATCACAGAGAATGTGAGTTGTGACTAGCCAAACTCAGATCGCGACCAGGATGTACAGAGACCTAATGATGAGAATGAAGGTACTAACCTCGCTGAAGTCCATCGGCTAGAGGATTGGTATAACACATGATCAAGCCAGACAGTACAAAGTACTGAGATACGAAAGATCAGCTTAAGTCAATGTTTAAAAGTAGATCATCCATGTGATAACTAGGAGTAGATCTACATTACAAAGGTTGTATTTAACTGGTCTGAATAGAAGACCCAAGAGTTAGATTGAGACTTGCCTAGGAATGATCCTAGCACATGGCCTAAGGCTAGAGACGTGATGGTTAATAGATAAAGAGCTAATATTCCCTAAGTAGAGGGATTCCATCACAGAGAAGTAGTAGACCTAGGGTAGAGTACCTTAGAGAACAAAAGTGATAGTAAGAGATGATGAATGAGATCCATGCGACTCAAGTTCGCTAGGATTAAGAGAAAGACCAATAAGAAACCACAGTCCGGTCAAGAATAGATTGGGACTGATGGATAGACAGAAGAAGTTGAGAGATAGTAGAAAGGTAGCCTGAAACATCCTCCCATACAACCCTCAGAGTACACTTGCGGAAGCTATACTAGCTCTTCTTCTGCCTAAACTCCGGCAGCATAACCGCTACACTTCATCTGTACAAAGAACTGAACTGTACTGATTCGGTAATCCCCTCATGAGAACTACCATTCTACGTAGTACCCAGGAAAGACTAGATGAACCGGCTAAGTCCACTCACTTCTAGCCTCCTTAGACAGCACTACGTACACAGTACTTATCATATACTGATGTTCAGTCTTTACTTCGACAGCATAACGGCGTCTCCTAGGATTCTCAAAATCCACTTCAGCATAACCTCCCTGTAATGGGTTATGGATGGGGATGAGATTCGGGGGAATCTCAGTAGCAACAATCATAACAATATATGTAATGCAGTGTGACAGTGCTTGCTTGTGATTGTGTACAGATAAGTATGCTGCGTGCTTCCATGCTTAATAACATATGACCATAGCATTACAGCAGAGCTTCAGACATAACATATAAGACAACAATCCAACCAAACAATAGCACATCAAATCACAAAGCCATTACATAGAAGTTAGGATTAGTTACTACCTGGCTAGCTTAGCAGAACCCTACTATCCCTACTCTGCTTCCAGCTCCGCCAGAACTTCCTTTCTTCCTTTCTCCTTTCTTTCTTCCTTTCCTCCTCCTTCTCTCTAATCTTTCTCTCTCACTTCCTTACCCATGCGTGAAGCAAGAATGAGAGGGGGGTATTTATAAGGTTTCCCAATGGCATTTCTGTAATTACCATGCCATCTGATCCTGCGGTCCTGGTTTTTCCTGGATTTTCCTATTTTCTTTAATTCCTCATTTACTGCATCATCATGCCAACTCACCAGGACACCTCAGCAGCATATTTTTCACATGCTTGAATTCCCAGGACACCTCAGCATGCTGACTCACCATGCTGACTCACCGGTCCAGTCTCCTGCCTCGTAATGCGTGCCCTCAGCTTTATCTGCTTTCTGCAGACTAATGCCATGTGGCAACTGGAAGAGACCTTGCACGCTTCCCAATGCCACCCAGATAAGTCCCAGACTTATCTGATCACCTCCTCGGTTTACGTGCCTCCTCGGTTATCACGCCAACCGAGTATCTTTACTTTACTGAATCATTACTTTAATGCCATGTGGCATCTTGCAGGACCCATGAGTACACCTTATCAGTCCACCTCATGGTCTCCAGATAACCTTTCCTGTATCTGATATCCTGCCTCCGGTCTATCTCTAACTAGGTAACTATCTCTCTTGGACCTTCACCACTCTTGGCCCATACGCTTAGCGCCACTTTAGTCACTAGTCGCGACCTCAACATCCTCTTGTCGCGACCTAACATCTTTGAGTACACTAGTCGCGACTACAACATTTTCCCGTTGCGACCACAACACATTTTAGTCGCGTCTAAGGTTTTCTGCCACTATTAGTCGCGACCATATCACTTTTCAGTCGCGACCTCAGTACATTTTAGTCGCAACCAAACTCATATACTTATTAGTCGCGACACCACACATATCCGTCACGACCAAACCTCTCTGCCAATATAAGTCGCGACCAAGACACTTACTAGTCGCGACCAAAAGTCACTTTACATCTTTCCCATGGACAACTCTACTTCTCTCACAAGTAGTGTCCATTTCTTTCATATCTCACCCCACAGAATCTTAGCATAATTCTGGGGTCTATCTTATCTCACTTTCTTCTTATCCTTTATCCTAGGTTCTAGAAATTCTCTTTCAATAACTCATCCCTTAACTCTTCGGGAGTCCTCATTAATTGAAAGGCTCGACAACCCTCTGTATCAGGTTATCTTACACAGGAGCCAGCCCATATCAAGCTACCTGCAGAATTCCTAGGCTTAAGACTTAGGACATTCCTCCCATTCCTCATTTTGAACCTAGGTGAACTGTCCCGATTCTGTAGGTTAAAGACTTAACTCATCTTTAAATCCTGAAGGACTTAGCTTATCCCTCGGATCCTACAAAATACAGGTAAATAATCCGCCCATATCAGATTACCACCATAGGACTACGGGTTAGCAGCCTGCCCATATCAGACTACCTCCCAGTTCAACTAGACCCAAAAATTGGGATGTTACAAATCTCCTCCCCTTTAAGAAATTTCGTCCTCGAAATTTCAAGGGATACCTCATCTTTCCTGAAGAGAACTTCTTACTGATCTATGTAGCTATGTGATTATTATAACACAGTCATATATATAACTAGTAAGATCATCCCTATCCGTCTTTTCCTCACTCCAGTGATGGCCTAGAGGAGCAACAGCTTGGTCCTAGACCTTCCACATGGATTCTTAGCAACTAACATCTTACATTATAGTTGCTTACAGCTATCCATGTCCTAACCCCTCATACAACGCCCTCATCACTAAGTTAAGACAGATTTATTATCTTACTAATTATTTCTCCCGACTCATTATCATAACCACATTCTCTAGATCAGAAAAGAACTCTTCATCCATACCATCATCTAGGCACATAGTTCCTTACAGCTCAGTCGCCCTTACAGCTATGGTTCCTCTTAACCATTCTTAGGGTCGACCTCAGGGAAATTGGGACTCTGTCTGTGGTAAGAGCAAACACCTTTCCTAGGAATGTCAGCATTTATAAGGCAACTCTCGCCAAGTGTCCTTTCTCTCACCACTGTATTGCCCGGCTCGACAATCCTATGTGCCATGGCTCACCACTTTGACATCTCTACACTCTAACCTGATCTTCACCTTGATCAGTCCCCTGCCTGAACTATTGTCTCCTTCTCTTACTATTGGCTTCACAACTAGAGCTACCTCTCAGAGTGCTCTTAGCCAATGCTTCTCTATTTCAATATCATAACTTATCGTCCCATAACTGAGACTATCTATCATCCTCAAACATATCATTTCTGTTCTCTAGGGTATTCTACCCTAGGTTACTACTTCTTCGTGATGGAATCCCTCTGCTTAGGGAACATCAGCCCATCACATCTCTAACCTTAGGCCATGTCCTAGGCTCATTCCTGGACCAACCTCATGCTAGCTATCTCATTCTAGCTCTTAGGTCTTCTATTCAGCCCAGCTGAATAAGACCTTGACATTGTAGATCTACACGGAGGTCTACCTCATTCTAGCTATTTCATCTAGCTAGCCCATCTTAATTCATCATTATCATCCCTTGCTACTTCTTTAGCAAGGATGACTCGCATATTGGAGTTTCCAGCTTCCTCTATGCATGGCTCCTCCACTCAAGCTCTACATCCTTATCTTGTGTTCACCATCTTTTTCCTTCGAAAAGAAAAGTGACCACAACACATTCCATCTAGGAATTTTTATCTCCACCGGCCCTTTCTAAACCCTCTACATGAATACTGCTGTGACCTGAGTGTTGGATAGTCATGACTCATCCTCTATGATCTTTCGTCGCGACCACCACACTCAACTCATCATGACCGAACAATTCTGTCCCTTAGTCGCGACCAACTTATTATCCCGTCGCGACCTGAACTTATCTTGTCGCGACACGAGACCTTTCTCGTCGCAACCTCAGCTCCCTGCCAAATAAAGTCACGACCTATGAACATACCCGCCGCGACATAATCTTTCTGTGAATAATAGTCGCGACCTAGAAACTTATGCGTCGCGACTAAACCTCTCATTGAGGCTACCCGTCGCGACCTAAAACACTTTAGTCGCGACCGGAGTGCTATTCTCTCGCACTCAAGGAAATACTCTTTCTAAATCAGAGCATCACTGAGCCAGAACCTTCTGTTCTGTGCCAGAATCTTATGCTCTGAACCAGAGTCCTTTCTGGTTTATGCCAGAACCTATTGCTCTGATACCAAAATGAAACATCCTCCCATACAACCCTCAGAGTACACTTGCGGAAGCTATACTAGCTCTTCTTCTGCCTAAACTCCGGCAGCATAACCGCTACACTTCATCTGTACAAAGAACTGAACTGTACTGATTCGGTAATCCCCTCATGAGAACTACCATTCTACGTAGTACCCAGGAAAGACTAGATGAACCGGCTAAGTCCACTCACTTCTAGCCTCCTTAGACAGCACTACGTACACAGTACTTATCATATACTGATGTTCAGTCTTTACTTCGGCAGCATAACGGCGTCTCCTAGGATTCTCAAAATCCACTTCAGCATAACCTCCCTGTAATGGGTTATGGATGGGGATGAGATTCGGGGGAATCTCAGTAGCAACAATCATAACAATATATGTAATGCAGTGTGACAGTGCTTGCTTGTGATTGTGTACAGATAAGTATGCTGCGTGCTTCCATGCTTAATAACATATGACCATAGCATTACAGCAGAGCTTCAGACATAACATATAAGACAACAATCCAACCAAACAATAGCACATCAAATCACAAAGCCATTACATAGAAGTTAGGATTAGTTACTACCTGGCTAGCTTAGCAGAACCCTACTATCCCTACTCTGCTTCCAGCTCCGCCAGAACTTCCTTTCTTCCTTTCTCCTTTCTTTCTTCCTTTCCTCCTCCTTCTCTCTAATCTTTCTCTCTCACTTCCTTACCCATGCGTGAAGCAAGAATGAGAGGGGGGTATTTATAAGGTTTCCCAATGGCATTTCTGTAATTACCATGCCATCTGATCCTGCGGTCCTGGTTTTTCCTGGATTTTCCTATTTTCTTTAATTCCTCATTTACTGCATCATCATGCCAACTCACCAGGACACCTCAGCAGCATATTTTTCACATGCTTGAATTCCCAGGACACCTCAGCATGCTGACTCACCATGCTGACTCACCGGTCCAGTCTCCTGCCTCGTAATGCGTGCCCTCAGCTTTATCTGCTTTCTGCAGACTAATGCCATGTGGCAACTGGAAGAGACCTTGCACGCTTCCCAATGCCACCCAGATAAGTCCCAGACTTATCTGATCACCTCCTCGGTTTACGTGCCTCCTCGGTTATCACGCCAACCGAGTATCTTTACTTTACTGAATCATTACTTTAATGCCATGTGGCATCTTGCAGGACCCATGAGTACACCTTATCAGTCCACCTCATGGTCTCCAGATAACCTTTCCTGTATCTGATATCCTACCTCCGGTCTATCTCTAACTAGGTAACTATCTCTCTTGGACCTTCACCACTCTTGGCCCATACGCTTAGCGCCACTTTAGTCACTAGTCGCGACCTCAACATCCTCTTGTCGCGACCTAACATCTTTGTGTACACTAGTCGCGACTACAACATTTTCCCGTCGCGACCACAACACATTTTAGTCGCGTCTAAGGTTTTCTGCCACTATTAGTCGCGACCATATCACTTTTCAGTCGCGACCTCAGTACATTTTAGTCGCAACCAAACTCATATACTTATTAGTCGCGACACCACACATATCCGTCATGACCAAACCTCTCTGCCAATATAAGTCACGACCAAGACACTTACTAGTCGCGACCAAAAGTCACTTTACATCTTTCCCATGGACAACTCTACTTCTCTCACAAGTAGTGTCCATTTCTTTCATATCTCACCCCACAGAATCTTAGCATAATTCTGGGGTCTATCTTATCTCACTTTCTTCTTATCCTTTATCCTAGGTTCTAGAAATTCTCTTTCAATAACTCATCCCTTAACTCTTCGGGAGTCCTCATTAATTGAAAGGCTCGACAACCCTCTGTATCAGGTTATCTTACACAGGAGCCAGCCCATATCAAGCTACCTGCAGAATTCCTAGGCTTAAGACTTAGGACATTCCTCCCATTCCTCATTTTGAACCTAGGTGAACTGTCCCGATTCTGTAGGTTAAAGACTTAACTCATCTTTAAATCCTGAAGGACTTAGCTTATCCCTCGGATCCTACAAAATACAGGTAAATAATCCGCCCATATCAGATTACCACCATACGACTACGGGTTAGCAGCCTGCCCATATCAGACTACCTCCCAGTTCAACTAGACCCAAAAATTGGGATGTTATATAGCCACAGTTTAAAAGACAAAGTAACTCCCCTATATAAGATAAAGTAATGAAGGGTTGAGTCTATACCCTGATAAGAGGGTAATATGGCAGCCTAAGTTAGATGAGCTAGTCAGATGAGAAACCTAAAATAAGAATGTTATAAAGCTTACCTAATTGCAGTGTACGATGGATGGTTGAGCAAATTATGATGATGATATGGCTTATGTTACCATAAGTTATGATAGTTACATCTCCTTGCAGTTGTCATGTGATGACATGCATGTTAGAGTATGCTATGATGAATGAGTATTCCCCTTTTACAGTATAATCAAGGTAGAGTATATATGATGAGGAAGTTATGAATAAGTTATGTTGCTCCCATACCATACGACATGCAATAGGAATATATCAAGAATGACAGACAGTCTTAGTAAGTGGGACAATCAGTTACAGTATGATTGGGGTTACTCAGGAGTTTCTATAGGCTTGTGAATACAGTACTCAGGGCTATTTCTATTGAAAGGAATGGTATACAGAAAGAGCAGTAGATAACAGTAAAGAGATTGTTTTCATATCACTCTTCAGATAAGAGTTAGATCTGAAACAGATGGCTCTCAGATAAAGCTAGATTCAGATGAGTATAGATCACTCTTCAATAAGAGTTGGATCTGATACAGATTGCTCGCAGTTAGAGCATAGTTCAACTGGCTCGCAGTTAGAGCACAGATTGAAATGAGACGTTATGATGAGGCCATAGCAGCAGAATACAATGGAAGGTGATTAGACCATGATTGCACAAGGAATGGTAAGACACATTAAAGTAAGAAAGATGAGAAGGAACTCCTGAGTAAGAGAGGAAATAAGTGAAGTCTTAGTAAATAATATGGGCTACTGAATGTAATATTTTAAAAAAAATTTATTTAATGAGTTATGAACAAGTGGAAGCAGTTAACCTTATAACTTAGTCTGTTGGTTTAAGATCTTCCAGAGATAATGATATAGTACAACAGAATTGTAGTTAGATTCTAGAGGGTCGTAGTTAGATCCTAGCATGGCTCCAGGGTCGCAGTTAGATCCTAATAGCTTCAGAGCGTAGTTAGATTCTGAAGAGGCTTACGGTTGATCGCAATTAGATCCCGAGGTCGCAGGTAGACCTAACCTAAGAAAAGTAATGAGCCATGAAGCTATGAGTACAATGTAGTATCTCTGTGGGAAGATGAATGCCAAAGATGAAGTTAAGGTAAAGAAGCTTCACTGGTTGATAAACTCATCCAGAAAAATTATTTATAATGGTTTTCCTTAGATAGCCTCTATTATATACAGACTGAACTTAGTTTTCCCTTAAAACGAAGATAGAGTCCAAGTTAAAATCTGAGTGCTGATATTCAAAGTTTTGTAGAAGTATGCCTGAGGAACAAAGAAGACAACCTATATGTTTTGAGAACAGAAAAGTATGATTGGATAGATCTTTCAGATGAGGATAAAGAGATTAAAAGGCCAGAAAGACCTAGAGAAGAGGGTCTAAGGCACAGCAAAGATAGAATATAGTTCTATGAAAAAAAGAATGCTAGGGCCTAGAGTTATACAAAGAGTAACCTAGCCCTGACCCAGTAGCACGCTTAATTGAAAGGTGCTAAGGCAAGAGTCGCCTAATGATAGGTAAGTCCTGAGAAGGGACAAGAAAGAGTACAAATGCCACAAAGGTTTTGGCATAGATGCATAAAGTTATATAAGAGGATGAGAAAAGTTAAGAAAAGTTAGAGAAGTTATTAGAATCATAATCTGAATTATGATTTTTGTATCAGGAGAAAAAAAGGCAAAAGAATAGTATTTCTCCTGAGAGACTAGCAAAGTGTAAAAGGAATGAGGTAGACCCCATAATTACATCAAAATTCTGAAGGGTAAGATATGAAAGAAATGGACACTACTCATAAGTTTAGTATAATGAGTTGTCCATAAGTAAGAGTAGATGGATACCCAAGCTTTAGTCATAAAGCAGGAAAGGATATAAAGGGGAGATATATCCAAAATAGTTTGACTAAGGTACCTAGTAAATTTCGAGGATGAAATTTATTTTAAGGGGAAAAGAAATGTAACATCCCAATTTTCAGGCCTAGAGACTCAGAAAGTAGCCTAAAATAGATATGCTACCATACCCCTTTGAGCAGAAGTACCAGAAACATACAGAGGGTTTTTAGGGACTAAACTACAAATCAGTAAAAGAACAGGGACTTATGTGTAAATAGTAAAAGTCCTTAGGGGCATAATGGTCATTTTAGAAAAGAAAGGAACTAAAGTGAAAAGTTTAAAAGTTCAATGGTAAGAAATCAAAATAGACACAAGTTGTGGGCCATTAAGTATAATTATGAAAAGTTGAGGGACTTAATTGAAAAGAGGAAAAATTTCAAGGGGCAAAATGGTAATTATAGAAAGTTGAACCGGAAGTAGCTTAGAACTTCCCGGAAGCATTTTAGTCCCAAATTTCATCAGTAGATAGAGAAAATGATGCTGGTTAATCTGGCTTAATACAGGAATTTTATCAGAGTTTCAGATAGCTAAAATTTATTTGATAGTCAGAAAGTTATCTAAAATTTTTATTAGATCTCCTGGACCTCAGATATGAGTAAAAAGTTACAGGAAGGTGCGTCCTGTGAAGCCAGAGATCAGGGAACTGACAGAATCCTGAAAGGAGTTCTGTAGAAAAAGTTATTCACTTTTTAGTGAATTTAGACCGGAGTTCGTGAACGCCCGATATCCGATTGATAAATTAATCGGTAAGCAAACTGGGACTGAATGAGCCCAGATGGTGTCATTCAGAGGCCCATAATGACATCAAGGGAGGCCCAGGACCATGATATCAGTTCAGCGGTAAAAAGGGCCGGTGTCCAGAAAAAGGTGCAAAATGACGAAAATACCCTTGTGTTATAAATAGTTAAAGAATGAGTAAAGGGTATTTTGGTCATTTGACTAAGGTTAGACAGTTAAGAAAGGTTATCTGGATAGTTGACCAGGGTTAGGAAATACTCTGGTAAGGTGTGAAAAGACAATAATGCCCCTAGACTCATTAAAGTAAATAAAGAGGAACCAAAGGCATTTTGGTAATTTGCCAAGGGATGTTTCTTGGGAATTGAGCCATCAGAGTACTTGAGCTTGATCAGAGACCCAAGATGACATTCCAAGAGCCCAAAAACGTAGCCCAAGGAATATGTGGGTGAAAGTGGCATTAAAATAATATTTTAGTGACTTTTCAATAAAGTAAAGTTACCCGGTTGAAGTGATAATCGGGGAGTTAATCAGATAAAGCTTGAGACTTATCCGGAAGCCATGAGGTGGCATCAAAGATACCCAAAAGGTGCCACATGGCATGAGCATAGAGGAAGGAGAAAAAGCTAAGGACACGTGGCACGATCTCAGCCGTTCATTCTGGGACAAGACTCTGGAATTCTCTGGGAAGCGCTGAGTCAGCTGGTGAGGTGTCCCGAGGGACCCACCATTATGCCACCTAAGCATTTGAGGTGTCCCTTGATGATGTCACTTTTGATGAGTCATTGGGAGGATGATGTCATCACGATGATGTAGGCGAAGATTTTTGAGGAAGCTAAGCAATCTAAGCCGTTCATCGTGATTCGATCTGGACCATCCATTCCACCTCCCTCCACCTATAAATACCCCTCACCCCCTCCTTCCATTCCATACCCCACGGCCAAGAAGAGAAAGGAAGAGAGAAAGAAAGAAAGAAAGAGAAAGAAAGGAAGAGAAATAAGGAGTTCTGGTAGAGCTAGGAGCAATCCAAGGAATTTAGGGACTCGGCAAGCTTAGGAATAAGGTAAGTAAGTTATTCTAGTCCCTGGTCTAATAAATTAGAGGATTGTTCTTATAAATTAAATAGTTAGAATAGAGAAATATCTCTCTCTATAAGGATAGCCGTGGATAGAAAGAAAGCTAAGGGATTGGTAGAATAATTACCTCAAGATAAGCTTGAGTTAAGTGGAGTTATGCTGGATAGGATAATAATAAGAATATTATTATGCTATGTATAGGCTCTAACCTATGAAAAGGTGGAACCTCAGATCAAAGGTTAAGGACTAAAGAAAGGGCTACATGCCAGGTAGTGAACTTACCCATTCTTGTATGCTTGATGTATATGCTTGTGTGTTAATATGATTATGATATGTGATGATGATGATATATGCTCTGCCCTTTATGAGTTTATGGTTATGCATAATAGTGATAGGAATGGAGCATAATAGTATGCAATTGGAAGCTAAAGGAAGATAAAGGAAACACATGTCATGCACTTGCATTCATCTTGTATGCATTGAATGGTATCGTTTACTACTGAGATTTCCCCAGAAATCTCACCCCTATCTTTTCCAAACATAATTGAGCCAATATCGCTTCCGTAAGTGTACTCTGAGGGGTCTAAGGGAGGATGTTTAAGCCTGCATGTCGTGCCTTCCTCTAATTACTCTCGTTGTACATTCTCTTATCATCTCACTCCCCTCGAATGTTAAAACGAGGTTTCCTTATGTAATTTTCCTATTCTAATTAGAGATCTCCTCTCATTGGCTGGAGGGGACTTAGGATAAGTGAGCCATATTGTATCACGTTTAAAATTATGCATCTTATGCTTATATGTTCTATATACATATTACTTGTATGAGATACAACCGAGATACATGCATCTTAGAAACCAGATAGATAATTAAGCCCTCTAAATGAAATCTTAAGTCATAATGCCGTCAATTAATGAATACTTGTCAAAACCTCGATCGCTCATTTGTAGGCTCCACCAAAGTGGGTGCATTTGAGTTATCTTGGGGAGATAAGCCTATAGTAATGGTGCTACTCACATATATTTGTTATTGTTTGACTTAATTGAGATTATCAAAAAGGTTTTGGGTCTCAAGGCATTAGATGGGATTAAAACATGCCGGATCATATGATGATGGAATCCCATGAATATCTAAGAGTTATATTTTATGTAATTGGTAAAGGCGTTACCTACCTAAATAACTTAAAGTTAAGCGTCCTGCCAAAGAGGACTTAAGTTTAAGCCAAATATGGATCTTAACCCACTAATTATTACATCGAGGGTTATTTTATTTAGTGGGAGATTGCTAATTCAATTGCATATTTTAATTGTAGAATCATGACGACTAGTAATACTGCTACATTTTCGTTGCGATCTGTCCTTGAGAAGGACAAACTCAATGGGACAAACTTTCTTGACTGGTTCAAAAACTTGAGAATTGTTCTCAAGCAGGAAAGAAAGGCATATGTCCTAGATCAACCCATTCCTGAAGAGCCAGCAGCCAATGCTCCTAGAGCTCAGAGAGATTCTTATACGAAGCATAAGGAATACTCTGTCGATGTGGGATGCTTGATGCTTGCTACCATGGTTCCGGAGCTCCAAAGAGATCAACACATGGAGGCTTATGAGATGATTGTGCATCTCAAGGAAATGTTCCAGCAACAGGCAAGGCAAGAGAGGTATGAGACCACTAAGGCCTTACGTTCCTGTAAGATGGCTGAAGGTGCATCAGTGAGTACTCACGTTTTAAAAATAAAAGGGTACATTGATCACCTTGAGAGGCTTGGATTTCCCAAGAGCCAGGAGTTAGCTACAAATTTGATCTTGAACTCACTCTCAGAAAGTTATGACCAGTTTGTCATGAACTAAAACATGAACAACATGGAGAAATCTATTTTTGAACTGCATGGGATGCTTAAAACTGCTGAACCAACTGTTAAGAAGAAGCCCAGTACAGTTTTGATGGTTCAGAAAGGAAAGGGTATGAAAAAGAAAGGCAAGGGGAAGGGGAAGGGTCATAGCTCATCAAGTAAGACCAAAGAGTCAGGCAGCCTGAAACCAATCCTGCACCAAAGAAGGCAAAGCCTCCAAAGAAAGGAGTTTGCTTCTTCTGCAATGAACTGGGTCATTGGAAGAGGAATTGCAAACTCTACCTTGAAGATTTGAAAAAGAACAAAAAGGATAGTGTAACATCCCATTTTTTGGGTCTAGTTGAACTGGGAGGTAGTCTGATATGGGCAGGCTGCTAAACCCGTAGTCCTAGGATAGTAATCTGATATGGGCGGATTATTTACCTGTATTTTATAGGATCCGAGGGATAAGCTAAGTCCTTCAGGATGTAAAGATGAGTTAAGTCTTTAACCTACAGAGTCGGGACAGTTCACCTAGGTTCAAAATGAGGAATGGGAGGAATGTCCTAAGTCTTAAGCCTAGAAATTCTGCAGGTAGCTTGATATGGGCTGGCTCCTGTGTAAGATAACCTGATATAGAGGGTTGTCGAGCCTTTCAATTAACAATGACTCCCGAAGAGGGGATGAGTTATTGAAAGAGAATTTCTAGAACTTAGGATGAAGGATAAGAAGAAAGTGAGATAAGATAGACCCCAGAATTATGCTAAGATTCTGTGGGGTGAGATATGAAAGGAATGGACACTGAGCAGTAGAGTTGTCCATAAGAAAGAAAGCAGACAGTATGAGAAAGATGTATTGGTGACTTTTGGTCGCGACGAGGAAGTAGATTAGTCGCGACTAATATTGGCAGAGAGGATTGGTCGTGACGGATATGTATGTGGTATCGCGACTAATGGGTATATGAGCCTGGTTGCGACTAAAGAATGTTGTGGTCGCGACTAGAGAAAGCTGTGGTCGTGACTAGGGGTGTTCATAAAGCCCGCGGCCCGGTATGCCCACCCGAGCCCGCGAAAAAATGGCCCTGCCCAGCCCGATAAATATAAGGCAGGGCTGGGCATCGGGCTGCAAAATATAGCCCATGCTTTTTTCGGGCTGGGCACCGGGCAGGGGGGTTTCCCTGCCCTGCCCATGAGCACCCTTTTTTTTATTTTTTTTAATTTTCTCCGTAGATGCTACACTTAGAAGGGAGAATATGATGGTTACTGGTGACTAAAGGGTCATTTTAGAAATATAAGTAGTTAAGTATGTAAGTTGCATCTTTTAATATTTATAACTATATTAATTTTTTTAACTTTATTAATCATAATATGATTACATTACAAATTATAATTATTTATTTTATTTTTTTAGATACTTCATCCTTGTCAACATTTAGGAAATTGATGTAAAGTTGTAATTATAAATTACTTAGACTTCAAGGTTTTTTTATATGCAATGAATTTCAAGATTTTAATTATTATCTTTTTGTTACCTTATTTTTAGTGAATTATAGATATTATTTAACTCTTGAAGACATATGAATATGATATTATTTTAGAAGTTTATAATCGCAGATTTTTTCCACAACATGAGCATAGCATCACAACTTGGGCATGCCCAGCCCACCCACGCCCAGCCCGCCCATGCCCAACCAAAATGGTTAGGGCTTTTACCGGGCAGGACCGGGGCATCAGGCTGCAAAATGCAGCCCATGCTTTTTCTGGGCAGGGCACCGGGCAAGGGGGTCACCCTGTCCAACCCTGCCCATGAACACCCCTAGTCGCGACTAATGAACACAGAAGGTGTTATGTCGCGATGAGATGATGCCTAGGTCACGACTAGTGGCTAAAGTAGTGCTAGCCGTATGGGCCAAGAGTTGTGAAGGTCCAAAGGAGATAGTTACCCGGTTAGAGATAGAACTGGGGAAGAAGGTCAGATACAGGAAAGGTTATCTAGAAACCATGAGGTGGACTGATAAGGTGTTCTCATGGGACCCACAAGATGCCACATGGCATTAGAGTAGTGATTGGTGACCTTTCAGTAGAGTAAAGTTACTCGATTGACAAAAAAATTGAGGAGGTGATCAGATAAGTCTGGGACTTATCTGGATAGTATTGGGTGGCGTGAAGGGTGCCTACCTTGTCGCCACATGGCTTTGATCTGGAGGAAGCAGATAAAGCTAAGGACACGCATTACGAGGCAGGACTCTGGACCGGTGAGTCAGCATGCTGAGTCAGCTGATGAGGTGTCCCAGGATTTTTGACATGTGGAAAATATGCTGCTGAGGTGTCCCGCCGAGGTGGCACTGATGATGCAGTAAAAGGAAATAAAGAAAATAGAAAATTCCAGGAAAAACCAGGACCACATGTTCAGATGGCATGGAAATTACGAGAATGCCATTGGGAAACTCTATATAAACCCCCCCTTTCATTCATTTGTTCCACGCATGGCAAGAGTAGTGAGAGAGAAAGATTAGAGAGAAAGAGAAGGAAAGGAAGAGAGAAAGGAAGTAAGGAAGTTCTGGCAGAGCTGGAAGCAGAATAGAGATAGTAGAGTTCTGCTGAGCTAGCCAGGTAGAACTAATCCTAGCTTCTATGTAATGGCTTTGTTATTTGATGTGCTATTGTTTGGTTGGATTGTTGTCTTATATGTTATGTCTGAAGCTCTACTGCAATGCTATGATCATATGTTATTGAGTATGGAAGCACGCGGCATACTTATCTGTACACAATCACAAGCAAGCACTGTCACACTGCATTACATATACTGTTATGATTATTACTACTGAGATTCCCCCGAATCTCATCCCCCTTGTATAACCCATTTCAGGAAGGTTATGTCGAGGTAGATTTTGAGAATTTTGAGAGACGCCGTTATGCTGCTGGAATTTTTGCTGAGATAGCAGTAGTGGAGAAAGGATATGATGCGTACTGTGTATGTAGGTACTGTCTAAGGAGGCTGTAGTGAGTGGACCTAGCCGGTTCATCCAGTCTTTCCTGGGTACTTACGTAGAATGGTAGTTCTAATAAGAGAATTACCGAATCAGTACAGCTAGTATAGCTTCCGCAAGTGTGCTCTGAGGAGTCTAAGGCGGGATGTTTCAGATAGCGGGGCAATCGCTTCAAGTATTTATGTTATAGACATTCATCTCTCTACTTCCACTACATGGGTATTAGATACCGCATGTGGTTATCACATTTGTACAAATGTGCAAGGCCTAAAGGATAGTAGAAAGCTGAAGAAGGGCGAAGTTGATCTGCGAGTTGGAAACAAAGCAAGGGTTGCTGCTTTAGTTGTAGGCACTTATGAATTAGTTCTACCCACTGGGCTTTTGTGAGTTTTGAACAATTGCTATTATGTTCCTGCTTTGAGTAGTAACATTGTTTCTCTTTCTTATTTGGATAAGGAAGGTTACACTTCCATTGTTGGGAATAGTAGATGTTCCATTTATCGTAATGATGTTTTCTATGCTCATGGTGATTTGCATGTTGATCATTACATATTAAACTTGGAACAACCCAATCATGAAAATATCTATAACATAACCACCAAAAGGGTCAAACCAAATGATTTGAATCCGACATACCTCTGGCACTGTCGTCTGGGCCACATAAATGAAAAACGCATTTCTAAACTCCATCAAGATGGATTTCTCAACTCATTTGATTTTGAATCATATGATACTTGCGAGTCTTTTTTGTTAAATAAGATGACAGTCACATTTCACTGGGCACAGTAAGAGGGCCACTGATTTGTTAGGTCTCATACATATAGATGTTTGTGGACCGATGAATACAAATGCTAGAGGAGGTTATTCGTACTTTATCATATTCATAGATGATTTCAGTAGATATGGCTACGTCTATCTAATGAAACATAAATCCGAATCTTTTGAAATCTTCAAGATATTTCAAAATGAAGTACAAAACTAGCTTGGCAAAATAATTAAAGCCCTTCGATCTGATCGAGGTGGTGAATATTTGAGCCAAGAGTTCATCGATCATCTTTGGAATTGTGGGATAGTCTCACACTTGACTTCTCAAGGAACACCATAATGGAATGGCATTTCTGAATGGAGGAATCGAACACTATTAGATATGGTTCGATCCATGATGAGTCGAACAGATCTTCCATCGTCCTTTTAGGGCCACGCCCTAGAGACAGCTGCGTTCATACTGAATCGTGTTCCATCTAAGGCAATTGAAAAGACTCCGTATGAGATATGGACTCGGAGGAAACCTAGTTTGTCTTTTCTCAAGATTTGGGAATGTGAGGTCAATGTTAGGCAACAAGCCTCAGATAAGTTAGCGCCCAAATCCTCAAAGTGCCTTTTTGTGGGATATCCTAAGGAAACCAAGGGATATTATGTCTACAACCCCACTGATAACAAAGTGTTTGTTGTCAGAAATTGTATCTTTCTCGAAAGAGAATTTATCTCTAAAAGAACCGTGGGAGCAAGGTACACCTCGAAGAAGTTCGAGAGCCACAAGACACAACAGAACTAGAGATGGAAAACAGAGAAGACTCACAACAAGTTGTTGAGACTCCTCAACTCACATAAGGCCCACGGCAATCTAATAGGGCACGACTTCAACCTCAGAGATATGGATTTCTGATTTCTGACAATCGTGATGTGTTGCTCATTGAGCATAATGAGCCAACTACCTATCGAGAAGCTATAGTGGGACCAAACTCTAAAAAATGGCTTAATACCATGAAGTCTAAAATGCAATCCATGTACGACAATCAGGTATGGACCTTAGTCGACCCGCCTGAAGGTGTAAAAATCGTCGGGTGCAAGTGGGTTTTCAAAGAGAAAACTGACATGGATGGCAATGTAAATGTCTTCAAGGCACGATTGGTTGCAAAAGGATTTACTCAAACTCATGGTGTGGCCTATGATGAGACCTTTTCCCCAGTTGCAATGGCCAAATCAATCAGAATCCTCCTTGCCATTGTAGCATATTATAAATATGAAATATGGCAGATGGACATCAAGATAGCCTTCCTTAATGGAAAGCTCCTTGAGGATATGTACATGGCACAACCTGAAGGGTTTGTGCATTCCGAGGACTCTGGTAAAGTGTGCAAGCTTTAAAGGTCCATTTATGGACTGAAGCAAGCATCTCGGAGTTGGAATCATCGTTTTGATGAAGTAGTCAAAGAGTTTGGATTTCTTCAAAACATTGATGAACATTGTGTGTACAAGAAGGTTAGTGGGAGCACAGTTGTATTTTTGGTACTCTATGTCGATGACATCCTACTTATTGGGAATGACATTCCTACCTTGCAGATTGTCAAGTCTTGGTTAGGAAAGTCTTTCTCAATGAAAGACTTGGGTGAAGCCACCTACATCCTAGGAATTAGGATCTATAGAGATAGATCTAAAAGACTTCTAGGACTTAGTCAGAGCACATATATAGACAAGATACTGCATAGGTTTAGTATGCAGGAATCAAAGAGGGGTTTCATACCCATGTCTCATGGTATTCACCTCAGCAAGGATTTGTGTCCTAGTACACCTGATTAGCGAGGTCACATGAGTAAGGTTCTATATGCCTCGGCCATAGGATCTATCATGTACGCCATGTTTTGTATTTGACCGGATGTCTCGTTTACCTTAAGTATGACTAGCAGATATCAACAGGACCCCAGTGAGGGCCATTGGACTGCTGTCAAGAATATCCTTAAGTACTTGAGAAGGACTAAGGACTTATTCTTGGTCTATGGTGGATTGGATGAGGAGCTCTGTGTAACTGGTTACACAGATGCAAGTTTCCAAATTGACCAGGATGACCAGAAATCGCAATCTGGATACATATTCCTCCTGAATAATGGAGCAGTAAGCTGGAAGAGCTCTAAGCAGAGCACCGTAGCAGATTCTGCAACGAAAACTGAGTATATACCAACATCTGATGCAGCTAAGGAGGCCATTTGGATCAGGAAGTTCATTACTGAACTAGGGTGATACCTACCATCTCTGATCTGATAACTTTGTTCTGTGACAATAGTGGTGACATTGCATAGGCCAAAGAGCCTTGGTCACATCAAAGGACCAAGCATATACTCAAGCGATTTCATCTCATCAGAGAAATCAATGATAGAGGTGATATAAAAATATGCAAGGTAGCAGGAGAAGATAATGTTGTCGATCCTCTAACAAAGCGGCTTGTGTAAGCAAAGCATGAGTGTCATGTTAGGTCAATGGGAATTAGGCAAATTAATGATTGTACCTAGTGCAAGTGGGAGGATGTTGGAGATTGTGCCCTAGGGGCCAATCATTGTATTATGAACATTGTTAATTTATGAATTTCTTAATTATGTTATCACATTATTTGCATGTTTACTGTGATGACCATCCGTGGATAACTCATGATCTTATCCTAAATATCCCTGGTCGGTCATCTATAAGCAGAGATAAAATAAGACCAGTATGACTTTGAAGATATATAGACATATAAATCAAAGTCATAGGCACATGTAAGAGTACAGGGTGTTGGACCATCCCGCTATGAGAGAGCTGCATGGGTTAAGTCATAAGCTTCTCTTATATACAAACTATGTCACTATGCCCTTTGACCTGAGATCATCATGGATTCCTACATGACAAACGCTCAGCTTTGACCTAGTCAATAGTCACTTTTGACCGAGTGATCATAAAGGCTATGTTCGGGCTTGATGGTTTTTCATGCAGAAAAATGTCAATGGTCAAGATGAAATTTGTCCCTCACATTCGTAGAGAGATATTACTGGGCCCCTCGATGAATGAGTCTGAGAAATGTATGGCCATACTGTAATGGAAAGGTAGTTCAATTTCTATAGTCAGACTACTCAGGGATCGAGAAAGTAACGGTCAGCAACAGGAGGATGACGTTCTCCATGCCTCATCCATAACCGAAATATCATGTGACAAAAGGGACGTGATATGGTTGTATGAAAAGTAACATCGTTCATCGATCCTCATATGATTTGGGTAGTCGTAATGTCTTGCTAGAGACTGCTTACAACTTGTGGGTCATTATAGTAACTGGCCCACTGCCAACTTCGCATGGGCCTACAGGGTCGCACACAAAATAGCCCAACACGAGCTATAATGTCCAGATTTATTGAATCTAAGACATGTCTAGATTCAATGAATAATCTAGGGTGGATATATATTTTATATATATATAAATTCGTATATATATATATTATATATAATATAAGAGATATTTGTAAGATTTAATTTATAAGGATAAATTAAATCTCTATCACTTTTGAATTTGAATTTAAATTGATATGATCTATTTGAATTTAACATTTAAATTGATAAGATATCTCAAATTTGATTTATGAGAATAAATCACATATAATTTCGTCTTATCTTTATTTTAAATTAAATAAATAGATGAATTAAATCTGTGTGACGGATTTAATATAAACCATATTTATTTAATTAGTTTCTTATCAAATTATGCAATATATGATATTGTATTAATTTCAGAACCCAACCCAATTAGAAGCCCGATAGCATCCTATATATTTGACATTAGGGGCTAGGGTTCTACAGACGAGACAAAAAGGGGCAAGGAGAGTGCAAAAAGTTTGCAGATAAGAAACTGCCAAAATAGAGACGGTGAGGACGAATTCTTGAGAAAGCCCTAGAGGGACAAGAGGCGCTAGCACATCGTTCGTGGTTGGAACTCTATTCGTGTGGATACCGGTAGAGGAAGCCTATCTGAGTTGTCGACTTCTTGTGATCGAGAAAAGAGCACCAGGTACGATGAAGTCGCGACCAGTTGACACATTAGTCCGACTAAATAGGCATCTGAACGTCAGGAATCCAAAAAGAGAGGACAGGTCGCGACTAGAAGCTGAGGAAGTTGCGACTGACAACTCCAAAGGCTACAGGTCGTGACTAGTAGCTGGGGAGGTCGCGATAGAAAACTCCAGAGACGACAGGTCAAGACTAGAAGCTGAGTAGGTCGTGACTGAAAACTCCAGAGGCAAAGAGTCGCGACTAGTGGATACTGAGGTCGAGACTACAGCTCGAATATCGAAGGTAACACTTCTTTCTCCTTGACTTAAACATACTTGGTAGATCCTGGTAGGGAATGGAAAAAATTTTAAAGTTAATTTCCATTGCGTGTCTTCCAATTCCCTTCATATTAACCCTAAGGGCATAATTGTTATCTCACACCTCTTTATACCTTATCAGGGCATATACTGACTCTAGTTAATCATTCCTGTACTTGCCTTAGTGTTTTGGCCCATCCAAAATGATCAAAATGCCCTTCATTCATTTCTTGTTCATTATTACAACACAGGGGCATTTTCGTAATTTCACATTTTTCTGGGGTTCCTCTGGATACTAGCCCACATAACTGTTCAGTTACCTTACTGGGCCTTTAGGACTCCATTTTGGGCCATTATATGGGTCCACTACATTTATGGCACAAATCCCAAGAAATCTCTTTCGAAGTATTTATCGGGTATTTTATTCCACTGTAAATTCCATTAAAAATTCTACAGGATTCCTTTTCTGACTTTGTCAGTTATATAAATTCTCATATTAATTATAAGAATTTACTGTAAAGTCTCATCTGATTCTAAGGCCCTAGAAATACTGTAATAATTTTTTGAACTTTGGAAATTCATATTAATTCATCGGGACCTCAAATCAAAATTCTGTGATGCGTTAAACTGACCAGAATAATTTTTTCTATTTACTGGTAAAATTTGGGACTAATGTTTTTGGCCAATTTTGGACCTTTTCCAGCTCAATTTCTTCATAATTACACTTTTGCTCCTTGAACTTTTGATAAATTACATTTAAGTCCTTAAACTTTTTAAAATTACACTTAATAGCCCAACATTTATATCTACCTTATATTTTGTCCCTAAAACTTTTATAAATTTCACTTAGGTTCTTGAACTTTCCATTATTTACCATTTAATCCCTTTCCTTCCTTAAATTGCAACACTTTCCTTAGAGAAGCTCATATATATTATATACAAACTGTACATACATACGAGATAAGAAAATTAGGGATATGACAACATGCTTGACTTTCCTTTACTTTATCTTTGCTTCTTTCTTCTTACTTCTCCTTGATATGTGGCTACCCTCTTTTGAGCACACCAATCAATTCCTAACATAGCATTAACATCCATTCATTACAATCTAACTTTCTTGAACATTGAACTTACTTTACCTAACATAAATTTCTCTAATCTTTACTAATTGACTTGATCTTTGAATCAATTGATGTCTTGACTTTGGCCTACACAATTTGGCCTTTTAAATTCATTTATGAACTTACAATTCCCAAATTCCAGCAACTATACACTATTCTAGACAGAATTGCATAACTCTCCTTCTTCTATCAAAAATTCTCATTTTAATTCTAATGATTCCCATACTTGTTTCTCTACTTTATCCCACACAACTTTTCATTTTAAAACCATTGGAAGCATCAAAATCATGAAATTCCAATCATTGTTCATGCATGTGAATAGTATAGAGAAGACTTTTAAAAATTACATCTTTCAATTCCAATGCTTTCAAGGTTCAAAACTTATCAAATCCTATACAAAATTATCATATAAATTTAATATAAATATTAGATCATGTAAATTTCATCTCCCTCTATCAGGAACAGTGCATACCAAAAGGTCTCTTCCATGGCAAAGCTAAGAATATCAACTTGATTCAATAACTAATCATATAACTAGCTTGTTTAAGTATTAATCACATAGCTCTAACTTTAATTTCTTCTTTCTCCTTTAATCTAGGGTTTTTGACAACACATATACTCTAGGTAAAGCTAAACTTTCTTCCATAAAAACTCTAAGTTCAAGCCCCCAAATTAAAGAAAATTAAGCTAGAATATATTGCTTACCTTAATCCTTACCTAGCTTGAACTTTGGACCTTGGATTCTTCTTTGTCTTGGCTTGAGTTTCCATTTGATCATAGCTTCCCCAAGGGTTCCTCATGCCACGGTTTTGAGCAAAAAATGGTGGGGTATTTCCCATGAAAAATGAAAGGCCGAGATCACTTGGAGTACTATTTGATCTAATGGCTTATTTTTGCTCTTGGATTAAGCTTGCCCTAGAATCCAAAAGTAACGTCATCCATGACATCATCAAGGGACACTTCATAGTCACATGTGATGAAATTCCAAGGGGAAGAAGCATCTAGAAAAATTCAAATCCAATCCAGTACCGGCTCAGTCTAATTTCCCAAAAACAAGACTATTTTATAAATTTAATTTTTCTGAGATTCCATAATACACTTTTTGATCTTAAATATAGTATCCAAATTCTTCCTACCATTGAAATTCTTGGACTGGGTCCAAACTTAATTAATGATCTCTTGGCAAATTTCCAAAATACCCCTTGGCTCTTCTTTATTTACTTTAATATTCTAGGGCATTATCGTCTTTTCACACATTACCAGAGCATTCCCTGACCATGGTCAACTATTCAAATAACTCTCCTTGACTATCTAACCTTAGTTAAATGACCAAAATATCCTCCATCTATCTCTTGCTTAATAGCACAACACAGTGGCATACTTAGTGGCATTTTCATAATTTTATATTTTTTGGGGTCTTTATTAGCACTAGCCCACATACTTATCTAAAAATATTATTGGTCCTATAAGGCGCCATTTTGGGCCTTCTACGTGGTCACCTACCTTCGTGGGCTCAACTCCCAAGAAATTCCCCCAAAAAATATTTATCGGATGTTTTATTCCACTGCAAATACTATTATAAATTCCACATAACTCCTTTTTGAGTTCTGTCTATTTCATAAATTCTTATATTAATTATAAGAATTTACTACCAAATTTTATCTGATTCTGAGATCCAGAGGATACTGTACTAATTTCCCATTCTTCAGAAATTCATATCAATTTATCGGGACCCCAAATCAAAATTCTATGTTGCGTCAAATTGATCAGAATAATTTTCTCTATTTGCTGGTAAAATTTGGGAACAAACCAATTTTGGGTATTTTTGGGCCTTTTCTATCTCAAATTTCCATAATTACCATTTTGCCCCTAAACTTTTAAAAATTACACTTGAGGCCCTCAACTTTTCATAATTACACTTAATATCCCAAAGTTTATGTCTACTTTCATTTCATACCATGGAACTTTTAGACTTTTCAGTTTAGTCCCTCTTCTTTTCAAAATGAGCATTATGCCCTTGTGACTTTTCTAAAATTATGATTTTACCCTTGCTTGGGCTTAACATCGTAAATCATCCCTTTGGGATCTTTATTTCAACTTTAGGCCACTAACTAACCTCTTTTCTCTTTATACGCCCAGGAGACTCTTCTGAAGTCTCTAACTTATTTATATATTTGCCCTCAAGAACTTTCACTATTTACAACTTAGTCCCTAAACTTTCATTATTTATAGTTTAGTCCCTGAACATCATCTGTATATTTTTAGGACTTCTACTCAACAGGACCTGGTAGTCTACCTATTTTAGACTACATACTGGGCTTCTAGGCTTAAAAATCAGAATATGAC
This sequence comes from Leucaena leucocephala, assembly GCA_037074615.1. Lineage (NCBI taxonomy): Eukaryota > Viridiplantae > Streptophyta > Magnoliopsida > Fabales > Fabaceae > Leucaena > Leucaena leucocephala. Next base: position 17,327,728 of record CM073522.1, read on the forward strand.
AAAATTCATGTCACTGTTCACGCATATGAACAGTAACATAGAAGAGTTTAAAATTTCATCTTTTAATTTCAATGCTTCCAAAGTTCTAAACTTATTCAATCCTACACAAAATTATCATTGGAATTCAATGGAAGTATTAGATAATTGAAAATAACACTCTTCCTATTCAGAACAGTACTGGCAAAAGTCTTATCCAATGTGCAAAGCAAGAAATTTCAACTAATTCCATAACTAACATTCAAACTAACTTGTCTAAGCATCATTTTATATACTTATAATTCCATGTAACTCTTCCCTCTTTATTATGGAATTTTGGGCAGCAAGGTATCCAAGGGAGAAATGAAGTTTCTAACCATTAAAACCTAGTTTCCATCCTTCCAAAACACTTATAAATAAATTAGGAAGGATTGTTTACCTTATGTCTTAGCTAACTTGGATCAAAGTACCTTGGATTGTGTCACATCCTTATTTTTATACATCTTAAGGACCATTCAGTAGAACTTAGAACCACTTTCAAGGTCATTGAAGTCTAAACTCTTAATCTGGAATTTTATTCATATCGGGTACTGTTCACTGTGGCAAATTCCAGATGAGTGACCTGACTTTGAAAATTCATAACTAATTCTAGAAAACTCGAAATGAAGTTTTTCAAATTGCTACATGAAGATAACTTAAGTATATTTCAGGGAAAAATCATTGGTTGACCAATACTTGACAAATTCAACGTGGGTCAACGTTTCACTCTTACTGTTCATCCAATGACTTTCTCCTGAATCCAGCATTCTGGTCCCAACTTTAACAATTTATATCTTTTCGTGTATACATCCAAATGAGGCACTCTATATATAAAATTAAATCTTAGTATGTCTACTTTTTACCCTAAAACTTTCGTACATTAATTCAATCATTTTCTATTTTTAATGATTTATCAAACATGAATAGGTTTTCACGAATTACTGTTCACTGAGCCTATTTATAGCATTTAGTCTTTACATACACATGCATACAACCAACACATATCAGTCATACATGCCAGATAACAATTAATATTAAATAATCAACTGTTATATATTAGTGCATGATTAACCCCCTCATATTTTTATTACATCTTTCACTGTCTTTTCCCTGTTCCTGCTTCCTTGCCAGAATTTTGGCAGCATAACGGCGTCTCTTAAGATTTCCAAATTTTATTTTGACAGAACCTCCCCTGTAATGTTATATTTGGCAATGAGATTCAAAAGAATCTCAGTAGCAATAATCATAACAATATATGTAATACAGTGTGACGGTGCTTGCTTGTGATTGTGTACAGATAAGTATGCTGCATGCTTCCATATTCAATAACATATGATCATAGCATTGGAATAGAGCTTCAAGCATAACATATAAGACAGCAATCCAACCAAATAAAAGCACAACAATCACAAAGGCATTACATAAGAGCTAGGATTAGTTGCTACCTCAAAAGCAGAGCTTCAGAACTTCTCTACTACTTCCAACTTCACCAGAACTTCCTTACTTCTTTCTTTCTCTCACTTTCTCTCTCAAGAACTTCTTTCTTCCTCTCTTTCTTGCTTGTGCTGAAATGAGAAGCTAGGGGGGTATTTATAGTGTTGAGCAATGGCAATCTTGTAATTTGGAAGACTTATGATCCTGTGGTCCTGGTTTTTCCTGAATTTCCTATTTTCTTTTATTCCTTTTACTGCATCATGCATGACATCACTCAATGCCAACTCATGGGATGTAACATCCCAATTTTTGGGTCTAGTTGAACTGGGAGGTAGTATGATATGGGCAGGCTGCTAAACCCGTAGTCCTAGGGTAGTAATCTGATATGGGCGGATTATTTACCTGTATTTTGTAGGAATCCGAGGGATGAGCTAAGTCCTTCAGGATTTAAAGATGAGTTAAGTCTTTAACCTATAGAATCGGGACAGTTCACCTAGGTTCAAAATGAGGAATGGGAGGAATGTCCTAAGTCTTAGGCCTAGGAATTCTGCAGGTAGCTTGATATGGGCTGGCACCTGCTTAAGATAACCTGATACAGAGGGTTGTCGAGCCTTTCAATTAACAAGGACTCCCGAAGAGTAGGGGATGAGTTATTGAAAAAGAATTTCTAGAACTTAGGATAAAGGATAAGAAGAAAGTGAGATAAGATAGACCCCAGAATTATGCTAAGATTCTGTGGGCTGAGATATGAAAGGAATGGGCACTGAGCAGTAGAGTTGTCCATAAGAAAGAAAGCAGATGTATGAGGAAGATGTATTGGTGACTTTTGGTCACGACTAATGAACCAAAAGGTGTTATGTCGCGACGAGATGATGGCTAGGTCGCGACTAGTGACTATAAGTGGTGCTAGCCGTATGAGATACAGTGGGTCAAGAGTTGTGAAGGTCCAAATGAGATAGTTACCCGGTTAGAGATAGACCGGAGGCAGGAGGCCAGATACAGGAAAGGTTATCTAGAAACCATGAGGTGGACTGATAAGGTATCCTCATGGGACCCACAAGATGCCACATGGCATTAGGGTAGTGTTCAGTGACCTTTCAGTAGAGTAAATTTACTCGGTTGGCACGAAAACCGAGGAAGTGATCAGATAAGTCTGGGATTTATCTGGATAGCATTGGGGAGTGTGCAAGGTCTCTTCCAGGCGCCACATGGCTTTGGTCTGGAGAAAGCAGATAAAGTTGAGGGCACGCATTACGAGGCAGGACTTTGGACCGGTGAGTCAGCATGCTGGGTCAGCTGCTGAGGTGTCCAGGGAATTTAGGCATGTGGAAAATATGGCGATGAGTCAGCTGCTGAGGTGTCCCCTGAGGTGGCACTAATGATGCGGTAAAAGGAAATTAAGGAAAATAGGAAATTCCAGGAAAAACCAGGACCGCAGGATCAGATGGCATGGAAATTACGAAATTGCCATTGAGGATGTATATAAATACCCCCTTGCTTCATTTCCATTCACGCATGGGCAAGGGAAGGGAGAGAAGGAGAAGGAAGGGAAGAGAGAAAGGAGAAAAGGAAGTAAGGAAGTTCTGGCGGAGCTGGAAGCAGAATAAGGATAGTAGAGTTCTGCTGAGCTAGCCAGGTAGTAACTAATCCTAGCTTTTATGTAATGGCTTTGTGATTGATGTGCTATTGTTTGGTTGGATTGTTGTCTTATATGTTATGTCTGAAGCTCTACTGCAATGCTATGATCATATGTTATTGAGTATGGAAGCACGCGGCATGCTTATCTGTACACAATCACAAGCAATCACTGTCACACTGCATTACATATACTGTTATGATTATTACTACTGAGATTCCCCCGAATCTCATCCCCCTTGTATAACCATTTCAGGGAGGTTATGTCAAGGTAGATTTTGAGAATTTTGAGAGTCGCCGTTATGATGCTGAAATTTCGGCGGAGATAGCAGTAGTGGAGGAAGGATATGAAGCGTACTGTGTACGTAGGTACTGTCTAAGGAGGCTGGTAGTGAGTGGACCTAGCCGGTTCATCCAGTCTTTCCTGGGTACTTACGTAGAATGGTAGTTCTAATGAGAGAATTACCGAATCAGTACAGCTAGTATAGCTTCCGCAGGTGTGCTCTGAGGAGTCTAAGGCAGGATGTTTCATGGGAAACCTCACCTCCCACATTCTTCATATGGCGAAATTGAGAGAGAGCTAGAGCCTTCTGGAAGCTTTTCGGTCCAATCCGGTACCGGCCCGGTCTTTCTCCTCGAAAAACGTGCTGTTTTCTGAATCTGATTTTTCTGAAAATCCTTCTTATGTCTACTGACCTTACATTTAGTATCTAGACCATTTATATCATTAACTTTTTAATACTGGGTGCAGACTCAGTTACAGATCCCCTGCGAAATGACCAAAATGCCCTTGGTGCCCTATCTTGTCCTATTTTAACCCTAAGGGCAAAATCGTCATTTCACACCTTTCTGAACCTGGTCAAAGCATATACTGGCTCTAGTCAACCTTATTTAGATATGTCTTAGCCTCTAGGCCTATCCAGAATGACCAGAATGCCCTCCATTCATCTGCTGCCCTTTTTGTACAACACAGGGGCGTTTTAGTAATTTCGCACTTTTCCGGGGTTCTGCTGGACACTGGCCCACCTATCAGTCCAAGAGTCTTATTGGGCCTCTAATGGAGCCATTTTTTGGCTTCCTGGGTCCATTACCTATATGGCACGTATTACGAGGAATCTTCCTCTGCCCCCAGTTCACCGAATATTTTAATTATTATTTACCGATTATACACCTGTCCGGACACCGGCTCCTTTTCCCAGATATAGTGTCCTACTGTGTTCAAGCATCCCTGTGGGTCATCCCTGTGGGTTATAACAGTCATCTGACTGAAGTCATCCGATCGCATTCAGCCCCTTTAAAAATACCGATAAATCTCATACCCGGATCCCTGGAGGCCTCATACTCCCGTCTGGATTTGCTAATTTGTGAATAACTTTTTCTACAGACCTCCTATCGGTATTCTGTCAGTTTCCTGACATCCGCCCCATAAAGGTGCGTCATCCTATAATTTCTTACTTATATCTGAAATCTAGGGTATCCGGTATAATTTTTTATAACTTTTGGACGATCAGTCCATTTTTGGCTATCTGGAGTCTTCAAAAATTCCGGTATTAGGCTGGATTACCCAGCGCCACTTGCCCTACCTTCTAGTAAAATCTGGGACTGAAATGCCACCGGTCAGTCCAAACCACTTCTGGCCTAATTTTCTTTAATTATACTTTAGCCCCAGGGAACTTTTTCTTCTTTCCACTTAAGTCCCTTTATTTGGCTAAAATTACACTTTAAGACCCCACATTTTTGTCTACCTTTCTTTCCTAACCTTAAACTTTCCATAATTGCATTTAAGTCCTTTCATTTCCTTTCTTTTGCAATTTAATCATTTTCTTTACATAAAGGACCACATCTTTTTCCTGAAACAGAACTCATATATTCCATTTAATCTGTACATGGAAATCAGTACAGAAATTAAGGATATTACAGATTGCATTTGCTTTGGTTGAGATTTTTGTTGACAAGAGTTTCCCCAAGGGTTCCACTTAGCATCATAGTTTTGGGAAGAATAGGGGTATTTATAGCAAAATCTTTGGCCTCTTGGGGCCATTTTACCATCCCTTCAACTAATTATTACAATGCTTTAATCTTGAATTTGATTGGTTAATTTTTAGATTAATTAACCTTAATCTTCATTAACTTAATTCTTATATTATTATATTAAATTATATCACATGTCTAAACTCTTCTTCCTTGTTCTTGGCTGCCATGTGGCATAAAGTGGGGCCCACAAGGGACACCTCACATGTCACCTTGCATTCTTGATAATTTTCTTTGATTTTCTCTTTTTAAAAATTCCTAAAATATCTAAAAATCAACTTGTACTCCAAGACATTTCCTTGTATCATTGGGCAACCTCATCTGATGCCATATTAGGCCTCTTTTAGGTCTAATTAGCTAATTGGCATAAATCCCAAGGAATTCCCTATACCGATATTCTTAAATTACCCTGAATTTTTTAGATAAATTCTACAAACTGCTTTTAATAGTTATGATATTTTTAAAAATTTATTCTAATATAAAATGATTTTTTTACAAAGTCTCATAATTTTTTAAGACTCAGAAGTCCTAATAAAAATTCTATACGTTTTCTCTAAATCCTTTATCAGTGTCTAATTTTACCTTAAATTATCTAATTAATTCTACATAACTCCTTTTTGAGTCTTGTTAGTTTCATAAATTCTTATATTAATTAGAAGAATTATTTACAAAATTTCATTTGATTCAGAGGTCCATAATATACTGTATAAATCTCTTGACTTCATAAATTAATATCAATTTATCTTGACCTTAAATCAAAATTTTGAGATATATTCCTAGCCCAAATTTTATCCTATATTTACTGGTAAAATTTGGGACCGAAACATTTATGGGCAATTTTGGGCCTTTTCTGGCTCAACTTCTATAATTTTGCTTTTTCCCCTGAATTTGGCAAAATTACACTTTAGTCCCTAAAATTGCCAAATTCCATTTTAGTCCTTTTCAACTAAATTTGAAATTCTAATTTGGTTCCTGAATTCTCAAAATTCCTTTTAGGTCCCTTAAACTTTTTACAATTTATAATTTAGTCCCTGGGGTTCACTATTTACAGTTTAGTTCATGAACTTTCATTAATTGCAATTTAGTCCCTCTGGCATTATAACTTTATACCTTCTCTTTTTCTTCAAATTAAACCTTATCTAATCATTATTTTTTTTTCTGATTATCATCCCAATGCCTTCATACAGATAGGAAAAATTTAGGATGTTACATTAAGCTTGTTAGGTAGTTAAATAATAAGGCTCCTCGATAAGTGAATTGTCAAATCCTAATTTTTTCTTATCTTTATAAGACTGATAGATATGGAAAGAGGTTAGGAAGAGATTGTGATGATGACTGGAAGAAAATATAACGGTTAGAGGAGGTTTAAGTTAGAAAAAGGAAAGAATTTTAGAATTAATTTTAGAATTATTTAATTAGTTTCTTATCAAACTATGCAATATATGATATTGCATTAATTTTAGAATTAATATAAGATTAATTCTGAAGCCCAGCCCAATTAGAAGCCCGATAGCATCCTATATATTTGACATTAGGAGCTAGGGTTCAAAATACAACACACAAGAGAAAAAGGGGCAAGGAGAGTGCAAAAGGTTTGCAGATAAGAAACTGCCGGAATAGAGACGGTGAGGACGAAATCTTGAGAAAACCCTAGAGGGACAAGAGGCGCTAGCACGTCGTTCATGGTTAGAACGCTATTCGTGTGGATACCGGTAGAGGAAGCCGATCTGAGTTGTCGACTTCTTGCGAACGCGAAAAGAGCACTAGGTACGATGAGGTCGCGACCAGTTGACACAGAGGTCGCGACCAAATTGGCTTCTGAACGTCAGAAATTCGAAAAGAAACTACAGGTTGCGACTAGAAGCTTAGTAGGTCACGACTGAAAACTCTAGAGGCGACAGGTCGTGACAGGAAGCTGAGAAGGTCGCGACTGAAAGTTCCAGAGGCGAAGAGTCGCGACTAGTGGATACGGAGGTCGCGACCAAAGCTTGAATACCGAAGGCAACACTTCTTTCTCCTTGACTTAAACACATTCGGTAGATCCTGGCTGGGAATGGAAAAATTTTTAAAGTTAATTTTCGCTGCGTGTCTTACAATTCCCTTCAGTGGTATCAGAGCCATGCCGTTTTGTGTTTAAGTTAGGTTTGATTGTTGATACATGTGATGTATGTTAGATTTCTTATCCGTTCTTATGATAACATGCATTTTATGTATGACATAAAGGGAATCCATTTTATGTATGACATATAAGGAATTCGAAAGGAAATTGAAATCGGTGGTGCATGTTAATTGATTTGATCAATTAATATTGATGGGGTCTAAGGAAATAGAATTAAGATTCTTGAATGTTTGGGTATGGTGAACAATATGGCTCTAGATTACAAGTGTTGTAATTTTTCTAAATACGGCATGCATGTCGTGCCTTCCTCTAATTACTCTCGTTGTACATTCTCTTCTCATCTCACTCCCCTCGAATGTTAAAACGAGGTTTCCTTATGTAATTTTTCTATTCTAATTAGACAGCTCCTCTAATTGGCTTGAGGGGACTTAGGATAGGTGAGACATATTGTATCACGTTTAAGATTATGCATCTTATGATTATATCACTGCATGTATGTTCTATATGCATAATACTGGTATGAGATACAATCGAGATACATGCAAACCGGATAGTTAATTAAACCCTCTAAATGAAATCTTAAGTCATAATGCCGTTAATTAATGAACACTTATCAAAACCTCGATCGCTCAATTATAGGCTCCACCAAAGTGGATGCATTTGAGTTATCTTGGGGAGATAAGCAAGAGTAATGGTGCTACTCTTATGTTTGTTATTGTTTGACTTAATTAAGATTATCAAAACGGTTTTGGGTCTCAAGGCATTAGATGGGATTGAAACATGCCGGATCATCTGATGATGGAATCCCATAAACATCTAACAGTTACATTTGATGTAATTGGTAAAGTTGTTACCTACCTAAATAACTTAAAGTTGAGCGTCTTGCCAAAGCGGACTCAAGTTTAAGCCAAATATGGATCTTAGCCCACTAATTATTACATTGAAGGTTGTTTTATTCAGTGGGAGATTGCTAATTCACTTACATATTTTAATTGTAGAATCATGACGACTAGTAATACTGCTACATTATCGTTGCGATCTATCCTTGATAAGGACAAACTCAATGGGACAAACTTTCTTGACTGGTTCAGGAACTTGAGAATTGTTCTCAAGCAGGAAAGAAAGGCATATGTCCTTGATCAACCCATTCCTGAGGAGCCAGCAGTCAATACCCCTAGAGCTTAGAGAGATTCTTATGCAAAGCATAAGGAAGACTCTGTCGATGTGGGATGCTTGATGCTTGCACCCATTATTCCATGAGATGATTGTGTATCTTAAGGAAATGTTCCAGCAACAGGCAAGGCAAGAGAGGTATGAGACCACTAAGGCCTTATATTCCTGCAAGATGGCTGAAGGTGCATCAGTGAGTACTCATGTCTTAAAGATGAAAGGGTACATTGATCACCTTGAAAGGCTTGGATTTCCCATGAGCCAGGAGTTAGCTACAGATTTGATCTTGAACTCACTCCCAGAAAGTTATGACCAGTTTGTCATGAACTACAACATGAATAACATGGAGAAATCTATTTCTGAACTGAATGGGATGCTTAAAACTGCTGAGCCGACTGTTAAGAAGAAGCCCAGTACAATTTTGATGGTTCAGAATGGAAAGGGTATGAAAAAGAAAGGCAAGGGCAAGGGGAAGGGTCATGGCTCATCTGGTAAGACCAAAGAGTCAGGCAAGCACGAAACTAAGCCTGCACCAAAGAAGGCTAAGCCTCCAAAGGAAGGAGTTTGCTTCTTCTGCAATAAACCGGGTCATTAGAAGAGGAATTGCAAACCTTACCTTGAAGATTTGAAAAAGAACAAGAAGGATAGTGGGGCTATCGCTTCAGGTATTTATGTTATAGACATTCATCTCTCTACTTCCACTACATGGATATTAGATACCGCATGTGGTTCTCACATTTGTATAAATATGCAGGGCCTAAAGGACAGTAGAAAGTTGAAGAAGGGCGAAGTTGACCTAAGAGTTGGAAATAGAGCAAAGGTTGCTGCTTTAGCTGTAGGCACTTATGAATTAGTTCTGCCCATTGGGCTTTTGTTAGTTTTGAACAATTGCTATTATGTTCCTGCTTTAAGTAGTAACATTGTTTCTCTTTCTTATTTGAATAAGGAAGGTTACACTTCCATTTATGGGAATGGTAGATGTTCCATTTATCGTAATGATATTTTCTATGCTCATGGTGCTTTACATGTCGATCATTATATATTAAAATTGGAATAACCCAATCATCGAAATATCTATAACATAACCGCCAAAAGGGTCAAACCAAATGATTTGAATCCGACATACCTCTGGCACTGTCGTCTGGGCCACATAAATGAGAAACTCATTTCTAAAATCTGACATACCTCTTGTTTATTAGGTAAGATGACAAAGTCACCTTTCATTGGGAGGTTATTCGTACATACAGATGTGTGTGGACCGATGAATACAAATGCTAGAGGAGGTTATTCGTACTTCATCACATTCATAGATGATTTCAGTAGATATGGCTATGTCTATCTAATGAAACATAAATCCGAATCTTTTGAAATGTTCAAGATATTTCAAGAGGAAGTACAAAACCAGCTTGGTAAAATAATTAAAGCCCTTCAATCTGATCGAGGTGGTGGATATTTGAGCCAGGAGTTTATCGATCATCTTAGGAATTGTGAGATAGTCTCACAATTGACTCCTCCAGGAACACCACAATGGAATGGCGTTTCTAAACAGAGGAATCAAATACTATTAGATATAGTTTGATCCATGATGAGTCGAACAGATCTTCTACCATCCTTTTGGGGCCACGCCCTAGAGACAGCTGCGTTCACACTGAATCGTGTTCCATCTAAGGCAGTTGAAAAGACTCCGTATGAGATATGGACTGGGAGGAAACCTAGTTTGTCTTTTCTCAAGATTTGGGGATATGAGGTCTATGTTAAGCAACAAGCCTCACATAAGTTAGCGCCCAAATCTTCAAAGTGCCTTTTTGTGGGATATCCTAAGGAAACCAAGGGATATTATGTCTACAACCCCACTGATAGCAAAGTGTTTGTTGTCAGAAATGGTATATTTCTCGAACGAGAATTTATCTCTAAAAGAACCAGTGGGAGTAAGGTACATCTCGAAGAAGTTCAAGAGCCACAAGACACCATAGAATTAGAGATGGAAAATAGAGAAGACTCACAACAAGTTGTTGAGACTCCTCAAGTCACGCAAGGCCCACGGCGATCTAATAGGGCACGACTTCAGCCTCAGAGATATGGATTTCTGATTGCTGACAATCGTGATGTGTTGCTCCTTGAGCATAATGAGCCAACTACCTATCGAGAAGCTATATTGGGACCAAACTCTGAAAAATGGCTTAGTGCCATGAAGTCTGAGATGCAATCCACGTACGATAATAAGGTATGGACCTTAGTCGACCCGCCTGAAGGTGTAAAAACTGTAGGGTGCAAGTGGGTTTTTAAAGACAAAATGACATGGATGGCAATGTAAATGTCTTTAAGGCACGACTGGTTGCAAAAGGATTTACTCAAACTCATGGTGTGGACTATGATGAGACTTTTTCCCCAGTTGCAATGGCCAAATCAATCAGAATCCTCCTTGCCATTGCAGCATATTATGACTATGAAATATGACAGATGGACGTCAAGACAACCTTCCTTAATGGAAAGCTCCTTGAGGATGTGTACATGACACAACCTGAAGGGTTTGTACGTTCCGAGGACTCTGGTAAGGTGTGCAAGCTTCAAAGGTCCATTTATGGACTGAAGCAAGTATCTCGGAGTTGGAATCATCCTTTTGATGAAGTAGTCAAAGAGTTTGGATTTCTTCAAAACATTAATGAACCTTGTGTGTACAAGAAGGTTAGTGGGAGCACAGTTGTGTTTTTGGTATTCTATGTCGATGACATCCTACTTATTGGGAATGACATTCCTACCTTGCAGATTGTCAAGTCTTGGTTAGGAAAGTCTTTCTCAATGAAAGACTTGGGTGCAGCCACCTATATCCTAGGAATTAGGATCTATAGAGATAGATCTAAAAGACTTCTAAGACTCAGTCAGAGCACATATATAGACAAGATACTGCATAGGTTTAGTATGCAGGAATCAAAGAGGGGTTTCATACCCATGTCTCATGGTATTCACCTCAGCAAGGATTTGTATCCTAGTACACCTGATCAGCGAGGTTGCATAAGTAACGTTCCATATGCCTCGGCCATAGGATCCATCATGTATGCCATGTTATGTACTCGACCAGATGTCTCGTTTGCCTTAAGTATGACTAGAAGATATCAACAGGACCCCGATGAGGGCCAATGGACTGCTGTCAAGAATATCCTTAAGTACTTGAGAAGGACTAAGGACTTATTCTTGGTCTATGGTGGATTAGATGACGAGCTCTGTGTAACTGGTTACACAGATGCAAGTTTCCAAACTGACCAAGACGACCAGAAATCGTAATCTGGATACATATTCCTCCTGAATAATACAGCAGTAAGCTAGAAGAGCTCTAAGCAGAGCACTGTAGCAGATTCTACAACGGAAGCCGAGTACATAGCAGCATCTGGGTTATATGATATTGCATTAATTTTAGAGTTAATATAAGATTAATTCTGAAGCCCGGCCCAATTAGAAGCCCGATAGCATCCTATATATTTGACATTAGGAGCTAGGGTTCAAAATACAACACACAAGAGAAAAAGGGGCAAGGAGAGTGCAAAAGGTTTACAGATAAGAAACTGCCAGAATAGAGACGGTGAGGACGGAATCTTGAGAAAATCCTAGAGGGACAAGAGGCGCTAGCACGTCGTTCATGGTTGGAACGCTATTCATATGGATACCGGTAGAGGAAGCCGATCTGAGTTGTCGACTTCTTACGAACGTGAAAAGAGCACCAGGTACGACGAGGTCGCGACCAGTTGACACAGAGGTCGCGACCAAATTGGCTTCTGAACGTCAGAAATCCGAAAAGAGACTGCAGGTCATGACTAGAAGCTGAGTAGGTCGCGACTAAAAACTCCAGAGGCGACAGGTCGTGACAGGAAGCTGAGAAGTTCGCGATTGAAAGTTCCAGAGGCGAAGAGTCGCGACTAGTGGATACGGAGGTCGCGACCAAAGCTTGAATATCGAAGGCAACACTTCTTTCTCCTTGACTTAAACACATTCGGTAGATCCTGGCTGGGAATGGAAAAAATTTTAAAGTTAATTTCTGTTGTGTGTCTTCCAATTCCCTTCAGGCCAGTGTCCAGAGGAACCCCGGAAAAGTGTAAAATTATGAAAATACCCCTGTGATGCCCTAAGAAACCAAAAGTGAATGGAGGGCATTTTGGTTAGTTTGGACAAGCCAAAACACCAAGACAAGTGCAGGAAGGGTTAGTCGGAGTCAATATATATTTTGACAAGGTCTAAAGAGGTGAGAAATGACAATTATGCCCTTGGGTTTAATATAGTGCAAGGAAAAGTACTAAGGGTATTTTGGTAATTTTCCAAGGCATTTAAAATTAAATTTAAACCTAGTATGAGAATGTCAATGGTATAAAGGATTTAAATAGTGAAAAAAATATTATGAAGTCCCATAAAAATTAGATTAAGAAAATAGTCCGGTTTACGAAAAATCGGATCGGGCCGGTACCGGATTGGACTGGATGGGACTGGATTGGGTTGAAACTTTTCTTGGAACTCACACACACAAAATGGAGCCAAAGAGGAGGCTTAGGTGTCTCAAGTGATGTCATGTTAGTGATGTCATGGTGGTGATGTCATGAGTGAAAAGAGAAAAGACATTCCAAGATCAAACCTTTACCCATTAGATCAAATAGTTCCCAAGGTAATCTTAGCCTTCAATTTTCCCAAGATTTTGCTATAAATACCCCTTTATTTTGGCTCAAAACCGTGGTGGAGAAAGTGTAGGGAACCTCTTGCAAAATATTTTCTCATGCAAGGAAGAAGCAAGGATCTTGAAGAAGCTAGTAAGATAAGTTGCTCCTTTGCTTCTAGACTTTGTTCTCATGATTTCTTCTTGAGTTTAAGTTGGTTTTGAGGCTTAAATCTTGGGGAAATGCTGCTAGAATTTCTATGTATATGTGAGAGGAATATGAGTTTTATGTCATAGATAGTTTAGACAAGCTTAAACAAGCTAGTTGCATGATCAGTTGTTGGATTAAGTTGATGTTCTTGACTTTACCATGGAAGAACATTTCAGTTTGCACTGTTCATGATAGAAAGAGATGGAGTTTCAATGATTTAATGCTTCCATTGAGTTTATATGATGATTTTGTGTAGGATTGGATAGGTTTTGAACCTTGGAAACCATTGGAATTAAAGGTTGTAATGTTAAAAATTCCTTTCGGTACTGTTCACTCGCATGAACAATAAATGAATTTCATGATTTTGATGCTTCCAATGGTCTTAAAATGAGATTTTGTGTGGAGGGAAAGTGGAGGAACAAGTATGGGAAGCATTGGAATCAAAATGAGAATTTTTGGAAGAATTATGTATGCTTTTCCAAATTTGTACAGAATCGTGCATTATTGCTGGAATTTGGTTATTTTGAGTTCATAAATGGATTCAAAAGGTGAAATTGTGTAGGGTAAGGTCTAGGCATCAATTGATTCAAAGGCCAAGCCAATTGGTAAAAATTAAAGGAAGTTAAGTTAGTTACAGCAAGTTAAATGTTCAAGAGAGATAGTCTTGAGTAATGTTTGAGTTTATGATCCTAATGGATTATGTAACATCCCGATTTTTGGGTCTAGGAGAACTGGGAGGTAGTCTGATATGGGCAGGCTGCTAAACCCATAGTCCCAGGGTAGTAATCTGATATGGGCGGATCACTTACCTATATTTTGTAGGAATCCAGAGATGATCTAAGTCCTTCAGGATTTAAAGATGAGTTAAGTCTTTAACCTACAGAATCGGGACAGTTCACCTAGGTTCAAAATGAGGAATGTGAGGAATATCCTAAGTCTTAAGCCTAGGAATTCTGCAGGTAGCTTGATATGGGCTGGCTCCTGTGTAAGATAACCTGATATGGGCGGGTTGTCAAGCCTTTCAATTAACGATGACTCTGAAGAGTTTAGGGGATGAGTTATTGAAAGAGAAATTCTAGAACTTAAGATGAAGGATAAGAAGATGAGAATAGATGCCAGAAAGAGAATGCAAGGGCAAAATAGTAATTTTAGGAAAGATCGGGCTGGTAGCCGATGAGTACCATATTTTGCCAGAAAATAGAGAAAATTATGCTGATCATTTCACTGAACTGTGAAATGTGCATATGAGGTCTCTATGTGTATGAAAGAATTAGAAATGTGACCAGGGGTAAAATGGTCATTTTGGAAAAGTGTGCGCGTGAGCGCTTTTTCAGGCCAAAATAGCCCGGTCCGGATAAAATATCTGAAAATATCGGGAGATAGAGAAAAGGATTCCGGGTTGAATGAGGAGTCACGGAATTTTGATTTGATGTGCCGATTTTTCTGTAAAAATTCCGGAAGATGGGAATTTACAGTTATAATCGGTAAAGGAAAAGCAGTCCCGATAGGAATGATCGGACTGTGGCCAGGGGCCGTATAGTGTTTCTAAGGCCTTTAGTGACACCAGGGAAGGCCCAGGCCCATTAGATCAGTCCAGTGGTAAAAGGGGCCGGTGTCCGGGAAAAAGGTGCGAAATGATGAAAATGCCCCTACGTTATAGAACAGTTGAAGAATGAGTAAAGGGTATTTTGGTCATTTGCCTAAGGTTAGACAGTCCAGGGAAGTTATCTGGATAGTTGACCAGGGTCAAAGAATACTCTGGTAAGATGGAAAAAGACAATAATGCCCCTAGACCTAATAAAGTAAAGAAAGAGAGACTAAGGGCATTTTGGTAATTTGCCAAGGGGTGTTTCTTGGGAATCGTGCCATCAGAGTACTTGGGCTGGATCAGAGACCCAAGATGATATTTCTAGGCCCAGTGATTCAGGGGGAAAAGTGACATTAAAATAATGATTTAATGACTTTTCAGTAAAGTAAAGTTACTCGGTTGGCACGATAACCGAGGAGGTGATCAGATAAAGTCTAGGACTTATCTGGATAGCATTGGAAGGCGTGAAAGGTCCCTTCCAGATGCCACATGGCCTCATCTTAGAGGCAGAAGAAAAGTTAAGGACACGTGGCACGATCTCAGCAGCTGATTCCGGTGCAAGACTCTGGAACTATCTGGAAATGCTGAGTCAGCTGATGAGGTGTCCCGGGATTTAGACATGTGAGAAATGTGCTGCTGAGGTGTCCGCTGAGGTGTCCACTGAGGTGTCCTGGATGATGCAGTAAAAAGGAATAAAAGAAAATAGGAAATTCCAGGAAAAACCAGGACCACAAGTTCATAAGGCTTCAAAATTACAAAAATGCCATCTAAGGAAACTATAAATACCCCCTCCTATTCATTTGCATCACGGTTTTGGGCAAGAAAGAGAAAGAAAGAAGAAAGGAAGTTCTGGCGGAGCTGGAAGCAGTATAGAGATAGTAGAGTTCTGCTAAGCTTTTGAGGTAGTAACTAATCCTACCTTTTATGTAATGGCTTTGTGATTTGATGTGCTATTGTTTGGTTGGATTGTTGTCTTATATGTTATGTCTGAAGCTCTACTGCAATTCTATGATCATATGTTATTGAGTATGGTAACATGCAGCATACTTATCTGTACACAATCACAAGCAAGCACTGTCACACTGCATTACATATATTGTTATGATTATTTACTACTGAGATTCCCCCGAATCTCATTCCCCATATCTAACCCATTACAGGGAAATTATGTTGAACTGAATTCTAAGAATTTTGAGAGACGCCGTTATGCTGCCGAATTTAAGACTGAACATCAGAATATGATAAGTACTGTGTACGTAGGTGCTGTCTAAGGAGGCTGGAAGTTAGTGGACCTAGCCGGTTCATCCAGTCTTTCCTGGGTACTTACGTAGAATGGTATTTCTCATGAGGAAATTACCGAATCAGTACGGTTCAGTTCTTTTTATAGATGAAGCCTAGCGGTTATACTGCCGAAATTCGGGCAGGAAAAGATGTAATAGAAATATGAGAATTTTGTGTATGACTTGTTGTATGACATTTTATTATTTAATAATAAATATTGTTTGGCATGTTCAATTTGCGAATGAGAAATGAAAAGAGAAATTCGCAGGTCCTGAGGTAGTAGGGTTCTGTCCTAAGTTTGACCTAGTAAATGAAGGAGTTTGACCACGAAATTTGGTGACCCGGTTGTACACATCTGGGGCATTACATGGATAGGTAATAAGCCTTGTTTGGATGTGTAGAATGAGATTAATCAGTTCTCAATTAAAGATTCAGAATAAGGAACTTAAAAGTAGAAATTTTAATTTCTGGGCTTAAGTTAAGATATTATCAAGCTAATATTGCTTCCGTAAGTGTACTCTGAGTGGTCCAGGGGAGGATGTTTCAGATTATGTAATGAATATGAATGTGTTTAGGACCTTGAAACATCTAAGAAGATGTTGGGGAATGATTGACCGAAAACCTTCATGATTGAAAAGCTTGGGAAGCAAGTACAAGAATAAGAGAGAGAGCTTAAATTCAAGGTAGTGAACTTATCCTAAACTTGTATGTATGTAATGTACGCTTGATTGTGCTATGGCTTGGTTGAATTGTGTGTATATGGTAGATGATTAAAGCTCTGTTATTTTATGATTACTTTGGCCAATTGTATTTCATATGATACATGGAAGCATGCTCATAACACTATGATAACACTTTCACAAGCAAGCACAAGTCTTTACATTAATACATGCATTGTTTGGTATTGTTTGCTACTGAGATTCTTTAGAATCTCACCCTCCCATAACCATGATCTAGGTGCTGGAACATCACAAGGAAGGAGGTAATTGTGGGTGTATGAATGGTGTATGACTTGAAAAGCATGCCTTTAACTTAGATGATGATTATGTCTAATGAATTTACTCACTGGATCCTAGCTGAG
This sequence comes from Leucaena leucocephala, assembly GCA_037074615.1. NCBI lineage: Eukaryota > Viridiplantae > Streptophyta > Magnoliopsida > Fabales > Fabaceae > Leucaena > Leucaena leucocephala. The sequence continues at coordinate 17,344,929 of CM073522.1, forward strand.
GCAGATCGCTTCCAGCGATAGTTTGAGTAACTTATTCTATTTAGTTTCAGGTAAAATTTGGTATGAACATAGCTAAGATCCGGATCTTTAATTGGACACCAAGAACATGTAATTTGGTTAAGTTTTCAAATTGATATGATTTTTCAAATTTGGACTTAAACTCTGGATCAAGATAAAACAAGTCATCCGATACAGTAAGGTTCCAACGCGGTTTTCATATAGCAAATGAATGAGTTTTCAGTGATTTTTGGTGATCTTAAAGTACACATTCTGATATTTAAATCTATAGGTAATTTGACTCAATTGGATAAGTATACAAGGAGAAATGAATTTTTAAAAATGGGGCAAAGAAACTGGAACTTCCAGATTTACCAAATGAATAGTAAAGTTCAACGAATAAACTGATTTGATCTGGACAAGGAAACCTCATTTTCATATTTTTATCTCAAATTTAAATGAAATAGCTTTCATTAGAAATTGGAATCACCTCAATATGAATTTTCTAGATTTAATTATGAATTTCCAAAGTTCAGGCTGTAATCTGGAATTACCCAGTGAACAGTGATAGTGAATAGTACCGAAAGCCTAACTCTTGGAAATTCATGTTTTTAAGGTTAAGAGGTATTCCAATGATCTAAGATAATTCCAATTGAGTATATGTAAGGTTAAGATTTAAGGTTAAGATTTAAAGATATTTACTAGAAAATGCCGTTGTGCTGGTAGACTATACAGAGTACTGTGTACGTAGGTGCTGTCTAAGGAGGCTGGAAGTGAGTGGACCTAGACGGTTGTGCTGGTAGACTATATAGAGTACTGTGTACGTAGGTGTTGTCTAAGGAAGCTGGAAGTGAGTGGACCTACATCCAGTCTTTCCTGGGTACTTACATAGAATGGTAGTTCTCGCGGGAATTACCGAATCAGTATAGTTATATTTCTGCCAGGATTCTCGGCAGGAGAGAATTAATAAAGTTAAGATTGCTTCCGTAAGTGTACTCTGAAGGATCTAAGGAAGGATGTTTCATTGAGAGCCCAAGCTCATACAAATAATATTTTTATAATTTTTAGTATAGTATAATTACCCGATTATAGTTATAATTGGGAAATTGATTAGATAAAGGGATTTTTATCAGTAATCTTTTGGATAGTGTTCCCATGAAAATAAATACCATTGGAACACATAAAAAATATTGGATTAAATGATGGCCTAATAATTTAGAAAAAAAATCCCTCAATACGGTACAAGATTGGTAAGAATTAGATTGAATAGCCCTGGAATAACCCAGAGCCTTCTAGAAGCCTTGAGGTGGCATATGAGGTGTCCCCATGGGATCCACCAAGACATCACTTGTATTATATTCTAAGGAGGAGGTGTTTTAACCCCATGTATAGGAATAAAATAATACAAAGAAAGATATTAAGCATGATTAAGCCATACAACAACCAATAAGAAGTAAGATTAGGGCACTATAATAATTAGCAGCTTCCAGGGGTGGATTAAACCCAAGACCTCTAGAATTTTACTATAAATACCCCCTTTTCTTCACAAAAATATGCAGCCAAGGAAATTTGGGGAAACTCTTTCCATTTCAAAACTCAACCTAACCTAGAGTAATCCAAGAGCAAAGCAAGGTACCTAGGGTTCAAGCTAGCTAAGAATTAAGGTAAGTAATATATCCTTACTTATATTACTTCAATTTAAGAGCTTGAATCTAGGGTTTTAATGGTTAGATTTTGAGTTAATCCTAAAGTATGCATGCTGACTAAAATTCTAGGGGAAAGGGAAAGAGGAAAACAAAGTTAGGATTATGAAATCTTAATCTAGATAAGCTTAGATTGGTTGTTATTACTTGAATTAATTGTGCAATCTGACTTCAATAACCTTATAGTTGTTCCAGATGCTACCGTTTTGTCCCTGAGATGTACGAAAGTAAGGTGTTATATTTTTGAAATCAAAGCAAAAGGTTCTGGCCTAGGTTTAAGTTAGAAATTGCTCTAATTTAGTTAGTTTACCTATTTTAGACAAGGTAGTTATTTGTTCAACTTAATTTTGCAAGAATAGATAATGGTTGTTCATAGGTATAACTCCATACCTTCAGTAAATCAAGGCAATTCTCTCCCTCAGGTTATATGTGAAGATGCTTGGTATATAAATGATGAGGAAGACCTAGACCTTTGGGATACATCATCATCGGAGGAATCCTCCTATAATGGACACTAAGTATTAGAGCGGTCAAGGCAATCTTCTACATGCTCAAATATTTAGTTTGGAGAGCTAGTAATTATAGTACCTATTTCTATAGCTCCTTCTAAGGCTACTAAGTTAGGTACTTATCCTTTGCCAGATTATATTTTCCCTCATACAATTCATGTAGATGAATATGGTAATCTATACCCAGAACCATTATGTCCAGAAGAGTTTATATATGATGATGATGTTTTCCTAGATTAGGCTATGACAGACCCAAAGTCACGACCATGGTATCCAATAGTGTCACCTCATTATCATCTAAACCCTAGCCCATATGATTTTATTTACTTTCACCAGTTTGATGTCCCTAGTCTAAATAAGCTACCACCCCAATGTTCCATATACCTGAAACTAATTAGGTAGGACCAAGTAAGACTAAGCCCAGGGAGCAGTTCCTTCCTTAGGAAGAGAGTGACATTGACGAGATAGGAGTCAAGAAAGCTGTGGAAAGTAAGCTACTGGAGTTGGACAAAGGTATGAGAGAAGCTGGAATCAAGATCAAATAATATATCTGGATTTTCTAGATGCAGTATTGAGACTTTACCTTTAGTATGAAAACTTGGTATCAATCTTGACCGAGTATATGATATCATAGGGTGGGATGAGTTGATGGCAAGCCAAATACTTCTGTATACTATGACATGGCAGTCAAGCTTCAGGGAGTATCTTGAGCATGACCCTCCATGCGATATTAAGGAATGGATCTACATTGTGAAGCAATACGTATAGCTAGTTCTTCCTAAAAAGAGGGATTGAGTTAGAAAGTTGAGGGTTGCTTAGGAATATAATTAGAATGAAAATTAGGATGTTTGATATGTATGATGTGATGATAATGTACTCCATATGTTATGTATGAGATAGTTGACTATGGTTTGCATATGTATGCATGTAATATGTGAACTTGGCTTACAAATATATATGATACTATTATATTCTGTTGTATGTATATATATGTTTGATAATGAATAGATGAAAGTTTATTATACATACATATGATTGTGGCTTTCTCAATTATAGACTAAAGAAAATAGAAGCAATGGTTAACACATGTAGAACAGTTGGACCTGAAGTTGTGGGGGCCTATAATGAGGGGACTAGCAATCAAGCAGACCCTATGCATATTATTATGGATAGACTAGAACAGTAACAGTGAGTAATGGATGAGATCCGAGTGATACAAGCTCATCTGGATCAAGAGAGAGATGATGCTATCATGGCAGTAGTAGTAGCATCTATTATTGAATTATGATGACCAGAGGAAAGAGTCATCGATGAACCATAGTCTAGTCAGGGAAAGATTGGAAATGGAAATTTGAAGAAAATTTGTCAATAATGGAAAACATTAATGGAAATGAAGCTTGACATGTTATCGATAACAATAATGGAAAACATTTTTGAAGAAAATTTGTCAAAGTCATATTAAATAAATTGTTTTATCAATAAAGTCTTCAATAAATTGTGCTTGTTAAAAGAAAACTATCATATTAGTTTATCGATAAGCTATTTGATAAAGATAAAGTCTGTCAATTTTTCAAAGACTCAATTTATCAATAAGATATTCGATAAAGAGATTTATCGAATATCTCCTCGATAAGAATGAGAAAATTTCCCTAACTACAAACTTATTTCAAAATGTTATTTGAAATAATTTATCGATAAGATAGCTCTTCGAATACCTCTTCGATAAATTAGATTCATATATTTTAAATTTAGTCTAATTCTATATGGCATTTATTGATATGCTATTCGAGTAGACTGTCACATCCTAACTTTTCCCTATCGGTATAATACTGATAGAGGAAAGAGGTTTGGAAAGGATTGTGAGGATGAATAGAGAAGAAAAGAATGATTAGATGAAGGTTTAAAGAAAAGGGACTAAATTGAAAAGTATAAAAGTTCCAAGGTGCAAAATGTAAAGTAGACATAAACTTTGGGCCATTAAGTGTAATTTCAAAAAATTTAAGGACCTAAATGTAATTTAAGGAAAATTCAAGGGGCAAAATTGTAATTATAGAAAGTTGAGTCGGAAGTGGCTTAGAACTGCCTGGAAGAATTTTAGTCTCAAATTTCATCAGTAGATAGAGAAAATGATGTTGGTTAATCTAGCTTAATACAGAAATTTTATTAGAGTTTCAGATAGCTGAAATTTATCTAATAGTCTGAAAGTTATCTAAAATTTTTATAAGATCTCCTGGACCTCAGATATGAGTGAAAAGTTATAGGAATGTGCGTCCTGTGAAGTTAGAGGTCAGGGAACTGACGGAATCCCGAAAGGAGTTCTGTAAAAAAAGTTATTCACTTTTTAGTAAATTTTGACGGGAGTTTGTGAACGCTCGATATCCGATTGGGAAATTAATCGGTAAGCAAACTGGGACTGAATAATCTCAGATGATGTTACTCAGAGGCCCATATTGACACCAAGTGAGGCTAGGCCCATGATATCAGTTCATCGGGAGAAGGGGCCAGTGACCAGAAGTTTGCAGAAAATGTGCGAAATTACAAAAATGCCCCTGTGTTGTAATATTGTACAAGAGATGAAAGGAGGGCATTTTGGTCATTTTGGACAGGGAAAAATACCAAAGCAAGTGCAAGAATGAGTACTCAGAGTCAGTATATGCCCTGATAAGGTATAAAGAGGTGCGAAATGACAATTATGCCTTTAGGGTTAATATAGTGCAAGGAAGGGCACCAAGGGTATTTTGGTCATTTCACAATGGATGGATATCAAATAAAATTTGGCAGTAAATTCTTATAATTAATATGAGAATTTATGAAACTGACAGAAGTCAAAAAGGAGTCCTGTATAATTAATTATGAAATTTACGATAAAAAGGATACTAATAAAGGGTTTAAAGGAAATGTATGTAATTTTTATCAGGACTTCTGGGTCTCAGAAAATTATAAAACTTTGCAGGGAATTCATTTTATATTATACTAAATTTCTAAAAATGTTAGAGCCATTAAAAGAGGTGTTTAGCATTTATTCCAAGATCAGGGTAATTTAAGGATATCGGTATAAGGAAAGTGCATTGGGATTTTTGCCAAGTAGCTATTGGACCTAAAAGAGGCCCAACATTTCATTCTAGGGAAGCCCAATAAGTCCCAAAAGTTGTCTTGGAGCCCAAGTCCAATAAAGAATAATTTATAGATTTTTGAAAAGAAAAAAAGGAATAAAGTAAGAATTATGATTTGCACATGGTGGGACCCACAAGGCTTTCCACATGGCGTCCAAGACAAGGGGAGGAGAGGATTTTTGTTATGTGATTTTATCTCAAATTGTCTTGGTGGAGAAGTTTGGTGTAAGACCAATTATGAGCTATTAGATCAAATAGTGCACAAAGTGATCTTGGCCATCCAATTTCCATGGAATTTTTCTATTAATACCCCCATATTTTCTGCTCCAAACCATGGCATGAGAACCCTTGGGGAAACTATGGCAAAATGGAAACTCAAGCCAAGACAAAGAAGAATCCAAGGTCCAAAGTTCAAGCAAGCTAGAGATTAAAGGTAAGCAATCTATCCTAGCTTATTTTCCTTTGATTTGGGAGCTTGAACTTAGGGTTTTCATGGAAGAAAGTTGAGTTTTCTCTAAGGTGTATATGCTGTCCAAAACCTTAGATGAAAGGAGAAAGAAGATATTAAAGTTATAGTTGTGAGATTAAAGCTTAAACAAGCTAGTTAGATGATTGGTTGTTGAATCAAGTTGATATTCTTGACTTTGCCATGGATGAAATATTTCGGGTTGCACTGTTCATGATAGAAGGAGATGGAATTTCAATGATCTAATGCTTCCATTGAATTCATATGATGATTTTGTGTAGGATTGGATAGGTTTTGAACTTTGGAAACATTGAAATTGAAAGTTGTAATGTTTGAAGTTCTTTTCTGTACTGTTCACTCATATGAACAGTGATTGGATTTTCATGATTTTGATGATTCCAATGGTTTTAAAATGAAAAGTTGTGTGGGGTAAAGTAGAGAAACAAGTATGGGAAGCAATGGAATTAAGATGAGAATTTTTGGAAGAATTGTGTATATTTTGCAAAATCTGTCCAGAACATTGCATAGCTGCTGGAATTTGGTTATTTTGAGTTCATAAATGGATTCAAAAGGCCAAATTGTATAGGATAAGGTGAAGACATCAATTGATTCAAAGGCCAAGTCAATTGGTAAAGATTAAAGGAAGTTATGTTAAGTTAAAGTAAGTTTGATGTTCAAGAAAGTTAGATTATAATGAATGGATAATTATGTGATGTTAGGGTGTGATTGTGGACTCCAAAGAGGCATCCACACACCAAGGAAAAGTAAGAAGGAAGAAGCAAAGTTAAAGTGAAAAGAAGTAAAGCAATAAGGTAGTAAACTTACCCTAAACTTGTGTGTATTGAATGTTATGCTTGATTGTGCTATGGCTTTGTTAAATTGTGTGCATATGTGTAGATGATTGAAGCTCTATTTCTATGATTACCTTGGCCAATTGTATTTCATATGATACATGGAAGCATGCTCATTACACTATGGTAACACTTTCACAAGCAAGCACAAGCAATTACATTAATACATGCATTGTTTGCTATTGTTTGCTACTGAGATTTCCCCAGAAATCTCACCCCATCCATGTAATCCTAATCCCAACAGGTTTATGAATGAGAAAAGAGGATGAAGAAGCATGAAGAGGAGTTAGGGATTGGTCAATGTAAATGTTATATGGTGTTATGTAAAGAATTCTTACAAGTAATGATGCTGTATGCTTAGTTTAAGCAATAATGTTTATGATGTAATGAAAATTGGTAAATGATGGAATAAATGTATACAATTTTACAGAAAATTAGTTAACATATCAAGCTTCGTTTTGACACCAAGAACACCTTATTTCGATGTCTGTACAAAGAGAACCAATTTTCCAAAGATGGGGACCAGAATCTGTTTTCAGAATTTTGACCAAATGAACAGTAAATTTTAACAAATAAACCGTATCAATTTGAGAAACATTTGGTCAGGAAATTATTTTTCCCTTAAACTTCAGGATTTTATCTTCGATTAGAATTTTGAACCACTTCATTTCAATTTTTCTATAATTAATTATGATTTTTTGAAGTTCGTCACTGAATCTGGAATACGATATGAACAGTAACTCACCAAGAGTAAAAATTCTAGATTTAGCTAATGGATTTTAAAGGTCATGTAAGTGGTTCTAAATGCTACCGAATGGTCTCTAAGACATATAAAAGTAAGGATGTTATATAGACTATCTATCGATAAGAGACTGAACTATTTTACAAGGATTTCACTCAAGTTTTATCGAAGTCTTCTTCGATAAATAATCTTATCAATAAGCTCTCTGATAAATGTTGATAGTTTTTCAAATGATCTTAACGATCAGATTTTGATACAATAGTTTTAAACATAGTGTAACAATTCCTATATGTTCCTTATCATTGCCTATTAAACTCACAACGTTTGCCTAGAATATTTACGTTACAGGATTCAAAATATAGAGGTTGCAGGTAAAAGGTAGGCTAACTGTTAGAAAATGCATTAAATGCTACCACCTACTGCCGCCAATCGCTAACGGCTTTGTCTCTACTTCACTCAATGCTTAATGTATCTAATGGATACCTTTGGAGCTAAATCTATAAATACACAACAAATTGAATACTAAAGTTAAGACACTAAACAACCTACATAGAGCAATTACAACGCATTCATTCTTATTGTCTGAGTGTTCTGGATTCATACTCTGTTATACTCTGCTTTTACTAAGCGTGAACAGAGAAATTTCCTAAGAGAGAATTTATTGTACTTTAGTGCTTAGCATTCTTCTATGTGTAAGAGATTCATTAAATTCTCCATTCTTATTATGAGTTGCTCAAGAGTGTGGACTCTTGAGTGGTGACTATCCTTACGGGTTGTAAGGGGGAGTGAGAGGGAATTCTCACAGTGAATGTACTAAGGTACCAAGAGCCCGTGGAATCTTGGAAGATATAGTTTAAAATCTCAGAGGTATCTGAGGACTAAACGTAGGCCAAGTGGTTGGGCGGAAGAAGGATAAACTTAATGTGCCAACTTTTTCCTTCAAGCTATACTCAGTGATATTACTCTTAACTTATTTAATTTCAAAGAAGTTCTTAAATATTTTAATATCATCTAATTCATCCCCTCTTGGGTATTTCTGCCATTCTAACATAGATGGTCATATATAAGCTGGAAAAGGACGCTGACCAATGGTAGAGGAACGTAGAGATTATCCTGCAGGCAAGAAATACCCTACTTACCTAGGAAATCTTTCTCGATCAATTTTACAAAAAATATTTTCCTCAATCTATGAGGGATAGCATGAGGCTGAGTTTCTAATGTTAAGGCAGGGTGAGAAGGCACCATTTGATGAGTACTTAGCCAAGTTCATCCCCTCTCATTATTCTACATATCTAAATCATATGAACGATAAGAGATGGATAATTGAGAAGTTAACTAGCAAACTGAACTCCATAATGAGAGAAAGGAATCTTCCCAGGAAGTTATAAAGATTTAACAAAGAGGTTGAAGCATGTAGGATTACAGAAAATAGCCTGCCATACTAAGAAGGGATAAAGGTAACCACGAGAGACGAACCTTCAATCTTGAGAAGTGTTAATAGGAAGCAATATAGGTAGTAATAGGATAGAGGGATATAAGTATGAGAGGAAGTAGGCTAGGAATAGCAAAAATGCAATCAAGGCTGAACAGATATGAGATCTATGGTAAGAAACATAGTGGTAAGCCTTGTTTAACGGGTCAAGGAGTCTACTATAGATGTGAAGTTACATTTTTTCAGGGAATGCTCGCAAAATGCTATAGGTGAAAGACCTCAAATTCAGGGAAGAGTATTTGCCCTGAATAGAGAAGAGAAAAGAAAGTCACTTGAGCCAACCCAAGATATGAATTGGATTAATATTTCTGTTATACTCCTACTGGCATACGATGATTAAATTTTATGTATAAATTGTAACATCTGGCATACATACTCTGTGTTACTCTAGACCTCATATGTTGCTTTTGTATGATATGGAAATGATTAGTACCTTGAGAGGATAGCTAAAAGTTGAAATGCAAAAGTAGAGAAAGTAATAGATAAGATAGTTAACCTTAGTTTATCTTTAAGGGATTAGGATTAGTAATAGAATTAGAATTAATATTAGGGTTTAGGATCAAAATAAGAATCTGTGATAAGATAACGGTAGTCAGTTAGATAAGGAATTAGAGAAAAGCAAAGGTTAGATGTTATTAAAAAGTAAAGTTAGATAAGTATTACTGGTATTCCTATAGACATATGATTACAGTACTCAGGACATGTCCCTTTAATAGGGATAAGATATATAAATGATATACCATGAGCATGAAATGAGATGAAATACAGTTATAAAATTGATGATACAGCTCTGAGAGAGGGCAACATTTATGTAATGAAAAATATAGCTCTAGATATAGAGCCAGATCACTCTAAAGATAGAGCCAGGAGATGGACAGTGTAATTCATGTTGGAGCCATGCCCACGAGATGAGCTAAGAAATTTTTAAGTAACTCTACATAGAGCCATGATAAGAAAGATGAGACTGATATGAAGAATCCCTGAGTGATAAAGGAGATGAGTAAAGCCTTGATAGATAATAGTGGCTTTTATAAATCGTATTGGGGAATTATCAGTTGAGTTATCAAGAAGTGAAAGTGGCTAACCTTATAACATAGTTCATCAGTCTTGAATCTTCTAGAGAACTGTGATACGATCCTAATATGGCTTCCACTGGGACAATGTTTCAGGGTCTAGTAGATCCAAAAAAAAGGCTTAGGGCGATTATGGGTGATTCCAAGTCAAACTAACCTGAGAGAAGGAAAGTGTGAGCCATGAGAATAAGGTGACAACACAATATTTCTCTAAGAAGATGATCACCAAGGATGAGCTTAAGGTGTAAAAGCCTCAGAAGTTGGTTAACTCATATAGAGAGAGTACCCAGGAAAATTTTCCTCGATAGCCTTATTATATTGACTAAAATCAGGATTCTCTTACACAAGGAAGGATTCAAAGATAATAATTAAAACTTTATAGTCTTGAGTACAAGGTATTCATAAGTCTGTAAGAAGTATGCCTAGAGAAGAGAATAAGAGAACCTCTATGATATAAGAAGGGATCAACTATAAGCAAGTAAGTCCCTAAGGTAAGGTTAAAGAGAATGAGAGCCAAATAGACCCGATAGAGATTAAGAAAGAGAGTATAAGGCAAGATAATGACAGGATACAACCTTGTAAGTAGGAATAGGCGATGGCCTATAGTCCTACAGATCGTAACCTAGCTTTAACTCATCAGTACTTAATAGTTAAGCGTGCTCGAGTAAGAGTAGCCCAATGATGGGTGTCCCACTAGAAGTTAGCAAAAATACCTAAGAGAATGAAGAAGTGAGGGATCAGAACCCTTATTTTAGATCCAAAGAGAGTATCTAAGAGGAAAGATTCAGAGTATAGCATTTACTTCAAGAGGAAGTTAGAAAGGCATAAAGATTAGAATCATTCTGAGAGACTGGTAAGGTTATATGTCAAGGAAAAAATGTTAGACATGATAATATCCTGGGAAGTATAGTAAGAAGTATTATGGGGAGTAAGATGAATGGTAGAGACCTTAGAATTATATCGAATTTCTGAAGAACTCTGCATTAAAGAAATGAATATCACTTGTAAGTGCAATATAGAGACTGAACTGAGTAGAATAAAGAAAGATGATTGGTCTGAATAATGTAAGACCAAACCTCAACTTTGATTGAGTTGATAAGAAAAGATTATTAGTAATTCATAGTAGACAAAGAGCTTCGCTGACATTAAGAGGAAGCCGCTAGACTTTAAGGTAGAAGAACATAATTCTCAAAAGTACCTCCTGAATCTTAGTCAAATTCCTAACATGTTATAAGTTTCTAGTTGAAAAGTATATTCTAGACCTGATAATATGGTGATGTTGTGCGGCAGGACAAGTTGTCATATGAGGAGGAACCAATAAGGATTGATGACTATAGGGTTAAGCGACTACAAAGTAAGCAAATACCTCTAGTCAAAGTAGTTTGAAAGAGTTTATCAGAGAATGAGACAACATAGGAAATAGAGGAATATACAAAAGAAAGATAACTTAGCTAGTTGACTAAGGTACGAGTTAAATTTTGAGGACTAAATTTATTTAAGGGTTGAAGAAATGTCACATCCAAATTTTTCCTTATCTGTATAAGACTAATAGATGAGGAAAGATGTTAGGAAGGGATTGTGAAGATGATCGAAAGAAAAGATAATGGTTATATGAGGTTTAAGTTAGAAAAAGGAAAGGAAAAGTAAAGGTATAAAAGGAGAATGACCTAAATGAAAAGTCCAAAAGTTCAAAGGTAAGTTTTAAAAGAAAGGGACTCAAATGAAAGTCTTAAACCTTCCAGGGGCAAAAGTATAATTATGAGAAAATTAAGCCCAAAGTAGCTAAAAACTGTCCAAAAGCGTTTGAATCCCAAATTTCACCAGGAGATATAAAAAAATATTCTAGTCGATTTAAAGCTACATAGAAATTTGATTTGAGGTCCCAAAAAATTGATATTAATTTTCGAAGCTCCAGAAAATTATCTGGAATTTTTACCAGACTTTCTGGACCTCAGAATTGGATGAAATTTTACAAGGGATTACTATATTAGTTATAAGAGTTTATACAACTAACAGAACCTTAAAAGGAGCCATGTATAATTTATAATAGAATTTAAGGTAAATTAGGACCTGGTATAAGCTCTAGGGGAAATTACTTGAAATTTGGACTAACTGAGGACTTAGGTTTTGGTCAAGGCCTAAAGTGGTGCCTCTAGAGGCCCAAAAGTATGCTCCAAGAGTCCTTGAGAGCCCAAGCACATAAAAAAATATTTTAGTAATTGTTAGTATAGTATAATTACCGATTATAGTTATAATTGGGAAATTGATTAGATAAAGGGATTTTTATTAGTAATCTTTTGGGCAGTGTTCCCATGACAATAAATACTATTGGAACAAATAAAAATTATTAGATTAAAGAACGGTATAATAATTTAGGAAGATCCCTTAATACGGTACGAGATTGGTCAAAATTAGATTGAATAGCCCTGTAATACCCTAGAGCCTTCTAGAAGCCCTGAGGTGGCATATGAAGTATCCCAATAAGACCCACCAAGACGATCCTTGTCTTCCATTCCAAGGAGGAGGAGTTTTAACCACATGCTTAGGAATAAAATAATACAAATAAAGAGATTAAGCATGATTAAGCCATAAAGCAAATAATCAGAAGCAAGATTAGGACCCTATAATAATTAGCAACTTCTAGGGGCAGATTTGACCCAAGACCTTTAGAATTTTACTATAAATACACCCTTTCTTCATAAAACTGTGGAGCAAAGGAAGCTTGGGGAAACTCTTACCATTTGAAAACTCAACCTAACCTAGAGTAATCCAACAGCAAAGCAAGGTACCTAGGGTTCAAGCTATCTAGGAATTAAGGTAAGTAATATATCCTAGCTTATATTACTTCAATTTAAGAGCTTGAATCTAGGGTTTTAATAGTTAGATTTTGAGTTAATCCAAAAGTATGCATATTGGCCGAAACTCTAGGGAAAAGAGGAAGAGGAAAACAAAGTTAGGATTATGAAATCTTACCCTAGATAAGCTTATATTGATGGTTATTACTTGAATTAATTGTGTAATCCTTGAAATCCCATATTGAGAGGCCATTTGGCCAAGACCAGAACTGGATAGGGGAGAAGAGTTTTGATATTTTGATGCTTCCATTGAGTTTAGAAGGCAAAATTGTGTAGGGTTGGACTAAGAAACAAGAGTTGGAAGCATTAAAATCAAAAGTAGAAGTTTTGGAAAATCCCTTAACACTGTTCAATCACTATCAAGATTTGAAGGAGGATTGGAGTTTTGCAATTCTAATCCTTATTTGGATTCCTTGGGCAAAATTGTGTGGGATATAGTCAAGGTACAAAGTAATTCAAAGGGTAAGGTAATTAACCAAAAATAAAGAAAGTTAAGGGTTTATTGGTTTAGGAATTGAAACCAAGTTATTGAAGTCAAGTTTGAACTTGATTAGAATGGATTGTAATGAGTGCATTACTATACTACATTTAGCATTTGATATTTATGGAAGAGGAGTCAAAAAGGCAAAGAAGAAAAAGGTTAAAGGAAAGCTATCTAAAGGTAGGGAAATTACATAATTTGTATGCTTGTTTGCTTAGATATTTTATGTGATGGTTGCTTAACTTGATTATGTGAAACATGTATGATTGATTGAAGCTCTATTTCTTTTTATGCTATGGCCATATGTTATAATAAAGGAATATGGAAGCCTGCAAGTATGTCATTGTGCAAGCATGATTATTAAAGCACACATATTAACATCAAGCATTAATTTGCATACATTGTATGGTACCGTTTGCTACTGAGATTTCCCCAAAAATCTCACTCCTTTCCATTATACAAAAATAACAGTATGACCTTCTCATGAAGATGTTATGATGCATGAATGGCTTATTGTATATGTGACTTTTATTATAACATTTAATTTGTATTAATGCACAATATTCAGTTATGGCAACATTTTGTGAAAGCCTAGGAAAAATAATTAACATTTAAATAAATGTATGATAATTTGTATGATGATAGTAGACATATAAATCTTTATTTTGATATATAGTATACCTTATTTGGATGTCTATATGTGAAGAAATAATTTTCCAAAGTTAGTGAACCAAATCTGGAAACTAGGAAAAACTGATCAAATGAACAGTTATTTTTCACGCTAAAATTGAATTATTGAGGGTTTGGCCAGGCTTATATTTTTTATTTAAAGTGGCTTAAGTTATCTTAATGTATAAACTTGAACCACTTCGTTTCAATTTTTCTAGAATTAATTTTGATTTTCCAAAGTTGTGTCATCTGTCTAGAATTTACCATATGAACAGTACCCTAAGTGTTTAGTCGTGACGAACCACAACTTTGGTCATAACGAATAAACACAGAGGCATTTAGTCATGACAAACTAAATCTTGGTCATAAAAAATAAACACATAAAGGATATATGGTTCAAACAGCTTCCAGATTGTGCAATCTGTCTTTATTGACCTTATAGTGGTTCTAGATGCTACTATTTGGTCCCTCAGACATTCGAAAGGAAGTTGCTACATGAACAACCCAAGGTTGTCTTATTGCAATCCTTGGAAACTTCAAATATTTTGATTGAAACCCCCAAGGCTAAAGGCAGAAAGGTTCTCTTCAGTGCCAGAATTCGCAGAAATGTGTTTTAAGCTGAGATTTCATCTTGGACCCAACTCTAACCCTAATTTTCACACTTGGGCCTATGTCCATGAAACATCCTACTTTACACCCCCTAGAGTACTTATACGGAAGTGTTTTTAACTAGTGGAAGCATTACTTTGGCCCAAAAATTAAAAATTTTAAATTTAATTATTGGGTACTGTTTATTTTGTAAATTCCAGATTTATAGTCCAACTTTGAAACTTCATAACTAATTCTGAAAAAATCATATGGAGTTGCTTCAAATTTCTTCTTGAAGATATTTCATATCTATTTAAGGGAAAAATATAAATCTGGACATTTACCTTGCCAATCAATACAGTTAAATCATTACTTGTTACTATTCATATGGCAAATTCTGGAAATACCAAATTCTGTCTCTTAACTTTGGAAATTCATGCTCTTGATATACACATCCAAATGAGGCATGTTACCTATCTATTTAAATATCTGGATGTATACTAATTGCTCATAAATTTTTGTGATTTCATTTGCTAGGTCAAACTAAAGCCACAACAAAACTACTTTAGGACCTACGTTTTTTCCATTTGACTTTCTTTCATAAATCTCATAAATTATTCCAATATTTATAAATCATCAAATTGAGTTCCCATACACTCATATACAACATGAAGTTATGCCATGATTATTTCATATATTTTTCTTTACATATAATGGTATATTATATAACATGAACATAGTTGGCAATTTATACAATACATGCTAGAACAAATAATTGTCACTTTCTTTCTTCCCTTCTTTAATTCTTCTCCAAGCATACTGTCATATCCTTAATTTCATCTTTACATATACTTATTTGAAAGTATATTATACCAAATGAACACCATTTTAGCTTAGAAACATCAATTTCCAAGAGTTAGGTTATCGGGTACTGTTCATATTACTGTACATTTGGTAAATCCAGATTACATCATGAAATTTGAAAATTCATAATTAAACCTCGAAAAATTGAAATGAGGTGGTTCCAAGTTCTATTAAAATATCTTTCATTAAAATTTGAAGAAAAAATATTAAACTGAGGTTTCCTTGTCCAAATGAAATCAGTTTATTCGTTGAAAAACACTGTTCATTTGGTAAACCTGAAAATTCCAGTTTCTGTTCCTTATCTTCAAAAATTCATTTCTCCATGTGTACTTATCCAAATGAGTCGTGTTACATATGGATGTAAATCTCCATGTGTGTACTTTAATTTCATAAAATTTTGTAGAAAAAATTGTTCGTTTACTATTTGAAATTAGTGCATGAACCTCACTGCCTCTGGGTACTCGTTTTATCTTGTTCCAGGTTTTAATCCCGACTTTGAAAAATCATAACAATTCGATTTCTTAACCAATTGAGGCGTTATTGGTGTCCATTTAAAGCTCTAGATCTTAACTATGTTCATGTAAAATTTCATGTGAAAACTCGTGGTATAGGTTATGAAAACCATCATTGGAAACATACTGACTCGGATCGGATTTATGAAAGCATACATCATGCACACCAAAGCATCATCTTCTAAGTTAGGTGCACACTCTTTAAGTCATATACAATTATCCATCCATATTTACCCTCTTGCCTTGAGAAGATCCAGCACCTATAGCATGGTTATTTATATGAAAGGAATGAGATTTCATGGAAATCCCAATAGCAAGTCATACAAACTATAATAACATGCATGCTTGATTAAATGCTTAACATGTTATAATGACATGGGAGCTACTTCATGAATATACATAAGCAACCTCTAACATGCATATTGTCATGACATTCATTGCAATGAGTTGCAACCATTCATATCTCATCATCATCATCATAAAATCATCTTATGCTCAACCAATAATCATACATAACAAGCAAACATACAATCAAACAACATAGGATTATAGTTAAGTATTCTTGCTACCTCTTAGATGTCCTTATTATTTCCTTCTTGGAATGATCTTCCCTTCTCACAAATGTCAAAACCTAGCCATTACAAAGTAACATCAAGTTACAATTCAATTCCAACACAATTCCAAGACTAGGTATTCACTAAATTCCAGTCTTTCTTTAATTTATGACTTATGCTTCCATCCTTCTAAAATAAATTCTCATGGTTCACTTCCACATAATTTTTCATGTAGAATTCAAATATGCATTCAGAATTTCCAAACTCCAATTGCATCATAACCTACTGTACAGAACCGAAAAGCTTCACATGTTTTCCAAAAATTCATTTTGATTCCAATGCTTCCAATATTAATTTCTCTACTATAACCCCACACAATTTTCAATTTTAAACTCATTGGAAGCATCAAAACCATGAAATTCCAATATATGAACAGTGATTCATACAGTACCAGAACAGAACACAATCTTTGATCCACAAGCATACTTGAATTTCCAAGCTATTACGACTTGATTCTAGCTTGTTTAAGCTTATCTAAACTATCTATAACATAAAACTCATCTTCCTTTCATATCAAAACAGAATGGACAGCAGCACCATCAAGAGGAATATGTCCCAAAAACCTCTTAAAACTAAGAACAAACTTGCTAGAACATAGTCTAGGATCAAGGGGACAACTTACCTTGTTAGTTATTCCAAGGTGCTTGCTTCTTTTTGGCTTGAATGGAAATTTTGCAAGAGTTTCCCCAAGGTTGCCTCATGTGCCGAAATGAATCTGGTTTGGGGGGGTATTTATAGGCAAACTTGAGTGGAAATAGAAGGCCAAAATCATTTTGTGCACTATTTGATCTAATGGCTAAGATTTAATCTTGGATTTTCTTTTCTTTCTTATTTATGACATCACCCTCATGACATCATCAAAGGGACACCTCAAGGGACACCTAATCATGCACATGGCGAAATTGAAGGGAGAAGAAGCCTCTGGAAAAATTTTAGTCCAGTCCGGTACCGGCTCAGTCCGATTCCCCAAAAACCATATTATTTTCTGAATCTAATTTTTTTAAGATTCCATAATATGTTTTCTGACCTTAAATCCATTATCCAGATTCTTTCTATCACGGCTAAAAAAAGGCTTTCTAAATCGGTTGAAAATAGACTTCTACACCAGACTTTGATCCGGTGTAGAAATAGCCCGTGTAAAAAGTTTAATATTCTACATCGGTTGTATATGACCGGTGTAAACAATCAGCTTTTTTAAATCGGTTATTCCATACAACCGGTTTAAAAAGTAATGTCAAAATAAAAAAAATTAGAATAAAAAAACTCTAGGTCCGAAATTATTTCCTTCTTCGTCATAAATCTGAAGGAGGAGGAGAGTGATGAAGAAGAATAGGTACCTGTAAAATGCAAGCAGAGAACAAAAAAGAGGAAGAAAGAAAAAGCCAGAGAACCCGGAAATGAAAGAAATAAAAACTTAGATATATGCGCAGAAATGAAAACCCATAAACGTCGTCACCTAATTGAAGATATCACAAAAACATTGTCACAATTCCTTTTGGTTACCTGCTCAAAAGCAAACAAAAATATATTTAAATAGAACCCAGAAATGAATGAGACAAAAACCCAAATATATATACAAAAATGAAAACCTAGAAATGCCGTTACCTAATAAAGATATCACAGAAACATCGTCACAATTCCTCCGACTTACCCAGTTAAAAGTGAACAGAAATATATTTAAACAAAATCGAGAAAGAAAGGAACAAAAAAATAGACACCCACCATCACAGACCTGGGTCTTTTTCTTTAGCGAGCTTTAGAGGCTACAACGACTGACTTCAATAATAGAGAACGACGAACACAGGTATGGGTCATCGCATATCTAGGTCTTCTTCTTCAGCTAGCTTTAGACGGTGTGTTACGAAGGTGGAGCTTCCTGTCACTATGTGTTCTCCCTTGTCTAGTTTTCTCTATGGACGACGATATGATTTGTGAAGACAGGGAATCGTAAAAAAGAATGGTTTAAAAATATGCTTTTTAAAGCCCCATTTTTAAATCGGTCACTGCGGAACCGGTTTAAAAAAAAACTGACTGGTGGCATTTTTGTAAATAAGATGAAAAATTTACACCGGTCCTGTTTTACAACCGATGTAAATATTTCATCTTATTTACAAAAATGCCACCAATCATGACTTTTTACAGCAGTCATTACTTTTTACAGCGGTCATATTTTACGACCGGTGTAAATATTTCATCTTATTTACAACAATGCCACCGATCATGACTTTTTACAGCGGTCATTACTTTTTACAGCGGTAATATTTTACGACCGGTGTTAATATTTCATCTTATTTACAAAAATGCCACCGGTCATGACTTTTTACAACGGTCATTACTTTTTACAGCGGTCATATTTTATGACCGGTGTAAATATTTCATCTTATTTACAAAAATACCACCGGTCATTTTTTTTAAACCGTCTCCGCAGTGACCGGTTTAAAAATGGGGCTTTAAAAAGCCTATTTTCCACTAGTGTATCATTGACATTCTTATACTAGGTCTAAACTTAATTACAGATCCCTTGGAAAAGACCAAAATACCCTTGGTGCCCTTTCTTGCACTACATTAACCCTAAGGGCATAATCGTCATTTCACACCTCTTTGTACCCTGTCAGGGCATATACTGACTTGGACTAACCCTTCCTGTACCTGCCCTGGTGTTTTGGCTTGTCCAAAATGACCAGAATACCCTTCATTCACCTATTGCTCCTTAGGGCAACATAGGGGCATTTTTGTAATTTCATACTTTTACGGGGTTTCTCCGGATACTGGCCCACCTATCAGTCCACTGATCTTATTGGGCCTTCTTGATGCCACCTGTTCTTTTGGGCCTCTGCGTTAAGTCATATGGGCTCATTCAGTCCCAGTTTATTTACCGCTAAATCTCCCTATCGGATCCCAAGAGCTCACAAACTCCCGTCTCAATTCACTAAAAAGTGAATAACTTTTCCTACATAACTCCTTTCAGGATTCTGTCAGTTTCCTGACCTCCGACTTCGCAGGACGCATCATCCTGTAACTTTTCACTTATATCTGAGGTTCAGGAGATCTGATAAAAATTTTGGATAACTTTTTCACTATCAGATAAATTTCAGCTATCTAAGAACTTTAATAAAATTTCTGTATTAAGCCAGGCTATCCTGCATCACTTCCTCTATCTACTGGTGGAATTTGGGACTGAAATGCTTTCGGGCAGTCTAAACCACTCCCGGCTCAACTTTCTTTAATTACCATTTGTCCCCTGGAAACTTTTCTTCTTTTTAATTAAGTCCCTCAAATTTGGCTAAAATTACACTTAAAGACCCCACATTTTTGTCTACTTTCTCTTTTAGCCTTAAACCTTTTATATTTTCACTTTAGTCCTTGGCTTTTCTTCCTTTTTCAATTTAATCCATTTCTTTACATAAATGGCCATATTTTTCTTAGAAAATCTCCCATATATTACATACAACTGTACATACTATCCAGTACAGAAAATTAGGGATATTACACATACCTTTTCCATCATGCTTTACTTGGTTGGTTGTGGGAGGGTGAGATTCTGGAGAATCTCAGTAGAAAACATTACCAATTAAATATGCAAGATGGATGCTAATGCAAAATATGTAATTTCATTAAACTTTCTTTCATTCATGCCATCATGTTATATGCTTTGTATAAAAATGTATGGCCATGGGAAACATGTTATTCATAATATATTCAACATCATTCATCATGTCACAACATCATTCAATCTTCAAATACTTCTCAACACCTAATCATACCACATCAAGCACATAAAGAGTTAAGTCCACTACCTTAAACGTAAGCTTTCTCTCTTGTTCTTGCACTTGCTCCCTAAGCTTCCAACCAAACATTGGTTGCTTGCTCATCCTCTTTAACTCATTTTCTTTGACATATCATGGCCCTAAACACAATTACATTGTGTATACAACTCATTAGAGCCATTACATAAACATTGTACATCAAATCCCTTAAAACTCCTAACTCTTCACTTAATTCTTGGAGTTAGTGGTTTAGCTTTGTAATAATTATTTCCTTAGACCAACCCTACATAATTTTGTCCAAAGAATCCAAATATGAACTTGGAATTATAAAAATCAAACTCCTCCTATGCAATCTGTCCAGTACTGTACAGCACCCTCAAAATTTTAAAAAATTCTCATTTTGATTCCAATGCTTCTAATACTTGTTTATCTACTTTATCCCACACAATTTTTTATTTTAAACACATTGAAAGCATCAAAATCATGAAATTATTACAACATCCTTACTTTCGTACGTCTTAGGGACCATTCAGTTGCATTTAGAACTACTTACATGACATTGCTAAATCTGGAATTTTTACTCTTAGCGAGTTACTGTTCATATGGTATTCTAGATTCCGTGATGAACTTCAAAAAATCATAATTAATTCTAGAAAAATTGAAATGAAGTGGATCAAAATTCTAATCGAAGCTAACATCTTTAAATTTAAGGAAAAAATAAATTTCTGACCAAATGCTTAGGACATTGATACAGTTTATTCGTTAAAGTTTACTGTTCATTTGTTCAAAAATTCTGAAAACAAATTCTGGTCCCCATCTTTGGAAAATTGGTTCTCTTTGTACAGATATCCAAATAATGTTTTCTTGGTGTCACAATAAATCTTGACATGTTACTTAAATGTCTATAAAATTTCATATATTTATTCCATCATTTACTATTTTCCCTCACATCATAAACATTATTGCTTAAACTAAGCATATAGCATCATTACTTGCAAGAATTCTTTACATAACATCATATAACATTTACATTGACCAATCCCTAACTCCTCTTTATGCTTCTTCATCCTCTTTCCTCATTCATAAACCTGTGGGGATTGGGATTACATGGATGGGGTGAGATTTCGAGGGAAATCTCAGTAGCAAACGATACTAAACAATGCATGTATTAATGTAATTGCTTGTGCTTGCTTGTGAAAGTGTTACCATAGTGTAATGAGCATGCTTCCATGTATCATATGAAATACAATTGGCCAAAGTAATCATAGAAACAGAGCTTCAATCATCTACACATAATGTACACAATTTGACAAAGCCATAGCACAATCAAGCATAACATTCAATACATACAAGTTTAGGGTAAGTTTGCTACCTTATTGCTTTACTTCCTTTCACTTTAACTTTGTTTCTTCCTTCTTACATTTCCTTGATGTGTGGTTTCCTCTTTTGGGTCCACAATCAAATCCTAACATCACATAATCATCCATTCATTACAATCTAACTTTTCTTGAACATTAAACTTACTTTAACTAACATAACTTCCTTTAATCTTTACCAATTGACTTGGCCTTTGAATCAATTGATGTCTTGACCTTACCCTACACAATTTCATCTTTTGAATTCATTTATGAGCTTAAAATCATGAAATTCCAGCTCCCATGCACTGTTCTGGACAGATTTGAAAAACATCCACAATTCTTCCAAAAAATCTCATTTTGATTCCAATGCTTCCCATACTTGTTTCTCTACTTTATCGCACACAATTTTTCATTTTAAAACCATTGGAATCATTAAAATCATGAAATTCAAATCACTGTTCATGCGAGTGACCAGTACACAGAAAAGAATTCCAAACATTACAACTTTCAATTCCAATGTTTCCAAGGTTCAAAACCTATCCAATCCTACAAAAAATCATCATATAAATCCAATGGAAGTATTAGATCATTGAAATTCCAACTCCTTCTATCATGAACAGTGCAAACCAAATTGTTTCATCTATGGCAAAGTCAAGAATATCAACTTGATTCAACAACCAATCATCTAACTAGCTTGTTTAAGCTTTAATCTCATAATTCTAACTTTAATTTCTTCTTTCTCCTTTCATCTAAGGTTTTGGACAGCATATACACCTTAGAGAAAACTCAACTTTCTTCCATGAAAACCCTAAGTTCAAGCTCTCAAATCAAAGGAAAATAAGCTAGGATAGATTGCTTACCTTTAATCTCTAGCTTGCTTGAACTTTGGACCTTGGATTCTTCTTTGTCTTGGCTTGAGTTTTCATTTTGCCATAGTTTCCCCAAGGCTTCTTGCTTCACGGTTTTGGGCAGAAAAATGGGGGTATTTATAGAAAAATTCTATGGAAAATGGATGGCCAAGATCACTTTGGTTACTATTTGATCTAATGGTCCATAATCCACCTTGCAAGAAGCTTGCCCTAGAAGCCTCATCCATGACATCATGAAGGCTTTGTTTGGCATAATAAAGTAGGAATTGAAGGGAATTGGAAGACACGCAGCGGAAATTAACTTTAAAATTTTTTCCATTCCCAGCCAGGATCTACCGAATGTGTTTAAGTCAAGGAGAAAGAAGTGTTACCTTCGGTTTCGAGCTTTGGTCGCGACCTCAGTGTCCACTAGTCGCGACTCCTCGCCTCTGGAACTTTCAGTCGCGACCTCCTCAGCTTTTAGTCGCAACCTCCTCTGCTTCTAGTCGCGATCTGTCGCCTCTGGAGTTGTTAGTCGCGACCTCTTCTGCTTCTAGTCGCGACCTGTCGCCTCTGGAGCTTTTAGTCGCGACCTATTCAACTTCACGTCGCGACCTATCTCCTCTTTTCGAATTTCTGACGTTCAGATGCCCGTTTGGTCGCGACCTCAGGGTTTTCTAGTCGCGACCTAGCCTCGTGTCTGGTCGTATCGTAGAAGTCGACAGCTCAGATCGGCTTCCTCTACCGGTATCCACACGAACAGCGTTCCAATCGCGAACGACGTGCTAGCGCCTCTTGTCCCTCTAGGGCTTTCTAGAGATTCCGTCCTCACCGTCTCTATCTCGGCAGTTTCTTATGTGCAAACCTTTTGCACTCTCCCTGCCCCCTCTTCTCACGTCTGAATGTGTGTGTAGAGATGTCTATTGTGTGTAGAACCCTAGCTCCTAATGTCAAATATATAGGAAGCTATCGGGCTTCTAATAGGGCCGGGCTTCAGAATTAATCTTATATTAATTCTGAATTAATACAATATCATATATTGCATAATTTAATAAGAAACTAATTAAATAAATATGGTTTATATTAAATCCGTCTCACAGATTTAATTCACCTATTTATTTAATTTAAAATAAAGATAAGACGGAATTATATTTGATTTATTCTTATAAATCAAATTTGAGATATCTTATCAATTTGAATTTCAAATTTAAATAGATCATATCCATTTAAATTCAAATTCAAAAATGATAGAGATTTAATTTATCCTTATAAATTAAATCTTACAAATATCTCTTATATTATATATATAATATATATATAAACTAATTTATATATATATAAAATATATATCCACCCTAGATTATTCATTGAATCTAGACATCTCTTAGATTCAATGAATCTGGACATCATAGCTCGCATTGGGCTGTTTTGTGTGCGACCCTGTAGGCCCATATGAAGTTGGCAGTGGCCCAGTTACTATACTGACCCACAAGTCGTAAGCGGTCTCTAGCAAGGCATTACGACTACCCAAAACATATGAGGATCGATAAACGATGTAACCTTTCATACAACCATATCACGTCCCTTTTGTCACACGATATTTCGGTCAAGGATGAGGCATGGTGAACGTCATCCTCCTGTTCCTGACCGTTACTTTCTCGATCCCTGAGTAGTCTGAATATAGAAATGGAACTACCCTTCCATTCCAGTATGGCCATACATTTCTCAGACTCACTCATCGAGGGGCCCAGTAATATCTCTCTACGAATGTGAGGGACAAATTCCATCTTGACCATTCATATTCCTCCGCATGAAAAACCACTAAGCCCGAGCATAGCCTTTATGATCACTCGGTCAAAAGTGACTTTTGACTAGGTCAAAGCTGAGCGTTTGTCATGTAGGAATCCATGATGATCTCAGGTCAAAGGGCATAGTGACATGGCTTGTATATGAGAGGAGCTTATGACTTGACCCATG
Source organism: Leucaena leucocephala (assembly GCA_037074615.1). NCBI lineage: Eukaryota > Viridiplantae > Streptophyta > Magnoliopsida > Fabales > Fabaceae > Leucaena > Leucaena leucocephala. The sequence goes on from CM073522.1 coordinate 17,369,408, forward strand.
CAGCTCTCTCATGGCGGGTCGGTCCAACACCCTGTACTCTTACATGTGCTTATGACTTTGATTTATATCTCTATATATCTTCAAGGTCATACTAGTCTTATTTCATCTCTGCTCCCACATAGATGACCGACCAGGGACATTTAGGATAAGATCATGAGTTATCCAAGGATGGTCATCACAGTAAACATGCAAATAATGTGATAACCCGATACAATGATTGGCCCCTAGGGCACAATTTCCAACAGGAATTACTTATAGGAAAAATTCCACTCCAGTCCTATACTGATTGGTCAGTTTTATAAAAACCAAACTGTTTTTATGTTCCCGATTTTTATAATATTCCAGAATATGTATTCTGTCATGAAACCCCGTGTTTAGGTTTCTCCTACCATTGACATTGTTATACTGAGTATTTATCTGCTATCCATCCATTGAGAAATGACCAAAATACCCTTGGTGCCCTTTCTTGCACTATATTAACCCTAAGGGCATAATTGTCATTTCACACCTCTTTATACCTTATCAAGGCATGTACTGACTCTGGGTAATCATTCCTGTACTCACCTTGGCATTTTTGGCCTATCCAAAATGACCAAAATGCCCTCCTTTCATCTCTTGTACAATATTATAACCTAGGGGCATTTTCATAATTTCACATTTTTTAGAGTTCCTCTGGACACTGGCCCACATAATTGTCCAGTTACCTTATTGGGCCTTTGTGACGCCTGTCACATCCTTATTTTTATATATCTTAAGGACCATTCAGTAGCACTTAGAACCACTTTCAGGGTCATTGAAGTCTAAAAAATTAATCTGGAATTTTATCCATATCGGGTACTGTTCACTGTGGCAAATTCCAGATGAGTGACCTGACTTTGAAAAATCATAACTAATTCTAGAAAAATCTAAATGAAGTGGTTCAAATTGATACATGAAGATAACTTAAGTATATTTCAGGAGAAAATCATTGGTTGACCATTCCTTGACAAATTCAACGTGGGTTAACGTTTCAACTTTACTGTTCATCCAATTACTTTCTCCTGAATCCAGCATTCTGGTCCCAACTTTAACAATTTATATCTTTTCGTGTATACATCCAAATGAAGCATTATATATATAAAATTAAAGATTAGTATTTCTACTATTTACCATAAAAATATCATACATTTATTCAACCATTTACTATTTTTAATGATTTACCAAACATCAATTGGTCTCCACGGATTACTGTTCACAGAGTCATTTTTTAGCAACCAACCTTACATATTAATGCATACATACATCACATATCAGTCAAACATGCCAGATAACAATCATTATTAAATAATCAACTATTATACATCAGTGCATGATTAACATCCTCATATTTCTATTACATTTTTCGTTGTCTAAAATCCGGCAGCATAACTGCTATATTCCTTCTGTAGAAAGTAATCGATCTTGTACCGATTCGGTAATTCCCGTAGGAACTACCATTCTACGTAAGTACCCAGGAAAGATTGGATGAACCTGCTAGGTCCACTCACTTCCAGCCTCCTTAGACAGCACCTACGTACACAGTACGTATCAGTTCCTTTCTTTGTTCCTGCTGCGTTGCCAGAATTTCGGCAGCCTAACGGCGTCTCTTAAAATTTCCAAATTTTATTTTGACAGAACCTCCCCAGTAATGTTATATATGGGAATGAGATTCAAAAGAATCCCAGTAGCAACAATCATAACAATATATGTAATGCAGTGTGACAGTGCTTGCTTGTGATTGTGTATAGATAAGTATGCTGCATGCTTCAATATTCAATAACATATGATCATAGCATTGTAATAGAGCTTCAAGCATAACATATAAGACAACAATCCAACCAAACAATAGCACAACAATTCACAAAGACATTACATAAAAGCTAGGATTAGTTACTACCTCAAAGGCAGAGCTCCATAACTTCCACACTGCTTCCAACTTCACCAGAACTTCCTTTCTTCTTTCTTTTTCTCACTTTCTCTCTCAAGAACTTCCTTATCTCTCTAAAAGCTCCTTAGGCCGTGGGAATAAAGAGAAAGGGGGGTATTTATAGTTTCCTTCAATGGCATTCTTGTAATTTTGAAGCCATCTGATCCTGTGGTCCTGGTTTTTCCGGAATTTCCTATTTTCTTTTATTCCTTTTACTGCATCATGCATGACATCACCTCAAGGCCACCTCATGGGACACCTCATATGTCACATGGAAAAATTTCAAGCTCTTGGGACACCTCATCAGCTGACTCAGCAGTTCCAGTCCAATCCAGTACCGGTCCGGTCCGATTTTCCACAAATTGGACTCACCGGCTAAGATTATGCCACATGTCCTTAACTTTTTCTTTCTCCTCTATGTTGGCGCCATGTGGCATCTTACTGGCACCTGTCACGCCATCCAATGCTATCCAGATAAGTCCAAGACTTTATCTGATCACCTCCTCGGTTATCGTGCCGACCGAGTAACTTTACTTTATTGAAACAGCATTAAAATAGTATTTTAATGCCACTTTTTCCACATATCACTGGGCCTACGTTTTTGGGCTCTGGGAATGTTATCTTGGATCCTGATCAAGCTCAAGTACTCTGATGGCTCGATTCCCAAGAAACATCCCTTGGTAAATTACCAAAATACCCCTGGGTGCCCTTTCTTGCACTATTTTAACCCTAAGGGTAAAATCATCATTTTACACCCTTCTGTACCCTGTCAGGGCATATACTGACTCTGAGTAACTTTATTTGTATGTTCCTTGGCTCCTGGGCTTGTCCAGAATGACCAAAATGCCCTTATACATCTACTACCCCTTTAGTACAACATAGGGGCATTTTCATAATTTCGCACTTTTCCGGGGTTCTGCTGGACACTGGCCCACCTATCAGTCCACGTATCTTATTGGGCCTTTGATGGCGCCATTTTTGCGCCTTTATGGGTCCAACACCTTCGTGGCACGTATTACGAGGAATCCTTCCCTGTCCAGGTTCATCGAATATTTTAGCTATTATGCACCGTTTACACACATATCCGGACACCGGCTCCTTCTGTCAGATACACTGCCCTACTGTGTCTGGGCAGCCATTTGGGTCATAACAGGTATCTGACTGTTGTTACCCGACCTCATTCAGTCTTAGTTTAAATATCGATAAATCTCCCTATCGGATCCCTGGAGGCCTCAAACTCCCGTCTGGATTTGCTAATTTGTGAATAACTTTTTCTACAGACCTCCTATCGGTATTCTGTCAGTTTCCTGACATCCGCCCCATAAGGGTGCATCATCCTGTAATTTCTTACTTATATCTGAAATCTAGGGTATCCGGTAGGAATTTTTATAACTTTTGGACGATCAGTCCATTTTTGACTATCTGGAGTCTTCAAAAATTCCGGTATTAAGCTGTATTACCCAGCGTCACTTGCCCTATCTTTTGGTGAAATCTGGGACTGAAATGCTGTCTGGCGGTCCAAACCACTTCTGGCCTATTTTTCTTTAATTATACTTTAGCCCCATGGAACTTTTCTTCTTTGCAATTAAGTCCCTTAAATTTGGCTAAAATTACACTTTGAGACCCCACATTTTTGTCTACCTTTCTTTCCTAACCTTAAACTTTCCATAATTATATTTAAGTCCTTTGATTTCCTTTCTTTTGCAATTTAATCCTTTTCTTTACATAAAGGACCACATCTTTTTCCTAAAAAAGAACTCATATATTCCATTTAATCTGTACATAGAAATCAGTACAGAAAATTAAGGATATTACAACGCCATTTGGGCCTTTATATAGTCCACTACCTTTATGGCATAAATCCTGAGAAACCTCTCCCGAAGGTATTTATCGAGTATTTTATTACACTGTAAATTCCATTAAAAATTCTACAGGATTCCTTTTTTGATCCTGTCAATTTTATAAATTCTCATATTAATTATAAGAGTTTACTATAAAGCTTCATCTGATTCTGATGTCCAAAAAATACTGTAATAATTTCTCCTATCTTTAGAAATTTATATCCATTTTTCGGGACCTCAAATCGAAATTATGTGTTGCGTCAAACTAACCGGAATAATTTTCTCTAGCTACTGGTAAAATTTGGGACTAAACTGATTACGGGCATTTTTTGGCCTTTTCCGGCTCAACTTTCTCGTAAGTACACTTTTGCCCCTTGAACTTTTGATAAATTACATTTAGGTCCTTAAACTTTTGAAAATTACACTTTAGGCCCTCAACTTTTCATAATTATACTTAATGGCCCAAAGTTTATGTCTACTTTACATTTTGCACATGGAACTTTTATACTTTTCAATTTAGTCCCTCTTCTTTAAACCTTCATCTAATCATTCTTTTCTTTTCCATTCATCATCACAATCCTTTCCAAACCTCTTTCCTCTATCAGTATTATACAGATAGGGAAAAAAATTAGGATATGACATTTCTACCCCTTTAAAATAAATTTTGTCCTCAAAATTTACTTGGCCCCTTAGTCAACTATCTTGGATATATATCTTCTGTATATCTCTTTCTGCTTTATGACTCAGGATTGGGGTATCTATCTCTTATCTGCTATCTTCTCATCTAGCTGAGTGCTTTCAATATCCGCTTTATGTCCTTGCTGTCATTACTCCTCTTATCTGAATCAACTCAATTAGAGTTGAACTTTACCTTATTTCGGTACTTGCTCACTTGCTATGCATCTATTTGCTTATGGATAACTCATTGTACTAGACTTATGAGTAGTGTCCATTTCTTTCATATCAAACTCTCTCAAATATTACTGTATTGGGGAGTTTTCATCAATTACTCATTATACTTTCTAGCACTTATCTCTTATTACTTCTCTTAGTATCTCACGGAACTCCTTAGCATCCGCAAAGCTTCATCTCTCTTTTTGTATAATCATATTTCTTTTTCTTAGAAACTCTTATCACTCTATTGTTGCCTTATCATCTTTAATAATTCAACATCATACAGAGAGAGGACTTATGTAGTTATTCTTTTCTTTACTTTACTGCTAAGTAGGAGCACACACTCTAACATGCATAATGCCTGACCAACATATTGCAGGACTGTATATCTGCTCATGAATGCAAAGCTTTACCATCGGAGCTCAAGCATTCCTTTCTTGAATATGCACGGCTCTAACACTCGGAGCTTGCACAGCTCTACCATATGGAGCTTGTACACTCTAACATTCAGAGTTTTAGCATATTTTACAAACATAACATAATGCCAGCATTTCCTGCAAGGAGTGAAAGCTCTCACTTTTATCTGTAACATAACATTCAAATATCTTATCCCTTTCAAAAAGGGAGCCTCTCTATTTGTTCATAAAGTTACTTCTCAACACATATTTCTCATTATGTATCTCATTAGATACTTCTCATGCTCCCATGTCGTATCCTGGCATATCTTGCCAAATCTGGCTATATCATGGTGTATCTTACTCTTTCATGACTTATCTTGTCTTATCATGACGTATCCTGAGATACCATAAGTCTAACATTCTCTTTAACTTATAACTTTGTCAGCCTCTCAGGAGAATATTGCTCTTTTGCTTCTCGTTCTCCTGAACAAAGTCATAATTTAAATCTTTCATTTCAAATCCACTCTATTTGGACTTGACATAAGGGTTCTAATCCTTTCTAACTTTTCATAACTCCTTTTATCATTTTACATAACTTTGTGCACATATGCCAAACTTCTGTGGCATTTACACTCTTTTCTCATTACTTGGTCACCCATCATTGGGCTACTCTTGTCTGAGCACATTTAACTAAAAAGTACCAATAAAAATCTGAAGCACTGGTGCTAACAGGCTCCAACCCTGGTACTTTACTATCTTAGACCCTTTTCTATATATCTCTTTAGCTTCTAACCTTTTTGTCCTCACCTGGAGGATCTATCTAGCTTTCATTCTCATTCTCTTTATCCTTATCTTAGGAACCTCTATTAACTTCACTTCATTCTCCATGTAAGAAAATTCTAAGTTCAGTCTACAATAATAATAAGGCTACCTGAACTAACATTGTGGGTACTCTCTCTGCTATGAGTTAACAACTTGTGAAGCTTCTCTACCTTAAACTTTATCCTTGGTATTTGTCCTTCCAAAGAAATACTGTACTTATGGCTCATTCATTTTCTTTCTTTAGGCTAGGTCTACTGCAAACCTTGGGATCTAACTGCGATCAACTGTCAGCCTCTTCAGGATTTAACTACAACCCTGGAATTCTTTTCTCTGTGAACCATACTAGGATCTAACTGTGATCCTCCAGAATCTACTGTGATTCTGTTGTACTGTATTCTTATCTCTGGAAGACTTTTATATGTGCTATTCAACTTATCTGGTGGACATGGCTTTAACATGAGCTGCACTGTCCATTTCCTTAAATTGGCTCTATCTCAAAAGCAATCTGACTCTATCGCAAGAGCAATCTAGCTCTATTGTGAGAGCATTTACTTTTATTACATAGTTGCTGCTCTCTTGGAGTACTTCATCATTTTCATAACTATATGTCATCTATCTCTAACATGTAAATGCCAACATATCAGGTCAAGATATCTCAATAGTGTTGAACAAGACTACTTAAACATGCATAGGGTACTATTACCCTTAAGCCAATAGGAATAGGTTCACCTTTATCATATAGCAGAGTACTAACAGGAAAATCTAGTTGCCCTTTACAGTCATCGTTATAAATAAGTGACAAGCACCTGAGTCATATATCACACTACTTAGTTATTGTTATTCCATACTAACTATAGGATTATCTCAGGTGACTTAATTTTTCTCTGATCAGGGAAAAAGTTCTTTCATTTGTTTGGGGTTTCTCATCTGTCGTATTTTGCAGATATTCCCTAGCAAAATATCCTGGCTTGCCACATCTGTAACAACTTTCTTAACCTGTTAAACAAATCTTATCTCTATGGTATTTACCACATATCTCATATACCTTAGGTACTGATTGCATGTTTAAACTTTTTAATTCATTACCTTTTCTCAACTTCTAGCCTTTACATTTTTTTGGGCATTGTAAACTTCTTTTTGAAATATTGCATGCCCCTATCGCTCCATTAAACATTTGTAACTGCTTGGGAAGAATCCTTTCTTACAACACAAAACTCAGTTTGTAAGTCACCTGCTCAGTTGTACATCTCTCATCATTCATTGGATGAACCTGGCTAAGTATCCATCAAAGGGTCTCTTTTCTCAGTCGTCTTATCACTTAAACTTAGCCTTGCGCTCATTTTTATTTGACTGAGGTAAATGCTTTTCGTAAAATTACTTAAGTTAAACTTCCTAATTGAGCGGGTTATTCTTTATCTGTAAGATATTTTATGCGCCCTTTACTATCTCTTAATATCTTTCTCTAATTCATAAATAACTAGCTACTTCTTCCACCTTGAGGGTCATTTCCATATTTTAGAGATCTTGTATGTTCCTTTGAATATAGGAGGTTCATGCTTACATAACCAGATATCATCCTATTCCTTAATAGACCCTAAATGTCTGCCACTCTTAGTCTGCTCCTGACTGGATTACAGCTTCTTCCTGGTTCCCCTCTTAGGATATTATAGGCTAGCAACAATCACTACTTCTGTCATCGTAATAATAGTATCTCTCTCTTATTCCTGATGAGATTGAATTGCTCAGATCTCATCCTTCACATGCTATTGTTGCTTTCGCCTATTCAAGATAATTTGTACTGGGTCATTAGTTCCTCTGTGATGGAATTCCTCCATTTCAAAAATATTAACTCTCAATCAAATCATCATTACGTCTTTTCCCTTAGACATTATGCTACGTAGGTCTCTATACAAGCCTCCGTCTAGTCTCTACTGCTTTCATTTAGAAAAAGAACTAGTATAATGAAGTCTTTCATAATATAGATCTACTCCGGATTATTGCACGAAGGATCTATTTCTGAACATTCCTTAAATTGATCATTATCACACTAGCTGGCTCAACCGCACATTGTATCAATTCTCTTTTCACTCAACTAAGAAAAGAGAATGAAGAGAAAAACAAAGAAGAGATAGACCAAATAATAAGAAATATGTGCTATTCAACTTGAACAAAGAAGAGAAGTAATATCATGTGCAGTACTTAATTAATCATTTACACTTATTTCCATTTCAGCATTCAGCCTTTCCAACATTACAACCTAATAAAGACCCTTTGATTCACAACCCTTGTGGCATTTTGTGGTGGAAATGTAGGATGGTTTCAAGCCTATGGGAAGCCTAATCTAGATGGTTGAGTGAAAAATTACCTTGATAAGAGAGTGAGTGAAACACTATATCTAGTAAGGAAATCTCAACTTAGTTGCTTACTATGATTTAATTGCATAAGTTAGATCCTTTGATTGATATGAGATTAGTATGGATTATTGCCAATTAAAGGGAAAAGATTGATGTTAGCAAGTACTTATGCTGAATCTATTTTGCCAATTTTGCTAAACATATGTGTTTGAATTTTAATTCTGATCCATAATTTTACTCGGAGTGCAAAAGCTAAGTGTGGGGGAATTGCTAAATTCTTATTTTTATATTAATTTTAGTGTGTTTAAAGAGAGTTTTATTATTGATTTTGTCCCTATTTATCAATATGATGAGCAATTAATAATATAAAATTAGAATAGTTGAAAATTAATTGATATAATTTTAGTCATATATTGGAATATTAGTTCATTAGATAAATAATTTGCATATTTTAAATTCCCATTTTAGGAAAATGCTCATTAATCACCAAGACAACTGGCTGCTATAACTGAAATGGAAAAGAGGAGTTAGAATGAAATAGAAAATAGTTAGTTGATAGATGGATTAGAATCAAGTGGGGAAGTTAGGCACATGCTAGAGAGGAGGTAATCTGGTCACTACTCACGTGGGAGCTGATAACAGAATGGACTCTAACGCAGAACATACTTCTCCTATATCAGCTCACTCATTCCACATCTGATTCACACACACACAAATCATATCACTCCATCTCAGATTCAGTCCATCTCATAGTTCATTCACTCTATCTCTCTCTAACACCATCATACTCTCTCTCCATCCTATTCTCTCTCTCATCTACACTCTTGCTCTGTTCTAGGCAGGAGAATCATATAACCTTCTACTTCCATTTTCATCTCCTTCTTCTACATTCATCATGACTATTGCTGATCTACTTGCTGTTGTTTTTGAAGTTCTGACAACAATGGAAGGCTAGATTTGTCTTGTTCTCTTGGAGATGATGTTGAACCAGAGTCCTTGATCTAAAATAGGGAGTTTAATTGTGTTCTTAATTCTAGATCTGATAGTATCAGTTAATCTAGTTCATTCTGGTTTTATTGATTCAATTAAAGTTAGTAGATGATGAATATTAGGAAATCGAGTTAGATTTCCTGATTATGTTTAATTGAGCTTTGATTGATCCTCATCCTTGAACTAGTTGGATATGGTTGTGGTTAATTAGAGCAATTCTATAGCAGAGTACAATTGTATATGTTTAATTCATCTTCTTCTACCTCTTGAGTTGAATGATTCATATTTCTCTATTCAATATCTGCGAGTTATAGCTTTGATAGAGATTTAGCTGGTGAGTTGTTGGCTAACACATTATAATTCAACTAATTAACTCCTCATATTCTATGGATAATGAAGGTAAGGTAATCTCCAAGGGAACACACTTGTCATTGATTCATATAATCATCATTAACACTTAAATTCATAAATAGTAGCATAGGATTTACATTCAGAAGTTATTCAATATCTCATCTCACAATTCATCTAATTTGTTAAATTGTGGCTCATTGGATTAGTTAGGAACTTTAGCATCCATTAGGCTCCTTGTGAATCGACCTAGGTTAGCTTCACTTTACTATTGGTTTGCTTAGTTTCTTTTTTGATAATTAAAATGACGGTTATCACCCATAAACTAGTACTATTCTCTTAGGCCTTATAAATTCTCTAGCCAATAGCCTATCTATCGTTTTATGTTTGGCTTAGGCCTCATACTATACTTTACTCAATTTATAATAGGAGTCTTAGGGGTTTTCTTATTCCACCAGCTGCTCTCATCACCGTCTTTAACAATTATAATCAGTGTAGAGAGAGGACTTATAAGATTATTTTTTTCTTTACTTTACTGCTAAGTAGGAGCATATACTTTAACATGATAATGCCTGGCCAATGTGTTGCAGGACTGCATACATGCTCATGAATGTATAGCTCTAACATCGGAGCTCAAGCATTCCTTTCCTTAATATGCACAACTCTAATACTCAGAGCTTACACAACTCTATCACGTGGAGCTTACACAACTCTAACAAGGAGTTATGCTTCCTTCTTGTCTTTAGGCTTCTTAATGTTATTCTTCATTAGACTACTAGAATCAGTGTCTACCTCACCTTTCCCTTCATTTCCAGTATCAGTAACTTGTTCCCTAACCTGCTCTTCACTTTGCAGATTTATAGCATTCACAGCTTTGGGGTTAACAACTATATTTGAAGGTAGATCTCCACTAATCCTTGCCTGAACATCACTTACTGAATTAGCTAGTTGTGATACATAGCTATTCATGTTTGAGGTGTTGGTTTCCCACTGTTCAATTCTGTTCTCCAAAGAAGCAAATCTAGAGTTGGTTTTTGCTTGGTTATTCTCCATAGTAGATCTCAAGTCCTTGAAGTTAGAGCTGAAGTTTGCATTAATGGAATTTATATTTGAATTCATCAAAGTAATGATCTCGCGTATCTCAGAAATTCTATAATCCTTTATAGCATTAGACACTTCTATAGCTCTAGAGGATTCAGCCACTTGCTTGTCATTATTGAACCTGTTTTAACCAACATTTCTATCTCCACTTCCATCCCTCTATCTGAAATTTGGATGCTCTCTCCATCGTTCATTGTATGTATTAGAATATGGATTCCTTGGTGGATACTGGTTTGGTCTTCCTTGATAGATAGCTGATACCTCCTCATGGTGTGAAGGACAATTTAGACTGATGTGCATTGGAGATTAACAAAGCTGGCAGCTAGGAGCTTGAGAGTATGGGCTTTGAACATGTGAATTGCTCAGTTGAATAGCTAGATTGTTGATCTAAGCATTCATAGCAACAACTTGAGAGGATAGGCTATTGTAATCTTGAGAAGAGGACCTTACAGAAACCTCATGGACTTGTCTAGCATCATAACCTCCATACTACTGGTCCTTGTTTGCTATCTTCTCAATCAAGCTCCATGCTTCATCAGGTGTCAAATTATCAATGGAACCTCTAGCGGCTGCATCCAAATTCTTTCTGCATGCATGGCGCAATCCTGAATGAAAATACTGTACCAAATGTTCCATTGGAATATGATGATATGGACATCTAGCCAGTAACTCTTGAAATTTGCCCCAAAACTCATAGAAAGATTCTTCAGCATACTGTTTTGTAGCAAAAATTTCCTTCCTTAATGTAGCAGTCTTTGATGAAGGAAAATATCTCTCCAAGAAGGAACTTCTTAAGTTATTTCAGGAGTATAGAGCTTGAGGTGCATGATGTGGTAGCATATAGAACCATTCTTTTGCCTTTTCTTCCAGTGTGAAATGAAAGACTTGTCTCTGCACAACATCCATGTTAGCACCTATGGGCTTCATAATTGAGCAAACCCACCGCATAGTCTATAAATGCTTGAAAGGATCCTCACCTGCTAATCTATAAAACTTTGGTAAGTTACTCAATAAGGGATCTTTCAACTCAAAGTTCATATATACGGCAGGACAAGTGTGAAAAGGATCATAGTTTGCATTAGAAGAAGTGAGTTCTCTTATGCTCCTACGTGGCCTTCTATTGTTCATGTTATTTTCTGCATACTGCTCATGTTAATTATTCTGATTATGAGTATGAGCTTCACCTACATTAACATGCTCCATGACAAGATGATTATCTAATATATCACAAGATGCAAGTTCAGTATCAGCAACAACAGATGCAACACTAGCTTGATTTTTAGCTTTCTTAATTTTCCTAAGTGTCCTATTGATTTCTTTATCTAAAGGAATGAGTTCAGAGCTTCTGGTCATGCAAATCACGCTCAACAATAATGCAGAGGATTAAATATATCAGCAATACAGCAAATTCAGCAAATGAGATAAGTTATTCGAAGTTCAAGAAGCTCAGGTCGCGACTAAAAGGACTCTAGGTCGCGACTAAAAATCACAGAGAGTAGATATCACAACAAAAATGAACTTTAAGTCATGACTAACAGTCATAGAGAGCAAAAATTTTTGAATTAGGATTTTTTGTCGCAACCAAATGTAACTTTGGTTGCTACTAAAAATCATAGAGAGCAAATTTTTGAAGTAAGAAATTTCTGGTTGTGACCAAAATGCACTCAGGTCATGACAAAAAACCACAGAGAGGTTTAGTCATGACTAAGTGTCAATTTGGTTGCGACTAGAAATCACAAAGATGAAAATTTTTGAAAAATATTTTTTTGGTTGCGACCAAAATGCACTATGGTCGCGACTAAAAATGACAGAGAGCAATTCTGAGTTAAAAACTGATTTCAGGTTGCTACCAAATATGTATCTGATCGTGACTAGAAATCACAGAGTACTTTAGTCTCGACTAACAAGCCAATTAGTCGCGACTTACAAGATATAAAACACAAAAATCGTAGAAAAACTAGAACAACTACCTACTCTTTATGTTTTTGGGGCCCAGGAGATTGCTTAGGAAACCTTAACAAGTAAGGTTCCCTGGCAACGGCGCCATTTTGGTAACTGTTGTTTTAATTATCAAACAAAACTAAGCTAACTGATAGTAAAGTAGAGGCTAACCTAGGTCGGTTCACAAGAAGCCTAAATGGATTTCTAAGTTCCTAGTTAATCAAATGAGCCATAAATTAACAAGTTAATGAGATGATTGTGTGTTAATTTGTTTGGACTAAAGATTGAATGTAAATTCTATGCTATTGTTTCTGATTTTATGTGTTAATGATAGTGAAATGAATCAATGACAAGTATGTTCCCTTGGAGATTACCTTACCATCATTATCCACCGAATATCAAGAGTTAATCAGTTGAATTAGAATAGGTTAGCTAACAACTCGCTAGCTAAATCTCAATCAAAGCTACAACTCACAGACATTGAATAGAGAATATGAATCATTCAACTTAAAGATAGTAGAATATGAATTAAACATAATCACTTCAATTAATCACAGCTATGTTCAACTCGATCAAAGATGAGAATTAATCAAAGGATCATTTATGCAGAAATAAGAAATTCAACTCGGTTCCCTACTTCTTTATCATCTATTACTTTAATTGCATCAATAACCCAGAAGTAAATACATCAACTCGATACATTTAACTCTGAATAAAAAACATAATGAAACTCCCTATTCAGCTCAAGGATTCTGGTTTGGTGTCTTCTCCAAGAGAGCACAACAGCTTAACCTTGTATTGCTATCTGTCATATCCTAATTTTTCCCTATCTGTATAATATTGATAGAGGAAAGAGGTTTAGAAAGGATTGTGATGATGAATGGAAAAGAAAAGAATGATAAGATGGAGATTTAAAAAAAAAGGACTAAAGCAAAAAGTATAAAAGTTCCATGGTACCAAATGTAAAGTAGACATAAACTTTGGGCCATTAAGTGTAATTTAAAAAAGTTTGAGGACATAAATATAATTTATCAAAAGTTCAAGGGGCAAAAGTGTAATTATGAAGAACTTGGACCGAAAAAAGGCCAAAAATTGTCAGAATTAGATCAGACCCAAATTTTACCAATGAATAGAGAAAATTATTCCGGTTAGTTTGACGGAACAAAGAATTTTGATTTGAGGTCCCGAAAAATTGATATAAATTTTTGAAGTCAGATAAAATTATTACAGTATTTTTTGGATCTCAGAATCAGATGAAGATTTACAGTAAATTCCTATAATTAATATAAGAATTTATAAAATTGACAGGATCATAAAAGGAATCCTGTAGAATTTTTAATAGAATTTACAGTATAATAAAATACCCGATAAATACCTTCGGGAGAGGTTTCTTGGGATTTATGCCATAAAGGTAGTGAACCTAGACAAAGGCCTAAAATGGCATCCCAGAGGCCCAATAAGGTACCTGAGCAGTATGTGGGCCAGTGTCCAGAGGAACTCCGGAAAAGTGTAAAATTACGAAAATGCCCGTGTTATAATAATGTACAATAGATGAATGGAGGGCATTTTGGTCATTCTGGACAGGCCAAAACACCCAAGCAAGTACATGAATGATTCCTCAGAGTCAGTATATGCTTTGATAAGGTACAAAGAGGTGTGAAATGACAATTATGCCCTTAGGGTCAATGTAGTGCAAGAAAGGGCACCAAGGGTATTTTGGTCATTTTTCAAGGGATCTATAATTAAGTTTAGACCCAGTATAAGAATGTAAATGATAGAAAGAATCTGGATACTAGATTTAAGGTCATAAAATATATTATGGAATCTCAGAAAAATTAGATTCAGAAAACAGTTTGATTTTTGAGAAATCGGACTGAGCCGGTACCAGATTGGACTAGAATTTTTTCAGAAGCTTCCTGCCCTTGGAATTTTTCCACATGTCTTGTGAGGTGTCCCCTTTGATGATGTCATGATGTCATAATTATTAAAGAAAAGGAAATTCAAGATTAAATCTAAGCCATTAGATCAAATAGTGCACAAAATGATCTTGGCCTTTCATTTTCCATTGAATTTGCCTATAAATTACCCCCAAAATCTGATGCAAAACCGTGAAGCAAGAATGCCTTGGGGAACCTCTTGCAAAATGAAAACTCAAGCCATGACAAAGAAGAATTCAAAGGCCAAAGTTCAAGCAAGCTAGAGATTAAAGGTAAGCAATCTATCCTAGCTTATTTTCCTTTGATTTGGGACCTTGAACTTAGGGTTTTCATGGAAGAAAGTGAGTTTTCTCTAAGGTGTATATGCTGTCCAAAACCTTAGATGAAAGGAGAAATAAGAAATTAAAGTTAGAATTATGAGATTAAAGCTTAAACAAGCTAGTTAGATGATTGGTTGTTGAATCAAGTTGATGTTCTTGACTTTGCCATGGATGAACCATTTCAGTTTGCACTGTTCATGCACTGTTAATGATAGAAGGAGATAGAATTTCAATGATCTAATGCTTCCATTGAGTTTATATGATGATTTTGTGTAGGATTGGATAGGTTTTGAGCCTTGGAAGCATTGGAATTGAAAGTTATAATGTTTGGAATTCTTCTCTGTTACTGTTCACTCATATGAACAGTGATTGGATTTTCATGATTTTGATGCTTCCAATGGTTTTAAAATGAAAATTTGTGTGGGGTAAAGTAGAGAAACAAGTATGGGAAGCATTGGAATCAAGATGAGAATTTTTGGAAGAATTGTGCATATTTTTAAAATCTGTACAGAACAGTGCATAAGAGCTGGAATTTCATTATTCTAAGCTCATAAATGGATTCAAAAGGCCAAATTGTGTAGGGTAAGGTCAAGACATCAATTGATTCAAAGGCCAAGGCAATTGGTAAAGGTTAGAGGAAGTTATGTTAGTTAAATGTTCAAGAGAGACATAGGTGGAAAATTGGCATTCGAAATCCCCATTTTTAAACCGGTCAATGTGGAGACGGTTTTAAAAAAATAACCAGTGGTATTTTTGTAAATAATATGAAATATTTATACTGTATTTACTCGTGACCGATGTGGAAAAATATAGTCCGGTTTAGATGTTTACTTTCTTCAGCGGATGTTATAGTGACCGATGTGAAATATTTAGTCCGGTTTAGATTAACTCCGTTTGTATACTTTCCCGCCATTTTATGTCAAGTCTTCTCAGACATGCGCAGTAGTTCGTCATAATCACCTTCTCCGATATCTGTTTTATATTCATTTCTTCTATCTTCTATCTTAACTTTCCAATGGCTTCTTCCTCATCCACCCCTCCTTCTCCTCCTCACAAAACACAAAGAACTAATTTTGAAGAAAAAATGTCTGTCATCATGATAACCCTTCAGTTCCTTCTCCTCCTCCCCTGCTCCAACAACTGGTGGAGTGCCTAGAGGAACTCATCCCGCCCTTCAATGCCCTAGAGCGCTCAGTGGAAGAACTGGGCCTGAAAGTTGAGAGGATAAATCAACATTTCAGAGCCTTCCGTTCTGAAGTTTGTAGCCATCAATAGGATGATTTCTTTCATCCTATTGTTGATCCCAATTCTGACTCCTAAAACACTAACTCGGAAGATGATGATGAGTGAAAATAGGGTCACCTTCCTTTCCCTATTCCCCACCTCCTTTTTGATGAAATGAAAAGAATGAGGAGATGATGATATTGTATTTATATAGATTTTAAGATGTAAAGTTTGATAGTAAAGTTTAATTTGAATGAATGTGTTTAACAAGTTTCTTGTTCTGCATACGTTGCTAATGATCCGTCTATTTTTCATCTAAATCCCACTTTTAAACCGGTCACTGAGGAGAAGGCGGTTTAAAAAAAATTAAATTTTTACACCGGTTTTAAAAGTAATCGATTTAAAATATAAACACCCAGTGCAGATTAGCTTCGTCCTATCTGCCTCTTCAGTTTCCTATCTATGCTTTCCCGCTCGCTTTCTTTATTCTTCAGACTGTTCATTTCACTTCTTCGGTTCCCAATATTTGTAGTCATTATGATAGAAGGCCAATTGTATTCTTCTATATTCTTATTGATCATGAACCATATATATATGTATACCATTCCTATGATCAATCTGTACATTTTGTCTCATCACTTTATCTCTATTTTATTTTATTTTCATCTATCTGACTCCTCAAATGGCCTCTTCCTCACGTACGCCTCCTTCTCCGCCCCACAAAAGAAACAGAGATGACTTTGAAGACAAACATCCTGATCCTCACCCTTCTGTTCCTTCTCCTCCTCCCCTGGTTGTGACTCTGATGGAGCGCCTTAAGGAACTCATACTGCGCTTCAATGGGCTGAAGGACTCCGTGGAAGAACTAAATTGGAAAGTTGACAGACTGAAAGCAAGTTTAAGAGATTTCTGCTCAGAAGTTCACCGCCATCAACCCCATGATAGCTTCTTTAATCCTGTTGATCTCACCCAATCTGATGACTCCCAAAACTCCGAGTATGATGAGTAGTGAAAGATTGCAAATTTTATATATTATGTTATATATTTTTTATATGTAAAAGTTGATGATATAGTGGTCTATCACTTTAAAAAAATTGATATATTTTATACCGGTTTATATATAGTGGTTGGTGTAAAATATACTCTCTACACCTGTTGTATATTTATATCTACACCGGCTTAACATTTTGTCCGGTGTATATTTTCTTACCAAATAAACTTTTTTTTTAATTTCTTTTACCAAATACTCTTTTATTGTCCGGTTTAATTTTTTTTACCAAATACAAAATACTCTTTTTTTACCTTCCATCTCTCATTTTTCCCTGGTTCGCGCGTTAAGTCTTCTCGGCGCTTCACAGATGGTGAGTTTTGTTTTGAACTCCTCTTGAGAACTAGAAATTTATTCTCTCCATGCATTAGCTGCAACGTAATGGTTTCTTGTTTTCTATTTTTCTAGTTTCTTAGTCTTCCACAAATAAGGATCGTAGTTGGATAAATGCTAAACGAACAAGTGTTGAGTATGCTGAGGGGTTGAAGGAGTTTTTGGATTTTACTAAACGGAATGGTGATGATGACAATGGAAGGTTTATTGTCCTTGTGTGAGTTGCTTGAATGAGAGGAAATAAAGTTCTGCTGATATTTACACTCATATAATTTGTGAGGGGTTTTGCAAGAGTTACACAGTATGGGTATGGCATGGTGAACAGGTGGAACAGACCTTTGACGATGACATGGATACTAATGATCTAGTAGAGGACATGATTCGTGATGTTGGAGAAGATGCTTTTATGCGGTCACATGCATATGGTAATATATGCAATGATGCAGAAAAGCCTCTATACCCAGGTGCAGAAAATATAACCTCTTGAATGCGGTGTTGAGATTGGTAAGTGTGAAAGCTCGGCATGGGTGGAGTGACAGTGGTTTTTCATAATTGCTTGAGTTGTTACAGGATATGTTTCCTGAAGAAAATGCGTTACCCAAACGCTACTATGATGCAAAGAAAATAATAGGTCCTTTAGGCATGCAGTATAGAAAGATTCATGCATGCCCAAATGATTGCATATTGTACAGGAAAAAGTTTGAAGAGGAGGAGAAGTGTCCAATATGTAAGACACCAAGGTACAAATCAAACAACTCTCCTGCCAAGGTGTTATGGTATCTTCCAATTGTACCAAGGTTTAAGCGACTTTTTTCTAATGTTATGGCATGCCAATGAAAGGATTAATGATGGAAAGATTCGTCATCCAGCTGACTCTTTGCAATGGAAGAATGTTGATGACTTATTTCCTGAGTTCAGCAATGAACCACGAAACCTAACGCTTGGACTTAGTTCGGATGGCATGAACCCTTATAGTAGCCTTAGTAGTATACATAGTTCATGGCCCGTCCTTCTAGTGATTTACAACCTATCTCCCTTGTTGTGTATGAAACAGAAGTATGTAATGTTGTCTATGCTGATCTCAGGACCAAAACAATCGGTAAATGACATAGACGTTTACCTAACACCCTTGATTAAAGATTTGAAGAAGCTATGGGAAGGTGTGGATGTTCTTGATGTGGTTAAGAAGGAGGTCTTCAATATGCGAGTCATGATCTTTTGTACAATTAATGACTTTCCTGCATACAGAAATTTGTCAGGGTATAGTGTTAAGGGCCATAAAGCATGTCCGATTTGTGAGGAAGGGACTTGCTACTATCAACTTTGTCATAGAAGAAAGATAGTATACCCAGGTTATAGGAGATTTCTAAGACAAGCCCACCCATACCGTCGACTAAAGAAGAAATTTTATGGCGGCCAAGAATTTGAAAATGCTCCAAAGCCATTGACTGGCGAACAAGTTTATGAAAAGGTGAAAGACATCAATGTCACTTTTGGTAAGATTACGAAGAAAAGTGAGAAAAATGTATGGAAAAAAAGATATGTGTTCTTTGAGCTTCCGTATTGGCAACATCTTCATGTAAGGCACTGTATTATGTGATGCATGTGGAGAAAAAATGTGGGTGACAGCATTGTTGGAACACTTCTCAACACACATGGTAGTTCCAAAGACGGTTTGAAGGGAAGATTGGATTTGAAAGAAATGGGAATACGAGAGGATTTACATCCGAGACCAGATGGTGGGGGGAGCTATCATGTTGAAGAAACTAACATTTTGTCCAAGGCTGAGAGAAGAAGTATTTGTGAGTGTTTACAAGGAATCAAAGTTCCCTCTGGGTACTCATCTAATCTTAAGAGGATTGTGTCCGTGAAAGATTTGAAATTAGTAGGCCAAAAGTCTC
Source organism: Leucaena leucocephala (assembly GCA_037074615.1). Lineage (NCBI taxonomy): Eukaryota > Viridiplantae > Streptophyta > Magnoliopsida > Fabales > Fabaceae > Leucaena > Leucaena leucocephala. The sequence goes on from CM073522.1 coordinate 17,388,805, forward strand.
ATGATTGTCATGTATTGATGCAACAATTACTCCCAGTGGCTATTCGAGGAATCCTTCAAGATGATTTGAGACACATTGTAACCCGACTTTGCTTCTTCTTTAATGCTATATGTGGCAAAGTCTTTGAGACTGAAAAGTTAGAGGAATTGGAGCACGAGGGTTATGTTATTTTGTGCTAGCTTGAAAAATAGTTTCTTCCTGCCTTTTTTGACATCATGGTACACCTCATCGTTCATCTAGTACGAGAGATAAAACTGTGTGGCCCTGTATACTTACAATGGATGTACCCATTTGAAAGATATATGAAAATCCTTAAAGGGTATATGAAGAATCCAAATCAGCCCGAAGCATCCACTGTTCAAAAATATGTTGTCGAAGAAGCTATTGATTTTTGTCAACAATACCTGTCTAAAGTAAGACTTACTGGTCTCCATAAACCCCTTGCCAAACAGGTGGGTCAACGCGGAATGTCGGTGAGGAGTGTTAATCGTAATGAATTATAGCAAATACACTTACACATCTTGAATAACATTGATGAAGTTCAAGACTATATTGCTGTTCATAAAGATCTTGTCCGGAAAAAAAATAATAGGATGACAGAGCAAAGGCTAATTAGAGAACACAACAAATCTTTTGCACATTGGTTCAAACTGGAGGTTGAAAATGAGGATTGTGTTTTTGATACAGTTAGATGGTTGGCATGTGGTCCTGAACATAATGTGATCTGTTGGAATTCATTTGATATCAACGGGTATTCCTTTTATACGAAGTCCCTAGATGATAGAAGTAGCGTGCAAAACAGTGGTGTTATGTTAGTGGCTGAAGCTATGCATTTCTCTAGTTCAAAAGACAACAATCCTAAATTAGAAGCCATCCCTTATTATGGCGTTGTTGAAGAGATTTGGGAGGTGGACTACTCCAAATTCAAAGTTCCCGTGTTCAAATGCAAGTGGGCTAATGTAAACAACGGTGTTATGGTCGATCAGTTAGGATTTACACTAGTTGATTTGAATAATACAAGTTTTAGGGATGAGCCTTTCATTATGGCAGACCAAGCAAAGCAAGTGTTCTATATCACTGATCCTTAAAATGAAAGATGGTCTGTCGCGCTCCAGGGAAAAAGGGTTGCTGACAATGATGATTCTATTTGTGAGATCCCTTCTTTTTCAGTAGGTTTACCAAAATTAAATGAAGAAGAAGTGGATTCTGATTGATTTCTATGTGTTTCTTATTTTTGATGTAGTATAAACATGCAATATTAAGTTTCTTGTTATGATTGCGTATATGATTTTGATGTAATAATAACAAAGACAGATTCTTGTTCTGATAAGAATATTGTGACACCAAGAGATGGGATGATATATATGATGATGGAGTTTTAAAAAATAACTAAAACATTAAAACCGGTCTTAAGTGTTATCCGGTGTAAAAAGTCTACTACTGACAATTTGGTAAATAAATTATAGTTCGATTTTACACTGGTTTATACTTTATCGGTGTTATATTTTAGACGGTGTTATTTTTTATACCGGTTTAATATTTTATCCGGTTTAAAATGTATAAATTTTACATCGGTTATGTTGTTGTCCGGGTTAGAATAATTTATATCCGGTGTAAAATGTTTATATACATTTTTTAAGCCTGCCCCTTGGCGCGACCATCGTTCTCATTTCTCACATACTCTGTCATATCTCCGCTCGTCGTGCTTTATGTTTTCGCGAGGCTTCTCCATGCTCAGTCGTTCTTCTCTGTTGTCTCTCTCGTTCTGCTATTCCATGTACGTGTTCTCTGCACTTATTTTCCTATGTGTACGTGCTTCGCCATTTTTATGTTCGTTTAATCTTGGTTTTCTATTTTTCCTGACAAATGCTTGCACATATCTTTCCATTCATAACTGCTAAAGGAACAAGTTTTGTGTACTCTGACGGGTTGAAGGAAAAAGGGTTAAGTCTGTTTACAATGTTTTTGATGTTGTTATTGCGTATATAGGAATATGGGGGATAGAGTTACTTAGATTGAGGCTAGCGATGCTCTAAGCTCCACTACGCAAAGGAAGGGTAGAAGTGCGACTCGTTTGAAAGACATTACGAAGGACGGGAAAGAGGGAAAACTACTTCCGATAGAGTTTGACAGAAACTGGAACCCAACTGGTGAACACAGGGCAAAGTACGTAACTTTTGTCAGCCTCCTAGCACGCAACAAGCCTAGCATAACCTATTTGACTTGGGATGCTGTGGATGATCGCGTGAAGAATCAAATTTGGGACACTATCCGGGTATAGGAACTATCTAATATTGCATGTAGAGCCATACCAAATACACAACTGTTTGTTGATTACTCTACTTTCAATGGCAATAATTGCAGCTCACTTACGATGTTCCCAACAATGAGTTCTTGAAGAAGAAGACATTGTCTTATTGCGCTGAGCGTTGGAGGGTATTCAAGACACAACTAGCTCGTCAGTATGTGCATGGACGAGACAGAAGTGGTCATCCTCAATCTTCTCCATGCAGCAAGTATCAATTCATTGACGAAGCTGCTTGGGAAGAATTTGTTAGGATTCGGACCACGCCAGCAGCAATGGTGAGTGTATCCTTTTGTATGTGTTGGCAGAAAATGTACCAGAATATCATATGTGTTGATTTTAACTACTTCATGTCTTGTAGGAAAAAAGGACAAAAGCGATTGAATACGCCCGCAAGAATGATTGCCCCCACACAATGTCTCGAGGGGGTTATGAGAAGGCAGAAAGAGAGTTATTGGGGGCCAAGAGGAATGGGCTAGAAGAAAATGTTGGGTCGGATCCTAGTGTTCTTCTTGACCCCCCCTCTCTTATACGTCGCGAAGAAAAATGGTTGTACGCTCGCCAAAGAAAGAGCGGAACATTTACAAGAGACAATGCTCGCATGATTGCTGAAAAAATTGTAAGCACTACTTGCATTATTTTGTTTTAGTAGACTATAATTATATCATTTTTCTTATGTTTGTTCATTCTATGTTATAGAGTGATCTTAAACAATAAGAGTCCCATGGATCCTTCAAGTCAGATGGTAGGAATGACATCTTGACTGTTGCCACTAGGAAACAAGAACATGGGGGCCGTGTCAGGGGAGTTGGAAGAGGTGTGGGTATAAGAGATTACTTTGGAGCATCTCAAAGACGTTCCCCACATGTGGTGCTGAGGGCAGAGTTGGAATCCTTACTCTCCACCATAAGGGCAGAGGCTAAGGCAGAGGGTTGGATAGAGGCTAGGGCACAAGCAGAAGCTTCAATTGAGGCGCGATTACAAGAGGGGTTGGCAAAGATCAAGGACGAAATATTGTCCATGATGACATCAAGGCAGCAAGAGCCAACTGATCCCCTCCCGCCCTCAATTACAGACCGTCCAAGCACTAAGGGGAGCTATTGCTTGCCGCTGTCAGAGTGTAACATCCCAATTTTCAGGCCTTGAGACGTAGAAATAGCCTAAGATTGAGAGGCTACCAGACCCCTTTTGAGCAGAAGTCCCAGAGACATAAGAGAGTTTTTAGGGACTAAGCTGTGAGTAAGTAAAGGTACGGGAACTTATGTGCAAACAGTGGAAGTCCCAAGGGGTAGAATGGCCATTTGGGGTGATGTAGAGGTCAAAGGTTGAAGAGTTACGAGCTGACCGTTCTGGTCGCGACTAGAGTAAAGCATGGTCGCGACTAGTGGTTACAGAAAGAGCTATACGCGACAAGAAAGCATTATGGTCGCGACGTAAAAGAAGTATGGTCGCGACTAGAAAGCAGTGATATCGCGACTAATAGTGGCAGAAAGCCTTAGACGCGACTAAAAAGTGTTATGGTCGCGACTAAAATGTGTTGTGGTCGCGACGATAGAATGTTTTGGTCGCGACGAGAAGATGTTTAGGTCGCGACTAATGTATACAGAATTGTAAGGTCGCGACAAGATGATGTTGAGGTCGCGACTAGTGACTAAAGTGGCTCTAAGCGTACGGGCCAAGAGTGGTGAAGGTCCAAGAGAGATAGTTACCCGGTTGGAGATAGACCGGAGGCAGGATATCAGATACAGGAAAGGTTATCTGGAAACCATGAGGTGGACTGATAAGGTATACTCATGGGTCCCACAAGATGCCACATGGTATTAAAGTAATAATTCAGTAAAGTAAGGATACTCGGTTGGCACGAAAACCGAGGAGGCACGATAACCGAGGAAATGATCAGATAAAGTCAGGGACTTATCTGGGTGGCATTGGGAAGCGTGCAAGGTCTCTTCCAGTTGCCACATGGCATTAGTCTGCATAAAGCAGATAAAGCTGAGGGCACGCATTACGAGGCAGGAGACTGGACCGGTGAGTCAGCATGGTGAGTCATCATGCTGAGGTGTCCAGGGAATTGTGACATGTGAAAAATGAGGCGCTGAGTCAGCATGGTGAGTTGGCACGATGATGCAGTAAAGGAGAAATAAAAGAAAATAGGAAAATCCAGGAAAAACCAGGACCGCAGGATCAAAGTTCATGGTATTTACGATTGTGCCATTGAGGGAGGCTATAAATACCCCCCCATGGCCTTCATTTGCACGCAAGAGCAAGAGGAGAATGAGAGGGAAAGAAGAGAGGGAAAGGGAAGGAAAGGAAGAGAGAAAGGAGAAAGGAAGAAAGGAAGTTCTGGCGGAGCTGGAAGCAGAATAGAGATAGTAAGGTTCTGCTAAGCTAGCCAGGTAGTAACTAATCCTAACTTCTATGTAATGGCTTTGTGATTTGATGTGCTATTGTTTGGTTGGATTGTTGTCTTATATGTTATGTCTGAAGCTCTGCTGTAATGCTATGGTCATATGTTATTAAGCATGGAAGCACGCAGCATACTTATCTGTACACAATCACAAGCAAGCACTGTCACACTGCATTACATATATTGTTATGATTGTTGCTACTGAGATTCCCCCGAATCTCATCCCCATCCATAACCCATTACAGGGAGGTTATGCTGAAGTGGATTTAGAGAATCCTAAGAGACGCCGTTATGCTGCCGGAGAAAAGACTGAACATCAGTATATGATAAGTACTGTGTACGTAGTGCTGTCTAAGGAGGCTAGAAGTGAGTGGACCTAGCCGGTTCATCTAGTCTTTCCTGGGTACTACGTAGAATGGTAGTTCTCATGAGGGAATTACCGAATCAGTACGGTTCAGTTCTTTGTACAGCTGAAGCGTAGCGGTTATGCTGCCGAAGTTTAGGCAGAACGAGATGTAATAGAGATATGAGGATTATGTATATGTCTTGTTGTATATGCCATATTGTATGACATTTTATGATTCAATGATAAATATGGGTTGGCATATTCAAATTATGAATGATGAAGTTAAGACATTTTAAGCTAATATTGCTTCCGCTAGTGTACTCTGAGGGCTGTAAGGGAGGATGTTTCACAGAGGATGCAGAATATTGTGATCTATATGTGGAGGATCCTCTTAGACGCTTAGTGGCACATGGCTCCATCCATAGCCTAGAGGCAACTGTTCACCACATCCAAATTCAGGACGATCAATTAAGGGTCACAGTTGAAGCCGTGCTAATTGGAGATGCTCTTATCCCAATTCCCACTGATGAGGTAAAGACAGTGAGCCTAGCAAAAGGGACTTTCATATTGTGGCCAAAGCATCTTGTTTCGGATCACGTCGCCTCATCCCCAGCCAACTTCCCACCCCTCCCACTTTGAATACCATGCAACGTGTGATCCTATTGGCATATGACAAAACGTTCCATGTGGATGCGTTGCCTATGGATTCAGTTGTGGGTGACATGGGGGCACAGGCCTTCCTTGACCATGAGGACGTTAAATCTCTGATCACTCCCAAGGAAGAACTGACCTCCAGCTGCATCCAAGTATTTTTTATGTAAGTATAATTTAAATATAAATATATGTAATATTAAAGTTCATGTCTTACAACTAATGTCATGTATGCATTAGCTGTAGGTACATGCAAGCTGAGTTGGTTTCCTCTAAGGGAAAACAAAAAAAGTTCGGATTCCTATGCCCACTTTAGATTTATGCTAAAGGGACCTCTCAATCTTTGAGGCTTGCATACATTTCAAGGAGGCTCGGTGAAACTGATATTGATTGTTTCTTCGTACCATATATGTAGGAGTAAGAATAATAATATTTCATTTTATTTCATATATACTAGTTTTGTATTTGCTTAATTATACTACTCATTCTCTTTTAATTAATCTCTACAGCAATCATTGGCAACTTGTCATCCTATGTAAGCATAGCTATAAAGTTTTCTTCTTATCTTCCCTCCATTACAAGCCATCGGTTGATGTCAGGAAGATTATGAACACGTGAGTTCTCTTCTATATACAATGATCTTTGTGATAAATGGGTTACTAACTTTATAACTTTGGTCATAGGGATATGAGGACGTTTGCAGTTGCAAGGGGCCTTAAGCAAGCTAATTTGGTGAGGGACCCTGAATGGATCACACCGAAGGTAATAAAAGTATATATTAGGTGTTAGCTAGGTTCCCCGTTTTGATGATGAGAAATAATTTTTATCTTGTTAACATTACAGAGTCGAAGGCAACCCAGAGAAAGCAACTTGTGCAGCTTCTACATAGTTAGACACATGGTCAATATTATCTTATCAAATATGATTGACCTAACTGAGGAGGTAAAATTTTATTTTTAATGATTTCATATTTCTTAATTGTTAATCTAATCTATATTAGTAATGCCTTAATTTCTTTGATTTTGATTTCATATTTTAGATGTTTGATCAACCTGATCAATTTCCTGACCAAGATATTGAGGACCTGAATAATCGGTGGGTAGAGTTTTTTGTTAAATTCCTTCCTTCTCAATAGTATTTGTCTTTCACTGAATACCTTTTTCTACTTTTCTGTTCAAATTGTAGCATTTTTGTATTAAATTTTATTAAATGAATAATATAATGAGAAATTGAATTATATATATCTCTGGCATCTTGAACTGATCGATGATCGATGATTGAGCCATATATTATATTTAGGCAGTTTATTTATGAAGCTTCAGGCCAACGAAATATATTAAATATAAATTTAATAACATCTACATCGGAGGTATATACCTGCCGGTGTAGAAAGAACATATATCATAATATAAATTTAATAACATCTACATCGGACGTATATACAACTGGTGTTAATATTTGAATAATCTACACCGTCCCAATATTCAACCGGTGTTAACATTTGAATAATCTACACCGTCCCAATATTCCACCAGTGTAGATGTTATAAAATAATACACCGGATGTAAAAGTGAACTGCTTTAAAATGTCGACCGGTTTAAAAAGGTATACATTCTACGCTGGTCATGTGACCGGTGTAAAATGTCTCACTTTTTACACGGTCCGTTTCTACACCGGTTATATGTGCGATGTAGAATGCCATTTTTAACCGGCGTAGAAATCCTTTTTTCCACCCGTGAGATAGTCTTGACTAATGCTTGAGTTCATGGTCTTAATGAATTATGTGATGAATATGAACGTACTTAGGACCTTGAAACATCCAAGAAGATGTTGAGAAGTGGTTGACCGAAAGGTTTCATGGTTGGAAAGCTTAGGGAGCAAGTGCAAGAATAAGGAAGAAAGCTTAAGTTCAAGGTAGTGGACTTACCTCTTCTTGTGCTTGATGTGGTATGCTTATGTGTTGATATGTATATGATATTTGAATGATGTTGTGACGTGAGAAAAGATGTTAAATATGTTATGAAGAACATGTTTCCCATGGCCATGCGTTTTCTATGCAAAGTATATAGCATGATGGCATGTCACTAATTAAAGAAAGTTGAATGAAATTACATATCATGCATTAGCATCCATCTTGCATATTTAAGTGGTAATGTTTGCTACTGAGATTCCCTAGAATCTCACCCTCCCACAACCAACCAATTTAGGTCAAGCATGACAGGAAATGTATGCATGGAGAAGAGCGAATGGAGGAAAGAAAGTGAACAATTTGATACTTTCACCTATGATGCATGGTTTGTTCCAATTATGTAAAGTGTGTAATTATGTGATGGAAATGTATGAAATAATTATAGAATATGTCCATGATGTATATAAATGTATGAGAGACCAAAGAGATGGTTTATGTATGTTGGAACAATTATTGGGAATTAAAGAAAGGAAACTGAAAGGGTAAAAACGTAGGTCCTAAAGCAGTTTTATTGTGGCTTCAGTTTGACCTAGCAAATAAAAGAATTAAATCACAAAATTTTATGAGCTTAAAGTACACATATGTAGCTTTAAATCCATATGTAATTCATCTCATTTGGATAAGGGAACAAAGAGAAATGAATTTCCAAAGTTAGGGACCAAAATCTATTTTCAGGATTTTTGACAGAACAGTAAAATTTAACGAATAAGCTGTATCAATTGGCTAAGCATTTGGTAAGGAAATTATTTTTCCCTTAAACGTCAGGATGTTAGGTTCGAGTATAATTTTGAACCACTTCCTTTCGATTTTTTTAGAATTAATTATGATTTTTCAAAGTTCATCGTACAATTTGGAATACCATATGAACAATAACTCGCTAAAAGTAAAAATTCTAGATTTAGCTAATGGACTTCAAGTGTCATGTAAGTGGTTCTAAATGCTACCGAATGGTCCCTAAGACGTACAAAAGTAAGGATGTTACACTATCTGAACTCCAGCAGCAACACAAAATATAGCAGTAGTCATGATGGAAGAAGAATGAGAAGATGAAGGTGAAGATGAGTCTGCAGAACCTTCCTCTATTTCTATTGACTAGAACAGAGGAAGGTGCAGAAGAGAAAATGGAGATGGAGAAGAAGATGAATGTGTGTGTGAAGGGTCTGGTGCAAGGCTTGAGCTCAAAGACAACAAGAGGGAGTAGTTTTGTTCTTAATTTCTACGATATTCATAGAGATCTACTTGGTTTATAGTTAGTCTTTCTATGTTTTGAGGCCTTGAGGATTTGTTTGGATCTCTCTAGAATTTGGAACATTGTAATTGGATCTTTTGATGACTTTGTTGCTTTAATTAATATATATGTCATTTGATTCCTTGTGGCTTGTCTAGTACAATATTGTGGATTATTAGTATTTAGCTTGATTACTTGGAATTATGGTGTTGATTGGCATCACTAGAGGACGTTCTATCATTTGATTTCAATTGCAAGGCTAAGTGGTTCATAACAATGCAAATAAAAGGGACAATTCTACTTGAGTTATAGTGGAATAGACTCTAGTATGTGCCTTAGACTTGATTGTTTGATCAAGGTTTTGTTAGACTCCATATTTTGATGATGACACATTAAATCTGTTTTTAACATAGCTTATTTTTCTATAAGCTTATCAATAAGGGTGTTTATCAATAAACCTTTCAATAAATATGAAAAACATTCAGTTGTGAAATCAATTTTTCAAAGGAATTGATCAAAGTATTTATTGATAAGGCCTTCAAAAAACAAGAACAAAATTTAGTCTGTGGAAAATTGCTTCTATTAGGCATTTATCGAAAAGGATATTTATGGATAAGGTCTTCAATAAATGAGAAGAAAGTCATTATGAAATCTATTTCAAAATGTTATTTGTCAAAGTATTAATCAATAAGGTAGTTTGTTAATAAACACTTCGATAAATAGAGAAGTATCAGTTTTAAACCAAGTTTCTGAAACCAGTTAAGCGATTTTGAGAATCTGTAATTATTTGAAGAATGATCTTATGATTACTTTGAAAAATGATATTATAAAATTTTGATCTAAACTATATTACATAGCATTGGAGATGAAATTAGAAGAATCAAAGAAAGTTTCAAAGTCAGACCATTTCTCTTAAACATCAGGCATTTATCGAATAGTTATTTGATAGGCCCGGCCCACTTATCAAAAAACACTGTGATGAATTACTTATTTAGGTATATGGAATAAACATTTTGAAAAGACTTCTTCTCGATAAGTATTTAGATAAGTTTGAGCCATACCTCTATAACTAAAGGCTTATTTTTTAAAAAATATTGCTTGGATACACATTACTTGGATATTTATCAAAACACTTTTCGATAAACCTATATATTCTTCAAAATGATTTTCAAACCAAACTTTGATATTTCAATTCAAAACGTTGGAGATTAATTAATCTTTGATTAACCTCTTATTATATCATTTATACAATTCATTTCAAGATCAATTGCATGTAAAAAAAATATCAAATGAAGAAAATCATCAAAAAGTAAATTTATGTCAGATGCATTAAATGCTTCAACCGTCAGTAACACCAACTACTCTATCTTTAACGACTACTTCAATGAGTCCAACATCTACTCGACTAACTAATTTTCAAGACTCAACTACAAAAGAAGCCATAATAAATATTGAACAACACAAAAATGACATTTATTAAGCACTGATTACTTCATTGATTACTATTATGTTTCTCATTCTTTGAACAGAGTATTTTAATCTTTGAGACAGAGACTTAGAAAGCTTGATCTTCAGTGTTTATCATTATCACTCTACTTAAGAGAGATTTAGACACCTTTTATTCTTTAATTTGAGATACTCAATAGTGGGTTTCTTGAGTTGGAAGGAAGGAAGAGCGAGAGAGGCAATCTCTTATTGACGACTAGGCACCAAGAGTCCAGTAGTCTTGAAAAATAGTGGAATACTCAGAGAAGTTCTGAGGACTAGATGTAGGTTAAGTGGTTGGGCTAAACTAGTATAAATTGTATGTGCATCATCTTATTTATCTACTTTTTTCATATGTGATATCTTTCTTAACTCAACCTTTATTTTTCAATTTAAGTTTAAAAATTTTAATATTACCCAATTCACTACCCTTTTAGGTGAAACTACAGTTCTAACATTTGGTATCAGAGTATGTCTCTTGAAAAAGACTCAACTGTCTTAAGAGTATATTTAAATGGTAGGATTTAGTGATAGTGTACTATCTGAAGAAAGCTCTACAACAAAGCCACTGGGATCTAATAGAGAAGACTTTACCTTCTAGAAGATGAGGATGAAGACTTTCATCAAAGCTTCAGAGTATGGATTATGGGATGTAATCCAAGAAGAAAATTATGTTCCAATGAAGATAGTAGATGGCCGGAGAATTCCAAAAGTTCTAAGCAAGTTCGATGAGTACTATCAACATACTCACTTATGTCTAAGTTAGAAAGAGTACTTCAGAGTATCAATTCTGGAGACAATAAAGGAGATATGGGAGTACTCAAAATTGCACATAAAGGAACATTTGGAGTAAAAAGAGTAGAATCAATACTCTGACCACCAAATTCGACTTGTTATAAATAAACCCAGGAGAAGGCATCCAAGACATAGAAGTCAAATTCTCCTACCTCATGAACTACTTGGTTGCACTTGGCAAAAGGTAAGTCAAGAAGATCAAGTAAGGAAATTTCTTAATGGACTAACTAAAGAATGCGAACCAAAGGTGACTACCATAGAAGAAGCAAAAGGAGAAAAATTGTAAAGGAATTATACTTAAAGCTCAGGAAAGAGAATATGAAGATGATAAGCTAAAGGATGATAAAATGGGTCTCCTTATCAAGAGATTCTAAAAATTTTACAAGAATAGAGCTGATGTTACTGGAAGAAAATGTTTCCTTAACCTCAAAAGTAAGGGATCAGATTATTTGCTTGAAATCCAAGAAGCTTGGACACATTAAAGCTGATTGTCTATAACTACCAAAGAAGGACAAAGAAAAGAAAAGGACAAATATCATAGAAAAAAGCTCTAGTTACATCTATCTACAGAGATAGCTCATCATCAGAGGATGAAGATAGTGATAAAGAAGAAGTGGCAAACAACTGTCTTGTTGCCCAAGAACAAGAAAAGTCTTATGCTAATGAAGTAATCAATCTTGAACCTACCTATGATGAATTATTATCTGAATATAATTCTTTAAGATATGAATTGCTAAGAATAGTAAAGGAGTTGGAAAGCTCCAAGAAGAAAGTTAAGGTTCTAAGAGAACAAATTGAGAATAATGCTCAATCTGTTCAACCAACACTTGTACAAACATGTACAAAATGAGAGAATTAAAGAACAAGAGCAAAAACTTATCCAAAACTCTTCAAAAGATTCACTAAAAGGAGTGAAATGCTCAAGGTAATTCTTAGAAATCAAATGTACATTGCTGACAAGTCTAGAATTGGATATGATCTAACTCTAGAAAAAAAGAAAGGAAGGAAGAAGAATGGTGAAAAATTGTATTTAACTTATTTTATAAGTTATTTTCATTCTTCTAATCCTTTTGCTAAATGCACTTATTGTAACCATAAGAGTCACACTACTTTTTTTAAAGGAACCTGTGGGATATTGAAATGGGTACTTAAAGGTACTTATATGTCTAAGGATGTTTGCACTAGCCAATTAGGACCTAAGAAGATATGCTACCTAAAACTAGATGTTTTTTTTTGTAAGTCTGGCTCAAGGCATCTTATACTACTAAATAATAGTCCATTAATAGAGGATGCTCAAGACACATGACTGGAGATGCTGACAAGTATCACATTTTAATTTTTAGGCTACCAGGCCCCTTTGAGCAGAAGTCCTAGAAATATATATATAAAGTGTTTAAGGGACTAAATTGCAAATAGAAAAAGTTCAAGGACTAAGGTACAGATAAAGAAAGTTCTTGGGGTAAATGTGTAAATAAAGTTAGGGACTCGAGGAGAGTCTCAAAGGCTCAGAAAGAGAAAAAATGATAGATATAGTCTTAAGGGCGAGGTAAAGACCTTAAGTGATATTTATAAGGTTGAGCCTGAGCATGGGAAAAATTGTAATTTCAGAAAGTTTGGGTCAAAAAGGGTAATTATGGATAAAAAGCACAAAAATTCCAAAAACAAATCTCAAAAAATGGGGAATGAGGAAGAGAGGCCTTTTTATGAACATAAATGACAAAAATATCCCTAAAGTGACTTTGATAGAATTTTTAGTATAATGGCTCAGTTTGATGTATTTATTTAGATATAATTATTTGAGCCATGAGGAAGCCTAAAAAATGTATGTAAAAATGGTTAATAAATAGTTAAGAGACTAAAGAAGTTTATAAAATTAGTCGCATTCACAAGAATTCTAGAAGGTCAAGATGCCAGTAAGAGGCATTTTACTAGAAATTCAAAAAAATAACTAAAGGAAGAGTTATGGCCCAAGAAAATTCATAGAATTTCCGTATAATTAAAGAGAGAATATGGAGCAGACAGAAGAATTTTCTAATTTTCAGAAGGCATTGAGAAATCAAAATAAATGTGAGCCAAGTAAAGTAAGAAAATGGTTAGAAATCAAGGGCCAAGATTCAATCTTATCTTCTTCCCTTGAGATTTCACCAATAAGTTGGTGATGCAAGGAAGAAGATGGATGATGCCATGAGGATGATGTAAGAGGAGAAGAAAATGATGCAAGAAGGGCATATAGTGCAATATAGGGCAAGTATGTGGTCTTGTAATTCCATCCAACTTGTAGGGCATTTTGGTAAGTGAAGCAGTATAAATACCCCTCCCCTCCTTCAATGTGCCAGCCAAAGTGAGGAAAGAAGAGAAACTATATCGAAATTGGAAAGAAAAGAAGAAGGAAGGAAGCCATGAAGATAAGGAAGAATCAAGAGTAAGGTTTAAGCTTCAATCAAGGACCTTGAGAAATCCAAGATGATGATTTGACAAGGTTTGCCGAGCCACTCATTGGTTGGGAAGCTTAGGGAGCAAGTGAAATCAAGAAGAAAGCTTATAGTATGTGTTTGATTTGGTATGCTTATGTGTTGATATGTATAAGTTGGTTAAATGATGTTGTGACATGATAATTTTTATTGGAAATGCTATTTATAATATGATTTTAATTGCCATACATTTTTATACAAAGCATAAAGCATGATGGCATGTCACTAGCTAGCATAAGTTTTTAATACAATTACATATCATGCATTAGCATTTGCCTTATACATATATATGGTAATATTTACTATTTGAGATTCTCCCGAATCTCACCCCTCCCTTATCCAACCATATTAGGTAATGTGATTATGGAAGGAGCATGCATGAAGATGGTCAAAGAATTCAAGAGGAAGTGGAGAATTGCATGTTCTAATATGAAATGCTTAATTCTCCAATTATGTAAATGTTATGTAATGTGTCAAATCATGTAATAAAATTGTATAGAATAATTATGGCATGTTCATATGAGAATAAAATATATGAGAAACCAAGATAATGGTTCAGACATGCTGGAATAATTAAAGAGAATTAAAGAAAGGAGTTAGTAAGGCAAATTCGTAGGTTCTGGAGCAGTAAAGTTCTAGCCCTGGTTTGAACTACTAACGGTTGAATCTTACCATGAAATTTGGTGAACATGTAGTCACATCCCAAGATTTAAAAGTATGGGTAGTTTACCCTAATTGGATGTGTACATTAAGAGATATGAATTTTCAAATTTGATGCATATAAACTAGAAATCTAGAGTTGACCAAATTAACAGTAAAGTTTAATGAATAAACTATATTAATTGGCAAGGATTAACTCCGGTTTTATATTTTACCCTTAAGAACATTAAAATACCTTTAAGAAAAATTTGGAACACCACTATACAATTTTTATAGAATTTGTTATGATTTTTTAAAGTTAGACTATCGAATCTAGAAAAATACATAGTGAACAGTACAAAAGGACCAATTTGCAAAGTTTTAACTTTTGGGTCTAAGTAAAACTTCCATGTAACATCCAAATTTTTAGGCCCAGAACCTTAGAAAGTAGCCTAAAATAGGTAGGCTACTAGATCCCTTTGAGTAGAAGTTCAGAAAATATAAAGAGGGTTTTCAGGGAGTAAATTGTAAATAGAGAAAGTCAAGGACTATAATGTAAATAGTAAAAGTTCCTAGGAGTAAGTATGTAAATAAAGTTAGAGGCTCCAGGGCACAGAAAGAGGAATAGGGAAGGAAGGACTAAACTATTAGGAAAAAAGTTGTTTAGGGCCTAAGTAAGAAAGTTAAAGGGACTAAAGTGTAAAGTATAAAGTTTCAAGGAATAAAGTTAAGGTAATGACAAGTTAAGAGACATAAGTGTAATTTCCAAGAATTAAGGGACACAAGCATCATTTTTGAAAAGTTAGGGACACAACGGTAATTAAGAAAATGTTCCCAGCAACCAAAATTTAGGAGAAGATAGAGGGGATTTTTAGATCTATTTGACCATAGTAAGAATTTTGATTTGAGACCCCGATTAATTGATATGAATTTCAGAAGTAATTAAAGTTACAGTAGAAATTCTCAGAGAATGTTAGATCATATATCTAACAAATGATATGACCTTGGACAAGAAGTCAAAGAGGGGTACAAAGCTAAGAAATATCTTGGTGAGATGTGAAAAGATGAAAATGCCTTAGTGTTATAAAAATGAATGAAGGGCATTTTGATAATTTTTAAGGGTCAAGTAATAAAATCTTTACCCAGTCCAATAATGTTAAATGCAAGAAGAATACATACACTAATCTAATGCCAAAAAATAAATTATGAATTCTCATAAAAATTAGACTTACGAAACAATCTGGTTTTTGGAGAATCAGACTAAGCTGATACTGGATTGGACAGGAATTTTCAAGAAGCCTCTTCTTCCATGAGATGGCACAACCTAAGCATGATGATTCCATATAGATTATGTCATGGGAAGGAGTTGATGATGTAAGCAGCTAGGTGGTTAAATCTTGGCCATTGATTTGTAAGATGCAATCTTAGCCATTCATTGTAAGATTAGATCTTGGCCATTGATCTAATCTCAAATTTTTCTATAAATCTCCCCTTTTGGCAGTAGCAACTCGGCAAGCTTGAGACATCATGGGGAAACTCTTGGAAAATGACTTCTCAAGCCAAGACATTCAATCTAAAGGCTAATTGATCAAACACACAAGGTAATATCTCTTCCTAAGTCTTTGAACTTGTAGTTAGGAGGATTAATTGTTAGATTAAATGGTTAGAAATCATGTTAGTCTCCTCTCTATGTTGTAGGACAAAATATGGAATGATAAGGGAAGGAAGAGTTTGATGTTAGAATAGGTAAAACAAGTTGAAATGGATATAATTCAAGTGGTTATAACTTGTAGTTGATTGAATTGCATGATTTGGTTGCTATTAGGATATCAAGGCTATGTTGGGTTTTATACCTTAGGATGTGATTTTGATGATTCTAAGACTTGAAATGGATTTAGAATGAAAAATTATGTGAAACTAAGTTGAGGAAGTGAAGTTTGAAGCATTGGAATCAAAAGTGCATTTTGGCAATAAAAGGTGCTGCCTCTCAGTTCTATCCAGATTGGATAGGAGGAGTATGAATTGTATAATTTCAAGTTCATATTTGGATTCCTTGGACAAAATTGTGTAGGATTGGTCTAAGGAAACAATTGTTACAAAGCTAGACCACTAACCTCAAGTGTTAAGTTAAGAGTTAGGGGTTTTAAGAAAGTTAATGTACATTGTTAATGTAGTGTTCCTCAGGAGTTGTATGATCAATGTGGTTGTGTTTAGGACCTTGAGAAATCCAAGAGGATGTTTTCATGATACTGACCAAAAGTCATTATGGTTGGAAAGATTAGGGAGCAAGTGGAAGTCAAGAGGAAAAGCTTAAGTACAAGGTAGTAAACTTACCCTTCTTGTGCGTATGACGTATATACTTGTGTATGTTGATATATTGATTGCTTTGCTTAATTATGTAAAGCATGTATGAATAGTTGAAGTCTATTTCTATGAATGTAATGGCCATATATATTATATAAAACATTGAGCATGCACATATGTCATTATGATAGCATGATTTATGGCAAGCAAGCGTGTCATGCACTAGGCATTAATCTTGCACATGTATGTTGAGCCAATGAATTGAAAAAGGAAAGTAGACAATTACATGTTCTAGCATGAGTTGTATGATTTTCTAATTATGCTAATATGGTGCAATATGCCAATATATGTAATGGAAATGTATGGAACAATTATGACATATTTACATAATGTATATGAATGTATAAGAAGCCAAAATGATGGTTTATTCATGCTAGAATAATTAATGAGAATTAAATAAAGAAGTTAGAAAAGTGAAAATGTAAGCCCTGGAGCAGTTAAGTTCCAGCTCCAGTTTGACCTAGTAAATGAATGAGCCTCACCACAAAATTTGTTGAACATTTAGTACGCATCCCAATATTTAAAATCATGGGTAGTTTTCCTTAATTGGATGTGTGTACTAAGAGATATGAATTTGAAAATTTGAGGCTCAGAATCTAGAAGTTCTAAAAATGACTATATGAATAGTAAACTTTAACGAATTAATTATATTAAATGGTCAAGTAAATGTCCAAATTTATATTTTTTCCTTAAAGAGAAATGAAAGAGCTTTAATTAGAAATTTGGAACACCTCCATACAATTTTTTATATAATTAGTTATGATTTTTTAAATTTGACTACCAATCTAGAAAATGAACAATAAATAGTACACGAGGACCAAATTGTAAATTTTTAATTTTTGGGCCTAAGTAATGCTTCTACTAGTCAAAATCGCTTCCGAATGCATACTCTGAGGGGTATAAAGAGGGATGTTTCATTCTACGCATTTAATTACTTTCGAACATATACTCTAAGAGGTCAAAGTAAGGACGTTTCAATAAGTTCTTCAAACTCACACCTAAACATGGGAAAAAGTCATATTTGGAGGAAATCAATCTGGAACAATTAATGGGATTAGAGAAATTGAAAGTAAAGCAAGAATGATAATTGAAGATGTCTATTATGTAGACAGACTATGCCACAACTTGCTGAGTGTGGGTTAAAGTATAGACAAAGACAATTGGGTGATCTTTGATTTAGAGGAATGTTTGATCATCAACAAGGACTTGCTACTCAACAAAAAATGAATTCAAGACAACACTCAAAGCACCCATGGATGGTAACTGCTATACTATTTCAATTAACTCCAATCCTTCTCAAAATTATTTTGTGGTAAAAAATGAAAGTTGGCTTTGGTAATTGGTTTTTTCAAAATCAAATTTGAAAATGATGTTATCTATGATGCTTGTTAAAAGGGGAAACAAACAAAGTCTTCTTTAAAATAAAAGAAGATAGTTTTAACTGAAAGGTCACTCCAAATGCTTCATATGGATTTGGTTGGTCTAGCAAGAGTCAAAAGTTTTGGAAGAAACTTGTATACTCTTGTGATAGCTGATGACTATTCAAAATTTACTTAGACTTTGTTTCTTTCATCTAAAGATGAAACATTTCAACCATTTGTTATATTTGCTAAAAAGGTCCAAAATGATAAAGGTATTTCTATTGTGTCTATCAGGAATGATCGTAGAGGAATTTGAAAAGCATGAGTTTGTTGACTACTGTGAGGAGCATGTAGCTCCACGCACACCTCAACAAAATGGAGTAATAAAAAGGAAGAATAGAGTCCTCACTAACATGACTAGAGTTATACTGAATGAAAAAGGAATATCTCAAGTCTTCTGGGTAAAAGTAATGAGCACAGCTTGCTACATATCTAACGGAGCTTATATTAGAACAATGCTTGAGAAGATTCCCTATGAGCTGTATAAAGGAAGAAAGCCTAACATAGCCCATCTGAATATGTTTAGAAGCAAACTTTTTATCCACAATAACACAAAAAACCCAATGAAATATTTTTCTCAAATAGATAATGGCCAACCTAAAGCCTGGAACCATATCAAGGATTATCCTTTGGATCAGGTTATTGGTAAAGTCAATGAAGGAGTAAAACCTAGAGACAATTGTTTATTGAAGTACATTTATCGATGAAGTCTTTGAAAAACAAGAACAAAATTCAATCTACGAAAAACTGCTTCTATAGGCATTTATCGATAAGGTCTTCAATAAATTAGAAAAAAGTTGTTATGAAATACATTTCAAAATGTCATTTGTAGAAGTATTATTAATCGATAAGGTAGTTTATCGATAAACACTTTGAAAAATAGAGAAGTTTTAGTTTTAAACCAAGTTTCTGAAACCAATTAAGCAATTTTGAGAATAAGTAGTTATTTGAATAATGATCTTATAAAATCTTGATATGAAATATATTATATAGCATTTGAGATGAAATTAGAAGAATCAAAGAAAGTTTCAAAGTCAGACCACTATTCTTAAACATTAGGCATTTATCAAATAGTTATTCGATAAACCCACTTATCGAAGAACACTTCAATAAATTACTTATTTAGGTCTATGGAATAAATATTTTGAAAAGACTTCTTCTCGATAAGTATTTTAATAATTTTGAACTATACCTCTATAACTAAAAGCTTATTTTGAAAAATATTTCGATAAGGCTAGTCTTCAAAGTATTGTTTAATAAAAGTCAATATGTTTGAATACACAATGCTTGGATATTTATCAAAGCTCTTTTCGATAAACCTATATGTTCTTCAAAATGATTTTCAAACCAAACTTTGATATTTCAATTCAAAGCATTAGAGATTAATTAATCTTTGCTTAAACTCTTATTATATTATTTATACAATATATTTCAAGACCAATTGCAAGCAGAAACAAGATCAAATAAAGAAAATCATCAAAAAGCAATTTTCTGTCAGATGCATTAAATGCTTCAACTGTTAGCAACACCTAAGGCTTTATTCTTCAACAGTTACTTCAATTAGTCCAACAGCTACTGACTAACTGATTTTCAAAACTCAACTATAAAAGAAACCACAGTAAATGCTGCACAATAAAAATGACATTTATTTAGCATTGATTACTGCATTCTTTACTACTATATTTTAATTTGTTTCTCATTCTCTGAACAGAGAATTATAATATTTGAGAGAGAGACTTAGAAAGCTTGATCTTTAGTGTTTATCATTATCACTCTACTTGAGAGAGATTTAGAAAGCTTTTATTCTTTCATATGAGATACTCAAGAGTGGGTCTCTTGAGTTAGTTGTAACCTTAAGGGAAGTGGAGAGTGAGAGAGGCAATCTCTTGTTGATGCATTGAAGCACCAAGAGCCTAATAAATCTTAGAAAATAGTGGAATAGTCGAGGAATTCTAAGGACTGGACGTATGACAAGTGGTGGGGCTGAACTAGTATAAATTGTATGTGCATCATCATATTTATTTGCTTCTTTCGTTGGTAATATCTTGCTTAACTCAATATTTGTTGTCAATTTAAGTTTAAAATTTTCAATATCACCTAATTCACCCGCTCTTGGGTTAAACTGCCAGTCTAACAGGTTTTCCCCCATTGGACTTAGTTAAATAAAATCTTCCAGATCTTTGAGAAGAGCTAGGATTGCAAGTTTCACTCACCAAAGTTCACTCTCATCATATTTTGACAAACCAAATCATTTTCTCACTTTTGCTTGGATTAAAGAAACCAAAATCATTTACTTTATTCCAATTAATTTTGAATGCAAGTTACATTATCTCACAAACCAATTAAAAAGCTCCTAAGAGATGACCTGAGGTTGTACTAGTTACAATCTTTAAAACTATAAATTCTTGATTGAAACCCACAAGGCTAAGGCAAAAAGGTTCTCATCACTAATATTTTATGATCACCAATTTTTCACATTTGTATTACTTGTCTAATTATTTATAGCATCTCAATATTGAAACAAGATATGAACAATTTGACATCAATTCAATGAGGGATGATTTGGCTAACTTAATGATGAATAACCTTCCTGATCCTAATTGATATTTTGGTTAGGATTTTTAGTTGTATATAGTTGAAACATTGCATTGATAAACAACTAGGGAGGATAGGTTTATCTTTATTATTGAAACTTTTGTTAAATCGTTCATTGATTATTTTGGTTATTCAATTAGATTTTGGGAATTGATTACTACATAATTTGCTAGCTAAAAATTGGATTGTCTGGATTTTATAGAATGTAGGGTGGTAAAATATGAACTTTGAGAGAAATATTAAAAAACACATTTATACGACGATTATTTAAAAACCGCCATAAAAGATACCCAAAATGCAATTTTAAAAGGACTTTTAACAGTGTTTATTTGGGAAATCTACCATTAAAACTACACTTTTAACAAACTGCCATAAAATCTCATACTTTTAATGGCGTTAGTAACCACTACGCTCGTGAAATTGCCGTGAAAAGTTACTTTTAACTACCATTAAAGACCTTTTCTAGAGTAGGGACCTTTCTAAACTATTGGTTGCTTATTTTCTATCATGGATAATGATTTGTGTTTTAGTGAAGTCTTTTATATTCATGATAGCCTTTTGATGCATCATGGATATTTTGAATGGTTTAACAGGACTCTTTATATCTATCATAGACTTTTGCTTTACAGGGTTGTTTCTTTCTATGATGGATTATTTTATGATAAATGAGTTTATTCCTTTTCAAACCATGATAGCTCTTGATTGTAAGTGGAATTCTTAGCCTATAATATTATTTGAACTCTTATAACTCTTATAGTGTTTTGCAAATAATGGTTTATCTATTTTTTTATCATGGTTAACTTTCTTGAAGCGATGATTCTTTTTAAAACCATGGTAGCTTTCAATTATTTAACTAAACTCTTTTTCTACCATGATTAGCTTTTGAATGATTAGTTTTATTAAATGTGTTTAAATGACAAAGTGTTGGTTATTAGAAGGAGAATTTTACGCACCCTATAAGATAGGAATAGGTGGGAATAATTAAGCCTAAAGGAAGTGTTTCCCTTCCTTGAAGATGTTGTGCACAACTTTCTTCTTCATCTCTCCATCTTGTACTCTTCAGAGAAGCATTTCTGCCAACAATACCTCCCTTATATCCTTCATATTTCTGGTGACTGAACCCATGGGCTAAGTCTCTACCCATTTTACTGGTCACTCAATAAGCTCACCAACCATACGATGTGGACTAGCCAAAGACCACAAAAATATGACCAAACCATGGGTTCCCCTTATAGGACTAATGGCGTGTTGTAGCTCATCTAGAACAAGTTACGCATAGCCCTTCATGTAACAAGTGGGGCAATGTAACCCCTCATAGAACAAGGGGCACAACTGGGCCAACTAAGGAGATCTGAATGGCAGTCTCACCATATGGTATATGTCATATTCCTAAATTTTCTATATGGGGTAAATGAAGCTTGGTAAAAAAAATAGGAAATGGTTGGATGAGAGGACTAAAAAGAAAGAAAATTCTTTTTGGTAAAGTATGATATTCAAAGGGACCCAATTGTAATGTTTTAAGGGACTAGAATGAAAACCCTAAAAGTTCCATGGTCAAAAGTAAAAGTAGACATAACTTAAGCGAAGTATGAGTAATTATAAAAAATTAAGGGACACAAAAGTAATTTTAAAAAAGAAGGGATATGGATGCCATTAATGATATTGTTAGGGACCTAAATGTAATTTTAGAAAAAGATCGGTAATCCAATGATTTGATGTTAAGGATAAAAAAGAGGATTTTTGGTCATTTAACCCTAGACAGAAAGTCAAAGAGTGTAACATCCCAAATTTTCTCTATCTGTGTAAGACTGATAGAGAAAAGAGGTTATGAAGGTCTTGGGATGGTAATCAAAAGGAAAGATAATGATTAAGATAAGTTTTAAGCTAAAGAAAGAGAGAAGGTATGAAGTTGTAAAGAAAAAGACTAAATTGCAATTAATGAAAGTTTCAAGGACATAATGGACATTTTGGAAAAGAAAGGGACTAAAGTGAAAGTCTAAAAGTTACATAGTGTAAAATGGAAATAGACATAAACTTTGAGCCATTAAGTGTAATTATAAAAAGTTGAGGACCTAAAGTATAATTTTCAAAAGTTCAGGGGCAAAATGGTAATTATGGAAAGTTGAGCTAGAAAAGGCCCAAAAATGCCCAAAAATAGTTTAGTCCCAAATTTTACCATAAAATAGAGAAAAGTATTCTGTTCAGTTTAACGCAACGTAGAATTTTGATTTAAGGTCCCGATAAATTTATATTAATTTCTAAAGTCGGGAGATTATTACAGTATCCTCTGGACCTCATAATCAGATAAAATTTGGTTTTAAATTCTTATAATTAATATGAGAATATATGAAACTGATAGAAGTCAAAAAGGAGTCCTGTAGAATTAATTATGGAATTTAAGGTGAAATCGGACACCGATAAAGGGTTAAAGGAAATGTAGGAAATTTTTATCAGGACTTCTGGGTCTCATAAAATTATGAAACTTTGCAGGGAATTCATTTTATATTAGAATGAA
The DNA here is from genome assembly GCA_037074615.1 of Leucaena leucocephala. Classification (NCBI taxonomy): domain Eukaryota; kingdom Viridiplantae; phylum Streptophyta; class Magnoliopsida; order Fabales; family Fabaceae; genus Leucaena; species Leucaena leucocephala. The sequence continues at coordinate 17,411,996 of CM073522.1, forward strand.
TTTTTAAAAATGTTAGAACTAATAAAAGAGGTTTAGAATTTATCTCAAAAATCAGGGTCATTTGAGAATATCGATATAAGGAAAATACCTTAGGATTTGTGCCAATTAGCTATTGGACCTAAAAGAGGCCCAATATGACATCCTAGACAAGCCCAAGGAATTTTTATTTGGTCAAACAAATTTTTAGAATATTTATATATTTTTAAAAGAAAAGAATTCAAGAAAATTCAAGAAGCATGTGAGGTGTCCTTGTGGGACCCACCAGCTTTACACATGGCACCAAGAAGAAGAAGAAAGGGTTATGACATGTACTAAAATATAACAAAATAATATAAGAATTAACCTAATGATGATTAAGGATAATTAATCCAAAAACCAACCAATCAAGTTCGAGATTAAGGAGTTGTAATAATTAGGAAAAGTGGGGTTATTATGGACCTAAGGTGACAAAGTTTTGGCTATAAATGCCCCTCTCATTCCCCACAAAACTGTGCCCCCTTGGTTTCTTTGGAGAAACTCTTGTCATTTGAAAACTCAACCAAGATAAAAGCAATTCAAGGCACTTAAAGGTCAAGGTGTTAAGGCATAAGGTAAGCAATCCTTCCTAGCTTATTTATATATGTTTTGGAAGGATAAAACCTAGGTTTTATTGGTTGGAAATTCCATTAAACCTAGAGCATGCTTGCTGTCCAAATTTTAAGTTGAAGTAGGAAGAAGGAAATAAAGCTATAACTATGTGATTAATGCTTAGATAAGTTAGTTTAAGTGATTGGTTATTGAATTAAGTTGTGATCTTGACTTTACCATTGATGAGGCCATTCGACCTAGGGCTGTTCTGGACCAAGAAGAATAAATTTCAATGATCTAATGCTTCCGTTGAATTTATATGATGATTTTGTGTAAGATTGGATAGATTTGGAACCTTGGAAGCATTGGAATTGGAAATTGTAATTTTTAAGCCTTCTCTATTACTGTTCACACGCATGAACAGTGATTGGAATTTCATGATTTTGATGCTTCCAATGGTTTTAAAATGAAAAATTGTGTGGGATAAAGTAGGAAAACAAGTATTGGAAGCATTGGAATCAAAATGAGAATTTTTGAAAGAAAAAGAGAAGTTTTTGGTTCTATCCATAACATGTTGCAGCTGCAAGAATTTGGGCATTTTGAGTTCATAAATGGATTCAGAAGGCCAAATTGTGTAGGGTAAAGTCAAGACATCAATTGATTCAAAGATCAAGCTAATTAACAAAGATTAAAGAAAGTTACTTTAGTAGATAAAGTTCAATGTTCAAGGAAGTTGGATTGCAATGAGTTAATGATAATGTATGTGTATGAATATGCAATACTTAGGATTTGATTTGTGTATTCAAGAAGACAACCTCAAGGAAAGGTGTCAAGGAAGAGGATAAAAAGGAAAGTGAAGCACCAAGGTAGTAAACTTACCTAAACTTGTATGTGTTGAATGTATAGTTAATTTGATTGATATTATTCATATGTAATTTTTGAAGCTCTGTGCTATGATTACTTTGGTCAATTGTATTTCATATGTTACATGGAATCATACACATTACATTATGTTGATACAATCACAAGCAAGCACTAATACCAATTATTGATGCATACATTGTTTAGTAGCGTTTACTACTGAGATTTCCCTAGAAATCTCACCCCAAATTATATCTCCAATCAACAGGAACTTCAAGCATGAGAGAGGAAGATTGTTAGATGATGATATGGTTTGCTTGTATGGTTATGTTATAGACAAGTTTTGGGATGAATGTATGTAAAGTTAGTTGTTAAAATTGGCACTTGAACAATAGACAGTTTAGAGCTATGGCACTTGGTCTGTAATTAAAAATAGTTAATGATGTAATAAATGTATGATATTTTAGCAGTAGTTAGTTAACATGTCAATCTTCATTTTGACACCAAAAATTCCTTATTTCGATGTCTGTACAAAGAGAACGAATTTTCCAAAGTTGGGGACCATAATCTGTTTTTCAGAATTTTGACCAAATGAATAGTGAATTTTAACGTCATAGTTGACTTAGTTAACTGGTCAATTGGTCCAAGAAAGTATTGTCTCCTTAAAATACATTATGTTATCTTCAAGTAGCTTTTTGAACTGCTTCATTTCGATTTTTCTAGAATTAGTTATGATTTTTCCAATTTCGTCACTGAATCTGGAATTACCAAATGAACAGTAACCGTGAACTTGAAAATTTCAGATTTTGAGATTGAACTTCAATAAAATTGTAAGTGGTTCTAAATGCTACTAAATGGTCCCTAAGATGTACGAAAGTAAGGATGTTACAAAGAAGGTTACAGAAATATGGGACCAGGGTTAAGAAATACCCTGATGAAGTGTAAAAAGACAATAATGCCCATAAGATTATTACAATGAATAAAAATGAACCAAGGGTATTTTGGTAATTTTTAAAGATCAGTAATTAAATTCATACCCATTCTAAGAATATTTGAGGTAGGAAAAATCTAGACACTGAATCTATTGTCAGGAAACATATTATGAAATCTTACAAAAATTAGATTCAAGAAACAGTTTGGTTTTTGGAAAATCTTACCAGGATGATACTAGATTGGATTGGATTTTTCCAATCAACTTTTTCCCTATGTGAGGACGCCACCTAGCATGACACCTAACCCAAGTGATGTCATGGATGATGTCAAAAGGGGTAGTTGCACGGCTAAATCTTGGTCATTGATTTGAAGATGCAATCTTGGCTATCCATTATAACATTAGATCTTAACCATTGATCTAATATTAAATTTTTCTATAAATACCCCCACCAGCAACATTTTGACAGCCAAGGTGAACCTTGGGGAAACCCTAAAAAAATTTCCATTGAACCCAAGATCAAGCTTCCAAACTTCAATTTAATCAAGGTTTGAATTGATCTAACCTTGATCTTAACCATTGATCTAACATCTTCCTCTAATCTTGGATTATATAGGAGAAAAATTTCTCTTGAGTTTGAATGGTTAAAATGTTAATTTTCTCTCCTTGGGGACTGCTGGACAAAATGTTATGCTGATGGAGGAGGATGAATTTATGCCATACATAGCTTAGCCAAGTAGGAACAAGCTAGTTTTACTTGGTTTAAGCTTAGGAAATCAATGTGTTGTTGGAATTTTGCTTGGGCAGACTTGCTGCCACTATACAGAACATGGAGGGGGAGCTAAAATTTTATGACTTTGATTCTTCCAATGGGTTTAAAATGAAAAATTGTGTGGGGTTAAGTAGAAAAACAAGCATTAGAAGCATTGGAATCAAAATAGGATTTTTTAGAAAATTTTAGGGATGCTCTCAGTTCTATCCAGATTTAAGGGAGGAATTTGATTTTCAAAATTCTAACTCCATAATTGAATTCTACTTGAAAATTATGTAGGATTGGTCCTTGTGAATTAATTTTAAATTGAAGGAACCAAGAGTCCTAAAATGGAAAAGAAAGGGTTACCTAAAGAGCTTAATGTTGGAATTGAGTTATGGAATAAATTATAACATCAATTACTTTGCAATGTATAGACTTTGGCATTTTTTTAAGGAGAGCACAATCCTATAGGAAAACATCAAGTGATCTTCAAGAGGTAGCAAGGATAACTTACTTTAAAATTTGTTTAGTTGGTTGTTTAATTGCATTGTTATATGACTATTGGTTGAGCTTGCTATGTGATGATGCTATGTGAAACATCCTCCCTTACAGCCCTCAGAGTACACTAGCGGAAGCAATATTAGCTTTATTATGCGTTAGCTTCATAATCCAAAATTTGAATATGCCAAACATTATTTATCATTGAATCATAAAATGTCATACAATATGGCATATACATAATCCTCATATCTCTATTACATCTCGTTCTGCCTAAACTTCGGCAGCATAACCACTACGCTTCAGCTGTACAAAGAACTGAACCGTACTGATTCGGTAATTCCCTCATGAGAACTACCATTCTACGTAGTACCCAGGAAAGACTAGATGAACCGGCTAGGTCCACTCACTTCTAGCCTCCTTAGACAGCACTACGTACACAGTACTTATCATATACTGATGTTCAGTCTTTACTCCGGCAGCATAATGGCGTCTCTTAGGATTCTCTAAATCCACTTCAGCATAACCTCCCTGTAATGGGTTATGGATGGGGATGAGATTCGGGGGAACCTCAGTAGCAACAATCATAACAATATATGTAATGCAGAGTGACAGTGCTTGCTTGTGATTGTGTACAGATAAGTATGCTGCGTGCTTCCATGCTTAATAACATATGACCATAGCATTACAGCAGAGCTTCAGACATAACATATAAGACAACAATCCAACCAAACAATAGCACCTCAAATCACAAAGCCATTACATATAAGCTAGGATTAGTTACTACCTGGCTAGCTCAGCAGAACCCTACTATCTCTATTCTGCTTCCAGCTCCGCCAGAACTTCCTTTCTTCCTTTCTCCTTTCTCTCTTCCTTTCCTTCCCTTTCCCTCTCTTCTTTCTCTCTCATTCTCCTCTTGCTCTTGCGCAAGTGAAGGCCATGGGGGGGTATTTATAGCCTCCCTCAATGGCATATCCGTAGTTTCCATGAACTTTGATCCTGCGGTCCTGGTTTTTCCTGGATTTTCCTATTTTCTTTTATTTCTCCTTTACTGCATCATCGTGCCAACTCACCATGCTGACTCAGCGCCTCATTTTTCACATGTCACAATTCCCTGGACACCTCAGCATGCTGACTCACCATGCTGACTCACCGGTCCAGTCTCCTGCCTCGTAATACGTGCCCTCAGCTTTATCTGCTTTCTGCAGACTAATGCCATGTGGCAACTGGAAGAGACCTTGCACGCTTCCCAATGCCACCCAGATAAGTCCCAGACTTATCTGATTACCTCCTCGGTTTACGTGCCTCCTCGGTTATCACGCTAACCGAGTATCTTTACTTTACTGAATCATTACTTTAATGCCATGTGGCATCTTGTGGGACCCATGAATATACCTTATCAGTTTACTTCATGGTTTCCAGATAACCTTTCCTGTATCTGATATCCTGCCTCCGGTCTATCTCTAACTGGGTAACTATCTCTCTTGGACCTTCACCACTCTTGGCCCATACGCTTAGCGCCACTTTAGTCACTAGTCGCGACCTCAACATCATCTTGTCGCGACCTTACAATTCTGTGTACATTTGTCGCGACCTAAACATCTTCTCGTCGCGACCAAAACATTCTATCGTCGCGACCACAACACATTTTAGTCGCGTCTAAGGTTTTCTGCCACTATTAGTCGCGATATCACTGCTTTCTAGTCGCGACCATACTTCTTTTACGTCGCGACCATAATGCTTTCTTGTCGCGTATAGCTCTTTCTGTAACCACTAGTCGCGACCATGCTTTACTCTAGTCGCGACCAGAACGGTCAGCTCGTAACTCTTCAACCTTTGACCTCTACATCACCCCAAATGGCCATTCTACCCCTTGGGACTTCCACTATTTGCACATAAGTTCCCGTACCTTTACTTACTCGCAGCTTAGTCCCTAAAAACTCTCTTATGTCTCTGGGACTTCTGCTCAAAAGGGGTCTGGTAGCCTCTCATTCTCAGGCTATTTCCGTGTCTCAAGGCCTGAAAATTGGGATGTTACACTATGGACTATGCTGCCATGAGCTATGTTAGCTGCTGCATCTCCTTGCCATATATGTCATGATAATGTGCATGTTAGAGTATGCTTGATGATGAGGTTATATTGCTCCCATGTCATATACATGTGATTTGATAACTCCACTTGATGAATGTTAAAGTATTATCTCTTGCTATTGATATTTCTTTAAAGTCTCATTCCTTTCATAAATTGACCATGTTACAGGTGCTAAATCTTCAAAAGGAAAAGACTTAAATGAGGATCATTGAGCATGAATTGTTATCTGTAACATCCCAATTTTTAGGCCTAGAGATGCAGAAATAGCCTAAGATTGAGAGGCTACCAGACCCCCTTTGAGCATAAGTCCCAGAGACACATAGAGAGTTTTTAGGGACTAAGCTGTGAGTAAGCGAAGGTACAGGGATTTATGAAAGTCCCAAGGGGTAGAATGGCTATTATTTTGGGAAATTAAAAGGTCAAAGGTTGCAGAGTTAAGAGTTGACCAGTTTGGTCGCGACTAGAAAGTAGTGTGGTCAAAACTAACTTTTACAGAAAGGTCTAGACGTGGCTGGAAGATGTGTACGTTGCGACTAATAGACAAAATGAGTCTGATTGCGACTAAAAAGTTATGAGGTCGTGACTAAATGATGTTGAGGTCGTGACTACATGATGTTGAGGTCGTGACTAATGAACACATAAGGCATGAAGTTGCGACGGAAGGATAGTTAGGTCGCGACTATGGAATATAAAAGATGTTAGACGCCAGGAACCAAGTGGGCCGAGAGTTGTGAAGGTCCAAGGGAGATTGAAATGATATTTTAATAAAGTATAGTTACCCGGTTAGAGAGAGTTCATCGGGGAAAAGGGCCAGTGTTCAGAAATTAGCCGGAAAAATGCAAAATTATGAAAATGCCCCTGTGTTGCATTAAGGAGCAATAGATGAATGGAGGGCATTGTGGACATTTTGGATAGGACAAAATGCCAAGGCAAGTACAGGAATGATTCCTTAGAATCAGTATATGCCCTGATGAGGTGCAACAAGGTGTGAAATGATGATTATGCCCTTAGGGTCAATGTAGTGCAAGAAAGGGCACCAAGGGTATTTTGGTCATTTTCCAAGGGATCCGTAATTAAGTTTAGACCCAGTATAAGAATGTCAATGATAGAAAGAATCCGGATACTGGATTTAAGGTTAGAAAACATATTATGGAATCTCAGAAAAATTCGATTCAGAAAATAGTCTGATTTTTTAGAAATCGGACTGAGCCGGTACTGGATTGGACTGAAATTTTTCCAAAAGCTTCCTGCCCTTGGAATTTTGCCACATGTCTTATGAGGTGTCCCTTTTGATGATATCATGAAGGTGATGTCATAATTATTAAAGAAAAGAAAATCCAAGATTAAATCTAAGCCATTAGATCAAATAGTGCACAAAATGATCTTGGCCTTTCATTTTCCATGGAATTTGCCTATAAGTACCCCCAAAATCTGATGCAAAACCGTGAAGTAAGAATTCCTTGGGGAACCTCTTGCAAAATGAAAACTCAAGCCAAGACAAAGAAGAATTCAAAGGCCAAAGTTCAAGCAAGCTAGAGATTAAAGGTAAGCAATCTATCCTAGCTTATTTTCCTTTGATTTGGGAGCTTGAACTTAGGGTTTTCATGGAAGAAAGTTGAGTTTTCTCTAAGGTGTATATGCTGTCCAAAACCTTAGATGAAAGGAGAAAGAAGAAATTAAAGTTAGAATTATGAGATTAAAGCTTAAACAAGCTATTTAGATGATTGGTTGTTGAATCAAGTTGATGTTCTTGACTTTGCCATGGATGAACCACTTCGGTTTGCACTGTTCATGTACTGTTCATGATATAAGGAGATAGAATTTCAATGATCTAATGCTTTCATTTAGTTTATATGATGATTTTGTGTAGGATTGGATAGGTTTTGAGCCTTGGAAGCATTGAAATTGAAAGTTGTAATATTTGGAATTCTTCTCTATACTGTTCACTCGTATGAACCGTGATTGGAATCTCATGATTTTTATGCTTCCAATGGTTTTAAAATGAAAATTTGTGTGGGGTAAAATAGAGAAACAAGTATGGGAAGCATTGGAATCAAGATGAGAATTTTTAAAAGAATTGTGCATATTTTTCAAATCTGTACAGAACAGTGCATAAGAGCTGGAATTTCATTATTCTAAGCTCATAAATGGATTCAAAAGGTGAAATTGTGTAGGGTAAGGTTAAGACATCAATTGATTCAAAGGCCAAGGCAATTGGTAAAGGTTAGAGGAAGTTAAGTTAGTTAAATATTCAAGAGAGATAGTCTTGAATAATGCTTGAGTTGATGGTCCTAATGAATTATGTGATGAATATGAATGTGCTTAGGACCTTGCAACATCCAAGAAGATGTTGAGAAGTGGTTGACCGAAGCTTAGGGAGCAAGTGGAAGAATAAGGAAGAAAGCTTAAGTTCAAGGTAGTGGACTTACCTCTTTATGTGATTGATGTGGTATGCTTATGTGTTGATATGTATATGATAATTGAATGATATTGTGACATGATGAATGATGTTTAATATGTTATGAATAACATGTTTTCATGGCCATGCATTTTATACAAAGCTTATAGCATGATAGCATGTCACTAAATGAAGAAAATTTAATAAAATTGCATATCATGTATTAGCATCCATCTTGCATAATTAAGTGGTAATGTTTACTACTGAGATTCCCTAGAATCTCACCCTCCCACAACCAATTAACCAATTTAGGTCAAGCATGATGGGAAATGTATGCATGGAGAAGAGCGAATGGAGGAAAGAAAGTGAACAATTTGATACTTTCACCTATGATGCATGGTTTGTTCCAATTATGTAAAGTGTGTAATTATGTGATGGAAATGTATGAAATAATTATAGAATATGTCCATGATGTATATAAATGTATGAGAGACCAAAGAGATGGTTTATGTATGTTGGAACAATTATTGGGAATTAAAGAAAGGAAACTGAAACGGTAAAAATGTAGCTACTGAAGTAGTTTTATTGTGGCTTCAGTTTGACCTAGCAAATGAAATAATTAAATCATAAAATTTTATGATATTAAAGTACACATATGTATCTTTAAATCCATATGTAATTCATCTCATTTGGATAAGGGAACAAAGAGAAATGAATTTCCAAAGTCAGGGACCAAAATCTGTTTTCAGGATTTTTGACCAAATGAACAGTAAAATTTAATGAATAAACTGTATCAATTGGATAAGCATTTGGTCAGGAAATTATTTTCCCTTAAATTTCAGGATGTTATATTCGAGTAGAAGTTTGAACCACTTCATTTCGATTTTTCTAGAATTAATTATGATTTTTCAAAGTTCATCGCACAATCTGCAATAACATATGAACAGTAACTCGCTAAAAGTAAAAATTCCAGATTTAGCTAATGGACTTCAAGTGTCATGTAAGTGGTTCTAAATGCTACCGAATAGTCCCTAAGATATACGAAAGTATGGATGTTTCATTATGTATTTATGATGCTATACATTGTGAAGAACCAAAATGGAAATTGGCATGTAAATTCTAAGGAGGCAATGACTTTATGTTGGCAAATTAAATACCTTACTGGAAGAGTTTTAGTAAGAAACTTGGTATGCTTAAAGTTAAGATAAATTTATTTAAATAGACACCAAGTTCACCTTATTTGGATAAGAATTCAATTTAATATAAAATGTCAAATGAAATAGCTTTAACTAATAAGGGAGAAAATGAAGCTTGTCACAATTCGTTTAAAGTTCAGTTACTGCATTCACACTTTATTTATTTAGAGCAGCATCTGATTCAATTTCTTGTACAAATTATTTTTATTACAAGATTGATTAATTATATGTTTTGATTATACCAAACGTGATTCAAGTTGCTTCTGTGTCAATACTGGTATTTTAATGATTTACTGAATTAATGATTAATGTAAATTAATGCATTAGTTAATCGATTATCTAAAATGTTTTGTGTTCAATTTTTATTGGTTAATTGATTAGTCAATCAATTAATTGAACAATCAATCAATCAATGAGTGTCCATTAATCGATTAATGATTCGATTAATGTAAATTCGTTGCTCTCTAGAATTGAAAAGATAAGTCAGTTAATCGATTAATTATAATTAATAGATTGTATATTCGATTAATCTATTCATAACTATTTCTCTTTAGACAAAGCAAACTCTATTAAGCAATTAGTTAATTGATTAATCATTTTTCATTATACATCTCTTGAGAAACTTATCTTATCAAATTATATTATATATGGTTGAAAATTCTGATCAAGGTGATGCTCTATTTTCTGTTTCTCTAATTAATTGAAATATTGATTAAATCAATGATGATTAATTGATTAGTTAATCGATTAATACAGTGTATTTTTCAGTGTGAAAAAATTGAATTTGGATTCGATTAATATGGAGGAACTGTGAAGAAGGCATTGGAAGAAGAAGGAATCAATCGACTATGATCAAGTTCAAGAATCAAGGAATTAATCGAAGTCTTGAACTTCTAAACAAATGAGTGAAGGAATAGCAAAGGGAGAAGATAATAATTGATAAAACAACTTAAATATACCTATTTTACTAAATTAATTGATTAACTAATCAATTAATTTCTTCATTTTTCATTACTCAATTCTGCTATGCGTTGACATAGGTTGAGTATTTTGATCATATCAAAAGATCTACTTATCGAATTAAGGTGAAATTTGATTCATATAAAACTAGACTCAGAATGCAGCTCAATGATGCCTATTTCATTACCAAAGAGTCTCAAATGATGTATATATACTATTTGTAATATAGAACATAGGATTAATATTTTGGCCATGACCTCTACTCACTAAATTGATAATATCTTTCTGTATACAATACATTTTGGAGTCAAACTTATTCCCTTAGAAAGTAGACATAGAGATCTTTCTAGGGATAGGTTATTTTGTATGTTTGGAGGTAATTATAGGAAGTTATGTTAATTGAAAGATGACAATTACTCTTGAACTTAAAGATAATCAGAAGATAGAAGAAAATAAAGTGCTAAACGATTATTACCATAACTTCTATTGATTGTGTAAAACTTCATTTAAGGTATCCAAAGACATAATTATAATGAGATTAAACAAAGATTAAGCTCACAGACTCTCAACAGTAAAAAGGCACTTTGTGTCAGAAGCTTCAAAGGCTAGTTCCAACGATCATATTCTTAACGGAAAAAGAAAAGCTCAACGGAGAAAGAGATTATACTCAATGGTAAAAAACTCAAACTTTATATATAAATAAGAGAGCATTCAAGAAGAAGAGACGAGCTATAAATGCATCATCATAATGCCAAAACTTCTTTTGACTGAAAACGCCTCTAACTCTCATTATGTACCATTATCATATCTTGAGAGAGAAAAATATCATGTACTACAATGTTTTATTTACTCCATCTGAGAGAGTTTTATATTTCGTCATCCTTATTCAATTTTGAGAGCACACCTTAGAATTGGGGATTCAAGGTGGGATTTGCTCTTGTTTCTGTAAGGGGGAGTGTTGCCACCAGATAGTGGTATTACCTCAGGATTGAGGAGGTTCTCAATTAGCTGTTAAAATTGAGGTTGTAAAGATTACCAAGAGCCTATTATAATCTTGGGGAGATAGTGAATTATAAATCTCAGTGAGGAGTTGAGGACTGGACGTAGGTCAAGGAAGGACCGAACCAGGATAATTATTTTGTGTGATTTTTCTCTTCTTTAACTCTATATTTGTAGCAATTTTTGAAAACTCTTGATTCTGATATGGGGAAATCTTTTCAAATGACATTGATTTCAAACCAAGAAAGGATTGGTCTGATTATGAAAATAAAATATTTTCTTTGAATATTAGAGCTTTGAAACTTATTCACTGTGCCTTAAATAAAAATTATTATAAAAAATCAAGTTTTGCTCTAATGTTAGAGATATTTTTCATACGCTTGAATATGCCTATTCCTCTTACCTTTATATTGATTTTGAAAGTGGTAACAGTTCATCAGAATCAGAAAGTTACATATCTACTGACGATGAACAAATGGAAGCAGAGACCATTGAAGGAGAAATCCAAATAGACTTCCACGAATCTATCAACACAAAACAACAAGAGGAATAAGAGAATCAAGAAGAGCTCAATGTACATGAATCTGTCGAATAATTATTCAGAGCTCAAAATGCATCAATGGTAAACAATCTCAATTCCTCTTGTAGATTTAAGAAAAATAATTTTAAAAGTTTTCATGATATGATTTTTCAACCAATCATTGAATCTATTTTGAAAAGCAAAATTATTTTACATTCAGAATCTAATGATGTTATCAGTAGGAATGATTATAAACTACTTCCACTCAACTAACATAATACTTGCAAATATGATTATATACACATACTATATTAGAAAAAATTCTAATGTGAGAAATATGGTTTGAGTTCCTAAAGGACAATCAAGGTCTAAGACTAATGCTCAAGGACCCATAGTCACATGGTTACCGAAATGTCCTCCTAGTACTTTAAATGTGCAAGATAACATTGTAACATCCTTATTTTTGTACTTCTTAGGGACCATTTGGTAGCATTTAGAACCACTTATATGACCCTTGAAGTCCATTAGCTAAATCTGGAATTTTTACTCTTGGCGAGTTACTGTTCATATGGTATTCCAGATTAGGCGATGAACTTTGAAAAATCATAATTAATTCTAGAAAAATTGAAATGAAGTGGTTCAAAATTATACTCGAAGCTAACATCTTGAAGTTTAAGAAAAAAATAAGTTCCTGACCAAATGCTTAGTCAATTAATACAGTTTAATCGTTAAATATTACTGTTCATTTGGTCAAAAATTCTAAAAATAGATTCTGGTCCCTAACTTTGAAAAATTCATTCTCTTTGTACAAACATTGAAATAAGGCGTTCTTGGTGTAAAAATGAAGCTTGACATGTTAACTAAATGTCTATAAAATTTCATACATTTATCTCATCATTTACTATTTTCCATTACGTCATGACCATCACTGCTCAGTTGGTCATATAGCAACATTACATATAACAATTCTTCACATAACCTCTTATAACATTTACATTAACCAATCCTAACTCCTCTTCATGCTTATTTATCCTCTTTCATCATTCATAAACCTATTGGGATTGGGATTACATGGAGCGGGTGAGATTTCTGGGGAAATCTCAGTAGCAAACAGTACTAAACAATGCATGTATTAATGTAAATAATTATGCTTGCTTGTGAAAGTGTTAACATTGTGTAATGTGCATGCTTCAATGTATCATATGAAATACAATTGGCCAAAGTAATCATAGAAACAGAGATTCAATCATATACACATATGTAACACAATTCAACATAGCCATAGCACAACCAAGCATACATTCAATACATACAAGTTTAGGATAAGTTTACTACCTTATTGCTTTACTTCCTTTCACTTTAACTTTGCTTCTTCCTTCTTACTTTTCCTTGATGTGTGGCTGCCTCTTTTGAGTCCACAATCAAATCCTAACATCACATAATTGATGTCTTGACTTTACCCTACACAATTTCACCTTTTGAATCCATTTATGAGCTTAGAATCATGAAATTCCAGCTCCCATGTACTGTTCTAGATACATTTGAAAAACATGTATAATTCCTCCAAAAATTCTCATTTTGATTCCAATGCTTCCCATACTTGTTTCTCTACTTTATCCCACACAACTTTTCATTTTAAAACCATTGGAAGCATTAAAATCATGAAAATCTAATCCTGTTCATGCGTGTGAACAGTACAGAGAAGACTTTCAACAATTACAACTTTAATTCCAATGCTTCCAAGGTTCAAAACCCATCGAATCCTACACAAAATCATCATATAAATTTAATGGAAGCATTAGATCATTAAAATTCATTCTTATTCTATCATGAATAGTGAAGATCGAAAGGTCTCTTTCATGGCAAAGTCAAGAAGATCAACTTGATTCAATAACCAATCATCTAAACCAACTTATTTAAGCATCAATTTCAAAGTTCTAACTTAATTTTCCTCTTCCTCCTTTAACTTTGAATTTTGGATAGCCAGGGTTCCAAGGGAAGAATGAAGTTTCTAACCATTGAAACCTAAGTTTCTTCCTTCCAAAACACTTATAAATAAACTAGGAAGGATCTCTTACCTTAGATACTTGCTTAGGTGGCTTCTCCTTGATCTTATTTTAAGTTCTCTTCATTTTGGCATGGTTTCCCCAAGGGTCCTCTAGGTGCACGAAATTGTGAAGACAATGTGGGGTATTTATAGCCAAAACTTTGACACCTTGGGTCCATAATGTGCTCACTTGTCCTAATTATTACAATGGTCTAATCTTGAACTTGATTAGTTGGTTTTTGGATTAATTAACCTTAATCATCATTAGGTTAATTCTTATATTATTTTATTATATTTTAGCATATGGGATAATCTTCCTTTCCTCTTCTTGGTACCATACGTAAAGCTTGTGGGACCCACCATGTGCAAAACCCTAATTCTCCTTTATCCCTTTTTTTCTTTTTCAAAAATTCATAAATTATTTATTATTAGACTTGGCCTCCAAGACAACTTTTGGGACTTATTGGACTACCCTAGGACAAAATCTTGAGCCTTCCTTAGGTCCAATTGCTAATCGGCACAAATCCAAAGGCAGTTCCCTTATACCGATATCCTTAAATAACCCTGATCTTGAAATAAATGCTAAACAAATCTTATAATGGTTCTAATATTTTTAGAAATTCATTCTAATATAAATGAATTTTATACAAAGTCTCATAATTTTCTGAGACCCAGAAGTCCTGATAAAAATTACATACATTTCCTTTAAACCCTTTATCGGTGTCCTTTTTCACCATAAATTCCATAATTAACTCTACATGACTCCTTTTTTACTTCTGTCAGTTTCATAAATTCTCATATTAATTATAAGAATTTATTACCAAATTTTATCAGATTATGAGTTCTAGAAGATAATACAATAATTACCAAACTTCTAAAATTAATATCAATTTTTCGGGACCTCAAATCAAAATTCTATGTTACGTTAAACTTATCAGAATAATTTTCTCTATTTATTGAGAAAATTTGGGACTAAACTGATTCCGGGCATTTTTGGGCCTTCAAGGATAAACTTCAAGGAGCAATGGAGCAAGCCCAAAGAGTGTGTTCTACCTTAACAATAGACTATCATAGTATACCATTCAATTATCTTGAGGAGACAAGATAAGGAGGATATCTTGAGCATCAAAGTCTATATCCGTTGAGAGACCATTACAAGCATCTGTCAGAAGATATTTAAAGATGCAATGGGTATGCAAAGGTAATCCTCCAAGTACCTAAGGTAAAGGTACAATGGTAAACCTCCTGCATTATCATGCTTAACACTTCTTTGAGGTTCATATCTGTAACTGTGGAAATGAACATTGTAATAATTCAAAAATTTACTTTTGTGTTTTTCATACTCCTGTGGAAACCCAACTGATAAATATCTTATAAAGGAGAAAAAGGTAATGTTCAGTAGCCCAATTCTTTGTGCTTACATAAACTTAAAAAAACAAATATCTCTTTTTATACATAAAGACATATTTATTTCATTATGCTCAATTGTTCTAAATTGTTCATATTCTCTGAGCGTGTAAATAGTATTATGTTTCCTACAACT
Organism: Leucaena leucocephala; assembly: GCA_037074615.1. NCBI lineage: Eukaryota > Viridiplantae > Streptophyta > Magnoliopsida > Fabales > Fabaceae > Leucaena > Leucaena leucocephala. The sequence continues at coordinate 17,427,362 of CM073522.1, forward strand.
AAACTGTCATGGATCCAAGCAAGTTAGATACCATGGAAGAAAAAGATTTATATTGTAGGAAAGAAAGTTAAAGAAAGTTGAATCTCAAGAATATGCTACATAGAGACAAATTCAAATATTGAGGAAGCAGACTTTTGATTTTGGTACTGAATATCACAAATTTGAAGATCAGTAAGCAGCACACAGAAAGCGAACTGTTGCAAGGACAAGTGAAAATATGGTGAAATTTATTCCTACCCAATCTTGCATTTATTAAATGAATTCATATTTGGGTAATGAATACTTGTTCTTTCTTGCATTCCATTAACAATAATTCTTTAAAGGTTTTTAAAATATTTTCAGATTGCTAAATAGACTAAAAGCAAAATTGTGCATAGTTTTCTTTGAGTTTGTTTTGAAATGCATAATCCAAAATTTAGTTTTCTTGGATTTCAAATTCATGCATCACATGTTTTGATCTCTACAACAATTGCATACACTTGATTTGAAAAATGCATTTGATTTTGATTAGCATTCAAATTTTGTCAAAGTTGGAAGATAATATCTTTGAGTGAAAATTTTAGAAATGCTTCAAATCCATCTTGAAGATATTTCCATGAGCCTTATGCTTAACGAGTCCTCCTATCCAATGAGTCCTCCTATCTAATGAGTTAGACTTACATCTGTCTAACGAGTTAATCATCTATATAAATTTCAAGCCTATCCTCTCTGAAAGATTACAATACATAAGAGCCTTATGCTTAATATGCATATCCTTTACTGGCTGAGTTATTCCAAGCATGAAAATGTGTTAATCATTTCAACAGAATGACTTGTATTCTCGACTAGAACCTATTTAACATGATAGTCATTTGGACTTGGGTTGTAATTTATCATTTTTCATAAATCCAGTATTTGAGTATGACCAAAACCATTGGAATCATCAAAATCATGAAATTCCAATCACGGTTCATGTGAGTGAACAGTAACAAAGAAGAGTTCCAAAACATTACAACTTTTAAATCCAATGTTTCCTGTAACATCCCAATTTTCAGGCCTTGAGACACGGAAATAGCCTGAGAATGAGAGGCTACCAGACCCCTTTTGAGCAGAAGTCCCATAGACATAAGAGAGTTTTTAGGGACTAAGCTGCGAGTAAGTAAAGGTACGGGAACTTATGTGCAAACAGTGGAAGTCCCAAGGGGTAGAATGGCCATTTGGGGTGATGTAGAGGTCAAAGGTTGAAGAGTTACGAGCTGACCGTTCTGGTCGCGACTAGAGTAAAGCATGGTCGCGACTAGTGGTTACAGAAATAGCTATACGCGACAAGAAAGCATTATGGTCGCGACGTAAAAGAAGTATGGTCGCGACTAGAAAGCAGTGATATCGCGACTAATAGTGGCAGAAAACCTTAGACGCGACTAAAAAGTGTTATGGTCGCGACGATAGAATGTTTTGGTCGCGACTAGAAGATGTTTTGGTCGCGACAAATGTACACAGAATTGTAAGGTCACGACAAGATGATGTTGAGGTCGCGACTAGTGACTAAAGTGGCGCTAATCGTATGGGCCAAGAGTGGTGAAGGTCCAAGAGAGATAGTTACCCGGTTGGAGATAGACCGGAGGCAGGATATCAGATACAGGAAAGGTTATCTGGAAACCATGAAGTAAACTGATAAGGTATACTCATGGGTCCCACAAGATGCCACATGGCATTAAAGTAATGATTCAGTAAAGTAAAGATACTCGGTTGGCGTGATAACCGAGGAGGCACGTAAACCGAGGAGGTGATCAAATAAGTCTGGGACTTATCTGGGTGGCATTGGGAAGCGTGCAAGGTCTCTTCCAGTTGTCACATGGCATTAGTCTGCAGAAAGCATATAAAGCTGAGGGCACGCATTACGAGGCAGGAGACTGGACCGGTGAGTCAGCTGCTGAGGTGTCCAGGGAATTGTGACATGTGAAAAATATGCTGCTGAGGTGTCCCAGTGAGTTGTCCCGCTGATGCAGTAAATGAGAAATAAAAGAAAATAGGAAAATCCAGGAAAAACCAGGACCGCAGGATCAAAGTTCATAGAAACTACGATTGTGCCATTGAGCCCTATTATAAATACCCCCCTTCCCCCATTCCATTTGCATCCCGCGGAGGAGGAGAGAATGAGAGAGAAAGAAGAGAGAAAAGGAGAAGGAAAGAAAGAGAGAAAGGAAGAAAGAAAGAAAGGAAGTTCTGGCGGAGCTAGAAGCAGAATAAGGATAGTGGAGTTCTGCTAAGCTAGCCAGGTAGTAACTAATCCTAGCTTTTATGTAATGGCTTTGTGATTTGATGTGCTATTGTTTGGTTGGATTGTTGTCTTATATGTTATGTCTGAAGCTCTGCTGTAATGCTATGGTCATATGTTATTAAGCATGGAAGCACGCAGCATACTTATCTGTACACAATCACAAGCAAGCACTGTCACTCTGCATTACATATATTGTTATGATTGTTGCTACTGAGATTCCCCCGAATCTCATCCCCATCCATAACCCATTACAGGGAGGTTATGCTGAAGTGGATTTAGAGAATCCTAAGAGACGCCGTTATGCTGCCGGAGTAAAGACTGAACATCAGTATATGATAAGTACTGTGTACGTAGTGCTGTCTAAGGAGGCTAGAAGTGAGTGGACCTAGCCGGTTCATCTAGTCTTTCCTGGGTACTACGTAGAATGGTAGTTCTCATGAGGGAATTACCGAATCAGTACGGTTCAGTTCTTTGTACAGCTGAAGCGTAGCGGTTATGCTGCCGAAGTTTAGGCAGAACGAGATGTAATAGAGATATGAGGATTATGTATATGTCTTGTTGTATATGCCATATTGTATGACATTTTATGATTCAATGATAAATAATGTTTGGCATATTCAAATTTTGGATTATGAAGCTAACGCATAATAAAGCTAATATTGCTTCCGCTAGTGTACTCTGAGGGCTGTAAGGGAGGATGTTTCATTTTGGTATCAGAGCAAGAGGTTCTGGCACCAACCAGAAAGGACTCTGGTTCAGAACATAAGATTCTGGCACAGAACAAAAGGTTCTGGCTCAGTGATGCTCTGTGATTTAGCCCTTGAGTACGACAGAATAGCACTCCGGTCGCGACTAAAGTGGTTTATGTCGCGACGGGTAGCCTCAATGAGATGTTTAGTCGCGACGCATAAGTTTATAGGTCGCGACGGTTATTCACAGAAAGATTTGGTTGCGACGTGAAGAGACATAAGTCGCGACGAGAAAATATCCTGGTCGCGACGGTAGAGGAGTTGAGTCGCGACGTAGAAAGGTTAAGGTCGCGACGACATAAGATTTAGGTCGCGACTAGAAGACAGAAAATGTTAAGGACGCGACGTCTGAAGCTGTAGGTCACGACTAAAGAATAGAAATGATAAGTCGTGAGGAGTTAAGGGTAATGAAGAATCATAGAGGCTATGAATAGCGATTACCCAATACTCATATCGTGACGGAATGACAGAGATGTCCTGGTATGACATTAGAAGATTCAGATCGGGACTATTATGGGTTTAGAAGAGCCCGTGGAGATAAAGCTCTTAGATGGAATAAGAGGTGTTCATGTTTCGTTGTAAAGGAAAAGACAGGTGAACACAAAGCATGAACATAGAGCTTGAGTGGAGAAGTCATGCATAGAGGAAGTTGGCAACTCCAATAAGCAAGTCATCCTTGCTAGGTAGGATAGGCCGCAAAGGATGATAATGATAAGTTAAGATGAGCTAGCTAGATGAGATAGCTAGAATGAGACAGATCCTCCATGTGATTACGAGGAGTAGATCTACATGGTAAAAGTCTTATTCAACCTAGTTGAATAAAAGACCTGAGAGCTAGAATGGGATAGCTAGTATGACGTTTGCCTCGGAGTAATCCTAGGGCATAGCCTAAAGGCTAGAGATGTGATGATGTTTGATATGGCCTAAGGCTAAGGCTAAGGACGTGATGGTTAATAGGTAAAGAGTTAAAATTCCCTAAGCAGAGGGATTCCATCACAGAGATCTAGGGTAGAGTACCCTAAAGAATAGAAATAATAGTAAAAGATAATGAATGAGATCTAGGCGACTGAAGTTCGCTAGGATTAAGAGAAAGATGCGTTTTCAGGTGCTTAAGGGCTGTGGCTCGTGTGTCTGGAAAACAAAACCGTGACCTCATGTGGGCACCAAGCCTACCTAAGGGGAAAGCGGATAATATCTTTGTAAAGGGGTTCTAGGCTGTTACAGTAAAGGCCGATAAGGAACCACAGTCTGGTCAAGAATAGACTGAGACTGATAGATAGACAAAAGGAGAAATGAGATAGTAGAAGGTAGCCACAGATTACGGGATACAGTGACTCCCCTATGCAAGAAAAAGTGATGAAGGGTTGAGTCTGTACCTTAATAAGAGGGTAGCGTGGCAGCCTGAGATAGACAGATGTTTCAGGATGACTGACCAAGATATGATAGGCAATATGATAAATAAAATATGTCTTGAGGTTTAGTTAGTCTGATGGATGGTTGAGCAAAGTATGATGATGATATGGCTTATGATGCCATAAGTTATGATAGTTGCATCTCCTTGCAATTGTCATATGATGACATGCATGTATACCATGATGAATGAATACTCCCTTTTACAGTGCATGAAGGGTAGAGTATATATGAGATGAGAAAGTATGTTGCTCCCATACCATATGACATGTAATGAGATATGTATTGAGGATGATAGATAGTCTCAGTTCATGGGACAATAAGCTATGAGATTCAGATATGTTATGATTGAGGATACTCAGGTAATTCTGCAGACTTGTGAATACAGTACTCAGAGCCATTTCTGTTGAAAGGAATGGTAGACAGAAAGAAAGCAGATAAGAGTAAAGAGATTGTTTTTAGATCACTCTTCAGATAAGAGTTGGATTTGAAACAGATGGCTCTCAGATAGAGCTAGATTCAGATGAGTATAGATCACTCTTCAGATAAGAGTTGGATCTGATACAGGATGCTCGCAGTTGGAGCATAGTTCAAATGGTTCACAGTTAGAGCACAGATGAGTTATGATGAGGCCATAGCAGTAGAATGCAATGGCAGGTGGTTAGACCATGATGGCACAAGCCAATGGTAAGCCACAGTAAAGTAAGAAAGATGAGAAGGAACTCCTGAGTAAGAGAGGAAGTAAGTAAAGTCTGGGTAAATGATGTGAGGCTATAAAATTTTTATGGAGTTATCAACAGGTGGAAGCAGTTAACCTTATAACTTAGTCTGTTGGTTTAAGATCTTCAGGAAATCTACGGTACAACAGAATCACAGTTAGATTCTGGAGGGCCGCAGTTAGATCCTAACATGGCTCCAGGGTCGCAGTTAGATCCTAACAGATTCAGAGTCGCAGTTAGATTCTGAAGAGGCTAACGGTTGATCGCAGTTAGATCCCGAGGTCGCAGTTAGACCTAGCCTAAGGAAAGTAATGAGCCATGAGACATGAGTACGATGTAGTATCTCTTTGGGAAGATGAATGCCAAAGACGAAGTTAAGGTAAGGAAGTTTCACTAGTTGATAACCTGACCCAGAGAAATTGTTTTATAATGATTTTCCTCAGGTAGCCTCTAGTCTACAGACTGAACTTAGCTTTCCCTTAAACGAAGATGGAGTCCAAGTTTAAATCTGAGTACTGAGATTCAAAGTTTTGTAGAAGTATGTCTGAGAAGCAGAGAAGAGAATCCTCTGTGTAATAAGAAGCAGAGAAGAGAATCCTCTGAGAAGCAGAGAAGAAAATCCTCAATGTAATAAGAATAGAAAAGTATGAGTAGATAAAGATTACCCAGATGAGGGGTAAAGAGATTAAAAGGCTAGAGAAGACCTAGAGAAGAGGGTCTAAGGCAAGGCTGAGATAGAACGCAGTTCTATGAAAAAGAGAAAGCCAGTCTTATGTTAGTTTTGTGATAAGACAAGATAAGTTATGAAAGGGTGAAATACACCATGAGATAGCTAGAGTGGGCTAGATATGCCATGATAACGTATCAAAGGCATGTAATGAGATACACGGTAGTAAACGTGTAATATGACACGCACCTAGAGATGTGCATTGTATGAACAGACAGAGAGGCTCCCTGTTTGGTAGGAATCAGATGTTTGAATGTTATGCTATGAAAGAGAATAGAAAATGAGAGCTTTCACTCTTTGCATGAGATGTTAGGCTTAATGTTATGCTAAAACTATGCAAGCTCCGAGTGTTAGAGCTGTGCCTAGTTAGAACAGGAATGCTTAAGCTCCGATGTTAGAGCTTTGCATTCATAAGCAGGTATGCAGTCCTGCAGTATGTTGGCCAAGCATTATGCATATTAGAGTAGGTGCTTTTGTTTAGCAGCGAAGTAAAGAAAGAATAGCTGCGTAAGTCCTCTCTCTGTATGATGTTAAGTGCAAAGAAAGATGAAATGTTGCAGATTTTAAAGCAGTCTGCGAGATATCAAGAGAAGTAGTAAGAATATGATGAGTAGTTAGAAGAAATTCCCGAATACAGTAATATTCGAGAGAATTTCATATGAAAGAAATGGACACTACTCATAAGTGCAGTAAGTGGTCCATAAGAGGAAAGTAGATTTCAACTCTGATTGGATTAACCCAGAGAAAGAAAGGCATGTTACGAAGAGATGTACAGTTAGGATGCGTACTTTGCCAGATGTTAAGTTAATTTGGCTATGGTACTGATTAAATTTCGAGGACGAAATTTATTTAAAGGGGAGGAGAAATGTAACATCCCAATTTTCAGGCCTTGAGACACGGAAATAGCTACCAGACCCCTTTTGAGCAGAAGTCCCAGAGACATAAGAGAGTTTTTAGGGACTAATCTGCGAGTAAGTAAAGGTACGGGAACTTATGTGCAAACAGTGGAAGTCCCAAGGGGTAGAATGGCCATTTGGGGTGATGTAGAGGTCAAAGGTTGAAGAGTTACGAGCTGACCGTTCTGGTCGCGACTAGAGTAAAGCATGGTCGCGACTAGTGGTTACAGAAATAGCTATACGCGACAAGAAAGCATTATGGTCGCGACGTAAAAGAAGTATGGTCGCGACTAGAAAGCAGTGATATCGCGACTAATAGTGGCAGAAAACCTTAGACGCGACTAAAAAGTGTTATGGTCGCGACGATAGAATGTTTTGGTCGCGACTAGAAGATGTTTTGGTCGCGACAAATGTACACAGAATTGTAAAGTCGCGACAAGATGATGTTGAGGTCGCGACTAGTGACTAAAGTGGCGTTAATCGTATGGGCCAAGAGTGGTGAAGGTCCAAGAGAGATAGTTACCCGGTTGGAGATAGACCGGAGGCAGGATATCAGATACAGGAAAGGTTATCTGGAAACCATGAAGTAAACTGATAAGGTATACTCATGGGTCCCACAAGATGCCACATGGCATTAAAGTAATGATTCAGTAAAGTAAAGATACTCGGTTGGCGTGATAACCGAGGAGGCACGTAAACCGAGGAGGTGATCAGATAAGTCTGGGACTTATCTGGGTGGCATTGGGAAGCGTGCAAGGTCTCTTCCAGTTGTCACATGGCATTAGTCTGCAGAAAGCAGATAAAGCTGAGGGCACGCATTACGAGGCAGGAGACTGGACCGGTGAGTCAGCATGCTGAGTCAGCTGCTGAGGTGTCCAGGGAATTGTGACATGTGAAAAATATGCTGCTGAGGTGTCCCGGTGAGTTGTCCCGCTGATGCAGTAAATGAGAAATAAAAGAAAATAGGAAAATCCAGGAAAAACCAGGACCGCAGGATCAAAGTTCATAGAAACTACGATTGCGCCATTGAGCCCTATTATAAATACCCCCTTCCCCCATTCCATTTGCATCCCGCGGAGGAGGAGAGAATGAGAGAGAAAGAAGAGAGAAAAGGAGAAGGAAAGAAATAGAGAAAGGAAGAAAGAAAGAAAGGAAGTTCTGGCGGAGCTAGAAGCAGAATAAGGATAGTGGAGTTCTGCTAAGCTAGCCAGGTAGTAACTAATCCTAGCTTTTATGTAATGGCTTTGTGATTTGATGTGCTATTGTTTGGTTGGATTGTTGTCTTATATGTTATGTCTGAAGCTCTGCTGTAATGCTATGGTCATATGTTATTAAGCATGGAAGCACGCAGCATACTTATCTGTACACAATCACAAGCAAGCACTGTCACTCTGCATTACATATATTGTTATGATTGTTGCTACTGAGATTCCCCCGAATCTCATCCCCATCCATAACCCATTACAGGGAGGTTATGCTGAAGTGGATTTAGAGAATCCTAAGAGACGCCGTTATGCTGCCGGAGTAAAGACTGAACATCAGTATATGATAAGTACTGTGTACGTAGTGCTGTCTAAGGAGGCTAGAAGTGAGTGGACCTAGCCGGTTCATCTAGTCTTTCCTGGGTACTACGTAGAATGGTAGTTCTCATGAGGGAATTACCGAATCAGTACGGTTCAGTTCTTTGTACAGCTGAAGCGTAGCGGTTATGCTGCCGAAGTTTAGGCAGAACGAGATGTAATAGAGATATGAGGATTATGTATATGTCTTGTTGTATATGCCATATTGTATGACATTTTATGATTCAATGATAAATAATGTTTGGCATATTCAAATTTTGGATTATGAAGCTAACGCATAATAAAGCTAATATTGCTTCCGCTAGTGTACTCTGAGGGCTGTAAGGGAGGATGTTTCATTTCCAAAGTTCAAAACCTATCCAATCCTATACAAAATCATCATATAAATTCAATGGAAGCATTAGATCATTGACATTCCATCTCCTTCTATCATGAACAGTGCATACCAAAATATTTCAACCATGGCAAAGTCAAGAATATCAACTTGATTCAACAACCAATCATCTAATTAGCTTGCTTAAGCTTTAATCATATAACTCTAACTTTAATTTCTTCTTTCTCCTTTCATCTATGGTTTTGGACAGCATATACACCTTAGAGAAAACTCAACTTTCTTCCATGAAAACCCTAAGTTCAAGCTCCCAAATCAAAGGAAAAGAAGCTAGGATAGATTGCTTACCTTTAATCTCTAGCTTGCTTGAACTTTGGACTTTGAATTCTTCTTTGTCTTGGCTTGATTTTTAATTTTGCCATAATTTCCCCATGGGTTCTCATGCCACGGTTTGGAGCAGAAAATATGGGGGTATTTATAGAAAATCGCATGGAAAATGGATGGCCAATATCACTTTGTGCACTATTTGATCTAATGGCTCATAATTGCTCTTACATCAAACTTCTCCACCAAGCCAATTTGAGATAAAATCACATGACAAAAATCTTCTCTTCTCCTTGCCTTGGACTCCAAGTGTAAAGCTTTATGGGTCCCACCATGTGCAAACCCTAATTCCTACTTTATTCTTTTTTTTCTTTTCAAAAATCCATAAATTATTCATTATTGGACTTGGGCTCCAAGACAACTTTTGGGACTTATTGGGCTGCCCTAGGATGAAATCTTGGGCCTTTCTTAGGTCCAATTGCTAATTGGCATAAATCCCAAGGCACTTTCCTTATACCGATATCCTTAAATTACCCTGATCATGAAATAAATGCTAAACACCTCTTTTAGTGGTTATAACATTTTTAGAAATTCACTAATATAAAATGAATTTCTTACAAAGTTTCATAATTTTTTGAGTCCCAAAAGTCCTGATAAAAATTACATACATTTCCTTTAAACCCTTTATCGGTGTCCTTTTTTACTGTAAATTTCATAATTAATTCTACAGGACTCCTTTTTTACTTATGTCAATTTCATAAATTCTCATATTAATTATAAGAATTTACTACCAAATTTCATCTAATTTTGAGGTCCATAGCATACTGCATTAATTTCCTTGTGTTTGAGAATTCATATCAATTTTTCGGGACCTCAAATCAAAATTCTGTGTTGCGTCAAACTGATCAAAATAAATTTCTCTATTTACTGGGAAAATTTGGGTCTAAACTAAATCTGGGCATTTTTGGGCCTTTTCCGACTCAACTTTATCATAATTACCATTTTGCCCCGAAACTTTTGAAAATTACACTTAGGCCCTCAACTTTTCATAATTACACTTAATGGCCCAAAATTTATGTCTACTTTACATTTTGCACCTTGAAACTTTTATACTTTTCAATTTAGTCCCTTTTCTTTAAACCTTCATCTAATCATTCTTTTCTTTTCCCATTCATCATCACAATCCTTTCTAAACATCTTTCCTCTATCAATATTATACCGATAGGAAAAATTAGGATATGACATTTTCAATACGGAATGAGTATCGTACTTATGAGTAGATAAGAGCTGAGATGGATTGGTATGGACGATATATTATACGGGACACTAACCAGTAGGATATGATCATTTACCTATACTTTTTCCAGCAAGTGAGACTACTGCATTAGGCCCTTATCAGAGATAAGATCCCAATAGACGAGAACTTATTCCTGCAGGCAATGGTGGATGTTCTTCCATATAATTTTATGTGGGGTTTTGAGATTACACAGTTGGACCACCTGCCTATAGAGGGAATAGAAGATTGGATTCGATGTCTCAAACTATCTACGATCCCTTTAAGATAGGAGGATCGATAGCTAGGTCTTTAACTATATGCTAGAGTAAGAATTCTCATAGGGTAGGGATGCAAACTTTTTGTAATGACTTTCTAATTACAAATATGTGAGATATGTATAAAAACTCTGCTGATTAATGTACATAACTTATGCTGCTGCTTAATGAATATGAGTTTATATGATGATGATATATGAGTTACGATATTTATTTCTGTATTCCCTCGATTTAGATAATATAACAAAATGGTTCGAACCTGACATAATACATAACCCAAGGAACCTCAAAACCCTATCGACCCTACTCAGTTGATCATAGAACGACTGGATCAACAACAAAAAATGATGGAAGAGTTGAGGGCGACTCAAGCTTGCCAGGACTAAGAGAGGGATGCTACTATAGCAGTAAACGTAGCAGTAGCTATTGGCAATCTGAGGAAGCAAGAACAGCACAGACAGTCAATGTGGAACCAAAAATGGTGTGGCTACTGGTAAAATCTCCAAGTCAAATGGAGCCGACGGTTGATCCAAATAGAATCCAACATGGATGGCAAGATTCTGTACGCATAACCCACTGACGTTTGAGGGGAAGTTTGACGTCTAAGTTATAGAAGACTGGATTAGTCAATTAGAAAATATCTTTAAGGTGCTTGACTGTCCATCTGAGAGAAAGGCTCATATGTTGTAGGCAAGAAACATCCCAATCACGTGGAAGGAGTTTCTTGAGCAGTTCCACAAGAAATATTTCCCTCAGTCAGTCTGAGATGAACATAAGGTCGAGTTCCTTATACTAAGACAAGGAGATAGAGAGCCATTTGATGAGTATTTGGCATTAGACTTTCCCATTACCCTACATACCTCTTCAGATTGATGATAAGCGATGGACAACAGAAAGACTAATCAGAGGACTGAATACCCCCTTAAAGGAGAAGTTAACCCCTCAATAGTATAACTGGTTCAATAAAGCGGTAGAGGCTTTATCAAGTCATTGAGAATAACTTGAACTATCGAGTGTTGTACAAGCTAACTTATAAAGGGAATGTTGTCTCTAAGAGGAGTATTCAAGGCAAGATACTATAAGTGGCAGTGGCAGTGGCAGTAGGAAAAGAAAAAGACAATGGTAAAATAGAAGGCCTAAACTAGGGAAACTTTTAGGCGAAACCAACAACTGAGACCCGCTAGAGTCTACGATAAGTATGGAAGGAATCATGGCGATAGGCTGTGTATGCTAGGGTAGAATGCATATTTCACATGTCGAAAGCTTGGACATTTTTCTAGGGACTGTCCCCAAAATGCTAACGATCTCAAGCCTCAGACCTAGGGTAAAGTGTTCGCTCTAATAAGGGAGGATGCCTAAAAGTCACCCGATATGATCTAAGGTATAATCAGTTTCAATAATAACCTTGTGATTGCCATGTTTGATTCGAGTGCAAGTCATTCCTTTATTTCTTATGACTGTGCTAATCGATTAGGCCTTAGTGTTAACAAATTGCACTATGATATTTGTGTGACAACCCCTATTGATGCTAGAGTAGTTACATCCGATGTATGCCTGGATTGTGTGGTTCAATATGAACATTGTTGTACTACTCTAGACCTAATATGTATACCATTTCGAGAAAGTGATGTGATAATTGGATTGAACTAGTTATCTTCTCATAATGTATTACTGGAATGTAAAAAAAACCCTAGTCCTTTGTCTGAGAGAAATAGTCTCGAGTTCAGAGGTAAAACTAAACTTCATAAATGAGGCATAATCAAATAAATGCTTATGGAAAGGATGTCAGGGGTACATGGTTTTCTTTTCTGTCCAAGTAGAAATGGAGAAAGGAATAGAAGATATTCCAGTGATTAGAGAATTTCCAAAAGTCTTCCCAATAAAGATTCAAGGAGTACCTCCCGAATGCGAGGTAGAGTTTGCAATTGACTTAGTACCTAAAGCAGGACCTGTGTCTAAAGCCCCATATCGAATGGCTCCTAACGAGATGGTAGAACTAAAGAAGCATATTGAGGAGCTATTAGATAAGGGTTTCATCTGACCCAGTGTATCCCTATGGGGAGCTCAGGTATTGTTCATTAAGTAGGATGGTAGTCTAAGGTTATGTATAGACTATAGGGGCCTGAATAAGATTACAGTAAGGAACAAGTATCCTCTCCCTCAAATCGATGACCTGCTAGACCAGTTAGCTGGAGCGAGCTTATTCTCTAAAATTGATTTGAGATCAGGCTACCACCAACTTAGAATAAAGTCATATGACATACCCAATACTATATTTAGGACTCATTATGGGCATTTTGAATTTTTGGCGATGCCATTTGGATTAACAAATCCACCTACAATTTTCATGGATTATATTAACAGAATCTTCAGGCCCTACTTAGATCAATTTGTTGTGGTCTTCATAGATAATATCCTGGTGTATGCCAAATTTGAGAAGGAGCATGAAAGGCATTTGAGAATTGTTCTTAACACTCTTAAAGAAAAATAGCTCTATGTCAAGCTTAGTAAGTGTGAGTTTTGGCTTTGAGAAATCCAATTTCTCGATCATGTCATATCCCGTGATAAGGTAGATGTTAATCCTAACAAAGTTAAAGCAGTGTTAAGCTAGGAGCAGCTAAGGACAATGACGAAGGTTAGAAGTTTTCTGGGCTTGGCAGTGTACTACCGTAGATTCATTAAGGACTTTTCTCGAATTGCCCTATCGTTGACAAAGCTTACCAGAGAGAATCAATAATTTAAGTGGGACAAAAAGTGCGAGGCTAGTTTTTAATAGCTTAAACAAAAGCTAACTTCTACTCTCATGCTGATCATTCCTTATCCAATCTAGACCTATGTGGTCTACACAAATGCTAGCAAATAGGGGTTGGGATGTGTACTAATATAGCAAGGTCGAGTAGTAGCCTACGCCTCTTGATAGTTAAAGCTACACGAAAAAAATTATCCCAGTCATGATCTGGAGCTAATAGCGATAGTTTATGCCCTCAAAATTTGGACACATTATATGTATGGAACGACCATAAAGTTGTTTTGTGACCACAAGAGCAAGAAGTACCTACAAGATAAAAAAGAATTGAATATACGACAGTGAAGATGGATGGAGTTGTTGAAGGACTATGATTTCTAAATCAATTACCATCCAGGAAAGCAAATGTCGTAGATGATGCCTTGAGTAAAAAGTCAGTGCAGGTAGTGACCCTGATGATCAAAGAGCTAAAGCTGGTAGAACATGTTAAGGATTAGAGTCCTTTGTATCAAATATAGATAACGGGGAGTGCATATGGAGGGACGCAGGTCAAGGCTTTATTGATGATGAGATAAAAGAAGACCAAAAATGTAACATCCTCACTTTCGTACGTCTTAGGGACTATTCGGTAGTATTTAGAACCACTTACAAGAGCTTGGAAGTCCATTAGTTAAATCTGGAATTTTTACTCTTCTCGAGTTATTGTTCATTTGGTATTCCAGATTAGGCAACAAACTTCAAAAAATCATAATTAATCCTACAAAAATCAAAATCATGTGTTTCAAAATTCTACTCGAAGCTAACATCCTGAAATTTAAGGGAAAAATCATTCCTGACCAAATGCTTAGCCAATTAATACAGTTTAATCGTCAAAGATTATAGTTCATTTGGTCAAAAATTCTGAAAACAGATTCTTGCCCCTGACTTTGAAAATATGTTCTCTTTGTACAGATATCAAAATAAGGCGTTCTTGGTGTCAAAACGAAGCTTGTTATGTTAACTAAATATCTGTAAAATTTCATACATTTATTCCATCATTTACTATTTTTTATTACATCATAAACATTATTGCTTAAACTGGTCAGACAGCATCATTACATGCAACAATTCTTCTCATAACATCATATAACATTTACATTGACCCATCCCTAACTTCTCTCCATGCTTCTTCATCCTCTTTCATCATTCATAAACCTGTTGGGATTGGGATTACATGGATGGGGTAAGATTTCTGGGGAAATCTCAGTAGCAAACTGTACTAAATAATGCATGTATTAATGTAAATACTTGTGCATGCTTCAATGTATCATATGAAATACAATTGGCCAAAATAATCATAGAAATAGAGCTTCAATCATATACACATATGCACACAATTCAACCAAGCCGTAGCACAACTAAGCATAACATTCAATACATACAAGTTTAAGGTAAGTTTACTACCTTGTTGCTTTACTTTCTTTTACTTTAATTTTGCTTCTTCCTTCTTACTTTTCCTTGATATGTGGATGCCTCTTTTGAGTCCACAATCAAATCCTAACATCACATAATCATCCATTCATTACAATCTAACTTCTCTTGAACATTGAACTTACTTTAACTAACATAACTTTCTTTAGTCTTTACTAAATGACTTGGCCTTGAATCAATTGATGTCTTGACCTTACCCTACGCAATTTTATCTTTTGAATCCATTTATGATCTTAGAATCATGAGATTTCATCTCCCATGCACTGTTCTGGATAGAATTGCACAATTCCCTTTTTTCTTTCAAAAATTCTCATTTTGATTCCAATGCTTCCCATACTTGTTTCTCTACTTTATCCCACACAACTTTTCATTTTAAAACTATTGGAAGCATCAAAATCATGAAATTCCAATCACTGTTCATGAAAGTGAACAGTAACAGGGAAGATTTCCAAACATTACAACTTTCAATTCCAATGCTTCCAAGGTTCAAAACTTATCCAATCCTACACCAAATCATCATATAAATTCAATGGAAGCATTAGATCATTGACATTCCATCTCCTTCTATCATGAACAGGGCATACCAAAATATTTCAACCATATCAAAGTCAAGAATATCAACTTAATTCAACAACCAATCATCTAACTAGCTTGTTTAAGCTTTAATCACATAACTCTAACTTTAATTTTTTCTTTCTCCTTTCATCTAGGGTTTTGGACAGAACATATACCCTAGGAAAAACTCAACTTTCTTCCATGAAAACCCTAAATTCAAACTCCCAAATCAAAGGAAAATAAGCTAGGATAGATTGCTTACTTTTAATCTCTAGCTTGCTTGAACTTTGGACCTTGGATTCTTCTTTGTCTTGGCTTGAGTTTTCATTTTAACATAGCTTCCCCAAGCATTCCATGATCTATGGTTTTGGACAGAAAAATGGGGGTATTTATAGAAAAATCTCATGGAAAATGAATGTCCAAGATCACTTTATGCATTATTTGATCTAATGGCTCACATTTATTCTTGGATTTAACTTTTCTTAAAAGCTAAATATGACATCATCCATGACATCTTCAAGGGACAACTCATAGGGACATGTGGTGAAATTCCAAAGGAGAAAAGCTTCTGGAAAAATTCTAGTCCAATCCGGTACCGGCTTAGTCCAATTTCCCAAAAACCAGACTATTTTCTGAATCTAATTTTTCTAAGATTCCATAATATGCTTTCTGACCTTAAATCTAGTATCCAAATTCTTCCTACCATTGAAATTCTTGTACTGGATCTAAACTTAATCACAAATCCCTTGGTAAATTGCCAAAACGCCCCTTGGTTCTTCTTTATTTACTTTAATACCTCAAGGGCATTATCGTCTTTTCACACCTCATCAGAGATTTCATGATCTTGGTCAACTATTATGGGAACTCTCCTTGACTATCTAACCTTAGTCAAATGACTTAAATGCCCTTCGTCTATCTCTGGCTCAAAGACACAACACAATGGCATACTAAGTGGCATTTTCATAATTTTATATTTTTCTAGGTCTTTATTAGCCCTGGCCCACATACTTATCTAAAAATATTATTGGGCCTATAAGGCACCATTTTGGGCCTTCTACATAATCACTGCCTTCGTGGGCTCAACTTCCGAGAAATTCCCCTGAAACGTATTTATCAGATGTTTTAATCTACTATAAATTCCATAATAAATTCTACATAACTCATTTTTTAGTTCTATCAGATTCATAAATTCTCATATTAATTATAAGAATTTATTACAAAATTTTATCTGATTATGAGGTCCAAAGTATACTGTATTAAGTTTTCTTTCTTCAGAAATTCATATCAATTTTTCGAGGACCTCAAATCAAAATTCTATGTTGCGTCAAATTAATTAGAATAATTTTCTTTATTTAATGGGAAAATTTGGGACTGAACTGATTCTGGGCATTTTTGGGCCTTTTCCGGCTCGACTTTCTCATAATTACCATTTTGCCCTGGAACTTTTGAAAATTACGCTTTAGGCCCTCAACTTTTCATAATTACACTTAATGGCCTAAAGTTTATGTCTACTCTACATTTTACACCATGGAACTTTTATATTTTTCAGTTTAGTCCCTCTTCTTTAAACCTTCATCTAATCATTATTTTCTTTTCTATCCATTATCACAATCCTTTCCAAACCTCTTTCCTCTATCAGTATTATACCGATAGGGAAAAATTAGGATGTGACAAACAACATGATAAATTAGTAGCAATTTTTAAGAATAAGCTGCAGAGAGGGGAGACTAAGAATAATTTTGAAGTCTCCAGGGATAGATTATTACGGTTCAAGGGAAGACGATATATCCTTAAGAGATTCCCTCGAGAAGCTGGCAAAGCTTTATATAAAGGAGACCGTTAGGCTGCATGGTATAATATCCTAATTTTTAGATTTAGAAGCCTAGAATGTAGCCTAAAATAGGTAGGCTACTAGACCCCTTTGTAGCAAAAGTCCCAGAAATGTACAGAAAATTTTCATGGACTAAACTGCAAAATAGAGAAAGTACAGTATTTAAATGTAAATAATAAAAGTTCTTGGAGGTAATTATGTAAAGTTAGAGGCTCTAGAAAAGTCTCCTGGGTACAGAAAGAGGAAGGAAAAGAAAGGACTGAATTATAAAAAAAAAGTCCTTCCAGGGCTAAGAAATTAAAAGGGACCAAAATGTAAAGAATAAAGGTTCCTTGGGTTAAAGGTGAAAGTAGACATAGAAAAAAGGAGTTTTGAAGTTTCAGGTACTAAACTAGAATTTCAAAAAAGTGTAGTAAGGGACTAAAGTGTATTTTACCAAATTCAGGGCAAAATTGTAATTATGAGGAAATTGAGCTCAAAGTGACAAAAAATTTCCCAAAAGCATTTGAGTCACATATTTCACAAGAGATAGAGAAAATTATACTAGTCGATTTATCGTGACACATAATTTTTATTTGAGGTACCAAACAACTAAAATTGATCTAAAATTCTAAAAGTTATCCTGATGTTTTATCATATCTTATAAACCTCATATATAAATGAGAATTTATAGGAAGGTATATCCTGTGAAGCCAGAGGTTAAAGAACTAACGGAACTTCGAAAGAAGCTCTGTAGGAAAAGTTATTCACATTTTAGTGAATTTTGACGAGAGTTCATGGACGCCTAATATCTTGATGATGAAACTTAAGCAGTAAGCGAGCTGGGTCAAAAAAGGCTCAAAATGGCACCAAAGAGGGTCTCAGTACACTAAAACAATAATTCAATAAAATTCAGGAAAATTATAAGTACCCGATTTAGTTATAATTAGGGAAAATGATCTGATAAGGGAAATTTTATTAGATATTAGATGTTTATATGTATCTATTTAATAAATGTTCCCTAGGTAAATAATTCTATTGGAACATATGGAAATTATTGGACTAAATAACAGTCTAATAATTAAGGAGAAATCCCTTTATATGTTACAAGATTGTACAGAATTAGACAGAATGTACTAGTTACTCTAGAGTAACCCAGAGGCTTCTAGAAGCAATGACTGACCATGTGAGTTGTCCTTGTAGGACCCACACAAGGTGCCCCTAGTATGATGACATAAGGGGATGATGTCATCAGGATGATGTAGGCGTTACTTAGTGAGTAAGTCAGATAATTTGAGCCGTTCATCGTGATTCGATCTAGACCGTTCAATCCATTTCACTTCAACTATAAATACCCATAACCCCCTTAAGTATTCAACACCAAGCAAGGAGAAAAAAGAAGAGAGAGAAAGAAAAGAAGAAAAAGGAGAAGGTTCGACCGAGTTAGGAGCAATCTAATGAGCTTAGGGACTCTGCAAGCTTAGGAGTGAGGTAAGTAACCAATCCTAGTCCCTACTCTAATAAATTATAGGATTGTTCTAGTGTATTTAATAGTTATAATTAAGGAACTTCACTCTCTTGATAAGGCTAGCAGTGAAAAGCAAGGAAATTAGGGGCTTGTCAAACTAAGGAAAAGCTATGGTATAAAGTAATGAACTTACCTAACTTGTATGTTTACTCTTCTTAGATGTTTGATATGATGATTGTATGGCTTGATTATGTGAATCATGTATAATTGATTAAAGCTATGTTTCCTTGTATGCTATAACCATATGTTATAGGTAAGGAATATGGAAGCATGCAAAATATATACAAGCATGATCACTGTAAGCACACACATTAGCACCAAGCATTAATATACATACATTGTACAGTGCCGTTTACTACTAAAATTCCCTATAATCTCACCCTCCTATAACCAACCATAATAGGTCCAATATGATGGAGGAGGTATGCATGAAGAAGAGCTAAGGAAGGGAGAAGAAGAGTAGAGAAAGGATATATTCTAGCATGTATTACATGAATTTTCCATTTATGTAATTAATTAAATTGAATAGTGTCCATGTCTATTTATATGATGAAATTGTATATGATGTTATTGACATGTCTAAATGAATATAGGAAAGTTTAATGATGAGTTATACATGCTAGAAATTAATGATGAAATCATTATGATAAAAACGTAGGTCCTGAAGTAGATATGTTTTGGCTTTAGTTTGACTTAGTAAACGAAGGAGTTTGGTCACAAAATTTGGCAGATATATTGCACACGTCCTAAGTTTTAATTTCATAGGTAGCACGCCTCAATTGGATGTGTACATTAAGATAAAATTTTTCAAAGTTAGATTGTCAGTTAGGACAATGAACAATGAATAGTATGACAAAATTGAAAAGTTTTAATTTTTAGGCCAAAGTAATATTTTCGCTAATTAAATATACTTCCAAATATGTACTATGAAAGGAGTAAAAGTAGGATGTTTTATTTTGGTATAAGAGTAGAGGGTTCTATCTCAAAGTAAAGGTGCTGGTACAAGCACAGAATCGAGGTTCTAGTACAGGATAGGAATACTTTAATCATGAAATAGAGTACACAGTAGATTAGCTAAGGCCCTATTGAGGTTGAGGTTAAGGTTAAAGTTAGCAACGAGTCACTTATTCCTAGTCCAACTAAGGGATTGGAGGTGATTACTCTAAGGGAAGTAGGAAAGTCTTGACGAACCATAACCCTTGTTTGCAACTAAACATGGCATAGAGTTTAGGTCGCGACTAACCAAGGGAACTGGCCGTGATGAATAGACACAAAGAGGTTTATTAGCCACGAGGAAGTACTTTAGTCGCGACGAGGTAGTATCATAGTCATGATAAAATATGGTTGTGGTCACAATGAATGAACATAAAAGACTTTATTCACGATGAGTCAATAGTTTGGTCACAACTAAATGACACAGTGACACTCAGATGTTTAATGAAAGGTAAGAGATAGCTTCTCTTCTATTAGTGATCCATGAGGATAAGGAAAATATAAAAGTATGAATGGCCTAGAGATGTGAGCCAGACCATTCCTCAGTTAGCTAAAAGAAAGTAGCTGACCTAGTTAGGGATCACAGTGAAGCCAAGGACACAGAAGTCTTTTAGGCTCGGGACATAGAAGTCCTTGAGGCGGCAAGAGATGTTATGATGGAATGGAACTAAGTATGACTAGTAGAGGTAAAAGGAAAGGTAGCCACATATTAAGAGACTCCCCTATCTAAGAAAGAAAAATACCTAAGAGTCAGATAAGGCAGCTAGGGGTTGAGTCTATACCCTATACCTCGATAGGAGGGTAAAGTGGCAACCTCAGTGGAAGAAATAAATGTAGTTATGTTAAGGCTAGGGTAGCCTAATGAAATAGCTATCTTAGATTCCTGAATAGATGAAAAGAATCTTGGAGATAGTAAGCTAAAGATGAATAGCCTCAGTGAATTTTTTGGGATCAATATAAAGAGATGATAAGAGATAGAGAATGAGATAGATAAGTACTGGGAACCACTATGATAAGAAATAATTATGTTCCCAATAATGTTAAGTGATAGAGTGTCACTTAAGGTTAGGATCAATCGCATAAGGTTAGGTTGAGAGGCTCCTTAGCAAGGATATAATGTATGAAAGTTTTAGCCATTAAATTTTTCCTAAGGATTAGAAACTAGTCCTCCGAGCTAGAATTGACATTTCTCTAGATAGAGTAAGATACCCTATCCGAGTAGGAAGGTAATTCAATAGAGATAGAGTTGATGTTGTTTTAGCAGAAGTAAAATGTCCTCCATTAAGAATAAAAAGTAGTAGTCGAGGCAAGGCAAGTGGAGTTGACTTTATCCTAATAGAATTATGACTGGCCAAGAATAAAGCTTAGAGTCAGAGCTTAACGGAGTATGAAAGCAAGTAGAAAGAAGACAATGATGTAAGTCCCCTCCCTATAACTCTATAAGTAGAAAGATGACTTTGTAGCTGACTCTGCAGACAGATAGAGAGCTCCCTTTTGTATGAAAAAGATGTTTGCATGATATGCTATAGATGAAGTAGCAAGTAAGAGCTTTCACTCCTTGCATTAAATGTCAGGCACTATGTTATGTTTATAAAAATATGCTAAAGCTCCGAGTGTTAGAGCTATGCATATTAAAAGAAGAAATACTTGAGCTCTGATATTAGAGCTATGCATTTATGAGCAGGTATATAAAGCCCTGCAACGTATTTATGAGCAGGTATATAAAGCCCTGCAACGTATTTATGAACAGGTATAAAGCCCTGCAACATGTTAGCCAGTAATTATGCATGTTAAAGTATGTACTCCTACTTAGAAATAAAGTAAAGAAAAGAACAATTGCATAAGTCCTCTCTTTATACCGTTTAGATAAGTTAAATATGGTAAGAGTAGTTGGAGGAGTGCGAGAACTCCTAGAGTAAATTAATTAAGGCATAATATGAGGCCTAAGCTAGACCTATAGAGATAAAAAGGTAGGTGGCTTAAAGAGAATTTTGATAAGTTCAATAAAAATAAAAAGGGATAGTTAGTTGGCTCAGAGAATTGATGAGGCTTAAGAAAATGAGATTGGTTTATGGGAATAGTCTTGGTGAATTATCAGTAGGTTATGTATAGAGGCAGCTTAATCTTGCTATTCAAAGTCTCCTAGAGATTTGGATACAGTACAACGGAATCACAATAGATTTTGAAGGATCACAGTAGACCCTAGTAAGCTAGCAAAGATATAGAGGCTGACGGTAGATCGCAATAGATCCCAAGGGAAGTTGCTGAGCCATATGTGTAAGGGTATGGTATCTTTTTAGGAAGACGATGACTAAGGATAAGATGAACATCTTAAGTTAGGTAAATAATACGGAGAGAGTACCCATGACATTTTTTCAGACAACCTTATCATTGATTAGGCTAAATTCAATTTTCTTCTAATTAACAAAGGAAAGTCAAAGTTAGAATAGTTAGAGCATAAGCCCTGAACAAGAAGCATTCAGGCTTGTTCAAGATATAAGAAAACCCCCATATTACATGAAAGTAGACTGAGTATTGATAGACAAATCCCCATAAGGTTATGGATGAGGCTATAGAATAGACCATAGATGAGGCTAAAAATGAGAATTTGAGCCATAAATGAGGTTAAAGATGATGTTATGAGCTAAAAAGACCCAAGAGAGATAGTATAAGAAAGGTATAAGATAGTAAAGTACCAGTGTTAGAGCCTGTCAGCACCAGTGCTTCATATTTTTATCAGAAATTTTCAATTAAGCGTGCCCATACAAGAGTAACCTAACGATTGGTAACCCCTGGGAAATGATGTGGAACTTTGCAAATGCCAAAAAAGTTTGGCAAAGGTGCACAAAGTTCTGCACGAGGGCAGAAAAAGTTGAGAAAAGTCAAAAAGTTATGAAATGTAAGAGACATTTCCTAAGATAACCTCTTCATCAAAGTATGAATAGGGTTTAACTCTAAAATTTTGAGGACAAAATTTATTTTAAGAGGGGGAGAATTGTAATATCCCAATTTTTAGGCCCAGAAGTCTAGAATGTAGCCTAAAATAGGTAAGCTACCAGACCCCTTTGAGCAGAAGTCCTAGAAATGTACAGAAAATTTTCATGGACTAAACTGGAAAATAGAGAAAGTACAGAAAATATAAATAATAAAAGTTCCTGGGGGAAATTATGTAAAGTTAGAGGCTCCAGAAAAGTCTCTTGGGTATAGAAAGAGGAAAGGAAAAGAAAGGATTGAATTATAAAAAAAAGGTCCTTCAGGGCCTAAGAAAGTAAAAGGGACTAAAATGTAAAGAATAAAGGTTCCTTGGGTTAAAAGTGAAAGTAGACATAGAAAAAGGGAGTTTTGAAGTTTCAGGTACCGAACTAGAATTTAAAAAAGTGTAGTGACTAAAGTGTATTTTTCCAAATTCAGGGGGGAAATTGTAATTATAAGGAAATTAAGTTGAAAGTGGCTAAAAACTACTCGGAAGCATTTGAGTCCTATATTTCACTAAGAGATAGAGAAAATTTTTCTAGTCAATTTAACGTGACACAGAATTTTTATTTGAGGTCCCAAACAACTGATATATCCTGATGTTTTATCATATTTTTTGGACCTCAGATATAAATAAAAATTTATAGGAAGGTACGTCCTGTCAAGCCAGAGGTTAGGGAACTGACAAAACTACGAAAGGAGCTCTATAGGAAAAGTTATTCACGTTTTTGTGAATTTTGACGCGAGTTCATGGACGGCTAATATCTTGATGATAAAACTTAAGCAGTAGGTGAGCTAGGTCTAAATAGGCTCAAAATGGAGCCAAAGAGGGTCTCAGTACACTGAAACAATAATTCACTAATATTCAAGAAAATTACAAGTACTTAGTTCAGTTATAACTAGGGAAAATGATCTGATAAGGGAAATTTATCAGATATCACATATTTATAAGTACCTATTTAATAAATGTTCCCTAAGTAAATAATACTATTGGAACATATGGAAATTATTAGACTAAATAACAGTCTAATAATTTAGGAGAAATCCCTTTATATGGTACAAGATTGTACAGAATTAGATAAAATGTACTGGTTACTCTGGAGTAACCCAAAGGCTTTTAGAAGCAATCACTCACCATGTGAGGTGTCTTTGTGGGACCCACACAAGGTGCCACCTAGATGATGACATAAGGGGATGATGTCATCATGATTATGCAGACGTTTCTTAGTGAGTAAGTCAGATAATCTGAGCCATTCATCGCGATTCGATATGGACTATTCAATCCATTTCACTTCAACTATGAATACCCACAAACCCCTTAAGCAATCATCGCCAAGCAAGGAGAAAAAAGAAGAGAGAGAAAGAAAAGAAGAAAAAGGAGAAGGTCCGACCGAGTTAGGAGCAATCTAATGAGCTTAGGGACTCTGCAAGCTTAGGATTGAGGTAAATAACCAATCCTAATCCCTACTCTACTAAATTATAGGATTGTTTTGGTGTATTTAATAGTTAGAATTAAGGAACTTTTCTCTCTTGATAAGGCTAGCCTTGAAAAGCAAGGAAGTTAGGGGCTTGTCAGACTAAGGAAAATCTATGGTATAAGTAATGAACTTACCTAACTTGTATGTTTACTCTGTTTAGATGTTCAATATGATGATTGTATGGCTTGATTATGTGAATCATGTATAATTGATTAAACCTATGTTTCTTTTTATGCTATGATCATATGTTATAGGTAAGGAACATGGAAGCATGTAAAATATATATAAGCATGATCACTGTAAGCACATACATTAGCACCAAGCATTAATCTGCATACATTGTACAGTAATGTTTATTACTGACATTCCCCATTATCTCACCCTCCTATAACGAACCATAATAGGTCTAATATGATGGATGAGGTATGTGTGAAGAAGAGCTAAGGAAGGGAGAAGAAGTGTAGAGAAAGGATATATTCTAGCATGTAATACATGAATTTCCCATTTATGTAATTAATTGAATTGAATATTGTGCATGTCTATTTATATGATGAAATTGTATATGATGTTATAGACATGTCTAAATGAATGTGGGAAAGTTTAATGATAAGTTATGCATGCTAGAAATTAATGATGAAATTATTATGATAAAAACGTAGGTCCTGAAGCAGATATGCTTTGGCATCAGTTTGACCTAGTAAACGAAGGAGTTTGGTCACAAAATTTGGCAGATATATAGTACACATCCTAAGTTTTAATTTAATGGATGTTTACATTTAGAGAAATATTTTTTTGAAGTTGGACTGTCAGCTAGGACAATGAATAATGAACATTACCCAATGACGAAATTTAAAAGTTTTAATTTTTGGGCCAAAGTAATGCTTCTGATGATTAGATACGCTTCCAAATGGAAGGGGTAAAAGTAGGATGGTTCATATGATGTCCCAAGCAGTATTGTTTCTGACATAAACCCTAGGTTTATATCAAATTTCTAGATGGTTCTGCATAAAGAAATAGACCCTAGTCTCAGATTCAGTACAACCTATCATCCACAGACTGATGAACTGTTAGAAATAATGATCCAGACACTGGAAGATATGCTCAGAGCATGTGTCTTGGATTTCAAAGGAAGTTGGGATGTCCATCTACCACTAATAGTATTCGCTTACAATAATAGCTATCAGTCCAGTATTTAGATGGCCCCATTTGAAGCACTTTATGTGTGAAAGTGTAGATCTCCTTTATGTTGGGTGGAGTTGAGTGAAAGAAGGATATCTGGTCGTAAAATAGTAGATCAAACTGCAGAACAGATTGACATAATCAGGAAGAGACTGTTAACGGCTAAAAGCATATAGAAAAGTTATGCTGATGTTTAAAGGAAGCCATTAGAGTTTGAAGAAGGTGACCATATGTTTCTTAAACTAACTCCACCTACAAGAGCTAGTCAATTTATTAAAGTGAAGAAGTTGCATCCAAGATACATAAGACCATTTCAAATCCTTACTAAAGTAGGATCTGTGGCCTATAAACTAGCTCTTCGCCCAAATCTATAACATCCTAAATTTTCCCTATCTATAAAACACTAATAGAGGAAAAAGGTTAAGAAGGGATTAGGATGATAATCAGAAGAAAAGGTAATGATTAGATAAGTTTTAAATTAGAGAAAGAAAAGAAAAGTATAAGTTATAAAGCCAAAGGACATAAAAGTCATTTGGACAAAAGTTAAATATAGAAAATTCAAGAAAAACTAGAAAAGAGACTTAAGTGGAGTTTTGAAATTTTAGGGACTAAACTAGAGTTTCAAATGTTGTCGAAAGGGATTAAAGTGGAATCTCACAAATTCAGGGACTAAAGTGGAATTTTGCGAAATTTAGAGGCAAAAGTGTAATTATGGAAAGTTGGGCCAGAAAATGCCCAAAATTTCTAAAAATATTACAGTCTAAAATTTTACCAGTAAATAGAGGATAGAATTTGGGCCAGGCATATCTCTTTGAATTCTAATTTAAGGTTCCAATAAATTGATACCAATTTCTAAAGTCTAAAAATTAGTACAGTATCTTTCGGACCTCAGAATCAGATAAAATTTTATAGCAAATTATTATAATTAATATAATAATTTATGAAACTGAAAAAATAAAAAAGGAGTCCTGTAGAATTAATTATAAAATTTAAGGTGAAATCGGACACTAGAAAAAGGATTTAAAGAAATATATAGAATTTTTATTAAGAGTTTTGGGTCTCATAAAATAATGAGAATTTGCAGGGTATTCATTTTATATTAGAATAAATTTCTAAAAATGTCATAACAATTAAAAGAATTATATAGAATTTATCTCAAAATTAGGGTGGTTCAAGGTATTCGGTAAAGGAAATGCCTTGAGATTTATGCCAATTAGTGAGTTAGACCCACGGGAGGCCCAATATGGCGCCAAGATAGAATGACCAATGATCCAAGTTAGTGTCTTGTAGGCCAAGTTAGTTTTTAGATATTTTATTAATTTTTAAAAGAAAAAAAATCAGAGAAAATTAAGAGATAAGGTGAGTTGGCTTATGAGGTGTCCTAAATGGGACCCACACCATGTGAAAAATGTCACTTGGAAGCCAAATGCAAGAAGGAAGAATTTTGACACATGATAGATTATAATAAAGTAATATAAGAATTAAGTTAATAAAAATTAAGGTTAATTAAGCAAGAAAGCAACTAATGAGAGTTAAGATTAAGGCTATGTAATAATTAGTTGAAGAATGGTCCCAAGATGCCAAAGTTTTTGCTATAAATACCCTGTTGTCTTCATAATTTCGTGCACTTAGAGGACCCTTAGGGAACCATGCCAAAATGAAGAGAGAACTCAAAATAAGATCAAGGAGAAGCCACCCAAGCAAGTACCTAAGGTAAGCAATCATTCCTAGTTTTTTATAACTATTTTAGAAGGACAAAACCTAGGTTTTAATGGTTGAAAGTTGAGTTTTTCCATTGGCATGCATGCTGGCCGAATTGTTAGAACAAAGAGGGAAGAGTTAAATGAAGTTAGAAGTGTGTAAATGACTCTTAGATAAGTTAGTTTGGTTATTGAATTTAATTGATATTTGTGACTTTGCATTATCTTGATGCTTTCAGCCTAGGGTTGTTCTGGACCAAGAAAGTAGAGTTTCAATGATCTAATGCTTCCATTGAATTTAAATGATGATTTTGTGTAGGATTGGATATGATTAGAACTTTGGAAGCATTGAAATTGAAAAGGGAAATTTTGAAACCCTTTCTGTTACTATTCATACATGTGAATAGTGATGACAATTTCATAATTTTGATGTTTTTAGTAGATTTAAAATGAAAAATTATGTGGGATTAAGTAGAGAAACAAGTATTGGAAGCATTGGAATCAAAATAGAAATTGTTGAAAGAAAGTACACTTCTTTTTGGTTATATCCAGAATTGTATAAAGGAGCTAGAATTTCATAATTCTAAGCTCATAAATAGATTCAGAAGGCCAAAATGTGTGAGGATAAAGTCAAGACATCAATTAATTCAAAGGTCAAACTAATTAATAAAGATTAGAGAAAGATAAAGGCTTAATGAGTTAAGGATAGTAGACCAAATTTAAAAGTTGATTTAATTGAGTTATAATATGAACTTCATAATGTTATGTTAGGCCTGGTTAGTTATGGTAAAGTGGACTACAAGAAAGAACAAGAATGTATGGAAAGGTTAAAGGAAGAGCAAGCTAATGAGGTAGTGAACTTACCTACTTGTATGCTTAGGTTGTTTGGATATTTTATGCGATATTTGCTTACTTTGATTATGTGAAGCACGCATGATTAAGTGATGATGTGTTTCTTTTTATGCTATGGCCATATGTTATAATTATGGAAACATTGAAGCATGTAAAGTTATCATTATACAAGCATGATCAATAAGTGCACATATATTAAAATCAACCATGTGGTTGCATACATTGTATGGTATCCGTTTGCTATTGAGATTTCCCCAAGAATCTCACCCCTTCCATATCAATCTGATCACAGCAGGTCTTCTGAAGATGGAGGAGATAAAGATGCATGAAGAAAAGTTAAGAATTATTTAGAATGCTTTATATCGAATTATATGTATGTTATGAAATATATATATGTATAATTAGTTCTAAAACAATTTTGAGCCACGAACTTTGAGCTGTAATTAAAATTAGTTAATGATTGAATAAATTTATAATAAAATAACCATTACTTATTTAACTTGTCAAACTTCATTTTGACACCAAGAATGCCTTATTTTGATGCCTGTACAAAGAGAATGGAATTTTCAAAGTTAGGGATCAGAAACTATTTTTAGAAGTTTTGACCAAATAAATAGTGATATTTGATGCCAAGTCTGTATTGATTGGCAGAGCATTTGGTCTATGAAGTATTTTTTCCTTATATTTCATTATGTTACCTTCATGTAGCCTTTTGAACCACTTCATTTTTTTTCTAGAATTAATTATGAGTTTTTGAAGTTCGTTGCCAAATCTGGAAATACCAAATGAACTGTAACTGTGAAGCTTAGAAATTCCAAATTTTGTAATTGAACTTCAATAGATATTTAAGTGATTCTAAATGCTTCCAAATGGTCCCTAAGATGTACGAAAGTAAGGTGTTACATTTTTAGTATCAGAGCAAAGTTTCTAGCATTAGATAGGATATTTCCTAGACCCTAACCCTAAGTAGTTAACATTATGTTAAAGTTATGGTGCTTAATGGGATAGTTAGTTATGCAAGAAGTAGGATTCATATAAGAAACCTTAGAAAGATAATGTTTAGGGAAGAATAAGTCAGGTCGTGACGACTAGATGCTCTAGTAGTGACAAATATTCACGGAGAAGTTAGGTCGCGACAAACCAAGGCAATGGCTGTGACTAATGTACACAAAGGAGTTTGGGTCGCGATAAGCGAAAACCATTGGCAGCGATGGGAGAACACAGAGCGATCTGGTCGCAACGTGTCAAGTGATTTAGTCACGATGAAAGTTCACAAAGAACGTTAGTCGCGAGTAACCAATATTTTGGTTGTGACATGAGATCACAGAAAGCTTAAGTTGCATTGAGTAGATGTTTTAGGCACGACTATGGTAGACCATTCTTAGTTAGCCAATACCTCAGAGGTTCTCATGTTTCTTAACATGATGTGGCTGGACTGAGCAGAACAGCGACTGGGGAGCAGTTTCCTTTGCTGACATAGACAGGAGCTGACCAACCTAAGGTCAAAGAAGTTGGCCTGTTCAAGATCAAGAAAGTTAAGATATGAGAGTTAACTCAAGATAATGTTAAGGAAAATAAAGCAGAATCGTTTAAAATCCCTAAGAACAAAGACCAGACATTACAGTAATAAAGAGAACGAAGGTACCAACCTCGCTGAAGTTTATTGATTAGAGGATGGGCACAAGGTACATATGAGCTAGATAGTACGATGTACGAAGACACGAAAGACCAGTTCAAGGGAATGTTCAGAAGCATAATTCTTCGTGTGAAGACCAGAAAGGAACCACAGTCTAGAAAAACCATAATGGGACTGGTATACAGACAGAAGCAATTAAGAAATAGAAGAGTATCTAGTATGGAAAACAAGTTTACGATGCTTAGAAAGAGAAATGTAAACACAGTTCAAAGATAAAGAAACTCCCCTGTTTAAGAAAGAGTAATGATCAAGAGCCAGATAAAGCAGTTAAGGGTTGAGTATGTACCCTAGCAAGAGGGTAATGTGGCAACCTAAGCTAGATGAGATAGTTAGCATTAGTTAAACCATAAGGATTAAGATCAGGATTAGAATTAGGATTAAAGTTAGGATAAAAGATTAAGAATGAAACTTGAGATAGGATAGCAATAGGAAAGCACCTAGAGTAACAGATAGTCTCAGGAAGTGAGACAGATAGTCATAAGATGTTTGGGGTTACTCAGGTATTTCTATAGGCTTATGAATAAAGTACTCAGGGCCATTCCTTATGGTAGTGTTACTGCAGATACCAAGAAGGTGGCAGTGTTATAGCTCTATCAAAAGAAATGGTATACGTAAGAATAGTAGACAGTAGTAAAGAGATTATTTTCATATTACTCTTTAGATAATAGTTGGATCTAAAATAAATGGCTCTCAGATAGAGCTAGATTCAAATGAGTTCATATCACTTTTCATATAAGAGTTAGATCTTATACAAATTGCTCTAGATAGAGAACATATTATGGCTGTAGTAATAGAAGGCAATTGCATATGGCTAGGCCATGATTTCACACAACAACAACCCATGGTAAGCCACACTAAAGTAAGAAAGTAGAGAAGGAACTCTATTGGTAAATAATAAGGGCTACTAGATACAATTTTGAAAACAAATTTATGGGTTGAGTTATCAACATAAAGGGAGTAGCTAACCCTATAAGGTGTTGATTAACTCATCCAAAGAAAGTATTTATAATGTTTTTCCCCAAGATAGCCTCTTTATATATATGGACTGAACTTAGTTTCTCTTAAATAAGGATGGAGTCCAAGTTCAAATTTGAGTACTGGTATTCAAAAGATTGTAGAAGTATGCCTAAGGAACAGATAAGAGAAACCTATATGTCTTAAGAACAGACAAGTATCAGCATATAGATCCTCCAGATGAGGATCAAGAGATTAAAAGACCAGAGAGATCTAGAGAAGAAGGTTTAAGGTAGAGTAAAGTTAAACATCAAGTTATGAGAAAGAATATCCTAAGGCTCAGACCTATGTAAAGTGTAACTTAGCCCTAACTCAGTAGCATGCTTAACTGAAAAGTGCTCAAGCTAGAGAAGTCTAGAGATGAGTAACCCACTGGGAAGTACAGTGTTGAGTCACAAGGTTAGAAAGATGTTATAGTATACAGAAAGAACATTGCTAGCTAGCATGACTAAAAGAAAGAATAGCATGAGCAAAGAATAGCATAAGCAAATAATAGCTAAGTTCTTAGTAAAGAGGAAATAAGGGATACTAGGATTCCTTATATCAGTTTCAAACAGAGGAACTGTATAGAAAGAAAGAGATAGAATGAAAGAGATAGTTAGATGAAAAGTATATCCTCATACTTGTTCTATCCTATCCTAATTTTTCCTCTATCTGGATAACACTGATAGAGGAAAGAGGTTTAGAAAGGATTGTGATGATGAATGGAAAGGAAAAGAATGGTTAGATGAAGGTTTAAAGAAGAGGGACTAAATTCAAAAGTATAAAAGTTCCTTGGTGCAAAATGTAAAGTAGACATAAACTTTGAGCCATTAAGTGTAATTATGAAAAGTTGAGGGCCTAAAGTATAATTTTCAAAAGTTTAAGGACCTAAAGGTAATTTATCAAAAGTTCAAGGGGCAAAAGTGTAATTATGAAGAACTTGGACTGGAAACAAGCCAAAAATGGCCAGAATCAGATCAGACCCAAATTTTACCAATAGATAGAGAAAATTATTCCGATTAGTTTGACGCAACACAGAATTTTGATTTGAGGTCCTAAAAAAATTGATATAAATTTCTGAAGTCAAATAAAATTATTACAGTATTTTTTGGATCTCAGAATCAGATGAGGCTTTACAGTAAATTCCTATAATTAATATAAGAATTTATAAAATTGACAAGATAAGAAAAGGAATCCTGTAGAATTTTTAATGAAATTTACAGTACAATAAAATACCCGATAAATATGTCCGGGAGAGGTTCCTTGGGATTTGTGCCTTAAAGGTAGTGGACTCTATAAAGGCCCAAAATAGTGTCATGAAAGCCCAATAAAATAATTGGACTGATAGGTGGGCCAGTGTCTAGAGGAACCCCGAAAAAGTGCAAAATTATGAAAATGCCCCTGTGTTGTACCAAGGAGCAGAGATGAATAGAGGGCATTTTGGTCATTTTAGATAGGCCAAAAAGCCAAGAAATGTACAGGAAGGGTTAGTCAGAGTCAGTATATTCCCTGACAAAGTACAAAAAGGTGTGAAATGACAATTATGCCATTAGGGTCAATATAGTGCAAGAAAGGGCACCAAGGGTATTTTGGTCATTTTTCAAGGGATCTGTAATTAAGTTTAGACCCAGTATAAGAATGTCAATGATAGAAAGAATCCGGATACTAGATTTAAGGTCAGAAAATATATTATGGAATCTCAGAAAAATTAGATTCAGAAAACAGTTTAGCTTTTGGGAAATCGGACTGAGTCGATACCGGATTAGACTAGAATTTTTTCAGATCCTTCTCCTTTTGGAATTTTTGTCACATGGGCATTTGAGGTGTCCCTTGATGATATCATGGATGATGATGTCATAATTATTAAAGAAAAGTTAAATCTAAGAATAAATCTAAGCCATTAGATCAAATAGTATACAAAATGATCTTGGCCATCCATTTTCCATGAAATTTTCTATAAATACCCCCCAAAATCTGATGCAAAGCCGTGAGCACAAGAAACCTTGGGGAACCTCTTGTAAAATGAAAACTCAAGCCAAGACAAAGAAGAATTCAAAGGCCAAAATTCAAGCAAGCTAGAGATTAAAGGTAAGCAATCTATCCTAGCTTATTTTCCTTTGATTTGGGAGCTTGAACTTAGGGTTTTCATGGAATAAAGTTGAGTTTTCTCTAAGGTGTATATGCTGTCCAAAATCTTAGATGAAAGGAGAAAGAAGAAATTAAAGTTAGAGTTATGAGATTAAAGCTTAAACAAGCTAGTTAGATGATTGGTTGTTGAATCAAGTTGATGTTCTTGACTTTGCCATGGATGAACCATTTCGGTTTGCACTGTTCATGAACTGTTCATGATAGAAGGAGATGGAATTTCAATGATCTAATGCTTCCATTGAGTTTATATGATGATTTTGTGTAGGATTGGATAGGTTTTGAGCCTTGGAAGCATTGGAATTGGAAGTTGTAATGTTTGGAATTCTTCTCTAAACTGTTCACTCGCATGAACAGTGATTAGAATCTCATGATTTTGATGCTTCCAATGGTTTTAAAATGAAAATTTGTGTGGGGTAAAGTAGAGAAACAAGTATGGGAAGCATTGGAATCAAGATGAGAATTTTTGGAAGAATTGTTCATATTTTTTTCAATCTGTACAGAACAGTGCATAAGAGCTGGAATTTCATTATTCTAAGCTCATAAATGGATTCAAAAGGTGAAATTGTGTAGGGTAAGGTCAAGACATCAATTGATTCAAAGGCCAAGGCAATTGGTAAAGGTTAGAGGAAGTTATGTTAGTTAAATGTTCAAGAGAGTTAATCTTGAATAATGCTTGAGTTCATGGTCCTAATGAATTATGTGATGAATATGAATGTGCTTAGGACCTTGCAACATCCAAGAAGATGTTGAGAAGTGGTTGACCGAAAGGTTTCATGGTTGGAAAGCTTAGGGAGCAAGTGGAAGAATAAGGAAGAAAGCTTAAGTTCAAGGTAGTGGACTTACCTCTTTATGTGATTGATGTGGTATGCTTATGTGTTGATATGTATATGATAATTGAATGATGTTGTGACATGATGAATGATGTTTAATATGTTATGAATAACATGTTTTCATGGCCATGCATTTTATACAAAGCTTATAGCATGATAGCATGTCACTAAATGAAGAAAATTTAATAAAATTGCATATCATGTATTAGCATCCATCTTGCATAATTAAGTGGTAATGTTTACTACTGAGATTCCCTAGAATCTCACCCTCCCACAACCAATTAACCAATTTAGGTCAAGCATGATGGGAAATTGTATGCATGGAGAAGAGCTAAAGAATGGAGGAAAGAAAGTGAACAATTTGATACTTTCACCTGTGATGTATGGTTTGTTCTAATTATATAAAGTGTATAATTATGTGATGGAAATGTATGAAATAATTATAGAGTATGTCCATGATGTATATGAATGTATGAGAGACCAAAGAGATGGTTTATGCATGTTGGAGCAATTATTGAGAATTAAAGAAAGGAAACTGAAATGGTAAAAACGTAGGTCCTAAAGCAGTTTTGTTGTGGTTTCAGTTTGACCTAGCAAATGAAAGAATTAACTCACAAAATTTTATGAGCTTAAAGTACACATATGGAGCTTTAAATCCATATGTAATACGTCTCATTTGGATAAGGTAACCAATAGAACAAGTTTTCCAAAGATGGGGACCAGAATCTGTTTTCAGGATTTTTGACCAAATGAACAGTGAACTTTGATTAATAAACTGTATCAATTGGCTAAGCATTTGGTCAGAAACATATTTTTTCCTTAAAGTTAAGGATGTTAGCTTCGAGTATAATTTTGAACCACCTCATTCTGACATTTCTAGAATTAATTATGATTTTTCAAAGTTTGTTGCCCAATCTTGAATACCATATGAACAGTAACTCGTCAAGAGTAAAAATTCTAGATTTAGCTAATGAACTTCAAAGGTCACCTAAGTGGTTCTAAATGCTACCAAATGGTCCCTAAGACGTACGAGAGTAAGGATGTTTCATGTTCCAAGAAGAGGAACTATAAAGAACGAAAGAGATAGATAGATAGAGAGAAAGAGACATATAGAAAGTATTCTAAGTAGCTAACTGAAACCCCAGAGTATAATAAAGTTTTAGAGGGTTCAGTATGAAAGAAATGGACACTACTCACATAACCAATACATTGAGTCGTCCATAAATGAATATAAGCGAGTAACCAAAAAGAATCAGACTTCGACTCTGATTAAGTTGACTCTGGTAAAAGGGAGCATAGCAATATGAAAAAGATATAAAGTTTCACGGATGTAAAGAGAACTCCGCCAGATGTCAAGATAAGAGATACAATTCTTGTAGATACCCCGAGCTTTAGTCATAAAGTAGGAAAGGATATAAAGAGGAGTCATATCCAAGTTTATTTGACTAAGGTACGAATTAAATTTCGATGACGAAATTTATTTTAAGGGGCAGAAATATAACATCCCAAATTTTTTCTATCGGTATAAGACTAATAGAGGAAAGAGGTTCAGAAAGGATTGTGATGATAATCAGAATAAAAGGTAATGATTAGATAAGTTTTAAGTTAGATAAATAAAAGAAAAGTATAAAATTATAAAGCCAAAGGACATAAACGTTATTTGAACAAAAGTTAAATACAGAAAATTCAAGAAAAAAAATAGAAAATGGACTTAAATAGAGTTTTGAAATTTTAGAGACTAAACTAGAGTTTTAAATGTTGTAGAAAGGGATTAAAATGGAATTTGACAAATTTAGGGACTAAAGTACAATTTTGCCAAATTCAAGAGAAAAAGTGTAATTATGGAAAGTTGAGCCAGAAAATGTCCAAAATTTCTAAAAATATTATAGTCTCAAATTTTATCAGTAAATAGAGGATAGAATTTGGGCTAGACATATATCTCAGAATTCTAATTTAAAGTTCTGATAAATTGATATCAATTTCTAAAGTCTAAAAATTAGTACAATATCTTTCGAACCTCAGAATCAAATAAAATTTTATAATAAATTATTATAATTAATATAAGAATTTGTGAAACTGACAGAAGTAAAAAATGAGTCCTATATAATTATAAAAACATATGGAATTTTTATAAAGACTTCTAGGTCTCAAAAAGTTATGAGACTTTGGAAGAAATTCATTTTATATTAAAATAAATTTCTAAAAATGTGAAAACAATTAAAAGAATTATATAGAATTTATCTCAAAAATTAGGGTGGTTGAAGGTGGAGGTAAAGGGCTTTGAGATTTGTGCTAATTAGTGAATTACACCCAAGGGAGGCCCAATATAGCTCCAAGATAGAAGGCCCAATGATCCAAGTTAGTGTCTTGGAGGCCAAGTTAGTTTTTAGATATTTTATTAACTTTTAAAAGAAAGAAATCAAAGAAAATCAAGAGATAAGGTAAGTTGGCTTGTGAGGTGTCCCAAGTGGGACCCACACCATGTGAAAATGCCACTTGGAAGTCAAATGCAAGAAGAAAATTTTTTGACACATGATGGATATAGCATCCTTACTTTCGTACGTCTTAGGGACGATTTGGTAGCATTTAGAACTACTTACATGACCTTTGAAGTACATTAACTAAACCTGGAATTTTTACTCTTGGAGAGTTACTGTTCATATGGTATTGCAGATTCGGTGACGAACTTCGAAAAATCATAATTAATTCTAAAAAAATCGAAGTGAAGTGCTTCAAAATTCTACTCGAAGCTAACATATTGAAGTTTAAGGGAAAAATAATTTCCTAACCAAATGCTTCGTACATTGATACAATTTATTTGTTAAAGTTTACTGTTTATTTGGTCAAAAATTTTGAAAACAGATTTTGGTCCCCATATTTGGAAAATTGGTTCTCTTTGTACAGACATCAAAATAAGGTGTTCTTAGTGTCAAAACGAAGCTTGACATGTTAACTAAATGTCTGTAAAATTTCATACTTTTACTCTATCATTTACTATTTTTCATTACATCATAAACATTATTGTTCAAACTGGCCATAAAGCATCATTACTCGCAAGAATTCTTCACATAACATCATATAACATTTACACTGACCAATCCCTATCTTCATGCTTCTTCATCCTCTTTCCTCATTCATAAACCTGTTGGGATTGGGATTACATGGATGGGGTGAGATTTCTGGGGAAATCTCAGTAGCAAACAATACTAAACAATGCATGTATTAATGTAATTGCTTGTGCTTGCTTGTGAAAGTGTTACCATAGTGTAATGAGCATGCTTCCATGTATCATATGAAATACAATTGGCCAAGGTAATCATAGAAATAGAGCTTCAATCATCTACACATATGCACACAATTCAACAAAGCCATAGCACAATCAAGCATAACATTCAATACATACAAGTTTAGGGTAAGTTTACTACCTTATCGCTTTACTTCCTTTCACTTTAACTTTGCTTCTTCCTTCTTACTTTTCCTTGACGTGTGGCTGCCTCCATTTGAGTCTACAATCAAATCATAACATCACATAATCATTTATTTAATACAATCTAACTTCTCTTGAACATTAACTTACTTTAATTAACATAACTTTCTTTAATCTTTACCAATTGACTTGGCCTTTGCATCAATTGATGTCTTGACCTTACCCTACACAATTTCATCTTTTGAATCCATTTATGAGCTTAAAATCATGAAATTCTAGCTCCCATGCACTGTTCTGGATAGATTTGCAAAACATACACAATTCTTTCAAAAATTCTCATTTTGATTTCAATGCTTTCCATACTTGTTTCTCTACTTTATCCCACACAATTTTTCACTTTAAAACCATTGGAAGCATCAAAATCATGAAATTCAAATCACTGTTCATGCGAGTGAACAGTAATAGAAAAGAATTTCAAACATTACAACTTTCAATTCTAATATTTTCAAGGTTTGAAACCTATCCAATCTTACACAAAATCATCATATAAATTCAATGGAAGCATTAGATCATTGAATTCCGTCTCCTTCTATCATGAACAATGCATGAACAGTGCAAACCAAATTGTTTCATCCATGGCAAAGTCAAGAATATCAACTTGATTCAACAACCAATCATCTAACTAGCTTGTTTAAGCTTTAATCTCATAACTCTAACTTTAATTTCTTCTTTCTCTTTTCATCTAAGGTTTTGAACAGCATATACACCTTAGAGAAAACTCAACTTTCTTCCATGAAAACCCTAAGTTCAAGCTCCCAAATCAAAGGAAAATAAGTTAGGCTAGATTGCTTACCTTTAATCTCTAGCTTGCTTGAACTTTGGACCTTGGATTCTTCTTTGTCTTGGCTTGAGTTTTCAT
Organism: Leucaena leucocephala; assembly: GCA_037074615.1. Lineage (NCBI taxonomy): Eukaryota > Viridiplantae > Streptophyta > Magnoliopsida > Fabales > Fabaceae > Leucaena > Leucaena leucocephala. The sequence continues at coordinate 17,465,209 of CM073522.1, forward strand.
GTTGCCATAGTTTCCCCAAGGCTTCTTGCTTCATGGTTTTGGCCAGAAAATAGTGGGGGTATTTATAGAAAATTTCATGGAAAATGAATGGCCAAGATTACTTTGTGCACTATTTGATCTAATAGCTCACATTTATTCTTGGATTTAACTTTTCTTAAAATATAATTATGACATCATCCATCACATCATCAAGGAACACCTCATAGCCCATGTGACGAAATTGTGAAGGGAGGAAGCATCTGGAAAAATTCTAGTCCAATCCGATACTGGCTCAGTCCGATTTCCCAAAAACCAGACTATTTTTTTAATCTAATTTTTCTGAGACTCCATAATATGTTTTCTGACCTTAAATCCAGTATCCAGATTCTTCCTACCATTGACATTCTTGTACTGGGTCTAAAGTTAATTATGATCCCTTGGCAAATTACCAAAATACCCTTGGTGCCCTTTCATGCACTATATTAACCCTAAGGGCATAATTATCATTTCACATCTCTTTATACCTTATTAGGGCATATACTAACTCTGGTAATCATTCCTGTACTCATCTTGGCATTTTTTGCCTGTCCAAAATGACCAAAATTCCCTCCTTTCATCTCTTGTATAATATTATAACCTAGGAGCATTTCGTAATTTTATATTTTTCCTGGGTTCCTCTGGACACTGGCCCACATAACTGTCTAGTTACCTTATTGGGCCTTTGTGATGCCATTTTGGGCTTTTATATGGTCCACCACCTTTATGGCACAAATCCCGAGAATCCTCTCCCGAAGGTCTTTATCGGGTATTTTATAACACTGTAAATTCTATTAAAAATTCTACAAGATTCCTTTTCTGATCCTGTCAGTTTTATAAATTCTCATATTAATTATAAGAATTTACTGTAAAGCTTCATCTGATTCTGAGGTCCAAAAAATACTGTAATAATTTCTCCTAACTTCATAAATTTATATCAATTTTTCGGGACCTCAAATCAAAATTCTGTGTTACATCAAATTAACGGGAATAATTTTCTCTAGCTATTGGTAAAATTTGGGATTGAACTGATTTTGGGTATTTTTGGGCCTTTTCCGGCTCAACTTGCTCATAATTACACTTTTCCCGTTGAAATTTTAATAAATTACATTTAGGTCCTTAAACTTTTGAAAATTATACTTTAGGCCCTCAACTTTTCGTAATTATACTTAATGCCCCAAAGTTTATGTCTACTTTACATTTTGCATCATGGAACTTTTATACTTTTCAATTTAGTCCCTCTTCTTTAAACCTTCATCTAATCATTCTTTTCTTTTTCATTCATCATCACAATCCTTTCCAAACCTCTTTCCTCTATCAGTATTATACAGATAGGGAAAAATTAGGATATGGCAATGGATTATAATAAAATAATATAAGAATTAAGTTAATAAAGATTAAAGTTAATTAAGCAAGAAAGTAACCAATGAGAGTTAAGATTAAGGCTATATAATAATTAGTTAAAAGGAGGGTAAAATGGTCCCAAGATGCCAAAGTGTTTGCTATAAATACCCCCTTGTCTTCACAATTTCGTGCACTTAGAGGACCCTTGTGGAAATCATGCCAAAATAAAGAGAGAACTCAAAATAAGATCAAGGAGAAGCCACCCAAGCAAGTACCTAAGGTAAGCAATCCTTCCTAGTTTATTTATAACTATTTTAGGAGGATAAAACCTAGATTTTAATGGTTGAAAGTTGAATTTTTCCATTGGTATGCATGTTGGTCGAATTGTTAGAACAAAGAGGGAAGAGTTAAATGAAGTTAGAAGTGTGTAAATGACACTTAGATAAGTTAGTTTGGATGGTTGGTTGGTTATTGAATTTAATTGATATTTGTGACTTTGCATTATCTTGATGCTTTCAGCCTAGGGTTGTTCTGGACCAAGAAAGTAGAGTTTCAATGATCTAATGCTTCCATTGAATTTAAATGATAATTTTGTTTAGGATTGAATATGATTGGAACTTTGGAAGCATTGAAATTGAAAAGGGCAAATTTGAAACCTTTTTCTGATACTATTCATACACATAAACAGTGATGACAATTTCATAATTTTGATATTTCTAATAGATTTAAAATAAAAAATTATGGGGATTAAGTAGAGAAACAAGTATTGGAAGCATTGGGATCAAAATAGAAATTGTTGAAAGAAAGTATATTTCTTTTCAGTTTTGTCCAGAATTGCGTGAAGGAGCTAGAATTTCATAATTCTAATCTCAAAAATAGATTCAGAAGGCCAAATTGTGTAAGGATAAAGTCAAGACATCAATTAATTCAAAGGCCAAAACAATTAATAAAGATTAGAGAAAGATAGAGGCTTAACGGGTTAAGGATAGTGGACCAAGTTTAGAGGTTGATTTAATTGAGTTATAATATGAACTTTATAATGTTATGTTAGGCCTGGTTAGTTATGGTAAAGAGGACTGCAAGCAAGGAACAATAATGTATGGAAAGGTTAAAGGAAGAGCAAGCTAATGAGGTAGTAAACTTACCTACTTGTATAATGTTGCTTGGATGTTTTATATGATATTTGTTTACTTTGATTATGTGAAGCATGTATGATTAAATGATGCTATGTTTCTTTTTATGCTACGACCATATGTTATAATTATGGAAACATGGAAGCATGTAAAGTTATCATTATGCAAGCATGATCAATAAGTGCACATATATTAACATCAACCATGTAGTTTCATACATTGTATGATATCTGTTTGCTACTGAGATTTTTCCAGGAATCTCACCCCTTTTATATCAATCTGATCACAGCAGGTATTCTCAAGATGGAGGAGATGAAGATGCCTGAAGAAAAGTTAATAATTATTTAGCATGATTTATATGGAATTGTATGTATGTTATGAAATGTATATATGTATAATTAGTTCTAAAATAGTTTTAAGCCAGGAAATTTGAGCTGTAATTAAAAATAGTTAATAATTGAATAAACGTACGATAAATTACCAGTACCTAGTTAACATGTCAAGCTTCGTTTTGACACTAAGAATTCCTTATTTCGATGTCTGTACAATGATAACGGAATTTTCAAAGTTAGGGACCAAAAACTATTTTCAGAAGTTTTGACCAAATGAACAGTAATTTTTGACCCCAAGTCTGTATTGATTGGCAGAGCATTTGGTCTGGCAAGTATTTTTCCCTTAAAGTTCATTATGTTAGCTTCGTGTGGCCTTTTGAAACACTTTATTTTGATTTTTCTAGAATTAATTATGATATTTTGAAGTTTGTCGCCAAATCTGAAAATACCAAATGAACTGTAACCTTGAAGCTTGGAAATTCCAAATTTTGTAATTGAACTTCAATATATGTTTAAGTAGTTATAAATACTACCGAATGGTCTCTAAGACGTACGAAAGTAAGGTGTCTTCCATGTTTCTCAGCTAAAGAAGTACATCCCAGACCCATGGCACGTGATTGAGCAAGATGATATTGCACTGCAAGACAAACTAACATACGAGGTTGGACCAGTACAAATTGTTGATCGAAAGGTCATGCAGCTAAGAAATAAGCAGATTCTGCTGGTTAAAGTGGTATGGAAGGGATTAACGGAGAATAAAGCTACCTATAAGTTGAAGAAAAGATAAAGGAGAAGTATCCAAAGCTATTTACTAAGAGTATGTTTAGAATTTTAAGGATGAATTTTATTTTAAGGGTGAAGGAAATGTCATATCCCTAAATTTTCTATATAGGGTAAATAAAACTTAGTGAGAAAAAAGATTAGGAAATGGATGGAAGAGACGACTAAAAAGAAAGAAAATTCTTTATGGCAAAGTATGATATTCAAAGGGACCAAATTGTAAAGTTTTAATGGACTAGAATGAAAATCCTAACAATTCCATGGTCAAAAGTAAAAGTAGACACAACTTAAGGGAAATATGTGTAATTATGAAAAACTAAGGGACATAAAAGTAATTTTAATAAAGAAGGGATATGGATGTCATTAATGATATTGTTAGGGACCTAAATGTAATTTTAGAAAAAGATCAGAAACCCAATGATCTAAGGTTAGGGATAAAAAGAGGAGATTTTTCTGATCGGTATGATGAGCATCAGAATTTTCATTTGGGGTCCCGATTAATTGATATAAATTACTAAAATAATTAAATTTTCAATAAATGTTTCCAGATATTTTTAGTTTAAATATTTAAAAAAATAGATGACCCTAGACAGGAAGCCAAAGAGGGCTACCGCAATTGGGGACCAGGGGCTAAGAAATACTATGAAGTATGAAAAGACAAAAATACTCCTAGTGTTAAAGAAATAAATAAAAGTGAAATGAGGGTATTTTGGTCATTTAACCCTGGATAAAAATTCAAAGAGGGTTATAGGAATATGGCACTAGGGTTAGGAAATACCCTAATAAAATGTAAAAAGACGATAATGCCCCTAAAGTTATTATAGTGAATAAAGATGAACTAAGGGTATTTTGGTAATTTTTTAAGGGTAAGTAATTGATCTTTATAGATATCTTACATTCATAACAAATTATAAACTTTTTAACTAAATTCTAATTTTAAATCCTCAAACTAACTAATGGACAAATCTAAACGGATGGAATTTAACTACTATTTTAACTTTACAATTTTATAGTCAGATATTGTTAAAACTCAATTTTTACTCTAAGCTCTACTCCTAAATTTACTCTAATCACATCAATAATACATTTATGGATAAAATAACATCTAATATCTTAATATTATTTCTCATATGCGGCCAGTATCTTAATATTATTTGTGGTTTAATTTTATCTATAATCTTTTTAATTTGGTACAATTTTTTGTATATGAGAAATAAGATTATGGGTAAAATTATATCAAATTAAAAAGATTATAGGTGAAATTATACTACAAATAAGATTAAGATACTGACCGTATATGAGAAATAAAATCAGGATATTAGGTGCTACTTTACCCTACATTTATTAGAAAACTTTAATTATGTAGGAAATATTTATGAAGAAAGTTTTGAGAATATGACTAATTTTAAGTGCCAAACTAAGCATAAAAAATGAGATGCATACCTAAAATATGAACAAAATGTCACTATTGAATAAATGCGTGCTCTCTCTTTGTGGTTGTGACGAGGCTGGTATTCATGTACCTTCAATTACCATGTTTATATATTATGAGAAAAATTTATGTACTCCAGAAATACCATGTAATATAAACTTTATCTAATAAAAAGATAATAATTTAATATATTTTAATCCTACTTGGCGATGACTTATATAAAATAATTCATATTTTATTTTATTTTTTTGAAAAAATAAACCTCTTAATCTGATTCATATGAGTTTTTAATTTTTTAAATTTAAATATTTATTTTTCATAAAAATAAATCATGAATTCTTTAGATGAGTCATTAGCTAATTTGTTATATTTTGATTAGATAAAATTTAGATGACGTGACATACCTAGAGTATTAAGTATTTCTCAATATAGTATATCATGAAGGTTATTTTGGACGGTGGGTCCATTAACATCTATGTCATCAATATAATTACCACGTTATCTAAATTTTATCCAATTAAAATATAACAACGTAATATATTTTAATCCTAATTGGTTGATAACTCATCTAAAATAATTCATATTTTATTATTTTTATGAAAAAATTAACCTCTTAATTTAATTCTAATGAATTTTTATTTTTTTAAATTAAAATATTTATTTTTCAATAAAAAATAAATAATGAATTCTCTATATAGCTGGAAGGTTATTTTGGATAGTGGGTCTATTAACATCTATATTATCAATACTTACATATTATAAGAGTGACATGTCATCTGAACTTTATCTAATTAACATACAAAAACTTCACATATTTTAATCATAGTTGGCTGATAACTCATCTAAAACAATTTATATTTTGTTTTGCTTTTATGAAAAATAAATCTCTTGATTTGGTTCTAATGAATTTTTATTTTTTTAAATTAAAATATTTATTTTTCATAACAATAAAATAAATCGTGAATTCTTTTAGATGAGTCTTTAGCTAAATTGTTATATTTGCATTAGATAAAGTTCAAATGACTTGGCACTCATGGAGTATGTATGTATTTCTCATATTTTGTATTTATTTAACTTATATTATCTTTTCTCTTCTTTGTTTTTTTTCACTATGAATATCTTTATATTATTATTATGATCATTCCTTTGTTTAATATAAATCTTGAATATTTGATTTTATAAAGCATTGAATTTTCTTTCATAATCTTTTTATAATTATCCAATATTCTCCTAAAACTCCAAGGATTAAACTTAATTAATAAATACATCCTGTAATATCTAGATAATAAAAATATTTTAAATGAAATAAAATTTATCTATTTTATTTGTGCTCACATAATTTTACTTTTTGTCTACATTCCTAAAGATTATGACTTTATTTTGGATAATTATATACGTAATATTAATTTATTTTGGATACACTTTCTCTACTTAAATAATTATATCGTAAAATTTATTTACCATGAAATAATTTTTTTTATTTTGGATACACTTTCTCTACTTAAATAATTATATGGTAAATTTTATTTACCATGAAATAATTTTTTTCTTATATTACTTAAATATTAAAAATAAAAATTAAGATGTTACATAGTTACTATAGAACTCCTAGCCAAAAAAAAAAAATTACAGCACAACATAGTTGCCTCACGTCATCCAAATCAAACAAAAATGCCTCATCAAATAATGCTTTTAGAAACCAAATCCTTGGTAGGACGTGGAAGAATCCACTATCCTTCAATCCAACAAGCTTCATGCCATCCCCAACATCAAATGTTTGGATTAGTTACTATGTCTTCCTCTTGGAACCCTGCAGCAGAAGGTTCAATGGACAAATTTGTTTGCTATCTTCCTCTTGGAGACGCCAATGGAGAGTGAAGATGGTGAAGCTGTGAGGGACTATGTTTGCTTCAAACGATTGCTGGGCCTAGAGAAGAAAAAAAAAATCTATGTCCAGAAAGGTGGATTGTGTCTTATTGCAATTTGAAAAGAGAAGGGAGGTGTAACCAAAAAAAAAAGAGAAGGGTGGGCTTAGGGTTCTTTTATTTGGGCTGGGCTATTGAATTTTCTTTTAATCAGGATTAACATTGTAACGGTTAGACCAACGGGAGTTGGTTCGAGTAGTAAGCGACTCGGTATTACTTAAGCGAGGTCTCGAGTTCGAGCCTTGGCGTACGCAGAAAATCCCCGTTGGGAGACTCACCCACCATAGCCAGGTGCGCGACGCGGGTCGGATCTGGATGTAGTCGGGGCAAAACTCCGGTAAATTGAGTGGACAACTAAAAAAAAAACATTGTAACGGTTAGACTAGCTGACGGGCTAATTTTTGAAGTTGGTATTATTTGAAGCCGGACATTGGGTTGAGGTGTAATCAGAATCTAACATGGTCTTAACATGCCCCTAACCTAGCTGAATAGGGATTAATCTGAGTGATAGACGGTTTAGTATTATTTAAATAAAGTGTCGAGTTTGAGTTTTAATGTATATAAAAAATTTTCGTGTAGGTGGAAAATTCCATCAAAACGGAACCACTCGCTAAAGCAAAGCCCAACACGCTCTTCACGGCTTCCTCGAAAGCCAGGCATCGTTAAATTTCTCTCTGCGCTGGATACGCCATCCGCCCCCAGTCCGGCCTCCCATGGATTACCCTCCGATCTACCATCTCCCTCAGGACTCTCTCCACCAGATCTTCTCCTCCCTTCCTCTTCGTCAGATCCTCGTCTGCCGCGCCGTCTCCAAGTTCTTTAACCAGTGCCTCACCTCTCCTTCCTTCCTTCACTCTGTCTCTTCACAGCATCCACCTCTCTATCTGCTCGCTCTCCGCCCACCCCACCATCGTCATCTTCACCACGCCCAACGACACCATGTCTCATCTCCTTCTCCCCTTGACGTCTTCGACCCTGACCTCAATCAATGGCTCAAGTTCCCTCTCGATTTCCTTCCATTTCGGTCGCTTCAGCCCGTCGCATCCTCCCTGGGACTCGTCTATTTCTGGGGCGAGTCGTTGGACTCGCTCGATTCGAACAAGTCACTGGTTGTCTGCAACCCATTGACTCGGCAATTTCGGGTCTTGCCTCAGCTGGGATCCGCTTGGTCGCGTCATGGGTCAGTCCTTGTTGACTCGGCGAATCGAGTCATGGTTCTTACTGAACTCGCGGCTCTATACTTCTCGGGCTCATCAAAGCACTGGCTGAAGTTCTCATCGAATTTGCCCTCGAAACCTAGAAGCCCAATTTTGGTTTCTTACACAGTTTACGCGCTTTGTGATGTTGGGTCTCCTTGGAGAAGTCAATGGAAGCTGTTCTCTTGCAATCTTACCAAGCTTACTAGCTCGCAGACTTGGACTCGTCTTGAAAGGCAGGAATGGAGGGACGTGTTCGACATTTTAAAACGGCCCCGTCTGGTACGCGGAGTTGGAAATCGGATTCTGATGGTTGGTGGGTTGAAATCTTCCTTCTCATTGAACTCGCCTTGCTCAACAATTTTGATTTTGAGATTGGATTTGGACACATGGGACTGGGACGAGGCTGGGCGAATGCCAGTAGATATGTTTAAGTGCTTTCAGGAATCAAGCAAGTTCAAAGTGTTTGGTGGCGGAGATAGGGTTTGTTTTTCGGCCAAGAGGATTGGGAAGTTGGCCTTGTGGGATCGGTCTGGTGCTTCGGGGGATTGGCGATGGATAGATAAGATGCCTGGAAATGGTGATGGGCTCTATCGGGGCTTTGTGTTTGAAGGAAGGCTAGCGTCTTTGCCTTGATAGGTTATGCTCCCTTATCACTTGTCATGTCAAATTGGAGGATGGGTATGTTTGTGAGGATTGTTTATGGTACGAGTAGTCGGTCTTGAACTTTATTTGTACCAAACCATCAATATTTAATCAATGCAATTCAACTAAACTGCAGATTTTTCTAACAATCATCATTATAATCATTTGTCATATGTATATAGTTGTCTGATATCCATGTTTGTGTTTTGATCCTTACCTTTTCTTTCTAAATCTATTCCCAGTAAGTTTTAAAGCTGAATCATGTGCATTACTTTCACATCACTATGCTACTTTTACTGAACTTAGAATACAACAATTGTGGTAACAATACCATACTCTACGTAATTTATCTAAACGTAAAGTGGACTTCATGCATTTTTATGAAACTCAAGATGAGGTACATTGTTCATAACTTGTGAGAAATTCGCCAACAACTTTCATTTATATGAATATTGATTCGTTTTTCTTCTTTAAATTAGTGTTTAATTCTGTTGCAAGTGTGCCTAACAGGCTTTTCTGCACTAGTGAAGGGTACCCTTTTATGAATGTGATTCCTTTAAATTTCAAGTGAATTCATGACTTATTTTACGTAATTATGTGGATATGGTTTGATCGCTTGTGTATTTTTTCTGATCTGTTGATTCTTTGATAGAATGAGCTTGCTAACTGGTGAAGCTCTCTGCTACCTTCCAAACTCTTGTTTGGAATGAGCTTCCTTACGAAAGCATGATAGTACTTTTCCATTAACCCCCCTTGTAAATAAATCACTTCTATTGTGGACCTTGCCAGCATGAACGCAGCATAGGAAACATTACATGATAATATTTGTTTCCTCTCTTTTTCTCCCAGTCTTTTCTCTACCTGCTACCAACATTCTCAATTGTTAGGAATTGTAAGGAATTTTGCTGGATGCAGAACTTGCTCCCCCTTTTTAATGTGGAAAAAAATTTGTAGTCATAGATGCATAATGGCAAATGATTGAACTTCATTAGAAATATTTAATATGCTGATTCTATGGTATTATGTGTCATGAATCCTGAGTGTCCATTTATTGGATAACAAAATTTTATTGAATAAAAAATGTCGATTTTGGTTTACAGGAAAAGTCTTTGTGGAATGGATATTAACAAAGTTTACAGTATGGGAACATCTCTTCAAAAGCTTGAGTCATAAAATTGTACAATGTAACATGTGCGTCTTTGAAAGTTGATAGTTATTGTCTATAAATATGAAATTATGAATCTTGCTTCTCTTATTAACAATGTCATGCTAACCTTTCTCTCCACAAAGACTGCCAAACCTCCTCAAGTGAGCAGAAGTCTGAGAGTTAATAAACTTTTATGCACAGAAATTATGGTGATAGAAAGGTCATCATACATCAGTAGGACATATATGGCAGGGATAAACAAATAATGCTAGATGGAGAGAAAAGTGAAAAGTACTCATTCTATTGAACCACTAGCCTAGATATTAGTGCTTTCTGTAAATTACCATGATATGATAAAGAAGCACTCAGTCAAGCGTTCCTTTTCCTGAACAAAAATGATTAGAGTGGTGATTATTAACCTTGCACTTCTTTTGACGCTGGGAACAATGGGGAATCTTTCTCTAGGGCTATGGCATAGATAGCTTACTGTTGTTTCTGAGAATGAGTTGAGTTTGAGAAGTTGACCTTTGAAAGCATAGGCAATATGTTGTGTTTCTTGGTCAAGAATGAGAGAGAAGAGAGAAGACAGAGGGAATTCGGAAGGGAAGAAGAGACAGAGGGAGACGAGAGATAGAAGAACTTTGGAAAAGGAGGATAGTCACTGTAATGTCATTCATAATCTCCCTTACATTTGGTATATTTGATTATTTATGACTAGGGGTCAACAGTAATTACTTATGTATAATAGTAAAACTAAACAATAATTCCTATATTAATCCCTGTATATACTTTATAACAATACCCCCTTAAAATAACCCCTGACCTTAAGGGTTGGGAAATTGAAATTCAGGAAATTGTAGATAGAAATCCAGGAAGCTTCTTGTTCTGGGTATCCCCTCCACTGTACCAAAACTTTAGTGATAATACGCTTCTTTTTCCTTCCAGCTCTAGTGGCCAATGTTTTATCATGATATTGAGAACTAGGAACAGTAGGATAGTCAACAGGAGGGTGTCTTTGTTTAACATGAGGGTTTGGACATAGCTTCAACAAGGACACATGAAACGTAGGGTGAATCCTGAGGACTCAGGAGGCAATTGTAATCTGTAAGCTACTGGTCCAATCTTTTCTATCACCTTGTAAAGACAATAGAACCTAGGAGCCATTTTTTGAGTATTTCTAGTTGCTGCAGAAACTTGCCTATAGGGTTGTAGCTTCAGAAAAACCCACTAGCCTATTTGAAACTCACAATCAGATCTTCTAGCATCTGCCTTCTGTTTCATATTGTTAACAGATTTGTGTAAGTGGTGTTTTAGAATAGCTAGCATCCTTTCCCTTGCTTCAAAGCCCCTATCCACATCTTCAATGATAGCTGATCTAGGAATGTAAGGAAAATAAACAGGGGGTTTTTGGCCATAAAGTAATTCATATGGGTTTGTTTTGGTAGAAGTGTGAAAAGTACTATTATACCACCATTCAGCCAAAGACCCCCAATGATTCCATTCCTTAGGATTTTCCCAGCACATACACCTCAAATAAGACTCCAGGCAACGGTTCAAAACTTCAGTTTGCCCATCACTTTGGGGATGGTATGCTGAAGACAGCTTTTGCTCAATTTTCAAAACCTTGACAAACTCTTTTCAAAAATTGCTAATGAAGATGGGGTCCCGATCACTTATGATCTCCACCGGTGCACCATGGAGCTTGTATACTTGATCAAGAAAAGCTCGAGCAAGAGAAGAAGCTGTAAATGGGTGAGATAAATTGAGAAAATGAGCATACTTACTCATACGATCAACTATGACCCAAATCACCTCCTTCGCATTAGATTTAAGAATGCCTTCTATGAAATCCGTGGATACTCTCCTAAACTTTGCTTGGAATAGGAAGTGGTTGCAATAAGCCCGGAGAAGCCACAGTCTCATACTTACACCTAGCACATGTATCACAGCCCTTCATAAAATCTTCTACCTCTTTATGAAGATTCTTCCACCAAAACAAGCTACGAACCTTCTGGAAGTTGCATTGATCCTTGAGTGGCCCCCTTGAGCACTAGAATGGAGCCATTCAAGAATTCTCTATCTATTGGCAGCACTTTTCCCTACTACAATTTTGCTGTCCTTGCGCAAAATAGACCCATCCCATGAAAATTTTCTCATTTAATCTCTGTCAAAATTGTTGCCACCACAGAGTCAGCCCCCCAAGAACCATTTATCAAGTCCAGGAGCTTCGGGGAAGCCGTGTTAAGAGCTATCTGCATAATTTGTGAACCATGCAACCTTGAAAGGGCATCAGTTGTAGAATTGTCGCTTCCTTTCTTGTATTGGATCTCATAGTCATATCCCATGAGTTTAGCTATCCAATACATTTGAAAAGGTGTTTTGAGCTTCTGCCCCAACAAATATTTAAGACTTTGTTGGTCTATTCGAATACTAAAGCGTGACCTCTCCAAATACTGGTGCCAATTCTCAACTGCAAGTACCATAGCAACAACTCATATATTGAGAGCTTTATATGTTGTGGGGCTAATGCCTTACTGAAAAAAGCAAGTGGCTGCCCTTCCTGCATGAGGACAACCCCTATACCTGCCCCACATGCAATGCTTCTGCGACAAACACCTTAGAAAAGTCTAGCAGAGTGAGCACCGGAGCTAAAACTAAGGTATCCTTCAGCTTTTGGAAGGAGATGCTGACTAGTTCCGACCACTGGAAGGCATCCTTGCGCGAGTGTAGTCAAAGGACGAGCTAGCTCTCCAAACCCCTTAATAAGCATCTTGTAGTAGCCAACCAACCCAAGGAATCCGCTTAGTTGCTTCACATTCTTTGGTTCTGGCCAATCTACAATAGCCTGAATCTTTTGGGATCTGTTAACACCTTACCTGCTGCAATAATATGGCCCAAATACTTGACGTTCTGGGCAGTAAAGGTGCATTTACTCATCTTAACAAAGTACTGCTGAGCACGAAGAATCTTCAACACCTTTTCCAAATGAGCAACATGCTCTGCCATGATATCATCAAAAAATACTAACACAAACTTACGAAGGAAGGGTATAAAAATATCATTCATGGCTCCCTGAAATGTGACTGGAGCATTGGTCAAGCCAAAAGGCATGACCAACCATTCATAATGGCCTAAATGAGTTTTAAAAGCGGTCTTGTGGCAATCTGTAGGAACCATCTTGATCTGATGGTAATCAGCTCTTAGGTCCAGCTTGGTAAACCACTTGGCCAGATGTAGTTCCTCCAATAAATCCTCAACCAAGGGAATTGGGTACTGGTTCTTAATTGGGCACTTGTTCAATTCTCAATAATTGATGCACATCCTCCAAGACCTATCCTTTTTTACTAGAACAATGGGGGCAAAAAAAGATGAGGAGCTCTCTTGAAGTACCCCATTTCGCAAGAAGTCCTTAATTTGCTACTCAATGGCATCCTTCTACACGGTAGAGTAATGATAAGGCTTGAGGTTGATAGGATTTGTTCCCTCTTAGAGAACAATAGGATGATTGTGAGTAGGTCTCAATAGTGGCGAGTCCTAGGGTTCCTTGAACGCATCCTCAAACTTAGCTAAGGTCCTTTGCACCCCCATCTTGAGAAGCGTTTGCCTTAGCCTGGACTGCAAAGCATTGTGGTTCCCTTTCTTTTTGAGGTCGTAGGAGTAGAACAAGATACATTTATTGGTCATTGCCGTAGTGAGAACTCAGCCTGGTTGTAGGCACCACGTCCAAGGTTTTGGGGCTTGCGGTTTGCAACTTACATAATTTTCCCTTGTACCAGAAGTGCATAGCCATCTGGTCATACTCCCAATAAGCATTCTTTATGGACTTCAGCCACTCAAGTCCAAGTATGATGGCATAAGTGTGCAGATCAATGATTCTGAGCGCGCACTCGAATTCCATGCCCTGCATCCTCCATTTGAAGCCTCTCCAATTCCCATGAACCTTGAGTCTGCGCCCCTAGCCACTTTTACAAAAGAAAGATCCGTGTTCTGTTTTTGCCAACCTAACCTTCTCGCCAAACTGAGACTAAGGAAGTCATGAGTACTCCCTTTTATCTATTAATATATAGATACTCTTCTTGCCCACGCTCCCTACAATCTTTATAGTCTCGTTGGTTTCTTTATTATTGATGGCGTGTAGTGAGATTAGAGGAGTTGAGTCATCGGCGCCTTCTAGGCAAAAGGCAATGCACTCAACGTCTTCGTTGTCTTCTTCGAATGCAATAAAATGCAGTTGCATCTTCTGTTTTTGAGGGTAGCGATGATCACGGGAGAATCTTGTGACAGTAGAAACACAAATTCTTCACGCAATGCTCTACCTCTTCTTTTGCCATCAACATCTTGAGGGGCCACACGTATCTTGCTTGATCCCCAAATCTTTAATAATTAATTGTGTCGCGTTATTCCACTGGGGCCACCACCATTTAAAAGGGCGTTTTTGTAGGAGTTTCCCTGAGCATATGACATCGTGGACGTAGCAATCGGTCTCCCTGTTCTATCGACAACGATCTTGTTAGTGCAATGATTCAACGCAATTTCTTGAATTCTCACAAGTGGCCGTTCCTGCTTGAGAGTCTAGGGTGAACATCTGCACTGAATCAGCTATCTCTTCCTTCAGTGCTCCCACATACATGTCCACCAGATATGCTTCAGTAAGATCCAGTCTTGCTGAGATTGTGTCGAACTTGACTTTGAATTCTGCCAATGTCCTGGTTTGTCGAAGGTGGGTCATCTTCGTCATCTGCTTCTCATAGGGTGGCCTGAAGGTCTTCCTCAGGAGTTCAGCGTACTCGGCCCATGTAGGCCGATTATCTCCCCAACGCCTCTCGATTGCCAATTGCCACTCAAATGAGTCTCCATCTAAGTTCACGGCTGTCGTGTCCACCTTCCCCTCCTCTGGAATATTCTCTAGTTTAAAGTATCGTTCACATTTCAATATCCACAAATGGATATACATGCCATCTTATTTTGGAAATCCATTTTTGGGCGACGGGTCCGTCGTCGATCTTCGGAATTGTCATTGTTCTGATGATTCCCGTTCCTGTTTGGTGCGTCGAGGGCAATGTTTCGCATCTCTTGCGTCATTGCTTGCATTTCTTGACGGAAGGTACGCCCCCTGTTCTGAGTTTTATCACGAAAACCCATAACCGTTTCTTGAAGTTCATTCTCGTTTCTGCATTCGAGTGTCCATTTTTCTTTTGTTTTATTGTAATCTGGTTTCAACCATTCAGAGTCGTGCGAGTTGAGGTCCGAGGAAGGCGAGCTTTGATACCACTTGTTGTGTTTCTTGGTCAAGAATGAGAGAGAAGAGAGAAGAAACATAATAGGAACATTTGGGAGGATCGTGTCTCTCAATATAACTCATAAGGTTGGATATCTTAAAGGTAGGAATAAACCTCGCATCAAAATCCCATACTCATTCCATTGTTAGACTCAAGTCCTGTATCTTGTAATTAAATCAAAATCATGATGCTTTATTGGCCTAAGATGTAGTTATTTGGGCTTGCTTTGATGCCTAAGGTGCTATGGGTGGGGCGCCAAACAGCTCCTGTGCCTGTTGCAGGCTCAGTTAGGCACCAAAAGTTAAGCTCCCTAGCACTTCATTCATGTGAAGCAATCATATTATAAGCTCGAGCGTAGAAACTATAAAAGAGAACCTGAAGAGTCTAACCCGTCCTATATTTTAGAGAATAAGGTAAAATAGTAATTCTTGCTTTGAAATATTAATTAGGGTATTAGTTTCTTACGTGATTAGAATGCAGAATTAACATGGGGGCTGTAGTAAGGGAAGGAGGTGGTGGAGAAACGAGCAAACAATCTTGAAGCCAAACTAAAGGTGCTATTCCTGTTAATCTAGAGGAATGATGACAAAAGGTTCCATATATTGCTAATTGAGGAAGTAGAGGCTGATTCAAATGAGACAGAGGAAGGTGATAAAGGATATAAATCCATTAAAGGAGGAGAAATCAATTGAGATATGTGGATCTGAATTCAAAAAACTAATTTAATAGCTTCTCAGATTATTCTTTAATGTCTTAAAAGATTATTTTGAACTTGATCAGTGGATTTTATCTTTTGTTATTTTGTTAATAGCCCTTGATTGACAAGGCTACTACACTTATTTATCTTATGTTCTTATGTCTTTTTTTCTTCAGAATTTATTTCTGAAGCTTTATTTCAAATTACATTTATAAGCATATTGAAACTACTACAAAAACAGTGTTTGATGCTCACCTATTTAAGCTGGGTATGATTGACACACACTTGCTACACAGGTTCAAATGCTGTCCCCACGACATTTTTCTGACAATAAAAGTTGGAGGTTTGATTATAATTAACTAGAAATTAATAAAAAAAATGAGTTGCTATGTACACACACTTATGCTCCTTTTGGGTCTTTTTGTATTCAAGGAGGAGGACAACGAGGGTGCACACTATATACTATAAAAAATCAACTCGATTTGATTCTTTACATTATTAGATGCTTAGATAGAAGTAAGAAAAAGATTGTGTGAGGGGGGAATACCCATGGGGTTTGGAGTTACTGATGCAGAATTGCCAATATTTTCTTCATTGAATTTATTTTAAATAACCTAGCTCCCTACCGTAGTACTGTATTTTCTCCTTAGCTCTAGGGATACTATTAGAAATTCTCTTTTGCACTAGGTCTACATTTAGACTGCTAGAGTTGCCTATAAAGCCATCAATTACTCATTCAAAAGCTGAATTTCTCTACCTTTTCTCGGAACGTTTCCTCTCAAGTTTCTCATCTAACACCTTCAGATAGTTATCTTTTAGGCTTTTCCTTCGGGTTTAATAAATGGATTCTTAGAAGGGTTGTTCTTTATCAATTTAAAAAGTAACTGCAAATATTGTTGAGCTAATGATTGTTCAAATTTTTTCTGCTTTGAGGTGACTCCTTGTCTTTGATTAATCTATTGTTTTCTGTTATGATCGATACATTGATTTTCCATCCGGAAAAAGAATGGCCTAGATTGATGAAAGTCTATTTCTTTTATAAACTTTGGCTCATGCCATGACAATAAAGTGATTGTTTCATATTACGCTCTGTAGTAACAGTCCATTTTAGCAGTTGGTAACCAAATTTTTTTTTTTTGCATAAATTGAAGAAAACAGCTGTCTTGTACAGTTTTGTGAAATAAATTTGTCATTAAAGTTTTCCAACTTTATTTTCTTGGTTTATCCAGTTTCATTCTTTCTTTCATTGGTTAAAACAGTTGTCCTGCATTTTTCTTTTTGATTTTTAACGTTAATTTCTTGCCTTTGTCCAGTCATCCTGGTTATTTATGATCAGAGGAAGCATATTTTTGTAATATTATTATAATTTTGAACTGGTCGGTACTCGTATGCTTTGACTGATGCAAAGATGTGGGTCCTTTTTCCCTACGCCTTAAGGGACACAATCAATAATTTAAAACCAAGGGATGTAGTATCTTGTGTCGTATCACTTTGGGAAGTTTTTATTAGAATTCTAAACTAGCTAAATGCAAAAGGATAATGCAATTGAAAGGGATAAAAGGGGGTTTGGTTCAAAATATAAAATGTAAGAATGATAAATGAGTCTAAACTATTTGTTTTTTGTATTTTTATAAAGTGAAATGGATATGGAATGAATGAAAAGTAATGATGATGGTATCCCCTTGGAGTTTGAAATCATGCCTTCCTAGATTCCAAATGAATAATGGAGTTTTAAATCACCAATCCTCCAAGTTAGTTTAAACAACCAATGAAATCTAGGCTAACTATGCATTAATTGTCACTTTGACCCAAAGAGCCACAATAACATTAACTAACTCAATTAAGCATCATTGGTTGAGATTAGGTACAAAGACAATAACCAACGGGGGTTAGTCCAAGTGGTAAGCGGCTCGGTATTGTTTAAGCGAGGTGTCGAATTCGAGCCTTGGCGTATGCAGAAAATCCCCATTGGAAGACTCACCCACCATAGCCAAGTGCGCGACACGGGTCGGATCCGGATGTAGTCGGGGCAAAGCTCCGGTGAACCGGGTGGGCAACAAAAAAAAAAAGGTACAAAGACAATAAACCTACCAACTAAATATACAATTTAATTGGTCAAGGTACTCACTTTAATCAACCAACACAAGAATAATAAAATCAACCATTGGCATAAATCAAAATGAGTATTTAGCAATACAAAATGAGTATTTAGCAATACAAAATAAGTGTCTAAACGTAAAACCTCAATATCCCAACCCAAAATAACATCACAACAATAACATTAACAATCCTAACATAATAATCCAACAATCCAACAAGGGCAAATCGAAATGCTAGCTAGAAAAGGGAAAATGGAATATGAAAATCTCTCCAATGATTTTCCCAGGATCCGGCATGATCTTCAACTCCTTAGGGAAGGATGAATCAGCTACTCATTGATGTTGGAAGTGCTTCACCAAGCTCCCAAACTGAAATCCCAGCTATGGAGAGTGAGAAGATAAAGTGATTGTGCAGGAAATGGAGGAAAAGTGCAAAAAATGGAGTGAAAGTGGATTGGGAATGGAGGAAGATGGAGGGAAAAGAGATGGGGATAAATGGGAAATGGAATGAGGGATTAGGGTTAAGTGTTCGGCTATATAGCTTAATTGGAGTTGAGTTTTCGGGTCAAACACAGGTCCTAGGTCGAATTTGAAAGCTGGAAAACCTCAAATCGTGAGTTGTCATTGTGTTGTTCCCGCGCGACGACATGCACACTATCATCCAAAATTGAATAACTTCAATAAGTGGTCCTCTAGTAGCATTCTTGTAATTACGTGTGCCCTTGTTCTCAATAGTGTTGGGATTAGAATGCTATTTCAAAATTCGCCCAAATTTCTCCCTAAGTACCTACAAAAAAAATCAAGATTATGTAATATCATTTATCCCAAAATAGATTACTCAACAGAAAACATGAATTTACTGACAAAAATGCCCTTTTTAAGCTCAAAGACCTCGAATTCAGTTTAATCACAAAATACCATAAATATATGCAATAATGCCCCAATAACTCTTTAATAACCTGCAAAATGACATCAATTATCATAGTGAAAATAGGTTATATCAATTCCCCTACATTTAAACCTTTACACTCCTGGACAAAACTAAGCATAAAGAATTCAAGCAAACATCAAAGACATATGATAACTTAACCAACTCATGATATGATGCAACAAGTCAAATAGCAAAATTCTTCAACAATCAAAGATGATTAACCAAACCACACAAATAACCAAAGGGAATGAGCGCTTGAGAACACTCAAAGGATGATAGTGTTTCACTCAACTCACTTAATTGGGTTGTTTCTCTTAAATCCATTTGGCAAACATCCTACCATAAGCTTGCAATGGTTTTACTATCTCTACTATGAATGCAATGATGCAATGGATTAAGAGGACTTTAAGATTGTAAAGTTGGATGAAGGATAGATGGAGGAATGAATGGTGGAATGGAATAAAATAAGTACCAAGTAACTTGAAAATGATTTCCAAACTAACATTCACTTAAAAGTGTTTAAAGCACACGACTTTGATCTTCAATACCATCAAGGAATTTGCCATTATTTTCAAAACTTTGCTCCCTTGTATACCTTCTTATTTTTCTTTCTTTTGGCTTTTCTCCACTTTTTCTCATTTTTTTTCTCTTTTTCTCTCTATTTCTTTCTTTCTTTTTGTAAACTTTTCTTTGGCAATTCCAAACTTAAGAAGATAAATTATAATATCACAAAGGTGGTAATAAAGTATAGTTGGAAACTTGAATGCACTTTGCATGCTTTGGTACTTGAAATAAAAAGAAAGCTCAAATGGGTTGACCATGGATAAAAGTGTTTGTGTGGCTTGTGTTTCGGAAAAAGGTGTATGAAATAAGTGCCTCTATCCTATCAATCAAGACAATGCATATGAATCTTGAATAAAGAACTAAGACAGGTTCTAGAGGATGCAAAACCAAGTGGAAATCACACTAGAAAATGGAATTTAGGCTCAAACAACTTCCAACAAGGGCAACTCTCTCATGCTCACTCACAATGATCAATTGCATGCAAGAATAATCACAACGCAAACAAATTTACTAGAATTGCAAGCTAAAGAATGAAAACTATTTGAAAAGTTTCAATCAATCATGAGTGAGTGAAGAACCAAAAGAACTTTAATGCAACTTGAAAATCTTCCTTAAGAAACGAGTGACAAAAGCTCAAATGTGTGTTCATATATCTTGAAACTTTGATGCACAATTATAGAATAATGTTTCATGAAATTGCAATGCATGAAAATCCTTGAAAGCACAAGAACACTCAAATTGAAGAACATACGGTCAAAATGGGGGTGAATTGGGTGATAATTAAAATTTTGAAAAATTTAAAACAATAAACTCAATTGATTCAGTAAGTTAGAGTTAAGAGGGATATCACCGACTTTAGAAGCAATAGAGAAAATAATTGCACAGAGTTTATACTGCTTCAGCCCAACTACTTGGCTTATGTCCAGTCTTCAAAGCTCTTTTGAGTGGTCCACTTTTCTCCAAGATTCATAGGGCTCTTGATGGCTCAGTACACTAACACGAGATAAACTCTCTCACTCCCCCTTACTTCCTATAAGGTTACAATCTACCAACTCAAGAACTCACTTTTGAGTATCTCGTATGAAAGAAAAGTCTCTCTTAATAGAGTGATAGTAAAAAGTCTCTCTTATGAGAATTCTCAAAGTAAGATTCACATGAAGATAAGCGTGGCCCCAAAATAAGATTAGAAGGAAATATCTCTTAAGATTGTTGGTGAAATCTACAAAATAACAAAAGTATATAGTTCGAGTCGTATCTAAGGACACTATTCTTAAGAGATATTCCGTAACCCCTTAGTAAATTAGGAAGCAGCACTCCCCAGGATTAAATGAACTCTTCCTATAAGGATACAGGGTGATAGAACTAGCGGAATATCATATAACTCAGCAGGACAAAATATATAAAAGGAGAAAGATATCAACAACAATCTACTTTTTAAATCTTTCTTTAACAACCCCTTTTTATAGACTATGGAAGGACACGAGACATGCCATTTAGATATATGTCTCTTTGACACACCCTTACATAATATTTACAATGTTTCCAACAATTCCCCACATGTGTCAAAGAAACGCCAATAGCTAAATTGCACACATGGATATAACCATTATATCTAGTGGTTCTATGGACTATGAACTAGACCTAGACCGATAATACTTGATACACATAGATGCCAGTAGTCTTATAGACTATGAACCAGGACCTCTTGGGCGTATACTAGAGGTATTAATAGTCAGATTATACCCTTATATTTCCACTATTTATTGAGCAGTTTTGCGTGTTAGGTGGCCATGCATGTGTCCTGGTGTTTAACGAATGCTCTAGATATTTCTCCACGATTTCATAGGAGCGACCCACACTCCTCATTCTTATAGGTGATTTCTTTAAATGTATCTGCACTGAATACACCATCCCATAAGATTTGAAATCATTAAGAACTTTTGCTAAACCTTCCAATATGCAATCTAGCACTTTCTTGCACACCATAGGAAAGGACTAGTAATAATATTTAAGTACTAGCAGTACTAACAAGCGACTTGTTCTTATCCATTGAACCTTCTTTACGGGATCACCAATCACAAAGGTTGGGTTGTCATCGCTGTCCTAATCAAACTGGCTTTAGTCTTATTCCCCTCTATGTCTCAACAATTTGTTTTCTCCCCAAGGGTTTTGTTAAGAGATCTAATAGGTCTATTTTTGACCTCACATAATCGACACTTGGTTATTGAAATTTGGCAATCACAACTCATCAACACTAACCCTATGTTAGGATAGGGAGATAATTAGGAGAGAAAACTCCTAAAAATAGTAAAAAAAATTTTTATCAATTTAGAAAATTTTTCTTCGTAGTATTTTCTCCCCTATTATCCCTTCACCTTTCTCTCTATCCAAACATAGCCTAAGTGTTGGTTCAACGCTATCACTAAAGATAAATAATTACTTGTGGATTTTCTCCCAATAGAATTGAAATTCAATTAATCATCCTTGTATCATAATACAACGGGAATCACCATTTATAAACCAACAATTATGGTACTTCTCAAATATTTTATTCTCCTCATGAGATTGAATTTTATGTATGTATGCTCAATTATCTACACAGTATATGTTATATCACATAAATTAATATTAATGCACCAAATTTTTATAATTTGTGCATAACCATGTTAAGCAAACACCACCACAAATTATGTATTAGCATCATAAGGAATATTCATATGATGGTTCTTAAAACCAATCTTCAAAACACTTTTTAAGATTTCAACACCCAAAATCATATTTAATTCACCCATATTTTCAAACTCATATTCAAAATAACAAAATAAAAATTCAATATATTTTCATAATAATCATGTATATTTTTTCTAAAATAAATATACACCCATACAAATGATATCATCAAATTTAAAACACATTTATCTCTCCTAGATAATGATTAAATTTTTATACTCTGAAAATATTTGTTTCAAACAACACAATATATCCAAAAGGGCATCATGCACTACTAGTGTATGACTATAACCGATTTGACGCCCCACCCATAAGAAAAATTTAACACCCAATTTAGGATCCTTCATATGATTCAACACCTCTACAACTAAAGTTTCGTTCAATTTTCCCAGAAACTGCCTGAGAAATTTCTGGGTTTAATAACCAAACCTGTCACTTTGGCTCCTAATAGCATTCAAAATTAATACAACCTAATCGATCAACTCAACAGAACAAACCTTTCATGACGAAGGCCCACATTCAGCACTCGAATCCAACAACCCTTTACGCAAAAATGAGTATTCCTCTGCCAAATCTCTCAAAGAGATATGATAATTCTCAAAGTAAGATTCACATGAGGACAAGCGTGGCCCCAAAATAAGATTAGCAGGAAATATTTCTTAAAATTATTGGCGAAATCTACAAAATAACAAAGTATATATTTTGAGTCGCGTCTGAAGACACTGTTCTTAAGAGATATTCCGCAACCCCTTAGTAAATTAGGAAGCGGCACTCCTCAGGATTAAACGAACTCTTCCTATAAGGATATAGGGTGACAAGACTAGCAGAAGATCATACAATTCAGCAGGATAAAATATATAAAAGGAGAAAGATCTCAACAACAATCTGTTTTTTAAATCTTTCATTAACAACCCCTTTTTATAGACTGTGAAATGATACGAGACATTCCTTTTTAATATATGTTCCCAAGACCCAAGAGTTGTGTCAGAAAGATGCTTCTTTCTTTGACATACCCTTACACAACTAAGAGTCATGACAGAAAGATGCTTCTTTCTTTGATACACCCTTACATAATATTTTCAATATTTCCAATAGAAATGAATGCAATAATCAATGCTTAATAAATGTCGCTCGTTGTACATTTTCTTTAGCATTTACGGTGGCTCTTTTATAGTTGAGTATGAAGATTAGTTCATTGAGTAGCCATTGGACTCATTGACGCATTTAATGCATTTGACACATTTGCTTTCTGATATTTTTTTCACTTGATCTTATTTCTGACTAATTGATCTTGAAATACATTGTATAAATGATATAATAAGAGTTTGAGCAAAGATCAATTAGTTTCAAATATTTTGTATTAAACTAGAAAAGTCTGGCTTGAAAATCATTTTGAAGAATAAGTGGATTTATCTTAAAATAGTCTTATCGAAAAGAGCTTCAATAAATATTCAAACAATCTGTATTCAAATCAAATAAACTCTTATCAAACAATACTTCAAAACATAGCCTTACCGAAATGTACACTACTGGAAAAAAAGGCTTTAACAGCAGTTAAAACTATCCTTTCACAATAGTTTTATGAGCAGCGTGAATTATACCGACGTAATAAGTGTACATTTTAACGGTATTTTTAACCACCGTAAAACTCACACTTTTCACGTCATTTTTAAAGAAAAACAAAAATGCTATGAAAAGTGTTACCTTTAACGGCGGTTACTATATCAACAGCCGTTAATTGTACTCCGTGCCACATTCTTTTTACTTTGATGTGTTTACTTTTAATGGCGTTGTTGATACAATAGCCGTAAATTGTACACTTTCCACGGCAATTCTTCAGTTAACTGCCATGATTTTTTTTTACTTTTTTGTTAATTTTTCATTTTGAGTCTTTCCACGGCGGTTCTCCTATATTTTTTGGTTAATTTTTTTTTGGAAAGGTATAGTTTTTCTCTTTTTTTGGTTAATTGTTCATTTTATACCATCCTATATTTAGCAAAATAAAGACAGACCAATTTCAGCAGGTAGTAAAGTATGAAGTTAGCAATACTAAATTCCAAATGGCAATTAAAAAATCTAAATTGGTAAACTTTCAATGAACCAAATAGCTATTTGTACATCATATATACATTAAGGAAATAGTTCAATGATTAATCCTAAACAACTTAAAAAAACTATTGATAAAAAATTTACCAAAAATTTGACAAGTGCTTTATCTTCAAAGCATGTGTAGAAGTATTGTTCTTGCCAAATTATCCCTCACTGGTTCGATTAGGTCATCTTCATATCTCAAGTTGTTATCGAACAACTGCAAATTAGAAGTAATAGGTAAGTATTAAATATGTGAATAAATTGAAGAATCATTAACTATTAATCGTGTTATCTTCATACCTCATGTAAGTTCTCCGTGAGCTATATCTCAATGATTTCGTACATATTTCAAATCATATAGTGTCCGTATTTAACACCCTCAGGTTGATGGCGGTACTAACAAAATAGAAAAATATAGAGCACATTAGAGAATATTAAACTTTATACCTACTAAATTTATAAAAATAAAACTTAATTAGTAGAAAATAACCTACTTTAAGAAAAATCCATGTAAGATTAGTACCATGTGTATGTAATCTAAAAAAATTGACACCTTGAATAGCCTTATCGCCAATTAGAAAAAAGATATTATATAACATGCTAAATGTTATGCTTAATAAATCTAAATAAAAATTCACGTGTTAACGATATATACAATCTCATGATTTGGCTATCCAAACAATGAATCAAATCAATAAACATTGTCTTGAGGGGCAATGACAATTAGAGTCCAATGCATACTACAAAATATCAACCACATTATATATGATGTTATTATAATATGTATATGTGTGTGCCAAATATAGGAGTATAATTACCCTTTAATGTAAGGTGTAAAATATATCGATGCTCTTGATTCTGGTCATGACATCCCCATGTACATCATCCTAAAATTCCCATCGTTACTTGCCTCCTGCACTTTTTGTAGACACCTGAAGCCATATATATCTCCTTTTGCTTCATCCTGGCATTTGCTATAGAAGTGGTTATTGTTCAAAAGAGCAAAGGAGTTACTGCGCGAATGATAAAACATAAAGTATTATAATAAATTTACAACTTACAATGTGGCTAACTGGATGACAGCTGAATCCAGCATATGAAAATTTAGGAATTTCACTATGTCATTCCTGTCCAAGGAGAATTTATACGGCCCATATGTACTCAAAGTCCCTTATGGAATTGTGAAACTAAGTGCTTCCTTTATATCATTTGCCAGAGTATGAAGAGTTGCTGTATTGTCAAATCTCAAGGATATGGTCTAATGAAGAGGTTGAAGCTTGTCTTTGAGCTTCTTCTTTGGCTTCAGCTTCTATGTTGTTAGACTCCAATGTGTTTTGATGATGACAATTCATTAAGAAAATATTTCAAAAAGAAAAGTTTAGTTGTTAAAGAGCATTTACTGATAAGCTTATTGATGAGACATGTATTAGATAAGTTATTCGATAAATCAGAAAGAACTTTTAAAAGAAAATATGTTTTATGAAAAGCATTTATCAATGACCTATTCGATAAGGTTTCTTATTGATCAAGACTTCGATAAATCAATCAAATTTGGTTTAAAAATTCTGAAATCTTGGTCTTAAAACTGGAATTATTCGAAGCTCTATTCTATAAGTGGATTTATCGAATAAGCCTTCGATAAGTATTACACAGACTCAGGTTTGGGAAAATAATTTTATGAAAAGCTTTATCAAATAATTGATCAATCAAGGTATTTATCCGAAAAGTCTTTGATCAATCAATTATGTTTGCAAGGACTCATTTATCGAAGGATTATTCAACAAGAGGATTTATCTAATAACTCTTCGATAAATAAAGAAAAGTTTCTGAGTTTTCAAAGACACTGATAAATGATCTTCCACATATTTTGCGACTTGCTTTTAATGAAATATTATCTTATTTGTTTAACATTTTTTTTATAAAACCTTATGATCAGAGAATAAAAAGTCTTAAAGATTAGATTATTCATGAATAATTCAAAGTCTAATTCATTATACTCTTATCAATGAATTATTCAATCAGATTATTTATTGAAGAAATCTTCAATAAGATCCTTCATGAAGCTTAAACTGAATTAATTACCTTGAAATATCATATTGATTTGTGTTCTTTATTGATTTGATTGAATTAATTATGCTTATAATTTTATAGCCTGATCTTAATTGTTGAATGAATATAAGCTCATGACTTGTTCTTATTATGATATGCATGATCTTGTGATCTGTTCTGATATGCTCTCATGACTTTCTTCCAAATTGATAAATAATCTTTTGATTATCTGTTTCCAAGTGTACTATATGATTTGAGAAAAGATATGAATGCTTGAAAGTCTGTTTGGAAAAATATTCTTCAGCACTTATCGATAAGCTATTGAAAGAGCTTATTTATCGAAGAACACTTTGATAAATGATGCATTGTAAAATATATCGATAATCCTTAAAGCATATGTTTTGAAAGAATATTTTTTTAAAGAGTTATTTGATAATGACATTTATCCAAAAAAAAAACTATTCGATAACTCATTAACTATCTCTATGCAATTTATTGAAGATTTATCGAAGTCCTTTACATTAAGGATGATTATCGAAGAACTGCTCGATAAGATTTAAGCTATTTCAAAAGCAATTCTTCAGCAATTTATTGAAGACCTTTTTGATAAGGGTTCTCTTAGATAAGCTCTTCGATAAGTCAAGCCATTTTTGTGAAAAAAAAATTTACATTTGATCTTTATCTTTAATACTAAATCCTTTTAGAAACAATTGCTATATGCTTACTCTGTTTATATATCTTTTCTAAGGAATGTTTCAAGATCATTTACAGGCTGAAATAAAGATCCAAGAAAGAGACTAATTGAAGAACAAAAGGTTAGACACATACTTCAGCAATAACAAATATATTTTTCCAATGGCTATTAATGGATTTATGAAGAACCAATCTATAAAAGAAGCCAAAGAGAAAAAGCTGAGACTGACGAGATAAGGAAGTAAAAAGAAACATGAGAAGAAACAAGAGATAATCAACAATGCATTATGATCATATTCATTAATTGTGTTCTGTCTCACTCTGTTTCTCATCTTATAAACAGAGCATATTACATTATTTGAAAGATAGAAACCTATAGAGTCTGTACTTAAGCGCTTAGTATAATTCTTCTACACAGAGGGTGGTGTAAAGTATTTAATCATTTTTAGATATACTCAAAAGTGTGGGACTCTTGAGTGAAATAATACCTTACAACAGTAAGGGGAGTGAGAGGGATTCTCATAGAAAATTACCTTACGAGTGGTAAGGGGGAGTAAGAAGTATTCTCACAGTTGTAACCTTACAGGTTGTAAGGGGAAGTGAGTGGAATCTCAAGTTGATGTACTGAGGCACCAAGAGCCCACGAAAGCTTAAAAGATAATGGAATACTCAGAGGAGCTCTGGGGACTGGATGTAGGCCAAGTGGATTAGGCTAAACCAGTATAAATTGCTAGTGTTCAACTTCTCATTCATCTACTTCCTTAATCTTACTACAATCGGTGACATCCTTCTAAACTTGATCTTTAGATTTATTTAAAGTTATTAAAAGTTTTCAAATTTTTCAAAATAACTCAATTCACCCCTTCTTGGGTGAAAACAACCATTCTAACATGTGGAACCTCCTTAAATGTTGGCTTCTCTAGCACCTTCTTTGATTTTGGGTGCTGTGTGATAACCTTCTTTCTTTTGATTAGAGATGTTGGCCATAGAACAAACTGCCCTGGAGCATCATTGATAAACTCATATTTGAACTAAATTTTAATACGATAAAAGAGAGTTATTATTGATTCTTATCCACATTTACTACTATATTGAGCAAATTAGTTAATAATATAAAATTAGACAAGTGGGAATTTAAATGATGTAACTTTAGTGTTTAATTGGATAAATAATCTATTAAATGTCCATTTCAGGTCAACACAGCAATCAATCAGCGAAGTAGAGCATCCCTGTGAAATTAAGTCGCAACCTTAGGTACTCACCGTCGTGACCATTCGTCAAGCTGCAAAGAACAAGCGTTCTTTGTAAATATTAGTCGCGACCTTAAGTATCTAATGTCGCGACCAAACTTCAAGGCAGAGATCAATCAGCGAATAATAGAATTGACAACTGGACAGAAGGTGCATGTGATGAATTGCATAGCTGGACTTAATAGACTGCAAGTAGGAGCTGATAACATATTGCAAGTGGGAGATCAAACATGTGCAGCAACAGAACTGAACTCCACACATCTGGCACTGTTCACACATCAGCATACTCTATTTGAACAGAATGAGCAAGTTGCCAACAGCAAGTGGGAAGCATGTGTTGTAAACAGAATAGCAGATCATGTGCTGACAGCTGGAGATGAAGGACATGTGGACAGCTTAATTTGATTCACTCATGCATTTCAGACTTCTCCTATATATCATACCATACGCACATCATTCAGACATCGAATACATCCCATACATTCTGACACACAATTCTGATTCACGCATACTTCATCCATCAGATACTTCTATCCCTATTCCTATAGTTCATGCACAGATCACTCTCCTTTGTACTTCATTTCTATTCTGCTACTTTCCTCTGTTCTAGTTAATAGAACCAGAGGAAGGTTCTGCAGTTCATCATCTCCATCTTCTTCTTCCATTTCCACATGACTACTGCTGCTGAACCGATGCTTGCTGCTGGAGTTCAAATAGCAATGCAAGGCTGAGCTGCTGTGCTTCCTTGGAGATGACACCAAACCTGAGTCTTTCAAGCTTAATAGGGAGTTTATTGAGTCTCTAAGTCAGATTTAATTGTATCTAGTTGATATGTTTACTTCTGGTTTATTGATTCAATTAGAGTAATAGATGACAAGGAATTAGGGAACCGAGTTGGATTCCTTCTTCCTACATTAATGAACCTTTGATTAATATTCATATTCTATTATCTCTAAATTGAACAATTCCTATTCTCTATTGATGTCTGCGAGTTGTAACATTAATTGATATTTAGCTAGCGAGTTGTTAGCTAACCTATTCTAATTCAACTGATTAACTATTGATATTATGTGGATAATTAAGGTAAGGTAATCTCCAAGGGAACACACTTGTCATCATTCATTCATCTCATCATCTTAATCACATAAAAACAGAAACAATAGAATAGATTTACTTTCTGAAGTTAGTTGATAGTCTAAAACACAAATCATCTACTTAACTTGTTAAATTGTGGCTCAATAGATTAATTAGGAACTCTAACATTCAGTAGCTCCTTGTGATCCGACCTAGGTTAGCCTCCACTTACTATTGGTTAGCTTAGTTTTGTTTGATAATTAGAAACGACAGTTATCAATCGTCTAATATGTGAACCTAGTCAATGGGGTAGGGAACCAATGTAGTGCCAAAACCTTCTTTGAAATTATGTACGACGCTTCACTTTG
Source organism: Leucaena leucocephala (assembly GCA_037074615.1). Taxonomy (NCBI): domain Eukaryota; kingdom Viridiplantae; phylum Streptophyta; class Magnoliopsida; order Fabales; family Fabaceae; genus Leucaena; species Leucaena leucocephala. Next base: position 17,494,983 of record CM073522.1, read on the forward strand.
TCCTTTGGAATTCTCTTGTGGTGATTTTATTTGGCGGCCACGTATACTGTACCCTGAGTGACAAGGATTTTAGTCCCTTTGTCTTTGTCATACCTTAGTTTTTTGACCATTTTGGGGTTCATTTATGCCCTTTGGAACCATTATGGAAGGCCTAAGATTAATGGAACCAAATCTGGAAATTTAGTCTTCTCAAGTTACTATTCATTTGGTAATTCCAGAATTTATGCCTAACTTTGAAAATTTATAACTATTCTAGAAAAATCAAAATTGAGTAGTTCCAAGTTCTATTGAAAGAGCTATCATATTTATTTAAGGGAAAAATGTGAAACTAGAACTAATCCTTTCCAATTTATACAGTTTATTTATTGAACTTTACTGTTCATTTGGTCAATTTTGGAACTTCGAGATTTTCAACCCTAAATTTGAAAAATCACCATAAATTGTACACATCCAATTTTAGTATTCTACCTATGCATTTAAATCTCATTGTGTTTACTTTAAGCATGCAAGTTTCATGGTCAAATTCTAACATTAACTCTATCAGAACATAGCATCAAAGTGACTGCCTCATATAAACCTTACATATTGTTATAAATATATATGTAAATCATTATGTTTTAAAATATCATGACATAATATATTAATTCTCCCCATGGTGCTCTTGCCCCTTGCTTGATCAGCTCCTAAATAATTGTTCAATTGGAGGAGTGAGATTTCAAAGAAATCCCAATAGCAAGTTACATCAACAATAATATCAACATACATGATTATGTAACTAAGCATTATGCCACAATTAGGGAACTACTTATATCTCATGCCAACTCACTTATGCATCAAGTCAAGACATTACAATACAAGATTAGTATCATATCATTATCTTTAGTTCAACCAATAATAATGGCAAACACACATATAACAATCAAGACATGTTAACATTAAAGTTGAGTAAACTTACTACCTTGATCCAATAACTCTTTAATTCTTGTCCTTGAGCTTAGTCCTTTCCTCAACAAATGTTAAACTTTATTTCATTATGACAAAAGGTAGTATAACCATTATTTCATTATGTATAAACTTTGGTTTATACATAAATCCCTTAAACCCCTAATCTTTAACTTGATTTTTAGGGCTTTGTTTCTATCAACTTAACCATCATTCTTTTAGATCATTCCTACATAATTTTTTATGTAGAATCCAAATATGAACTTAGATTCATGAGAATCAAACTCTTTCATTGTGCACTGCCCTAGGCTGAGAGGTATGCCTTGAAAAACCTAAATTTTCAATTTTGATTCCAATGCTTCCAAATCTTGTTTCTTAGGTTTATCCTACACCATTTTTCATTTTAAACACATTGGAAACATAAAAAATCAACAAATCCAATTCCTAGGTCAGCTCTCTCTTAGTGGAGAAGAGGTATGGATAAATTCCAATTAGAGGGAATTAAACAATCTTTATGTAATACTACTCCAATTAACCACTAATATATGTCTTTAACCTAGGTTTAACATCAAAATCATATCTCCTTAAATGTCATGCAATTTGGTCAGATGCAACCATAGGAAGTTCTTGATTTTCCAATCACCTAAACTATGATTTAACTAGATAAAGCATTAATTAGGAGATTGGAGACATAAACTAAGATTTTATCCAATCTGAATGACCAAAGTAGCTAGCTTTTCTTTGTCTTGAAAGGTTGAGAAATCAAATTGCAAGAACTTCCCTACTTGTGACGAATTTGCAATAGTGAGAGAGGGAGAGGTGGTATTTATAGACCATAGGAAATTAGTTTAACCTCCAAGTTCCACCAAATTACAAAGCTTGTGTGTCAACTTTCCATAACTTCTTGCAACATTTTTCCTACCAAAAATAATTATAAATTAAATTATTTTCAATTCAAAATCCTCACCATTCTTGGCTTTCCAAATGGTGCCACACTTGGTCCAATAGAATGGCTAGATTAAATCAGTGTACTTTATATCGGAATAAATTCTTATTTTATAATTCCTATGTCGTAGGAACTGTAATTAATTTTTATCAGTCCCATAATATATTTCTCACATTTTTCTCATCAAAATAAGTCTCTTTTTACTGCCATCATAATTTTATTGATAGTAAAAAAAACCAGTTTAATTCCTATTATCCAGTCTTACTTAGGGTTTAGGGTTCTGGAGCTTCTGAGTTAATAAAAGACTTATGTCTACTATATTATCTCATATTAATTCTAGGGAAACCCTATAAATTTTCTTGGAATTTATTTACCCCTATGGTATTTATTTGAAATTTCTCCAAATGAAATTCCTAATTGGCTCAACTTGAATTTAAAATCCTCTAAAATTTAACTAGGGGCATTTTAGGAATAAAATCACTTGTACAATGTCATATAATTCCCAAAGTATATTATCTCTATCTTTCCTTAATTTTTTGAGGTCTCCTGATAGCTCAAATAATTAAATCTGACTAAATAGTTTATATTTAGCCAAATATCTAAAAATTCCTTAAAAATTATTCTAGGGGTATTTTTGTCATTTATCACCTCAAATGGGCCTTAATATCTCATTTTCTATTTTCTAGGATTTTTCTAGAATTTTCATACGTTTTTCCAAAATTATCCCTATTGGCTAGAAACTTTATGGAAATCACATTTATGTCCTAGCTTTGACTTAACTTCATATATTGTGTCAATAATGTTAATACAACTCTTCTAGCATTAAAAATATTGGATGTGATAGTCTGTCAGGATGAAGAGACCACATGGTTTCCCATTGTCTTCGATCTGGTTAGGGTCATGGTCAGGGTTAGGGTTAGGGTCAGATGGTTGGCAGATAAACTTCTCTTTCTTATTGTTGCTGCCCTTACCACTTGTTACCATAGGAGAACCCTAAAAATATGAAAGAAATTACTCAAGACAAAATATATGTTAAATGTCCATTGAAAAGAAGTGAATATTATATTTATTACCTCTGGAAATTAGATGGCAGTCGGGAAGCCCATAATCATCATATCTTGATTGAGTCTAGCATCTATGTCCTCACGCACCTTTTGCATCTTAGCTTGATGTTGTATAGTAAATTCATCTTGAACCTTTTGGAGCTCGTCTCTAGACACCATGTCGAACAACTCCTTTAGGGGCCCTCTTACTCGACCTGGGTGGTCAGGCCTCCTAATAGCTATCTCCAAGATATCTATTCATTTTTTAGGAATAAAAGACCATTGGGTTGCTTGTTCCTCTAATGCACCTATAAAATACAAGTAACCAATTTAAAAATAATTGAATAGAACATAATCATTTATAAATTTTTACTATTTAAATTAATTACTTATAATCCTTTAGGAACAGTAACAACCTCTAGAGTGATGTACTATCCCTTTTTAAGCCTCGTTGCCTTCCATTTTTGTTGGTGAGATGGATGTTGGATGGATTGCCTGACTCCGTAGGGTTTAATGCAGCAGCTTATTGCACAACTGCAACTACTCTTCCATCATTTTGCTTTCTAGACTGTTGTAACCCCCTGACACATATAATGCTGGTACGCATTTTTCTTGGCTATTTCCTTATTCTTCTTACTCATAGCCTATGAAAATAAAACAAAGTTAGATTAGTTAATTAAAATGTAAATTTATTACTAACTAAGTTAATTAAAATATAAGTTTACACATATCAAACCTTATAAGTTGCCTCTTCCAGCTGCTGACGAAACTGTGTCCACGCTTCGTCACTAATATTAGGGCATGTGTAATTTGGATGCTAAACCATCTTACTTCCTCGAAGGTAGTCCTTTACAAGGTTGGACTTAAAGTCTCTCCATCGTTCATTGCATTGCTTCAAGATACGATACCTCATCTTTACTGTGACAAGATAAAATGTTGCTTCAGTCAAGTACAAAAAGCAAATAAAATGAAGCTGCAATAAAGGAGAAAAATATTAACAGCTAAAATAGATAGATGAAACATATAATTAGAAATATATCAAAATGTCCTCTGAAACCATATCCTTGTCTTGGGTCTACTGCCTTCCAATTGGCATACACAATGCTAATCTTAGAATGTACTATAGGACAGACATAACTGTTAAGCAATGCCTTATTTTTATCTATTGCCTTCATATCTAATCAAACTCCACTGGTAACTTTATGGGATATGTCCCTTCATTTGTTTTAGCCACTCATTTCATACAGGTCGGGCCTCTACCTGTTTTGTTACCTTGCTGACTAAAACCTTGCTGACTAGAACTGTCCTGACTTGAACCGTCCATGTCCTGTTCATAAAAAATAAATAAAGGTAATAATTAAAAATAATAATCATGCAATCAATTTAGTAATAAAATAATATTTATTACACACAATAAACTAATTTTTTAATAGTTGGTATCCACCAAAATTCCTTCACAATGATCATCTCTAATAGCATATTTGTCATCTACCAAATCAAAATCTATTGTTTTAGGTCTAGTAGTTTTTAAAGGCGGGCTTTCATTAAGATTGAACCTAAGTCACTGTCATCTTCACCAATCGCTTGCCTTTTACCTTAGAGCATAATAGAAAGATCTTTATTTGCTGGATTGGTGACGTAAAATACTTACATTGCTTGACTTGCTAAGATGAATAGATTATCTAGGTATCCAACTCTCTAAAGTTCGATTGAAATAAATACAAATTTTTTGTCTACTTGCACAACATTTGTCACATCCTAATTTTTCCCTATCTATAAACGATTGATTTTTCCCTATCTATAGATGACTGATAGAGGAAAGAGGTAAGGAAAGGATTGTGATGATGATCAAAAGAAATTATAATGATTAGATGGGTTTTAAGTTGAAGAAAGAAATGAAAAATATAATGTTATAAAGCTTAGGGACCTGAAAGTCATTTTTATGAAAGTTTAATATAAAGAATTCAAGGGACCTAAATGGGGTTTTGTGAATTCAGAAGTTAAATTAGAATTTCAAAATGTCTAGAAAGGGACTAAAATGACATTACAAAAAGTGTAGTAAGGACTAAAATGAAATTTGGCAAATTCAGAGACTAAAGTGTAGTTTGTCAAATTTAGAAGTAAAATTATAATTATGAGAAAGTTGAGCCAAAAATGGCCCAGAACTACCTGCAAATGTTACAGTCCCAAATTCTACCAATGGTAATTGGGCTAGGCAAATTTTTTAGAATTCTGACTTGAGCTTCCAAAAAATTAATATTAATCTACAAAGTCTAAAAATTGATACAGGACCTTCTGGACCTCATAATCAGATAAAATTTTATAGAAAATTCTTATAATTATTATAAGAATTTATGAAGTTGACACCCATAAAAGGATTTAATGAAACATATAGAATTTTTAACAGGACTTCTGGGTCTCAAAAAATTATAAACCTTTGTAGAAAATTTATTTAATAGTAGAATGAATTTTTAAAAATGTCAGGACCCTTAAAAGAGATTTATAGAATTTATTCAAAAAATTAAGGTATGTTAGGGTACTCGGTAAAGGAAATATCTTGGGATTTGTGCCAAATAATATGTTGGACTCAAAGAGAGCCCAAAATGGCATCATGTACAGGCCCAAGAGGTCAAGGAATTTATCATGTGGCCCAATAAATTATCTAGGATATTTTATGAATTTTTAAAGAGAAGAAGCAAAGAAAATTCAAGAATATGTGAGGTGTCCTTGTGGGACCCACCTCAAGTCCAAATGGTACTATATGCAAGGGAGAAGGAAGGATTTTAGCATTTGATTTTATCCTTTATTTTTCTTGGAGGTTAATTAAAAAATGAGAGCACTTTTGGACCATTAGATAGTGTTAGAATTAATCTTAGCCATTCATGACCTTGGATTTTTTCCTACAAATACCCCTCCATTTCTCTTCATTTTGGTGTGAAACAAGAGAGCTATGGGGAGGTGCTGCTGAAATGAAAACCTAAGTAAGAAGAAGAAACAATTCAAGGGCCAATCAAGTAAAGATTCAAGGTAATTTCTTTCTCCTATCTTTGTACTATGTAATAGGAATATTGATCTTAGTTTTAAGAGGTTTTAACGACAATTCTCCCCTAAGTATAGATGTTGGATATGCTTCCCTAGTGTAGAAGGAATATGAATTTTATGTTATAGATAGTTTAGATAAGCTTAAACAAGCTAGAATCCAGTAGTATTGGCTTGAAAATTCAAGTATGCATGCAATTAGGGTTTTATGTTCTTGGCTGTCATTGAAACACCCTACTTTATATCTCTCAGAGTACTCTTGCTATAGCACTCTCAACTGGATTATATCTCTCTTGCCGGAAATTCTGGTAGAAAATAATTGTACTGATTCGGTAATTCCCCATGAGAACTACCATTCTACGTAAGTACCCAGGAAAGACTAGATGAACCGGCTAGGTCCACTCACTTCCAGCCTCCTTAGACAGCACTTACGTACACAGTACTTTGTATAGTCTACCTAGCACAACGGCATTTTCTAGTACACATCTTTGAATCTTAACCTTAACTTTCACCTCAAAAACATGAATTTTCCATTAATTGTTCCAGAACACATAACCAATCTCTTTGGCCTTTCATACATTCATATACATTATGGGGTTATATCATAATTATTTGATACATTTATTTCATCATTTACTATTATACCTTTTCATCATGAACATTGTTGCTCAACTTGTCATATAACAACATTACATGCAACAATTCGCATATTTATTACATAGAATTCAAATCTTCCAATTCCCAACCTCTCTTCATGCCTCTTTATCTTCTTTACTCATTCGTAAACCTGTGGGTTTGGGATTACATGGATGGGGTGAGATTTCTGGGGAAATCTCAGTAGCAAATGGTACTAAACAATGCATGCATTAAAGTAAATACTTGTGCTTGCTTGTGAAAGTGTAAACATTGTGTAATGTGCATGCTTCCATGTAACATATGAAATACAATTGGCCAAGGTAATCATAGAAACAGAGCTTCAATCATATACACATATGCACACAATTCAACAAAGTCATAGCACAATCAAGCATAACATTCAATACATACAAGTTTAGGGTAAGTTTACTACCTTATTGCTTTACTTCTATCCACTTTAACTTTGCTTCTTCCTTCTTACTTTTCCTTGCTATGTGACTGCCCTCTTTTGAGCACACCAAGCAAATCCTAACATCACATTACAATCCAACCATTACAATCTAACTTCTCTTGAACACTAAGCTTACTTTAAGTAACATAACATCCTTTATTCTTTACCAATTGACTTGACCTTTGAATCAATTGATGTCTTGACCTTACCCTACACAATTTGGCCTTTTGAATCCATTTATGAACTCAAAACAACCAAATTCCAACAACTATGCACTGTTCCAGACAGATTTGAAAAACATGCATAATTCTTTCAAAAATTCTCATTTTGATTCCAATGCTTCCCATACTTGTTCCTCCACTTTCCCCCACACAAAATCTCATTTTAAGACCATTGAAAGCATCAAAATTATGAAATTCAAATCACTGTTCACGCGAGTGAACAGTACCGTGAGGACTTTTCAACATTATAACCTTTAATTCCAATGGTTTCCAAGGTTCAAAACCTTTCCAATCCTACACAAAATCATCATATAAACTCAATGGAAGCATTAAATCATTGAAATTCCATTTCCTTCTATCATGAACAGTGCATGAACAGTGCAAACCGAAATGGTAAGTCAAGAACATCAACTTACTTCACAACCAAGCATGTAACTAACTTGTTTAAGCTTGTCTTAACTATCTATGACTTAAAACTCATATTCCTTTCACATATACACAAAAATTCCAGCAGCATTTCCCCAAGATTTAAGCCTCAAAAATCACTTAAACTCAAGCACAAACCATAAGAACAAAAGGTAGAAGCAAGGAGACAACTTACCTTACTTGCTCCTTCAAGACCCTTGCTTCTTCCTTGCTTTCTTCCACTTTCTTTCTCTAGAACTCACTTCTCTTTCTAAAGGAGCTCTTGGGTGTGAAGAATGAATGGAAAAGGGGGGGTATTTATAGCAAAAGTCATGTGCCATTTGAAGGCCAAGATCACTTTGGAAACTATTTGATCTAATGGTTAAAGGTTTGATCTTGGAATGTCTTTTCACTTTTCACTCAAGACCTTACCACCATGACATCACTAGCATGGCCTCCCTTGGTACACCTAACCCTTCCTCTTTTTGGGTGCCATTCTTGTATCCTTGTGGGTCCCACCATGTGCAACACCTAATTCTTACTTTATTCTCTTTTTCTTTCTTTTCAAAAATCCATAAATTATTTATTATTGGACTTGGGCTCCAAGATAACTTTTGGGCCTTATTGGGCTGGCCTAGGACGAAATGTTGGGCCTCTTTTAGGTCCAATAGCTAATTGGCACAAATCCCAATGTACTTTCCTTATACCGATATCTTTAAATTATCCTGATCTCAGAATAAATGCTAAACACCTCCTTTAATTGTTCTAACATTTTTAGAAATTCATTCTAATATAAAATGAATTCTCTACAAAGTTTCATAATTTTCTGAGACCCAGAAGTCCTGTTAAAAATTACATGTTTCCTTTAACCCTTTATCGGTGTCCTTTTTCACCGTAAATAATTAATTCTACAGGACTCCTTTTTGACTTCTGTCAACTCCATAAATTCTCATATTAATTATAATAATTTACTATCAAATTTCCTCTGATATCCATCCATTGTGTGAAATGACCAAAATGCCCTCCATTTACTTCTGGTTTCTTAGGGCATCACAGTGGCATTTTCATAATTTTGCACTTTGGCTCTTAGACTTTCTTCCTCTTCCAATTAATCCTTTTCTTTACATAAATATGGCCACATCTTTTCCTAAACATCTCATATATTTTATTCAATCTGTACATACAACTTAGTACAGAAATTAGGGATGTTACAGTCATAATATGAATCACTGTTCATATGTGAAAATTTCATGAGTTTGATGCATCCAATGAGTTTAAAATGAAAATTTATGAGGGGTAAAGTAGAGAAACAAGTATTGGAAGCATTGGAATCAAAATAAGAATTTTTGAAAAATTGGAGGGTGCTTCACGGTTCTATACAGCAATGATAGAAGGAGTTTAATTTTCATAATTCTAAGATTATATTTGGATTCCTTAGACAAAATTTGTGTTGGATTTGTCTAAGGAAATGATTATTACAAAGCTAAACAACTAACTCCAAGAATTAAGTTAAAGAGTTAAGAGTTTTAAGGAACTTGATGTACAATGTTCATGTAATGGCTCTAATGAGTTGTATACACGATGTAATTGTGTTTAGGGCCCATGATATGTCAAAGAAAATGAGTTAAATAGGATGAGCAAGTAACCAATGTTTGGTTGGAGACAAAGGGAGCAAAGAGAAAAAGGATAAAGATTAAGGTAGTAAACTTACTTCTTTATATGCTTGACGTGTTGACATGTATATGATGATTGAATGATATTGTGACATGATAAATGATGTTGAATATGTTATATATAACATGTTTCACATGGCCATGCACTTTTATTCAAAGCATAAAGCATGATAGCATGTCACTAACTAAAGAAAGTTTAATGAAATTATATATCATGTATTAGCATACATCTTGCATGTTTAAGTGGTAATTTTTGCTATTGAAAATTACATAATGTTTGCTACCACAATCAACCAATATAGGTCAATTATGTTGAGAGACATATGCATGGAGAAGAGCTAAAGAATGGAAGAAGGAAAGTGGCAATTATTCATTTTAGCATGAATTGTATAATTTGCCAACTATGTTTATGATATGTAATATGCCATTAGATGTAAAGAAAATGTATGAAATAATGATGGCATAACCCTACAATGTCTACATTTTCATGAGAAACCAAGTTGAGGTTTATGAATGTTGTATTAGTTTATGAGAATTAAAAGAAGAAAGTGAAATGGTAAAAACGTAGGTCCTAGAACATCATGCTTTGACTCCAGTTTGACCTAGCAAATGAAGTAATTAATTCACAAAATTTTATAAGCATGTAGCACACATCCATAGCTTTAAATGCATAAATAACCTACCTCATTTGAATGTGTATATCAAGAGAAATAAATTTTCAAACTTAAGAGATAGAATCTGGAACTTCTAGAATTTACCAAATAAATAGTAAACTTTGCCAATTTAACTGGATCAAATGGGCTAGTCAATGTTCAATTTCATTTTTTTCCTTAAAAAGGAATGAAATATCTTTCATTAGAGCTTTAAACCATCTTCATACGATTTTTCTAAAATTAGTTATGAATTTTTAAAATTGGACTGCCAATATGGAATTTACTAAATGAATAGTACCCAATAATTAAATTTTAAATTTTGATTTTTGGGTCAAAGTAATACTTTCACTAGTTAAATATGCTTCTGAATACGTACTCTAAGGGGTTAAAGTAGGATGTTTCATTTTGGTCTCAGAGCAAAAAGTTCTTGCATAGGAACAGAACAAAGTTTTGGCATAAGACAGAGGTTCTGGTGCAAGATAAACTTTTCTGATTAGGAAATAGAGTACTTGTCAGATTTGCTAAGGCCCATTTAAGATTGAGGTTAGTGATGGTTAAATGTTCGTAGTCTAACTAAGATTATGGATTAGAGATGAAGGCTCTAGGAAAATTTAACACTTAGGTTTAATAAGAGATAAAAGTGATTTCTTAGTTAATTAAGATAACGTTTAAACCTCAGTTAGTTAAGTTTAAAGGAGAGGTGAGATTAATAGATATCTTTCTGCCTAATAGTGATCCTTGAGGATAGGGGAATCTTAAAAGTATCAATGGCATAAAGATGTGAGCTAGATGTTGAAAATTGTGCCCTAGGGGCCAATCATTGTCTTATAAATATTATTGTTTTATAAATTTATTAATTATGTTATCACATTATTTGCATGTTTACTATGATAACCATCCTTGGATAACTTATGATCTTATCCTAAATGTCCCTGGTCGGTCATCTATGCAGGAGCAGAGATAAAATAAAACCAGTATGACTTTGAAGATATATAGAGATATAAATCAAAGTCATAGGCATATGTAAGAGTACAAGGTGTTAGACTGACCCGCTATGAGAGAGCTGCATGGGTTAAGTCATAAGCTTCCCTCATATACAAGCCATGTCACTATGCCCTTTGACCTGAGATCATCATGGATTCCTATATGACAAACGCTCAGCTTTGACCTAGTCAAAAGTCACTTTTGACCGAGTGATCATAAAGGCTATGTTTGGACTCAGTGGTTTTTCATACGGAGGAATGTGAATGGTCAAGATGAAATTTGTCCCTCACATTCTTAGAGAGATATTACTGGGCCCCTCGATGAGTGAGTCTGAGAAAAGTATGGTCATACTGTAATGGAAGGGTAGTTCCATTACTATAGTCAAACTACTCAGGGATCGAGAAAGTAACGATCAGGAATAGGAGGATGACGTTCACCATGCCTCATCCATGATCAAAATATCGTGTGACAAAAGGGTCGTGATATGGTTGTATGAAAGGTAACATCGTTCATCGATCCACATATATTTTGGGTAGTCGTAATGTCTTGCTAGAGGCCGCTTACGACTTGTGGGTTAGTACAGTAATTATCCCACTGCCAACTTCATATGGGCCTATAGGGTCGCACACAAACTAGCCTAACTCGAGCTGTGATGTCCAGATTCATTGAACCTAAGAGATGTCTAGATTCAATGAATAGTCTAGGGTGAATTTATATATTTTATATATATATTATATATAATATAAGAGATATTTGCAAGATTTAATTTATAAGGATAAATTAAATTTTTATCACTTTTAAATTTGAATTTAAATGGATATGATCTATTTGAATTTGAAATTCAAATTGATAAGATATCTCAATTTGATTTATGAGAATAAATCAAATATAATTCCGTCTTATCTTTATTTTAAATTAAATAAATAGGTGAATTAAATCTGTGAGACGGATTTAATAAAAACCGTATTTATTTAATTAGTTTCTTATCAAATTATGCAATGTATGATATTGTATTAATTTTAGAATTAATATAAGATTAATTCTGAAGCCCGGCCCAATTAGAAGCCCGATAGCATCCTATATATTTGACATTAGGAGATAGGGTTCTATGTACAAACACAACACAACACAACTCATAAGAGAAAAAGGGGCAGGAGAGTGCAAAAGGTTTTGCAGATAAGAAACTGCCAGAATAGAGACGGTGAGGATGGAATCTTGAGAAAATCCTAGAGGGACAAGTGGGGCGAAAAGAGCACCAGGTACGACGAGGTCGCGACCAGTTGAATCAGAGGTCGCGACCAAATTGGCTTCTGAACGTCAGAAATCCGAAAAGAGACTACAGGTCGCGACTAGTAGCATAGGAGGTCGGACTAACAACTCCAGAGGCGACAGGTCACGACGAGAAGCTGAGTAGGTCGCGACTGAAAGTTCCAGAGGCGAGGAGTCGCGACTAGTGGATACGGAGGTCACGACTAAAGCTCGAATACCAAAGGTAACACTTCTTTCTCCTTGACTTAAACACATTCGGTAGATCCTGGCTGGGAATGGAAAAAAATTTTAAAGTTAATTTTCGCTGCGTGTCTTCCAATTCCCTTCACTAGACCCTTCCTTAGTTAGCTTAAAGAAAGCAGTTGACTCAATTATGGATTACAGTAAGGCCAAGGACACAGAAGTCCTTCAGGCTAGGGACATAGAAGTCTTGCAGGCAGCCAAAAATAAAACTAAATATGTTCAATAAAAGTTAAGGGAAAGGTAGACATAGATTATGAGACTCACTTATCTAAGAAAATGTAATGACTGAGAGTCAGATAAGGCAGTTAAGGGTTGAGTTTGTACCTTGTACCCAATAGGAGGGTAAAGTGATAACCTAAGATAAATGAATGAATATAGTCTAATTAAGCCAAGATGGCCTGATAGAATAACTATCTCAGATTCCTGAATTAATAAATAGGATCTTGGAGATAGTAAGCTAAAGATAAATAGCCTTAGTAATTTCTCATAAATTAATATAAAGAGATGATAAGAGATAGAGAATGACACAGATAGTTATGGGGAATCACTATGATAAGAGACAAGTATATTCCCGATAATGTTAATAGCTACTCAGTTTTAGGGTTAGGTTGAGAGGCTCATGAATAAGGAATACGATGTATGAAAATTCTGGCCACCTAGTTTTTCTTAAGAATTAGGAACTAGTCCTCTGAATCAGAGTTGATATTGCTCCAAATAGAGTAAGATACCCTATACGTGTAGAAAGGGGATACAGTTAAGATGGAGTTGACGTTGCTTTGATAGAAGAATATGTCCTCCATTAAGAACAAAGAGAATATAGCTGAGGTAAGGCAAGCAGAGTTAACTTTAACCAATAAAAGTATGATTGTCCAAGAACAAAGTTTAGGGACAGAGCTTAATAGGCTACTAAGCATGTAATAAAGAATAGACTGATATAAGTCCTCTCCTTCTAATTTTGTGAACAAGAAGATGATTTTATAGCTGATTTTGCAGACAGATAGAGAGGCTCCCTTTTGTAGGTATAAGATGTTTAAATGTTATGCTACAGATAAAATAGTAAGTGAGAGCTTTTATTCCTTGCATGAAATGACAAGCACTATGTTATGTTTGAGAAAATATGCTAAAGCTCTGAGTGTTAGAGCTGTGTATATTAAGGGAAGGAATGCTTGAGCTCCGATGTTAAAGCTATGCATTCAAGAGTAGGTATGCAGTCCTGCAACCCGTTAGATAGGCCTTATGCATGTTAGAGTATGTGCTCCTACTTAGCAATAAAGAAAAGAAAAGGACAACCGTATGTCCTCTATCTGTACTGATTATAAGACTCCTATTGTAAATTGATTAAAGTATGAGGCCTAAGCCAAACCTAAACCGATGGATAGGTTGTTGACTAGAGAATTGCTAAGGCCTAAGCAAATGGTACTAGTATATGGGAATGAAATAGAATCGTTCGATGTATCTGGAGGCAACAATCAGATGCTGTAGAGACGATGAGAATGAGGCACCAACCTCGCTGAAGTTTATCTGATAGAGAATTGGTACAAAATACGGCTGAGCCATCTAGTGCGATACACTGACACATGAAGAATCAGTTAAGGAATGTTCAGAAATAGATCCTCCGTACAATAATCTGGAGTAGATCTACATTATGAAAGACTTCATTATGCTAGTCCTTTTCCAAACGAAAGTAGTAGAGGCTAGACCGAGGCTTGTCTAGAGACCTACCTAGCATACTGTCTAAGGTAAAAGATGTAATGATGAATAGACGGAGAGTTGATGTTTCCAAAATGGAGGAATTCCATAACGGAGGAACCAATAACTTAGTGGACCCAGTACAAAATATTTTGACTAAGCTGAAGCAACAGCAGTAGATGAGATATGGATCCAAGCGATTCAAGCTCGCCAAGAATAAGAGAGAGATACTTCTATCGCAATGACAGAAGCAGTAGCTGTTGCTAGCTTGTGATGTCCTGAGAAAATGATCAGGAATGAGCCATAGTCCGGTCAAGAGCAAACTAAGATTGACAAATAATCAAGGTCTACTAAGGAATAGGATAATATTCGGTTACGTAAGTATGAACGCCTACGTTCGAGGAAACTTTCAAGATCTCTAAATTATTGAAATCAGAGTAAGAAACGTAGCTAGACATACATGAATTAGAAAGAAAAGATGTTAAGAGATTGTAAAGGCCATAAAAGTTACACTACAAGAAAAGAATAATCTACTCAACTTGGAAGTTTAACTTAAGCAGTTTTATGAAGAAGCTCTTACCCCAGTCAGATAGAGATGAGTACGAGGCTAAGTTTAAGTGATAAGGCAAGGTAAGAGAAGGGACCCTTTGATGAATACTTAGCCAAGTTCATCCCCATGAATGATAAGAGATGTACGACTGAATAGGTGACTTACAAACTGAATTCCATGTTTCAAGAAAGAATTCTTCCCAGGCAATTACAAAAGTTTAATAGAGCAGTAGGGGTATGCAAGATTACAGAAAGAAGCTTGTAATGCCAGAAAAGACTAAAGGTTGAGAAGAGGTAATGAATTAAGAAGTGCAAACATATAATCAGAACCTAAGAAGTGCGAGATATGTGGTAGAGACCATAGAAATAGGATTTATTTAATAGGTCAAGGAAGTTACTACATATGTGCAAGCCGGGACATTTTGCCAAGGAATATCTAGAGAATACGACAGATGAAAGACCCTAGACAAATGAAAGAACTTTTGCCATGATCAGAGAAAAGTTAAGGAAGTCACCTAAGATAATCCAAGAGATGGTATGGATTAACGATCTCTAAGTAGATGCGATATATGACTCAAGTACTAATCATTCGTTTATAACGATGACTATAAAGGGCAACTAGATCTTCTTGTTAGCATTCTGCCATATGCTGAATGTGTTCCTATTCCTACTGGCTTAAGGGTGGTAGTACCCTATGTATATTTAAATAGTAATATCTGGCATGCACACTGTTGAGCTACCCTATACTTGATATGTTTACATTTATATATTAGAGATAGATGAGATAATTAGTTTCAGATTTTTCAAAGATTTAAGTCAAGAAGTTAGAATAAAGAAGATGATAGAATATGCTTAGTATGGTTATACAGATAAATGTTATTGGCATACCTTAGACATATGATTATAGTACTCAGGACATGTTCCATTAATAAGGATGAGATGTATGAATGATGAGCCATGAATATGACACAGATAATACAAACTAAAATAAGATATAGTTATGGAATGATGATGCAGCTCTAAGAGAGTAGTATCTATATAAAAAAATTAAATGCTCTAGCAAAGAAGCTAGATTGCCCTTGCGACAGAGCTAAATTGCTCTTGAAATAGAGCCAGTTTAAGGAAATGGACAATTTAGCTCATGCTAGAGCCATGTCCAGAGATAAGCTAAGAAATCTTCAGCAATTCTGCATAGAATCATAATAAAAAGATGAGATGTACATATTATAGCAGTAACATGTATGGTAGAGACTGTGTAGCTCTCTGTAGTACTGCACATATTAAAGTCATGTTTTGAAATAAAAGATGAGAATGATATGAGAAATTCCTGAGTAAAAGAGGAAATGAGTAAAATCTTAATGAAAAACATTTTTTAAAAAAATAGTTTTGGGGAAATTATCAGTTAAGTTACCAACTAAGTGGGAGTGGCTAACCTTATAACTTAGTCCACTAGTTTAAGGTCTTCTAGAGAATTATGACATAGTACAATGAAATCGTAGTAAATTCTATAGGATCACAGTTAGATCCTAGCATGGCTCGTACAGAGTTCTAGGGTCACAGTTAGATCCTGAAGAGGCTTACAGTAGATTATAGTAGATCCTGAGGGTCACAGTAGACCTAGCCTAAGGAAAGGAATGAGCCATGAAGTTATGAGTATAGTGTAGTATTTCTTTGGAAAGACGATTACCAAGGACAAGGTTAAGATGGGAAAGCCTCACAAGTTGGTTAACTCATACAACGAGAGTACCCACAATATTGTTTCAGATGATTTTCTTATATGGGCTGAACTCAAAAGCCTCTTACACAAAGAAGGAATTAAAAGTCAAAAGAGTTAAAGTTTATAGTCCTGAGTTCAAGGTATTTATAAGGCTGTAGGGAGAATACCTAAGAAAGAGAAGAAGAGTACCCACATGAAATATGAAGGGATCAAGTATAAACAAAAAGATCCCTAAGATGAAATTAAAGAAAATAAGAACCAAATAGACACAAAAGAGACAATATAAGAAGGGTCTAAGATAGTGAAGTACCAGAGTAGGAGCCTGTTAGCCCCAGTGCTTTAGATTTTTGTCGATACTTTTAAGTTAAGCGTGCTCAGGCCAGAGTAGCCTAATAATAGGTCACCCCTAGGAAGTGGTAAAAAAAAGGTGCAAAGGCAAAAACAAGTTAGCAAAAATGCACAAAGGTATATAAGATTATGGGAAAAGTTAAGAAAAGTTATAAAATCAAGGGATTAGAACCTTCATGGAAGATCAAAATAAAGAAGATCTGAAAGGGAAAATTCAGTTTATGGATTTGTTCAGGAGAAAATTAAAATAGACATAAGAGCATGATTCTCTTGAGAAACCGTCAAAGTTGTATGTCAAGGAAAGTATTAGACTCATGACATCTCAAGTTATATAAAGAGAAACATGTAATGAGATAATAAGTATGATAAAAGACAGAAACCCCAAAATTTTAGTAAATTTTTGGAGGGTTATCTATGAGAGAAATGGATATTACTCACAAGACTAGTACAGTACGTCATCCAAAAATAGATGAATCAATGATAGATGAGAAAAAAATAGAAAGAAGCAAACTTTGATCTAATTGAGTTGAACTAAAAAAGGAGTTTGATAAAACGAGAAGGATGTAAAGCTTTACGGATATTAAGAAAATTTTGCCAGATGCTAACACAAGAGATACAATTTCATAAAAATATCCTCGAACCTTAGTAATAAAATAGATAAGGATATAAGAGAGAGATATCCATAATGGTTTGACTAAGGTACGAGTTAAATTTCAAGGAAGAAATTTATTTAAGGGGAAGAAATGTCACCTCTTAATTTTTCTCTATCTGTAGACAACTGATTTTTCCCTATCTTTATATGACTGATAGAGGGAAGAGATAAGGAAAGGATTGTGATGATGATCAGAAGAAATTATAATGATTAGATGAGTTTTAAGTTGAAGAAAGAAATGAAAAGTATAAAGTTATACACCTTAGGGACCTGAACATTATTTTTATGAAAGTTTAATATAAAGAATTCAATAGACCTAAATGGAGTTTCGTGAATTCAGAAGTTAAATTAGAATTTCAAAATGTCTAGAAAGGGACTAAAATGACATTACAAAAGTGTAGGAAGGGACTAAAATAAAATTTGGCAAATTTAGGGACTAAAGTGTAATTTATAAAATTTATGGGTAAAATTGTAATTAAGAGAAAGTTGAGCCAAAAATAGCCCAGAACTGCCCAAAAATGTTACAATCCCAAATTTTATCAATAAATAGAGAATAGTAATTGGGCCAAACTGATAAACTCATATTTGTACTGATTTTAATGTGGCTAAAGAGAGTTTATTATTGATTTATGTCCGCATTTATCAATATAATTAAGTAATTAATAAATAAAATGAAATTAGACAAGTGAGAATTTAAATGATGTGATTTTAGTGCTTAATTGGATAAATAATCTATTAAATGTTCATTTCAGGTCAATACAACAATCAATCAGCAAAGTAGAGCATCCCTGTGGAATTCAGTCGTGACCTGATGTACTCAACGTCCAATCAGCAAAAAAGAGCATTCTCTGTAAATATTAGTTGCGACCTGATGTACCTACTGTAGACACCAAACTTCAATGCAGAAATCAATCAGCAATAACAGAAGGGACAGCTGGACAGAAGGTGATTTAAGCATGTTTTGAATTGAATAGCTGGACTTAACAGACTGCAAACAAGAGCTGATAACAAATTGCAAGTGGGAGATCATGCATGAGCTGGCACATAAAGGAGCACTGTTCATGCGTCAGGCACTGTTCACATATCAGCATACTCCATCTAAACAGAATGAGCAAGTTGCTGACAGTGAAACATCCTCCCTTACAGCCCTCAGAGTACACTTGCGGAAGCTATACTAGCTCTTCTTCTGCCTAAACTCCGGCAGCATAACCGCTACACTTCATCTGTACAAAGAACTGAACCGTACTGATTCGGTAATTCCCTCATGAGAACTACCATTCTACGTAGTACCCAGGAAAGACTAGATGAACCGGCTAGGTCCACTCACTTCTAGCCTCCTTAGACAGCACTACGTACACAGTACTTATCATATACTGATGTTCAGCCTTTACTCCGGCAGCATAACGGCGTCTCTTAGGATTTTCTAAATCCACTTCAGCATAACCTCCCTGTAATGGGTTATGGATGGGGATGAGATTCGGGGGAATCTCAGTAGCAACAATCATAACAATATATGTAATGCAGAGTGACAGTGCTTGCTTGTGATTGTGTACAGATAAGTATGCTGCGTGCTTCCATGCTTAATAACATATGACCATAGCATTACAGCAGAGCTTCAGACATAACATATAAGACAACAATCCAACCAAACAATAGCACATCAAATCACAAAGCCATTACATAGAAGTTAGGATTAGTTACTACCTGGCTAGCTTAGCAGAACCTTACTATCTCTATTCTGCTTCCAGCTCCGCCAGAACTTCCTTTCTTCCTTTCTCCTTTCTCTCTTCCTTTCCTTCCCTTTCCCTCTCTTCTTTCTCTTTCTTTCCCTTGCTCCTGCGTGCAAATGAAGGCCATGGGGGGGGTATTTATAGCCTCCCTCAATGGCACAATCGTAAATACCATGAACTTTGATCCTGCGGTCCTGGTTTTTCCTGGATTTTCCTATTTTCTTTTATTTCTCCTTTACTGCATCATCGTGCCAACTCACCATGCTGACTCAGCGCCTCATTTTTCACATGTCACAATTCCCTGGACACCTCAGCATGATGACTCACCATGCTGACTCACCGGTCCAGTCTCCTGCCTCGTAATGCGTGCCCTCAGCTTTATCTGCTTTCTGCAGACTAATGCCATGTGGCAACTGGAAGAGACCTTGCACGCTTCCCAATGCCACCCAGATAAGTCCCTGACTTTATCTGATCATTTCCTCGGTTATCGTGCCTCCTAGGTTTTCGTGCCAACCGAGTATCCTTACTTTACTGAATTATTACTTTAATACCATGTGGCATCTTGTGGGACCCATGAGTATACCTTATCAGTCCACCTCATGGTTTCCAGATAACCTTTCCTGTATCTGATATCCTGCCTCCGGTCTATCTCCAACCGGGTAACTATCTCTCTTGGACCTTCACCACTCTTGGCCCGTACGCTTAGAGCCACTTTAGTCACTAGTCGTGACCTCAACATCATCTTGTCGCGACCTTACAATTCTGTATACATTAGTCGCGACCTAAACATCTTCTCGTCGCGACCAAAACATTCTATCGTCGCGACCACAACACATTTTAGTCGCGACCATAACACTTTTTAGTCTAAGGCTTTCTGCCACTATTAGTCGCGATATCACTGCTTTCTAGTCGCGACCATACTTCTTTTACGTCACGACCATAATGCTTTCTTGTCGCGTATAGCTATTTCTGTAACCACTAGTCGCGACCATGCTTTACTCTAGTCGCGACCAGAACGGTCAGCTCGTAACTCTTCAACCTTTGACCTCTACATCACCCCAAATGGCCATTCTACCCCTTGGGACTTCCACTGTTTGCACATAAGTTCCCGTACCTTTACTTACTCACAGCTTAGTCCCTAAAAACTCTCTTATGTCTCTGGGACTTCTGCTCAAAAGGGGTCTGGTAGCCTCTCATTCTCAGGCTATTTCCGTGTCTCAAGGCCTGAAAATTGGGATGTTACATTTCTCCTCCCCTTTAAATAAATTTCGTCCTCGAAATTTAATCAGTACCATAGCCAAATTAACTTAACCTCTGGCAAAGTACGCATCATAACTGTACATCTCTTCGTAACATGCCTTTCTTTCTCTGGGTTAATCCAATCAGAGTTGAAATCTACTTTCCTCTTATGGACCACTTACTGCACTTATGAGTAGTGTCCATTTCTTTCATATGAAATCCTCTCGAATATTACTGTATTCGGGAATTTCTTCTAACTACTCATCATACTTGTAGCATTTCATCTTTCTTTGCACTTAACTTCATACAGAGAGAGGACTTACGCAGCTATTCTTTCTTTACTTTACTTTGCTGCTAAACAAAAGCACCTACTCTAATATGCATAATGCTTGGCCAACATACTGCAGGACTGCATACCTGCTTATGAATGCAAAGCTCTAACATCGGAGCTTAAGCATTCCTGTTCTAACTAGGCACAGCTCTAACACTCAGAGCTTGCATAGTTTTAGCATAATCATTAAGCCTAACATCTCATGCAAAGAGTGAAAGCTCTCATTTTCTATTCTCTTTCATAGCATAACATTCAAACATCTGATTCCTACCAAACAGGGAGCCTCTCTGTCTGTTCATACAATGCACATCTCTAGGTGCGTGTCATATTACACGTTTACTACCGTGTATCTCATTACATGCCTTTGATACGTTATCATGGCATATCTAGCCCACTCTAGCTATCTCATGGTGTATTTCACCCTTTCATAACTTATCTTGTCTTATCACAAGACTAACATAAGACTGGCTTTCTCTTTTTCATATAACTGTGTTTTATCTCAGCCTTGCCTTAGACCCTCTTCTCTAGGTCTTCTCTAGCCTTTTAATCTCTTTACCCCTCATCTGGGTAATCTTTATCTACTCATACTTTTCTATTCTTATTACATTGAGGATTTTCTTCTCTGCTTCTCAGAGGATTCTCTTCTCTGCTTCTTATTACACAGAGGATTCTCTTCTCTGCTTCTTATTACACAGAGGATTCTCTTCTCTGCTTCTCAGGCATACTTCTACAAAACTTTGAATCTCAGTACTCAGATTTAAACTTGGACTCCATCTTCGTTTAAGGGAAAGCTAAGTTCAGTCTGTAGACTAGAGGCTACCTGAGGAAAATCATTATAAAACAATTTCTCTGGGTCAGGTTATCAACTAGTGAAACTTCCTTACCTTAACTTCATCTTTGGCATTCATCTTCCCAAAGAGATACTACATCGTACTCATGTCTCATGGCTCATTACTTTCCTTAGGCTAGGTCTAACTGCGACCTCGGGATCTAACTGCGATCAACCGTTAGCCTCTTCAGAATCTAACTGCGACTCTGAATCTGTTAGGATCTAACTGCGACCCTGGAGCCATGTTAGGATCTAACTGCGACCCTCCAGAATCTAACTGTGATTCTGTTGTACCGTAGATCTCCCGAAGATCTTAAACCAACAGACTAAGTTATAAGGTTAACTGCTTCCACCTGTTGATAACTCCATAAAAAATTTTATAGCCTCACATCATTTACCCAGACTTTACTTACTTCCTCTCTTACTCAGGAGTTCCTTCTCATCTTTCTTACTTTACTGTGGCTTACCATTGGCTTGTGCCATCATGGTCTAACCACCTGCCATTACATTCTACTGCTATGGCCTCATCATAACTTCTCATTTCAATCTGTGCTCTAACTGCGAGCCATTAGAACTATGCTCTAACTGTGAGCATTCTGTATCAGATCCAACTCTTATCTGAAGAGTGATCTATACTCATCTGAATCTAGCTCTATCTAGGAGCCATATGTTTCAGATCCCACTCTTATCTGAAGAGTGATCTAGAAACAATCTCTTTACTCTTATCTGCTTACCATTCCGCTTAATAGAAATGGCTTTGAGTACTGTATTCACAAGTCTGCAGAATTACCTGAGTATCCTCAATCATAACATATCTGAATCTCATAGCTTATTGTCCCATGAACTGAGACTATCTATCATCCTCAATACATATCTCATTACATGTCATATGGTATGGGAGCAACATACTTTCTCATCTCATATATACTCTACCCTTCATGCACTGTAAAAGGGAGTATTCATTCATCATGGCATACTCTAACATGCATGTCATCATATGACAATTGCAAGGAGATGCAACTATCATAACTTATGGCATCATAAGCCATATCATCATCATACTTTGCTCAACCATCCATCAGACTAACTAAACCTCAAGGCATATTTTATTTATCATATTGCCTATCATATCTTGGTCAGTCATCCTGAAACATCTGTCTATCTCAGGCTGCCACGCTACCCTCTTATTAAGGTACAGACTCAACAACTGTATCCCGTAATCTGTGGCTACCTTCTACTATCTCATTTCTCCTTTTGTCTATCTATCAGTCTCAGTCTATTCTTGACCAGACTGTGGTTCCTTATCGGCCTTTACTGTAACAGCCTAGAACCCCTTTTTAAAGATATTATCCGCTTTCCCTTAGGTAGGCTTGGTGCCCACATGAGGTCACGGTTTTGTTTTCCAGACACACGAGCCACAGCCCTTAAGCACCTGAAAACGCATCTTTCTCTTAATCCTAGCGAACTTCAGTCGCCTAGATCTCATTCATTATCTTTTACTATTATTTCTATTCTTTAGGGTACTCTACCCTAGATCTCTGTGATGGAATCCCTCTGCTTAGGGAATTTTAACTCTTTACCTATTAACCATCACGTCCTTAGCCTTAGCCTTAGGCCATATCAAACATCATCACCTCTCTAGCCTTTAGGCTATGCCCTAGGATTACTCCGAGGCAAACGTCATACTAGCTATCCCATTCTAGCTCTCAGGTCTTTTATTCAACTAGGTTGAATAAGACTTTTACCATGTAGATCTACTCCTCGTAATCACATGGAGGATCTGTCTCATTCTAGCTATCTCATCTAGCTAGCTCATCTTAACTTATCATCCTTTGCGGCCTATCCTACCTAGCAAGGATGACTTGCTTATTGGAGTTGCCAACTTCCTCTATGCATGACTTCTCCACTCAAGCTCTATGTTCACGCTTTGTGTTCACCTGTCTTTTCCTTTACAACGAAACATGAACACCTCTTATTCCATCTAAGAGCTTTATCTCCACGGGCTCTTCTAAACCCATAATAGTCCCGATCTGAATCTTCTAATGTCATACCAGGACATCTCTGTCATTCCGTCGCGATATGAGTATTGGGTAATCGCTATTCATAGCCTCTATGATTCTTCATTACCCTTAACTCCTCACGACTTATCATTTCTATTCTTTAGTCGTGACCTACAGCTTCAGACGTCGCGTCCTTAACATTTTCTGTCTTCTAGTCGCGACCTAAATCTTATTTCGTCGCGACCTTAACCTTTCTACGTCGCGACTCAACTCTTCTACCGTCGCGACCAGGATATTTTCTCGTCGCGACTTATG
This sequence comes from Leucaena leucocephala, assembly GCA_037074615.1. Taxonomy (NCBI): domain Eukaryota; kingdom Viridiplantae; phylum Streptophyta; class Magnoliopsida; order Fabales; family Fabaceae; genus Leucaena; species Leucaena leucocephala. The sequence continues at coordinate 17,518,887 of CM073522.1, forward strand.
TCTCTTCACGTCGCAACCATAGCCATTTCTAGTCGCGACATTAAACTTTTCTCGTCACAACCTTAGCTCTCTCTTAAATAACGTCGCGACCTAGGAACATACTCGCCGCGACCAAATCTTTCTGTGAATAACCGTCGCGACCTATAAACTTATGCGTCGCGACTAAACATCTCATTGAGGCTACCCGTCACGACATAAACCACTTTAGTCGCGACCGGAGTGCTATTCTGTCGTACTCAAGGGCTAAATCACAGAGCATCACTGAGCCAGAACCTTCTGTTCTGTGCCAGAATCTTATGTTCTGAGCCAGAGTCCTTTCTGGTTGGTGCCAGAACCTCTTGCTCTGATACCAAAATGAAACATCCTCCCTTACAGCCCTCAGAGTACACTTGCGGAAGCTATACTAGCTCTTCTTCTGCCTAAACTCCGGCAGCATAACCGCTACACTTCATCTGTACAAAGAACTGAACCGTACTGATTTGGTAATTCCCTCATGAGAACTACCATTCTACGTAGTACCCAGGAAAGACTAGATGAACCGGCTAGGTCCACTCACTTCTAGCCTCCTTAGACAGCACTACGTACACAGTACTTATCATATACTGATGTTCAGCCTTTACTCCGGCAGCATAACGGCGTCTCTTAGGATTTTCTAAATCCACTTCAGCATAACCTCCCTGTAATGGGTTATGGATGGGGATGAGATTCGGGGGAATCTCAGTAGCAACAATCATAACAATATATGTAATGCAGAGTGACAGTGCTTGCTTGTGATTGTGTACAGATAAGTATGCTGTGTGCTTCCATGCTTAATAACATATGACCATAGCATTACAGCAGAGCTTCAGACATAACATATAATACAACAATCCAACCAAACAATAGCACATCAAATCACAAAGCCATTACATAGAAGTTAGGATTAGTTACTACCTGGCTAGCTTAGCAGAACCTTACTATCTCTATTCTGCTTCCAGCTCCGCCAGAACTTCCTTTCTTCCTTTCTCCTTTCTCTCTTCCTTTCCTTCCCTTTCCCTCTCTTCTTTCTCTTTCTTTCCCTTGCTCCTGCGTGCAAATGAAGGCCATGGGGGGGGGGTATTTATAGCCTCCCTCAATGGCACAATCGTAAATACCATGAACTTTGATCCTGCGGTCCTGGTTTTTCCTGGATTTTCCTATTTTCTTTTATTTCTCCTTTACTGCATCATCGTGCCAACTCACCATGCTGACTCAGCGCCTCATTTTTCACATGTCACAATTCCCTGGACACCTCAGCATGATGACTCACCATGCTGACTCACCGGTCCAGTCTCCTGCCTCGTAATGCGTGCCCTCAGCTTTATCTGCTTTCTGCAGACTAATGCCATGTGGCAACTGGAAGAGACCTTGCACGCTTCCCAATGCCACCCAGATAAGTCCCTGACTTTATCTGATCATTTCCTCGGTTATCGTGCCTCCTCGGTTTTCGTGCCAACCGAGTATCCTTACTTTACTGAATTATTACTTTAATACCATGTGGCATCTTGTGGGACCCATGAGTATACCTTATCAGTCCACCTCATGGTTTCCAGATAACCTTTCCTGTATCTGATATCCTGCCTCCGGTCTATCTCCAACCGGGTAACTATCTCTCTTGGACCTTCACCACTCTTGGCCCGTACGCTTAGAGCCACTTTAGTCACTAGTCGCGACCTCAACATCATCTTGTCGCGACCTTACAATTCTGTATACATTAGTCGCGACCTAAACATCTTCTCGTCGCGACCAAAACATTCTATCGTCGCGACCACAACACATTTTAGTCGCGACCATAACACTTTTTAGTCGCGTCTAAGGCTTTCTGCCACTATTAGTCGCGATATCACTGCTTTCTAGTCGCGACCATACTTCTTTTACGTCGCGACCATAATGCTTTCTTGTCGCGTATAGCTATTTCTGTAACCACTAGTCGCGACCATGCTTTACTCTAGTCGCGACCAGAACGGTCAGCTCGTAACTCTTCAACCTTTGACCTCTACATCACCCCAAATGGCCATTCTACCCCTTGGGACTTCCACTGTTTGCACATAAGTTCCCGTACCTTTACTTACTCACAGCTTAGTCCCTAAAAACTCTCTTATGTCTCTGGGACTTCTGCTCAAAAGGGGTCTGGTAGCCTCTCATTCTCAGGCTATTTCCGTGTCTCAAGGCCTGAAAATTGGGATGTTACAGACAGTAAGTGGGGTGTGAAACATCCTTATTTTTGTACGTCTTAGGGACCAATTGGTAGTATTTAGAACCACTTTCAAGGTCATTGAAGTCCAATTTCTCAATCTGGAGTTTTACTCTTATCGAGTACTGTTCACTATGTAAATTCCAGATGAGTGACCTGACTTCGAAAAATCATAACTAATTCTATAAAAATCGAAATGCAGTGGTTCAAATTGCTACATGAAGCTAACTCAATACTATTTCAAGGAAAAATAACTCGTTGACCATTACTTGTCCAAGTCAACGTCAGTCAAAGTTACAACTTTACTGTTCATCCAGCGTTTTTCTCCTGAATCCAGCATTTTGGTCCCAACTTTGCTAATTTATATCTCCATGTGTAGACATCAAAATGAGACATTCTATATATCAAATCGAAGCTTGGTATGTCTACTATTTATCATAAACATATCATATATTTATTTAATCATTTACTATTTTTTATTATAGATCAAACATCACTATATCACCACAAGTTACTGTTCATAGTGGCAAATTCCAGCAAGCAACTTTACATACATATGCATACATCAATCACATATCAAAAAGGCATGCCAAACAATACTTATCATTAAATAATAAATCTTTATACAATAGGGCATGAACAAGATCCTCGTATCTCTATTACATCTTTCCTGCCTGAAATCCGACAGTATAACTACTATACTTCATCTGTAAAAATAACTGATCTTGTACTGATTCGGTAATTCCCGTGAGAATTACCATTCTACGTAAGTACCCAGGAAAGACTGGATGAACCGACTAGGTCCACTCACTTCCAGACTCCTTAGACAGTACCTACGTACACAGTACGTATCATCTCCTTATGTTCAGTCTGAAAATCGGCAGCATAACGGCGTCTTACAGCATTCTCAAAATTCACTTCGACATAACCTCTCTGTAATGGGTTATAAATAGGGGATGAGATTCGGGGGAATCTCAGTAGCAAACGGTACTAAACAATGCATGCATTAAACTAAATACTTGTGCTTGCTTGTGAAAGTGTAAACATTGTGTAATGTGCATGCTTCCATGTAACATATGAAATACAATTGGCCAAGGTAATCATAGAAACAGAGCTTCAATCATATACACATATGCACACAATTCAACAAAGTCATAGCACAATCAAGCATAACATTCAATACATACAAGTTTAGGGTAAGTTTACTACCTTATTGCTTTACTTCTATCCACTCTAACTTTGCTTCTTCCTTCTTACTTTTCCTTGCTATGTGACTGCCCTCTTTTGAGCACACCAAGCAATTCCTAACATCACATTACCATCCAACCATTACAATCTAACTTCTCTTGAACACTAAGCTTACTTTAAGTAACATAACTTCCTTTAATCTTTACCAATTGACTTGGCCTTTGAATCAATTGATGTCTTGACCTTACCCTACACAATTTGGCCTTTTAAATCCATTTATGAACTCAAAACAACCAAATTCCAGCAACTATGCACTGTTCCAGACAGATTTGAAAAACATGCATAATTCTTTCAAAAATTCTCATTTTGATTCCAATGCTTCCCATACTTGTTCCTCCACTTTCCCCCACACAAAATCTCATTTTAAGACCATTGAAAGCATCAAAATTATGAAATTCAAATCACTGTTCACGCGAGTGAACAGTACCGTGAGGACTTTTCAACATTATAACCTTTAATTCCAATGGTTTCCAAGGTTCAAAACCTTTCCAATCCTACACAAAATCATCATATAAACTCAATGGAAGCATTAAATCATTGAAATTCCATTTCCTTCTATCATGAACAGTGCATGAACAGTGCAACCCGAAATGGTAAAGTCAAGAACATCAACTTACTTCACAACCAAGCATGTAACTAACTTGTTTAAGCTTGTCTAAACTATCTATGACATAAAACTCATGTTCCTCTCACATATACATAGAAATTCCAGCAGCATTTCCCCAATATTTAAGCCTCAAAAATCACTTAAACTCAAGCACAAACCATAAGAACAAAAGGTAGAAGCAAGGAGACAACTTACCTTACTTGCTCCTTCAAGACCCTTGCTTCTTCCTTGCTTTCTTCCACTTTCTTTCTCTAGAACTCACTTCTCTTTCTAAAGGAGCTCTTGGGTGTGAAGAATGAATGGAAAGGGGGGGTATTTATAGCAAAAGTCATGTGCCATTTGAAGGCCAAGATCACTTTGGAAACTATTTGATCTAATGGTTAAAGGTTTGATCTTGGAATGTCTTTTCACTTTTCACTCAAGACCTTACCACCATGACATCACTAGCATGGCCTCCCTTGGTACACCTAACCCTTCCTCTTTTTGGGTGCCATTCTTGTGTCCTTGTGGGTCCCACCATGTGCAACACCTAATTCTTACTTTATTCTCTTTTTCTTTCTTTTCAAAAATCCATAAATTATTTATTATTGGACTTGGGCTCCAAGATAACTTTTGGGCCTTATTGGGCTGGCCTAGGACGAAATGTTGGGCCTCTTTTAGGTCCAATAGCTAATTGGCACAAATCCTAATGTACTTTCCTTATACCGATATCCTTAAATTATCCTGATCTCAGAATAAATGCTAAACACCTCTTTTAATTGTTCTAACATTTTTATAAATTCATTCTAATATAAAATGAATTCTCTACAAAGTTTCATAATTTTCTGAGATCCAGAAGTCCTGTTAAAAATTACATATGTTTCCTTTAACCCTTTATCGGTGTCCTTTTTCACCGTAAATTCCATAATTAATTCTACAGGACTCCTTTTTGACTTCTGTCAACTCCATAAATTCTCATATTAATTATAGTAATTTACTATCAAATTTCCTCTGATATCCATCCATTGTGTGAAATGACCAAAATGCCCTCCATTTACTTCTGGTTTCTTAGGGCATCACAGTGGCATTTTCGTAATTCTGCACTTTGGCTCTTAGACTTTCTTCCTCTTCCAATTAATCCTTTTCTTTACATAAATATGGCCACATCTTTTCCTAAACATCTCATATATTTTATTCAATCTGTACATACAACTTAGTACAGAAATTAGGGATGTTACAGGGTGCATGTGCTGTAAACAAAATTGACATGTGCTAACAGAAGCAAGTGGACTAAAGAAGAGATTGGTTCATGCATCTGATCACCCATTCCATCTGCAGCTATATATCCATCAAATTACACACTTTAAGGGGGAACTAGACACGCACATGATCCATCAGATTCCATACTTCACGCATTGCAGCTCATACACATATCATCCATAATTCATACACCAGTCCACACGTAGAACACTTCTCTTCCTATTTATCTCTATTTTTCCTCTCACATACCACCTGCACTTCTGCTCTGTTTTGAGTAGGAGAAACAGAGACCATTCCATCTTCTCCTTCTTCTTCCATCATGACTGCTGCTATGCTTTCTGTTGCTGCTGAAGTTCAAAAGACAATGCAAGGCTAAGCTACTGTGCTCTCTTGGAGATGACACCAAACCAGAATCCTTAAGCTGAACAGGGAGTGTCATTGTGTCTTTAATTCAGAGTTAAATGTGTCGAGTTGATGTATTTACTTCTGGTTTATTGATGCAATTAGAATAGTAGATGATAAAGAAGTAGGGAACTGAGTTGGATTTCTTATTTCTACATAAATAATCCTTTGATTGATTCTCATCTTTGATCGAGTTGAACATAGCTATGATTAATTGAAGTGATTCTGTTTAATTCATATTCTACTATCTCTGATTTGAATAATTCATATTCTCTATTCAATGTCTACGAGTTGTAGCTTTGATTGAGATTTAGCTAGCGAGTTGTTAGCTAACATATTCTAATTCAACTGATTAACTTCTCATATTCTGTGGATAATGAAGGTAAGGTAATCTCCAAGGGAACACACTTGTCATTCATTCATTTCACCATCTTAATCACTTAAAATCAGAAACAATAGCATAGGATTTTACATGCAGTTTTTAGTTCAATAATCTCATCGCACGATCATCTCATTAACTTGTTAATTTGTGGCTCATTAGATTAATTAGGAACTTAGCAATCCATTTAGGCTCCTTATGAATCGACCTAGGTTAGTCTCCACTTTACTATTGGTTAGCTTAGTTTTATTTGATAATTAAAACGATAGTTATCGCAAACATATTTTTTCATAATTCTAGTTTGAGGTCCTGAAAAATTAATATTAATCTGCAAATTCTAAAATTGATACAGGACCTTTTAGACCTCATAATTAGATGATTTTTTTTAGGAAATTCTTATAATTATTATAAGAATTTTTGAATTTGATAGAACTCAAAAAGGAATTCTGTAGAATTTATTATGAAATTTAAGGTAAAAATGGACACCGATAAAAGGATTTAATGAAACGTATAGAATTTTTAACAGGACTTCTGGGTCTCAAAAAATTATGAAACTTTGTAGGAAATTCATTTAATAGTATAATGAAAAATTTCAGGACCCTTAAAAGATATTTATAGAATTTATTCCAAAAATTAAGGTATTTAAGGTACCCGGTAAAGAAAATACCTTGGGATATGTGCCAAATAATATGTTGAACTCAAAGATTGCCCAAAATGGCATCATGTGTAGGTCCAAGAGGTCAAAGAATTTATCATGTGGCCCAATGAATTATCTAGGACATTTTATGAATTTTTAAAGAGAAAAAGTAAAGAAAATTCAAGAATATGTGAAGTGTTCTTTGTTAGTTAGGCAGATGGGTTGAATCACCTAAGAGGGGGTGAATTGGGTGTTCGACAGATTTTAATAACTTCTAAAAACTTATAAAATTTGATCAGTGAAACAAATCAACTTGAAAAACTTTGATAAGATATTAGAAATATATTACTGAAATCAATGAGTTAAGGAAGAGAGAATTGCATTATTGAAAAATCTATCCTAGTTCGGCCTTCTCTTGACCTACGTTCAGTCCTCAGCTCCCTACTGAGATTTTCAATTCACTATTTTCCAAGATTATAACGGGCTCTTGGTACCCTTTACAACTTCAATTTTTATGGCTAATTGAGAACCACCTCAATTATGAGGTTACACTACTCTCCGGGGCAATGCTCCCCCTTATAAAGGCAAGAGCAAATCCCACCTTGAATCCTCGATTCTAAGGTTTGCTCTCAAATCTGGATAAGGATAATGAAATATAAAACTCTCTCAGATAGAGTAAATGATACATTATAGTACATGATATTTTTTCTCTATCAAGATATGATAATGGTACATAATAAAGAATAAAGAGTATGAGGCTTTCTCAGACTAACGAAGTTTTGACATTATGATGATGCATTCATGGCTCATCTCTCTCATCTTCTTGAATGCTCTCTTATTTATAGATGAAGTTTGAGCTTTTGACCATTGAGCATAATCTCTTTCTCCGTTGAACTTTTCTTCTTCTGTTGAGAATATGACCGTTAGAACTAGCCATTGAAGCTTTTGACACAAAGTACCTTTTTACCGTTGAGAGTCCGTTGACTTTAATCTTTATCTAATCTCATTCTAATCATGTCTTTAGATACCTTAAATGAAGTTTGACATAATCAAGAGAAGTTATGGTAATAATCGTTCAACACTTATTTTCTTCCATTTTCTGATTATCTCTAAGTTGAGGAACAATGGTCTTCTCTCAATTTTCATAACTTCCTTTATTTAACTCCAAACATAGAAAATGACATATCCCCATAAAGCTCTATGTGTCTAATTTCCAATGAACAATTTTGACTCCAAAATCCATTGTGGATAGAAAGATATGATCAATTTAGTGAGTAGAGGTAATGGCCAAAGCGTTAATCCTATATTCCATATTGTGAATGGAATATCTCTCTCATATGAGACTATTTGGTAATGAAATTGGTGTCATCAAACCGTAATCTTAGTCTAGTTTCATATGAATCAAGTTTCACCTCAATCGGGTAAGTATATCTTGAGATATGGTTGAAATATTCAACCTATGTCGATGTAGAGGAGAACAACGTACTGAAAAATAAAGAATTAATATTTTAATTCAGCAAAACTAGCATATTTGAGTTTTTTATCGATCATCATCTTCTCCCTTTGTTATTCCTTCACTCTTTTGTTTACTCAATCAAGAGTTCGATTAATTCCTTGATTCTTGAACTTGATTAATCTAATTCATAGTCGATTCATTCCTTCTTCTTCCAATGCCTTCTTCACTGTTCCTCCAATTTTTCCACACTAAAAAATACACTATATTAATCGATTAATCATTATTAATTCAATCAATGTTTCAATTAATGAGAGAAACAGAAAATAGAGCATCACACTGATCGGATTATTCAGGCATATATGATGTAGTTTTGGTAAGACAAGTTTCTCAATAGGTTTACCATGAAGAATGATGAGAAACATAAGCATTCTTTAACTTAAATCAATCATATGTAATTTTAATAAGATGAAATTAGTTTCAGTGTAAACATAGAAGGATATTTGAAATTTGTAAAGTTAATCGATTAATATAAATTAATCGAACGCCTAGATGATTAATGTGTTTGGAAGAAATGAATCAAAAAATATTTCAACACAGATTAATCGAACAGTTAATAGATTAATATAAATTAATCCATTAATAAAGTAATTGTTGTTCAATTGAAAAATTGTTCTCAATAGATTAATCGAATAACTAATTGATCAATTATAATTAATCGATTAATTGACTTTTTTGTTCAATTCTAGAAGGTAAGCTTTTGACATTAATCGAACAGTTAATCGATTAATAGATACTTATTAATTGATTAATTGATATTCCTATACTAGCACAGAATACTGCCCTTACATTAATCGAACAATCAATCATTAATTAACATTAATCGACTGACTAATCGATTAACTCGATTAACTTCTTTTAACAACATTTAAACACATAAATGCTTTTTTATTGTTTTAAACATCATTTGACAAGACACAATATCAATAAAAATACTATCAATCAAGCGTGCCATAGATTTAATAACTTTGGCCACAAGACACAATATCAATCAAAATACACTATCAATCAAACTTGGCATAGATTTAATAACTTTGGCATCATATAATATGACAGAAGCAACTTGAATCACATTTGATATGATTAAAACATGTAATTCAATAATATTGTATAAAACACTTTATTTGACATTTTACTGAAAATTTTTGCTATTTTGTCATCATCAAAACATGCTTTCCAACAATCTCCCCCTTTTTTATGATGAAAAATCCTTAATGAAAAATAATATTTTTCATATCATGTCTGATTTCTCCCCCTATTTTATATCAGCAAAAAGTTTAAAGGATATAAAATGTCTCTCCCTTTGACTGGTAATATATTATGCTTCGCACTAATAGTGATGCAAATATAAGAGATGAAGCGAAGCATGAGAAATATGAGAAAAACAATGGCATGATGCAATACTTAAAGTAAACAGAGAAAGTTTAGAAATGCTCATTTGATTTTGAAAGGATGTTGTATTGATCTTTGAAATCCTATGCCTTCCCCTCTTGCTTATGAACATTAAGTCTGCATAACTCTGATTCTTGTTTCAATCCGTTGCGCTCTGTCATATCCTAATTTTTCCCTATTTGTATAATACTGATAGAAGAAAGAGGTTTAGAAAGGATTGTGATGATGAATGGAAAAGAAAAGAATGATTAGATGAAGGTTTAAAGAAGAGGGATAAATTGAAAAGTATAAAAGTTCCATGGTACGAAATGTAAAGTAGACATAAACTTTGGGCCATTAAGTGTAATTATGAAAAGTTGAGGGCCTAAAGTGTAATTTTCAAAAGTTTAAGGACCTAAATGTAATTTATCAAAAGTTCAAGGGGCAAAAGTGTAATTATGAGAAAGTTGAACCGGACAAGGCCCAAAAATGCCCGGAATCAGTTCAGTCCCAAATTTTACCAGTAGTTAGAGAAAATTATTTCAGTTAGTTTGACGCAACACAGAATTTCGATTTGAGGTCCCGAAAAATTGATATAAATTTTTAAAGTTAGGAGAAATTATTATAGTATTTTTTGGACCTTAGAATCAGATGAATCTTTACGGTAAATTCTTATAATTAATATGAGAATTTATAAAATTGACAGGATCAGAAAAGGAATCCTGTAGAATTTTTAATGGAATTTACAGTAGAATAAAATACCTGATAAATACCTTCGGAGAGGTTTCTCGAGATTTGTACCATAAAGGTAGTGGACCATATAAAGGCCCAAATGGCGTCACAGAGGCCCAATAAGGTAATCAGACAGATATGTGGGCCAGTGTCCAGAAGAACCCCAGAAAAATATAAAATTATGAAAATGCCCCTAGGTTGTACTATTGTATAAGAGATGAATGGAGGGCATTCTGATCATTTTGTATAGGCCAAAAATGCCAAGGTGAGTACAGAAATGATTACCTAGAGTCAGTATATGCCCTGATAAGGTATAAAGAGGTGTGAAATGACAATTATGCCCTTAGGGTTAATATAGTGCAAGAAAGGGCACCAAGGTTATTTTGGTCATTTCTCAATGGAGGGATAGCAGATAAATACTTAGTATAACAATGTCAATGGATGGAGGAACCTAAACACTGGTTTTCATGACAAAATACATATTCTGGAATATTATAAAAATCGAGAACATAAAACAGTCTGGTTTTTATAAAACTGACCCGATCAGTACCGGACTGGACTGGAATTTTTCCTATCAGTGTTTCCTGCTTTATTGCGCCAAACAAAGCCTTCATGATGTCATGGATGATGTCATTAATGAGGCTTCTAGGGCAAGCTTCTTGCAAGGTGGACTAGGGACCATTAGATCAAATAGTAACTAAAGTGATCTTGGCCATCCATTTTCCATGAAATTTTCTATAAATACCCCCACTATTTCTGCCCAAAATTGTGAAGCAAGAAGCCTTGGGGAAACTATGGAAAAATGAAAACTCAAGCCAAGACAAAGAAGAATCCAAGGTCCAAAGTTCAAGCAAGCTAGAGGTTAAAGGTAAGCAATCTAGCCTAGCTTATTTTCCTTTGATTTGGGAGCTTGAACTTAGGGTTTTCATGGAAGAAATTTGAGTTTTCTCTAAGGTGTATATGCTGTCCAAAACCTTAGATGAAAGGAGAAAGAAGAAATTAAAATTAGAATTAGAGGTTGAAGCTTAAACAAGCTAGTTTCATGATTGGTTGTTGAATCAAGTTGATATTCTTGACTTTGCCATGGATGAAACAATTCGGTTTGCACTGTTTATGATAGAAGGAGATGGAATTTCAATGATCTAATGATTCCATTGAATTTATATGATGATTTTGTGTAGGATTAGATAGGTTTTGAACCTTCGAAATATTAGAATTGAAAGTTATAATGTTTGGAATTCTTTTATGTACTGTTCACTCGCATGAACAGTGATTAGAATTTCATGATTTTGATGCTTCCAATGGTTTTAAAATGAAAATTTGTGTGGGGTAAAGTAGAGAAACAAGTATGGGGAAGCATTGGAATCAAAATGAGAATTTTTGAAAGGATTATGTATGTTTTCTCAAATCTGTCTAGAACAGTGCGTGGGAGCTGAAATTTCATGATTCCAAGCTCATAAATGGATTCAAAAGATGAAATTGTGTAGGTTAAGATCAAGACATCAATTGATTCAAAGGCCAAGTCAGTTGGTAAAGATTAAAGGAAGTTATGTTAGTTAAAGTAAGCTTAATGTTCAAGAGAGTTAGATGGTGATGAATGGATGATTATGTGATGTTAGGATTTGGTAGTGTGCTCTAAAGAGGAAGCCACACATCAAGGAGAAGTAAGAAGAAAGAGCAAAGTTGAAGTGAAAGAAAGTCAAGTATATGAGGTAGTAAACTTACCCTAAACTTGTATGTATTGAATGTTATGCTTGATTGTGCTATGGCTTTGTTAAATTGTGTACATATGTGTAGATGATTGAAGCTCTGTTTCTATGATTACTTTGGCCAATTGTATTTCATATGATATATGGAAGCATGCTCATTACACTATGGTAACACTTTCATAAGCAAGCACAAGTATTTACATTAGTACATGCCTTGTTTAGTACCGTTTGCTACTGAGATTTCCCCATAAATCTCACCCCATCTATGTAATCCCAATCCCAATAGATTTATGAATGAGGAAAGAGGATGAAGAATCATGAAGAGGAGTTAGGGATTGGTCAATGTAAATGTTATATGATGTTATGTGAAGAATTCTTGCAAGTAATGATGCTGTATGGCCAGTTTGAACAATAATGTTTATGATGCAATGAAAAATAGTAAATGATGGAATAAAAGTATAAAATTTTACATACATTTAGTTAACATGTCAAGCTTTGTTTTGAAACCAAGAACACCTTATTTAGATGTCTGTACAAAGAGAACCAATTTTCCAAAGATGGGGACCAGAATCTGTTTTTAGAATTTTGACCAAATGAATAGTACAATTTAACGAATAAACTGTATCAATGTACGAAGCATTTGGTCAGGAAATTATTTTTCCCTTAAACTTAAAGATGTCAGATTCTAGTAGAATTTTGAACCACTTCATTTCAATTTTTCTAGAATTAATTATGATTTTTTGAAGTTTGTCACCAAATCTTGAATACCATATGAACAGTAACTCGCCAAGAGTAAAAATTTCAGATTTAGCTAATGGACTTCAAAGGTCATGTAAGTGGTTCTAAATACTACTGAATGGTCCCTAAGACGTACGAAAGTAAGGATGTTTCACTCTCAGACATCAGATATTGTTCGACCAACATGCAGGTATGGCATCGAACTTTTGTAACTTTGAATGCCTGCTTAATATTTCCTCCTTTTGAACTATTGGCTATATATATTAGAGCATCCTTGTAGCTCTTTAATTGTCCTATAATGATTGAATGATATTTCTTGCATAGAGAACGGTTAGCATCTTTAGGAAACCTTTCCAACTAAGATATGTTCTAGTTTAATCATGGAAAGGATCATATGAATAACTCATCATCTAAAGCATAATGAATTGACAGTGAATGCATATGAGTTACCTTAGGAAATGAGCTTTTAAGATGTGAATGTGAAGCTTCCTTTAAACTATGCAAGATAAGAAAGGAAATATTAGAATAAAGTTGAGAGCTCCCCCTTAATCATACAATGGTCTGAAGCTTTGAAGAAGAGAGGCCTTGGTTGCTTCGAATCCTTTTGAGTAAATCATTTGCTTCTGAAACTCTTTTGAGTATAAAAAGATAAACTCTTTGAAGATAAATTCTACGTCTGTAATGTAGAAACTTTTGAAAAATAATGTTTCATTTGGAATAAGATTTTTTTATTTTTTATGCAATTTCTCAAAGATTTGATAAAGACAGTTGCCTCAATCGAAAAAAACACACTAGTCAAACTGAAATTCAACTAAATCAGTAAGGTTTAAAAACTTTAAATCAATGCTTCCTTTGAATCAAAAGATGAAACTTTGATAACATGTTTTAAAATTTGTTAAAACATATGCTTTGTTAAAAAACTTGGAAGTTAACAAATTGAAAAAAAAAATTATCAAATAGCTTCACTTTGAAAGATCAAGTTGGATAACATTTTGAACATCAAAGTTAACACATTAGATAACTTTTTAAGAGCAAAATTCATATGGATAAGTGTTAGCCAAAAAGGCTTTGCACAATGAAGATTCAAAGACTCTGCTCATACTCACAAATACTGGATTTTTTAAAATGATGAACTATAATCTGCTAGTCCAAATAACTATCGTGTTAAATCAATTCTAGCTAAGAATACAAGTCATTCCATTGAAGTGATTATCACATTTTCATGCTTAGAATAAGTTTTCTAGTAAGGAATGCGCACTTCAAGCATAAGGCTTTTATATATTGTTACCATTCTATGAAGATGGGCTTGAAACTTATATAGATGATTAATTCGTTAGACGAATAGAAAGTCTAACTCATTAGATATGAGGACTCAAGTTCAAGCATAGAATGACAGATTAAGATCAATGATTAGTATTAAGGAAACATCTTCAAGATAGATTTGAAGCATTTCTAAAATTTTAACTTCAAAAAAATTTGAATGCTAATCAAAATCAAATGCATTTTTCAAATCAAATTTTGTAAGTGAAAACATAAGTATTTTCATAATCAAGTGTATGCAATGTTTGTAGAGAGCAAAACTTTTGATTCATAAATTTGAAATCCAAGAAAACTAAATTTTGGATTATGCATTTCAAAACAAAGAAAAAAAATTAAGCACAATTTTACTTTTCTTTATGATAAATAAGAAAAATAAACACATATAGTATATAAAGTACATTAAGATCAAGATAAGTCAAATATATTTTCCATACAAAGAGAGGGCTGAAGAAAGCTTATTCAATTTTTCACAGCTTGATGTATTGATTCATTTGCCTTCCTCTCTTATTGTATTCGAGCATCTTGTATTGGCTATGATGTTGATACCTTTAATTTGTTGCCAATTAATCTTTACTACTTTAGTGCTCACTTCTTCAGCTGTCTCAACCTTGATATATCATTGTAGTCCATTGATATATCTCCTTATTCTCCTATCATGAATGCAAGTTTCTTTCTTTCTTGGAGAATGGTTAGTATGATCATAAAGAGATTAGCTTCAAAATGTGAGATCATATAAAGACAACTCATCATCAAAACATATAAATTTTCAGTGAATGTAGATGAGTATGCTTAAAGAATTGAGCTCATAAAAATGAAATAAATATATAAAGCTCTCATTTTCTTAAAAAATATCTTGAGAGATATGCTTTATTTAAAACAAATAAGTATTTTCAATGTTTTTTTCCAAAGTGAATCTCTGAAGAATTGATTTCTTAAACATATTAAGAATCAACTTATTGGAGAAAAATATCAAACACAAATTGAATAACATGTTGGATAAGAAATGTTAACATGTTTGGAAATTTCTTAGGAACACTAGTCAGATAGGAAACAAAGAATGAAGACTCTGATAATTTGTCAATGAAGCAAATTAACTCGCAAGTCCAAATGACCAAAATAACAAATATACTCTAGTAGATAAACACTTTTAAGCATAAGGCTTTTATGTTATGGAATATTTCTATTTCTCCATGGATAGGCTTGAACTTCACGTGGATGACTAAGTCATTGAAGGATAAGAAGTTTAAGCAATTTATAGCTCAGAGAAAATAATTCAGTCAAATGAATTTTGAGAGATTTGAAATTTCCATTGCAATGTATAAACTCCAACATTGATGTTTTTATATTTCAGAAACCAAACATGTTCAAAATCATTTGTATGCAACGAGAAAAATTTGAGATTTGATGCAGAGATTTGAAATTTTTTCTTAGAAATATGAATATACATATTTATAAATCAATTAGTGAATTCATAAAACAATGTTTGAAAAACATGTACAATTCATTCTGTAATCCATTTACCAATATGAAAATATATTTAGAAAACCTTTAAAAGAATTATTGCTAATGGATGCAATAAGGAACAAGTATTCATTACCCAAATATGAATTCATTTAATAAGCACAAAATTGGGTAGGAATATATTTCACCATCATCGCTCTTGTTCCAGTGAATAGTTGGTTTTTGAGTGCTGCTAACTAATTCTTTAGATTTGTGAAATTCAGCACCAAAATCAAAAGTCTACTTCCTCAGGATTTGACTTTCTCTCTGTCTAGCCATATTCCTAAGGTGCAGCTTTCTAACTTTCTTTCCTACAATATAAATATTTTTCTTCCATGGTATTCAATTTCACTTAGATCCACTTATGATTAGTTTGTAGGAAACACAGCACACTTCATATGCTCAAAGAATATGATCAATTTGAAATAATTGAGTATAGTAAAATAAATATGTCTTTGTGCATAAAAGAGATATTTCTCATTTTCAGAAAAATATATGCATAAAAATTTGTACTTTCTGAACATTGCTTTTTCCTCCTTTAAGAAATATTTGTCAATTAAGTTTTATCAGGAGTATATAAGAAGAATTTGAAATCAATTGTAATGTCCATTTTTAAAGATACAGATGTAAACTTCAAAGATATATTAAACATAATAATGTGCAAAGTTTACCATTGTACCTTTTGATAAACTCTTATTTTTGTATAGGTTTTAGTGTGTTAGAAGAGAGTTTTATCATCAAGTTTAGAAATGAAGACTATTATTCTGAGCAATAAATGAATAATATAAATTTGGAACAATTGGGAATTAATTGACATAATTTTAGTGAATTACTGAAATATTATTTCATTATACAATTGTTAGTCCTTCTGAATTTTCTTGTAGGACACTACTACTAACCACCAGCAACTGTTGTAACAAAATGGAATGGGAAATTAGTTACAATGTAACTAAGTGGTTGGTTTGACAGCTGGCTGAGGGAGAGAAAGTGGAGTTAGTAGCAGCACATGCTTGCACAGTTATAGATTACATTCACAGTGTGCATCCACAGTGGAAGAGACACTACCAGATCTGAACCAACAGACTTGACCAAGAACCTACATATACATCATCCATTCATTTACACGGGGGGACCAACAGTTTCACACTGACAGAGATCACAAATTGACTCTATTCTCTTCATCTCACTCCATTTTTATTACATTCTCTCTCCATTTCTCCCATCTCGACTTTTGCAACTTTTGTCGACTTTGCTCAGATCTTCCATCAGCCAACTTAGCATTTGATTCTTCCATGCTTCCTAAGCTTGTACCTTCACCGTAAGACTTGATTCAATGATGCATGGCTGATTCAGTTCGTGTTCTCTTGCAGATCAGCAGAGCCAAAGTCCATGATCTGCACAGGGGAGTTCATATTCTCATTTGCTTTAGTCTAGAATAATGATTGAGCTAGTGAGTTGTGTATATCAATCTATATTTCTAGACTCTAATATGATTCATGATTGAACTTAAGCTTTGAGTTACATAGGATTAGTTTTATGATGAATTTCTGTTAGACCGAGTTGGATTTTTTCTTTTTGATTATGAAATTGGATTAACTATAATGTTTGGCCGAGTTGTTCAATGTTTGTAATTGATTCAGTTGATTTTGTGGCAGAGCATAGTTGTGCTTGCTAGTAGAAAGATTAATTCATCATTTACTTTTCCTATTCGGATGATTACTACCTTGCTTTTGAACTACACAATTGTGAGTCTGACTACAAGAAGCTAGGGAGTTGTTGGCTTATCATTTACATTCGGTTGACTCCATATTTTTAGTGCACTAGGAAAGCTACAGGCTATCTCCAAGGGAACACACTTTTCATAATTCATATTATCTTTACCAACATTAAAATCATAAACAATAGTATTTAGGATCTAAATTCATAAGTTCATCAACACTTCTTCTCTCAATTCATTGAATTAAATTGTTAATTTGTTGTTTAAAGAATTGCTAGGAAGCTTAAATCATCTAGGCTCCTTGAGAAGAATGACCTAGGCTAGACTCCACTCTTACTATATTTTAACTTAGCAATTGTTTAATAGGTGGACGATACGCTTATCACCTTTACCTCATGTGGAAGAAGGATTATCTTTGCATACCCATTGCATCTTTGAATTTCTTCTGATATTTGTTTACAATAGTCTCTCAATTCATTTGAATTTTTTTTGATATAAAATTGATTTGAACTTTAAAGCATGAGATATTACCCTTTTTCTTCTATTCTCCTCAAGATAGTTGAATGATACAGTGTGATAGTCCATTCTTGAGGTAGAACGTACTTCTTGAGCTTTCCTCTATTGCTTCTCATGGTTTTCCTTTGACATATCAGCAATGGAAGCTCGTTGAGTTCTCTCAGATGATGTAACTTTCACTAATGCACGATGAACTCTCGGATACCCAGTTCTCCTTATACCATATTCATTCTTATGAGTGTTACTCTGCATACTTGACACACTGAAAGAATACTTTGGTACCCATTTAACTTTGGGGCCTTGAACATTAGTATTAGACCTTGATTGTCCTTTAGGTACCCAAACAAGTTTATTTCTCACATTAGAATTTATTCTAATATAGCAATTATGAGAAATATGACCTATTTTACCACAATAATTACAAATAACAGAATGACACTTATTATTGAAATTTTTGCAAGTATTGTGTTAATCGAGTGGAGGAAGTTTAAAATCATTATGTAAAATTTCTTCCTTTCTGTTAGATGTTCCAGTAATATTCTTCTTACGCAAAATATTTTTACTTTTTGAAACATCAATAATTGGTTGAAAATTATTTCATGAAAACTTTTGAAATTATTTTTCTTAAAATCACAAAATTTGAACTTTTTACTGTTGAAAGATTTTGAACTCTGGATGATTATTTCTCAAACTCACAAGTACTGAGCTCTTCTTGATTCTTTTCTCCCTCTTACTGTTATGTGATGATAGACACATGGACTCAGTTTGAATTTCTTCTTCAATGTTCTCTGCTTCCATTTGTTCATCAATAGAGAATTTACAATTGTTAACCATTGATGAACTATCAATACTGTCAACACAATGGTTAGAGGAATAAGCAAGTTCAAGCGTATTGAAAATGTCTCTGACATTGGAGCAAAGTTTGATTTTCAAATAATCTTTTTCAGACACAGCATTATATAAAATTTTTATTGCTCTAAGATTCAGGGAAAATATTTTCTTTTCATTTTCATTCCAATCCTTTCTTGGTTTAAAATTGAAATCATTTGAATGGATTTTCTTACTATCAAAATCAAGAGTTTTCAAAAATATGGTCATCCGACCTATCTAATACAAAAACTCAGAATTTTCTAAAATAGTAGGAATGGTAAAATCAAAATCTTCAGAAAGTATGGCACCAAAAAATTCAGCCATGATCTTTTCACTTGAGATCATTATATCCTTTAAACAAGTGACTTGCTCTAATACCAAATGTTAGTTCTAGGCAGATAGGCTGGATCACCCAAAAGGGGGGTGAATTGGGTATTCGACGGATTTTAAAAACTTTTTGAAACTCTTAAAATTTGATCAGTGAAACAAATCAACTTGAAAAATTTTCATCAGATATTAGAAATATATTACTAAAAATTAAAGAGTTAAGGAAGAGAGAAATTGCATGATAGATTTATCCTAATTCGGCCTTTCCTTGACCTACGTCCAGTCCTCATCTCCCCATTGAGATTTTCAATCCACTATTTTCTAAGATTATAACATGCTCTTGGTAGCCTTTACAACTTCAATTTTTATAGCTAATTGAGAACCACCTCAATCCTGAGGCTACACCACTCTATAGAGACAAGAGCAAACCCCACCTTGAATCCCCAATTATAAGGTTTGCTCTCAGATTTAGATAAGGATGATGAAATATAAAACTCTCTCAGATAGAGTAAATGATACATTATAGTACATGATATTTTTCTCTCTCTTATGATATGATAATGGTACATAACGAAGAACAGAAAGTTAGAGGCTTTCTTAGACTAACGAAGTTTTGGCATTATGATGATGCATTCATAGCTCATCTCTCTCATCTTCTTTAATGCTCTCTTATTTATAGATGAAGTTTGAGATTTTGACCGTTGAGCATAATCTCTTTCTCTATTGAGAATATGATCGTTAAAACTAGTTGTTGAGAATATGACCGTTAAAACCAGCCGTTGTTGAAGCTTCTGACACAAAGTGTCTTTCTATCGTTGAGAGTCCGTTGGCTTTACTCGATCAAGAGTTCGATTAATTCCTTGATTCTTGAACTTGATTAGTTGAATTCATAGTCGATTGGTTCCTTCTTCTTCCAATGCCTTCTTCACAGTTCCTCCAATTTTTTTCCAAACTAAAAAATATATTGTATTAATAGATTAACTAATCGATTAATCATCATTAATTTGATCAATGTTTCAATTAATGAGAGAAACAGAAAAGAGAACATCACGCTGATCGGATTATTCAGGCATATATGATGTAATTTTGGTAAGACAAGTTTCTCAATAGGTTTATCATGAAGAATGATGAGAAAAGTAAGCATTCTTTAAGTTAAAGCAATCATATATAATTTTAAAATAGATGAAATCAGTTTCAGTGTAAACATAGAAGGATATTTGAAATCTCTGAAGTTAATCGAATGCCTAGTCAATTAATGTGTCTTGAAGAATTGAATCAGAAAATATTTTAAAACAGATTAGTCGAACAGTTAATGGATTAATATAAATTATTCGATTAACCAATTGATTAATAGAGTAATTGTTGTTCAATTGAAATACTATTCTTAATAGATTAATCGAATAACCAATCAATTAATTATAATTAATCGATTAACCAATTGATTAATTGACTTTCTGTTCAATTCCAAAAGGAAAGCTTTTGACATTAATCGAACACTTAATCGATTAATGGATACTTATTAATCGATTAATTGATATTCCTATATTATCACAGAATACTGCCCTTAAATTAATTGAATAATCAATCGATTAGTTAACATTAATCGACTGACTAATCGATTAACTCGATTAACTTCTTTTAACAATATTTAAACACATAAATACTTTTTGATTGTTTTAAACATCATTTGACAAGACACAATATCATCATACTTGCCATAGATTTAATAACTTTGGCATCATATAATCTGACAGAAGCAACTTGAATCATATTTGATATGATTAAAACATGTAATTCAACAATCTTGTATAAAACACTTTATTTGACATTTTACTGAAAACTTTTTTCTATTTTGTCATCATTAAAACATACTTTCCAAGTGAACAGTACTACCAATATGGAATTTACCAAATGAACAGTACCTGATAATTAAATTTAAAATTTTAATTTTTGGGCCAAAGTAATGCTTGCGCTAGTTAGATATGCTTCCGAATACATACTGAGGGTTAAAAGTTAGATGTTTTAGCATTACTATTAACCCACTTACATTTGAAGACCGAAACTTTAAACTTGGAGTAACTAATCTCCCAAATCTCTTCAATCACTTCAAAATATGGCATGGACGCCAATTTTGGTCTTTTATCTTTTGAACTATCAAAATGTATCGCTTTGGTTATAACTATCATCCCACTATTTTGCATAGTAATTTTATCATCTTGGGATTTTGTGTAATAAGAATAATCATTTATGTTATATCTTTCCCAACACACAACCTTAAATCGAGGCCTTGCAGTTAGCCTTTGCATTGTCTCACAAGGATTGCTATCCTTTAACATTTCTTGAACCATTCTACAAATAACATGTTGTGCTCATTAGCTAGCATATCGCTCTTTCTTGGGTTCATATTCCTAAGCATATTCTTGTGAGTATCCAAGTAAGGCAAAACTTCATCTTTATTGTTCAAATTGTAAAAATGTGCTTGCATCACCATTTCGTGAGACATGGACTTCACTTTGGCACCCCGAGTTCCCTTGGTTTTTCTCCCTTGATCTTGCCAAGATTGATGAAGTTCAATTGCCTTTACCCTAGCAAGATATGAGTTACAAAGCTCAATTGCCTCGTCAGCTACATATCTCTCAACAATTGATGCCTCGGATCGATAAGGATTTTGAGAATATCCTTTAAGGATTTTCATGTATCTCTCAAATGGGTATATCCACCTTAAATACACAAGGCCACAAAGTCTAATCTCATGTACCAGGTGAGCTATCAAATAGACCATAATGTCAAAAAATGCTAGAGGAAAGTAAATCTCCAACTGGGAGAGGATAACATAACCTTCATTTTCCAATTCATCTAACTCAATAGGATCAATCACTTTGCTGCAAACAGTATTGAATAACATACAAATTCTAGTAATAATTCTCCTCACATCATCTTTCATAATACCTCTAATAGCCATTGGTAGTAATTGTTGTATTAACATGTGGCAATAGTAGGACTTCATACCAGTTATTTTCAAATCTTGCATTGAAACAAGCTTCCTAAAATTCAATGAATACACTTATGGAACCTCAATACCATGCAAACACTCACATAGGTTTTCTTTTGTAACACCTTACTTTCATACATCTTAGGGATTATTCTGTAGCATTTACAACCACTTAAACATCCATTGAAGTTCAATATCAAAATCTAGAAAATTCTTATTCACAGTATTATTCATATGGTAATTCCAGATTAACTGACGAACTTCAACAAATCATAATTAATTCTATAAAAATAGAAATAAAGTGGTTCAAAAGGATAATTGAAGTTAACATATTAAAATTTAAGATAAAAATAAGTGTTAGACCAAATTTTTAGTCAATCAGTACAATTTAATCGTCAAAAATCACTATTTATTTGGTAAAAAATTCTGGAAAACAGTTTTTGGTCCCTAAATTTGAAAACTTTATTCTCTTTGTATTGACATCAGAATAATACATTCTTGGTGTCAAAATGAAGCTTGATATGTTAACTAAATTTTGGTAAAATTTCATATATTTATTCCAACATTTACTATTTTTAATTATATCTCATATGTCATTGCCTCCTCAAAGTTACTGTTCACAGTGACAAATTTCAACAACTTTACATACATAAACATTTTAAGCATGCAACTAATCCCATCTTCTCTTCATGAATCTTCATCTTCTCCTTCATGTAAAGTTCCTTCTGTGATGGTGACATGGAGGGAGTAATATTTCAGGGGAAATCTCAGTAGCAAACGGAAACTATACAATGTATGCGATTACGTGCTTGACGTTAATATGTGTGCACTTATTGATCATGCTTGCATAATGATATCTTACATGCTTCCATGTCCCTTAATTATAAAATATGGCAAGAACATAAAAAGAAACAGAGCATCACTTAATCATACATGCTTCACATAATCAAAGTAAGCAAACATCACATAAAATATCCAAGCAACATAAGCATACAAGTAGGTAAGTTCACTTCCTTTTACTCCTTGCTTTCCTTATCCTTTCTCTTTACCTCTTGCTTCTTACTTCTCTTTGATATGTGACTTCCCTCTTTGAGCACACAAGCCAAATCCTAACATTGCATTATCATTCATTCATTACAATCTAACGTCCTTGAACAATGAATTTGATTTACTAAAGTAACTTTCCTTAATCTTTATTAATTAACTTGGTCTTCGAATCAATTGATGTATTGACTTTACCCTACACAATTTGGCCTTTGATTAACTCTTATTTTTATATTGATTTTAGTGCGTTTAAAAAGATTTTTATTATTGATTTTTTCCCTATTTGCCAATATATTGAGCAATTAATTAATAATATAAAATTAGAATAGTTGGAAATTAATTGATGTGATTCTAGTGATTAATTGGATAAATAATATTTTTCTCTTAAAATTCTATTACAGGCCAATGCAGTAACCAACTAACAGATAAGATGGAGATTAGTGAGTATGAGATAAGTTGACAGCTGGACAAAAGGAGACAGAAGCATGTGCTGGATGGTGGACTTAACAAAGTGGACAGATGACTAACAGAAACATGTGCTAAAGAAGAGATTGATTCACGCACAACAGCCTCTCTCGCATATGCTCATGCTTTCTAAATTGAACTCACACACATAATCCATGTATTCCATCTTCTATTCACGTCGTCAAAACACATTCCACACATACATTTGATCTCACTCCACTTTTCACGCATCCATCACCTCATTCACTATATACCAGATCCATTCCACACTCTCTCACTCCATCACAGATCCAGTCCATCTCTCTCCGTCTCACACTTTCTCTCTCTTCATCTACACTCTTGCTCTATTATAAGTAGTAGAACCAGAGGCACATCCAACATTCCATCTTTATCTTCTCCTTCTACTTTTACCATGATTACTACTGCTGTTGAGGTCTGGATAGTAATGGAAGGCTAGATCTATTGTGCTCTCTTGAAGATGATGTTAAACCAGAGTCCTTGATCTGAAATAGGAGTTCAATTTTATCTTTAATTCCAGATCTAATTGTATCAAGTTGATGTAGTTAATTCTAGTTTTATTGATCCAATTAAAGTTAGTAGATGATGAATAGTAGGGAATCGTGTTGGATTTCCTGATTATGTTTAATTGAGCTTTGATGGATCCTCATCCTTGAATTAGTTGGACATGGATGTGGTTAATTAGAGCAACTCTATAGCAGAGTATAGTTATTTCTATTTAATTCATCTTCTTCAATCTCTTAAGTTGAATGATTTAGATTTCTCTTTTCAATGTCTAAGAGTTGTAACTTTGATAGAGATTTAGCTAGCGAGTTATTAGCTAACACATTCTAATTCAACTAATTAACTCATCTTACTCTGTGGATAATGAAGGTAAGGTAATTTCTAAGGAAACACACTTGTCATTGATTCATATCATCGTCATTAACACCTAAATTCATAAACACTAGCATATGATTTACATTCAGAAGTTATTCAATATCTCATCTCATAATTCATCTAATTAATTTGTTAATTTGTGGCTCATTAGATTAGTTGGGAAATTTAGCATCCATTTAGGCTCCTTGTGAATCGACCAGGCTAGCTTCACTTTACTATTGGTTAGCTTTATTTCTTGTTTGATAATTAAAATGACAATTATCAAAATAGAGCCGTTGCCAAGAGCCTTACTTGTTAAGGTTTTCTAAGCAATTTGCTAGGCCTAAAAAATATAAAAGGAATATAGGTGTTTAAGTTTTTCTGCGAATTTAGTATTTTATCTTTTTGAGTCGTGACCCATTACCTGTTTAGTTGTGACTATAGTGCAAAAATTGATTTTTAATTGTCTCTCTGATTTTTAGTCGCGACTAGATACATATGTGGTCGCAACCTGAAATTAGTTTCTAACTTAGATTTACTCTCTGCAACTATTAGTCACGACCAGAGTGATTTTTGGTCGCAACCAAAAATCTATAACCATTAAATTTTTATCTCTATGATTTTAAGTCGCAACCAAATTGACCTTAGTCATAACCAAAAAATAGTGTTTAATTTAGATTTACTTTCTGTGATTTTTAGTCACGATAGGAGTGACATTTGGTCACAACTAAAAGCTTCTAATTTCAAGCATTTGCTCTCTGTGATATTTAGTCACCACTAAAAGTGACATTTGGTCGCGACCAAAATTCTTGATTAAAAAATTTTACTATCTGTTACTAACAGTCGTGACTTGAAGTTAATTTTTGTCACGATTTTTGCTCTCTGTAATTTTTAGTCTCGACTAAAGTCATTTGGCGTCATGACCTAAGTTTTTTGTACTATGATTACTTGATCTCATTTTCTAAAATTGTTGTATTTTTTATGTACTTGATATCCTGCATAATTATTGAGTGTAATTTGTAGGACCAGAAGCTCTGAATTCTTCCTTTGGACAAAGAAATCAATAGAACACTTAGGTAAATTAAGAGAGCTAAAATCTTAAATCCAACTAGTGTTGCATCATTGTTGAGCTTAGTTCTTCTGGTGAATCTGTTGCAGCTGAGACTGAATTTGTATTTGGTAATATTTTAGATAATCATTTTGTCATGGAACATGTTAGTGAGGGGAAGCTCATACTCATAATTAGAATTTGAATCAAAATGAGGAACATGAAGAGAATAACATGAATAATAGAAGAGCACGTAGGAGCATTAAAGAACTCACTTCTTCTAATGCAAACTATTATCCTTTTTGCACTTGTCCTGCTTTAGATGTTAATTTTGAGCTGAAAGGACCTTTGTTGAGTAACTTACCAAAATTTTATGGATTGGCATGTGAGGATCCTTTCAAGCACTTCAAGACTATGCAATGGGTTTGCTCATCCATGAAACCTATAGGTGCTGATATGGATGCTATGCAAAGACAAGTATTCCATTTTACACTTGAAGGAAAGGCAAAGGAATGGTTTTATATGCTGCCATATCATTCACCTCGCTCTTTGGACTCCTAGAATAACTTGAGGAATGCTTTTGTAGAGAGATACTTCCCTACTTCCAAGGCTGCTACATTGAGGAAGGAAATCTTTGCTGCAAAACAGTTTGCTCAAGAGTTTTTTCATGAGTTTTGGGGAAGGTTTCAAGAGTTGCTAGCTAGATGTCCATACCACCAAATTCTAAGTGAACATTTGGTGTAATATTTTCACTCAAGACTGCGCACTATAGATAGAAATAATTTGGATGCAGCTACTAGGGGTTCTATTGATGATTTAACTCCTGATGAAGCATGAAATTTGATTGAAAATGTAGCAAATAATGACCAGTAGCATGGGTGCTATGATGCTAGGTAAGTCCATGAGGTTTCTGCAAGGTCTTCTCAAGATTATAATAATCTATCTTCTCTAGTTACTGTAATGAATGCTCAGATCAACAAGTTAGCAGCTCAATTGAGCAATTTACATGTTCAAAGCCCATACTCTCAAGCTCTAGTTGCTCCTAGTTGTCAACTTTATTCTTCTCCGATGCAACCAGTGTCAATTGTCCTACACACTATGAAGATGTATTAACCATCTATCAAGGCAAACAAAACCAATATCCACAAAGGAATCCATACTTCAACACATATAATGAAGGATGGAGAGATCATCCTAATTTTAGATGGAGGGGTGGAGGTGGAGACAGGAATTTTAGGCCAAACAGAATGAACAATGACAAGCAAGTTGCTAAATCTTCTAGAGCTATGGAAGCACCTTCTACTACAAAGGATGATGGTATATCTGATATAATCAAGAGCATTAATATGATGAACTTAAACATAAATTCCATAAACACAAACTTCATCTCTAATTTCAAGGACATGAGATCTATAGTGGAAAGCAACCTAGCAATGACAAATTCTAAGTTTGCTGCCTTAGAAAGTAAAATAGAACAGTGGGAAATCAAAGCTTCTAACATGAATGGCTATATATCACAGTTAGCTAATTCAATGAGTGATGTTCAGGCAAGGATCGGTGAAAATCTACCTTCAAATATAGTTGTTAACCCCAATCTGTGAACGCTACAAGTTTAAGAAGTGGAAAGCAAGTTAGGGGCAAGTTACAGAGGCTAAAAATGAAGAGGGCTATGATGTAGACACTGATTCCAGTAGTCTAATGAGGAATAGCATCAAGAAGTCTGAAAGTAAGAAGGAAGCATAACTCATTGGGAAGGAAGAGGTTACATTTGATCTTACAGAAAGTTAAATCAATTCTGCACAAGATTCTGAAGGTTGTGGATAACCAAACAGCAAGGAAACTGAGCTACTAGAGGTTATGGATTATGAGTTAAGAAATCCTAAAGTTGACACAACTGAAGAAACATAATCAGCAGTAAATTTAGGGCTCAACCAGAAAGAAACAACTTCTGGTTCAGTTGAGAAAGAAGTGAATCTGAAGGCTTTCCTAAAGGAATTCATGAATAATAAGAAGAAAGCCTTAGAGCAACAGAACAAAGAAGTAATTGATTTTTCAGCAAGATTGAAGTAAATGTGTCTATGCTGGAGAGGGTTCAAAGAGTGCCAGAATATGCAAAGCATTTGAAGGATAGTTGCACACACAAGAAAAGATATAAACCTAATGAACTAGTGCAAGTAGGACCTAATGCTTCTGCACTTTTCAAAGCTAAACTTCCAGTGAAGTGTCAAGATCCAGGAGTATTTTCTATTCCTTGCGCAATTAGTAAGATAACTATTTATAGAGCATTATTAGATTTAGGTGCTGCTATTAATGTGTTTCCTAGTTCAGTTTATCATGCTCTAAGAGTGAATTTGATTAAACCAACTAGTGTGTTAGCTCAACTGGCTAATAAGAGTGTTATAAATCCTAAGGGAATTTTAGAAGACATTTTAGTTCAAGTTAAGGACCTTATTTTTCCCGTTGACTTCTATGTTTTGGATATGTCAAATGAGTCTCTTGATAGTACTTTTATTCTAGGAAGGCCATTCTTGAGGACAGCTAACACCATGATTTGCATGAAAAATGGAATTATAAAAATGAAATTTAGTGGTCACATAATTCAGTTTAACATGTATGAAATGATGAGACACCCACATCAGGATTATTCTCTCCTAGGACTTAACATGATTGATGCGTTACTTGAAAATGAGTATGATGATATTTGTGAGCTTGATAATGATGATGAAGTTGAAGAACCTTCCATTTCTTACTCCTCCACTGATTTCTCTTCTTTTTCTTCATCTAATAGTGATGTGTTATGCATTAATTCTAAAATTGATGGCTGGCTTTCTATTATGGGTGATTTTTCTTTATCTTTATCTACTATTTCTTCCTTTAAAATTAACTACACTATTTCAAGTGATGAACAATGCCTAGGAAGGTTTGTGGTAGATTTAATAGAATTGCAGGGCAAAAACATTACAGTAGACTTTGAGAGACAAGAAGCAATAATTTCTTGACTAAGAAATTCTCAATTTAATAGTTATAATATCCTGTATTCTAACCCTATTCATAGGAACTTTAACTTGGATTTTTTAGACATCTCAGGGCTACATAAATATAAGTATATTATCTAACATCAACAGAATTGCACTGCTAGAACTTCAAAGAGAGTTACTGCTGTGTGTGGTACTGGGTTGATGCAAAACTCAGAGAACAATGCATCTAGAGTAGAGCCTAAGAAATTAATTCCATCAGTGATTCAACTTCCAGGGAGTCTAAAGCATAAAAAACCAATTCAAGGTGAATGGCCATTTGCTAAAGCTGTATAAAGAGAACTTCCAACCACCCTAAATTTCAGGTTATCTCCTTCCTTGTTTCTCTACTTATAATAGTCTGCTTTAATCAGTTTTTCTTATATTACTTGGGCTGTTATTTGTTGATTAAGTGTGGGGGAGGAGACTAAGTCAGTAGGGTAGATAGATACTTCCATGAATTCATCTTAGATTTTGGTTCAATTTTCATATTACTGCTGCATTTGCACGTTTTCATTAGTTTTTCACATTGAGGACAATATAGAAAATAAGTGTGGGGGAGGATGAACTTTAGTGTGTTAGATGCATGAATGAAAATCATACAATTGCTGTGATTTTGTGGCTTTTGGTCGCAACCTTATGTTGTTCTTGTCGTGACTAATATGTGTGAATATGTCAAGTTTCTTCTCTGTGAAAATTAGTCGCGAACAGGAGTTCCTATTTTTTGAAGTTTACCCATCTGTGATGTGTAGTAGTGATATATGCTTATCTTTGTCACGACGTTAACTCTCTGTGAATTTTGGTCGTGACTGGATTAACACTTGGGTCGCGACCAGAACATGTGTGTTTAACAAGTTTATTCTCTATGATTGTGAGTCGCGATCATTGTCCATTTCTATCGCTACCAATATTCCTTGTTTTCTAAAGATTTCTTCTATGTGTAAAACAGTCATAACCTGTTATCCTTTTTGTTGCGACTAGAATTGACCTTCTACTGAAAAAAAATTCTATTTCATTCTGATTGTTGATTGGTCTTTGAATTTACTGTCATGGATTTAAATTGAACTTTGAACATATACTTTTGAATATTGGTAAACTTGATGAAGTGTGAGTTGCTTGTTTCATTAATTTATTACTGAAAATTGTGCATCATGAATAATTAATCTCATGTGTTTAGTTCAATATTCATGCAATCTAGTCATAGTGAGTTGATTAGGGTAAGTATGCTAGATGGAAGGATTTTGAGCCTCCAACATATACTCCTTTATATTGTGTGACACCATTTAGTTTGGTAACTTTGTAGAACTTGTCTTTCATTGATTCAAAACCATATTATCTTCTGGTAATTGTGCACATGATAAGGGCATTTCTTTAAAAACCCTTTTGACCAAACAGTAGCCACATAAATATTAAATCCTTTACTTAAACCCTTTGAGACCTTCATTTTCTTTAAAAATTCCATCCTTGATTAATGAATGATATACAAGATATTTGTTGCTGCAGTAATTGTTTAATTGTGAAATAATTGTTAAGTTGCAACCACTTGTTGAATGTCTATTATAGGCCAATGCAGTAACCAACTAATAGATTAGATGGAGATTAGTGAGTATGAAATAAGTTGATAGCTAGACAAAAGGAGATTAAAGCATGTGCTGGAAGGTGGACTTAACATAATGGCTAACAGATTGGACAGGTGGCTAACAGAAACATGTGCTAAAGAAGAGATTGATTCACATATAGCAACCTCTCTCACATATGCTCATGCATTCTGAACTGACCTCACACACATAACCCATATATTCCAACTTCCATTCGCGTCATCAAAACACATTCCACATATACATCTGATCTCACTCCACTTTCCACGCATCTATCAGCTCATTCACTCCATACCAGATTCAATCATAGATCCATTCCACACTCTCTCACTCCATCACAGATCCAGTCCTTCTCTCTCTCCATCTCCATTCTCTCTTCATCTACACTCTTGCTATGTTCTAAGCAGTAGAACCAAAGGCACATCCAACATTCCATTTCATCTTCTCCTTCTACTTTTACCATGATTGCTGTTGGACTTGCTGCTGCTGTTGAGGTCTTAACAACAATGGAAGGCTAGGTCCATTGTGCTCTCTTGGAGATGATGTTGAACTAGAGTCCTTGATCTGAAATAGGGAGTTCAATTTTGTTTTTAATTCCAGATCTAATTGTATATAGTTGATATAGTTAATTCTGGTTTTATTGATTCAATTAAAGTTAGTATATGATGAATATTAAGGAACCAGATGAATTTTCTAATTATGTTTAAATGAGCTTTAATTGATCCTCATCCTTGAACTAGTTAGACATGGTTATGGTTAATTAGAGCAATTCAATACCAGAGTACATTTGTATCTACTTAAATTCATCTTCTTCTATCTCTTGAGTTGAATGATTTAGATTTATCTTTTTAATGTCTGTGAGTTGTAGCTTTGATAGAGATTTAGCTGGTGAGTTGTTGGCTAACACATTCTAATTCAACTAATTAACTCCTCATACTTTGTGGATAATGAAGGTAAGGTAATCTCCAAGAGAGCACACTTGTCATTGATTCATATAATCATTATTAACACCTAAATTTATAAAAAGTAGCATAGGATTTACATTCAGAAGTTATTCATTATCTTATTGATAATTGCCATTTTAATTATTAAACAAAACTAAGCTAACCAATAATAGAGTGAAGCTAACCTAGGTCGATTCACAAGGAGCCTAAATGGATGCTAAAGTTCCTAATTAATCCAATGAGCCATAAATTAACAAATTAATCAGATGAGTTGGGTGATGAGATATTGAATAACTTTTGAATGTAAATTCCATGCTACTGTTTATGATTTGAAGTGTTAATGATGATGATATGAATCCATGACAAGAGTGTTCCCTTGGAGATTGCTTTACCTTCATTATCCAAAGAATATTTAGAGTTAATTAGTTGAATTAGAATGTGTTAGCTAACAACTCACTAGCTAAATCTCAATCAAAGCTACAACTCACAGACATTGAATAGAGAAACAAGAATCATTCAACTCAAGAGATAGAAGAAGATGAATTAAATAGATACAACTATACTTTGTTATAGAATTGCTCTAATAAACTACAACCATGTCCAACTAGTTCAAGGATGAGAATCAATCAAAGCATCAATTATGTAGAAATAGGAAATCCAACTCGGTTCCCTAATCATTATTTATCTACTAACTCTAATTGTATCAGTAATTATAGAATTAACTACATCAACTAGATACAATTAAATCTGAATTAAAAACATAATGAACTCCCTATTCATATCAAGGATTCTGGTTTAGCATCATCTCCAAGAGAGCACAATAACTCTAGCTTTCCATTGTTGTCAAGAATTCAACAACAGCAGTAAAACCAGCAACAGTCATGGTGAATGTAGAAAAATAAGATGAAGATAGGATGTTGACGTTTCTCTGGTTCTTTGCCCAAAATAGAGCAAAAGTGCATATGAGAGAGAATGGATATTTGGATGGAGTGAGGGAGTACGTGAGAGATAGAATAGAGATGGAGTTGTGGAATCAGAGAGAAGGTGAGGTATGGAATTGAATGCATGAATGATTAGTGGATGATGTTTGTATATGGATTCTGAAGGAGAGGTGTGATGTGTGAAATAAATGAAGGATCTGCAGTGAATGATGTGTAATGTGTCTCCCCCAATGCCTAGTGTGTGCAGATAGCGTCAATATATAAGAGAAGTGTGGAATGAGTGATGTGGTCTGAATGGAGTGAATGGCTGATGTGTGAACAGTGCAATAAGAGCTGTTATGGAAGTGTGGAATGTGTGAATCCATATCCTTTCAAGTGCCAACCTACTTGTTTCTGTTAGCTCCCTGTCCATGTGATTCTGTTAGCCCACTTTATCAGTCCAGCACATGCTTAAATCTCCTTTTGTCCAGTTGTTAAACAAACCAATATGTTTTATTCCAACTCCGCTTTCCATTTCAGCAAGTTGACTTGGTGCTTCATGAGCATTTCCTGCAATGGAAAATTAAAAGATACAAATTATTTATCTAATAAGATAATATTCTAATATATGACCAAAATTATATCAATTAATTCCCCATTATTCTCATTTTATTTTATTACTTAATTGCTCAACATATTAACAATTGGGGACATAATAAAACTCTCTTTAAACATACTAAAATCAATACAAATAAGAGTTTATCAATTCTTCATACTTAGCTTTTGCACTCTGAGCAAAATTATGGATCAAAATTGAAATTCAAACACTCAAGTTTAGCAAAATTAGCAAAATAGATTCAGCATAAGCACTTGTAGTCATCAATCTTTTCCCTTCAACTGGCAACAATCCATACTAATCTCATATCAATTAAAGGATCTAATTCATGCAATTAAATCATAGTAAGCAACTAGGTTGAGATTTCCTCATAAAGTATAGTGTTTCACTCAGTCTCTTATCAAGGTAATTTCACTCAACCATCTAGCTTAGGCTTCCCATAGGCTTATAACCATCCTACATCTCTACCACTAAATGTCACAAGGGTTATGAATCAAAGGGTCTTTATTAGGTTGTAATGTTGAAAAGGCTATGATGAAATAAAAATGCATGTCAATGATTAATGAAATACTGCCCATGATCTTAGTTCTTCAAGCTATTTCAATTTTGGTCACAGTTCCAATTGTGCAACTGCAAAAAATCAAAAGTCACATACTAACTTCCTTTTATTCACATCCTGTTAGCTAGTCTATCCCTTCTTTCTCTTTTCTTTCTTCTTTTTTTTGCACTTTTTCTTTGTGTTTTTCATTTCAACTATTGAACCAGATAACAAATACATTGAAGTTTAGATATTCAACAAGTGTTTGTAACTTAATAATTATTTCACAATTAAAGCATTTCTGCAACAACAAATATCTTGTACAACATTCATTAATCAAGGATAGAATTTAAAAAGAAAGTGAAGGTCTCAAAGGGTTTAAGTAAAAGATTTAATATTTATGTGGCTACTGTTTGGTCAAAAAGAGTTTTGAAAGAAATGCCCTTATCATTTTCACAATTCCAATAAGCTAATGTGGTTTTGACTCAAGGATTGAGACAAGTTCTACAAAATTACCAAACTAGATGGTATCACACAAAGTAAATGAGTGTATGTTAGAGGCTCAACATCCTTCCATCTAGTTTACTCACCCTAATCAACTTACCATGACTAGATTGCATGAATATCAAACCAAATACATGAGACTAGTCATTCATGATGCACAATTTCCAGTAGTAAATCAATGAAACAAGTAACTCACACTTCATCAAGTTTGCCAATATTCAAAAGTATATGCTCAAAGTTCAATTTTCATTCCATGACAGTCAATTCAAGAGACCAACAATAATCAAAATGAAATGGGAGAAGTTTTCAGTAGAAGATCACTTTTAGTTGCGACTAAAAGGACTATAGGTCGCGACTGTTTTACATAGAGAAGACATTTTTAGAAAACAAGGAATATTGGTCACAACATAAATGGACATTGGTCACGATTCATAATTACAGAGAGTAGACTTGTTAAACACACATGCTCTAGTTACGACCCAAGCGTCAATTTAGTCATGACCAAAATTCAGAGTTACAATCACGACAAAGATAAAACATAGTTCACGACTAAACATTATAGATAGGTAAACATCAGAAAATATGAACTCCTGGTCATGACTAAAGAAAAGAAACTTGGCATATTCTTACACATTAGTCGCGACAAAAATAACATACACGACCAAAAGACACAGAATCACAGCAATTATCTGAATTTCACCCATCTCACACACTATAAAGTTCATCCTCCCCCATACTTAATTTCTACATTGTCCTCAATGTGAAGAAGTGATGAAACACATGGAAAGGCAACAGTAATGAGGACAAAATTGAACTAGAATCTAAGATGAATTCATGGAAGTATTTTTCTACCCTACTAACTTGGTCTCCTCCCCCACACTTAATCAACAAATAACAGCTCAAGTAATATAAGAAAAACTAATTAAAGCAAACTATTGTAAGTGGGGAAACAAGGAAGGAGATAACCGGAATGTTATGGGGGTTTAAAGTTCTCCTTGTACAGCCTCCATAAATGGCCCTTGACCTGAAATGATATACTATTTGTTTCATACTTCCTCATTGGTATAGCCTTCACCCATCTTGATAGATAATCCATAGCTAGCAGAATATATGCATAGCCCAAAGATAGTGGAAATGGTCTTGTTGATGTAACTATTATATTATCCAGTTTTATCCCTGCAGTGAAATTCTCAACAATTATATCTTTACCTGCAAATTTATCATGTTGGTTCTTTCCAAAGCCTTCATTCAAAGGGTCAGTAACAGAAAAAGAAATTTCAAATTCAAGCATATCATTTTCAGACTTATCAGAATTTTGCAGCAATAATTCATGTTCCTCTTTAGCCTCTTCTTTGTATGCATTAATTGCACTCAAGCCTAATAGTGAGTAATCTTGCATGTCACACTTAAACTGAATTACATGCCCACCAAATTTCATTTTAATAATTCCATCTTTCATGCAAATCATGGTGTTAGCTGTCCTCAAGAATGGCCTTTCTAGAATAAGAGTACTATCATCCAGAGACTCATTTGTCATATCCAAAACATAAAAGTCAACAGGAAAAATAAGGTCCTTAACTTGAACTAAAATATCTTCAAAAATTCCCTTAGGATTTATAATACTCTTATCAGCCAATTGAGCTAACACACTAGTTGGTTTAATCAAATTCACTCCTAAAGCATAAGAAACTGAACTATGTATCACATTAATAGCAGCACCTAAATCTAATAATGCTCTAGAAATAGTTATCTTACGAATTGTACAAGGAATAGAAAATGCACTTAGATCATGACACTACTAGAAGTTGAGCTTTGAAAAGTGTAGAAGCTTTTAGTCCCACTTGTACCAGTTCATTAGGTTTGTATCTTTTTCTGTAGTTGCAACTATCCTTCAAACACTTTGCATATTCTGGCACTCTTTGAACCCTCTCTAGCATAGGTACATTTACTTCAATCTTACTGAAAAAATCAATTACTTCCTTCTGTTGTTACTCTAAAACTTCCTTCTTACTACTCATGAATTCCTTTGGGAAAGCCTTCAAATTCACTTCCTTTTTAGCTGAATAAGAAGTTGTTTCTTTCTGCTTGAGCTCTGAATTTACTGTTGATGGTGTTTCTTCAGTTGTGTCCACTCTAGAATTTCTCAACTCAGATTCCATAGCCTCAAGTAGCTTAGTTTCCTTTCTGTTTGGCTATTCAAAATCTTGTGCAGAATCGATTTGACTTTTTGTATGATCAAATATACCCTTCTTCCCAAGGAGATATGTTTCCTTCTTGCTTTCAAACTTCTCAATACTATTCCTTATTAGATTACTGGAATCAGTGTCTACCTCATATTCCTCTTTATTTTTAGCATTAGTAACTTGCTCCCCAACTTGCTCTCCACTTTTTAAACTTATAGTATTCACATATTTAGGGTTAACAATTGTATTTGAAGGTAGATTTCCACTAATCCCTAATGAACATCACTTACTGAATTGGCTAACTATGATACATAGCCATTCATGTTAGACGCTTTGGTTTCCCACTGTTCTATCTTATTCTCCAAGGGCAAACTTAGAATTTGTCATTGCTAGGTTGCTCTCCACTGTAGATCTCAAGTCCTTGAAGTTAAAGATGAAGTTTGTGTTTATGGAATTTATATTTGAGTTCATCACATTAATGCTCTTGAGTATATCAGATATTCCAGCATCCTTTATAACAGCAGGTACTTCCATAGCTCTAGAGGATTCAACCACTTATCTATCATTATTGAATCTGTTATGTCCAAAATTCCTGTCTCCACCACCTCCATCCCTGCATCTAAAATTAGGATGATCTCTCCATCCGTCATTATATGGTTGGAGTATGGATTCCTTTGTAGATATTGGTTTGGTTTGCCTAGATAAATGGCTGATACATCTCCATATTGTGTAGACAATTGACACCAGTATGCATTGGAGAATAACAAAGCTGACAACTAGGAGCAACTAGAGCTTGAGAGTATGGGCTTTGAACATGTGTAGTGCTCAATTGAGCAGCTAAGTTGTTAATCTGAGCATTCATAGTAGCAACTTGAGAGATAAGCTGTTATAATCTTGAGAAGAAGACCTGGCAGAAACCTCGTGAACTTGTCTAGTATCATAGCCCCCATACTGCTGGTCATTATTTGCTATCTTCTCAATCAAGTTCCATACTTCATCAGGAGTTAAATCATCAATGGAACCCCCAGCAGCTGCATCCAAATTCTTTCTATATGCAAAACGTAATCCTGAATGAAAATACTGCACCAAATGCTCACTTAGAATCTAGTGGTATGGACATCTAGCTAGCAGCTCTTGAAACTTACCCCAAAACTCATATAAAGACTCTTCAGCATACTATTTTCTATCAAAGATTTCCTTCCTCAATGTTGCAATCTTTGATGTAGGGAAGTATCTTTCCAAGAAAGCATTTCTCAAGTTATTCTAGGAGTCCAAGGCTTGAGGTATATGATGTGGCAGCATATAAAACTATTCCTTTGCCTTTCCTTCAAGTGTAAATTGGAATACTTGTCTCTGCACAGTATCCATATCAGTATCTACAAGTTTCATGGATGAGCAAACCCACTGCATAGTCTTCAAATGCTTGAAAGGATCCTCACCTGCCAATCCATAAAACTTTGGTAAGCTACTTAACAAATGACCTTTCAGCTCAAAATTAACATCTAAAGTAGGACAAGTACGAAGAGGAACAAAGTTTGAATTAGAAGAAGTGAGTTCTCTTATGCTCCTACGTGCCCTTATATTATTATTCATGTTATTCTCTCCATGTTGCTCATTTTGATTATTTTAATTATGAGTATGAGCTTCACCTTCATTAACATGCTACATAATAAAATGATTTTCTAAGATATCACCAGATGCAAATTTAGTTTCTGTTGTAACAGATTTACCAGAAAAACTAAGCTTAACAACAAATGCAGCACTAGTTGATTTAAGATTTTAGCCTTCTTAATTTGCCTAAGTGTTCTATTGATTTCTCTGTCCAATGGAATGAATTTAGAGCTTCTATTCATGCAAATCACCCTTAACAATTATGCAGGATATCACAATACAATAATTTTAGAATTTGAGATTAGTTAATAATAGGACAGAAAGATCATGTTGTGACACAA
Organism: Leucaena leucocephala; assembly: GCA_037074615.1. Classification (NCBI taxonomy): domain Eukaryota; kingdom Viridiplantae; phylum Streptophyta; class Magnoliopsida; order Fabales; family Fabaceae; genus Leucaena; species Leucaena leucocephala. The sequence continues at coordinate 17,556,618 of CM073522.1, forward strand.
AGGACACTAGGTCGCAACTAAAAAGTACAGAGAGCAAATATCATGACAAAAAAGAATTTCAAGTCACGACTGTTAGTCAAAGAGAGTAAAAAATTTTAATCAGGATTATTGGTTGCGACCAAATGTCACTTTGGTTGCAACTAAAAATCATAGAGAAGAAAATTTGATGGATAAAGCTTTTGGTTGCGACCAAAAATCACTCTGGTCTCGACTAAAATTCATAGAGAGCAAATCTAAGTTAAAAACAAATATTCAGTTGTGACCAAAAAGCACTTTGGTCGTGACTAAAAGTCATAGACACGCTCAGAAATCAATTTTTGCACTATAGTCACGACTCAAAAAGACAAAACAATAAATTTGTAGAAAAAACTAAACACCTATATTGTTTTTATATTTTTTGAGGCCCAGCATATTGCTTAGGAAACCTTAACAAGTAAGGCTCCCCGACAACAGTGCTATTTTGATAACTGTCATTTTAATTATCAAATAAAACTAAGCTAAACAATAGTAGAGTGAAGCTAAACTAGGTCAATTCACAAGGAGCCTAAATGGATGCTAAAGATCCTAATTAATCCAATGAGCCATAAATTAACAAATTAATCAGATGAGTTGTGTGATGAGATATTGAATAACTTTTGAATGTAAATTCTATGCTACTATTTATGATTTTAAGTGTTAATGATGATGATATGAATCAATGACAAGTGTGTTCCCTTGGAGATTGCTTTACCTTCATTATCCACAGAAATTTGGAGTTAATTAGTTGAATTAGAATGGGTTAGCTAACAACTCGCCAGCTAAATCTCAATCAAAGCTACAACTCGCAGACATTGAATAGAGAAACAAGAACCATCCAACTCAAGAGATAGAAGAAGATTAATTAAACAGATACAATTGTACTCTGTTATAGAATTGCTCTAATTAACTATAACCATGTCCAACTAGTTCAAAGATGAGAATCAATCAGAGCATCAATTATGTAGAAATAGGAAATCTAACTCAATCCTTATCATTAATCATCTACTAAATCTAATTATATCAATAATTATATAATTAACTACATCAACTCGATACAATTAAATCTGAATTAAAAACACAATGAACTCCTTGTTTAGATCAAGGATTCTGGTTCAGCATCATCTCTAAGAGAGCACAGTAACTCTAGCCTTCCATTACTATCAAGACTTCAACAGCATTAGTAAAACCAGCAGCAACATGGTGAATGTAGAAAAAGAAGATGAAGATAGGATGTTGAAGTTTCTTTGGTTCTCCTGCCCAAAACAGAGAAGAAGTGCATATGAGAGAGAATGGATATTTGGATGGAATGAAGGAGTGCGTGAGAGATAGAATGAAGATGGAGTTATGGAATTAGAGAGAAGGTGAGGTATGGAATGGAATGCGTGAATGATCAGTGGATGATGTCTATATATGGATTCTAAAAGAGAGTTGTGATGTGTGAAATGAATGAAGGATCTGTAGTGAATAATGTGTGATGTGTGAAATGAATGAAGGATCTATAGTGAATAATGTGTGATGTGTGAAATGAATGAAGGATCTGCAGTGAATAATGTGTGATGTGTCTTCCCCAATGCCCAGTGTATGTAGATGGCATGAATATATAAGAGAAGTGTCGAATGAGTGATGTGGTCTAAATGGAGTGAATGGCTGATATGTGAACAGTGTGCAGTACGTGAACAGTGCAATGAGAGCTGTTATGGAAGTGTGGAATATGTGAATCCATCTCCTCTCAAGTGCCAGCACATGCTTTTCACTAGCTGTTAGCCCACTTGTGTTTGTTAGCTCCCTGTCCATGTGATTCTGTTAGCCCACTTGTTCAGTCCAACACATGCTTAAATCTCCTTTTGTCTAGCGGTCAAACAGACCAATATGTTTTATTCCAACTCCTCTTTCCATTTTAGCAAGTTGACTTGGTGCTTCATGAGCATCTCTTGCAATGGGAAATTAAAAGATACAAATTATTTATCTAATAAGATAATATTCCAATATATACCAAAATTATATCAATTAATTCCCCATTGTTCTTATTTTATTTTGTTACTTAATTGCTCAACATATTAGCAATTGGGGACAGAAATCAATAATAAAACTCTCTTTAAACACACTAAAATCAATACAAATAAGAGTTTATCACTCATCTCACAATTCATCTGATTAATTTGTTAATTTGTCGCTTAGTGGATTAGTTAGGAACTTTAGCATCCATTTAGACTCCTTGTTAATCAACCTAGGTTAGCTTCACTTTACTATTGGTTAGCTTTGTTTCTTGTTTGATAATTAAAATGACAGTTGTTAGCCTTCTGAATCTATTTATGAACTCAAAATTTCCAAATTCTAGCTGCACCCTATTCTAAATAGAACTGAAAAACTTCCCTTTTTCTTTCAAAAATTCTCATTTTGATGCCAATGCTTCCAATACTTGTTTCTCTACTTTTATCCCACATAATTTTTCATTTCAAAATCATTGGAAGCATAAAATCATGAAATTCAAATACTATTCATACATGTGAATAGTAATAGAAAGGGTTTCAAATCCTCCCTTCTCAATTTCAATGTTTCTAAGTTTCCAATCTTATTTAATCCTACACAAAATCATCATATAAATTCATTGGAAGCATTAGATCATTGATAATCAATCTTCTCCTATCTAGAATAGCACTAGCCAAATGGCCTCTGAAACATCCTCCCTTAGACCCCTCAGAGTACACTTACGGAAGCGATATTAGCTCGATCATATCTTAACTTAAGCCTAGAAATTAAAATTTCTACTCTTAAGTTCCTTATTCTGAACCTTTAATTTGAGAACTGATTAATCCTATTATACACATCCAAACAAGGCTTATTACCTATCCACGGAATGCCCCAAATGTGTACCACTGGCTCACCAAATTTCGTAGCCAAACTCCTTCGTTTACTAGGTCAAACTGAGGTCAAAATACTGCTACCTCAGGACCTGCGAATTTCTCTTTTCATTTCTCATTCGCAAATTGAACATGCCAAACAATATTTATTATTAAATAATAAAATATCATACAAGTCATACACAAAATTCTCATATTTCTATTTCATCTTTTCCTGCCCGAACTTCGGCAGCATAACCGCTACATTCCTTCTGTAGAAAGTAACCGATCTTGTACCATTCGGTAATTCCTGTAGGAGCTACCATTCTACGTAAGTACCCAGGAAAGACTGGATGAACCTGCTAGGTCCACTCACTTCCAGCCTCCTTAGACAGCACCTACGTACACAGTACGTATCAGTTCCTTTTTTTGTTCCTTCTTCGTTGCCAGAATTTCGGCAGCCTAACGGCATCTCTTAAGATTTCCAAATTTTATTTTGACAGAACCTCCCCTGTAATGTTATATATGGGAATGAGATTCAAAAGAATCCCAGTAGCAATAATCATAACAATATATGTAATGCAGAGTGACAGTGCTTGCTTGTGATTGTGTACAGATAAGTATGCTGCGTGCTTCCATATTCAATAACATATGATCATAGCATTGTAATAGAGCTTCAAGCATAACATATAAGACAACAATCCAACCAAACAATAGCACAACAAATCACAAAGCCATTACATAAAAGCTAAGATTAGTTACTACCTTAAAAGCAGAACTTCAGAACTTTGCTACTGCTTCCAACTTCACCAGAACTTCCTTTCTTCTTTCTTTCTCTCACTTTCTCTCTCAAGAACTTCCTTTCACTCTAAAAAGGCTCCTTGGCCGTGCATAATGAATGAATGGGGGGTATTTATAGTTTTGGTCAATGGCATTCTTGTAATTTTGAACCCATCTGATCCTGTGGTCCTGGTTTTTCTGGAATTTCCTATTTTTCTTTATTCCTTTTACTGCATCATGCATGACATCATCTCAAAGCCACCTCATGGGACACCTCATCATGCACATTTCTCACATGGAGAAATTGCAAGCTTCTTGGACACCTCATCAACTGACTCAGTAGTTCCAGTCCAATCCAGTACCGGTCCGGTCCGATTTCCCACAAACTGGACCCACCGGCTAAGATTGGCCACGTGTCCTCAACTTTTTCTTCTGCCTCTAAGATGACGCCATGTGGCATATGGAAGGGACCTTTCACGCCTTCCAATGCTATCCAGATAAGTCCAGGACTTTATCTGATCACCACCTCGGTTATCGTGCCAACCGAGTAACTTTACTTTATTGAAACAGCATTAAAATAGTATTTTAATGCCACTTTTTCCCACATATCACTGGGCCTACGTTTTTGGGCTCTGGGAATGTTATCTTGGGTCTCTGATCCAGCCCAAGTACTCTGATGGCACGATTCCCAAGAAACATCCCTTGGCAAATTACCAAAATACCCCTGGGTGCCCTTTCTTGCACTATCTTTACTCTAAGGGTAAAATCGTCATTTTACACCCTTCTGTACCCTGTCAGGGTATATACTGACTCTAAGTAACTTTATCTGTATGTACCTTGGCTTTTGGGCCTGTCCAAAATGACCAAAATGTCCTTTATTCATCTGTTACCCTTTTGTACAACACAGGGGCATTTTCGTAATTTCGCACTTTTACGAGGTTCTGCCGGACACTGGCCCACCTATCAGTCCAAGGGTCTTACTGGGCCTCTGTTGGCGCCATTATTAGGCCTTTCAGGGTCCATTACCTTCATGGCACATATTACGAGGAATCCTCCCTTGTCAATGATTATTGAATATTTTATCTATTATTCACCGTTTATACGCATATCCGGACACCGGCTCCTTTTGTCCGATATACTGGCCTGCGGTGTTCAGGCATCCCTGTGAGTCATAACAGTCATCTGACTGAGGTCATCCGAACTCATTCAGTCCCTTTTCAAATACCGATAAATCTCCCTATCGGATACCCGGAGGCCTCACACTCCTGTCTGGATTTTCTAATTTGTGAATAACTTTTTCTACAGGCCTCCTTTCGGTATTCTGTTAGTTTCCTGACATCCGCCCCATAAGGACGCATCATCCTGTATTTTCTCACCTAGATCTGAAATCTAGGATATCCGGTATGAATTTTTATAACTTTTGGACGATCAGTCTATTTCTGGCTATCTGGAGTCTTCAAAAATTCCTGTATCAAGGCAGATTACCGAGCGTCACTTGCTCTCTCTACCGGTGGAATTTGGGACTGAAATGCTTTCGGACAGTCCAAACCACTTCCGGCCTGACTTTGTTTAATTATACTTTAGCCCCAAGGAACTTTTCTTCTTTTCAATTAAGTCCCTTTTTATTTAGCTAAAATTACACTTAAGGACCCCACCTTTTTGTCTACTTTTCCTTTTTGGCTTTATACTTTCCATAATTGCACTTAAGCCCCTTCATTTTCTTTCTTTTGCAATTTAATCCCTTTCTTTGCATAAATGGCCATCATATCTCTAGAGACTTTCACTATATCAGTCCCTGGACTTATTTGCAGTTTAGTCCCTAAAAACCCTCTGTATTTTTCGGGGACTTCTGCTCAAAGGAATATTCCTCACATTCCTCATTTTGAACCTAGATGAACTGTCCCGATTCTGTAGGTTAAAGACTTAACTCATCTTTAAATCCTGAAGGACTTAGCTCATCCCTCGGATTCCTACAAAATACAGGTAAGTGATCCGCCCATATCAGATTACTACCCTGGGACTACGGGTTTAGCAGCCTGCCCATATCAGACTACTTCCCAGTTCTCCTAGACTAAAATTCGGGATGTTACAGCCTCAAGGAAGGCAAAGTAAAGAATCACAATTTAGTTCCATAACCAAACATCCAAACTAACTTGTTTAAGTGCTAATTATATAGTTATAGCTTCAATTTCTTCTTCCCACTAAATTTCCAGATTTTGGACAGCAAGCATACTGTGGGAAAATCTCATTTTCCTTCCCTTAAAACCCTAGGTTCAAGCCTCCAAATTAAAAGAAAATAAGCTAGGATCAATAACTTACCTTGATCCCTTGCAAGCTTGACACTTAGGCTCCTTGTTCTTGCTTATCCTTTAGGTTTGAGTGGAAATTTTGGCATAGTTTCCCCATAGTCCTTGGGAGCACGAAATTGAAGAGAATGGAGCGGGTATTTATAGTGAAACTTCAAGGCTCAAGGGACTAAAATATCCCTCCTTCAACTAATTATTACAATGCCTTAATCTTGAATCTCATTGATTATTTAATTCCTTAATCTTCATTAACTTAATTCTTATATTATTTTAATAAATTATAGCACATGGGATAAGCTCTTTCTTTCTTTCCTTGTGCCACATGGTAGATAAGTTGGTCCCATAAGACACCTCACAATGTCACCTAACCTTATCTTGCACCTTTCTTGAAATTTCTTTTGTAAATACCATGGAATATTCTTAAAAATTGGTTTGAGCTCCAAGATAATTCTCTTAGCACATTGGACTACTGTATATGATGACACATTAACCAAAATTTGAGTCCAATTGTTAATTGACACAAATCCCAAGGCACTTCCCATTATTTCTTATACCGATATTCTTAAATTATCCTAATTTTTAAAATAAATTCTAGACACCTCTTTTAATGGTTGTGACACTTTTAGAAATTCATTCTAATATAAAATGAATTTCTTCCAAAGTCTCATAATTTTTTGAGACTCAGAAGTACTGATAAAAATTACATACATTTCTTCTAAACTATTTATTGGTATCCTTTTTCACTATAAATTTCATAATTAATTCTACAGGACTACTTTTTAAGTTCTATTAGTTTCATAAATTCTTATATTAATTATAAGAATTTACTATAAAATTTCATCTAATTATGAGGTCCGAAGATACTGTACTAATCTCTAGACTTCAGAAATTAATATCAATTTTTGGGACCTTAAATAAAACTTCTGAGAGATATGCCTGTCCCAAATTCTATCCTCTATTTATTAGTAAAATTTGAGACCGAAACATTTCTGGGCAATTTTTGGCATTTTTTGGCTAACTTTTCATAATTACCATTTTACCCTGAATTTGGCAAAACTGCACTTTAGCCCCTAAATTTGCCAAATTCCACTTTAGTCCATTTTCTACCAAATTTGAAACTCCAATTTGGTACTTGGCATCTTAAAACTACGTCTAGGTCCTTAAACTTTTCACTATTTATAAATTAGTCCCTGGACTTTCACTAGTTATAATTTAGTCACTGAACTTTTATTAATTGCAACTTAGTCCCTTTGACTTTAAAACTTTATACCTCCTCTCTTTCTTTGACTTAAAACTTATCTAACCATTATCTTTCTTTTAATTTATCGTCATAATCCCTTCAAAACATTTTTTATCTATCAGTCTTATACAGATAGGGGAAAATTATGACGTGACATTTTTATATTTGGATAATGTGTGTGTGCCGCTGGGTACAAATAAACTCTCTTACTTCCCTCTCTTTGTATGGATATAGACATGCTCTTATTCATATTTTAGCTAAGTCTCATCTAGCATTGACCCTACCCTTACTCTTTCCACTTATATGTAGAAGCGTGACAAGAAGGCTCTCACATGTTTTTCTTCACATACATGATATCTAGACTGTGTCTTACTCATGTCACATTGATAAGACACATTTTGTATATGGTTTCTATGACAATTTTGAGAGTTTTATAATAACTTTACCATTCATTTCATGCCTTAAATTGTACTTTTGTGTATTACATGATTGTGCGTGGCAATGTGCTAATTAAAGGGTAAAATGGTAAAATAACTCTTCCAAACTGCATATATTCGGTTAACTACTGATCTGGACTTTTACAGTGAGCTTTTATGTTGAATTATAGGTACTTTGGAAGAGAACAAGGACCAGGAAAGAAATCAAAAGTCAATGAAAGTGGAACCATGCCTCTGTACTTTTTAGTCGCGACCAAAGAGTCCTAAGGTCGCGACCCATAATTCTTCTAGAAAATTCTCACTGTTCATAGGTCGCAACCAACAAATGTATCTGGTCACGACTAAAAGTACGAAATCATTGAAACTGCGCGTTTTGAATTAGGTCATGCTGTTATAAGAAGAGAGGGAGGCTGCTGTCAAAGAGGAGGCTAGTTTTTGGACCTGATTAGGCTAAGAAGTAATACTCAAGCGCTCTCCACACACTTTCTACTCATCTTCCATCTTTCTACAACATTCACCTTCATCTCTTCATCGTTTCTTCATGGCATATCATCTGAACAACGATTGCAGTGCAGCAGAAGTCATGAGAGGCTAGACCTTTAGTCTCTTGGTGATGGATCTAATATCTTGAGCTCACGGACTGAAACGGGGAGTTTCTTCTGTTCTAATTTACATCTTGTCATATTATGATTGCTTCTAGATTTAGGATTTTTCATCATATGAACAAGTTTTGAATATCGATTGACTATTCTCATATTAGAAAATTGTAATTTACTTTGGATGTTTGAATGCTGGTTTAGATACAATATTGTAGTTTTGAGTTTAAGCTAGTTAAACGGTTGTCAATGATCGTTGCTAATTGATTCGATTGCTTGAATTCTAGGGTTAGTCGATCGACGCTCATTCGAGGGCATTCTTCCATCTGGTTTAAATTACACACTAAGTGATCTTTAGCAGTTCAATAATAGTCTTTAAACTAGCTTTGATCAAAGGAGTTTAAAGAATATTAGGGTTCTGGATTCAATCGATTGATTGAGGTTTTATTCAAGACTTAGTAATTTCAAACTCCATATATATTGAGAGCAAGGATAGATATTTCTCATCATCAAGAGCCTATCATCATATACTACTTTCACAAACCAACAATTTTCCATCTTAAACAAAAACACAAAAACATCTATTTTACTGCATCTTTATTTTACTACACCCACAAAACCATAAAACCATTAACTCTTTACTCAGGTTTACCGCTGAATTTGACATCCAATTTGCTAGGATTCCTTTAGAAAGGCTCCTTGAGAAGAACGATAGGGTTGTGCCTTATACTACATTATTAGGGTGCAATTCACTTAATTTTGATGGCTCGGACTGCGACAATTCGAGACGCTCGTCACACATCTTGATTTTTTCCTATCTGTAGACTATTGATGTTTCCCTATCTGTAGATGACTAATAAAGGAAAGAGGTAAGGAAAGGACTGTGACTATGAGCAGAAGAAATGATAATAGTTAGATGAGTTTTAAGTTGAAGAAAGACATGAAAAGTATAAAGTTATAAAACTTAGGGACGTAAACATCATTTTGGTAAAAGTTTAATATAAAGAATTCAAGGGACCTAAACAGAGTTTTGTGAATTCAAGAGTTAAATTAGAATTTCAAAATGTCTAGAAAAGGACTAAAATTATATTTCAAAATTTGAAGTAAGGGACCAAAATAGAATTTGACAAATTCAGGGACTAAAGTGTAATTTATCAAATTCAAGGGGTAAAAATATAATTATGAAAAAAGTTGAGCTGAAAATGCCCAAAATGCTATAATCCCAAATTTTATCAGTAAATAGATAATAGAATTTGGGCCAGGCATATCTCTCAGAATTTTGATTTAAGGTCCCGATAAATTAATATTAATTTCTAAAATCAGGCAATTAGTACAATATCTTTCAGACCACATAATCATATGAACTTTTGTAGTAAATTCTTATAATTAATATAAGAATTTATGAAATTGGCAGAAGTAAAAAATGAGTCATATAGAATTTATTATGTAATTGAAGGTGAAAAAGGACCCCAATAAAGGATTTAAAGAAAACGTATAGAACTTTTATTAGGACTTTTAGGTCTTAAAAAATTATGAAACTTTGTAAAAAAATTTATTTAATAGTAGACTAAATTTCTAAAAATGTCAGGACCCTTAAAAGAGCTCTATAGAATTTATCTCAAAAATCAAGGTGATTTAGGGTGCCCAGTATAGAAAGTACCTTGGGATATGTGCCAATTATTGAATTGGACCTAAAGAGGGCCCAAAGTTACGTCAAGTATGAGGCCCAAATTGTGAAAAATTGGTTATATAGTCAAAATGAATTTTATGTTATTTTATTAAAAAAAGATAAGAAAACAAGAAAAATTAAGAACATGTGAGGTGTCCTTGTGGGACCCTTTGATAACTGTCATTTTAATTATCAAATAAAACTAAGCTAACCAATAGTAAAGCGAATGCTAACCTAGGTCGATTCACAAGGAGCCTAAATGGATACTAAGTTCCTAATTAATCTAATGAGCTACAAATTAACAAATTAAGCGTATGATTTATGAGATGAGAAATTGACTAAATTTTGAAAGTAAATCCTATGCTATTGTTTATGCTTTTATGTGTTTATGATGATGAAATGAATCAATGACAAGTGTGTTCCCTTGGAGATTACTTTACCTTCATTATCCATAGAATATGAGAAGTTAATCAGTTGAATTAGAATAGGTTAGCTAACGACTCGCCAGCTAAATCTCAATCAAGCTACAATTCGTATATATTGAATAGAGAATGAAAATCATTCAACTCAAAGATAGAAGAATATGAATTAAGAGATACAACTGTACTCTGTTACTGAATCACTCTAATTAATCACAACCATATTCAACTAGATACAATTAAATCTGACTTAAAGTGTAACACCCCAATTTTCAGGCCAGAGACTTAGGAAGTAGCCTGAAATAGATATATCCCTTTGAGCAGAAATCCCCGAAACATACATGGAGTTTTTAGGGACTAAACTGCAAGTAAATGAAAGTCCGGGACTTATGTGTAAATAGTGAAAGTTCCTAGGGATATGATGGCCATTTATGCAAAGAAAGGGATTAAATTACAAAAGAAAGAAAATGAAGGGGCTTAAGTGCAATTATGGAAAGAATAAAGCCAAAAAGGAAAAGTAGACAAAAAGGTGGGGTCCTTAAGTGTAATTTTAGCCAAATAAAAGGGACTTAATTGAAAAGAAGAAAAGTTCCTTGGGGCTAAAGTATAATTAAACAAAGTCAGGCCGGAAGTGGTTTGGACTGTCCGAAAGCATTTTAGTCCCAGATTTCACCAGTAGATAGAGCAAGTGATGCTCGGTAATCTGGCTTAATAAAGGAATTTTTCAAGACTCCAGATAGCCATAATTGATCTGATAGTCTAAAAGTTATAAAAATTCCTACCGGATATCCTAGATTTCAGATCTAAGTGAGAAAATACAGGATGATGCGTCCTGATGCGACGGATGTCAGGAAACTGACAGAATACCGATAGGAGGTCTGTAGAAAAAGTTATTCGCAAATTAGAAAATCCAGACGGGAGTGTGAAGCCTCCGGGTATCCGATAGGGAGATTTATCGGTATTTAAAAAGGGATTGAATGAGTTCGGATGACCTCAGTCAGATGACTGTTATGACCCACAGGGATGACTAAATGCAGTAGGCCAGTGTATCTGGTAAAAGGAGCCGGTGTCCGGAGATGTGTATAAACGGTGCATAATAGTTGAAGTACTCGATGAACATGGGCAGGGGAAGATTCATCGTAATGCGTGCCATGAAGGTAATGGACCTTGAAAGGCCCAATAATGGCGCCATGAAAGGCCCAATAAGACACTTGGACTGATTGGTGGGCCAGTGCCTAGCAGAACCCCGGAAAAAGTGTGAAATTACGAAAATGCCCCTGTGTTGTACTAAAGGGGTAGTAGATGTATGAAGGGCATTTTGGTCATTCTGGACAGGCCCAGAAGCCAAGGCACATACAGATAAAGTTACTTAGAGTCAGTATATACCCTGACAGAGTACAGAAGGGTGTGAAATGATAATTTTACCCTTAGGGTTAAGATAGTGCAAGAAAGGGCACCTAAGGGCATTTTGGTAATTTGCCAAGGGATGTTTCTTGGGAATCGAGCCATCAGAGTACTTGAGCTTGATCAGGATCCAAGATAACATTCCCAGAGCCCGTAAATGTAGGCCCAGTGATATGGGGAAAAAGTGGCATTAAAAAAACTATTTTAATGCTGTTTCAATAAAGTAAAGTTACTCGGTCGGCGCGATAACCGAGGAGGTGATCAGATAAAGTCCTGGACTTATCTGGATAGCATTGGATGGTGTGAAAGGTGCCAGCAAGATGCCACATGGCGCCAACATAGAGGAGGAAGAAAAATTTAAGGACATGTGGCATAATCTTAGCCGGTGAGTCTAGTTTGTGGGAAATCGGACCGGACCGGTACTGGATTGATTGGAAATGCTGAGTCAGCTGATGAGGTGTCCCAGGAATTATGACATGTGAGAAATATGCATGCTGAGGTGTCCACTGAGGTGTCCTGGGTAATGCAGTAAAAGAGAATAAAAGAAAATAGGAAAATCCAGGAAAAACCAGGACCACAAGTTCATATGGCTTCAAAATTACAAGAATGCCATTGAAGGAAACTATAAATACCCCCCATTCATTTGCATCCCACGGCCAAGCATGAGAAAGAGAGAGAAAGAAGAGAGAAAAGGAGAAGGAAAGAAAGAGAGAAAGGAAGGTAGAAAGAAAGGAAGTTCTGGCGGAGCTGAAAGCAGAATAGAGATAGTAGAGTTCTGCTAAGCCTTTGAGGTAGTAACTAATCCTAGCTTTTATGTAATGGCTTTGTGATTTGTTGTGCTATTATTTGATTGGACTGTTATCTTATATGTTATGCTTGAAGCTCTACTGCAATGCTATGATCATATGTTATTGAGTATGGAAGCACGCAGCATACTTATCTGTACACAATCACAAGCAAGCACTGTCACTCTGCATTACATATATTGTTATGATTGTTGCTACTGAGATTCCCCCGAATCTCATCCCAATAAGTAAACCATTACAAGGGAGGTTATGTCAAAGTGAATTTTGGGAATTTTAAGAGACGCCGTTATGCTGCCGAAATTATGACAAGATAGCAGTAGTGAAGAAAGGAGCTGACACGTACTGTGTACGTAGGTACTGTCTAAGGAGGCTGGAAGTGAGTGGACCTAGCTGGTTTATCCAGTCTTTCCTGGGTACTTACGTAGAATGGTAGTTCTCACGAGAATTACCGAATCAGTACAAGATCAGTTACTTTCTGAAGATGAAGCGTAGCGGTTATGCTGCCGAATTTTAGGAAGGAAAAGATGTAACAGAGATTTGGGAAATTTTGTACATACCCAGATGTAAAACAACTTATCAATTAATAATAAGTGTTGTTTGGCATGTTTGATTGATATATGATGGATGTATGCATATGTTTGCAAAGTTGAGTACTGGAATTGGCCACCGTGAACCGTAACTCTTGGTGACCTAATGAGGTTTGATAAATAAGTAAAAATAGTAAATGAATGAATAAATGTATGATATTTTTAGGGTAAATATTAGATATACCAAGCTTCGATTTTATATAAATAATTACTCATTTGGATGTCTACACATGGAGATATAAATTATCAAAGTTGGGACCAGAATGCTGGATTCAGGAGAAAAACACTGGATGAACAGTAAAGTAGAAACGTTGACTGACGTTGACTCGGTCAATGCATGGTCAACGAGTTATTTTTCTCTGAAATATAATTGAGTTAGATTCATGTAGCAATTGGAACCACTTCATTTCAATTTTTCTAGGATTAGTTATGATTTTTCAAAGTTAGGTCACTCATCTGGAATTTTCATAGTGAACAGTACTTGATAAGAGTAAAACTCCAGATTGAGAAATTGGACTTCAATGACCCTGAAAGTGGTTCTAAATGCTACCAAATGGTCCCTAAGACTTATGAAAGGAAGGATGTTTCAATTTGGTATCAGAGCAGAAGGTTCTGGCATAGACCAGAAAGGGCTCTGGTTCAGAGCATAAGATTCTGGCATAGAACAGAAGGTTCTGGCTCAGTGATGCTCTGAAATAGTTAAGATGTGTGGTATATGGTATGGGTTATTCTAAATGTTTTACATGTGTACATAGATTGTGGTGCATATATATGACTGTATTTCCCAATTCTAGAAAAAGAAGTGGAAGTCATGGTTAATACAAGAAGAACGGTTAGACCAGAGGTGGTAGAGCCTCGGGATGAGGGTACTAATAATCAGATAGACCCTATGCAAATTGTCCTGGATAGGTTAGAACAACAACAACATGCAATATATGAGATGCGGGCAGCCCAGGCTCGCCAAGATCAGGAACGAGATTCTACTATCGCTACGGCGGTTGCTGCTACAGTTGCTAGCTTACAACAGTCTGAGAAGGAGGTAGTACTAGAAAATGATATAGAACCTGAACCTCAACCAAATCATGCGCAGACTGGAATGAATAGACATCAGGGGTCTATAGAAAATAACAATAACCAGGAAAGGCTTCAAACATGGATGGAACGATTCCATAAATTTAATCCGCCCATGTTTGAAGGGACTTTTGACACTCAAATAGCTGAGGATTGGGTAAGCCAGTTAGAGAAAATCTTTAAGATTTTAGAATGTCCCACTGAAAGAAAGGCCCAGCTGGCAGTTTATAAGATAGAAAAAGATGCGGATACGTGGTGGAGGAATACAGAAGTGATTCTGCACTCAAGAAATATTCCGCTTTCATGGGAAACATTTCTTGAGCAATTCAATGAGAAATATTTTCCACAGTCGGTAAGAGATGAACGTGAAGCAGAATTTTTAATGTTAAAGCAGGGTGAGCAAGAACCCTTTTATGATTATCTTGCTAGGTTCATTCGTCTTTAACGATATTCCACTTACCTAAACTGTATGAATGATGAGAGGTGGACCACTGAGAAGTTAACTTGTGGGTTAAACCCTACATTGAAGGAGAAAGTTTTTCCTAGACAGATACGGAGGTTTAATGAAGCAGTAGAGGTATGCAGGATCACAGAAAAGAATGTGCAATATCTGAAAAAGAGTGAGCCTGCTACATCAAGAGTGATACCACTAGGTTCCTTGAGAGGGAACAGTAAGAAGAGAAATGGGCCAGCATATGGGTCAGAGGTTAATAAGAGACAGGGAAGTAGGCCAGGTAGTGGGTCAAGAGAAGTTAGTAGGCAACCAAGGCCTAATATATGTGGGAACTGTGGTCGAGACCATGGTACGAGGCCTTATCCAATAGGTCAAGGGTTATGCTATAGGTGTGGAAAGCCTGGACATTATGCCAGGGAGTGTCCACATAACACAACAAGCGAAAGATACCTGACTCAGGGAAGAGTATATGCCCTGACTGGCAATGAGATAAGAAAGTCTCCTGCGCCAAATTAAGGTACGAGTTTATTTGTGTTCTGTTTCCACTGGCTAATGAATGGATAAATCCTGTATGTGATTGGATTGTATTGTCCAGTATGCACACTATTGAGCTAACCTATACCTAGTATGTTGCCTTTGTATAAGAATGAGTATGATTACAGGTTTTAAAAGTGGGAAATAGAGAACAGAAACCTAATGATGAAATGACTAAAATGAGATTTGCCCAGGAATGATCCTAGTACATGGCCTAACGGTAAAGACGTGATGGTTAATAGATAAAGAGCTTAATGTTCCCTAAGCAGAGGGAATCCATCACGGAGAAGTGATAGACCTAGGGTATAGTACCCTAGAAAGTAGAAGTAATAGTAAAAGATGATGACTGAGATCCATGCGACTCAAGGATCAAGAGAAAAGCCAATAAGGAACCATAGTCCGGTCAAGAACAGACTGGGACTGATAGATAGACAGAAGAAGTTAAGAGATAGTAGAAAGGTAGCCACAGTTTCAAAGATAAAGTGACTCCCCTATTCCCTATATAAGATAGAGTAATGAAGGGTTGAGTCTATACCCTGGTAAGAGGGTAGCGTGGCAGCCTAAGTGAAATAGATAGTTGTTTCAGGATGAATGATCAGGATATGATAGGCAATATGATAAAGGAAATACGTTTGAGGCTTACTTAGATGATTACAATGTCTGATAGATGGTTGAGCAAAATATGATGATGATATGGCTTATGTTGCCATAAGTTATGATAGTTGCATCTCCTTGCAGTTGTCATATGATGACCTGCATGTTAGAGTATGCTATGATGAATGGATACTCCCCTTTTTACAGTGCATGCAGGGTAGAGTATATATGAGTACATGTATGAGATGAGAAAGTTATGAGAAAGTATGTTGCTCCCATACCATACAACATGTAATAGTATTGAGGATGATAGATGGTCTCAGTTTATGGGACGATAAGTTATGATATGATATTCAAATATGATTTATGATTGAGGTTAATCAGGTAATTCTACAGACTGTGAATACAGTACTCAGGGCCATTTCTATTAAAGTGAATGATGTACAGAAAGAGTAGCAGATAACAGTAAAGGGACTATTTCTAGATCACTCTTAAGATAAGAGTTGGATCTGAAATAGGTGGATCTCAGATAGAGCTAGATTCAGATGAGTACAGATCACTCTTCAGATAAGAGTTGGATCTGGTATAGAATGTTCGCAGTTAGAGCACAGATTGAAATAAGCTGTGATGAGGCCATAGCAATAGAATACAATGGCAGGTGGTTAGACCATAGCCAATGGTAAATCACAATAGAGTAAGAAAGATGAAAAGGAACTCCTGGGTAAGAGAGAAAATAAGTAAAGTCTGAAGAAATAATATGAGGCTATAAAAATTTTTAAAATTTCTATTTATTGAGTTATCAACAGGTGGAAGCAGTTAACCTTATAACCTAGTCTGTTGGTTTAAGATCTTCAGGAGATATACAGTACAACAGAATCGCAGTTAGATTCTAGAGGGTCGTAGATAGATCCTAGCATGGCTCCAGGGTCACAGTTAGATCCTAAGAGCTTCAGAGTCGCCGTTAGATTTTGAAGAGGCTAACGGTTGATCGCAGTTAGATCCCGAGGTCGCAGTTAGACCTAGCCTAAGGAAAGTAATGAGCCATGAGATATGAGTACAATGTAGTATCTCTTTGGAAAGATGAATGCCAAAGACAAAGTTAAGGTAAGGAAGCTTCACTAGTTGATACACTCATCCAGAAAAATTATTTTATAATGGTTTTCCTCAGATAGCCTCTATTATATACCGACTAAACTTAGTTTTTCCTTAAACGAAGACGGAGTCCAAGTTTAAATCTGAGTACTGATATTCAAAGTTTTGTAGAAGTATGCTTGAGAACCAAAGAACAGAATCCCCTATGTGTTGAGAATGGAAAAATATGAGCAGATAGATCTCCCAGATGAGGGTAAAGAGATTAAAAGGCCAGAAAGACCTAGAAAAGTGGGCCTAAGGCAAAGCAAAGATAGAACATAGTTCTATTGCAAAAAAATGCTAGGTCCTAGAGCTATAAGAATAGTAACCTAGCCCTAACCCAGTGGCACGAAAGGTGCTAAGGCAAGAGTAACGATAGTTAAACCCTAAGAAGGGATAAGAAAAAGTGCAAATGCCACAAAGGTTTGGCATAGATGCATGAAGTTATGAGAACAGTTAAAAAAAGTCAGAGAAGTTATCTGAGTTATGATCTCGTATCAGGAGAAAGAAAGTCAGAAAAATAATATTTCTCCTAAGAGATTAGCAAAGTGTAAAAGGAGTGATGTAGATCCCAGAATTACATCAAAATTCTGCGGAATAAGATATGAAAGAAATGGACACTACTCACAAGTATAATGAGTTGTCCATAAGTATAAGAGGATGAATACCCCAAGCCTTAGTCATAAACCAGGAAAGGATATACAGAGGAAATATATCCAGGATAGTTGACTAAGATGCCAAGTAAATTTCGAGGACGGAATTTATTTTAAGGGGGTAAAAATATAACACCCCAATTTTCAGGCCAGAGACTTAGGAAGTAGCCTGAAATAGATATATCCCTTTGAGCAGAAATCCCCAAAACATACAGGGAGTTTTTTAGGGACTAAACTGTAAATAAGTGAAAGTCCGGGGACTTATGTGTAAATAGTGAAAGTCCCTAGGGATATGATGGCCATTTATGCAAAGAAAGGGATTAAATTACAAAAGAAAGAAAATGAAGGGGCTTAAGTGCAATTATGGAAAGTATAAAGCCAAAAAGGAAAAGTAGACAAAAAGGTGGGGTCCTTAAGTGTAATTTTAGCCAAATAAAAGGGACTTAATTGAAAAGAAGAAAAGTTCCTTGGGGCTAAAGTATAATTAAACAAAGTCAAGCCGGAAGTGGTTTGGACTGTCCGAAAGCATTTCAGTCCCAGATTTCACCAGTAGATAGAGCAAGTGATGCTCGGTAATCTGGCTTAATAAAGGAATTTTTCAAGACTCCAGATAGCCATAATTGATCTGATAGTCTAAAAGTTATAAAAATTCCTACCGGATATCCTAGATTTCAGATCTAAGTGAGAAAATACAGGATGATGCGTCCTGATGGGACGGATGTCAGGAAACTGACAGAATACCGATAGGAGGTCTGTAGAAAAAGTTATTCGCAAATTAGAAAATCCAGACGGGAGTGTGAAGCCTCCGGGTATCCGATAGGGAGATTTATCGGTATTTAAAAAGGGATTGAATGAGTTCGGATGACCTCAGTCAGATGACTGTTATGACCCACAGGGATGACTAAATGCAGTAGGCCAGTGTATCTGGTAAAAGGAGCCGGTGTCCGGAGATGTGTATAAACGGTGCATAATAGTTAAAGTACTCGATGAACATGGGCAGGGGAAGATTCATCGTAATGCGTGCCATGAAGGTAATGGACCTTGAAAGGCCCAATAATGGCGCCATCAAAGGCCCAATAAGACACTTGGACTGATAGGTGGGCCAGTGCCCAGCAGAACCCCGGAAAAAGTGTGAAATTACGAAAATGCCCCTGTGTTGTACTAAAAGGGTAGTAGATGTATGAAGGGCATTTTGGTCATTCTGGACAGGCCCAGAAGCCAAGGCACATACAGATAAAGTTACTTAGAGTCAGTATATACCCTGACAGAGTACAGAAGGGTGTGAAATGATAATTTTACCCTTAGGGTTAAGATAGTGCAAGAAAGGGCACCTAAGGGCATTTTGGTAATTTGCCAAGGGATGTTTCTTGGGAATCGAGCCATCAGAGTACTTGAGCTTGATCAGGATCCAAGATAACATTCCCAGAGCCCGTAAACGTAGGCCCAGTGATATGGGGAAAAAGTGGCATTAAAAAACTATTTTAATGCTGTACACAATCACAAGCAAGCACTGTCACTCTGCATTACATATATTGTTATGATTGTTGCTACTGAGATTCCCCCGAATCTCATCCCAATAAGTAAACCATTACAGGGGAGGTTAGGTCAAACTGTGTACGTAGGTACTGTCTAAGGAGGCTGGAAGTGAGTGGACCTAGCCTCCTTAGAAAGTAAGGAAGTTCTGGCGGAGCTGGAAGCAGAATAAGGATAGTAGAGTTCTGCTGAGCTAGCCAGGTAGTAACTAATCCTAGCTTTTATGTAATGGCTTTGTGATTGATGTGCTATTGTTTGGTTGGATTGTTGTCTTATATGTTATGTCTGAAGCTCTACTGCAATGCTATGATCATATGTTATTGAGTATGGAAGCACGCGGCATACTTATCTGTACACAATCACAAGCAAGCACTGTCACTCTGCATTACATATATTGTTATGATTGTTGCTACTGAGATTCCCCCGAATCTCATCCCAATAAGTAAACCATTACATGGGAGGTTATGTCAAAGTGAATTTTGGGAATTTTAAGAGACGCCGTTATGCTGCCGAAATTATGACAAGATAGCAGTAGTGAAGAAAGGAGCTGACACGTACTGTGTACGTAGGTACTGTCTAAGGAGGCTGGAAGTGAGTGGACCTAGCTGGTTTATCCAGTCTTTCCTGGGTACTTACGTAGAATGGTAGTTCTCACGAGAATTACCGAATCAGTACAAGATCAGTTACTTTCTGAAGATGAAGCGTAGCGGTTATGCTGCCGAATTTTAGGAAGGAAAAGATGTAACAGAGATTTGGGAAATTTTGTACATACCCAGATGTAAAACAACTTATCAATTAATAATAAGTGTTGTTTGGCATGTTTGACTGATATATGATGGATGTATGCATATGTTTGCAAAGTTGAGTGCTGGAATTGGCCACCGTGAACCGTAACTCTTGGTGACCTAATGAGGTTTGATAAATAAGTAAAAATAGTAAATGAATGAATAAATGTATGATATTTTTAGGGTAAATATTAGATATACCAAGCTTCGATTTTATATAAAGAATTACTCATTTGGATGTCTACACATGGAGATATAAATTATCAAAGTTGGGACCAGAATGCTGGATTCAGGAGAAAAACACTGGATGAACAGTAAAGTAGAAACGTTGACTGATGTTGACTCGGTCCATGCATGGTCAACAAGTTATTTTTATATGAAATATAATTGAGTTAGCTTCATATAGAAATTGGAACCACTTCATTTCAATTTTTCTAGAATTAGTTATGATTTTTCAAAGTTAGGTCACTCATCTGGAATTTTCATAGTGAACGATACTCGATAAGAGTAAAACTCCAGATTGAGAAATTGGACTTCAATGACCCTGAAAGTGGTTCTAAATGCTACCAAATGGTCCCTAAGACGTATGAAAGGAAGGATGTTTCATAAAGACTCAATGAAACTCCATGTTCAGCTCAAGGATTCTGGTTCAGCATCATCTCCAGGAGAGCACAGTAACTTAGCCTTGTATTGCCATCTGAACTACAACAACAACAAAAAGCACAGTAGCAGTCATGGTGGGAGAAGAAATATGAAGATGAAGATGAATATGAGTGTAAAACTTTCCTCTATTCTAGTCATTTCTATTGACTAGAATAGAGGAAAGTTACATAAGAGAAATAGAGATAGAGAGATGAATATGGTGTATGTGCAGATGTGCAGTGAGATGAGAGAAGTCTGGAATACAGATGTGGATGGAATGGGTCTGTGGAGTGTGTGTCGTGTAATATGAATGAGGTCTCATATATATATAAGAGTGAGGTATGCGTTGATATCTGAATGGAGTGAAATATCAAGTGTATGAATGAATCTCCAAATGAGTGAAGTGTATGAATGATGTGTGATCAGATTGCCTGTGTGTTAGGTGTGATGTGAGGTGTTATGGAAGTGCTGTGTGCTCTGCAATCAGAAGATGGAGTGAAGTCTGGTATGAAGTGTGCTGATGTATGAATAGTGTGCTGTGCGTGAACAGTGCTCCTCCATGTGCCAGCTCATGCATGATCTCCCACTTGCAATCTGTTCCTCAACTCCTAGATCTAGCCCATGTGCTATCACATGTCATCAACTCCTTTAGTCCAGCTGTCATTTTCCTTTAATCCATTACGTTAGTGCATTGACCTGTGATGGAAAATTAGAATAAACAGATTATTTGTTCAATTAAGCACTAAAATCATATCATTTAATTTCTAACTATTCCAATTTTATATTATTAACTATTTGCTCAACATAATAGTAAATATGGATAAAATCAATAATAAACTCTCTTTTAACATATTAAAAATCAATACAAATATGAGTTTATCACCCTCCTCATGTCCAAATGGCGCCATATGAAAGGGAGAAGGAGGATTTTGGCATGTGATTTTATCTTGGAGATTAAGTTAGATTAAGAGCAAATTTAAGCCATTAGATTGGATAATGTTTATTAAATCTTAGCCATTCATTTCCTTAGGTCTTTGGCTATAAATGCCCCCTTAATTCCCATCATTTCAAGCCATTTTGAGGAAGCGATGGGGATATGCTGCTCAAATGAAGACTCAAGCAAAAAGAAGAGGAAATTCAAGGGATAAATAAGAAAGGATTTAAGGTAATTACTTCCTTTAATTCTTGGACTTTGTAATAGAAAGATTGCTCTTGGATTTAAAGGGGTTTTAATGGCAATTCTTCCCTTGAAATGAAGCTAGATGTGCTGCCTCTTTGATAAACTCTATTTGTATTGATTTGTAGAGTGTTTAAAGAGATTTTTATTATTGATTTTGTCCCCGCTTACCAATACAATGAGCAATTAATTAATAAAATAAAATTGGACCAGTTGGGAATTAATTGATGTGATTTTAGTGATTAATTGGATTAATAATTTGTTTCTTTTAATTTCCCATTTCAGGAAAATGTTCATTAAAGCACCAAGTTGATAAACTAATATTTGTATTGATTTTTAGAGTGTTTAAAGGGAGTTTCATTATTGATTTTATCCCCATTTACCAAAATAATGAGCAATTAATTAATAAAATAAAATTGGAATAGTTGGGAATTAATTGATGTGATGTTAGTGATTAATTGGATAAATAATCTGTTATTTTAATTTCCATTACAGGAATATAGTGACTAATCAACGGATTAAATGGAGGTTGGTTGACAGTTGAATAAGAGAAGATTTAAGCATGTGCTAAATTGAACAAGTGGGTTAACAGAATTACATGCTGGAAGGAATCCACACATGTGCTGTAACAGATTGGGCATATGCTGGCAGCTAGAGGGAGTCTAATCTAGAACTGAATTAACACATTCCACACTTCCATAACAGCTTATCATATCAGCCCCACTATACTGTTCACGCATGGCACTATTCACACACACATGATCTGAACAGAATCATACTTCTGGACTGATCACTCATTGTACACACTCTTATGCCATCTCAGCTAACAGTCACACCATTCACACACTTCTCCTATATATCACCCCATCAGCATACTTTCTGCATCATCCATAATCTATCATTCATTCATAACAGATCACATTCCACCCATAGATCCACTCACGCCATCTTCATCTTCTCTCTCCATCTCCATTTCTCTTCTGCAACTTTCCTCTGTTCTAGTCAATAGAACCAGAGGAATGACCTCCATCCATTTTCATCTTTATCTTTCTTCTTCTATCATGACTATTGTTGTACCTTCTGTTGCTACCGAGTTGGATTTCTTATTTCTACATAATTGATCTTTGATTGATTTTTATCCTTGAACCGAGTTGGACATGGTTGTGATTAATTAGAGTGATTATATAATAGAGTACGATTGTATCTGTTTAATTCATCTTCTACTATATCTGAGTTGAATGATTCATATTCTCTATTAAATGTCTGCGAGTTATAACTTTAATTAAGATGTAGCTAGTGAGTTGTTAGCTAACCTATTCTAATTCAACTGATTAGCTCTTGATATTCTGTGGATAATGAAGGTAAGGTAATCTCCAAGGGAACACACTTGTCATTGATTCATATCACATCATAAAGACCTAAAATCATAAATAGTAGTATAGGATTTACTTTCACATTTAGTTCAAATACCTCATCACACAATTCATCTTATTAACTTGTTAATTTGTGGCTCATTAGATTAATTAGGTACCTTAGCATCCATCTAGGCTCCTTGTGAATTGACCTAGGTTAGCCTCCACTTACTATTGGTTAGCTTAATTTTGTTTGGTAATTAAAATGACAGTTATCACATTTTTTTCAAAACCCTTTTGATCAAATAGAACCCACATAAATATTAAATCCTTTGCTTTAACCCTTTGAGACCTTCACTTTCTTTTAAAATTCCATCCTTGATTAATGAATACTATACAAGATAGTTGCTACTGCAATAGTTCTTTAATTGTGAATGATTGTTAAGTTGCAACCACTTGTTGAATGTCTGAACCTCAATATATTGTTATAACAAAAAGTACAGAGACAAGAAAAAGAAAAGAGAAAGAAAGGAAAAAAAGAAGAAAGAAAAGAGAGACCAGATGACAAGATGTGCTATTCAACTTGTATGAAGGGAAGATAGTTTGTGACTTGTTATTTTCTGTAGTTGCACAATTGGAACTGTAATTAAAAATTGAAATAGCTTGAAGAAGTAAGAACATGTGCAGTATTTCATTAATCATTGACATGCATTTTCATTTCATATCTAGCCTTTCCAACATTACAATCAAAATAAAGACCCTTTGATTCATAACCCTTGTGGCATTTAGTGGTGAAGATGTAGGATGATTACAAGCATATGGAAAGCCTAAGCTAGATGGTTGAGTGAAAATTACCTGATAAGAGAGGGAGTGAAACACTATACCTTGTAAGAAAATCTCAACCTAGTTGCTTACTATGATTTAATTACATGAGTTAGATTCTTTGATTGATATGAGATTAGTATGGATTGTTGCCAATTGAAGGAGAAGATTGATGATTGCAAGTGCTTATACTGAATTTGTCTTTTTGCCAATTTTGTTGAACATGTGTGTTTGAATTTCAGTTTTGATCCATAATTTTGCTTGGGGTACAAAAGCCAAGTGTGGGGGAATTGATAAACTCATATTTGTATTGATTTTTAGAGTGTTTAAAGAGAGTTTTATTATTTATTTTGTCCCCACTTACTAATATGATGAGCAATTAATTAATAAAATAGAATTAGAACAGTTGGAAATTAATTAATGTGATTTTAGTGATTAATTGGATAAATAATATATTTCTTTTAATTTCCCATTTCAGAAAAATGTTCATTAAAGGACCAAGTCAACCTGCTGCTATAACAGAATGAGAAGGAGAATCAGTTAGATGGGTTTTGATAGCTGGACAAAAGGAGATTATGCATGTGTTGGACTGAAGAAGCTGATAACAGATTAAGCACATGGCTAATAGGAACAAGTGGGCTATAGTTGGTTGAATGCATGTGCTGGCACATGGAGGAGCTCCAATTACCCATACAGCACAGCTCCACTCAATCTGAGATTCATTCCACTTCACTCATCCATATTCTATATATCAAGTAGACACACAGAAGAATGGGGGCACCTTCTCTCTGATTACCTCATACATTCCATTTCACTCACCTTACGCATCCATCGCACACAACACACTAACCTCACCTCAAATCCTTCTCCATTCCATCTGCAGCTCCCATCTCTCTCTCACGCCATCTCCATCTTCATTCTCCTCTGCAACTTTCCTTTGTTCTAGGCAATAGAACCAGAGGAAAGTTCTGCTTTCATCTTCATCTTCTCCTTTTACTTTCACCATGACTGCTGCTGGTTTTTTTGTTGTTGTTGAAGTTCTAATGGCAATGCAAGGCTAAGCTACTTTGCTCTCTTGGAGATGATGCTGAACCAGAATCCTTGAGCTAAAATAGGGAGTTTTAATTGTGTCTTTAATTTAGATTTAATTGTATAGAGTTGATGTAGTTACTTTTGGTTTATTGATTCAATTATAGTTAGTAGATGATTAACATTAGGAAACCAAGTTGGATTTCTTGATGATGCTTAATTGAGCTTTGATCATCTTCTTCGTTGAACTAATTGGATACAGTTGTGGTTAATTAGAGTAATCCTATAAGAGAGTACAATTATATATATTTGATTCATCTTTTTTTATCTTTGAGTTGAATGATTCATATTTCTCTATTCAATGTCTGCGAGTTGTAGCTTTGATTGAGATTTAGCTGGAAAGTTGTTAGCTAACATATTCTAATTCAACTAATTAACTCCTTATATTATATGGATAATGAAGGCAAGGTAATCTCCAAGGAAACACACTTATCATTGATTCATTTTCTCATCATAAACACCTATAATCATAAACAGTAGTATAGGATTTACTTTCAGAAGTTAGTCAATACCTCATCTCACAATTTATCTGATTAATTTGTTAATTTGTGGCTCATTATATTTGTTAGGAAACTTTAGCATCTATTTAGGCTCCTTATGAATCGACCTAGGTTAGCTTCACTTTACTATTGGTTAGTTTAGTTTTATTTGATAATTAAAATGTCAGTTATCACTCTTATGGAGGAAATATGAATTTTATGTTATGGATAGTTTTGATAAGCTTAAACAAGTAAGAATTAAGTGGTTTTTGCTTAAGAAATCATGCAATCTTGAAATTGAAATTATGGAACAATTGTTGTCACTGTTCATACACCTGGTAGCAATGAGAATTTCATGATTTTGATACTTCTAATGGATTTAAAATGAAAATTGTGTGGGGTAAAGTAGAGAAATAAGTATTGGAAGCATTGGAATCAAAATAGAAACTTTTGGAGTTCTTGGGACAGTTTTGGTTTCTATATAGAATATGATAAAGGAGTTGGAATTTTGAAATTCTGATCTCATATTTGGATTCATTATACAAAATTATGTAGGATTGGTCCAAGAAAATAATTATTACAAAGTTAAACTACTAACTCCAAGAATTAAGTTACGAGTTAGGGGTTTTAAGAAACTTGATGTGTAATGTTTATGTAATAGCTCTAATGAGTTGTATACCCAATGTAATTGTGTTTAGGACCATGATATGTCAAGGAAAATGAGTTAAATAGGATGAACAAGCAACAAATGTTTGGTTGGAGACAAAGGGAGTAAAGAGAAAAAGATAAAGTTTTAAGGTAGTGGACTTACCTCTTTATATGCTTGGTGTTGTATGCTTATGTGTTGACATGTATATGATGATTGAATAATGTTGTGACATTATAAATAATGTTGAATATGCTATGAATAACATGTTTCCCATGGCCATGCATTTTTATACAAAGCATATATCATGATGGCATGTCACTAATGAAATAAAGTTTAATGAAATTACATATCATGTATTAGCATCTATCTTGCATATTTAAGTGGTAATATTTGCTACTGAGATTCTCCATAATCTCACCCTCCCACAACCAACCAATTTAGGTAAAGCATGGTGGAAAAAAGTATGCATGGAGAAGATCTAAAGAAGGGAAGAAAGAAAGTGACAATTATTTGTTCTAGCATGTATTATATAAATTGCCAACTATGTTCATGTCATATAATATCCATTATATGTAAAGAAAAATATATGTAATAATTATGGCATAACTCCATATTGTATATGAGTGTACGATAATTCAAGTTGATGATTTATAAATATTGGAATAATTTATAAGATTTACGAAAGAAAGTCAAATGGTAAAAACGTAGGTCCTGAAGCAATTTTGTTGTGCCTTTAGTTTGACATAGCAAATGAAGGAATTAATTCATGAAATTTTATGAGCAATTAGTACACATCCAGAGCTTTAAATAAATAGGTAACACACCTCATTTGAATTTGTATATCAAGGGAAATGAATTTCCAAAGTTAACAGACAGAATCTGGAATTTTCATAATTACCATATGAACAGCAAAAAGTAATGATTTAACTATATTGATTGGAAAGGTAAATATCCAGATTTATATTTTTCCTTAAAGAGCTATGAAAGAGCTTCAATTAGAAATTTGGATCACCTCCATAATATTTTTCTATAATTAATTATAAATTTTTAAAGTTAGACTGTCAATCTGGAATTTACCAAATAAACAATACCCAAGAATTAAGTTTAAAAATTTTAATTTTTGGGCCAAAGTAATGCTTCCACTAGTTAAATGCGCCTCCAAATATGTACTTTGAGGGGTTAAAAGTAAGATATTTCACTTCAAGACTCCGCCAATATGGGAGATCAAAGAAGATGGATATCTTTTTCCATATATTTTTTCAACTGCCATCTTCTTATTATTTTTACCGAAGATAACATGAACCCCTGCAAATGTTGATACACTTCTTCTCCAATTAAAGGTACTGGAGCCATTTCATATTCCTGTGAGCCATTAAATGATTTCTTCAACTAAGATCCATTATCCTACATCATTATTTAGCACAATTGTCAAATTAAAGGAAATATAATGGCTTTTTATATTTTTATAAAAATTTTGGCAGTTTCCCTTAAATATAAACAATCCTAAATAATAACCAATTTAAATATATCAAACTTGCCAATCAAGTTTCTTGTTAACCAAAGATTTTAACTTAAATTATAACTTTTCTAAATAATACTCACATTGCTCAAACAAAAAATAACACAAAAATATCAAAAACTACAAAAAAATTATCAATGTATTAACACCAAAAAGTATTGAATAAAAGTAGGAGTCAATGAATAAACAAGCACTGTAAAAAATTTGCAATGTATTGAACAAATAGGAACCAATATATTGAGTAAGCCAATTAACAACAAAAAGTTCCAATAACAATGTATCATTTTTCAAGATTCGTAAAATCACACCACAAACAAATAGGAACCAATGTAAAAATCTAAACATTACAAAAAAATCAAGTCTTTAAACAAGAAAGATAGCCTATATGATCTATTATAGTTTATAAACAACAAGCAACTGAAAAAAGTAAGAGAAATGAGCAAATGAGGAAGGAAAACGATGACTTATAGTGAGAACGACGACGAACGATGGAGAACAATGGTAACATTAACGATTGGAGATTAGGCACTGAAAATAGGAGGAAAATATTGAATAATCAACTTTGTGGAGGTTTGTGGTGGTGGGGCAGGCAAATTGGACTACAACGACTGTAAAAATGTAAATTGAAATTGTAATCACGATAGGGTTTTTAAAATTTCAAATAATTTTTCGCTGCGGTTTTACAAAAAACTATTATGAAAAGTATTTACCTTGTCCAACCGAGTTTTTTTAACTAGGTTGGACTTCTTTCCATGGCATTTCTCTAAAAAAATGCTATTAAAAGTGTTTTTAATAGCCAACTATTTATAAAAATATGACAGCCTTGTTTTATAGCATTTTTTAGGATAACAGCCATGAAGTAGTGCCATAAAAAGTGTTTTTTCTAGTACCGGTACTTTGAAAAATATGGTTTTAGTTATAGAGGTTTGGTTCAAGCTTATCAAAATACTTATTGACAATAAGTTTATTCAAAACTTTTATTTCATAGACAAGAAGAGGTTCTTATTGAAGTGTTCTTTGATGAGTTGGCTTATCGAATAATTATTCGTTAAATACCTAATGTTTCAGAACATTAGTCTGACTTTGAAACTTTCTTTGATTCTTCTAAATTCATCTCAAATGCTATGTAATACATCTTTTAAATCAAGAGTTTATAAGATCATTATTAAAAAATTACATATTTCAAAAATCATTTAACAGGTTTAAAAGCTAAAACTTCTCTATTTATCAAAGTGTTTATCGATAAACTACCTTATCGATTAATACTTCAATAAATGATATTTAGAAACCAATTTCTTAAATAGAGTTTGTTATCATTTATCAAAAGGCTTATCAGTAAACACTTTTATCGATAAATCCTTTGATAAATGCCTTTTAGAAATAGATTTCTCAAACAGAATTTTGTTCTCT
Organism: Leucaena leucocephala; assembly: GCA_037074615.1. NCBI lineage: Eukaryota > Viridiplantae > Streptophyta > Magnoliopsida > Fabales > Fabaceae > Leucaena > Leucaena leucocephala. The sequence continues at coordinate 17,585,614 of CM073522.1, forward strand.
TTTTAAGGGTTTAACGATAAATAACCTTTTTGATAAGTTCCTTTTAGAAACTGATTTCACAATTGAAGGTGCAATTTTGTCCTTGGGTCCTGTTTGGACATTTATTCGGGTCCTTACTTGGTACTTCTGTGGTCCTTTAATAGCTTTCCTTAGGTCCTTCTCTGGATTCTTCAAATTAGATCCCAACTTCAATTAATCTCCAATTTCCTATAATTAAGATCAAACATTTGTAATACCAAATATCTTGAAAATTAATCAAAATTGTAAAGCACAAATAAATGACCAAAATGCCCTTTCCAAGCACAAAACTCAATATAATCAAATGATATACAAATTAAGCTCAAAACTCTATAAAACCACCCTAAAATGATATGAAATATGTATGGAATATTGGTCTCATCAATTCCCCCACACTCGAACCTTTGTACCCCTGTACAAATACTAAGAGCAAAAATCCAAATAACTCATTCATGCAAATGTGGACTTAAACACCAATCAAGCTAGATGCAATGACTTAACTATTCATGTTCCTCATGAAAATACTAATCAAAGTAAAATGCAATGCTAGAAGATAAATGTCCTAAGCAAGTAGTCTAGAAGAATGAACAAGAGAAAAATCACTGAAGAAAAAAGTGATTAACTCATCTTCCAAAGGAAGGGGCGATTTCACTCCAATCCACCAAAACTATACTATAAGCTTGTAAAGTTTTAAATACTTCAACCACAAATGCACAAAGATTTCATGAATCAAGGGACCTTGTAATGGCTGTAATGACAGAAAAGGCTAGATGGAATGGAAATGAGGAACAAGTATCACGCAAGCAAGAATGACTAACCAACATAGTGTTGGAAATTGTGCCCTAGGGGCCAATCATTGTCTTATAAACATTATTGTTTTATGAATTTCTTAATTATGTTATCACATTATTTGCATGTTTACTGTGATAACCATCCTTAGATAACTCATGATCTTATCCTAAATATCCCTGGTCGGTCATCTATGCGAGAGCAGAGATAAAATAAGACCAGTATAACTTTGAAGATATATATAGATATAAATAAAAGTCATAGGCACATGTAAGAGTACAGGGTGTTGGACCGACCCGCTATGAGAGAGCTGCATGGGTTAAGTCATAAGCTTCTCTCATATACAAGCCATGTCACTATGCCCTTTGACCTGAGATCATCATGGATTCCTACATGACAAACGCTTAGCTTTGACCTAGTCAAAAGTCACTTTTGACCGAATGATCATAAAGGCTATGTTCGGGCTTAGTGGTTTTTCATGCGGAGGAATGTGAATGGTCAAGATGGAATTTGTCCCTCACATTCGTAGAGAGATATTACTGGGCCCTCGATGAGTGAGTCTAAGAAATGTATGGCCATATTGTAATGGAAGGGTAGTTCTATTACTATAGTCAGATTGCTCAGGGATCGAGAAAATAACGGTCAGGAATAGGAGGATGACGTTCACCATGCCTCATCCATGATCGAAATATTGTGTGACAAAAGGGACGTGATATGGTTGTATGAAAGGTAACATCGTTCATCAATCCTCATATGTTTTGGGTAGTCGTAATGTATTGCTAGAGGCCGCTTACGACTTGTGGGTTAGTATAGTAACTGGCCCACTGCCAACTTCATATGAGCCTACAAGGTCGCACACAAAATAGCCCAACTCGAGCTGTGATGTCCAGGGTCATTGAATCTAAGACATGTCTTGATTAAATGAATAATCTAGGGTGAATTTATATATTTTATATATATATTTGTATGTATATATTATATATAATATAAGAGATATTTACAAGATTTAATTTATAAGGATAAATTAAATCTCTATCACTTTTGAATTTGAATTTAAATTGATATGATCTATTTGAATTTGAAATTCAAATTGATAAGATATCTCAAATTTGATTTATGAGAATAAATGAAATATAATTCCGTCTTATCTTTATTAAATAAATAAGTGATTTAAATCTGTGGGACGGATTTAATAAAAACCATATTTATTTAATTAGTTTCTTATCAAATTATGCAATATATGATATTGTATTAATTTCAGAATTAATATAAGATTAATTCTAAAACCTGACCCAATTAGAAGCCCGATAGCATCCTATATATTTGACATTAGGAGCTAGGGTTCTACACACAAAACACAAGAGAAAAAGGGGAAAGGAGAGTGCAAAAGGTTTGCAGATAAGAAACTGTCGGAATAGAGACGGTGAGGACGGAATCTTGAGAAAACCCTAGAGGGATAAGAGGCGCTAGCACGTCGTTCGTGGTTGGAATGCTATTCGTGTGGATACCGGTAGAGGAAGCCGATCTGAGTTGTCAACTTCTTGTGAACGAGAAAAGAGCCAGGTACGACGAGGTCGCGACCAGTTGACACAGAGGTCACGACTAAATTGACATCTGAATGTCAGAAATCTGAAAAGAGACTACAGGTCGTTACTAGAAGCAGAGGAAGTCACGACTGCGAACTCCAGAGATGACAGGTCGCGACTAGAAGCTGATTAGGTCGCGACTTCAAACTCCAGAGGCAACAGGTCGTGACAAGAAGCTGAGGAGGTCATTACTGAAAACTCCAAAGGCGAAGAGTCGCGACTAGTGGACATGAGGTCGCGACCACAGCTTGAATACCGAAGGTAACACTTCTTTCTCCTTGACTTAAACATATTCGGCAGATCCTGGCTGGGAATAAAAAAAATTTTAAAGTTAATTTCCGCTACGTGTCTTTCAATTCCCTTCACATAGCACTCAAATAAATCTTTGGTCCTTAAGCCATGCTCTTTTATAGCTTTCTAGGCTTGCTTATTCCAATCTTTATTTTTTTTTGTTCTTTTCTTTTTCTTTTCCTTCTTTTCTTTTGCTTCTCTTTTTTCATTTTCTTCTCTTGTTTTTTCTTTACTTCTTTTCTTTCTTTTTGGCAAAACCCCTTTATTTTCATAATAACATGATATGGCACAACTTTTTAACATTGGATTGCAAAGTGCTAGGAATCACAAGATGATGCATATGCTTTGGTACTTGTAAAAATCAATGAAATAAATGGAAATGAAGGTTCAAAGTGGTTAACAATAGATGTAATGTATAGGTTTGTGTTTATGATGAATGGGTGATGAAATGAATGCCCCTAGCACTTTCAATCAAAGAATGCACATGTAGCTTTGAAAAGAAACTAGACAAGTTCTAGAAAGGACTAGAGTAAGTGGACAAACACATAAAGATGAGAAACAAAACAAAGGTACAAAAGTCCTTCCAACTAGGGTTAGATTTCTCAAATTAATTCTCAAAGAACACTTGGTCACCATAATGATCAACAGGTATTAATTAAATCATCTTTGAAAACTACTAACTCTAAGAACAAGATCAAACAAATCATAACACGCAACTCAAATTGTGTAAAACTCCACACTTTCTTGTATAAAAAACTTGGTAAAACTCTTCAAAACTAAGAAGTACATAATATTGATGAAAATGTTAAAACAAGTTTTATCGCGATGAACAGCTGACCTTGCCTCGATGATTAGACACACAGAAAGCAAACAAAAAGAAGAAAGCAGGGTTTGTCACGACAAATATGTCATCTCGTTGTGACGAAATGACACAGAAAGTCACCATGCAAAAATGCTGCAAAAATTTTCCAATTCATCAATGCAATCGAAGATCAAAACTTGAAAATACAAACAATCCTAAAAACATAAGGTTTGTGACTCAAAATCAATAAAACTTTTCAAAAATCTTAACCAAAAGCATCAACATTCTAAAGTTTCAAATTTTTCAAAACTTTACCAATCAAATATAACAAATAAAAAAACCAAGTCAAAATACAATTTAAAGTTCAAGCATATGCAACCCTTCTCCCACACTTAAACCTTACATTGTCCCCAATGCAAAACCTAAGCAAGAAAAAGACAACAAAAGGGAGGATTTTTTTGAATGTAAACAAATAAGCAAGCAACTAAAATAACTACTTTTTCCATTGGATTGATGTCTCTTCCCCCACACTTATATCAAACAATCAAGCTCAACAACATATCACAAGCTAATCACTAAAGAACGTAAAGAGGAAGTAAAGAGGAAGGAGACAACCTCAGTGAGTTATAGCACATTCTTTACCCCTTTGAGAGTCTCACCATGGCCTTGTTGTCCTCAGGCTTAATAACTTTGATCTCCATAAGTCTAACCCATGGGTATTACTCTTAAAGGCCAGATGCATCAAAATTGCTATTTTGGCCTAAACAATATCACCAACTAGGAGAGATCGATCTTCAACAGGATCCGATCGATTTTCACTCAACCATCTAGCTTAGGCTTCCCATGGCCTTGTAACCATCCTACATCTCCACCACTAAATGCCACAAGGGTTGTGAATCAAAGGGTCTTTATTAGGGTTGTAATGTTGGAAAAATGATGAAATGGAAATAAGTATCAATGATTAATGAAATACTACACATGATCTTACTTCTTCAAGCTACTTCAACACTTAATTAAAATTCTAATTGTGCAACTGCAGAAAGTAACAAGTCATCATCTAACTTCCTTTCATTCAAGTTGAATATCACATCTTCTTGTCATCTAGTCTATCTCTTCTTTCTCTTTGTTTATTTTTCTTTTCTTTCAACTATTGAGCCAGATAGCAATAACATTAGAGTTCAAATATTTAACAAGTGATTGCACTTAACAATTATTTCATAATTAAAGACTTACTACAGTAACAAATATCTTGTATAGCATTTATTAATCAAGGATGGAATTTTTAAAGAAAATGAAGGTCTCAAAGGGTTTAAGCATAGGGTTTAATATATATGTGGCTACTGTTTGGTTAAAAGGGTTTTGAAAGAAATGCCCTTATCACTTTCACAATTCCAAGAAACTAATGTGGTTTTGAATCAAGGATTGAGACAAGTTCTGCAAAGTTACTAAATTAAATGGAGTCACACAATATAAAGGAGTATATGTTGGAGGCTCAAAATCTTTCCACCTAGCTTACTCACCCTAATTAACTCACCATGGACTAGATTGCATGGATATTAAACTAAATACATGAGATTAATCATTCATGATGCACAATTTCTAGAAATCAATCAATGAAACAAGCAACTCACACTTCATCAAGTTTGCCAATGTTCAAAAGTATATGTTCAAAGTTCAATTTAGTTCCATTACAATAAATTCCCAAGACCAAGCAACAATCAAAATGAAATAGAAGAACTTTTTAGTAGAGGATCATTTGTAGTCGCAACAAAAAGGACATTAGGTCGCGACTGTTTAACACAGAGAAGAAATTTTCAAAAAATAAGGAATATTGGTCACGACAAAAATTGACAATAGTCGCAACCCATAATCATAGAGAGTAAACTTGTTAAACACACATACTCTGGTCGTGACCCAAATGTCAATCCTGTCATGACCAAAATTCACAGAGAGCTATAGTCACAACAAAGAAAAGCACAGATCACAACTACACATCACAAATAGGTAAATATTAGAAAATATGAACTCCTAGTCGCTACAAAAATAGGTAAAGTTCACGACAAATTGTCACAGAGAAGAATTTTGACAAATTTGAACATATTAGTCGCGATAAGAACAACATAAGGTCGCGACCAAAAGACACAGAATCACATCAATCATCCCCTACACTTATTTTCTACATTGTCCACAATGTGAAGAATTAATGAAACACATGCAAATACAGTAGTAATGAAGACAAAACTGAACCAAAATCTAAGATGAATTCATGAAAGTTTCTATCTACCCCTACTAACTTGGTCTCCTCCCCCACACTTAATCAACAAATATAGCTCCAGTAATATAAGAAAAACTAGTTAAAGCAGACTATTGTAAGTGGGGAAACAAAGAAGGAGACAACTTGAATGTTATAGGGGTTTGAAGTTCTCTTTGTACAGCTTCCATAAATAGCCATTCACCTTGAATTATTTTTTATGCTTTAGACTCCTTGGAAGTTGTTTTTGAGTCTCTACTCTAGATGCATTGTTCTCTGTACTTTGCATTAACCCAGCACCACACACAGTAGCAACTCTCTTTGAAATTCTAGCAGTACAATTTTGTTGATGTTGAATAATATCCTTCAATTTTTGTAGCCCTGAGATATCTAAAAATTCCAAGTTGAAGCTCCTATGAACAGGGTTAGAATATAGGATATTATAACTATTAAATTGAGACTTTCTTAGCCCAAAAATTCTAGCTTCTTGTCTCTCAAAATCTGTTGTAATGTCATTGCCCTACAATTCTGTTAAATCTAGCACAAACCTTCCTGGATAATTTTCAATCACTTGAAATAGTGTGCTTAGTTCCAAAGGAAGAAATAGTAGATGAAGATGAAGAAAAATCACCCATAGTGGGAAGCTAGCCATCAATTTTAGAATTAATGCATAACACGTCACCATTGGAAAGTTCTTCAACTTTATCATCATTATCAAGCTCACAAATATCATAACACTCATTTTCAAGTAATGCATCAATCATGTTAAGTCCTAGGAGAGAATAATCCTGATGTGGGTTTCTATACATGTTAAACTGAATTAAGTGCCTATCAAATTTCATTTTAATAATTCCATATTTCATGATGGTGTTAGCTGTCCTCAAGAATGGCCTTCCTAGAATAGTTGTAAATGGAATGTATCTGTGATGGAGTCAGAAAATGGAATGATGTGTGGTCTCCCCCTCTGGTTTGAATGGCATGAGGTATATATGTTGTGTGAAAGATATGAGAGAGGTGGCAGATTGTGTGATAGTGGAATGGGTGCATGAATGGATCAGTTTCCCTCTCAGCATGTGCATCTTGTCTTCATGCCTTCTCTCATGTGATTTCTGTTATCTCCCAGTTTATAATCTGTTAGCCCATTTATTTAGTCTAGCACATGCCTAATCTGTTAACTTCTCCCATCCACCACATACTTAAATCTCCTTTTGTCCAACTGTCAAATTAATTCATTCTCACTAACCTCCACCTAATATATTGATTGGTTAATGCATTAGCCTGTAATGGAAATTTAAAAGAAATAGATTATTTATCCAATTAATTACTATAATCATGTCAATTAATTTCCACTTGTTCTATTTTTATTTTATTTATAATTGCTCAACATATTGATAAATGGGGACAAAAATCAATAATAAAACCCTTTTTAAACATACTAAAATTAGTACAAAATAAGAGTTTATCACATTTCCATAAAAATTTCTATAAATACTTCCCCATTTCCTTGTAAAACTGTGGCATCAGGGAACCTCTTGCCATTTAAAAACTTGACCTATTCCAAGAAAATTCAAGGGGCTTTGATCCAAGGTAGCTTGGGCTTAAGGTATGCAATCCTTCCTAGTTTATTTATAAATATTTTGGAAGGATGGAACCTAGGTTTTAATGGTTAGAAACTTCGTTTCTCCCTTGGATCCTTTGCTTCCCAAAATTTCTTAATAAAGAAGGAAGAGTTAAATGAAGTTAGAAGTATATAAATGACACTTAGACAAGTTAGTTTGAATGGTTAGTTATGGAATTAGATTAAAGTTCCTTGCTTTGCACATTGGAGAAGACTTTCGTCCAGTACTGTTTTGAATAGGAAGAGTGTGATTTTCAATGATACAATGGATCCATTGAATTCAAATGATGATTTTGTGTAGGATTGAGTAATTTTGGAACTTTGGAAGCATTGGAATTGAAAGATAAAATTTTAAAGTCTTCTTTGTACTGTTCACATGCTTGAACAGTGATTGTAATTTCATGATTTTGATGCTTCCAATGGTTTTAAAATAAAAAATTGTGTGGGATAAAGTAGAGGAACAAGTATTAGAAGCATTGGAATGAAAATAAGAATTTTTGAGAAAATAGGCACTCTTTTTGGTTCTGTACAGAAGGGGGAGAAGCAGCAGGAATTTCATAATTCTAAGTCCATAAATGGATTCAAAAGATAAAATTGTGTAGGGTAAAGTTAAGATGCAAGTTAGTTCAAAGGATAAGCAATTAACCACAAATAGAGAAAGTTAGGGGTTAAGTGGTTAATTGAATTTAATATTATGAAATGTTAGGGAGTTTAGACTCTAATGAATGAATAATTATATGATGTTAGGATTTAATTTGTGTACTCAAAGAAGGCAGTCACATATCAAGGAGAAGTAAGAAGCAAAAGGCAAAGGAAAGTCAAGCATGTGAGGTAGTAAACTAATCTAGACGACTTGTATGTATTGAATGTGATGTGCAATGTTGCTATGACTTTATGGATTATTGTGGTGTGTATGTACTTGAAAGATGCTCTATTTCTATGACTACTTTGGCCAATTATACTTCAGATGTGACATGGTAGGATGTCATGCATTATGTTGACACAATCACAAGCAAGCATAAACATTAACATTAATGCATACACTGTTTAGTTCCGTTTGCTACTGAGATTCCCCATAAATCTCACCCCCTCCATGTCCCAATCCCAGCAGGTTCATGAATAAGGAAAGAAGATGAAGTTGTATGATAAGAAGTTAGGGATTGGATAATATAATTGTTATGTGATGAATATATGTATAGATGTTAAAATTTGTCACTATGAACAGTAATGTGTAGTGAGGCAGTGATTTTTTGATGTAATAAAAAATAGTAAATGATAGAATAAATGTATGAAATTTTATCATCATTTAGATAACATGTCAAGATTCGTTTTAATACCAAGAATGCCTTATTTCGATGTCTATAAAAAGAGAACAAACTTTTCAAATTTAGGGACCATAAACTGTTTTCAGCAATTTTTGACCAAATGAACAGTGAACTTTAACACCAATTATGTATTGATTGGCTGAGCATTTGGTCTAGGAAGTATTTTTCCTTAAATTTCATTATGTTAGCTTTGTGTAACCTTTTGAACTACTTCATTTCAATTTTTTTAGAATTAATTATGATTTTTCAAAGTTCATCTCTTAATCTAGAAATACCACATGAACAGTACCCCGTGAGTTGGAAATTTCTAGATTTTGAATTTAAACTTCAATGATCATATAAGTGGTTCTAAATACTACATAATGGTCCCTAAGACATACGAAAATAAGGTGTTACAGTATGCTTGACCAATTATTCTTGGATTGCTTCTTCTAGCTTGAGAAATCATTTTGCAACAGTTTCCCCAAGGGAACCCATGCTTGGCTGGCCATGAAGGGAGAGGGGGTATTTATAGGAAAATCCAAGATTAGATCAATGGCCAAGAGTGCATCTTACAAATCAATGGCTAAGATTTAACCATATATCTTGCTTGCATCATCTTTTCCTTTGCTCGCATCATCCTAATGACATCATCTAGGCCATTTGGTGCCATCTTAAGGAAATAAGAAGATCAAATCTTGGCCCTTGGATCCAACTTGTTCTCCAAGTTTCTTTTAATCTACATGACTCTCATTTATCTAGATTTCTTTATGGCCTTCTGGAGCTTAGAAAATTCTTTTGTTTGATCCATAATCATCCTTTAATTATAGGAAAATTCCATTAATTTTCTTGGGCTATAACTCTTCCTCTAACTATTTCTTTTTGAATTTTCCGTAAAATGCCACTTACTGGCATTCTGAGCTTTCAGTATTTTAGTAGCTCACACTACTAACCGTTTGGGAATGAGACTAATTTTATAAACTTCTTTAGTCTCTTAACTATTTATTCCCCATTTTTACATGCATTTTTTAGGCCTCCTCATGGCACAAATAATTATATCCAGATAAATATCTCAAACTAAGCCATTATACTGAAAATTCTATTAAAGTTACTTTAGGGGTATTTTTGTCATTTCCATTCATGAAAAGGCCTCTATTCCTTATTTCTCATTTTTTGGGATTTTTTTGGATATTTTCTATAATTACCCCTTTTGTCCTGAGACTTCCTGAAATAACAATTTTGTCCCACCTTGGGCTCAATATAATAAAAATTCACATTGAGGTCTCTACCCCAACCATAAGCCCGTAACTATCCTTTTCTCTCTTTTAGAGCCCTTGAGACTCTTATGGAGTCCTTAACTTTATTTACATACTTGCCCTAGGAACTTTCTCTAATTGCACTTTAGTCTCTATACTTTCTCTATTTGTAGTTTAGTCTCTGGCCTCTATATATTTTTAGAACTTCTGCTCAAAGGAGCCTGGTAGCCAACCTGTTTTATACTACTTTTTGGGCTTGTAGGTCTAAAGATTGGGATGTTACAAGAACTTTGAGTTTGAAGAATATTGTGAAGAGCATCAAATCCATCATAACTTCTTAGCTCAATGCACACCACAACAAAATAGAGTAGTAGAAAGAAAGAATAGAATCCTTATTGATATGGCTAGAGTGATGCTGAATGAAATAGGATATCTCCAGTTTTCAAGGTAAAAGTAATGAGCATGGGTTTTACATCTCTAACAAAACCTAGATCAGAATAATGCTTGAGAAAACACCTTACGAGCTGTACAAAGGAAGGAAGTCAAATCTAGCTCACCTAAGGATTTCTGGAAGTAGATGTTACATCCAAAACAACAACCAAGTTAATTTGGGTGAATTCGATGCTAATCAGATGAAGGATTATTTCTTGGTTATTCTAATCGTAGAAAAGCTTATAGAGTTTTAACAAAAGAATGTTTGTTATAGATAAGTCTATTCATGTTGGGTTTTCTAAAACTAAACCAATTTCAAAACCTTCTAGTGAGGATGATACTGAGATTGTTCAAAAAATTTAAAAATTGAGTCTTAAAAAAAATAAAGCATCATCAGATTTTGAAGAGAAAACAAATAAATTTTTTTCTCAAGAAGTGGATGGCCGACCTAAAGCCTGGAATCATAACAAGGATCATCCCTTGGACCAGGTCAATGGAAAAGTTATTGAATTGGGAAAAACCTAGAGATAAGTGTTCAATAAAGTATGATTCTCTGCATTTATCTCACACATTAAACACGCCAGTGTTGATGTAGCTCTAACAGATATATTCTAAATAGAAGCTATGCAAGAAGAGCTAAACTAATTTGAGCATAATCAAGTTTGGTACTTGGTACCCAGGCCTTAATGACCATCCAGTTATAGGAACTAAATGAGAATTCAAGAATAAGCTCGATGAATATGCAATAATCTAAAAAATAAGGCCAAACTTGTTGCAAAAGCCTATAAACAAGAAGAAGGGATGGATTATGATGAAACATATACTCTAGAAGCTAGATTGGAAGCTATATGAGTACTCTTAGCCTTCGCCTATATGAAAGATTTTAAACTTTATTAAATGGATGTTAAAAGTGCTTTTCTAAATGGTTATATTATAGAGAAAGTTTATGTTGAGCAACCTCCTAGTTTTAAAAGTTTGAACTATCAAGATCATGTTTACAAATTGAAAAATGCATTATATGGTTTAAAACAAGCTCCAAGAAATTGGTATGAACGCCTTAGAAATTTTCTTTTAGAGAAGAATTTTGAAAGAGGTAAAGTGGGTACAATACTCTTTATAAAAAGAAATAAACAAGATTTATTAGTAGTTCAAATTTATATTGATGATATCATATTCAGTGCTACTAATGAGGATCTTTGTCAAGAGTTTGCCAAGATGGTACAGGGAGAATTTGAGATATCTATTATGGGAGAACTAAAATTCTTTCTTGAATTACAAATCCAGCAGAAGAAGAATGACATATTCATCTCTCAAACCAAATATCTCAAAGAGCTTTTGAAAAAGTTTGAGATGGATCAAGTCAAAAGTGTGGCCACACCAATGAGTTCTACAATTCAACTGGATGTGGATGAGAAAGGGAAAGAATTCAGATATCTTTCTAGAACTATCAATCTTGGAATATGGTTTCCCAAAGGAGATGGAGAATTCTTGGTAGCCTACTCAGATTCATATCATGTTGGTTACAAGACTTATAGAAAAAGCACTAGTGGATAATACCAATTTCTTGGTGATTGTATTGTTTATTGGTTGAGCAAGAAGCAATATACTGTTGCTATTTCTTTAACTAAAGTTGAGTAGGTAGCTATGGGAAGCTGTTGTGCTGAAGTTCTATGGTTAAAGCAGCAACTACAAGACTTCAAAATAAGGAGATATCAATTCTTTGTGATAAAACAAGCATTATTAGCTTATCAAAGAATCCAATACTCTACTCAAGAACTAAGCACATTTATACATACATCACTTTTTATCAGAGATCATGTTCAAAAGAAAGATATTAGAGTAGAATTCACCCCCACTCATATGTAACTAGCTGATATATTGACAAAACCTTTGGCAAAAAAAAACAATTCAATTATAGAAGAAGAGAATTGGGAATGGTGAATCCTATTGAGTTGTAAGGATGTCTCTCAACTTAATTCTTTTGTTAAATTTCATGTTCATGTTTTGATCATTAACTAATTTAAGCATTAAAGTATGTAGAAGTTTATTTTAGAGGACATTAATTGATAAGAGGGTTTATCGAAGAATACTTTAATAAATGAAGGAGTTCAAGGATCTAAGAACTCAGACATTTATCGAAAAAGACTTCGATCAATGGTCTTTTTCGATAAGGACTTCATAAAATGCAACCAATTCTTCGATAAACGTGTTTGCACATATATAGTAAGATTTATCGAACCTCTTATTGAAAAACTATCTTATCGATAAAGGCTTTGATAAATGAAAGGTAAAAAATTTCAATTCTTCACTTATAGTACTAATTTGATGAAAATGATTTCGATAAGAGACTTTACTGAAAAGAATTTGAAAGTAGTAACTGTAGACATTTATCGAAAAACTCTTTGATAAGGTTAGCTATCGAACAGCCCTTTGATAAATGGGTAGTATTTATGGAAGATTTATCGATAGACACTTCAAAGCTCTTGTTGATAAATCACCATTATAAAAGCAAAATATGACCGTTACTTGTGTTAGTTCAATGAACCCTATATTGAAAAATTCTCTCAACTCTCTATAACCGAACCTCTTCAAATGGGCTTCTCCCATAAATTTCCCATATTACACCCTCTGAAAACTTCTCCCAAACATTCCAAACATCTTTCTATTATACTCATGTTTTGATGATTCCAAATTGGTCAAGTTTCATTTCTTATTTATCAAAGCTTGTTTTTCGATAAGATTATCGATAATAGCACTTATCGATAAATACTTTGATAAGAGAGAAAGATTTTAAATTTTGGAACTAACTTTTAAACAGCATTTGTTGAAGCATTATTCGATAAGATAATTTACTGATAATTGGTGTAACTAAAATGATCTTGTAGAAGCAAAAATAACATGTTTTTTTTTGAAAAACCATTGTATAAACTTCAAGATCTTATCGAATAGTTATTGATAAGACTACTTATCAAAGAACACTTTGATAAGTTATCTTTCCTAGTCTATGAAATAAACACTTTAAATAGACTTCTTCTCGATAAGTATTTTAATAAGACGGGTCTATGCCTGTGCAACTAAAAGATTCATTTCTCGAAGCATACTTCGATAAGGATTCATTTCTCGAAGCACACTTCGATAAGGCTGATTTTTGAAGTATTATTCAAAAAGAGTCAATTTGGTCTTAACTTACATTCTTTGGAAATTTATCGAAGATCTTTTCGATAAGTGTTTTTCAAAGAATACTTTGATAAATTGACTAAATTTCCAAAAATCTTTGAACTAATTTTCAAACCAAATTTTAACCAGACTTTTGTATTTCAATCTAACATCTTGGAAACTAATTGATCTTTGCATTATCACTTGTTTTGTCTATTATACAATGGATTACAAGATCATTTATAGGTAATATTAAAATCAACAATAGAAATCTTCAAGAAGAGGTTTGTGCAAGAAGAGCATTTAATGCATTCAACTGTCACACTTCAACGACTCTATTCTTTCAACAAATACTTGAGCAAGTCTAATGGCTAGTCAACAAACTAATTGTCAGGCTCAACTATAAAAGAGAAGCTACAATAAATATAACACAATGAACACATTACTGAGTATTGATTATCAACCAACTTTGCATTTACTCTTATTCAATATATACTCTATTTTACTCTGTATTTTATATTCTCAGCAGAGTATCTCAAACATTGAACTTCAGTGTTTATCATTATCAACTCTTTTTGAGAGAGACTAGATTTCATTTATCTTACATATAAGACACTCAAGAGAGTGGTCTCGAGGGTTGGTTGTAACCTTACAAATAGTAAGGGGAGTGAGAGAGGACTCTCTGTTATACTGATATACCAAGAGCCCTCTGAATCTTGAAGAATAGTGGAATACTCACAGGAGATCCGAGGATTAGACGTTGGCCAAATGGTTGAGCTGAGCCAATATAAAACTCTCTATGCATTATCTTCTTTATCCACTTCCTCCCCTTCAGTGATATCCTTCTTAACTTAATCTTTATTTTTCAATTTAAGTTTAAAATTTTTAATCTCATACAATTCATCCCTCTTGGGTGAAAATATCATTATAATATTTGGTATCAGATAAGTCTCTTAGAAAAAACTTAATCGTCTGAAGAGTATATCTTAAGGAAGGATTTGGTGATAGTGTGTTCTTTGAATAAAGATCTACAATAAAGCCATCAGGATTCAATAGAGATAACTTTACCTTCTTGTAGATAAGAATGAAACTTTCATTAAGACTTCAGAATATAAATTATGGGATATAATCCAAGAAGGAAACTATGTTCCGATGAAAGTAGTAGGTGGCCAGAGGATTCCCAAAGGTTCAAGTGAGTACAATGATGATGACAAGAAGCTCGTTTTCCTAAACAACAAAGCTTTCAACATACTAACTTGTGCTCTAAGTCAAAATGAGTACTTTAGAGTATCAAGTCTGGAGATGTGGGAAGCACTTGAGATTACTCAAGAAGGATCCTCGAGAGTAAAGCATAGTAGATTCAATACTCTGACAATAGAATTTGAGCTATTCTAAGTGAATAAAGGAGAAAGCATCCGAAACATGGAAGTCAAATTCTCTTACCTCATCACCACTTGATTGTGTCACATCCCAATTTTTAGGCCCAGAAGCCCAAAAAGTAGCCTAAAATAGAAAGGCTACAAGGCCCTTTTGAGCATAAGTCCATAAACATACGTAGGTTTTCAGGGACTAAACTGCAAATAGAAAAAGTTTAAGGACTAAAATGCAAACAGAGAAAGTTCCTGGGGAAAATATGTAAATAAAGTTAGGGACTCTAGGAGAGTCTCAAGGGCTCAGAAAGAGAGAGGAAGGAATTATAAAGAAATGACTAAACTGTAAGGAAAAAAAGTCCTTTAGGCCTAAGTAAGAAAGTTCAAAGGGACCAAAGTGTAAGTTATAAAGGTTCCATGGATTAAAATTAAGGGAACATAAGTATAATTTCTAAAGAATTAAAGGACACAAGTGTCATTCTTGAGAAGGTCAAGGATACAAATATAAATATGGAAATGTACCTGAAAGCCCCATCAACCATAATTCAATAGAAGATAAAGGAGATTATTCTGAGCCATTTGACGGGCGTCAAAATTTTGATTTAAGACTCTAATGAATTGATATAAATTTGTAAAGAATTAAAGTTACAGTAGAAGTTCTCGGGTAATATTAGAACATATATCTAACAAAGGATATAACCCTGGATAGGAAGTTAAAGAGGGTTATAAGAATAGAGAACTAGGGCTAAGGAAATCCTTGGTGAAATGTGAAAAGATGGAAATGCCTAGTGTTATAAAGTAAATGAAGGGCATTTTGGTCATTTATAAGACATTTCTTACCAGTCTATTAATGTTAAAGTCAGGAAGAACACAGACATTGAATCTAATATCATAAGATAAATTATGGAACCTCATAAAAATTAGATTCAGGAAATAGTTTGGTTTTTGAAAAATCTAATTGAGCTGGTACAGGATTAGTTAAAATTTTCCAAGAAGCTTTCTTCTTCCTTAAGATGGCGCCACCTAGACATGGTGATGTCATGAACATGATGTAAGAGGAGAAAAGATTATGCAAAAAAGATAGGTGGATGTAACCTTGGCTATCCATTAGTAAGATCAATCTTGATCATCCATCTGATCTATTAATGTCTATAAATACCCCCTTAGGTGGCCAGCCAAGCATTGGAATCCATGGGAAAACTCTTGCAAAATTTCCTCTCAAGCTAAAGGATGCAATCCAAGGTTAAAGTGATCAAGTATTCAAGGTAACATCTTCTCCTCAGTCCTTAATCTTGTAGTTAGGAGGATCAATTGTTAGTTTAAAAGGTTAGAAATCATTTTAATCCCCTCCCATGCATGCTGGCTAAAAATTGTTTGCAATCCAATTGCTTGATGCATGTAGTTGGTAGCCTAATAATAAAATCCATGGAAATACTATCCCATTTTCATTTAAGGATATCTAGAGGTTACAACTTGCCTATAGGCTTCTGATGTCCACCTTTAACTTTTGGCATGTGAGATATTTTGTCACATAGGTGGCAATGCGTTTCTTCATGATACATCTTGGTCGTTCTTGGGTGAAAAGTGTATAGCTCTTATGGGCTTCATCCATAATCATCTCTCTAAGATCAACTACTTATGGGACATATATCCCTCCTTTAAACTTCAATATTCCCTCCTGAGAAATTTCAAAGTTTCAAGTTTTGCCCTTTAGCATCTTTTCCTTAAAGATTTTCGCCAATCAATCTGTTGTTATGCTTTTCTGATCTGATCTTGGAGTAAGGTTGTAAATTACACTTTACCGCCTTTACTCTCGACTAGCTATATCTGATATAAAGGACTCCAATCTCTAAAATCCTCTAACAACTTTTGCTCTTTCATTATCAGGAATGCCACCTGCACTGCCTTCCTACTCAAGGCATTAGCTACTATATTTGCCTTTCTTGGATGGTACTTAATTTGAAAATCATAATCTTTGAGTAGTTCCATCCATCTACGTTACCTCATATTTAATTCTTTCTGATCATGTAGATTCTTGAGGCTCTTGTGGTCATAGTACAGATAGTATCTCCATATCTTAATAGCATACACTATTGTTTCAAGCTCTAGGTCATGGGTTGGGTAATTCTCCTTGTGAGATTTCAACTGTTATAAGGCATAAGCTTCTAGCATCTGTGTAGTCCACATAGGTCTGTGTAGGATCAAGGATTATCAGCACAGGGGTAGAGGTGAGCTGCCTCTTCAGCTCCTAAAAACTGGCCTCATACTTCTCATCCCACAAGAACCGCTGGTTCTTCCTAGTGAGCTTGGTAAGCAAAAGAGCAATTCGAGAAAAGTCCCTAATAAATATTCTATAATACCCTACAAGTCTAAGAAAACATATGATCTTTGTCACTATCTTTGGTCATTCCTAGCTTAAGACTACTTCTATCTTACTGGGGTCAATAGCTACTCCCTCTTGGGATATGACATGACTGAGGAATCAGACTTCTCGTAGCCAAAACTCATATTTATTGAGCTTAGAATAAACTGCTTCTCTCTGAGGGTATTTAGGATAATCCTTAAACTTTTCTCATGCTCTTCTTTGGACTTGGAGAATGAAACATCCTCCTTTAAACATCTCAGAGTACACTTACAGAAGTAATCTTAACTTTATTATATCTCTCTCTGCCAAAAATCCTGACAGAAGATAACTGTACTGATTCGGTAAGTCCCATGAGAACTACCATTCTACGTAAGTACCCAGGAAAGACTGGATGAACCGGCTAGGTCCACTCACTTCCAGCCTCCTTAGACAGCACTTACGTACACAGTACTTTGTATAGTCTACCAGCACAACGGCATTTTCTAGAAAATATCTGAATCTTAACCTTAACCTTAACCTCAAAAACATGAATTTTCCATTAATTGTTCCAGAACACATAACCAATCTCTTTGGCCTTTCATACATTCATATACATTATGGGGTTATGCCATAATTATTTGATACATTTATTACATAATATTCAAATCTTCCAATTCCCAACCTCTCTTCATGCCTCTTTATCTTCTTTACTCATTCGTCAACCTGTGGGTTTGGGATTACATGGATGGGGTGAGATTTCTGGGGAAATCTCAGTAGCAAACGGTACTAAACAATGCATGCATTAAAGTAATTACTTGTGCTTGCTTGTGAAAGTGTAAACATTGTGTAATGTGCATGCTTCCATGTAACATATGAAATACAATTGGTCAAGGTAATCATAGAAACAGAGCTTCAATCATATACACATATGCACACAATTCAACAAAGTCATAGCATAATCAAGCATAACATTCAATACATACAAGTTTAGGGTAAGTTTACTACCTTATTGCTTTACTTCTTTCCACTTTAACTTTCCTTCTTCCTTCTTACTTTTCCTTGCTATGTGGCTGCCCTCTTTTGAGCACACCAAGCAAATCCTAACATCACATTACCATCCAACCATTACAATTTAACTTCTCTTTAACACTAAGCTTACTTTAAGTAACATAACATCCTTTAATCTTTACCAATTGACTTGACCTTTGAATCAATTGATGTCTTGATCTTACCCTACACAATTTGGCCTTTTGAATCCATTTATGAACTCAAAACAACCAAATTCCAGCAACTATGCACTGTTCTGGACAGATTTGAAAAACATGCATAATTCTTTCAAAAATTCTCATTTTGATTCCAATGCTTCCCATACTTGTTCCTCCACTTTCCCCACACACAAAATCTCATTTTAAGACCATTGGAAGTATCAAAATCATGAAATTCAAATACTGTTCATGCGAGTGAACAGTAACCCAAAGGAATTTTCAATATTACAACCTTTAATTTCAATGGTTTCCAAGGTTCAAAATCTTTCCAATCCTACACAAAATTATCATATAAACTCAATGGAAGCATTAAATCATTGAAATTCCATCTCTTTCTATCATGAACAGTGCATGAACAGTGCAACCCGAAATGTTCTTCCATGGTAAAGTCAAGAACATCAACTTAATCCAACAACCAACCATGCAACTAGCTTGTTTAAACTATCTATGACATAAAACTCATGTTCCTCTCACATATACATAGAAATTCCAGCAGCATTTCCCCAATATTTAAGCCTAAAAAATCACTTAAACTCAAGCACAAACCATAAGAACAAAAGGTAGAAGCAAGGAGACAACTTACCTTACTTGCTCCTTCAAGACCCTTGCTTCTTCCTTGCTTTCTTCCACTTTCTTTCTCTAGAACTCACTTCTCTTTCTAAAGGAGCTCTTGGGTGTGAAGAATGAATGGAAAGGGGGGGGTATTTATAGCAAAAGTCATGTGCCATTTGAAGGCCAAGATCACTTTGGAAACTATTTGATCTAATGGTTAAAGGTTTGATCTTGGAATGTCTTTTCACTTTTCACTCAAGACCTTACCACCATAACATCACTAGCATGGCCTCCCTTGGTACACCTAACCCTTCCTCTTTTTGGGTGCCATTTTGAAGTCCTTGTGGGTCCCACCATGTGTAACACCTAATTCTTACTTTATTCTCTTTTTCTTTCTTTTCAAAAATCCATAAATTATTCATTATTGGACTTGGGCTCCAAGATAACTTTTGGGCCTTATTGGGCTGGCCTAGGACGAAATGTTGGGCCTCTTTTAGGTCCAATAGCTAATTGGCACAAATGAAGGGAATTGGAAGACACGCAGCGGAAATTAACTTTAAAAATTTTTCCATTCCCAGCCAGGATCTACCGAATGTGTTTAAGTCAAGGAGAAAGAAGTGTTACCTTCGGTATTTGAGCTTTGGTCGCGACCTCAATGTCCACTAGTCGAGACTCCTCGCCTCTGGAACTTTCAGTCGCGACCTCCTCTTCCTCTAGTCGCGACCTGTCGCCTCTGGAGTTTGTAGTTGCGACCTATTCAGCTTCACGTCGCGACCTGTCTCCTCTTTTCGGATTTCTGACGTTCAGATGCCCGTATGGTCGCGACCTAAGTCTGTTTTGGTCGCGACCTTTCTTCGTGTCTGGCCGTATCGTAGAAGTCGATAGCTCAGATCGGCTTCCTCTACCGGTATCCACACGAACAGCGTTCCAATCGCGAACGACGTGCTAGCGCCTCTTGTCCCTCTAGGGCTTTCTAGAGATTCCGTCCTCACCGTCTCTATCTCGGCAGTTTCTTATGTGCAAACCTTTTGCACTCTCCCTGCCCCCTCTTCTCACGTCTGAATGTGTGTGTAGAGATGTGTAGAACCCTAGCCCCTAATGTCAAATATATAGGAAGCTATCGGGCTTCTAATAGGGCCGGGCTTCAGAATTAATCTTATATTAATTCTGAATTAATACAATATCATATATTACATAATTTAATAAGAAACTAATTAAATAAATATGGTTTATATTAAATCCGTCCCACAGATTTAATTCACCTATTTATTTAATTTGAAATAAAGATAAGACAGAATTATATTTGATTTATTCTCATAAATCAAATTTGAGATATCTTATCAATTTGAATTTCAAATTCAAATAGATCATATCCATTTAAATTCAAATTCAAAAATGATAGAGATTTAATTTATCCTTATAAATTAAATCTTACAAATATCTCTTATATTATATATATAATATATATAAACTAATTTATATATATATAAAATATATATCCACCCTAGATTATTCATTGAATCTAGACATCTCTTAGATTCAATGAATCTGGACATCATAGCTCGCATTGGGCTGTTTTGTGTGCGACCCTGTAGGCCCATATGAAGTTGGCAGTGGCCCAGTTACTATACTGACCCACAAGTCGTAAGCGGTCTCTAGCAAGGCATTACGACTACCCAAAACATATGAGGATCGATAAACGATGTAACCTTTCATACAACCATATCACGTCCCTTTTGTCACACGATATTTCGGTCAAGGATGAGGCATGGTGAACGTCATCCTCCTGTTCCTGACCGTTACTTTCTCGATCCCTGAGTAGTCTGAATATAGAAATGGAACTACCCTTCCATTCCAGTATGGCCATACATTTCTCAGACTCACTCATCGAGGGGCCCAGTAATATCTCTCTACGAATGTGAGGGACAAATTCCATCTTGACCATTCACATTCCTCCGCATGAAAAACCACTAAGCCCGAGCATAGCCTTTATGATCACTCGGTCAAAAGTGACTTTTGACTAGGTCAAAGCTGAGCGTTTGTCATGTAGGAATCCATGATGATCTCAGGTCAAAGGGCATAGTGACATGGCTTGTATATGAGAGAAGCTTATGACTTAACCCATGCAGCTCTCTCATAGCGGGTCGGTCCAACACCCTGTACTCTTACATGTGCTTATGACTTTGATTTATATCTCTATATATCTTCAAAGTCATACTGGTCTTATTTTATCTCTGCTCCCACATAGATGACCAACCAGGGACATTTAGGATAAGATCATGAGTTATCCAAGGATGGTCATCACAGTAAACATGCAAATAATGTGATAACCTGATACAATGATTGGCCCCTAGGGCACAATTTCCAACATCCTCCCACTTGCACTAGGAACAATCATTAATTTGTCTCAATCCTATTGACCTAACATGACGCTCATGTTTTGCCTGGACAAGCGGTTTAGAGGATCAGCATCATTGTCTTCTCTTGCTACCTTGCATATTTTTATATCACCTCTATCATTGATTTCTCTGATGAGATGAAATCGCCTGAGTATATGCTTGGTCCTTTGATGTGACCTAGGCTCTTTGGCCTGTGCAATGGCACCACTATTGTCACAGAACAAAGTTATTGGATCTGAGATGGTAGGTACCACCCCTAGTTCTGTAATGAACTTCCTGATCCAAACGGCCTCCTTAGCTGCATCAGATGCTGCTATGTACTCAGCTTCCGTTGCAGAATCTGCTACAGTGCTCTGCTTAGAGCTCTTCCAGCTTACTGCTCCATTATTCAGGAGGAATATGTATCCAGATTGCGATTTCTGGTCATCCTGGTCAGTTTGGAAACTTGCATCTGTGTAACCAGTTACATAGAGCTCGTCTTCCAATCCACCATAGACCAAGAATAAGTCCTTAGTCCTTCTTAAGTACTTAAGGATATTCTTGACAGCAGTCTAATGGCCCTCACCGGGGTCCTGTTGATATCTGGTAGTCATACTTAAGGCAAACGAGACATCTGGTCGAGTACATAACATGGCGTACATGATAGATCCTATGGCCGAGGCATATGGAATCTTACTCATGCGACCTCGCTGATCTGGTGTACTAGGACACAAATCCTTGCTGAGGTGAATACCATGAGACATGGGTATGAAACCCCTTTTTGATTCCTGCATACTGAACCTATGCAGTATCTTGTCTATATATGTTCTCTGACTCAGTCCTAGAAGCCTTTTAGATCTATCTCTATAGATCCTAATTCCTAGGATGTAGGTGGCTTCACCCAAGTCTTTCATCAAGAAAGATTTTCCTAACCAAGACTTGACAATCTGCAAGGTAGGAATGTCATTCCCAATGAGTAGGATGTCATCGACATAGAGTACCAAAAATACAACTGTGCTCCCACTAACCTTCTTGTACACACAAGGTTCATCAATGTTTTGAAGAAATCCAAACTCTTTGACTACTTCATTAAAACGATGATTCCAACTCCGAGATGCTTGCTTCAGTCCATAAATGGACCTTTGAAGCTTGCATACCTTACCAGAGTCCTCGGAACGCACAAACCCTTCAGGTTGTGTCATGTACACATCCTCAAGGAGCTTTCCATTAAGGAAGGCTGTCTTGACGTCCATCTGCCATATTTCATAGTCATAATATGCTGCAATGGCAAGGAGGATTCTGATTGATTTGGCCATTGCAACTGGGGAAAAGGTCTCATCATAGTCCACACCATGAGTTTGAGTAAATCCTTTTGCAACCAGTCGTGCCTTGAAGACATTTACATTGCCATCCATGTCAGTTTTCTCTTTAAAAACCCACTTGCACCCGACGGTTTTTACACCTTCAGGCGGGTCGACTAAGGTCCATACCTTATTGTCATACATGGATTACATCTCAGACTTCATGGCATTAAGCCATTTTTCAGAGTTTGGTCCCACTATAGCTTCTTGATAGGTAGTCGGCTCATCATGCTCAATGAGCAACACATCACGACTGTCAGAAATCAGAAATCCATATCTCTGAGGCTGAAGTCGTGCCCTATTAGATCGCCTTGGGCCTTACGTGACTTGAGGAGTCTCAACAACTTCTTGTGAGTCTTCTCTACTTTCCATCTCTAGTTCTGTGACGTCTTGTGGCTCTCGAACTTCTTCGAGGTATACCTTGCTCCCACTGGTTCTTTTAGAGATAAATTCTCGTTCTAGAAAGATACCATTTTTGACAACAAACACTTTGTTATCAGTGGGGTTGTAGACATAATATCCCTTGGTTTCCTTAGGATATCCCACAAAAAGGCACTTTGAAGATTTGGGTGCTAACTTATCTGAGGCTTGTTGCTTAACATAGACCTCACATCCCCAAATCTTGAGAAAAGACAAACTAGGTTTCCTCCCAGTCCATATCTCATACGGAGTCTTTTCAACTTCCTTAGATGGAACACGATTCAGTGTGAACGCAGTTGTCTCTAGGGCGTGGCCCCAAAAGGATGGTGGAAGATCTGTTCGACTCATCATGGATCGAACCATATCCAATAGTGTTCGATTCCTCCGTTCAGAAACCCCATTCCATTGTGGTGTTCCTGGAGGAGTCAATTGTGAGACTATTCCACAATTCCTAAGATGATCGATAAACTCTTGGCTCAAATATTCACCACCTCGATCAGATCGAAGGGCTTTAATTGTTTTGCCAAGCTGGTTTTGTACTTCATTTTGAAATATCTTGAACATTTCAAAAGATTCGGATTTATGTTTCATTAGATAGACGTAGCCATATCTACTGAAATCATCTATGAATGTAATGAAGTACGAATAACCTCTTCTGGCATTTGTATTCATCGGTCCACACACATCTGTATGTATGAGGCCCAACAAATCGGTGGCCCTCTCACTGTGTCCAGTGAAAGGCGACTTTGTCATCTTTCCTAACAAACAAGATTCGCAAGTATCATATGATTCAAAATCAAATGAGTTGAGAAATCCATCTTGATGGAGTTTAGAAATGCGTTTCTCATTTATGTGGCCTAGACGACAGTGCCAGAGGTACGTCGGATTCAAATCATTTGGTTTGATCCTTTTGGCGGTTATGTTATAGATATTTCCATGATTGGGTTGTTCCAAGTTTAATATGTAATGATCAACATGCAAATCACCATGAGCATAGAAAACATCATTACGATAAATGGAACATTTACCATTCCCAGAAATGGAAGTGTAACCTTCCTTATCCAAATAAGAAAGAGAAACAATGTTACTACTCAAAGCAGGAACATAATAGCAATTGTTCAAAACTAACAAAAGCCCAGTGGGCAGAACTAATTCATAAGTGCCTACAGCTAGAGCAGCAACCTTTGCTCTATTTCCAACTCGTAGGTCAACTTCGCCCTTTTTCAGCTTTCTACTGTCCTTTAGGCCCTGCACATTTGTACAAATGTGAGAACCACATGCAGTATCTAATACCCATGTAGTGGAAGTAGAGAGATGAATGTCTATAACATAAATACCTGAAGCGATAGCCCCGCTATCCTTCTTGTTCTTTCTCAGATCTTCAAGGTAGAGTTTGCAATTCCTCTTCCAATGACCCGGTTCATTGCAGAAGAAGCAAACTCCTTCCTTTGGAGGCTTTGCCTTCTTTGGTGCAGGCTTGGTTTCGGGCTTGCCTGACTCTTTGGTCTTACCAGATGAGCCATGACCCTTCCCCTTGCCCTTGCCTTTCCTTTTCATACCCTTTCCTTTGTGAACCATCAAAACAGTACTGGGCTTCTTCTTAACAGTCGGCTCAGCAGTTTTAAGCATCCCATGCAGTTCAGAAATAGATTTCTCCATGTTGTTCATGTTGTAGTTCATGACAAACTGGTCATAACTTTCCGGGAGTGAGTTCAAGATCAAATCTGTAGCTAACTCCTGGCTCATGGGAAATCCAAGCCTCTCAAGGTGATCAATGTACCCTTTCATCTTTAGGACATGAGTACTGACTGATGCACCTTCAGCCATCTTGCAGGAATGTAAGGCCTTAGTGGTCTCATACCTCTCTTGCCTTGCCTGTTGCTGGAACATTTCCTTAAGATGCACAATCATCTCATAAGCCTCCATGTGTTCCAGATCTCTTTGAAGCTCCGGAACCATAGTGGCAAGCATCAAGCATCCCACATCAACAGAGTCTTCCTTATGCTTCGCATAAGAATCTCTCTGAGCTCTAGGAGCAGTGGCTGCTGGCTCCTCAGGAATGGGGTGATCTAGGACATATACTTTTCTTTCCTGATTGAGAACAATTCTCAAGTTCCTGAACCAGTCAAGAAAGTTTGTCCCATTGAGTTTGTCCTTCTCAAGGACAGATCGCAACGATAATGTAGCAGTATTACTAGTCGTCATGATTCTACAATTAAAATATGCAAGCGAATTAGCAATCTCCCACTGAATAAAACAACCCTCAATGTAATAATTAGTGGGCTAAGATCCATATTTGGCTTAAACTTGAGTCCGCTTTGGCTGGACGCTCAACTTTAAGTTATTTAGGTAGGTAACAACTTTACCAATTACATCAAATGTAATTCTTAGATATTTATGGGATCCAATCATCATATGATCCGGCATGCTTTAATCCCATCTAATGCCTTGAGACCCAAAACCGTTTTGATAATCTCAATTAAGTCAAACAATAACAAACATAAGAGCAGCACCATTACTCTTGCTTATCTCCCCAAGATAACTCAAATGCACCCACTTTGGTGGACCTACAAATGAGCGATCGAGGTTTTGACAAGTGTCCATTAATTGACGGCATATGACTTAAGATTTCTTTTAGAGGGTTTAATTAATTATCTGGTTTATAACATGCATGTATCGCGGTTGTATCTCATACAAGTATTATGCATATAAAACATACATGCAGTGATCTAATCAAAAGATGCATAATCTTAAACGTGACACAATATGGCTCACCTATCCTAAGTCCCCTCAAGCCAATGAGAGGAGCTCTCTAATTAGAATAGGAAAAGTACATAAGGAAACCTCGTTTTAACATTCGAGGGGAGTGAGATGAGAAGAGAATGTACAACGAGAGTCATTAGAGGAAGGCACGACACGCAGGCCGTATTTAGAAAAATTACAACACTTGTAATCTAGAGCCATATTGTTCACCATACCCAAACATTCAAGAATCAAAATTCATACTATTTGAAGGGCAATAAATGTTTCAAAACATTCATATATCAGGAAAGTCAATACATATTACGATTATGTTGCGCTACGATTAAATAGCCACGGCGGTCCCGCTAGCCGGTTAGCGGGCGGGGTGTGGGGCAGCGCCCCAATAGAATTTTTTTTGATAAATAATCAAGAATCTTAATTCTTTTTCCTTAGACCCCATCAATATTAATTGATCAAATCAATTGATATACACCACCGATTTCAGTTTCCTTTTAGATTCCGTATATGTCATACATAAACAGATTCCATATATGTCATACATATCACGCATGTTATCATATAATCAGCTAAGAAGTCTAACATACATCACATGTATCAACAATCAAACCTAACTTAAACACAAAACGGCATGGCTCTGATACCACTGAAGGGAATTGGAAGACACGCAGCGGAAATTAACTTTAAAAATTTTTCCATTCCCAGCCAGGATCTACCGAATGTGTTTAAGTCAAGGAGAAAGAAGTGTTACCTTCGGTATTTGAGCTTTGGTCGCGACCTCAATGTCCACTAGTCGAGACTCCTCACCTCTGGAACTTTCAGTCGCGACCTCCTCTTCCTCTAGTCGCGACCTGTCGCCTCTGGAGTTTGTAGTCGCGACCTATTCAGCTTCACGTCGCGACCTGTCTCCTCTTTTCGGATTTCTGACGTTCAGATGCCCGTATGGTCGCGACCTAAGTCTGTTTTGGTCGCGACCTTTCTTCGTGTCTGGCCGTATCGTAGAAGTCGACAGCTCAGATCGGCTTCCTCTACCGGTATCCACACGAACAGCGTTCCAATCGCGAACGACGTGCTAGCGCCTCTTGTCCCTCTAGGGCTTTCTAGAGATTCCGTCCTCACCGTCTCTATCTCGGCAGTTTCTTATGTGCAAACCTTTTGCACTCTCCCTGCCCCCTCTTCTCACGTCTGAATGTGTGTGTAGAGATGTGTAGAACCCTAGCCCCTAATGTCAAATATATAGGAAGCTATCGGGCTTCTAATAGGGCCGGGCTTCAGAATTAATCTTATATTAATTCTGAATTAATACAATATCATATATTGCATAATTTAATAAGAAACTAATTAAATAAATATGGTTTATATTAAATCCGTCCCACAGATTTAATTCACCTATTTATTTAATTTGAAATAAAGATAAGACAGAATTATATTTGATTTATTCTCATAAATCAAATTTGAGATATCTTATCAATTTGAATTTCAAATTCAAATAGATCATATCCATTTAAATTCAAATTCAAAAATGATAGAGATTTAATTTATCCTTATAAATTAAATCTTACAAATATCTCTTATATTATATATATAATATATATAAACTAATTTATATATATATAAAATATATATCCACCCTAGATTATTCATTGAATCTAGACATCTCTTAGATTCAATGAATCTGGACATCATAGCTCGCATTGGGCTATTTTGTGTGCGACCCTGTAGGCCCATATGAAGTTGGCAGTGGCCCAGTTACTATACTGACCCACAAGTCGTAAGCGGTCTCTAGCAAGGCATTACGACTACCCAAAACATATGAGGATCGATAAACGATGTAACCTTTCATACAACCATATCACGTCCCTTTTGTCACACGATATTTCGGTCAAGGATGAGGCATGGTGAACGTCATCCTCCTGTTCCTGACCGTTACTTTCTCGATCCCTGAGTAGTCTGAATATAGAAATGGAACTACCCTTCCATTCCAGTATGGCCATACATTTCTCAGACTCACTCATCGAGGGGCCCAGTAATATCTCTCTACGAATGTGAGGGACAAATTCCATCTTGACCATTCACATTCCTCCGCATGAAAAACCACTAAGCCCGAGCATAGCCTTTATGATCACTCGGTCAAAAGTGACTTTTGACTAGGTCAAAGCTGAGCGTTTGTCATGTAGGAATCCATGATGATCTCAGGTCAAAGGGCATAGTGACATGGCTTGTATATGAGAGAAGCTTATGACTTAACCCATGCAGCTCTCTCATAGCGGGTCGGTCCAACACCCTGTACTCTTACATGTGCTTATGACTTTGATTTATATCTCTATATATCTTCAAAGTCATACTGGTCTTATTTCATCTCTGCTCCCACATAGATGACCGACCAGGGACATTTAGGATAAGATCATGAGTTATCCAAGGATGGTCATCACAGTAAACATGCAAATAATGTGATAACCTGATACAATGATTGGCCCCTAGGGCACAATTTCCAACAATAAATCCCAATGTACTTTCCTTATACCGATATCCTTAAATTATCCTGATCTCAGAATAAATGCTAAACACCTCCTTTAATTGTTCTAACATTTTTAGAAATTCATTCTAATATAAAATGAATTCTCTACAAAGTTTCATAATTTTCTGAGACCCATAAGTCCTGTTAAAAATTACATATGTTTCCTTTAACCCTTTATCGGTGTCCTTTTTCACCGTAAATTCCATAATTAATTCTACAGGACTCCTTTTTGACTCCTGTCAACTCCATAAATTCTCATATTAATTATAATAATTTACTATCAAATTTCCTCTGATATCAATCCATTGTGTGAAATGACCAAAATGCCCTCCATTTACTTCTGGTTTCTTAGGGCATCAAAGTGGCATTTTCGTAATTTTGCACTTTGGCTCTTAGACTTTCTTCCTCTTCCAATTAATCCTTTTCTTTACATAAATATGACCAAATCTTTTCCTAAATATCTCATATATTTTATTCAATCTGTACATACAACTTAGTACAGAAATTAGTGATGTTACAGAGAACATGAAAATGTCATCTATAAAGACCATAACAAACTGATATAGATAAGACCTGAAAATTCTATTTATATAGTCCATGAAGATTACAGGTGCATTTGTCAATCAGAATGGAAATGCTAGAAATTTATAATGTCCATATCGAGTCTGGAATATAGTTTTAGGAATATCTTCTAGCTTGATCCTAAGCTAGTGGTAGCCTGATCTCAAATCAATCTTAGAAAATACACTCACACAAGATAGCTGATCCAGCAAATCATCTATTTTGGTAAGAGGATACTTATTCTTGATAGTAATCTTATTCAATTCCCAATAATCTATATATAATCTTAGATTATCATCTTTCTTCTTGACAAATAGTATTGGAGCACCCCAAGGTGAGACACTTGGTCTTATAAAACCTTTCTCTAATAGCTCCTCTATCTCTTATTTAATTATTATATCTCAGTAGGAGTCATTCTATATGGGGCCTTAGAAATTGGTCCAACTTGAGGTGCGATGTCAATTGTGAACTCAACTTCTCATTCTGGACGAAGTCCCTTGATCTCTATAAGAAATACCTCAGAAACTCCTTGACTACTAGAATCTCCTTATCCCTTCTCCTATCTCAGCTTGCATTGAGAAGAAAACTAAATACCCCTGATAACTTCTCTAAAGGCACCTATAAGCTTGGGCCTCAGTAATAAAGTTTAATATAACTTCAGGACATGAGGTTATTTCCTTAGAAGGAAGTATTAGGGTTTTGTTTTTACAATTTAGCAATACATTTTGGGAGGACACCATTTTAGACCAATAATAATGTCAATATCAAGAAAGGGCATACATATCAAATCTATTGTAATGCAACAGTGTTCATGTTGGACAATACAGTTTAAACAAACATCAGAACAACTATTTGAGAGCTAGTAGTAGAGACACAAATGTTATATGGCAGAATATCGACAACCATGCCTAGTCACTTAGCATAGATATATGATATAAATGAATGAGTTGCACCCGAATCAATCATAGCATTCACAAGATGATTATTGATGCTGATTGTACCTTGTATCACTTCATGTGACTATTGGCTTCCTCTTTTGTGACAACAAACACTCATCCTTGAGTTCCAGGCTAAGGATTGTCAGCCTTCTATGGGCATTCCTTTGCGTAATGTCCTGGCTTGCCACATGTAAAACATACATTCTTACTAGCCAAACAGGCTTGTTACCATGATTCTTTCCACATATTGTACACTTCCTTGACCTCTTCTGGTTGCTACCTCCACTTGGCCTTCTACCTTTTCTAGTCCTCTTATTATTCCATAGCCTCTTCCTCTTCTTGTTATCATTGTTACTAAAAGGGCCCGTGTCTTGATCTGCCCTCCTAGAAGCTTTCTCCATCTTAGTGGCTAGCCTGGATAGCTCATAATGATTCAGACTATTTTCTGTAATTCTGCAGGCCTCAACTACTTTGTTAAACTCCTCAAATTATCAGGAGCTATCTTTTCTCTCAAGGTCTACTTTAAACCCCTAATAATCCTCTCTGTTATCCAACTGTCATCGTCCCTATAACGTAGATAAGTAGAGTAATGGGAGAGGCAAATGAACTTTACTAGGTACTCATAAAAATTCCCTATCCTGCTGCTTGTGTGGCCCTTACCTCCTCTAAAGCTTTCTGTTGTTGTTCTAGCTTTGCTAGAATCAACTGAAGAGGATCAGGAAGTACCTAATGTTCCTCCGGTCTATGCTCCTCAGGGGCCATATTTCTTCTTGTTCTCTCCATATTAATTTCTTTTCTGAATTATAAAAAGGAACAAGAGATTAGACTACTTAACTTATATTTCATTTATATGTATCAACTTTGTATATCAGAAGCAGTAGAGTTTATCATATAATGCTATGGTTATATACATAACAAAAGTTCCCTAATAAATTCTTGCTAAGCTTTTTACATAAAAGTAAAGATTACAAAGCTTCTAAATCTATAACCAAAGTTTGAAAATCTTGTACTCCAAAATTCTGTAACTAAGTAATCTCTCATAACCATTCAGGAGTTTCTGGAAGTGCTTCATGTCACATCCTTATTTTTATACATCTTAGGGACCATTCAGTAGCACTTAGAACCACTTTCAGAGTCATTGAAGTCTAAACTCTTAATCTGAAATTTTATTCATATCGGGTACTGTTCACTGTGGCAAATTCCAGATGAGTGACCTGACTTTGAAAATTCATAACTAATTTTAGAAAAATCGAAATGAAGTGGTTCAAATTGCTACATGAAGATAACTTAATTATATTTCAGGGACAAATCATTGGTTGACCAATCCTTGACAAATTCAACGTGGGTCAATATTTCAATCTTACTGTTCATCCAATGACTTTCTCCTGAATCCAGCATTCTGGTCCCAACTTTAACAATTTATATCTTTTCGTGTATACATCCAAATGAGGCACTCTATATATCAAATTAAAGTTTAGTATGTTTCCTTTTTACCCTAAAAAGTTCGTACATTAATTCAATCATTAATTTAGGGGCAAAAGTGTAATTATGGAAAGTTGAGCTAAAAAAGGCCCAAAATTGCCCAGCAATGTTACCAGTAAATAGATGGTAGAATTCGGGCTAGGCATATCTCTCAGAATTCTAATTTAAGGTCCCGATAAATTGATATTAATTTTTGAAGTCTCAAAATTAGTACAGTATCTTTCAGACCTTAGAATATGATAAAATTTTACAGTAAATTCTTATAAGTCAAAACGGAGTTATGTATAATTAATTAGAGAATTTACGGTGAAATAAGACACTGATGAATTTGGAAAAATGTATGGTATTTTTAATAAGGCTTCTGAGTATCAAAAAATTATGAGACTTTGCAAAAAATTTATTTTATAGTAGAATAAATTTCTAAAAAATGTCAGAACCATTAAAAGAATTTCATAGAATTTATTTAAAAAATTAGGGTTATTTAAGGATATTGGTATAAGGGAAGTGCCTTGGGATTTGTGCCAATTAGCAATTGGGCCCAAGATGGCATCACTTTAAGAGACAGAATAAGCCAAGGAATGTCTTGGAGCACAAGTTGGTCTTTGGATAATGTATGAATTTTATAAAGAAAGAAATTAAAGAAAATCAAGAGATAAGGTGAGTTGGCTTGTGAGGTGTCCTTGTGGGACCCATACTAATGCCACATGCGTCAAATGCAAGAGGAAAGGGTTATGCCATGTGCTTAAATATAATAAAATAATATAAGAATTAAGGTAATTGTGATTAAGATTAATTAATCCAAAAACCAACCAATCAAATTCAAGATTAAAGTATTGCAATAATTAGTTGAAGGAGGGGTAAAATAGTCCCAAGACCTTTGAAATTTTGCTATAAATAGCCCCCCATTATGTTCAAAACCGTGGCACAAGAGAGAGACAAGGGGAAACTCTTGTCAAATTAAAACTCAACCTTTCCAAGGCAATCCAAGGAGGATTTTCAAGGACTTTGATCCAAGGTAGCTAGGGTTTAAGGTATACAATCCTTCCTAGTTTATTTATGTGTGTTTTGGAAGGATGAAACTTATATTTTAATGGTTAGAAATGGGATTTTACCTTGGAAATGCTTGCTGTCCAGAATTTATAAATAAATAAGGAAAAGGAAAATCAAGTTAGAATTATGGAAAAGATACTTAGATAAGTTAGTTTGGATAATTGGTTATTGAATTTAATTATTCTTGACTTTACTATTGAAGAGGCCATTTGGCCAACCACTGTAGAGGACCAAAAATAATAAATTTCAATGATCTAATGCTTCCATTAAATTCAGGTAATGATTTTGTGTAGGATTGAATAAGATTGGAACTTTGGAAGCATTGGAATTGGAAAATAGAATTTTTAAACCTCTGTACTGTTCATACGCATGAACAGTTATGTAAATTTGATGATTTTAATTCTTTCAATGGTTTTAAAATGAAAAATGGTGTGGAAATAAAGTAGAGAAATAAGTATTGGAAGCATTGGAATCAAAATGAGAATTTTTAGAAGAATTATGTACACTCTTTCGGTTTTGTCGAACAGGGTATATAGGATTGGAATTTTGTAACTCAAAGTTCATAAATGGATTTAGAATGTAAAATTGTGTACCGTAAATTTAAGATATAAATTAATTCAAAGGAAAAGGCAATTAACCACAAACAAAGAAAGTTAGAAGTGGTTAATTGAGTTTAATGTTCATGAATGTTAGGTAATTTGGTTATGATGAATGAATGATTATGCAATGTTTAGGATTTAACTTGTGAGGTCAAAGAAGGCAGCAACACATCAAGGAAAAGTGAGAAAGGAAAAGCAAGGAATAAAGGTAGTGAACTTACCTACTTGTATCACTGGTGGAAAATTGGCATTCGAAATCCCCATTTTTAAACCGGTCAATGCAGAGACGGTTTTAAAAAAATGACCGGTGGCATTTTTGTAAATAACATGAAATATTTACACCGTATTTACTCATGACCGATGTAGAAAAATGTAGTCCGGTTTAGATGTTTACTTTCTACAGTGGATGTTATAGTGACCGATGTGGAAATATTTAGTCCGGTTTAGATTAACTCCATCTGTATCCTTGCTCGCCATTTTATGTCAAGTCTTCTCAGACATGCGCAGTAGTTCATCATAATCACCTTCTCCGATATCTATTTTATATTCATTTCTTCTATCTTCTATCTTAACTCTCTAATTGCTTCTTCCTCATCCACCCCTCCTTCTCCTCCTCACAAAACACAAAGAACTAATTTTGAAGAAAAAAATGTCTGTCATCATGATAACCCTTCAGTTCCTTCTCCTCCTCCCCTGCTCCAGCAACTGGTGGAGTGCTTAAAGGAACTCATCCCGCGCTTCAATGCCCTAGAGCGCTCGGTGGAAGAACTGGGCCTGAAAGTTGAGAGGATGAATCAACGTTTCAGAGCCTTCCGTTCTGAAGTTCGTCGCCATCAACAGGAGGATTTCTTTCATCCTGTTGTTGATCCCAATTCCGACTCCCAAAACACTGACTCAGAAGATGATGATGAGTGAAAACAGGGTCACCTGCCTTTCCCTATTCCCCACCTCCTTTTTGATGTAATGAAAAGAATGAGGAGGTGATGATATTGTATTTATATAGATTTCAAGATGTAAATAAAGTTTGATAGTCAAGTTTAATTTGAATGAATGTGTTTAACAAGTTTCTTGTTCTGCACTGCATAAGTTGCTGATGATCCGTTTATTATTTTCATCTAAATCCCACTTTTAAATCGGTCACTGAGGAGAAGGCGGTTTAAAAAAATAAAATTTTTACACCGGTTTTAAAAGTAACTGATTTAAAATATAAACACCCGGTGCAGATTAGCTTCGTCCTATCTGCCTCTTCAGTTTCCTGTCTATGCTTTCCGGCGCGCTTTCTTTATTCTTCAAACGGTTCATTTCACTTCTTTAGTTCCCAACGTTTGTAGTCATTATGATAAAAGGCCAATTGCATTCTTCTATATTCTTATTGATCATGAACCATATATATATATGTATACCATTCCTATTATCGATCTGTACATTTTGTCTCATCACTATCTCTGTTTTATTTTCTTTTCATCTATCTGGCTCCTCCAATGGCCTCTTCCTCACGCACGCCTCCTCTTCCGCCCCATAAAAGAAACAGAGACGACTTTGAAGACAAATATCCTGATCCTCACCCTTCTGTTCCTTCTCCTTCTCCCCTGGTTGTGACTCTGATGGAGCACCTTGAGGAACTCATACTGCGCTTCAATGGGCTGGAGGACTCCGTGGAAGAACTGAATCGAAAAGTTGATAGAATGAAAGCAAGTTTCAGAGATTTTCACTCAGAAGTTCACCGCCATCAACCCCGTGATAGCTTATTTAATCCTGTTGATTTCACCCAATCTGATGACTCCCAAAACTCCGAGTCTGATGAGTAGTGAAAGATTGCAACTTTTATATATTCTGATATATATTTTTTTTGTGTAAAAGTTGATGACATTGTGCTCTATCACTTTAAAAAAAACTGATATATTTTACAACGGTTTATATATAGTGGCCGGTGTAAAATATACTCTCTCAACCTATTGTATATATATATCTACACCGGTGTAACATTTTGTTCGGTGTATATTTTCTTACCAAATAAACTTTTTTTTAATTTTTTTTACCAAATACTCTTTTATTTGGTATATTTCTCGCGCCTTCCATCTCTCATTTTTCCCTGGTTCGTACGTTAAGTATTCTCGACGCTTCACAGACGGTGAGTTTTGTTTTGAACTCCTCTCGAGAACTGAAAATTTATTCTCTCCATGCATTAGCTACAACGTAATGGTTTCTTGTTTTCTATTTTTCTAGTTTCTTAGTCTTTCACAAATATGGATCGTAGTTGGATAAATGCTAAACGAACAAGTGTTGAGTATGCTGAGGGGTGAAGGAGTTTTTGGATTTTGCTAAACGGAATGGTGATGATGACAATGGAAGGTTTTATTGTCCTTGTGTGAGTTGTTTGAATGAGAGGAAACAAAGTCCTGCTGATATTTACACTTATCTAATTTGTGAGGGGTTTTGCAATAATTACACGGTATGGGTATGGCATGGTGAACAGGTGGAACAGACCTTTGAAGATGACATGGATACTGATGATCGAGTAGAGGACATGATTCGTGATGTTGGAGAAGTTGCTTTTATGCGGTCACATGCATATGGTAATATGTGCAATGATGCAGAAAAGCCTCTATACCCAGGGTGCAGAAAATACAACCTCTTGAATGCGGTGTTGAGATTGGTAAGTGTGAAAGCTCGGCATGGGTGGAGTGATAGTGGTTTTTCAGAATTGTTTGAGTTGTTACAGGACATGTTTCCTGAAGAAAATTCGTTACCCAAACGCTACTATGATGCGAAGAAAATAATAGGTCCTTTAGGCATGCAGTATAGAAAGATTCATGCATGCCCAAATAATTGCATATTGTACAGGAAAGAGTTTGAAGAGGAGGAGAAGTGTCCAATATGTAAGACACCAAGGTACAGATCAAACAACTCTCCTGCCAAGGTGTTATGGTATCTTCCAATTGTACCAAGGTTTAAGCGACTTTTTTCTAATGAAGATGATGCAAAGAAAATGTTATGGCATGCCAATGAAAGGATTAATGATGGAAAGATTCGTCATCCAGCTGACTCTTTGCAATGGAAGAAGATTGATGACTTTTCCTGAGCTCGGCAATGAACCACCAAACCTAAGGCTTGGACTTAGTACGGATGGCATGAACCCTTATAGTAGCCTTAGTAGTATACATAGTTCATGGCCCGTCCTTCTGGTGATTTACAACCTATCTCCCTTGTTGTGTATGAAACAGAAGTATGTAATGTTATCTATGCTGATCTCAGGACCAAAACAACCGGGAAATGACATAGACGTTTACCAACACCCTTGATCGAAGATTTGAAGAAGCTATGGGAAGGTGTGGATGTTTTTTATGCGGTTAAGAAGGAGGTCTTCAATATGCGGGCCATGATCTTTTATACAATTAATGACTTTCCTGCATACAGAAATTTGTCAGGGTATAGTGTTAAGGGCCGTAAAGCATGTCTGATTTGTGAGGAAGGGACTTGCTACTATCAACTTCATCATGGAAGAAAGACAATCAACCTAGGTTATAGGAGATTTCTAAGACAAGCCCACCCATACCGTCGACTAAAGAAGAAATTTTATGGTGGCCAAGAATTTGAAAATGCTCTAAAGCCATTGACTGGCGAACAAGTTTATGAAAAGGTGAAAGACATCAATGTCACTTCGGTAAGATTACCAAGAAAAGTGAGAAAATGTATGGAAAAAAGATCTGTGTTCTTTGAGCTTCCGTATTGACGACATCTTCATGTAAGGCACTGTATTGATGTGATGCATGTGGAGAAAAATATGTGTGACAGCATTGTTGGAACACTTCTCAACACACATGGTAGTTCCAAAGACGGTTTGAAGGCAAGATTGGATTTGAAAAAAATGGGAATACGAGAGGATTTACATCCGAGGCCAGATAGTGAGGGGAGCTATCATGTTGAAGAGACTAACATTTTGTCCAAGGCTGAGAGAAGAAGTATTTGTGAGTGTTTGTAAGGAATCAAAGTTCCCTCTGGGTACTCATCTAATCTTAAGAGGGTTGTGTCCATGAAAGATTTGAAATTAGTAGGCTAAAAGTCTCATGATTGTCATGTATTGATGCAACAATTACTCCCAGTGGCTGTTCGAAGAATCCTTCAAGATGATTTGAGACACATTGTAACCCGACTTTGCTTTTTCTTTAATGCTATATGTGGCAAAGTCTTTGAGACTAAAAAGTTGGAGGAATTGGAGCACGAGGGTTATGTTATTTAGTGCCAGCTTGAAAAACAGTTTCTTCCTACCTTTTTTGACATCATGGTACACCTCATCGTTCATCTAGTACGAGAGATAAAACTGTGTGGCCCTGTATACTTACGATGGATGTACCCATTTGAAAGATACATGAAAATCCTTAAAGGGTATATGAAGAATCCAAATCGGCCCGAAGCATCCATTGTTCAAAAATATGTTGCCGAAGAAGCTATGGATTTTTGTCAATAATACCTGTCTAAAGTAAGACTTACTGGTCTCCTTAAACCCCGTGCCAAACAGGGGGTCAACGCGGAATGTCGGTGAGGTGTATTGATCGTAATGAATTGCAGCAAATACACTTACACATCTTGAATAACATTGATGAAGTTGAAGACTATATTGCTGTTCATAAAGATCTTATCCGAAAAAAAATAATAGGATGACAAAGCAAAGGCTGATTAGAGAACACAACAAATCTTTTGCACATTGGTTCAAAATGGAGATTGAAAATGAGGATTGTGTTTCTGATACAGTTAGATGGTTGGCATGTGGTCCTCAACATAATATGATCTGTTGGAATTCATTTGATATCAAAGGGTATTCCTTTTATATAAAGTCCCTAGATGATAGAAGTAGCGTGCAAAATAGCGGTGTTATGTTAGTGGCTGAAGCTATGCATTTCTCTAGTTCAAAAGACAACAATCCTAAATTAGCAGTCATCCATTATTATGGTGTTGTTGAAGAGATTTGGGAGGTGGACTACTCCAAATTCAAAGTTCCCATGTTCAAATGCAAGTGGGCTAATGTAAGCAACTGTGTTATGGTCGATCAGTTAGGATTTACACTAGTTGATTTGAATAATACAAGTTTTGTGGATGAGCCTTTCATTATGGCAGACCAACCAAAGCAAGTGTTCTATATCACTGATCCTCAAAATGAAAGATGGTCTGTCGCGCTCCAAGGAAAAAGGGTTATTGACAATGATGATTCTATTTATGAGATCCCTTCTTTTTCAGTAGGTTTACCAAAATTAAATGAAGAAGAAGTGGATTCTGATTGATTTCTATGTGTTTCTTGTTTTTGATCTAGTCTAAACATGCAATATTAAGTTTCTTGTTATGATTGCGTATATAATTTTGATGTAATAATAACAGAGAC
Organism: Leucaena leucocephala; assembly: GCA_037074615.1. Classification (NCBI taxonomy): domain Eukaryota; kingdom Viridiplantae; phylum Streptophyta; class Magnoliopsida; order Fabales; family Fabaceae; genus Leucaena; species Leucaena leucocephala. Next base: position 17,624,092 of record CM073522.1, read on the forward strand.
AGATTCTTGTTCTGATAAGAATATTGTGACTCCAAGGGATGGGATGATATATATGATGATGGAGTTTAAAAAAATAACTACAACATTAAAACCGGTCTTAAGTGCTATCCGGTGTAAAAAGTCTACTACTGACAATTTTGAAAATAAATTATAGTTCGATTTGACACCAGTTTCTACTTTATCCGGTGTTATGTTTTAGACGGTGTTATTTTTTACACCGGTTTTATACTTTATCCGGTGTAAAATGTATCAATTTTACATCGGTTATGTTGTTGTCCAGTTAGAATAATTTATATCCAGTGTAAAATGTTTATATACATTTTTTAAGCCTGCCCCTTGGTGTGACCATCATTCTCATTTCTCACGTACTCTGTCATATCTCCGCTTGTTGTGCTCTGTGGTTTTCGCGAGGCTTCTCCGTGCTCAATCGTTCTTCTCTTTTGTCTCTCTCGTTCTGCTATTTCGTGTACGTGTTCTCTGCACTTATTTTCCTGTGTGTACGTGCTTCGCCGTTTTTATGTTCATTTAATCTAGGTTTTCTATTTTTCCTGACAAATGCTTGCACATATCTTTCCATTCATAATTGCTAAAAGAACAAGTTTTGTGTACTCTGATGGGTTGAAGAAAAAAGGGTTAAGTCTGTTTACAATATTTTTGATGTTGTTATTGTGTATATAGGAATATGGGGGATAGAGTTACTCAGATTGAGGCTAGCGATGCTCCAAGCGCCACTACGCAAAGGAAGGACAGAAGTGCGACTCGTTTGAAAGACATTACGAAGGACAGGCAAGAGGGGAAACTGCTTCCGATAGAGTTTGACAGAAACTGGAACCCAACTAGTGAACACAGGGCAAAGTACGTAAGTTTTATCAGCCTCCTAGCACGCAACAAGCCTAGCATCACCTATTTGACTTGGGATGCTGTGGATGATCGCGTGAAGAATCAAATTTGGGACACTATCCGGGTATAGGAACTATCTAATATTGCATGCAGAGCAATACCAAATACACAAATGTTTGTTGATTACTCTGCTTTCAATGGCAATCATTGCAGCTCACTTACGATGTTCCCGACAATGAGTTCTTGAAGAAGAAGACATTGTCTTATTGCGCTGAGTGTTGGAGGACATTCAAGACACAAGTAGCTCGTCAGTATGTGCATGGACGGGATAAAAGTGGTCATCCTCAACCTTCTCCATGCAGCAAGTATCAATTCATTGATGAAGCTGCTTGGGAAGAATTTGTTAGGATTCGGACCACGCCAGCAGCAATAGTGAGTGTATCCTTTTGTATGTGTTGGCAGAAAATGTATGAGAATATCATATGTATTGATTTTAACTACTTCATGTCTTGTAGGAAAAAAGGGCAAAAGCGATTGAATACGTCCTCAAGAATGATTGCACCCACACAATGTCTCGAGGGGGTTATGCGAAGGCAGAAAGAGAGTTGTTGGGGGCCAAGAGGAAGAGGGTAGAAGAAAATGCTGGGTCAGATCCTAGTGTTCTTCTTGACCCCCCCTCTCCGATACGTCGCGAAGAAAAATGGTTGTACTATCGCCAAAGAAAGAGCGGAACATTTACAAGCGACAATGCTCGCATGATTGCTGAAAAAATTGTAAGCACTACTTGCATTATTTTCTTTTAGTAGACTATAATTATATCATTTTTCTTATGTTTGTTCATTCTATGTTATAGAGTGATCTTAAATAACAAGAGTCCCATGGATCCTTCAAGTCAGATGGTAGGAATGACATCTTGACTGTTGCCATTGGGAAACAAGAACATGGGGGCCGTGTCAGGGGAGTTGGAAGAGGTATGGGTATAAGAGATTACTTTGGAGCATCTCAAAGATGTTATTCCCCACATGTGGTGCAGAAGGCAGAGTTGGAATCCTTGCTCTCCACCATAAGGGCAGAGGCTAAGGTAGAGGCTTGGATAGAGGCTAGGGCACAAGCAGAAGCTTCAATTGAGGCACGATTACAAGAGGGGTTGGCAAAGATCAAGGATGAAATGTTGTCCATGATGACATCAAGGCAGCAAGAGCCAACTGACCCCCTCCCGCCCTCAATTGCAGCCCATCCAAGCACTAAGGGGAGCTGTTGCTTGCCGCTATCAGAGGATGCAGAATATTGTGATCTATATGTGGAGGATCCTCTTAGACGCACATGTCTCCATCCATAGCCTAGGGTTCTGTTCAACACATCCAAATTTAGGAAGATCAATTAAGGGTGACAGTTGAAGACGTGCTAATTGGAGATGCTCTTGTCCCAATTCCCACTGATGAGGTGAAGACAGTGAGCCAAGCAAAAGGGACTTTCATATTGTGGCCAAAGCATTTTGTTTCGGATCACGTCGCCTCATCCCCCAGCCAACTTCCCACCCCTCCCACTTTGAATACCATGCAACGTGTGATCCTATTGGCATATGACAAAGTGTTCCATGTGGACATGTTGCCTATAGATTCAGTTGTGGGCGACATGGGGGCACCGGCCTTCCTTGACCATGCGGACGTCAAATCTCTGATCACTCCCAAGGAAGAACTGACCTCCGACTGCATCCAAGTGTTTTTTATGTAAGTATAATTTAAATGTAAATATATGTAATAACAAAGTTCAAGTCTTACAATTAATGTCGTGTATGCATTACCTGTAGGTACATGCAAGCTGAGTTGGTTTCCTCCAAGGGCAAACAAAAAAAAGTTCGGATTCCTATGCCTACTTCAGATTTATGCTAAAGGGATCTCTCAATCTTTGAGGCTTGCATACATTTCAAGGAGGCTCGGTGAAACCGATATTGATTGTTTCTTCGCACCATATATGCAGGAGTAAGAATAATAATATTTCATCTTATTTCATATATACTAGTTTTGTATTTGCTTAATTATAATACTCATTCTCTTTTAATTAATCTCTACATCAATTATTGGCAACTTGTCATCCTATGTAAGCATAGCTATAAAGTTTTCTTCTTATGCTCCCTCCATTACAAGCCATCGATTGATGTCAGGAAGATCATGAACACGTGAGTTCTCTTCTATACACAATGATATTTGTGATAAATGGGTTACTAACTTTATAACTTTGGTCATAGGGCTATGTGGACGTTCGCAGTTGCAAGGGGCCTTAAGCACGCTAATTTGGTGAGGGACCCTGAATGGATCACACCGAAGATAATAAAAGTACATATTAGGTATTGCTAGGTTCCCCGTTTTGATGATGAGAAATAATTTTTATCTTGTTAACATTACAAAGTCGAAGGCAACCCAGAGAAAGCAACTTGTGCAGCTTCTACATAGTTAGACACATGGTCAATATTATCTTGTCAAATAGGATTGACATAACTGAGGAGGTAAAATTGTATTTTTAATAATTTCATATTTCTTAATTGCCAATCTAATCTATATTAGTAATGCCTTAATTTTTTTGATTTTGATTTCATATTTCAGATATTTGATCAACCTGATCCATTTCCTGACCAAGATATTGAGGACCTGAGTAATCGGTGCGCAGAGTTTTTTGTTCAATTTCTTCCTTCTCAATAGTATTTGTCTTTCACTGAATACCTTTTTCTACTTTTCTGTTCAAATTGTAGCATTTTTGTATTGAATTTTATTAAATGAATAATATAATGAGCAATTGAATTATATATGTCTCTGGCATCTTGAACTGATCGATGATCGATGATTGAGTCGTATATTATATTTGGGCAGTTTATTTATGAAGCTTCAGGCCAACGAAATATATTAAATATAAATTTAATAACATTATCTACATCGGAGGTATATACCTGCCGGTGTAGAAAGAACATATATCATAATATAAATTTAATAACATCTACATCGGACGTATATACAACCGGTGTTAACATTTGAATAATCTACACCATCCCAATATTCAACCGGTGTTAACATTTGAATAATCTACACCATCCCAAATATTCAACCGGTGGTAACATTTCATCAATCTACACCGTCCCAATATTCAACCGGTGTAGATGTTATAAGATAATACACCGGATGTAAAAGTGAACCGCTTTAAAATGTCGACCGGTTTAAAAAAGTATACATTCTACACCGGTCATGTGACCGGTGTAAAATGTCTCACTTTTTACACGGTCCGTTTCTACACCGGTTATATGTGCGATGTAGAATGCCATTTTCAACCGGTGTAGAAATCCTTTTTTCTAGCCGTGTATACTTATGTTGCTTGGATATTTTATGTGATATTTGCTTACTTTGATTATGTGAAGCATGTATGATTAAGTGATGCTCTATTTCTTTTTATGCTATGGCCATATATTATAATTAAGGGACATGGAAGCATGTAAGTTTTATCATTATGCAAGCATGATCATTAAGTGCACACATATTAACATCAAGCATGTAGTTGCATACATTATATGGTATCCATTTACTAGTAAGATTTCCCCAGGAATCTCACCTTAATCTATAATTCCATACAGCAGGACCATCAAGCATAGGAGGTGAAGATTAGAGGATGATGTTATAGTATGTTTGTATTGATATGTTATGAACAAGTTGTGGATTGTATTTATGTAAAGTTAGTTGATGAAAACTTTGTGCTTGAACAAAGACTAGTTTTGAGCAGTAACTTGTAGTTTGTAATTAAAAATAGTAAATGATGGAATAAATGTACAATATTTGATCAATGTCTATTAACATGCCAAGCTTCGTTTTGTCACCAAGAACGCCTTATTTTGATATCTATACAAGTAGATCGAATTTTTTAAATTTAAGGTTCAGAAACTGTTTTTAGGATTTTTGACCAAATAAACAGTGAACTTTGATGTCAGAACTGACTTAGTTGACTATTCAATTGGTCTGAGGCATATTTTTCCCTTAAACTTCAATATGTTATCTTCAATTATCTTTTTGAACCACTTTATTTCAATTTTTTTAGAATTAATTATGATTTTTAAAGTTCATCGCCAAATCTGGAAATACCAAATGAACAGTAGTAGTAAATTTGGAAATTCTAGATTTTGAGATTGAACTTCAATGGACTTGTAATGGTTCTAATTGCTACCGAATTGCTCCTTAAGGCGTACGAAATTAAGGTGTTACACTAATCTTCTATCATAGTGCCCTTGTCTCTTGTTGATTCAGTCCCTAAATAATTGATCAACTAGAGGAGTGAGATTTCAAAGAAATCCCAATAGCAAGTTACTTCAACAAAACTATCAACAAGCAAGATTATTATGAAACTAAGTATAATGCCACAATTAAGGAACCACTTTATCTCATGCCAACTCAATCATGCATCAAGTAAAGATATCACAATATAAAGAGTAGCATCATATCATCTTTAGTTCGACCAATAATTATGGCAAATACACATTTAACAATCAAAACAAGTTAACATTAAAGTTGAGTAGTCTTGCTATCTTGATCAAGTAATTCCTTAGCTCTTGTTCTTGTCCTTAATTCCTTCTCCCACAAATGTCAAACCCTATTCCAATAAGAAAAATGGGAGTACAACCATCAATATACATTCCATTAACTATGCTTTAAACAAAAGCCCCTTAAATCCTTAGTCAAAAGAACTTGATTTTTAGGGTTTTGTTTCTACCAACTTAAAAATTATTCTCTTAGGTCATTCCTGTAACATTCCAATTTTTGGTCTAGGAGAACTGGGAAGTAGTCTGATATGGGCAGGCTGCTAAACCCGTAGTCCCAGGGTAGTAATCTGATATGGGCGGATCACTTACCTGTATTTTGTAGGAATCCGAGGGATGAGCTAAGTCCTTCAGGATTTAAAGATGAGTTAAGTCTTTAACCTACAAGATCGGGACAGTTCACCTAGGTTCAAAATGAGGAATGTGAGGAATATTCTAAGTCTTAAGCCTAGGAATTCTGCAGGTAGCTTGATATGGGCTGGCTCCTGTGCAAGATAACCTGACATGGGCAGGTTGTCAAGCCTTTCAAGTAACGATGACTCCCGAAGAGTTTAAGGGATGAGTTATTGAAAGAGAATTTCTAGAACTTAAGATGAAGGATGAGAAGATGAGTAACAGGGCCAGAAAGAGAATGTAGGGGCAAAATCGTAATTATGGGAAAGATCAGGCTGGTAGCCGATGAGTACCATATTTTGCCAGAAAATAGAGAAAATTATGCTGATCATTTCACTGAACTGTGAAATGTGCATATGAGGTCTCTATGTATATGAAAGATTTAGAAATGTGACCAGGGGTAAAATGGTCATTTTGGAAAAGTGTACGCGTGAGCACATTTTCAGGCCAAAACAGCCCGGTCCGGATAAAATATCTGAAAATACCAGGAGATAGAGAAAAGGATTCCTGGTTGAATGAGGAGTCATGGAATTTTGATTTGAGGTCCCGATTTTTCTGTAAAAATTCCGGAAGATGGGAATTTACAGTTATAATCGGTAAAGGAAAAGCAGTCTGAATAGAGATGATCGGACGGTGGCCAGAGGCCATATAGTGGTTGTTAAGACCCATAGTGACACCAGGGAAGGCCCAGGCCCATAATATCAGTTCAATAGAAAAAGGGGCCGGTGTCTGGGAAAACGGTGCAAAATGACGAAAATGCCCTTATGTTATAGAATAGTTGAAGAATGAGTAAAGGGTATTTTGGTTATTTGCCTAAGGTTAGACAGTCCAGGAAGGTTATCTGGATAGTTGACCAGGGTCAGAGAATACTCTGGTAAGGTATGAAAAGACAATAATGGCCCTAGACTCACTAAAGGAAATAAAGAAGAACCAAGGGCATTTTGGTAATTTGTCAAGGGGTGTTTCTTGGGAATCAGGCCATCAGAGTACTTGGGCTGGATCAGAGACCCAAGATGATATTCCCAGACCCAAAAACGTAGCCCAGCATAAATGTGAGAAAAAGTGGCATTAAAATAATGATTTAGTGACTTTTCAGTAAAGTAAAGTTACTCGGTTGGCACGATAACCGAGAAGGTGATCAGATAAAGTCTGGGACTTATCTGGAGGTCATGGGATGGCGTGATAGGACCCATCTAGACGCCACATGGCACTGATCTAGAGGGAGAAGAAAAGTTAAGGACACGTGGCACAATCTCAGCCGTTGAGTCCGGTTTGTGGGAAATCGGACCGGACCGGTACTGGACTGGACTGGAAAGCTTCTAGAAGGTTTCTTGGCTCTCTCAATTTCGCCATGTGAGAAATGTGACTGATGAGGTGTCCCTTGATGATGCAGTAAAAGGGAATAAGGAAAAATAGAAAATTCCGGAAAAACCAGGACCACAAGTTCAGATGGCTTCAAAATTACGGAAATGCCATCCATCAAAACTATAAATACCCCCTCCCCCTCCCATTTCATGCATCCCACGGTTTTGCAAGAGAAAGAGAGAGAAAGAAGAGAGAGAAGGAGAAAGAAAGAAAGAAAGGAAGTTCTGGCGGAGCTGGAAGCAGTATAGAGATAGTAGAGTTCTGCTAAGCTTTTAAGGTAGTAACTAATCCTAGCTTTTATGTAATGTCTTTGTGATTTGTTGTGCTATTGTTTGGTTGGATTGTTATCTTATATGTTATGCTTGAAGCTCTATTACAATACTATGATCATATGTTATTGAATATGGAAGCACGCAGCATACTTATCTGTACACAATCACAAGCAAGCACTGTCACTCTGCATTACATATATTGTTATGATTATTACTACTGAGATTCCCCCGAATCTCATTCCCCATATCTAACCCATTACAGGGAGATTATGTTGAAGTGGATTTTAAGAATTTTGAGACACGCCGTTATGCTGCCGAATTTAAGACTGAACATCAGAATATGATAAGTACTGTGTACGTAGGTGCTGTCTAAGGAGGCTGGAAGTGAGTGGACCTAACCGGTTCATCCAGTCTTTACTGGGTACTTACATAGAATGGTAGTTCTCATGAGGGAATTACCGAATCAGTACGGTTCAGTTCTTTGTACAGATGAAGCCTAGCGGTTATACTGTCAAAATTCGGGCAGAAAAAGATGTAATGGAAATATGAGAATTTTATGTATGTCCTGTTGTATGACATTTTATTATTTAATAATAAATATTGTTTGGCATGTTCAATTTGTGAATGGGGAATTAAGGGAGAAATTCGTAGTCCTGAGGTAGCAGTGTTTTGACCTCAGTTTGACCTAGTAAACGAAGGAGTTTGGCTATAAAATTTGGTGAGCCAGTGGTACACATCTGGGGCATTCCTTGGATAGGTAATAAGCCTTGTTTGGATGTGTAGAATGAGATTAATCAGTTCTCAAATTAAAGGTTCAGAATAAGGAACTTAAGACTAGAAATTTTAATTTATGGGCTTAAGTTAAGATATGATCGAGCTAATATCGCTTCCGTAAGTGTACTCTGAGGGGTCTAAGGGAGGATGATTCAATTCTTATATATTTTTTCATGTATAATCCAAATATGAGCTTGAATTTATGAAAATCAAACTCTCCTTTTGAGATCTGAGCATGGCAAAGAGGTGTCCAAGGGAATACCTAAAATTCTAATTTTGATTCCAATACTTCTAAAGCTTGTTTCTTAGGCTTATCCTACATAATTTTTCATTTTAAGCACATTGAAAACAACAAAATCAATAAAATCAATTCCTACAATAGAATTACTAAAGTTGCCAAGAGGCCTATACAATTTCCAATCCAAGGAAATTGAATAATCTCCATGCAATCCCACTTAAATCAATCACTAATCAGTCTTTAACCTAGGTTTAACATCAAAATCATATCTTCCTAGGTCTTATACATTTTGGCCAGCATGCATCCATAGGGATATCCTTATTTTCCAAACACCTAAACCATGATTTAACTAGCTAAAATATTAATTAAGAGGTTAGAGACGTAAACTAACTTTTAATCCAAGCTTAGTGACCAAAATGGCTAGCTCTTCTTTCTCTTGAAATGTCAAGAATTCAATTTGCAAGAGGTTCCTTATGGTGTCTGAATTTCAATAGTATGTGGAGAAGGAGTGCTATTTATGGACCATGAGATAATTGTTTAGCCTCCAAGTTCACACTAATTACCATGCTTAGGTGTCAAAGTCCCATGGTTTCTTACACCAATTTTCCCACAAAAAAATAATCATAAATTAAATTATAATTCAACTCAAAATCATCACCATTCCTAGCTAGGCAAGTGGTGCCATTTTTAGCCAATGGAAAAGCTATGTTATAGTAGTGTAATGTTTATCGAAATAAATTAATATTTAACCATTCCAGTGTGTTGGGCACTTCAATTAATTTTTATCAATTCCATAATACATTCCTAACATTTTTCTCTTCCAAATATGTCTCTCCTTTATTGCCATCATAATTTTATTGATGGAAAAATAGAATACTAATTTAATTCCCATTATCCAAGCTTTATTTGGGAATTAATTTCTAGAATTTTTGAGTTAATAAAGATTTCTATCTATTACATTATCTTATTTTAATTCTAGGGAAACTCTATAAATTTTTTTAGAACTTATTTACCCCTTTAGGTACTATTTGAAATTTTCCAAATAAAATCCCTAATTAGCTTAATTAACCTTTAAATTCCTCTAAAATTTAACTAGGGGTATTTTGGGAATAAAATCACTTGTACAATGTCCTATAATTTTCAAAGTATATTGTCACTATATTTACGTAATTTTTTAAGGTATCCACATAGCTCAAATAACTAAATTTGGTAAAATAACATACAATTATCCAAATATCTAAAAATTCTTTGAAAATTACTCTAGGGGTATTTTCATTATTTGTCACCTCAAATGGGCCTTAATATCTCATTTTTCATTTTTCAAAATTACCCTATTGACCTAAAACTTTATGAAAATTACACTTTTACTCAAATGAGCCAATTATGTTAATACTACTTTTCTAGCCATAAAATCTAGGATGTGACATTTTTTCTGGTGTTTGAAAAGAACATTTTAAAATAAACTCCTTCTCGATAAGTACTTTGATAAGTCTAAACCCATGCCTTCATAACTATACATTTATTTTTTGAAGGATATTTCAATAAGGCTTATTTTTGAAATCCTATTGGATAAGAGTCAATTTGGTTTAAACACATATTCTTTGTGTTATAACAGAAATTTCATCCAAGAGGGGTGAATTGGGTGATATTAAAAATTTAAACTTAAATTGAAAAGCAGAGATTAAGTTAAGAAGGATATCACCGAAGAGTGAGGAAGCAAATAAATAAGATAATGCATAAAGTTTATATCGGTCCAACCTAACCACTTGGCACATGACTAGTCCTCAAAGTATTCCACTATTCTCCAAGATTCATAGGGCTCTTGGTGCCTCAGTATATCAAGAAGAGATAACCTCTCTCACTCTCCCTTATTTCCCGTAAGGTTATAAGTTTCTCTCTCAAATAGAATGATAGTGATAAATATTGAAGATCAAAGCTACTCTGCTCATAAAATAAAAAATAGAGTAGAACATAGTATGAAATAAATGCAAAAGGTTAATAGTTAGTGCTCAATAAATATTTGTTCTTTGTTCTCCTAGTTGCTTTTACTGTGGCTTCTTTTATAGTTGAATCTAAAAGTCAGTTTCTTGAGTAGCTGTTGGACTCATTGAAGTTGTAACATCCCAGTTTTCAGGCCTAGAGATGCAGAGATAGCCTAAGATTAAGAGGCTGCTAGACCCCTTTTTAGCAGAAGTTCCAGAGGAACGCAAAGAGTTTCACGGACTGAGCTACGAGTAAGTAAAGGTACAGGGACTTATGTGTAAACAGTGGAAGTCCCAAGGGGTAAATGGCCATTTGGGGATGATGTAAAGGTCAAAGGTTCAAGAGTTGACCACTTTGGTCGCGATGATAAAGAAGTTTGTCGCGACGAGAGTGTATTATGGTCGCGACTAATATTGGCAGAGATGATTGGTCGCGACGAATATGTATGTGGTGTCGCGACTAATGAGTAGAATAAGCCTGGTTGCGACTAAAAAGTGGTGTGGTCGCGATGAAAGACTGTTATGGTCGCGACTAAAGGAGGTTGTGGTCACGACTAGAGAGTGCTGTGGTCGCGACTAATGAACACAGAAGGTGTTAAGTCGCGATGAGATGATGGCTAGGTCGCGACTAGTGACTAAAGTAGTGCCAAGCGTATAGGCCATGAGTTGAGAAGGTCAAAAAGAGATAGTTACCCGGTTAGAGATAGACCGGAGGTAGGAGGCCAGATATAGGAAAGGTTATCTGGAAACCATGAGGTGGACTGATAAGGTATCCTCATGGGACCCACAAGATGCCACATGGCATTAGAGTGATGATTCAGTAACCTTTCAGTAGAGTAAAGTTACTCGGTTGGCATGAGAACCGAGGAAGTGATCGGATAAGTCTAGGACTTATCTGGATAGCATTGGGAAGCGTGCGAGGTCTCTTCCAGGTGACACATGGCATTGATCTGGAGAAAGCAGATAAAGCTTAGGGCACGCATTACGAGGTAGGACTCTGGACCGGTGAGTCAGCATGCTGAGTCAGCTACTGAGGTGTCCAGGGAATTATGACATGTGAAAAATATGCTGCTGAGGTGTCCCAGTGAGGTATCCCGATGATGCAGTAAATGAGGAATTAAGGAAAATAGGAAATTCCAGGAAAAACCAGGACCGTAGGATCAGAGTTCATGAAAACTACAATATTGCCATTGGAGGAGGTTATAAATACCCCCCTCCATTTCATTTGGCATTCATGCATGAAGAGGAAAGGGAGAGAAAGAAGAGAGAGAAGGAGAAGGAAGGAAGAGAGAAAGGAGAAAAGGAAGAAAGGAAGTTCTGGCGGAGCTGGAAGCAGAATAGAGATAGTAAGGTTCTGCTGAGCTAGCCAGGTAGTAACTAATCCTAGCTTTTATGTAATGGCTTTGTGATTTGATGTGCTACTGTTTGGTTGGATTGTTGTCTTATATGTTATGTCTGAAGCTCTGCTGTAATGCTATGATCATATGTTATTAAGCATGGAAGCACGCAGCATACTTATCTGTACACAATCACAAGCAAGCACTGTCACACTGCATTACATATATTGTTATGATTGTTGCTACTGAGATTCCCCCGAATCTCATCCCCATCATAACCCATTACAGGGAGGTTATGCTGAAGTGGATTTTGAGAATGCTAAAAGACGCCGTTATGCTGCCGAAGTAAAGACTGAACATCAGTATATGATAAGTACTGTGTACGTATGTGCTGTCTAAGGAGGCTAGAAGTGAGTGGACCTAGCCGATTCATCTAGTCTTTCCTGGGTACTACGTAGAATGGTAGTTCTCATGAGGGGATTACCGAATCAGTACAGTTTAGTTCTTTGTACAAATGAAGCGTAGCAGTTGTGCTGCTGGAGTTTAGGCAGAAAGAGATGTAATAGAGATAGAAAGATTATGTATATGTCTTGTTGTGTATGCCTTGCTGTATGACATGATGTTATTCAATGATAAATATTGTTTAGCATATGCAATTTATGTATGTTAAATTAAGAGGAAATTCGTACGTCCTGAGGCAGCAGTGTTCTGACCTCAGTTTGACCTAGTAAACGGAGGAGTCTGGCCACAAGATTTAGTGAGCCGATAGTACACATCTGGGGTGTTCCGTGAATAGGTAATAAGCCTCATTTGGATGTGTAGAAGGTGAGAAACCAGTTCTCAAAGTAAAGGTTCAGAATAAGGAACTTAAGAGTTAAAAGTTCAATCTCTGGACTTAAGCTAAGCTAAAATTGCTTCCGCAAGTGTACTCTGAGGAGTCTAAGGGAGGATGTTTCAGAAGTAGCCGTTAAAATAGAGTCATTGGTGTGTGACAGTTTAAGCATTTAATGCATTTGACAAATTTGTTTTTTGATTATTTTCTTCATTTGTTCTTATTTCTGCCTATAATTGATCTTAAAATATATTGCATAAATGATATAATAGCAAAGTCTAGTTTGAAAATCATTTTAAAGAATAGGTAGTTTTATCGAAGTGTTTATAAAAAATGCTCTTACCAAAAAGAACTTTGATAAAAATTCAAACAATGTGTATTCAAACCAAATTGACTCTTATCTAATAATACTTTAAAAACCAGCCTTATTGAAATGTCCTTTAAAAAATAAACTTTTAGTTACAGAGGCATGATTTAGGCTTATCAAAATACTTATCGAGAAGAAGTATATTCAAAATGTTTATTTCATAGACCACAAGAAATACCTTATCGAATAACTATTGGATAAGATTATGATGTTTCAGAATAATGGCTTTTGAAAAAAGATTCTTTCTAAAATTTTCTTTAATTCTTGTAATCTTCATCACAAATGCTATGTAATACATTTTCAAATCAAGGTTTTATATGATCATTTTCTAAAGCAATCATAAGATCATTGTTCAAAGTAATTGCAGATTTAAATATCGCTTAGATGGTTTCAAAAATTGGTTTAAAAACTAAAACTTCTTTATTTATCGAAGTGTTTATCGATAAACTACCTTATCGATCAATGATTCGATAAATGTCATTTAGAAACCGATTTCATAAATAGAATTTGTTCTTATTTATCAAAGGCTTATCGATAAACACCCTTATCGATAAATGCTTTGATAAAGATATTTTAGAAATAGATTTCACAAACTGAATTTTGCTCTTGATTATAGAAGGGTTTATCGATAAACACCCTTATCGATAAGCTATGTTAAAAATAGAATCAAAGTTTTAATCATTTGTCATCATTAAAACATGAAGTCTAACACTTGGACATTTATCAAAGATCTTTTTGAAGAGTACTTTTCAAAGAACACTTCAAAATGAGAGAAAACTAATTTGTGTCAGAAGAGCATTTAATGCATACAAATGTTACACTTCAATGACTCTATTTTTTCAATGTATACTTCAATGAGTCTAACAGCTACTCAACAAACTAATTTTAAGACTCAACTATAAAAAGCCACAGTAAATGCAACCGAAAAGAACAACCAACAAATATTTATTGAGCATTGATTATTGACCTTCTGCATTTATACTCTGTTATACTCTATTTTTCATATTTTGAGCAAGTACCTTTGATTTTTAGTGTTTAACACTATTACTCTATTTGAGAGAGAAACTTAGAAATCTATTATCCTTTCATTTGAGATACTCAAGAGTGGGTCTCTTGAGTTGGTAGATGGAAAAAGGGGAGTGGGAGAGTTATCTTTTATTGATATACTGAGGCACGAAGAGCCTTGTAAATCTTGGAAAATAGTGGAATACTCAAGGAGCTCTAAGGACTGGACATAGGCCAAGTAGTTGGGCTGAACCAGTATAAACTCTTTGTGCATCATCTTATTTATTTGTTTCCTCTCTCTTCGATAGTATCTTTCTTAACTCAATCTCTATCTTTTAATTTAAGTTTAAAATTTTAAAATCCCCCAATTCACCCCCTCTTGAGGTGAAATTGTCGTTCTAAATTTGGTATTAAAGCAGGTATATTGGAAAAGACTTGATTTCTCAAGAGTATATCTAGTGTGTTACTTGAAAGAAGTTCTACAACAAAGCCAATGGGATTCAATGGAGTGAACTTTACCTTATGGAAGATGAGAATGAAGACTTTTATTAATATTGGAACAATAGTTTCACTAAAGAGTGGGGTAAATTAGGTGATATTAAAAATTTTAAACTTAAATAGAAAAAATATTGAGTTAAGAAAGATATCACGACGAGAGAAGCAGATAAATGAGAAGATATACATAGACAATTTATACTGGTTCAGCCCAACTGATAATTGTCGTTTTAATTATCAAACAAAACTAAGCTAACCAATAGTAAAGCGGAGGCTAACCTAGGTCGATTCACAAGGAGCCTAGATGGATACTAAGGTGCCTAATCAATCAATGGAGCCATAAATTAACAAGTTAATAGATGAGTTTGGTGATGATTTGTTTGTACTAAAGACTGAATGTAAATTATATGCTATTGTTTCTGATTTTAAGTGATTAAGATGGTGAAATGAATGAATGACAAGTGTGTTCCCTTGGAGATTACCTTACCTTCATTATCCATAGAATATCAAGAGTTAATCAGTTGAATTAGAATATGTTAGCTAACAACTCGCTAGCTAAATCTCAGTCAAAGCTACAACTCGCAGACATTGAATAGAGAATAGGAATCATTCAACTCAGAGATAGCAGAATATAAATGAAATAGAATCTCTTCAATTAATCACAGTTATGTTCAACTCGATCAAAGATGAGAATTAATCAAAGGATCATTTATGCAGAAATAAGAAATCCAACTCGGTTCCCTACTTCTTTGTCATCTACTAATATAATTGCATCAATTAACCAGAAGTAAATACATCAACTCGATACATTTAACTCTAAATTAAAAACACAATGAAACTCCCTATTCAGTTTAAGGATTCTGGTTTGGTGTCATCTCCAAGAGAGCACAATAGCTTAGCCTTGCATTGCTATCTGAACTCCAGCATCAAATATCGGTACAGCAGTAGTCGTGATGGAAGAAGAATGAGAAGATGAAGGTGAAGATGAATCTACAGAACCTTCCTCTGTTTCTATTGACTAGAACAGAGGAAGGTGCAGAAGAGAAAATGGAGATGGAGAAAAAGATGAATGTGTGCGTGAATGGTCTAGTGCAGATGGGATGGAATATGATCTGAATGGATAGATGGAATAGATCTAAAGTGAGGTGATGCGTGAATGTATGGCGTGTAAGAATGAATCCCCCTCTGCTAGGTAATATGTGTAATATATAGTAGAAGTGTGGGATGGGTGATCAGATGCATGAACCAATCTCTTCTTTAGTCCACTTGCTTCTGTTAGCACATGTCAATTTTGTTTACAGCACATGCTCCACACTTACTGTCAGCAACTTGCTCATTCTGTTCAAATGGAGTATGCTGATGTGTGAATAGTGCCAGACGTGTGAACAGTGCTCAACTCATGCATGATTTCCCACTTGCAATTTATTATCAGCTCTTGTTTGCAGTATGTTAAGTCCAGCTATGCAATTCGTCACATGCTTAAATCATCTTCTGTCCAGTTGTCCCTTCTGTCATTTACTGATTGATCTCTGCATTGAAGTTTAGACACGACGGTAGGTACATCAGGTCGCGACTAATATTTACAGAGAATGCACTTCTTTGCTGCTTGAACGTATGGTCGCGACGTTGAGTACATCCGGTCGCGACTTAATTCCACAGGGATGCTCTATTTTGTTGATTGATTGTTGTGTTGACCTGAAATGGATATTTAATAGATTATTTATCCAATTAAGCACTAAAATCATATAATTTAAATTCCCACTTGTCCAATTTCATATTATTAACTAATTTGCTCAATATAGTAGTAAATGTAGATTAAAGCAATAATAAACTCTCTTTTAACATATTAAAAATCAGTATAAATATGAGTTTATCACCAACCACTTGGCCAATGTTTAGTCCTCAGAACTCTTCTAAGTATTCCACTATATTTTAAGATTCATCAGTCTCTTGGTACCTCGGTACATCAATAAGAGATTGGCTTTATCTTTTCCCCTTACTTCACGTAAGGTTAAAATCCCACTCAAGAGTCTCACTCTCAAGTATCTCAGTTGAAAGAATAAAGATTTATAATTCTCTCTCTAGTAGAGTGATAGTGATAAATGTAACATCCCAAATTTTTTGTACTGATTTGTATATACAGATTGAATAAAATATATGTGAGGTTTTTCAGGAAAATATGTGGCTATTCATGTAAGAAAAGGGATTAAATTGAAAAAGAAAAAAATGTAAAGACTTAAGTGAAATTATGGAAAGTTAAGAATAAAAGTAAAGGTAGACAAAAATGTGGGGTCTTTAAATGTAATTTTGAAAGGTTAAGGACATGAAGGTGAATTATAGTAAGTCAAGGGGCAAAACTGTAAATATGGGAACTTTGGACTGAAAATAGGCCAAAAATGACTGTGTTCTGATCGGACCCAAATTTTTCCAGTAAATAGAGTAAATTATTCCGGGTTGTTTGACATAACACAGAATTTTGATTTGAGGTCCCAAAAAATTGATATAAATTTCTGAAGTTAGATAAAATTATTACAATATTTTTTGGATCTCAGAATCAGATGAGACCTTCCAGTAAATTCCTATAATTGATATAAGAATTTATAAAATTGACAGGATCAGAAAAGGAATCCTGTAGAATTTTTAATGGAATTTACAGTGGAATAAAATACCCGATGAATATTGCCGGGAGAGTTTGCTAGGAATTTGTGCCACAAAGGTATTGAAACCTAAAAGGCCCAAAAATGGCATCATTAAGGCCCAATAAAATAAGTGGACTGATGGGTGGGCTAGTGTCCAGAGGAACCCCGGAAAAGTGCAAAATTTCAAAAATGCCCCTGTGATGCCCTAAAAACCAGAAGTGAATGGAGGGCATTTTGGTCATTTTGGACAGGCCAAAATACCAAGACAAGTGCAGGAAAGGTTAGTCGGAGTCAATATATATTTGACAAGGTCTAAAGAGGTGAGAAATGACAATTATGCCCTTGGGTTTAATATAGTGCAAGGAAAAGCACTAAGGGTATTTTGGTAATTTTCCAAGGCATCTAAAATTAAATTTAAACCCAGTATGAGAATGTCAATGGCATGACTGATTTAAATATTGAAAAAAATATATATTATGAAGTCCCATAAAAATTAGATTAAGAAAACATTCCGGTTTACGGAAAATCGGATCGGGCCGGTACCGGATTGGACTGGATGGGACTGGATTGGGTTGAAACTTTTCTTGGAACTCACACACACAAAATGGCGCCAAAGAGGAGGCTTAGGTGTCCCAAATGATGTCATGTTAGTGATGTCATGAGTGAAAAGAGAAAAGATATTCCAAGATCAAACCTTTAACCATTAGATCAAATAGTTCCCAAGGTGATCTTGGCCTTCAATTTTCCCAAGATTTTGCTATAAATACCCTCTCATTCTAAGCCAAAACCGTGAGCAAGAACCTTAGGGAACCTCTTGCAAAATATTTTCTCAAGCAAGGATCTTGAAGAAGCTGGTAAGGTAAGTTGCTCCCTTGCTTCTAGACTTTGTTCTTATGACTTCTTCTTGAGTTTAAGTTGGTTTTGAGGCTTGAATCTTGGGGAAATGCTGCTGAAATTTCTTTGGATATGTGATAGGAACATGTGTTTATGTTATAGATAGTTTGCACAAGCTTGAATCATATGATAATGGCTTAGGATCCATGTGTGCTTGTGAATCCATGAAGGTGTTCTATTCTGTACAGTACGAAATCACTGTTCATATATTGGAATTTCATGGTTTTGATGCTTCCAATGGGTTTAGAATGGAATTTTGCGTGGGGTTATAGTAGGAAAACAAGTATTGGAAGCATTGGAACCAAAATGGGAATTTTTGGAATAAGGGAGCCACTTTTCGGTTTTTGTACAGAACTTTGGGAAGCAATTGGATTCTGGAATTTTTGAATACATATTTATATTCTACATGAAAAATTATGTGGAAATGAACCATGAGAGTTTAGTTTAAAAAGATATAAACATATGTCACAAAGTAGAGAAAGAAAAGGGCATATTGAAGCCTAGACTTGGAATTTGTTTGGAATGGAGTTGTAATTTGGTAATTGTCTTGTAATGTCTAGGTTTTGATATTTGTGGCAATGAAAGATCACTTCAAGAAGGGAAGGATAAGGATCCATAAGAGGTAGCAATAATATCTAATTATAAACTTATGTGCTTTGATTGATTTGCTTACTTGTTATGCATGAAGGTTTGGTTGAGCATGGAATATTGTGTGATAATGTTTATGATGATGATGATGTGCTATGAATATGTGCCACTCCTTTCAATATATGTCATGATAATATGCATGTTAGAGTTTGCTTATGTATAAGCATGAATTAGCTCCCATTGCATGATAACATGTTAGGCATTTAATCAAACATGCATAACCTTATAGTTTGTATTACTTGCTATTGAGATTTTCATGAAATCTCATTCCTTCCATATCAATAAATATTGCTCTAGGTGCTGTAACTTCATAAGGAGGAAGGTAAATGGGAATGAACAATGTGTATATGACTTGGAAAGCATGCCTTTAATTTATGTGATGATATATTGGTATGTACATGGTAAATACTCACTGGATCCGAGTTGAGGGAGTGACCTTCCAGCGATAGTTTGAGTGACTTATCCATTTCGGTTTCACGTGAAATTTTGCATGAACATAGATAAGATCCATATATTTAATTGGACACCAAGAACTCGTAATTTGGTTAAGTTTTAAAATTGATATGATTTTTCAAAATTGGACTTAAACTCTGGATCAAGATAAAACAAGTCATCCGATACAGTAAGGTTCCAATGCGGTTTTCATATAGCAAATGAATGAATTTTTCCGTAATTTTTGGTGATCTTAAAGTACACATTCTGAGATTTAAACACATAGGTAATTCGATTCAATTGCATAAGTATACAAGGAGAAATGAATTTGTGAAAATGGGGCAAAGAAACTGGAACTTCCAGATTTACCAAATGAACAGTAAAGTTCAACGAATAAACTGATTTGATCTGGATAAGGAAACCTCATTTTCATATTTTTTTCTCATAGTTCAATGAAATATATTTCATTAGAAATTGGAATCACCTCAATATGATTTTTATAGATTTAATTATGAATTTCCAAAGTTTAGACTGTAATCTGGAATTACCCAGTGAACAGTGACAGTAAACAGTACCGAAAGCCTAACTCTTGGAAATTCATATTTTTAAGGTTAAGAGGCATTCCAATGATCTAAGATAATTCCAATTGAGTATATGTAAGGTTAAGATTTAAGGTCAAGATTTAAGGTTAAGATTTAAACATATTTACTAGAAAATGCCGTTGTGCTGGTAAACTATACAGAGTACTGTGTACGTAGGTGCTGTCTAAGGAGGCTGGAAGTGAGTGGACCTAGCCAGTTCATCCAGTCTTTTCTGGATACTTACGTAGAATGGTAGTTCTCATGGGGAATTACCGAATCAGTACAGTTATTTTCTGCCAGGATTTCCGGCAAGAGAGATATGATCTAGTTGAGAGTGCTATAGCAAGAGTACTCTGAGAGATATAAAGAAGAATATTTCATTTTGGTATCAAAGCATAGGATTCTGGATTAAGAAATACTCTGAATAGATGATTTATAGATATATTCCCATTAGTAAAGCTGTCATAAATGACATTAAGTTAGTATTTGCAGGATGGCTAGAGGTAGAACCAGATCAGAAACCACAGTTAACCAAGGGGATCCCAGACCAGAGGTTTTTAGTACCGATGATTCAGAGGAGGAGCTTATGATGGACGAGGATCTGGGTATAGCTCATATCTCTTATTCTAGTGAATCTGATCTAGATAGATCTGATAGTTCCTCAGTGGGGTTAAACATTGAAGATCAATCTTTCTAAGTCTTTATCTCAAAGATTAAAATGCTTTGTTCAGAGAATGAGAAACAAAGTAAAACAGAGTAGTAATCAATGCTCAATAAATAAAGTTCATTGATTGTTCGTTGTTCTCTATCTTCAGTATTTATTGTGGCTTCATTTATAGTTGAGTCATTTGAATAACCGTTAGACTCATTGAAGTAGCCATTGAAGAATAAAGCTGTTGAATGTTGCTGATGGTTGAAGCTTTTAATGCATCTGATAAAAATTTGTTTTTGATAGATTCTTCATTTGATCTTGTTTCTGCCTACAATTGATCTTGAAATGTATTGTATAAATAATATAATAAGAGTTTAAGTATAGATCAATTAATCTCCAATATTTTGGATTGAATTATCAAAGTCTGGTTTGAAAATTATTTTGAAGAACAAATAGATTTATAAAAAATTAGTCTTATCGAAAAGAGCTTCAATAAATATCAAATAATGTGCATTCAAATAGATTGACTCTGTCATATCTCAATTTTTAGGCCTAGAAGCCTAGAAAGTAGCCTAAAATAGGTAGGCTACCAGACCCCTTTAAGTAGAAGTTCTAAAAATATATAAAGGGTTTTAAGGGATTAAACTGCAAATAGAGAAAGTTCAGGGACTAAAGTACAAATAGAGAAAATTCATAGGAAAAATATGTAAATAAATTTAGGGACTCCAGAAAAGTCTCAAGGGTTCAAAAAGAGAAAATAGGTTAGTTACAAGCATAAGGTTGAGGTAGAGGGCTCAAAGTGATAATTTATGAAGTTTAGCCCGATCAGGGGCAAAACCGTAAGTTCATGAAGTTTCAGGCCAAAAAGGGGTAACTATGAATATAAAAAGCACAAACATTTAAGAAAATTCCAGAAAAGGGAAATGAGGCATGACTTTTTATGAGCATAAATGACAAAAATACCCCTAAAGTAACTCTAATAGAATTTTAAGTATAATAGCTCATTGTGAGGTGGCTATCTCGATATAATTATTTGAGCCATAAGGAGGCCTAAGAAATGCATATAAAAATAGGGAATAAATAGTTAAGAGACTAAAGATGTTTATAAATTTAGTCTCATTCCCAAAAGGTTAGTAGTATGAGTTGCAAAAATATTGGAAGCTCAGGATGCCAATAAGAGACATTTTACGGAAAATTAAAAAATAAATAGTTAAAAGAAGAGTTATGGCACAAGAAAATTTATAGAATTTTCCTATAATTAAAGGAAGATTATGGAGCAGACAGAAGAATTTTCTGATCTCTAGAAGGACATTAAGAAATCCAATCAAATGTGAGCAATGTAAAGTAAGAAAAGGTTTAGAAATCAAGGTTTAGAAAATTCCAGAAAAGGTAAATGAGGCATATATGACTTTTTATGAACATAAATGACAAAAATACCCCTAAAGTAACTCTAATAGAATTTTAAGTATAATAGCTCAGTTTGAGGTAGCTATCTCGATATAATTATTTGAGCCATAAGGAGGCCTAAGAAATGTATATAAAAATAGGGAATAAATAGTTAAGAGACTAAAGATGTTTATAAATTTAGTCTCATTCCCAAAAGGTTAGCAGTATGAGGTACAAAAATATTGGAAGCTCAGAATGCCAATAAGAGACATTTTACGAAAAATTAAAGAAGAAATAGTTAAAAGAAAAGTTATGGCACAAGAAAATTAATAGAATTTTCCTATAATTAAAGGAAGATTATGGAGCAGACAGAAGAATTTTCTGAGCTCCAAAAGGACATTAAGAAATCCAATCAAATGTGAGCAATGTAAAGTAAGAAAAGGTTTAGAAATCAAGGTTTAGAAAATTCCAGAAAATGGGAAATGTGGCATTGAGGTCTTTTTTATGAACATAAATGACAAAAATACCCCTAAAGTAACTTTAATGAAATTTTTAGTTTAATGGCTCAGTTTGAGGTAGTTATCTCGATATAATTATTTAAGCCATAAGGAGGCCTTAGAAATTTATGTAAAAATGGGGAATAAATAGTTAAGAGACTCAAGATATTTATAAAATTAGTCTTATTCCCAAAAGCTTAGAGTATGAGTTGCATAAATGCTGGAAGCTCAAGATGCTAGTATGAGGTATTTTACGGGAAATTCAAAAAGAAATATTTAAAGGAAGAGTTATGGTCCAAGAAAATTTATAAAATTTCCCTATAATTAAAGGAATATTATGGAGTAGACAGAAGAATTTTTTGAGCTCTAGAAGGCCGTTAAGCAATCCAATCAAATGTGAGCCATCTAAAGTAAGAAAAGGTTTAGAAATCAAAGGCCAAGATTTAATCTTCTCTTCCTTCTTCCTTAATATTTCACCACACATAGCTTGATGATGTCATGAAGATGATGCAAGAGGAGGAGAAGATGATGTAAGAAGGCTTTGAAGATCAAATCTTGACCATCCATTTGATCTTATAATTTCTTGTAACTTGGAGGGCATTTTAGAAAGTGAAGTATTATAAATACCTCCTTCCCTCCAAAAGTACTAGCCAAAGATAGAAAAAGAGGGGAAATTATGTTGAAATTGAGAGAGGATAGAGAAGAGGAAGGAAGCCAAGGAAATGAAGAAACAAGAGCAAGGATCAAGCTTCAATCAAGGTAAAATGACAACTCTATCTCTTGATTTTGTAGTAGTTTGTATTCTTGAGATTGGGAAGAAAGTTTAATTAATTTTGAAGCTTGAACTCTATGATATTGCTACTAGTTTAATTCTGGAAATTTTGAGAAAGGACAAGTATGATGTTAGACATTTGTGTAAAGGATAGAAAATAGTAGAAATCAAGTGGTTCTAGCTTGTAATTGATTGAATTACATGAATTGGTTGCCTAGAGGAGCCTAGAAAATTCTTCTGTCTCCTCCATAATCTTTCTTTAATTGTAGAGAAATTTCTATAAATTTTCTTGGACCATAACTCTTTGTCTAGCTATTTCGTTATGAATTTCTCGTAAAATGCCACTTACTAGCATTATGAGCTTCTAGTATTTTTGTATCTCGCACTGCTAACTTTTTGGGAATGAGACTAGTTTTATAAACTTCTTTAGTCTCTCAACTATTTATTCCTCATTTTTACATACATTTTTTAGGTCTCCTCATGGCTCAAATAATTATATCCAGATAAATACCTCAAACTAAGACATTATACTTAAAATTCCATTAAAGTTACTTTAGGGGTATTTTTTTCATTTATACTCTTAAAAAGGCCTATATGCCTCATTTTCTATTTTCTGAGATTTTTTAGAATTTTCATACTTTTTACATCTTAGTTAACCCTTTCATCCGAAACTTTCTAAAATTACATTTACCCCTACTCGGGCTTGACCTCATAAATCGTCTTTTTGAGGCATATACCTCAACCTTATGTTGGAGATTGTGCCCTAGGGGCCAATCATTATCTTATGAATATTGTTGATTTATGAATTTCTTAATTATGTTATCATATTATTTGCATGTTTACTATGATGACAATCCTTGGATAACTCATGATCTTATCCTAAATGTCCCTGGTCGGTCATCTATGCGGGAGCAGAGATGAAATAAGACCAGTATGACTTTGAAGATATATAGAGATATAAATCAAAGTCATAAGCACATGTAAGAGTACAGGGTGTTGGACCGACCCGCTATGAGAGAGCTGCATGGGTCAAGTCATAAGCTTCTCTCATATACAAGCCATTTCACTATGCCCTTTGACCTGAGATCATCATAGATTCCTACATGACAAATGCTCAGCTTTGACCTAGTCAAAAGTCACTTTTGACCGAGTGATCATAAAGGCTATGCTCGGGCTTAGTGGTTTTTCATGCGGAGGAATGTGAATGGTCAAGATGGAATTTGTCCCTCACATTCGTAGAGAGATATTACGGGGCCCCTCGATGAGTGAGTCTGAGAAATGTATGGCCATACTGGAATGAAAGGGTAGTTCCATTTCTATATTCAGACTACTCAGGGATCGAGAAAGTAACGGTCAGGAACAGAAGGATGACGTTCTCCATGCCTCATCCTTGACCGAAATATCGTGTGACAAAAGGGACGTGATATGGTTGTATGAAAGGTTACATCGTTTATCGATCCTCATATGTTTTGGGTAGTTATAATGCCTTGCTAGAGACCGCTTACGACTTGTGGGTCAGTATAGTAACTGGGCCACTGCCAACTTCATATGGGCCTACAGGGTCGCACACAAAACAGCCCAATACGAGCTATGATGTCCAGATTCATTGAATCTAAGAGATGTCTAGATTCAATGAATAATTTAGGGTGGATATATATTTTATATATATATTATATATAATATAAGAGATATTTGTAAGATTTAATTTATAAGGATAAATTAAATCTCTATCACTTTTGAATTTTAATTTAAATGGATATGATCTATTTGAATTTGAAATTCAAATTGATAAGATATCTCAAATTTGATTTATGAGAATAAATCAAATATAATTCTGTCTTATCTTTATTTTAAATTAAATAAATAGGTGAATTAAATCTGTGGGACGAATTTAATATAAACCATACTTATTTAATTAGTTTCTTATTAAATTATGCAATATATGATATTGTATTAATTCAGAATTAATATAAGATTAATTCTGAAGCCCGGCCCTATTAGAAGCCCGATAGCTTCCTATATATTTGACATTAGGGGCTAGGGTTCTATACATCTCTACACACACATTCAGATGTGAGAAAAGGGGGTAGGGAGAGTGCAAAAGGTTTGCAGACAAGAAACTGCCGAAATAAAGACGGTGAGGACGGAATCTCTAGAGAACCCTAGAGGGACAAGAGGCGCTAGCACGTCGTTCGCGATTGGAACGCTGTTCGTGTGGATACCGGTAGAGGAAGTCGATCTGAGCTGTCGACTTCTTGTGATCGAACCAGACACGAAGACAGGTCACGACCAGAACACGCTGAGGTCGCGACCATACAGGCATCTGAACGTCAGAAATCCGAAAAGAAGAGGCAGGTCGCGACTACAAACTCCAGAGACGTCAGGTCGCGACGAGAAGCAGAGTAGGTCGCGACTAAAAACTCCAGAGGCGACAGGTCGCGACTAGAAGCTGAGGAGGTCGCAACTGAAAGTTCCAGAGGCGAAGAGTCGCGACTAGTGGACACTGAGGTCGCGACCAAAGCTTGAAACCGAAGGTAACACTTCTTTCTCCTTGACTTAAACACATTCGGTAGATCCTGGCTGGGAATGGAAAAAATTTTTAAAGTTAATTTCCGCTGTGTGTCTTCTAATTCCCTACACCTTAGGCTTGTAACTATCCTCTTTTCTCTTTCTGAGCCTTCGATACTCTTCTGGAGTCCTTAGCTTTATTTACATATTTACCCCATGAACTTTCTCTATTTGTACATTACCTAAACTTCCTCTATTTACAGTTTAGTATCTTAAAACCCTCTGTATATTTTTAGGACTTCTACTCAAAAGGGCCTGGTAGCTTACCTATTTTAGGCTACTTTCTGGACTCCTTGGCCTAAAAATTGGGATATGACATGATGAATCTGTAATCATCATAAGAAACAAATCTAGACTTGCTGAAAATGCTATAATCAGGAAGAAGGGATTGATTATGAGAAAACATATGCTCTAGTGGCTAAATTGGAAGGTATACGAGTACCTTAAGCCTTTACATGCATAAAAGATTTCAAACTTTATCAAATGGATATGAAAAGTTCTTTTATAAATGGATACATTATGGAAGAAGTTTATATTGAGCAACTCGCTAGTTTTGAAAGTTTTAAACATCTTGATCACATTTATAAACTAAAAAATGATGTATATGGTTTAAAGCAAACTCCAAGAGCTTGGTATGAATGACTCAATAATTTTCTTTAAAAGAAAAGTTTTGAAAGAAAAAGTAGATACAACACTTTTCATAACGAATTTTTATAGTATTTCAAATTTATGTTGATGATATAATTTTCGGTGCTACTAATGAAGATCTTTGCCAAGATGATGTAGGGAGAATTTAAGATGTCAATGATGGGTGAACTCAACTTCTTTCTGGGGTTGCAAATCAAATAGAAGAAAAATGGTATTTCATCTCACAAACCAAGTATTTGAAGGAACTCCTGAAGAAATTCGAGATGGATCAAGCCAAAAGCATGGCCATGACAATGAGTTCAACCATTCAGCTAGATGTAGATGAGAAAGGATAAGATTTTGATATCATAAAGTATTGAGCCATGATTGGGTCTCTACTATATTTGACAGCAAGTAGACCAGATATTCAATACAGTGTAGGCATATGTGAAAGATATCAAGCTGTACCCAAAGAATCTCATGTTTAAGCTGTGAAAAGGATATTTAGTACCTTTATGGAACCATCAACCTTGGAATATGGTTTCCTAAAAAAGTGGAGAATTTCTGCTTGCTTGCTTAGATTCAGATCACGCTGGTTACAAAACTGATAGGAAGAGTACTAGTGGACAATACCAATTTCTTGTTGATTGTCTTGTTTCTTTGTTTAGCAAGAAACAATACATTGTCATTATATCCTCAACTGAAGCTGAGTATATAACTGTGGGAAGTTGTTGTGCTCAAGTCTTATGGTTAAAATAGCAGCTATAAGACATGGAATTCAATTCAAGGAAATATTGATTCTCTGTGATAACACAAGCACCATCAACTTGGTAAAGAATCTAGTACTTCATTCAAGAACTAAGCATATTGGCATAAGCCACCACTTCATCAGAGATCATGTGCAAAAGAGAGATATCATAGTGGAGTTTATCCAACTCATCTACAGCTAGCTGACATCTTTACAAAGCCTCTAGTAAAGGAGCAATTCAATTACATCAGAAGAGAATTGGTAATGGTAAATCCCAATGAGTTGTAAAAAGATTCTAAACTTAAGTATTTTTGTTTTAATTCATATCTTATGTTTTGATGATTAACTAACTTAAGCATTGATCGAATAATACATCAATAAGAGGGTTGATCGAAGAAGTCTTCGATAAAGGACTTTATTCTTCCTTTCTACTACATTGTGTTGAGGTATGCATGGAGCTAAGAAACTATGATCCATTCTATGCTTTTCACAGAAGTCGACAAAATAATGATTATCAAATTCTCTTCCATGATCAGTCATGATAAACACAATAGAAATACCTTTCTCATTTTGGACTTTTTTTGCAAATACAACAAATGCTTGAAATATTTTATCTTTAGATGAAAGAAACAAAGTCCAGGTAAATCTAGAAAAGTTATCAACTATCACAAAAGTATACAATTTTTCTCGAAAACTTTTAACTCTTGCTGGACTAACCTTATCCATATGAAGTAAAACATCCTTACTTTTACCTCTCAGAGTATGCATTTGAAAGCAATTATATGTCGAAAGCTTGACTTAGGTCTAAAAATTAAAATTTTGCAAATTGGTCATCGGGTATTGTTCACTATACATTTTTCTAGATTGTCAGAGCAAAATTAAAAAAAAAACTAATTCTACAAAAATTGTATAGAATTGCTTCAAATTTATATTTAAATATGTTTCAATGCTTTTTAAGGGAGAAATATTAAAATAGACATTTACCTGACCAATTTATACAGTTAATTGATTGAACGTTACTGTTCATTTGGTCAATTTTGGATTTCCAGTTTCTATGACTCAACTTTAGAAATCCATATCTCCTATTGCACACATACAATTAAGGCAAACTACCAATGCTTTTAAAGTTTGGGATGTGTACTACATACTCACCAAATTTTATGGACAGATTCATTCATTTGCTAGGTCAAACTGAAGCAAGATCAAAACTGTTTCAGGACCTACGAATTTGCCTTACTAACTTCTTTCTTTGATTCTCTTTAATTATTCTAGCATGCTTAAACATTATCTTGGCTTCTCATTCATTCATATACTTATATGAACGTACCATACTTGTTTTATATAATTTCATTATATAATTTGGCATATTACATAACATTTACATTAATGGAAAATCAAGTCTCCACTTTTCTTCTTCTATTCATTGGCTCTTCTTCATGCATAAATCTTCTATAATACTTGACCTATATGGTTAAGGGAGGAGTGAGATTCTAGGAATCTCAGTAGTAAATATTACCACATACATGTACAAGACATATGCTAATGCATAATATGTAATTTTACTTAAACTTATACTAGCTAGTGACATACTATCAGACCTTAGTTTAAGACCATATTAGGTTCAATTATGTCCATTGGAACCATTATAGAAGGTCCAAGACTTAAGAAAACCAAATATGAATTTTTTCTTTCTCGGGTTACTGTTCATTTAGTAATTTCATAATTTACGCCCAACTTTAAATTTATAACTAATTCTTGAAAATTGAAATTAAGTGGTTCCAAGTTCTACTGAAAGCTCTTTTATATCTATTTAAGGGAAAAATATGCAACTAAAATTAATCCTTGCCAATTCGTACAGTTTATTCACTGAACTTTACTGTTCATTTGGCCAATTCTAGAACTTCTAAATCTAATTTTGATGTTCTACCTATGTATTTAAAGCTCATTGTGTGTACTTTAAGGGTTAGTTTGGTATGGGGTATTTGGAGGGAAGGTAGGAGGAGGGGAGGGATTTTGCTTCCCTCCCCTTGTTTGGTTCATTGGAGGGGAGGGAAAATTTTTTAAAATTTTCCCTCCCCCTCCAACTTTACTTCCCCTCCAAAATTTGGGGAATTTGGAGGGGAAGTGATATATTATTATTTTATAATATTAATATACCCATAATTTTTTTAATATCCTAATCTCACCCCTATATTATATTTTATTAAAATATTATATAAAATAATATAAAGTAAATTTGTCTATTTTCCTTCCCCTCCCTTTTTGAACCAAACAAGGTAATATGAAAATCCCTCCCCTCCTCTCCTTTAATGTTAATCTAAACAAGGTAATAATAAAATCCCTCTTTTTCCCTCCCTTTACTTTCCCTCTATTAAAATCCCTCCCCTCCGTTGAGCCAAACACACCCTAAACATACAAATTTTAAAAGTCAAATTCCAACATTAACTTAATTAGAATATAGCACAAAGGTTACTGCATCATATAGATCTTACATAATGTAACGAATAATTACATATATCATTAAGTAATAAAATGTCATGAGATAAGACACTTTTCTCCATCATTAAGCTCTTACCCCTTACTAGTTTAGCTTCTAAATAATTGTTTAATTGGAGAATTGGGATTTCAAAGAAATCCCAATCGCAAGTTATATCAACAAAAATGTCAACAAGTAAGATTATTATGAACCTAAGTATCATGCAACAATTAAGGAACTAATTCTATCTTATGCATCAAGTCAAGAAATCACAATGCAAGAGTAGCATCATATCATCATCTTTAGTTCAACTAACAATCATAGCAAATACATATATAACAATCAAGACATGTTAACAATAAGGTTGAGTAAACTTACTAGCTTGATCTAATAACTCCTTAGTTCTTGTTCTTGAGTTTAGTCTTTCCCCCACAAATGTCAAACACTATTCTAATATGACAAAGGGAGCATAACTATCAATAAACATTCCATTAATTATGGTTTAAACATAAACCCCTTAAACCCTCAATCTCTAACTTAATTTTTAGGATTTTATTTCTACCAACTTAATAATTATTCTCTTTAGTTATTCCTACATAATTTTTTATGTCAAATCCAAATATGAGCTTGGATTTATGAAAATCAAACTCCTCCCTTGTATTCTGGTCTTGGCTGAGAGGTGTCCAAAGGAAGTCCTAAATTTCTAATTTTGATTTCAATGCTTCCAAAGCTTGTTTCTTAGGTCTATCCTACACATTTTTTTTATTTTAAATACATTGGAAGCATCAAAATTAACAAATTAAATTCCTATGACAGATCTCCTATAGTGGTTGAGAGGCCTATATAATTTTCAATCCAAGAAAATTAAACAATCTCCATGTAATTCTACTTTAATTAACCATTAATCAATGTCTTTAACCTAGGATTAACATCAAAATTATATCTTCATAAGTCTCATATAATTCAACCAGCAATGCCACCATAGGGACTTCTTGATTTTCCAATCACCTAAACCATGATTTAACTAACTAAAACATTAATTAAGAGATTAAAGACATAAACTAACCATTAATCCAAGCTAATTGATAAAAGTGGCTAGCTTCTCCTTGTCTTGAAAGGTTGAGAATTCAATTTGCAAGAGTTTCACTACTTGGCCAAAATATACAATAGTGAGAGGGGGAGGGGTGCTATTTATAGACCATGAGAAAATTGTTTAACCTCCAAGTTCACTCTATTTACAAGGCTTATGTATCAAAACTCCATTACTTTTTGCAACTTTTTCCTACCAAAAATAATTCTAAATTAAATTATTTTGCTAGTCAAAATCCTCACCATCCTTAGCTTGCCAAATGGCGTCATCCTTGACCAAGAAAATGGCTAAGTTATATCAGTGCACTTTATACCAGAATAAATTCCTATTTCACAATTCTAGTGTCCTTGGCACTGTAATTAATTTTTATCAATCCCATAATATATTCCTAATATTTTTCTTGTCCAAATAGGTCTCCTTTTTTTTCCATCATAATTTTATTGATGGTAAACTAGAAAGTAACCAATTTAATTCATATTATCCAACTTTAGGAATTAATTTCTGTAGTTTTTGAGTTAATAAAAGACTTCTATCTGCTACATTATTTCATATTAATTCTAGGGTGAACCCCATAAATGTTCTTGGAATTTATTTACCCATTTAAGTATTTATTTGGACTTTTTCCAAATAAAATCTCTCATTAGCTTATCTTGAATCTAAATTCCTCTAAATTTTCTATAGGGACATTTTGGGAATAAAAGCACTTGTATAATGTTCTATAATTCCCAAAGTATATTATATCTATCTTTACTTAACTTTTTGAGGTCTCCACATAGCTCAAATAATTAAATCTAGCTAAATAGTTTATAATTAGCCAAATATCTAAAAATTCCTTAAAAATTATTTTAGGGGTATTTTTGTCATTTATCACCTCAAATAAGCCTTAATATATCATTTTCCATTTCCAAGGATTTTGTCCTGGAATTTTCATACATTTTTTTAAAATTACCCTTGTTAGCCTGAAACTTTTTGAAAATTACACTTTTGTACCAGCTTTAACTTAACTTCATATATTATGTCAACAACATTAATACTACTCTTCTGGCTATAAAATTTGGGATGTGACATTTTTTCCCTAAATAAATTTTGTCCTCAAAATTTATAATGTTCCTTATAGGAGAAGTTCGGGATACTTTTCCTTTGTCTCCTCTTCCATCTACCATGTTACTTCTTCTGGTGATAATCCCTTCTAATCTATTCTGACTAGTGGAATTTGCTTGTCCCTTAACTATTTGACTTTTTTATCAAAGACCTCAAAAGACAGGTTGTCTTGAAGTACAATGTCATCATACTAGATGACATGAGCTAGGTCTAGATAGTACTTTTTCAATTGAGAGACGTTAAAGACATTGTGTATCTGACTCAGATTAAGGGGAAAGGGCAAACTTGTATGCTACTGGTGTCACATCGCAAATTTTTTCTATCTGTATAAGACTGATAGAAGAGGAAAGAGGTTAGGTAGGGACTGTGATGTTAATCAGAAGAAATCATAGGGTTAGAGGGTTAAGCTATAAAAAGAGAAGAAATATAAATGCTATGAAGTGTAAGGAATTAAAATGCAAAGTTAAACTATTAAGTAGAAAATGTAAAAGGGACCTAATTGCAAAGTTTAAATGTTTCTAAGGGGTAAAAGTATAATTATTAGGAAATTGAGTCAAAAGTGGCCAAAAATTGCCTGGAAGTGTTTGAGTCCCATATTTTACTAGGAGAAAATTATCTCTAGAAAATTACTTTAATAACGAAATAGATTATCTAGAATTTTTACAGAACCTTCTGGACCTCAAAATAGATAAAACTTTATAAGAAATTACTTTAATAATTATAAGAGTTTATGGAACTGACAGAATCCCTAAAGGAGCCATATAGAATTTAAGGTGAATTAGGGCACCTGGTAGAGGCTTTAGGGGAAATTTCTTAGAATTTGGGCCAAATGAGGACTTGGACTTGGACTAAACCTAAGATGGAATCCCAAGAGGCCTAAAAACATGCTCCATTATTCCTTGAGAGCCCAAGTACATAAAAATAATAATTTAGCCATTTTTAGAAAAGAATAGTTACTCGGTTACAAGGTTACAATTATAACTGGAGAATTGATCTGATAAAGGGATTTTTATCAGTAATCTTTTAGAAAGTGTTCCTATGACAATAAATACCATTGAAACACATAAAACTAAAGGATGGTCTAATAATTTAAAAAAATCCTTCAATACAGGACAAGATTGGTCAGAATTGGACTGAATAACTCTGGAGTGACCCAGAGTCTTCTAGAAGCGATGAGTCACCATGTGAGGAGTCATTGTGGCACCCACACATGCCAATGTCTTCTTCTTGAGGAAGAAGAAGTTTAAGCCACATGATTTAAATAAAATAATATTAAGAAGGTGGTTAATCTGTAATTAAGGGAAAAAGCAACCAATTAAGAGCCGGATTAAGGAGCTATAATAATTAGCAACTTCATCGATATATTAGACCTAGAGCCCTTGAAAATTTGCTATAAATACCCTCCTTTCCCTTCAACTTCCAAGGATCCTTTGTATATTCCAACTAGACTAATCATAAGAGCAAGAGCTAAAATAATTAAGGAAGCATTAATGGATGGGCTAGTGCAAGAGGCATTGACAAAACAAATGGCAATTAGAGCAATAAATCAGATTAAAAATACTGATGACATCATTAATTTTATTTGGGTTAAAATTGGATCTGTTGAACTTATTTTAGGCTTAGAGACTTCAATTTAAAGGTCTTGGACCAAGTAGTACATATGGAAAGACTCATTTGGGCCCAAATAATCAATTTTTGGGCTTAAAATGCTAATTTTATTTTTATTATTGTATTTGTGAGAAAATTAATAATTAGTTAGTAGATTTGACTTTTGGGTTCCCAAGTTACTTGAATTAAGTTGTTATTGATGGGCTATCTGACATTGTATGACTATTTTAGAATCATATTAGATTGTTGAATGAAAAGTTACATTTATGCACTTTGTCTCTTGAGAGTGGATCATAAACTCTTATTTGTAGTATTTTAGTGTGTTTAAAGAGAGTTTTATTATTGATTTTTGTCCACATTTATCAATATGTTGAGCAATTAATAAATAAATTAAAATTGGAACAAGTGGAAATTAATTGATATAATTTTAGCGATTAATTGGATAAATAATCTATTCTTTTAAATTTCTATTACAGGCCAATGCAGTAACCAACTAACAGATTAGGCATGTGCTGGCTGAATAAGTGGGCTAATAGATTGGCAAACAAATGATTGCACAAGGCTAATTAAAACATATGCTGAAGAGAGGTTGATGCACATGCTAACAACTGGAGGGAGAAATAGAATTCCATTTTCTGTTGAAAGTCACATGCTAGAGGAAGGCATCAGATTAACGTATTCCATATTGCTTCCAAATAGATCACACATTGACTCACTTCTGGACACATGCTTCACGCAACAGCTCATCATATCAGTTCACGCTAGACACACCTCACCTCAGATTCATTCCACTTCACTCATTCCATACTTCTATATATCAGTCCTTGCCATCTTTCATGCAAACACACTGCTCACAGATCCATCCATTCCATCTCTCTACCACTCCACATTCTCTCTCCATCTCTATTCTCTCTCTTTCATCTGTAACTTTCCTCTGTTCTAAGCAATAGAACATGAGGAAAGTTCTGCATTCCATCTTCATTTTCTCCTATACATTCACCATGACTGTTGCTGATCTGTTTATTGCTGTTGTTGAAATCTTGACAATAATAGAACGTTAGATCTATTGTGCTCTCTTGGAGATGATACTGAACCAGAATCCTTGATCTGAAACAAGGAGTTTCAATTGTGTCTTTAATTCAAATTTAATTGTATCGAGTTGATATAGTTAATTCTAGTTTTATTGATTCAATTAGAGTTAGTAGATGATGAACATTATGGAACCGAGTTGGATTTCCTAATTATGTTTAATTGAGCTTTAATTGATTCTCATCTTTGAACTAGTTGGACATGACTGTGGTTAATTAAAGCAATTCTATAACAAAGTATAGTTGTATCTGTTTAATTCATCTTCTTCTACCTTTTGAGTTGAATGATTCATATTTGTCTATTCAATGTCTATGAGTTGTAGCTTTGATTGAGATTTAGCTGGTGAGTTGTTAACTAACATATTCTAATTCAACTAACTCCTAATATTTTGTGGATAATGAAGGTAAGGTAATCTCCAACTTAACACACTTGTCATTGATTCATATCATCATCATTAATACCTAAAATTATAAACAGTAGCATAGAATTTACATTCAGAAGTTATTCAATATCTCATCACACAACTTATCTGATTAATTTGTTAATTTGTGGCTCATTGCATTAATTAGGAACTTTAGCATCCATTTAGGCTCCTTGTAAATCGACCTAGATTAGCTTCACTTTACTATTGATTAGCTTAGTTTCGTTTGATAATTAAAATGATAGTTATCAGTGGATTCTATCAAGAGTTCTTCATAGAACTAATAGACTTATCAAGGTTTAATCAATCTTGTGGCATCTTGCAACACTTTGGGACCTTGTTCTTCTGTGTTCATAGGTTCAAGTGGATCACTAAACCTCTGTTTAGCATTCTTATGGTGCGTATATTCTGATTGGTTGTGGTTCATGGGATGTTCTCTAGTGGGTTTACACCATCGTAGTATCAAAGCTTCGGATCTAAACTCAAGTTATATCTTTATGTTCATTGTGTCTATTTTCATTCATTATTTGGTGCCTTTTCATGTGTCTGTTCATCTTCTTTATTTTTGTTCATCACTAAAATCTTCATCCTTGTTCTACCAGTTTTCCTTTATGTTTTTTGACATTTAGTATGTCATTTTCATAGTTCAAAATCTCTTCTTTCTTTTGCTTTGGAATTGCTTCAATCTGAGTTTTCTACAGAGAGTTATAGTCATTTTAAAAATAACATGTTTTCTAGAATTTATGGGTTCAGATTACTCATTTTGTTCTGTTTGTTATATTTTGTGATTTTCTTCATATTTCAGTAAAGAAAAGAGTATAAAAGTAAAGAGAAAAAGTGAAAAAAAAGGAGTACTGAAAAAAATATAGAAAGAAAAAAAGTTGTGCTGGTAGTGTGTTATGAGTAAGTCCATTTTCATATCAAGAATTTGTTTTTAACAATTGTAATCTTTGTGTCAAATTGAACTTTTGATTTCCTTAAGCTCCAATCTCAACATCTATTTTTGTCATTCTCAAAATTCCTAAGTGTTGGTTGATTATGAAAATAGTGATTGCTTGATTAACTTGCTTAATTCTTTAAAGAGCCTTAAGAGGAACTTTTGAGTGGAAAAAGGCAAGAGTGATATACATCAACTTATAAGCCAAGTTTGAGTGAAACACGAGTACTGAGTGACATTCTTAAGGGAAACACATGAGGAAATTTGTGAGGAACTTTATTTCATTAACATCTTTTTTTAGTCACAATGTCTAATGTAGAGAAACATCTAATGTGGTAAAAAAAATATGATGAATGATGATGACAGATTCAGGGAAATGGAGCAACATTTTGCAAACATTGAAGTGGTTTATGGGTATATAAGGGATAGGTTGGAGAGGTAAGAAGAAAGAATTGTAAATATGCAAAGAGCTAGACCTAATCCTAGAAAGCATGATAGGCAAAGGGAGGTTTCTATGGATGAATTTGAATATGAAGCTGATGTGGGAAGAAATAGGCATAGAGGAGATAGATATGGGAGAAGACTTGGCAGAAATAACCTAAGGGAGATTAATAGAGTATATGGAAACCTTGGTAGTATCAAAATGAAAAAAAAATTATAATAAATTGCAAGAGTTCAAAGGCTCCATGAGTATTGAGGAATACTTCCAAGAGATGGAGTTAACTATGATAAGAGCTTGTGTGAAGGAAACTCCAAAAGCTATAAAGGATCGATTTATACATGGGCTTAATCATGAGATAGCCACTTTTACAAAGATGTGGAGCTTCATGGACATTGATATTTTGGTTCCATTAGTTGCTAAACATGAGCAAGAAATCAATCAAAAGAGAGGTTCAGTAACTAGCTTAACTTCAAAGAAGATTGAAACCAGACTGTTACTGTTCTTGACAAGAAGCTATAATTTGAGCCAACTGTAACATCTCAAATTTTCACTATTTGTATAATATTGATAGAGGAAAGAGGTTATGAAGGGATTGAGATGGTAATCAAAAGAAAAGACAATGATTAGATAAGTTTTAAGCTAAAGAAAGAGAGAAGGTATAAAGTTGTAAAGTCAAGGGGCTGGCTAAATTGTAATTAATGAAAGTTCTAAGGGCATAATGGTTATTTTGAAAAAGAAAGGGATTAAAGTGAAAACCCTAAAAGTTTCATGGTGTAAAATGGAAGTAGACACAAGTTATGGGCCATTAAGTGTAATTATTAAAAGTGAGGGAATAAAGTGTAATTTTTAAGAGTTCAGGGGAAAATGTAAGTATAGAAAGTTGAGCCAGAAAAGGCCCAAAATTGCCCAGAAATATTTTCATCCCAAATTTTAGCAGTAAATAGAGAACAAAAATTGGGCCAAGCGTATCTCTTAGAATTTTGATTTAAGGTCCCGATAAATTGAAATTAATCTTTGAAGTCTGAAAATTAGTACAGTATCTTCCAGACCTTAGAATTAGATAAAATTTTAATAAATTTTTATAATTAATATAAGAATTTATAAAACTAATAGAAGTCAAAAAGGAGTCATGTATAATTAATTAGAGAATTTAAGGTGAAATAAGACACCAATAAAGGATTTAAAGAAGATGTATAGAATTTTTATCAGGACTTCTGAGTCTCAAAAAATTATGAGACTTTGTAAAAAATTTATTTTATATTTTAATAAATTTTTAAAAATGTCAGAACTATTAAAAGAGGTATCTATAATTTATCTCAAAAATTAGAATAATTTAAGAATATCGGTATAGGAAATAAAAAGGATTCCTTGGGATTTGTGCCAATTAGCCAATTGGACTTAATTTTGGACTAATATGGTGTAACATGAAGGTCCAAGAAGTCAAATGATTTATCATGTGGCTAAATGGATTTTCTAGAATATTTTATGAATTTTAAAAGAAAGAAAATCAAAGGAAATTGCAAGGAAATCTCATGGATTCAAGGTGGCATGGTGAGATGTCTTTATGGACCCCACACTCCCCTCATATTGCGCCACATGGAAGGTTATACAAGGAAGAAGAGTTTCATCATATGTTGGATTATAATAAAATAATGTAAGAATTTAACTAATGATGATTAAGGTTAATTAATCCAAAAACTGACCAATCAAAATCAAGATTTAAGCATTGTAATAATTAGTTGATGGGAGGGTAAAATGGTCCCAAGATGCCAAAGATTTTGCTATAAATATCCCCCATTCTTCCCAAAACTGTGATGCTAAGTGGAACCCTTGGGAAAACTCTTGTCCACCAAAATCTCAACCAAAGCAAAGGCAATCCAAGGTACTTTGATCCAAGTTAGCTAAGGTATAAGGTAAGCAATCCTTCCTAACTTATTTATATGTGTTTTGGAAGGATGAAACCTAGGTTTTAATGGTTCAAAAATGGATTTTTCCCTTGATCCTCTTGATGACCAAAATTCATAAACAAAGAAGGAAAATATTAAGTTAGAACTATGTAAAAGACATCTAAATAAGCTAGTTTGGATAGTTGGTTATTGAGTTAGATTGAAATTATTTGTTCAAACCATGGAGGCATTTCGGATAAGGGTAGAACTGAAAGGAGGAGTTTTAATTTCAATGATCTAATTCTTCTATTGAATCCAAATGATGATTTTATATAGGAATGAATAAGATTGAAACTTTGGAAGCATTAGAATTGAACGATGGAATTTTAAACTCTTCTTTGTTATTATTCATATGCATGAACATTGATATAAATTTCATGATTTTAATGCTTCCAATGGTTTTAAAATGAAAATTTGTGTGGAATAAAGTAGAGAAACAAGTATTGGAAGCATTGGAAGCAAAATAAAAATTTTTGGAAGAATTATGTGCACTCTTTCTGTTCTGTTTAGCAGGGTATGTAGGAGCTGAAATTTTGTAATTCTAATCTCATAAATGGATTTAAAAGGATAATATAATTAGCCACAAATAAAGAAAGTTAGGGGTTAATTAGTTAGCCAAGTTCAATGCTTTTAAATCTTGGTTGAAATGAGATTGTGATGCATGTATGAATATGCAATGTTTAGGATTTGATTTGAGTGTTCAAGAAGACAACTCACATCAAGGAAAGGTGACAAGGAAGAGGATAAAAGAAAAGTAAAGCATCAAGGTAGTAAACTTACCTAAACTTGTATGTGTTGATTGTATGGTTGACTGTGTCATGGCTTGATTGATTGATGTTATTCATATGTGATTGTTGAAGCTCTATACTATGATTACTTTAGCCAATTATATTTCATATGTTACATAGAAGCATGCACAATACAATATGTTAACACAATCACAAGCAAGCATTGATGCATACATTGTTTAGTACCGTTTACTACTGAGATTTCTGGGGAATCTCACCCAATCTATAATTCCATACAGTAGAACCATCAAGCATGGGAGGTGAATATTATAGGATGATGTTATAGTATATTTGTATGGTTATGTTATGAACAAGTTATGGATTATATTTATGTAAAGTTAGTTGATGAAAACTTTGTATTTGAACAAAGACTAGTTTTGAGCAATAACTTGTAGTTTGTAATTAAAAATAGTAAATGATGAAATAAAAGTATTATATTTTACTAGTACTTAGTTAACATGCCAAGCTTCGTTTTGACACCAATAACACCTTATTTCGATGTCTATACAAGGAGAACAAATTTTCCAAAATCAGGGACCAGAATCTATTTCTAGAATTTTTGAACAAATAAACAGTGAATTTTGACGGTTGAACTATTTTAGTTGGTCTGATTAATATTTTTCCCTTAAACTACATTATGTTAGCTTTAAGTTACCTTTTGAACCACTTCGTTTTGATTTTTCTAGATTTAGTTATTATTTATCGAAGTTCGTCGCCAAATCTAGAATTACCAAATGAACAGTACCATGAATTTGGAAATTTCATATTTTGAGAATGAACTTCAATGAACTTGTAAGTGGTTCTAAATACTACCGAATGAGCTCTAAGACATATGAAAGTAAGGTGTTACACCAACCAAGGAGGAGGAAGAAGAATTAATTGTTGAAAATGAAGTTGACAAATGTGTAGAAAAAGACCTCATTGAAAGTAGAATTTTGGTTGAAGAAAATTCTCTCAATCTGGAAAAGAAAAGTGAAAATGAGAGTGAGAGCGCTTTTAGTGAAACTGTTCTAGAGAGAAAAATTGAAATAGGGGAGAAAAAGAGATTGATAACATAGAGTGCTTTCAAAATAAAGAGAGTAAAAATGGGAGTGTTGATTTGAATGAAATAAAATATGAAAAGAGTTGTGAGAAAAGTGAGGTTCAGAGTGATTACAAGGACACTTCTTTGGTTAGTAATGATCTTAATCATTCTTTTCCTTGTGATTTTGGTGTGCTGTAGGTATTAGGAGATTTTTTCCCTAAGAAGCCACCTGATGGATTCTTATCCTCAAGAAGCATTGAAATTTTATCTCATTCAAGTGATATTGAAAAATATTCTGGGGGCCTAAAGTATGATATTCTTGATCACTTACTATCTCTTAGAAGCCTGAACCACAAACATTGAATTTTCATTGTTACATGAATTTTATGGTTCATAGGTGTTCATATTATGTGAACGTTGTGGTTTGATTTGATGATATTTTGATTGATAGCAAGAAACTTGAATCATTTGCATTGTGTGCTTGATGTTTGGGAAAGGAAAAATTGTTTGCAAATCTGAAAAAAATATGACTTTTGCATGGATAAATTGTGTTTTGCACCTGTGTCAAGGATTCTGGTTCAGTGTCATCTCCAAGAGAGCACCACAGCTTAACCTTGCATTGTCTTCTGAACTCCAGTAGCAATAGAAAGCTTAGCAGCAGTCATGATGGAAGAAGAAGGAGAAGATGAAGATGAAATGGTCTCTGTTTCTTCTGCTCAAAATAGAGCAGAAGTGCAAGTGGTGTGAGAGAAAATAGAGATAGAGAAAGAGTGGTCTGCGTGTGGATGTGTTATATGAATTCTGGATATGGATAGCTGTGTAATCTGTGATATATATAGCAGAAGTATGGGATGGGTGATGACTGAATCTCAAGTGCTGATATGGATCTGTCTCTCTACATGATTGATTTGGAGGTAATATGAATGGTGTGAGAGGATGTTGTGTGCGTGAACAGTGCTAGATGTGTGTAGTTCTATTCTGTTACAGCACATGCTTGATCTACCACTTGCAATCTGTTATCAGATCTGGATCCAATACATGTTCAATCTGTTGCAACACATGTTCCAGCTGTTAACCCAATTGCTTCTGTTATTAGCTCCTAGATTCAGCACATGCATAACTGAATCTATTCTTCTCAGCCATATTCCATGGAATGCTCTTCTTC
This sequence comes from Leucaena leucocephala, assembly GCA_037074615.1. Classification (NCBI taxonomy): domain Eukaryota; kingdom Viridiplantae; phylum Streptophyta; class Magnoliopsida; order Fabales; family Fabaceae; genus Leucaena; species Leucaena leucocephala. The sequence continues at coordinate 17,665,096 of CM073522.1, forward strand.
AGCAGAACATGCTTCCATCTCCTCTTGTCCAGCTATCCTCTCCTTTAAGTCATTCCCTGATTGATTTCTACATTGAAGTTTGGTCTCGACTATAGTTACATCAGGTCGCGACTAATATTTATAAAGAATGCTTTTCTTTGTTGATTGACGTATGGTCGCGACGTTGGATACATCAGGTCGCGACTGAATTCCACATGGATGCTTTACTTTGTTGACTGATTACTGTATTAACCTGAAATGGACATTTAATAGATTATTTATCCAATTAGGCACTAAAATCATATCATTTAAATTCCCACTTATCCAATTTCATATTATTAACTAATTTGCTCAATATAGTAGTAAATGTGGATAAAATCAATAATAAACTCTCTTTTAACATATTAAAAATCCATACAAATATGAGTTTATCAATTGCCCCATACTTAACTTTTGCACTCCGAGCAAAATTATGGATCAAAACTGAAATTTGAATACACGTGTTCAGCAAATTTGGCAAAACAGATTTAGCATAAGCACTTGTAGTTATTAATTATTTCCCTTCAATTGACAACAATCCATACTATCTCATAACAATAAAAGCATCTAATTCATGCAATTAAATCATAGAAAGCAATTAGGTTAATATTTCCTCACAAGGAATAGTGTTTCACTCACTCTCTTATTAAGGTAATTTCACTCAACCATCTAGCTTAGGCTTCCCATAGGCTTGTAACCATCCTACATCTCCACCACTAATTGCCACAAGGTTTATGAATCAAAAGGTCTTTATTAGGGTTGTAATGTTGGAAAGGCTAGATGATGAAATGGAAATACATGTCAATGATTAATGAAATACTGTACACAATCAAAGTTCCAATCATGCAGCTGCAAGTCACAAACTAATTCTTTTCATACTAGTTGAATAGCACTTTTTGCATCTTGTTTTTCTTTTCTTTCTTCTTTCTTTCTCTTTTCTTTGTAATTTTCTTTTTCTTTTCTCTGTATTTTTCCTTTGTTTTCACTATTGAACCAGATAACAATTTATTGAGTTTCAGACATTCAACAATTAGTTGCAACTTGACCATTATGCACAATTAAAGAATCACTGCAGCAGCAACTATTTGTACAGTGTTAATTAATCAAGGATGGAATTTTTCAAGAAAATGAAGGTCACAATTAAATACTTCAAGAAAATGAAGGTCTCAAATGTGATTTTAGTGCTTAATTGGATAAATAATCTATTAACAATCAATCAGCGAAGTAGAGCATCCCTATGGAATTCAGTCGCGACTTGATGTACTCGACGTCGCGACCATACGTCAATCATCAAAGAAGAAGCATTCTCTGTAAATATTAGTCATGACCGGATGTAACTTTAGTCGCGACCAAACTTCAATACAGAAATCAATCAGCGAATGACTTGAGGAAAATGATAGCTGGACTTGATAGCACATGGGCTAAATATGAGAATTAAGCACTGAAGCAAGTGAGATATTTAGCACATGTGCAGCAACAAAAATCACATGGAAGGGAAGCACATGCTGTCATGCAGATGATACACCTTGCATCACATATTCTGGATAGCTCATACCTCATACACATGACCTCACTCATTCCACACTTCCATGAGTTCTCATGGCACTGTTCATGCAGATGGCACTATTCATGCACACACACACCTAATCTGAACAGAATCACACTTCTGGACTACATAGCTCATTCACATATTCCACACACATGCTATATGCATATTGATTTCACACTTCTATATATATCCATCTATCATTCATTGATGAGGGGATTGAGATCACACTTCATCCACTTTCCATCCAAACTTCACCATCACTCACGCACACCATCTTCTTCTCCATTTTCATTTTCCCTTCTGGCATTTTCCTCTATTCTAGTCAATAGAACCAGAGGAAAGTTCTACAGTTCATCTTCATCTTCTTCTTCCATTTCCACATGACTACTGCTGTGTTTTCTGTTGTTGCTGGAGTTCATATAGCAATGCAAGGCTAAGCTGTTGTGCTCTCTTGGAGATGACACCAAACTAGAATCCTTGAGCTGAAACAGGGAGTGTCATTGTGTCTTTAATTCAGAGTTAAATGTATTGAGTTGATGTAGTTAATTCTGTAATTATTGATGCAATTTGAGTAGTAGATGACAAAGAAGTAGGGAACCGAGTTGGATTTCTTATTTCTGCATAAATGATCCTTTGATTAATTCTCATCTTTGATCGAGTTGAACATAGCTGTGATTAATTGAAGTGATTCTATTTAATTCATATTTTACTATCTCTGAGTTGAATGATTCCTATTCTCTATTCAATGTCTGCAAGTTTTAGCTTTGATTGAGATTTAGCTAGCGAGTTGTTAGCTAACATATTCTAATTCAACTTATTAACTCTTGATATTCTGTGGATAATAAAGGAAAGGTAATCTCCAAGGGAACACACTTGTCATTCATTCATTTCGTCAACATAAACATATAAAATCATAAACAATAGCATAGAATTTACATTAAGTTTTAGTTCAATCATCTCATATCACTATCATCTGATTAACTTGTTAATTTGTGGCTCACTAGATTAATTAGGAACTTAACAATCTATTTAGGCTCCTTGTGAATCGACTTAGGTTAGCCTCTGCTTTACTATTGGTTAGCTTAGTTTTGTTTGATAATTAAAACAACAGTTATCACATAGCAGTGCCAATTGTCCAACACAATATGAGGATGTATTAGCCATCTATCAAAGCAAACCAAACCAGTATCCACAGAGGAATTCATACTCCAACACATATAATGAAGGATAGAGAGATCATCCTAATTTCAGATGGAGGGATGGAGGTGGAGATAGGAATTCTGGGCAGAACAGATTCAATAATAATAGGAAATTGGCTGGATCCTCTAGAGCTATGGAAGTACCTGCTGCTGCAAAGGATGCTGGAATATCTGAGATACTCTAGCATTAATGTGATGAACTCAAATATAAATTCCATAAACACAAACTTCAGCTCTAACTTCAAGGTCTTGAGATTTACTATGGAGAACAACCTAGCAATGACAAATTCCAAGTTTGCTACCTTGGAGAGTAAGATAGAACAGTGGGAAACAAAAGCTGCAAACATGAATGGCTATGTATCACACAGCTAGCCAATTCAGTAAGTGATATTCAAGCCAGAATTGGTGGAAATTTACCTTCAAACATAGTAGTTAACCCTAAATCTGTGAATGCAATGAGCTTGAGAAGTGAAAAAATAGTGGAGAAAGCAGATGCTAATAATGATAACAAGGATAATGAAGCAAAGGAGCAGCAAAATAGATCTGGAACTGAAGAGCTGATTGAAGAAAAGCCTTCATTCATTCCAGAATCAGAAAATAGCAAGGAAAAAGGGATGTTGCAGCAGAAGAATAAGCAGATTGGATTGAAGGATGTTGCACAACCTTTAGATATACATGAAACAGCCACTAGTTCCAGTAGTGCAAGTCAGAAATCAGACAAAAACCAGAATAAGAAGGAGCATGAAGATGTAGAACAGAAAGACAGAGAACTAGTATGAAACATCTACCTTTTCCTAATGCATACATGTGTCCAAAGAAGGTTTTAAAAGATAAATAGGAACAATATATTCTAAATCTGTTAGGAAAACTGGAAGTTAATGTGCCAGTTGTAGATCTGATCAGCAATATACCTAAGTATGGGAAATTCCTGAAAGAACTCTGCACTAATAAAAGAATCTGTAAACCAAATGAAAGGGTTCAAGTAGGATCTAGTATGTCAGCTTTACTTAAGCCACATCTTCCTATTAAAAGTGATGATCCAGGTTCATTTACTGTACCAATCACCATTGGTAAGTTTCAGTGTGCTAGTACTTTGTTAGATCTTGGTGCAGCCATATATGTAATGCCAACTTCCATTTATACATCATTAGGCATAGGCATAGGCTCATTTAAGGAAACCTCCATAATAGTTCAACTTGCTGATCGGACTACTAGGAAACCTGAGGGATTATTAGAAGACATATTAGTGAAGGTTAAAGACTTGATTATACCTGTAGATTTCTATGTCTTGGATATGTCACAAGAGTCAACCTCAGAGGGTCCTATTATTTTGGGGAGGCCATTCCTTATAACAGCTAACACTATCATAAGCATGAAAAATGGTAGCATTACAATGGAAGTAGGGGATAATGTAATTACTTTTAATGTCTATGAAGCAATGAGACACCCATTTGAAGATTATTCACTATTAGGCTTAAGTGCAATTGATGCATGCGTTGAAGAAGCGAAAGAGGAACATGAATTGCTGCTGCAAAATTTTGATAAGGCTGAATGTGAATTGTTTGAATCTAAAATTTCTTCTTCCTCTTCTGAATTTTCCTTGGATAGTAGTAGTGGTGATGTATCAAGTATTAACCATATTTTAGTTGATAGCTTACTTTCCACCCTACAATCTTTTTCTTTTTATGTTGCTGACCTTTTGAATGAATGCTTTGGAGAAAAGCAATATGATAAAATTGCAGGGACAGAATTAGATATCGCAGAACCTGTGAGGACAAAATTGGTTAAGCCTCTTGCAGCTATGGAAACTAAGAAGTTGGTTCCATCAATTATCCAGCCACCTGACTTGGAACTCAAACCACTTCCTAGTAACCTTAAATATGTGTTTTTGACTGAAAATTATACATTACCTGTTATAATTGCTAATTCACTTTCTATTTCTGAGGAAAATAGGTTAATTGCAGTTTTAAAAACACATAAGAGAGAAATAGGTTGGGCTTCATCTGATATACCTGGTATAGATGCATTTGTATGCACACAAAATTTTGTTAAATGATGGAGCCATGCCTATTAAATAGCAACAAAGAAGACTAAACCCCTTAATATCTGATGTGGTCAAGAAAGAGGTAACTAAGCTATTGAATGCTGGCATTATTTACCCAATTTTAGACAATAAATGGGTAAGTCTAGTGCATGTGGTGCCAAAGAAAAGTGGTATAACTGTGGTAAGGAATGAAAAGAATGAATTATCCCTACTAGAGTACAGAATTCATGGTGAGTATGTATTGATTATAGAAAATTGAATGATGCAACTAGGAAGGATCATTTTTCTTTACCATTTATAGATCAAATGTTGGAAAGACTTGCTGAAAAGGCTAATTACTGCTTTCTTAATGATTTGTCAGGGTATTTTTAGGTTCCAATTGCACCGGAAGATCAAAAGAAGACCACATTTACATGTCCATTTGGTACCTATGCTTATAGGAGGATGCCATTTGGCTTGTGCAATGCTTCTAGAATATTTCAAAGAGCTATGATTTCCATATTCAGTGAATTCTTGGAAAGTAACATGGAGGTGTTCATGGATGACTTTACAGTGTATGGTAAGAACTTTGATGAATGTTTAGAAAGTTAAGAGAAAGTCTTAGCAAGATGCATTGAGAAAAAACTTGTGCTTAATTTTGAAAAATGCCATTTTATGGTAGATAAAGGCATAGTTCTAGGACATTTAATATCTAAGAATGGGATTGAAGTAGATAAAGCTAAGATTGAGGTTATTTCTTCTCTTCCTTATCCCAAATCTTTAAAGGAACTAAGGTTACAGAATTCTGTTTTGATGATACTTGCAAGAGAGCATTTGACACTATTAAAGCTATGCTTATCACACCACTTATACTTACTGTACCTAATTGGCATTTACATTTTGAGCTTTCATGTGATGCATCAAATGAAGCTATAGGTGTAATGTTAGGACAGAAAATGGTAAGCTGTCTAAATCATTTCATATGTCTCTAAGACATTAGATAGTGCTCAAAAGAACTACACTACCACAGAAAAAGAACTCTTTGCCATTATGTTCGCACTTGACAAATTCAGATCTTACCTTTTGAGTTCTAAAGTGATTATACACACTGACCATGCTACTATAAAGTTCTTGTTTAAAAAGCCACAGTCCAAGCCTAGACTCTTGAGATGGATGCTGCTAATCCAAGAATTTGATGTGGAGATAAGGGATAAAATTGGAGCAGAGAATGTGGTAGCTGATCATTTAAGTAGGTTGCCTGAAATACAAGGGGAGTATTAGATTCTGACATCACTTGTGATATTCTATTTCTGTGATATCTGTAATTACACCTTGGTATTAGGACATAGTGAACTATATTGTTACTAGTCTAATTTTGCCTTCTTTATCTCATTTCCAAGGCTAGAAGATCAAGCATGAGGCAAAATTTTACATTTGGGAACCACCCATTCTATGGAAGATATGTAGTGATTAAGTTATAAGGTGATGTGTGCCAAGTGAAGAAGTGGACAGCATTCTTACAGCATGTCTTCTTCTCTTTGTGGAGGACATTTCAGTACAAAGAAGACTTCAAGGAAGATCCTCGGTGCTGATTTTTACTGGCCACAACTATTCAAAGACTGCTATGAATTCTACGAACTAGTGATAGGTGTTAACATTTTGGTGGACTAACTAAAAGGCATGAAATGCCTCAGCATCCTATGCTATTTTGTGAGGTGTTTTAAGTATGGGCATTGACTTCATAGGACCATTTCCACCATCTTTTGGCTATACATATATTCTGCTAGCTATGGATTATCTCTCAAGATGGGTGGAGGCTATACCTACAAGAAAGGATGATGCAGTGACAGTTTTCAAATTTCTTAAGTCAAATATCTTTTCAAGGTTTGGTGTGCCAAGAGCTATAGTGAGTGATCAAGGCTCTCATTTCTGTAATAAGATTTTAGGTGGGTTATTTGCCGAGTTTGGGATCAAGCGCAAGGTAGCAATAGCGTATCATTGATAACTGTCATTTTAATTATCAAACAAAACTAAGCTAACCAATAGTAAAATGGAGGATAACCTAGGTCGATTCATAAGGAGTCTAACTGGATGCTAAGTTCCTAATTAATCTAATGAGCCACAAATTAAGAAATTAAGCATATGATTTGTGAGATGAGATATTGACTAAACTCTGAAAGTAAATCCCTGAAAGTAAATCCTATGCTATTGTTTATGCTTTTATGTGTTTATAATGATAAAATGAATCAATAACAAGCGTGTTCCCTTGGAGATTACCTTACCTTCATTATCCACAGATTATTGGACTTAATCAGTTGAATTAGAATATGTAGCTAACAACTCGTTAGCTAAATCTCAATCAAGCTATAACTCACAGTCAATGATTAGAGAATAATGAATCATTCAACTCAGAGGTAGTAGAATATGAATTTAATAGAATCACTTCAATTAATCACAACTATATTCAACTCGATCAAAGATGAGAATCAATCAAAAGATTATTTATGCAGAAATAAGAAAATCCAACTCGGTTCCCTACTTCTTTGTCATCTACTACTATAATTGCATTAGTAATCACAGAACTAATTACATCAACTCGATACAATCAAATCTGAATTAAAAACACAATGAACTCCCTGTTCAGCTCAAGGATTCTGGTTTAGTGTCATCTCCAAGAGAGCACAACAGCTTAGCCTTGCATTATCTTCTGAACTGTCTCTGTTTCTCCTGCTCAAAATAGAGCAGAAGTGCAGGTGGTGTGAGAGAAAATGGAGATGGAGAAGAAGAGTGATCTGCGTCTGTATGCGTGAATGTCTGGGGTGTATGAATGATGGATCTGAATGATACATAGATAGTGTGATATATAGGAGTGTGGAATAAGTGATGTGGTTTGAATGGGGTGAATGGCAGCTCAGATGGCATGAATGGTGTGTGAAGTGGTGAGGTGACAGAATGAATGAGTGAAGTCTGGTATGAAGTGTGTTGATGTGTGAACATTGTTGCACGTGAACAATGCTCCTCCATGTGCCAGCACATGCATAATCTGTTTCAGCCATGTGTGAGTCCAACTTGCTTCTGTTATTAGTTCCTTCAGTCCAGTTGTCAAACTACTTCTGTTCATTCTATTAATGTTTTGGTCTAGTTTGGTGACTTTGCAAAACTTGTCTCAATCCTGGATTCAAAACCACATTAGCTTCTTAGAATTGTGAAAATGACAAAGGCATTCTTTTCAAAACCCTTTTGACTAAACAGTAGCCAAATAAATACTAAATCCTTTGCTTAACCCCTTTGAGACCTTCATTTTCTTTAAAATTTCATCCTTGATTAATGAATACTGTACATGATATTTGCTGCTGTAGTAAGTCTTTAATTGTGAAATAACTGATATGTTGCACCACTTGTTGAATGTCTGAACCTTAGTGTATTGCTATCTGGTTCAATAGTGAAAACAAAGGAAAAAATACAGAGAAAAGAAAAAAAGAAAAAAGAAAGAAAGGAGAAAGAAGAAAGAAAAGATAAACAGATGACAAGAAAGATGTACTATTCAACTTGTATGGAAGGAAGATAGTATGACTTGTTATTTTCTGCAGCTGCACATTTGGAACTGTGATTAAAATTGAAATAGCTTGAAGAAATAAGATCATGTGCAGTATTTCATTAATCATTAACATGCATTTCCATTTCATCATCTAGCCTTTCCAACATTACAACCCTAATAAAGACCCTTTGATTCATAACTCTTGTGGCATTTAGTGGTGGAGATGTAGGATTGTTATAAGCCTATGGGAAGCCTAAGCTAGATGGTTGAGTGAAATTACCTTGATAAGAGAGTGAGTGAAACAATATACCTTGTGAGAAAATCTCAACCTAGTTACTTACTATGATTTAAATTGCATGAATTAGATCCTTTGATTAAGATGAGATTAATATGGATTGTTGCCAATTGAAGGAAAAAGATTGATGAGTACAAGCACTTATGCTAAATCTATTTTGCCAAATTTGCTGAACATGTGTGTTTGAATTTCAATTTTGATCCATGATTTTGCTCGAAGTGCAAAAGCTAAGTGTGGGGGAGTTGATAAACTCATATTTATATTGATTTTAGTGTGGTTAAAGAAAGTTTTATTATTGATTTGTGTCCCCATTTATCAATATATTGAGCAATTAATAAATAAAATAAAAATAGAATAAATGGAAATTAATTGATGTGATTTTATTAATTAATTGGACAAATAATCTGTTTATTTCAGTTTTCTATTGCAAATCAATGCATTAACAAAATGAATTAAGGGAGAATGACAGCTGGACTAAAGGAGCTTATGACTGTGATAGCACATGGGTTAGATCCAAGAATTGAGGAATTGAAGCAAGTGGGAGATTCAGCATATGTGCAGAATAACAGAAATAATGGACTAACAGATTGTGGACTCATGTGATGGCACTGAAAAGGAGATTAGTCATGCATGAGACATAGAATAGCACAGCTCATTCACACATTCCATACCACACACACACTATCTGCACACTCCACACTTCTGCTATATATTCATCCAAAATCCATCATTTATCACATATTACACATCATTCACACTGATCATTCAGGCACACTCCATTCCATCTGCAGATCCATTTCTCCCTCTATCTCCATTATCTCTCACGTCACCTGCACTTCTGCTCTGTTTTGAGTAAGAGAAACATAGACCATTCCATCTTTATCTTCTCCTTCTGATTTCATGATGACTTGTGCTATTATTCCTTCTACTGCTGTTGGAGTTCTAATAGCAATACAAGGCTAAGCTGCTATGCTCTCTTGGAGATATTGCTAAACCAGAATCCTTGAGCTAAAACAGGGAGTTCATTGTGCCTTTAATTCAGAGTTAATTGTATCGAGTTGATGGAGTTGATTTTGTAATTACTCATGCAATTAGAGTTAGTAGATGACAAAGGAGTAGGGAACCGAGTTGGATTTCTTATTAATACATAATTGATCTTTGATTGATTTTTATCCTTGAACTGAGTTGGAACATGGTTATGATTAATTAGAGTGATTATATAACATAGTACAGTTGTATATGTTTAAATTCATCTTCTTCTATCTATGAGTTGAATGATTCATATTCTCTATTCAATGTCTGCGAGTTGTAGCTTTGATTGAGATTTAACTGGCGAGTTGTTAGCTAACCTATTCTAATTTAACTAATTAACTCTTGATATTATGTGGATAATGAAGGTAAGGTAATCTCCAAAGGAACACACTTATCATTGATTCATATTCTCATCATAAACACCTAAAATCATAACAGTAGTATAGGATTTACTTTCAGTTTTAGTTCAAATACCTCATCACACAATTCATCTGATTAACTTTTTAATTTGTGGCTCATTAGATTAATTAGGTACTTTAGCATCCATTTAGGCTCCTTGTAAATCGATCTAGGTTAGCCTCCACTTGCTATTGGTTAGTTTAGTTTTGTTTGATAATTAAAATGAAAGTTTTGGAGATAATGCTGAACCAGAGTCTTTGATCTAAAACAAGGAGTTCAATTGTGTCTTTAATTCCAGATATGATTGTATCAGTTAATATAGTTAATTCTAGTCATAACTAGAGTGACATTTGGTCGCAATCAAAAACTTCTAATTTCAAGCAATTGCTTTCTGTGATTTTTAGTTGCCACCAAAGTGACATTTGGTCGCGACGAAAAATTTTGATTTTCAAAATTTGCTCTCTGTGACTAACAGTCGCGACTTGAAGTTCATTTTTGTCACAATATCTGCTATTTGTGATTTTTCGTCTCGACCTAAAGACCTTTTTGTCGCAACCTGAGTGTTTTGTACTTCGATTAATTGATCTCAATTTCTGAAATTATTGTATCTGTGATGTACTTGATATCTTGCATAATTGTCGAGTATGATTTGCATGACCAGAAGCTATTAATTCTTTCATTTGGACAAAGAAATCAATAGAACACTTAGGCAAATTAAAAAGCTAAAATCTTAAATCCAGCTAGTGTTACATATATTATTGAGCTTAGTTCTTTTGGTGAATCCATTGCAGCTGAGACTGAATTTGCATTTGGTGATATCTTGATAATCATTTTGTCATGGAGCATGTTAATAAGGGTGAAGCTCATACTCATAATCAGAATTTGAATCAAAATGAGCAACATGAACAGAATAACATGAATAATAGAAGGGCACATAGGATCATTAGAGAACTCACTTATTCTAATGCAAACTTTGATTTTTTTTGTAATTGTCCTTCTTTAGATGTTAATTTTGAGTTGAAAGGTCCTTTGTTAAGTAACTTACCAAAATTTTATGAATTGGTAGGTGAGGATCCTTTCAAGCACTTGAAGACTATGCAGTGGATTTGCTCATCCATGAAACTTGTAGATGCTGATATGGATGTTGTGAAGAGACAAGTATTCCATTTTATACTTGAAGGAAAGGAAAAGGAATGGTTTATATGCTGCCACATCATACTCCTCATGCTTTGGACTCATGGTACAACTTGAGAAATGCTTTCTTGGAGTGATACTTCCCTACTTCTAAGACTTCTACATTGAGGAAGGAAATCTTTGCTATAAAACAATTTGCTTAAGAGTCTTTTTCATGAGTTTTGGGGAAGGTTTCAAGAGCTGCTAGCTAGATGTCTATACTACCAGGTTCCAAGTAAGCATTTGGTGCAGTATTTTCATTCAAGATTATGCACTACAGATAGAAATAATCTGGATACAGCTGCTGGGGGTTCTATTGATGACTTAACGCCTGATGAAGTATGGAATTTGATTGAGAAGATAGCAAATAATGACCAGCAGTATGGGGGCTATGATGCTAGGCAAGTTCATGAGGTTTCTACAAGATCTTCTCAAGATTATAATAATCTATCTTCTCAAGTTGCTGATATGAATGCTCAGATCAACAAGTTAGCTGCTCAATTGAGCAATTCACATATTCAAGGCCCACACTCTCAAGGTCTAGTTACTCCTGGTTGTCAGCTTCGTTCTTCTCCAATGCATACCAGTGATAATTGTCTTATACACTATGAAGTGTATTAGCTATCTATCAAGGCAAACAAAATCATTATCCACAAAAGAATCCATACTCCAATACATATAATGAAGGATAGAGAGATCATCCTAATTTTAGATAGAGGGATGGAGGAGGATATAGGAATTTTGGACAAAATAGATTCAACAATGATAGACAAGTGGCTGAATCTTCTAGAGCTATAGAAGTACCTGCTACTTCAAAGGATGATGGTATATTAGAGATAATCAAGAGCATTAATGTGATGAACTCAAATATAAACTCCATAAACACAAACTTCAGCTCTAACTTCAAGGACTTGAGATCTAAAGTAGAGAGTAACCTAACAATGATATATTCTAAGTTTTCTTCCTTGGAGAGTAAAATAGAATGGTGGGAAACAAAAGCTTCAAATATGAATGGTTATGTATCACAGTTAGCCAATTCAATAAGTGATGTTCAAGCAAGAATTGGTGGAAATTTACTTTTAAACACAGTTGTTAACCCCAAATCTATGAATGCTATGAGTTTGAGAAGAGGAAAAATAGTGTGGAAAGTAAATGTTGATGATGATAAGAAGGATAATAAAGAAAATGAGCAGCAGAACAGATCTGGAACTGAAAAGTTGGTTGAAGAAAACCCTTAATTCATGCTAGAATTAGAAAGTAGCAAAGAGAAGGGGATGTTATAGCAGAACAATGAGCAAATTAGATTGAAGGATGCTGCACAACCATATGTTATACATGAAGTAGTTGCTAGTTCTAGTAGTGCAAGTCAGAAATCAGACAACAACTAGAATAAAAAGGAGCATAAAGATGCAGAATAGAAGGATAAAGAGGTAAGTATGAAACACCTACCTTTTCCTAATGCATACATGTGTCCAAAGAAGGTTTTAAAAGAAAAACAAGAACAAGATATTCTGAATCTGTTAGGAAAATTGGAAGTTAATATGCCACTTGTGGATCTGATTATGAGAAATTCATGAAAGAACTCTATACTAATAAAAGAATCTACAAACCAAATGAAAGGGTTCAAGTAAGATCTAGTGTGTTAGCTTTACTTAAGCCACAAATTCCTATTAAATGTGATGATCCAGGTTTGTTTACAATCCCAATCACCATTGGTAAGTTTCAGTGGGCTAGTGCTTTATTAGATCTTGGTACAACCATTAATATAACACCAACTTCCATTTATATATCATTAGGCAATCTGAGGGATTATTAGAAGACATATTAGTGAAGGTTAAAGACTTGATTATACTTGGAGATTTCTATGTCTTAGATATGTCACATGAGTCAACCTCAGAGGGTCCTATTATTTTGGGGAGGTCATTCCTTAGAATAGCTAACACTGTCATAAGAATGAAAAATGGGAGCATTACAATGGAAGTGGGTGATAATGTAATTACTTTTAATGTCTATAAAGCAATGAGACATCCATTTAAAGATTACTAACTGTTAGGCTTAAGTGCAATTGATGCATACATTGAAGAAGCTAAATAGGAACATGAATTGTTGCTGTAAAATTTTAATAAGACTAAATGCGATTTGCTTGAATCTGAAATGTCATCTTCTTCTTAATTTTGTTTGAATAGTAGTGATGTGTCAAGTGTTAAACACATTTCAGTTGATAGCTTACTTTCCACCGTACAATCTTTTTCTTTTCCTGTTACTGACCTTTTAAATGAAGGCTCTGGAGAAAAGTAGCATGATAAAATTGCAGGTGAGAACATAGCTACTAAAAATCTCATTGCAGGGACAGAACTGGATATTGCAAAACTTGTGAGGACAGAATTCATGAAGCCTATTACATCTTTGGAAACTAAGAAGTTGGTTCCATCAATTGTCCAGCCACCTGAGTTGGAAGTCAAACCACTTCCTAGTAACCTTAAATATGTGTTTTTAGCTAAAAATGATACATTACCTGTTATAATTGCTAATTCACTTTATGTTTCTGAGGAATAGAGGTTAATTTCAGTTTTAAAAACATATAAGAGAGCAATAGATTGGGCTTTAGCTGATATACCTGGTATAGATACATCTATATGCACACATAAAATTCTGTTAAATGATAGAGACAAACCTATTAAACAGCAACAAAGAAGGCTAAACCCCTTGATATCTGATGTGGTAAAAAAGGAAGTAACTAAGTTGTTGAATGCTGTCATTATTTACCAAATTTCATATAGTGAATTGGTAAGTCTAGTTCATGTGGTGCCTAAGAAAAGTGGTATAACTGTGGTAAGGAATGAAAAGAATGAATTAATCCCTACTAGAGTGCAGAATTCATGGAGAATGTATATTAATTACAGGAAATTGAATGATGCAACTAGGAAGGACCATTTTGCTTTACCATTTATAGATCAAATGTTGGAAAGACTTGCTGAAAAGGCTAATTACTGCTTTCTTAATGATTTGTCAGGGTATTTTTAGGTTCCAATTGCACCGGAAGATCAAAAGAAGACCACATTTACATGTCCATTTGGTACCTATGCTTATAGGAGGATGCCATTTGGCTTGTGCAATGCTTCTAGAATATTTCAAAGAGCTATGATTTCCATATTCAGTGAATTCTTGGAAAGTAACATGGAGGTGTTCATGGATGACTTTACAGTGTATGGTAAGAACTTTGATGAATGTTTAGAAAGTTAAGAGAAAGTCTTAGCAAGATGCATTGAGAAAAAACTTGTGCTTAATTTTGAAAAATGCCATTTTATGGTAGATAAAGGCATAGTTCTAGGACATTTAATATCTAAGAATGGGATTGAAGTAGATAAAGCTAAGATTGAGGTTATTTCTTCTCTTCCTTATCCCAAATCTTTAAAGGAACTAAGGTTACAGAATTCTGTTTTGATGATACTTGCAAGAGAGCATTTGACACTATTAAAGCTATGCTTATCACACCACTTATACTTACTGTACCTAATTGGCATTTACATTTTGAGCTTTCATGTGATGAATCAAATGAAGCTATAGGTGCAATGTTAGGACAGAAAATGGTAAGCTGTCTAAAGTCATTTCATATGTCTCTAAGACATTAGATAGTGCTCAAAAGAACTACACTACCACAGAAAAAGAACTCTTTGCCATTATGTTCGCACTTGACAAATTCAGATCTTACCTTTTGAGTTCTAAAGTGATTATACACACTGACCATGCTACTATAAAGTTCTTGTTTAAAAACCCACAGTCCAAGCCTAGACTCTTGAGATGGATGCTGCTAATCCAAGAATTTGATGTGGAGATAAGGGATAAAATTGGAGCAGAGAATGTGGTAGCTGATCATTTAAGTAGGTTGCCTGAAAATACAAGGGGAGTATTAGATTCTGACATCACTTGTGATACATTTAGAGATTGTTCTGTTTTTGTGATTTCTGTAATTACACATTGGTATTTCCACATAGTGAACTATATTGTTACTGGTCTAATTTCACCTTCTTTATCTCATTTCCAGGGCCAGAAGATCAAGCATGAGGCAAAATTTTATATTTGGGAGCCACCCATTCTATGGAAGATATGCAGTGACCAAGTTAAAAGATGTGTGCCAAGCGAAGAAGTAGACAGCATCTTACAGCATGTCATTCTTCTATTTATAGAGGATATTTTAGTGCAAAGAAGACTTATAAGAAGATCCTCAAAGCTGGTTTTTATTGGCCACATATATTCAAAGACTGTTATGAATTTTGCAAAGCTTGTGATAGGTGCCAACGCGTTAGTGGACTGACTAAAAGGCATGGAATGCCTCAGCAACCTATGCTATTTTGTAAGGTGTTTGAAGTATGGGGTATTAACTTCATGGGACCATTTCCACCATCTTTTGGCTATACATATATTCTGCTAGCTATGGATTATCTCTCAAGATGGGTGGCGGCTATACCAACAAGGAAAGATGATGTAGTGACAATTTCCAAATTTCTCAAGTCACACATCTTCTCAAGGTTTGGTGTGCTAAGAGCTATAGTGAGTGATCAAGGCTCTCATTTATGTAATAAGATTTTAAGTGGGTTATTTGCCAAGTTTGGGATCTAGCACAAGGTTTCAACAGCTTATCATCCCCAAACAAATGGTCAAGCTGAAAATTCTAACAAAGCTATCAAGAGGATTCTAGAGAGGATAGTAAGACCCTCAAGGAAAGATTAGAGTGCAAGGTTTAGATAAAGCTTTGTGGGCATACAGAACAGCTCATAAGACCCCACTTGAGATACCCCATACAGAATGGTCTATGGTGAAACATGTCATCTACCAGTAGAAGTTGAGCTCAAAGCATTCTGGCAGTCAAAGCTTGCAACATCAGCTGTACAAGGAGAACTTTCAACCCCATTAACATTCAGGTTGTCTCCTTCCTTATTTCCTCACTTATAATAGTCTATTTTACATAGTTTTTATTATATACTTGAGCTGTTATTTGTTGATTAAGTGTGGGAAAAGAGATCAAGTCAGTAGAGGTAGGTGATAAACTCTTATTTGTATTGATTTTAGTGTGTTTAAAGAGAGTTTTATTATTGATTTATGTCCTCATTTATCAATATGTTGAGCAATTAATAAATAAAATAGAAATAGAACAAGTGAAAATTAATTGATATGATTTTAGTGATTAATTGGATAAATAATCTATGAAATTTTCATTACAGTAACCAAACAACAGATTAGTTGACAGCTGGACAAGAGAATATTTAAGCATGTGTTAGATTGAACAAGTGGGCTACCAGAATCATATGCTGGAAGGAGATTCACACATTGCTGTAACAGATTGGGCATGTGCTGACAGCTGGAGGGAGTCCAATTCAGAACTGAATTCACACATTTCACACTTCCATAACAGCTCATCGTATCAGCACTTATTGCACTGTTCACGTACACACACTTCATCTGAACAGAATCACTCACACCAATAACTCATCACTTCAGATTTGTCACACCATTCACATATTTCTCCTATATATCCATCTTCACTTCACATCATCTACCACACGCCATCTGCAAACAACTCATTCCACACTCCAACAGATTCCATATCTCACTCCATCATCATTCTCTCTCTCGTTGATAAACTCATATTTGTATTGATTTTTAGAGTGTTTAAAGAGAGTTTTATTATTGATTTTGTCCCCACTTACCAATATGATGAGCAATTAATTAATAAAATAAAATTGGAACAGTTGGGAATTAATTGATGTGATTTTAGTGATTAATTGGATAAATAATTTATTTCTTTTAATTTTCCATTTTAGGAAAATGTTCATTAAAGCACCAAGTTAACCTGCTACTATAACAGAATGAGAAGGAGAATCAGTTAGATGGGTTTTGATAGCTGGACAAAAGGAGATTAGGCATATGCTGGACTGAAGAAGCTGATAACATATTAAGCATATCGCTAATAGGAGCAAGTGGGCTACAGTTGGTTGAATGCATGTGCTAGCACATGGAGGAGCTCTAATCACGCATATCACAGCTCCACTCAATCTGAGATTCATTCCACTTCACTCATCCATACTTCTATATATCACGCAAACACACAGTAGATTGGGGGCACCTGATAACTGTCGTTTCTAATTATCAAACAAAACTAAGCTAACCAATAGTAAGTGGAGGCTAACCTAGATCGGATCACAAGGAGCTAATGGATGTTAGAGTTCCTAATTAATTTATTGAGCCATAAATTAACAAGTTAAGCAGATGAGTTGTGTTTTGAACTATCAACTAACTTCAGAAAGTAAATCTATGCTATATTTCTGTTTTTATGTGATTAAGATGATGAGATGAATGAATAATGACAAGTGTGTTCCCTTGAAGATTACCTTACCTTCATTATCCATAGAATATCAAGAGTTAATCAATTGAATTAGAATAGGTTAGCTAACAACTCACTAGCTAAATCTCAATCAAAGCTACAACTCGCAGATATTGAATAGAGAATAGGAATCATTCAACTCAGAGATAGTAGAATATGAATTAAACAGAATCACTTCAATTAATCACAGTTATGTTCAACTAGATCAAAGATGAGAATTAATCAAAAGTTTATTAATGCAGAAATAAGAAATCCAACTCGGTTCCCTACTTCTTTGTCATCTACTACTCTAATTGAATCAATAAACCAGAAGTAAACATATCAACTCGATACAATTAAATCTGGAAGGAGAAGATGTGGATAATGGGTTGCAGAACTTTCCTCTGATTCTATTGACTAGAACAGAGAAAAGTTGCAGAAGAGAAATGGAGATGGAGGAAGAGAGAGATGGTGTACCTGAGATGAGATGGAATGATGGATGGAATATGTGAATGGTGAGAAGTGTGAGAAGAGTGATTTGTCTCTATGCGTGAATGTGTGAGGTGTAAGAGTATGAATCTCTGCTGTATAATCTGTGTAATATATAGCAGAAGTGTGGGATGGGTGATCAGATGCATGAACCAATCTCTTCTTTAGTCCACTTGCTTCTATTAACACATGTCAATTCTATTTACAGCACATACTCCCCACTTGCTGTCAGCAACTTGCTCATTCTGTTCAGATGGAGTATGCTAATATGTGAACAGTACCAGACGCGTGAACAATGCTCCCTTATGTGCCAGCTCATGCATGATCTCCCACTTGCAGTCTCTTGTTTGCAGTCTGTTAAGTCCAGCTATGCAATTCATCACATGCTTAAACCACCTTTAGTCCAGCTGTCCCTTCTGTCATTTGCTGATTGATCTCTGCCTTGAAGTTTGGTCGCGATGTTAGGTACTTCAGGTCGCAACTAATATTTATAGAGAACGCTTCTTCTTTGCTGATTGATGTATGGTCACGACGGTGAGTACATAATGTCGCAACTGAATTCCACAGGGATGCTCTACTTTGCTGATTGATTGCTGTGTTGACTTGAAATGGACATTTAATAGATTATTTATCTAATTAAGCACTAAAATCACATTGTTTAAATTCCCAATTGTCCAATTTCATATTGTTAACTAATTTGCTCAACATAGTAGTAAATGTGGATAGAATCAATAATAAACTCTCTTTTAACACCTTGAAAATCATTACAAATATGAGTTTATCAACTCCCCCACACTTAGCTTTTGCACTCTGAGCAAAATTATGGACCAAAACTGAATTTAAACACACATATGTTCAGCACAATTGGCAAAACAAATTTAGTATGAGTACTTGCAAACATAAATATTTCCCTTCAATTGGCAACAAATCAAACTAATCTCATATCAATCAAAGAATCTAACTCATGCAATTCAATCATAGTAAGCAACTAGATTGAGATTTCCTCACAAGATATAGTGTTTCACTCCCTCTCTTATCAAGGTAATTTCACTCAACCATCTATAGCTTAGGCTTCCCATAGTCTTGTAACCATCCTACATCTCCACCACTGAATGCCACAAGGTTTATGAATCAAAGGGTCTTTATTAGGGTTATAATGTTGGAAAGGCTAGATGATGAAACAGAAATGCCTGTTAATGATTAATGAAATACTGTACATAATCAAAGTTTCAATCATGCAGCTGCAAGTCACAAACTAATTCTTTTCATACTAGTTGAATAGCAATTTCTGCATCTGGTTTTTCTTTTCTTTCTTCCTATTTTCTTTGTACTTTTTTTTTCTTTTCTCTGTATTTTTTCTTTGTTTTCATTTTCTTGAACCAGATAGAAAATATATTGAAGTTTAGATATTCAACAAGTAATTGCAACTTCACAATTAAAGACTTACTGCAGCAACAACTATCTTACACAGTATTCATTAATCAAGGATGGAATTAAAAGAAAGTGAAGGTCTCGAAGGGGTAAAGCAAATGATTTAATATTTATGTGGTTTCTGTTTGGTCAAGAGGGTTTTGAAAGAAATGCCCTTATCATTTTCACAATTCCATGGAGCTAATGTGGTTTTGAATCAAGGATTGAGACAAGTTCTGCAAAGTTACCAAACTAGATGGTGTCACACAATGCAAAAGAGTAAATGTTGAAGGCTCAAAATGCTTCCATCTGGCTTACTCACCTAGATTGCATGAATTTTAAACAAAATACATGAGATTAATCATTCATGATGCACTAATTTCCAGTAGTGAATCAATGAAACAAGCAACTAACACTTCATCAAGTTTGCCAATGTTCAAAAGTATATGTTCAAAGTATATGTTCAAAGTTCAATTTAGAATCTATGACAGGAAATTCCAAAGATCAAACAACAACCAGAATGCAGTAGAAGGAATTTTCAGCAAAAGATAGATGTTAGTCGCGACAAAAAGGTCATCAGGTCACGACTAAAAATCACCGAGAGTAAACCTGTTAAACACATATGTTCTAGTCGCTACCACATTACAACCTAGTCGCGACTACAATTCATAGAGAGTTATAGTCGCGACAAAGATAAGCACAGACCACGACTAAACATCACAGATGGGGAAATATCAGAAAATATGAACTTATGGTCACTATATAAATAATAAATGGTCGCGACTAATATTCACAGAGAAAAAATTTTGACAATTTGAACATATTAGTCGCAACAAAAACAGCATGGGGTCACGACCAAAAGACAAAATCACAGCAAATATCTGATTTTTATTCACCCATCAAGTTCATCCCCCCCCACACTTAAATTCTACATTGTCCTCAATGTGAAGAAGTAATGAATACATCCAAAGGAAGCAGTAATGATGACAACACTACACCAGAATCTTTGATTTATTCATGAGATTATTTGCCTGCGCTACTGACTTGGTCTCATCCCCCACACTTAATCAACAAATATAGCTCAAGAATATGGTAAAATTGATGAAAGCAGACTATTGAAGTGGGGAAACAAGGAAGGAGACAACCTGACTGTCACGGGGGCTTGAAATTCTCTTTGTACAACTTCCATAAATGGCCCTTAACCTGTAATGCTATACCATCTGCTTCATCCTGCCTTGTTGGTATAGCCTTCACCCATCTTAAGAGATAATCCACAGCTAGAAGAATATAGGCATAGCCAACAGATAATGGAAATGGTCTTGCTGATATAACTGCTATATTATCCAGTTTTGTCCCTGCAGTGAAATTCTCAACAACTATGTCTTTTCCTGCAAATTTATCATGTTGGTTCTTTCCAAAGCCTTCATTCAAAGGGTCAGTAGCAGAAAAGATATTTCAGATTCAAACATCTCACTTTCATGCTTATTAGAATTTTGTAACAATAGTAATTCATGTTTCTTTTTAGCTTCTTCAATGCATGCATCAATTACACTTAAGCCCAACAGTGAGTAATCTTGATGTGGGTGTCTCATCATTTCATACATGTTAAACTGAATTACATGCCCACCAAATTCCATTTTAATTATTCCTTCTTTCATGCAAATCATGGTATTAGCTGTCCTCATGAATGGCCTTCCTAGAATAAGAGTACTATCATCAAGGGATTTATTTGTCATATCAAAAATATAAAAGTCCACAAGGAAAACAAGGTCCTTAACTTGAACTAGAATGTCTTCTAAGATTCCCTTAGGCTTTATAACACTCTTATCAGCCAATTGAGCTAACACCTTAGTTGGTTTAACCAAATTCACATTTAAAGCATGATAAACTGAACTAGGCATCACATTAATAGCAGTACCTAAATCTAATAATGCTCTAGAAACAGTTATCTTACCAATTGTGCAGGGAATAAAAAATGCACCTGGATCTTTACACTTTTCTGGAAATTGGGCTCTGAAAAATGCAGAAGCTTTGGGTCCCAATTGCACCAGTTCATTAAGTTTGTCTCTTTTCCTGTGGTTGCAACTCTCCCTCAAACACTTTACATATTCAGGTACTCTCTGCACCCTCTCCAGCATAGGCACATTAACTTCCATCTTGCTGAAAGAATTAATGACTTCCTTGTTCTGTGCCTCCAAGATTTCCTTGCTGCTCATGAGCTCCTTTGAAACAAGTATATCCTTCAGGTCCACTTCTTTCTCAGCTGAATCAAAATAAGTTTCTTCTTGTTTGAGCTTTGGAGTTACTGCTGGTTGTATTGCTTCAGTTGTGTCCACTTTTGGATTTTCTAACTCAGAATGCAGAGCCTTAAGAAACTTAATTTAATTTTTGTTTTGCTGTCCACAATCTTCAGAGTCTTGTGCAGACTGCAGAATCAATTTGATTTTCTGTAAGATCAAGTGTAACTTCCTTCTTCTCAAGGAGTTGTGCTTCATTTTTGCTTTCATACTTTTCAATACTTTTAGTTTTCTCAATGTTCTTCTTCATTAGGCTGCTGGAATCAGTGTCTTTACCACCTTCCTCTTCATTTTCAGCCTCAGTAACTTGCTCTTCATGTTGCATATTTATAGCATTCAAAGGTTTGGGGTTAACAACTGTATTAGAAGGTAGATCTCCACTGATTCTTGCCTGAACATCACTTATTGAATTGGCTAATTGTGATACATAGCCATTCATGTTTGAACTGTTGGTTTCCCACTGTTCAATTCTGTTCTCCAAAGCAGCAAATCTAGAGCTAGTCTTTGCTTGATTGCTCTCCACTGTAGACCTCAAATCCTTGAAGTTAGAGCAGAAGTTTGTGTTGATGGAATTTATATTTGAATTCATCACAGTAATGCTCTTGAGTATCTCAGAAATTCTATCATCCTTTGCAGCAGTAGACACTTCTATGGTTCTAGAGGATTTAGCCACTTGCTTGTCATTGTTGAATCTGTTTTGACCAGCAGATCCACCTCCATCTCTCCATCTGAAATTAGGATGATCTCTCCATCCTTCATTGTATGTATTGGAGTATAGATTCCTTTATGGATACTGGTTGGGTCTGCCTTGATAAATGGCTGAGACATCCTCATGATGTGAAGGACAATTTGCACTGATATGCATTGAAGAAGAGCAGAATTGACAACTAGGAGCAACTAGAGCTTAAGAGTATGGGCTTTGAATGTGTGAATTGCCCAGTTGAACAGCTAAGTTGTTGATTTGGGCACTCATAGCAGCAATTTGAGAAGTCAGATTATTAGGATCTTGAGAAGACCTTGCAGAAACCTCATGCACTTGTCTAGCATCATATCCTCCATACTGCTGGTCATTGTTTGCTATCTTCTCAATCAAACTCTATGCTTCATCAAGTGTCAAATCATCAATGGAACCCCCAGCAGCTACATCCAAATTCTTTCTGCATGTAAAGCGCAATCCTAAATGAAAGTACTGCACCAAGTGTTCCATTGGAATATGATGATATGGACATCTAGCCCACAACTCTTGAAATCTGCCCCAAAACTCATAGAAAGATTCTTCAGCATATTGTTTTGCAGCAAAGATTTCCTTCCTTAATGCAGCAGTCTTTGATGAAGGAAAATATCTCTCCAAAAAGGCACTTCTTAAGTTGTTCCAGAATTGTAGAGCTTGAGGTGCATGATGTGGCAGCATATAAAACCATTCTTTTGCCTTTCCTTTCAGTGTGAAATGAAAGACTTGTCTCTGCACAGCATCCATGTCAACACCTACAGGCTTCATAGTTGAGCAAACCCACTGCATAGTCTGCAAATGCTTGAAAGGATCCTCACCTGCCAATCCATAAAACTTTGGTAAGTTACTCAGCAAATGACCTTTTAACTCAAAGTTCACATCTAAAGCAGGACAAGTGTGAATAGGATCATAGTTTGCATTAGAAGAAGTGAGATCTCTTATTTTCTGCATACTGCTCATGTTGATTATTCTGAGTATGAATATGAGCTTCACCTACATTAACATGCTCCATGACAAGATGATTATCTAATATATCACAAGATGCAGGTTCAGTATCAGCAGCAACAGATACAACACTAGCTTGATTTTTAGCTTTCTTTATTTGCCCAAGTGTCCTATTAATTTCTCTATCCAATGGAAAGAATTTAGGGCTCTTGTTCATGCAATTCACGCTCAACAATGATGCAGAAGATAAGATATATCAGTAATACAGCAAATTCAGCAAATGAAATCCGTTATTCGCAATTTAGAAAGCTAAGGTCGCGACAACAATCACTTTAAGTCGTGACTAAAAAGCACAGAGAGAAGATATCGCGACAAAAATGAACTTCAAGTCGCAACTGATAGTCACAGAGAGCAAAAATTTATGAATCAGGATTTTTGGTCGTGACCAAATGTAACTTTGGTTGCAACTAAAAATCACAGAGAGCAAGTGTTTGAAGTAAGAGATTTGTGGTTGAGACCAAAATGCACTCAGGTTGCGACCAAAAACCACAGAGAGGTTTAGTCGTGACAAAGTGTCAATTTGGTTGCGACTACAAATCACAGAGATGAAAATTTGAAGAAAAATATTTTTGGTTGCGACCAATCAGAACTACCGTCGCGACTAAAAGTGATAGAGAGTGAATGTGAGTTGAAAACTGATTTCTGGTTGTGACCAAATGTGTATTTGGTTGCGACTAGAATTCACAGAGCACTTTAGTTGCGACGAAAAAAACCAATTGGTAGCGATTTTATAGATATAAAACAGAAAAATCTCAGAAGAACTAAAACAACTACCCACTCTTTATGTTTTTAGGCCCAGGAGATTGTTTAGGAAACCTTAACAAGTAAGGCTCCCCAGCAACAACGCCATTTTGATAACTGTCATTTCTAATTATCAAACAAAACTAAGCTAACCAATAGTAAGTGGAGGCTAACCTAGGTCGGATCACAAGGAGCTAATGGATGTTAGAGTTCCTAATTAATCTATTGAGCCACAAATTAACAAGTTAAGCAGATGAGTTGTGTTTTGAACTATCGACTAACTTCAGAAAGTAAATCTATGCTATTGTTTCTATTTTTATGTGATTAAGATGATGAGATGAATGAATGAATTACAAGTGTGTTCCCTTGGAGATTACCTTACCTTCATTGTCCACAAAATATCAAGAATTAATCAATTGAACTAGAATAGGTTAGCTAACAACTCGCTAGCTAAATCTCAATCAACGCTACAACTCGCAGACATTAATAGAGAATAGGAATCGTTCAACTTAGAGATAATAGAATATGAATATTAATCAAATGATCATTACTGTAGGAAGAAAGAATCCAACTCGGTTCCTAATTCCTTATCATCTATTACTCTAATTGAATCAATAAACCAGAAGTGAATACATCAACTAGATATAGTTAAATCTTACTTAAAGACTCAATAACTCCCTGTTCAGCTTGAAGGACTCTGGTTTGGTGTCATCTCCAAGGAAGCACAGCAACTCAGCCTTGCATTGCTATCTGAACTTCAGCAGCACGCATTGGTACAGCAACAGTAGACATGTGGAAATGGAAAGAGAATGTGAAGATGATGAACTACAGAACCTTTCTCTGTTTCTATTGACTAGAACAGAGCAAGGTTGCAGAAAAGAAATGAGAATGGAGAAGAAGATGATATGTGTGTGAAACTGGAATCTGGATCCATTGAATGGAATGATGCGTATGAATGGTATATCAGAATTGTATGTTAGAATGTATGGGAATGTATCGGATGATGAATGATGTGCGTATGATGTGATATATAGGAAGTCTGAAATGCATGAGTGAATCAATGGAGCTATCCAGATGCCTTCCATCTCCAGCTGTTATCACATGATCTGGTATTCTGTTTAGCACATGCTTCCCACTTGCTATTGGCAACTTGCTCATTCTGTTTAGATGGAGTGTGCTGATGTGTACAGTGCACGCGTGAACAGTGCCATATATGTGGAGTTCATTTCTGTTGCTGCACATGTTTGATCTCCCACTTGCAATCTGTTAAGTCCAGCTATGCAATCCATCCCATGCTTAAATCACCTTTTTGTCCAACTGTCCCTTCTGTCATTCGCTGATTGATTTCTGCAATTGAAGTTTGGTCGAGACCTTATATACATCAGGCCACGACTAATATTTACAGAGAGTGCTTCTTCTTCCTGATTGAAGTTTGGTCACGACGGTGAATACATAAGGTCGCGACTTAATTCCACAGGGACGCTCTACTTTTGCTGATTGATTGCTGTGTTGGCCTGAAATGGACATTTAATAGATTATTTATCCAACTTAAGCACTAAAATCACATCATTTAAATTCCCACTTATCCAATTTCATATTATTAACTAATTTGCTCAATATAGTATTAAATATGAATAAGAATCAATAATAAACTCTCTCTTAACATATTAAAAATCAGTACAAATATGAGTTTATCAACTCCCCCACACTTAGCTTTTGCACTCCGAGCAAAATTATGGATCAAAACTGAATTTAAACACACATGTTCAGCACAATTGGAAAAATAGATTCAGCATGAGTACTTGCAATCATTAATCTTTTCCTTCAATTGGTAACAATCCAAACTAATCTCAAATCAATCAAAGAATCTAACTCATGCAATTCAATCATAGTAAGCAACTAGGTTGAGATTTTCTCATAAAATATAGTGTTTTACTCCCTCTCTTCTCAAGGTAATTTCACTCAACCATCTAGCTTAGGCTTCCCATAGGCTTGTAACCATCCTACATCTCCATCACTGAATGCCACAAGGGTTATGAATCAAAGGGTCTTTATTAGGGTTGTAATGATGGAAAGGCTAGATGATGAAACAGAAATGCATGTCAATGATTAATGAAATACTGCACACAATCAAAGTCCTGATCATACAGTCGCAAAAATTGACAATTTTCCAACTATCTTCCTTTAATACAAGTTGAATACACTCTTTGCATCTGGTTTCTTTCCTTTCTTCTTCCTTTCTCTTTCTCTTTTCCTTGTTCTTTTCTTTTCTTTTCCTCTATACTTTTTTTTTCTTTGTTTTCATTTCTTGAACCAGATAACAATTTATATTGAAGTTTAGATATTCAACAAGTAATTGCAACTTAGCATTCATTCACAATCAAGCCTTACTGTAGCAGCAACAATCTTGCACAATACTCATTAATCAAGGATGGAATTTTAAAAGAAAATGAAGGTCTCAAAGGGGTAAAGCAAAGGATGCAATATTTATGTAGTTTCTGTTTGGTCAGGAGGGTTTTGAAAGAAATGCCCTTATCATTTTCACAATTCCATGGAGCTATGTGGTTTTGAATCAAGGATTGAGACAAGTTCTACAAAGTTACCAAACTAGATAGTGTCACACAATGTATAGGGTATATGTTGAAGGCTCAAAATACTTCCATCTGGCTAACTCACCATAATCAGCTCACATGACTAGATTGCATGAATTTTAAACAAAATACATGAGATAAATCATTCATGATGCACAATTTACAGTAATGAATTAATGAAACAAGCAACTAACACTTCATCAAATTGCCAATGTTCCCAGGTTATGAGTTCAAAGTTCAATTCAGATCCATGATAGTTAATTCCAAAGACCAAGCAACAACCAAAACGGAATAGAAGGATTTTTCAGCAAAAGATATATTATAGTCGCGACAAAAAGGTCATAAGGTCACGACTATTTTACACAGAGAATATTGGTTGCGATATAAATGTACAATGGTCGAGACTCAAAATCACCGAGAGTAAAGCTGTCAAACACATATGTTCTAGTCGCGACCCAATGATAATTCAGTTGCGACCAAAATTCACAGAGAGTAACAGTCGCGACAAAGATTGACATTGGTCGCAACTCAAAATCACCGAGAGTAACCTTGTTAAACACGCATTTCCTAGTCACGACCACATGACAATTTAATCACGACGGTTATTCACAGAGAGCTCCAGTCGCGACAAAGATAAAGTACAGACCACGACTAAACATCACAGATGGGTAAACATCAGAGAATATGAACTTTCGGTTGCGACAAAAGTAATCATTAGTCACGACTAATTTTCACAGAGAAGAGATTTTGACACTTTGAACACATTAGTCGCGACATAAACAGCATTAGGTCGTGACCTAAATACAAAATCATAGCAAATATCTGATTTTTATTTACCCATCAAGTTCATCCTCCCCCACACTTAAATTCTACATTGTCCACAATGTGAAGAAGCAATGAACACATACAAAGGTTGCAGTAATGATCATGACAACACTAAACCAAAATCTTTGATTTATTCATGGGATTAATTGCCTACCCTACTGACTTGGTCTCCTCCCCCACACTTAATCAACAAATATAGCTCAAGCATATAATAAAACTGATCAAGCAGACTATTGTAAGTGGGGAAACAAGGAGACAACCTGAATATCATGGGGGTTTGAAATTCTCCTTGTACAGCTTCAATAAATGGCCATTAACCTGAAATGCTGTACCATCTGCTTCATCCATTAATTCAATTGTTCCATAGTCATGGATCTTAGTCACCATATATGGATCATCCCACCTTGTAGCAAGTTTGCCAGGTTTGAAAACATATCTAGCCTTAAATCTCATAACCTTATCTCCAACATGAAATTCCTTGCGCAAGATCTGCTTATCATGAAGGAGCTTGGCTTTCTCTTTGTAGATTCTGGAATTCTCATAGGCATCCAGTCTTATTTCTTCTAGTTCCTGAATCTGCAACATTCTCTCCTCTGCAACACTGTCAAAATCCATGTTACAAGTTTTAACTGCCTAGAATGATTTATGCTCAACTTCTACTGGTAGATGACATGTTTTACCATAGACCATTCGGTATGGGGACATCTCAAGTAGTGTCTTATGAGCTGTTCTATATGCCCACAAAGCTTCATCTAATCTTGTACTCCAGTCTTTCCTTGAGGGTCTTACTATCCTTTCCAGAATCCTTTTAATAGCTTTGTTAGAATTCTCAGCTTGACCATTTGTTTGAGGATGATAAGCTGTTGACACTTTGTGCTTGATCCCAAACTTGGCAAATAACCCTCCTAAAATCTTATTATAGAAATGAGAGCCTTGATCACTCACTATAGCTCTTGGGACACCAAACCTTGAAAAGATGTTTGACTTCAGAAATTTTGAAACTGTCACTGCATCATCCTTTCTTGTTGGTACAGCTTCCACCCATCTAGAGAGATAATCCACAGCTAACAGAATATATGCATAACCAAAAGATGGTGGAAATGGCCCCATGAAATCGATGCCCCATACTTCAAACACCTCACAGAACAACATAGGCTGCTGAGGCATTTCATGTCTCTTAGTCAGTCCACCCAAATGTTGATATCTGTCACAAGCCTTACAGTAATCATAGCAGTCTTTGAATATCTGTGGCCAATAAAAACCAGCATCCAAAATCTTTCTGGAGGTCTTCTTTGCACTGAAATGGCCTCCACAAACAGAAGAATGGCATGCTGTAATGATGTTGTCTATTTCTTCACTTGGCACACATCTTCTAATAACTTGATCACTGTATATTTTCCAAAGAATGGGTGGTTCCCAAATGTAAAATCCTGCCTCATGCTTGATCTTCTGACCCTATAAATGAGATAAAGAAGGTGAAATTAGACCAGTAACAATGTAGTTCACTATGTGGCAATACCAAGGTGTAATTATAGAAATCACAGAAACAGAACAATCTCTAAATGTATCACAAATGATGTCAGAATCTAATACTCCCCTTGTATTTTCAGGCAATCTGCTCAAATGGTCAGCTACCAAATTTTATGCTCCAATTTTGTCCCTTATCTCCACATCAAATTCTTGGATTAGCAGCATCCATCTCAGGAGTCTAGGTTTGGACTGTGGCTTTTTGAACAGGAACTTTACAGCAGCATGGTTGTCGCGACCTGATATTTCTAAACTGCGACTAACTGATTTCATTTGCTGAATTTGCTGGATTACTGATAAATCTGATCTTCTGTATCATTGTTGAGCGTGAATTGTATGAACAAGAGCTCTGAACTCATTCCTTTGGAAAGAGAGATTAATAGGACACTTAGGCAAATAAAGAAAGCTAAAAATCAAGCTAGTGTTGCATCTGTTGCTGCTGATATTGAACCTGCATCTTGTGCTATATTAGATAATCATCTTGTCATGGAGCATTTAATGTAGGTGAAGCTCATACTCATAATCAGACTAATCAATATGAGCAATGTGTAGAAAACAACATGAACAATAGAAGGCCACGTAGGAGCATAAGAGAACTCACTTCTTTTAATGCAAACTATGATCCTTTTCACACTTGTCCTGCTTTAGATGTGAATTTTGAATTGAAAGGTCCTTTGCTGAGTAACTTACCAAAGTATTATGGATTGGCAGGTGAGGATCCTTTCAAGCATTTGCAGACTATGCAATGGGTTTGCTCAACTATGAAGCCTGTAGGAGCTGACATGGATGCTGTGCAGAGACAAGTCTTTCATTTCACACTGGAAGGAAAGGCAAAAGAATGGTTCTATATGCTGCCACATCATACACCTCAAGCTCTACACTCCTGGAACAACTTAAGAAGTGCCTTCTTGGAAAGATATTTTCCTTCATCAAAGACTGCTGCATTAAGGAAGGAAATCTTTGCTGCAAAATAATATGCTGAAGAATCTTTCTATGAGTTTTGGGGCAGATTTCAAGAGTTGTGGGCTAGATGTCCATATCATCATATTCCAATAGAATATTTGGTGCAGTACTTTCATTCAGGATTGCGCTTTGCATGCAGAAAGAATTTGGATGCAGTTGCTGGAGGTTCCATTGATGATTTCACACCTGATAAAGCATGGAGCCTGATTGAGAAGATAGCAAACAATGACCAGCAATATGGAGGATTAGATGCTAGACAAGTGCATGAGGGTTCTGTAAGGTCTTCTCAGGATCATAGTAATCTGTCTTCTCAAGTTGCTGCTATGAGTGCTCAGATCAACAATCTAGCTGCTCAATTGAGCAGTTCACATATTCAAAGCCCATACTCTCAAGCTCTAGTTGCTCCTAGCTATCAAATCTGCTCTTCTCCAATGCATATTAGTGCAAATTGTCCTTCACATCATGAGGATGTCTCAGCCATTTATCAAGGCAAACCTAACCAGTATCCACCAAGGAATTCATATTCTACTACATACAATGAAGGATGGAGAGAGCATCCTAGTTTCAGATGGAGAGATGGAGGTGGAGTTGTTGGTCAAAACAAATTCAACAATGACAAGTAAGTGGTTGAATCCTCTAGAGCCATAGAAGTGTCTAATGCTGCAAAGGATAATGGAATTTCTGAGATACTCAAGAGCATTACTATGATGAATTCAAATATAAATTCCATTAATACAAACTTCAGCTCTAACTTCAAGGAATTGAGGTCTACAGTAGAAAACAACTTAGCAATGGCAGAATCTAAGTTTGCTGCTTTGGAGAACAAGATAGAGCAGTGGGAAACAAAAGCTGAAAATATGAATAGCTATGTATCACAGCTACCCAATTCAGTAAATGATTTTCAGGCCAGAATGGGAGAAAGTCTACCTGCAAATACAGTTGTTAACCCAAAATCTATGAATGCTATGAGCTTGAGAAGTGGCAAAACAGTGGGAAATGCATATGCTGATAAGAAGGAAAAGGAATCTGAAACTAAAGTGCTGACTGAAGAAAGATCCTCAATTATCCCATAATCAAAAAGTAGCACAGAAAAGGGTATATTGCAGCAGAATAGATCAGGAAGCAGCAAGGAGAAGGATACACTGCAGTAGAATGAGCAATCTGTAATGAAGAAATCTGCACAACCACCTGTGATGAAGGAAGCAGCAGCTAGTTCCAGCAATGCAAGTCAGGAATCCAGTAGAAACCAGAATAAAAAGGAACATGAAGATGCAAAGCAGAATGACAAAGAGCTAAGTATTAAGCACATACCTTTTCCTAATACATACATGTGTCCAAAGAAGGTTTTTAAAGAAAAACAAAAACAAGATATTCTGAATCTGTTGGGTAAATTAGAAGTTAATGTGCCACTTGTGGACCTAATCAAGAGTATACCTAAGTATGGGAAGTTTATGAAAGAACTCTGCACTAATAAAAGAATCTGCAAACCAAATGAAAGCGTACAAGTGGGATCTAGTGTGTCAGCTTTACTTAAGCCACAACTTCCTATAAAATGTGATGATCCAGGTTCATTTACAGTTCCAATTACTATTGGCAAGTTTCAGTGTGCTAATGCTTTGTTAGATCATGGTGCAACTATTAATGTCATGCCAACTTCCATCTATACATCATTAGGCATAGGCATGGACTCACTTAAGGAGACTTCAATGATAGTATAGCTTGCTGATAGAACCACTAGAAAACCAGAGGGACTATTAGAGGATATATTAGTGAAGGTCAAAGACTTGATTATACCTGCAGATTTTTATGTCTTAGACATGACACGAGTCAAATTCAGAGTGACCTATTATCTTGGGTAGGCTATTCCTTAGGACAGCCAACACTGTGATTAGCATGAAAAATGGGAGCATCACAATGGAAGTGGGTGATAATGTTATAACTTTTAATGCCTATGAAGCAATGAGATATCCATTTGAAGATTACTCACTGTTAGGCTTAAGTACAATTGATGCATACATTGAAGAAGCTAAAGATGAACATGAATTGTTGCTGCAGAATTCTGAAAAAGATGAATATGAATTGTTTGAATTTGAAATTTCTTCTTCTTCTGTATTTTCTTTGGATAGTAGTGGTGATGTGTCAAGTATTAACCAAGTTTCAATTGATAGCTTACTTTTCACCCTACAATCTTTTTCTTTTGATGTTACTGATATTTCTATTGAGGATTTCATTGCAGAAACAGAATTGGAAGTTGCAAAACCAGTGATGACAGAAATGATGAAACCTGCTGCAGCTGTAGAAACTAGGAAGTTAGGGCCATCAACTGTTCAGCCACCTGAGTTGGAACTCAAACCACTTCCTAGTAACCTTAAATATGTGTTTTTGGCTGAAAATAGTACCTTACTTGTCATATTGCTAATGCACTTTCTGTTTCTGAGGAAGAGAGATTGATTTCAGTCTTAAAACACATAAGAAAGCAATAGGTTGGACTCTAGCTGATATACCTGGTATAGATGCATCTGTATGCACACATAAAATTCTGTTAAATGATGGAGCTAAGCCTATTAAACAGCAACAAAGAAGGCTAAACCCTTGATATCTGATGAAGTCAAGAAAGAAGTGACTAAGTTGTTAAATGCTGGCATTATTTACCCAATTTCAGACAGTGAATGGGTGAGTCCAGTTCATGTGGTGCCTAAGAAGAGTGGTATAACTGTGGTAAGGAATGAAAAGAATGAACTAATCCCTACTAGAGTGCAGAATTCATGGAGAGTGTGCATTGATTATAGGAAATTGAATGATGCAACTAGGAAGGATCATTTTCCTTTACCATTTATAGATCAAATGTTGGAAAGGCTTGCTGGAAAAGCTAATTATTGCTTTCTTGATGGTTTTTCAGGATATTTTCAGGTACCCATTGCACCAGAAGATCAAGAGAAGACTACATTTACATGTCCATTCGGTACCTATGACTATAGGAGGATGCCATTTGGCTTGTACAATGCTCCTGGAACATTTCAAAGAGCTATGATATCCATATTCAGTGAATTCTTGGATAGAAACATGGAGGTATTCATGGATGATTTCACAGTGTATGGTGAGGACTTTAATGAATGCTTAGAGAGTCTAGATAGAGTCTTAGCAAGATGCATTGAGAAGAAGCTTGTGCTAAATTTTGAGAAGTGCCATTTTATGGTAGATAAAGGCATAGTTCTAGGACATCTAATATCTAAGAATGGGATTGAGGTAGATAAAGCTAAAATTGAAGTTATTTCTTCTCTTCCCTATCCCAAATCTTTGAAGGAACTAAGGTCATTCCTAGGGCATGCTGGATTCTATAGAAGATTCATAAAGGATTTTAGCAAGATTGCATCTCCACTATCTAAACTCATGCAAAAAGATGTAGAATTCTATTTTGATGAAACTTGTAAGAGAGCATTTGACACTATTAAAACTATGCTTATCACACCACCTTAAATGACTCAATGAGATAAAGTTAATATAAATTAAATGTAATGTCATTTGTTTAGCTAAAATTCTCAAATTAGTAAAATATAAATATAGAATATAAATAATAAAAAAAAGTAAAAAAAAAAAGCGGGCTAACTCGCCAACCCGGCGGGTTAGCCCGCCGCGGGTGCGGGTCAAAAAGACCCGCATCTAAATGAGTTGTAAATTTTGCAACTCAACCCGCTATTTTTTAACAGGTTGGTAGGTTAGGCCCGCGAATCCAACCTAAATTACCACCCCTAAGTGGAGGGAAGAGAGAAGGAAACAAAATAAAAAAAATTGAGATTCTAAAGAATGAGGAGGGGGATGTTGAGAGGATCTGCTTCCTGAATATTTTTTCAATATAGCAGCATAAGAGCATCGTTGAACGCCCACTTGAAGCTGTTGAAGTAAAGGTTGTGGGATGATTAATTGATTAAGTATAAGCAGTACCGCCCTCCTCAACTCCTCCATAGCCCATTGAAATTTACCTCTTCCTAATAAGCGATTCAAGAGCTAGGTTTCTGCAATTTTTTTTACCATACCTTTGGAATGGCTCAAGATTGATGGATGAGGAAGATGATATAGTTGAGAATGACAAAACATCCGTTCTAAAGCACCCCCTCCTGCCGTCCATCATCGTTGTCTTCTTCCCCAGAAGCACCGTCTCCAACCTATGACATCTTGCCGGTGAGCACTTGCGAGGATAGAGGTGGCGAGGTTGTTGTAGGAGAGAGAAAGGGTGAGAAGGATTGGGAAGAAAAGGGATTTCGTTTCAGATTGTTGAGAGAAGAGAGGGGTAGTGAGGTAATTTAACAACATTTTTAAATTCCAATTGAGTACTGTTTATATTGTAGTTGAGATTCGTATTTTTGGAAGCTTCGAGACTAAGATTTTTGGGTCCTACTAGTAGTTTCCGATGAAATTTCTTCTAGGTTCCGTTCTGTATCTCTATCGGAAGCCGTTGTTTGTTTCTAGTGGTGTGCTTGTGAAATTTTCGTCCGGTTTTATGAATTTTCTGAGAGGGTAACTAAACCTTTTGAGTCCCCTTTTCTGATTTGATTTTCTGCACTTATTGATGTGCATAGGTTTTGATAGTTCATAATAATGATATATTTTTTTAATTTCGTGTGATTTCTTGTTGAACACTTTACACTTTTTCTTCCCTTTTCCTTTTTTGTGTTACAGATTGTTTTTGGGTTTCGGAGATTGCGGTGGACCGGTCTGATATCGGTTTGCTCTTTTTCAAATCATGTATGATCTCAGCAGTAAGAAAGGAAACCTAATTTTGCTTCGAAGTTCCATATTTCAGGTTCGCCATCTTTCTTGCCTGCACGGATGCATTTCTGATGTCTTCTTTCTTGCCTGCTTGTGCTTATCTGTGCGTGTGAGAGTCAATCATCTTTGGCTGATCATGTATACCCTCAAACATATAAATGAAGAGTGAAGAGGGCTTAGAATTGGGGCGATTTTATTCCCCTTTATGTTGGAATGATTAACAGATAGTGGAGCCATATCTCATTTTCTGTCTTTCTCACATGGTTGTATTAGCTATGACGACTAGCTCTAGTTTGTTTTTCTTCCTTCTTTCCTATGTGGTGGAAAAGTTGTTTCAAGCAAAATCCTTATGATAAGATTCTTATTTGGCTTGATTGCTCCAGTTGGAAGCTAGATTGAGATTCAAAATCTGGTTTAAAACTTGCCGAAAGATGTTTCTGGCAAAAGTCTGGTATTTGTGCTGCTTTAGTTCCAGTGAGGTTTCATTATGAGAATCTCCTTTTTTTCCTTTTTTTTTAAATATACCTTCCACTTTGTGCTTTTCCCTATCTCTCTTCTTTCTATTTTCTGTCTTAATCTGTAAGAATTGAATTGGGACTTTAAATTAAAGTTTTGTTGATTTGCAGTTCTTCAGCAACCCAATGCCCATGAATTGTGACTCAGAAAACTGAGTGGAATATTTTTCTTTGCGTCAAAGTTGATGACATACTAAATTTTGGGCTGCAATTGTATAGAGCAAATGTCCTTTCGCAGTATAGTTCGTGATGTAAGGGATGGGTTTGGGAGCTTATCAAGGCGGAATTTTGAGGTGAGGCTTCCAGGCCATCATAGGAAGTCACAGAGCTCAGTACATGAGTTACAAGATCCAGCTCCAGTTATACAGAACAGCTGTTGGGCTAGCCTTCCACCAGAGCTTCTTCGTGATGTTATCAAAAGATTGGAAACAAGCGAGAGTACATGGCCTGGTCGTAAACATGTAGTTGCCTGTGCTTCTGTGTGCAAGTCCTGGAGAGAAATGTGCAAAGAAATTGTGAGCAGTCCAGAGTTCTCTGGGAAGATTACTTTCCCTATTTCCCTAAAACAGGTGAGATATGATATCTTCCATTCTGCTTCTTAAATAGAATCTCTTCAAGCTTAAAGAAATGAAAATAGGGTGTGGCATATTTTCTTTGTTCTTATGTGGTAATTTTTTTTTTAATTTTTTGACAGCCTGGATTCAGGGATGGAACCATCCAGTGTTTCATCAAGAGGGACAAATCTAATTTGACATACCACCTTTTCCTTTGCCTTAGTCCTGGTAGGCTAACTTTTTACTCTGTTGTCTCCAAAATTTGTGTTTAACATGAACACTTGTTTTCTTTTAATTATAATACAATGTAAATTAATCTATATGTTTGAATTTGATGTCTAATATGACATGATCACTTCTCTTGGAATTATAATACAATGCAATTTAATTTTTACCTTTGAATATGATGTAATTTATCACACAGTATTTGATGTCTAATATGATATGATAGGATGATAGATATTACTTATATGCATGTTTCCTTATCAACCTTTGATGGACTTGTTTTTGACGTCTAATTTGTTACCTATATTTCTTACTTTAATATGTTTATTTTCTTCTCAATTTCTTGTAACTTAAATTTTTCTTTGTCATGATTGGGAATGCAACGGATTTCTGTTATGTGAAACCGTGGGATACTTTATACTGGTTGAATAACCCAATCGATTGTCTGATGTATTTGGTGGCACATCCAAAATGAAAGGAAATGGGATTTTTACATGTATGAGTATTTGAAAATCTGCTTAACTGAATTTTCAATTACGGTGCCTCTAGGAACTAGCCTTTCCCAATAGCCCCTCGTTTTTTGTTTTGTTTTCTTGACAGTGGTAACTCTTAAGCCTAATTAAAATTAAGGTTTCGTTAAAACTAAGTCAATCTTTTTTCTTTGTGCAGTTTTGTTACTTAGCCAATGTGGCTTTTGATCCTGTTACGATTATAACCTTTCTAGCTTTATCAAATACTGATTCCATTCGTTACTATTTTCCTAACTACTTGCAAGATATTTAACCCTAAATTTTTCTGATAAGAAACCTCTTATTTCCCTTCGAAGTCTGTATTGCCATTTATTTAGTAGCAAATTCATCCGTCATTCTGATTTGGTAAAAACATGTTCATACTTAGTAAAATGGTAGTGATTAAACTGGGCGTTTCAAAGGTCAAATAGTGTCAAAAGTTCCTTATTTTTAGTTATTACCAATTAAATTTGTTGTAACCATACATAAAAAGTTAGGTATGCGTTCAACAATTACAAGGTCCTGATTCTCTCTGTCTCTGACATGTTCTGATTTCAACATTGTTTTTCTTCAGCACTGCTTGTTGAAAATGGAAAGTTTCTTTTATCGGCAAAAAGAACAAGAAGAACTAAATGCACAGAGTATATTATAACAATGGATGCAGATAACATATCAAGATCTAGTAGTAGGTACATTGGAAAACTGAGGTATGTGCTTGGATTTAGCTGATAGTCCTAAAGCACATTATATTTTATACATATCTTCCACCTATCTATATGCTATAGAAATCCCTTTATATTCCTAGCACATAACTATCAATTTTCGCTTTTGTCAGGTCAAATTTTCTTGGCACCAAATTTATAATTTATGATACACAGCCTCCGTACAATAATTCTCAGCTGTCTCAACCTGGCCGAAGCCGTAGGTTTTATTCAAAAAAGGTTTCTCCAAAAGTCCCTAGTGGCAGCTACAATATTGCCCAAGTCTCTTATGAGCTTAATGTGCTAGGTACTAGGGGACCTCGACGGATGCACTGTACCATTTACTCAATCCCTGCAACATCTCTGGAGCCTGGTGGCATTGTTCCAGGCCAACCTGAGCTTCTTCCCCGTTCCCTTGAGGATTCATTCAGAAGTATATCCTTCTCAAAATCGATTGACAATTCAACTGAGTTTAGCAGCTCGAGGTTCTCAGACATAATTGGTGTTGGAAACGAAGAGGATGAAGGCAAGGAGAGACCATTAGTTCTTAAGAACAAGGCACCAAGGTGGCATGAGCAGCTGCAATGTTGGTGCCTAAACTTCCGGGGTAGGGTGACAGTTGCGTCTGTAAAAAATTTTCAGCTGATCACGGCAACCACACAACCTGCACCCGGTGCCCTGACACCCTCACAGCCCTCACAGCCTTCGCAGTCTGATCATGAAAAGATTATTCTTCAGTTTGGCAAGGTTGGCAAGAACATTTTCACAATGGATTATGGATATCCCCTATCTGCGTTTCAGGCTTTTGCCATTTGCCTGACCAGCTTCGACACAAAACTGGCATGTGAATAGTGACACGAGAGGGATATGGTAAGGAACAAAAAATAGAATTCAGTCTTTACATTTAGGTATTTATAGGATGAAGTTGTATGCAGTTATTGTACAACTCAGTTCAATAACTGTAAAGTACAGGACACTCAGCTCTGGCTTTTCTTTTGGTTTCCTTTTTGGTTTAGTATGCTTTAATCTGCCTTAGTCAAACTCTGTTCTTATTTTTGTATGGTCCATGGGGATGAAGGTGTAGACTCAGTTTGTACGTAAAGAAAATTTAGTTCCAAATTTTGTGTTTAGTCTTATGTGCAACAGTTCTGAATGCTTCTGGGCTTTGGCAGACTTCGGTTGGTTCTAACAATGCCGTCTTAAAGTGAATTTTTTTTGGCCCGAAAGTCTGAAAAATTAACTAGTCATGTTTTTAGTGTATTACACAAAGTTTAAAGAATTAGCTGTTTTGTTTACAATGATTTGTAAAATTTGTTATGAATTTTATATTATTAATAAATTAATTTGATCATAAAAACACGAACTAACATTGTAACATCCCAAAAATTAGAGAAGGGATATACAAAGCATATCTGGGGCCTAAGAATATCAATTGAATATTTAAATGCCTCAAAATAAACATATTGGTAAAAAGTCTATTTTGGCTAAAATTTTAGAAAACCAAGAGATAATAATTATTAAAATAGGAATTCTGGGGATTTAGAAAATTCTGTAAAAGTTTAATTCTCTAAAAGAGGCTTAAATAATTTAAAATCTATTTTTAAGTATTTAAGGACTTATTTTCTTGAAAAATTCAAGAAAAATAATTTGAGCATTTTGTTTATGGAATACAGAAGGAAGAAAATTTATTAAAAATACCAAATGATAATTTTTGGGATTTATTTGGGAATTTTAATATTGAGAAAGGTAAAAGAGTAAATTCAACACCTTATATATAAACTGTTGGGAGCTAGGACGTGCTCCATCATGCCCATAATCAAGAGCTTACAGATTTTTAGTAGGAAAAAAATGAGTAAAATACTATAATTGCCCTTCAGTTTTACTTTAATTACACGCTTCTCTTTTTATTTTAAAAACTTATATAAACTTCTTTAAAATTAAAATGCATGTTACACTAATCTCCCATTTTATTTCTATCTACCCAAACTGTTAGTTGACTGTTAATTTTGACTCTTAAACTTTTTTTTACCCAAATACCCCTCTTTATCATAAGAATTAATTAAACATATATATTCTAAAAAATATTTATATAATAAAAAATAATTATAATAAATGAATTTTCACCTTTTTACTATATTATAAAATTTATTAATTTTGAATTTATTGTAAGATTTTATAATATTAATTTTTCAACCTATTTTTTAAATTTATTTATTTTATTTTTTAAAATGGCTAAAAATATATCAAAACATATTTTTATTCATCAAATAGTATAAACTAGGTAAGTTTCAGAGATTGTGTAATTCATTTAAAATTTTTAAAAATATTTTTCTATAAACATTTAGTCAAGTATATATTTATTCAAACAATTAATTAAATAATTCTAGAATGAGATTCATGTAACGGGTAGAAATAATTATATAATTAAGAATTTTATTAGAATGGGGTAACATAGTAAATAAAATATAAATTTTAATTAAAAATCTTGTTTTTAAAATCTCAAGGTATTGTACTAGAAAAAAAAATTGTAAGACCAAACTTACGTTGGAAGCTTGCTTGTGGGACCAGGGAGAAAAAAAACTTATCACTCTTAAATCACTTCAGCAGCTCACCCACACCACATTTTCGATCTGCATAATCAAAATAGAGAGAGCTAGCTGTGAGAGAAACCAAAGACTCAAAGGGAGACGAAGGAGATCTTCACATGCAAGCTTGGAGTTACAATAAGCTAAGTCATATAAATGTACTCCCAGTTTCAGTTTCTTCAATTTCTGTAATTTTAGAGTGTGAGAGGGAGAGACTGAAGCTAAGAGAGAGAGAGACGGAGTGACGAAGTTGAAAGAGCTGCGGTTTAGTGAGGAAAAGTAAGGAACTCATAAAAGCATGTTTAGTTGATGGATAATGCTTGTGGAGCTTGAATTCACTATGTGTATTTGGAGTTTTGAATTTTAAATTTTTAACATTTGCTGCTATTTGAAAACATTTAATCTGAAGGCTAGAATGCATATATGCTATTTAAGTGTAAGCTATAGGGTCCATTTGGTTCAGTGAAAATTTGAGGAGGGAAATGAAAAATTCAAAATTTTCACTAGCAGTGGTGACGAGTCCAAATTATGCCTCATTTTTAGTACTGTTTTAAGAGGTTATTATGTGATTTTTCACCCATGTTGCATACATTTACTGCGTAAATCATAAATTCAAAATTTCTTATTGAGTTTTTGCAAAATGAACTCATTTTCTTTGTGCCTTAATTTTGAGAAGATTGATATTACAAAGCTTAATTGTTATTGTAGGCACAAGAAGAACGTGGCAAAGGACTCAAGAGATCATGAAAGGAATTCCAAGACTTAAAGAGCAAAGAAGGATGAAGAACCAAAAGTAGAGCAAAGAAAACTGGAGGAGTTCAAGTTGAAAGCTGAAGAGTTGCTCATTGTGTATGTTGTGCGTGTTCGCCAAAGAAAAAGGAGTTGAAAGAATAAAATATTGAATAAAAAGATCTCATTTGAGATAGAAGCTGGGAATTGAAGTTTTATTTTGAGAATGTGAAGTGTGTTGGAATCCATATTTTGATGATGACAAATGGTTTTGATGATGTATTTTAAAACTGTTTTTATATAACTTATTTTTTGATAAGGGTATTTATCTATAAGTTCTTCGATAAATAAGAAGAAAATTATGTTATAAAAACTTATTTTATAAAAGGATTTTTTCGAAGCTTTGTTCGATAATGGTACTTATCAATAAAGACTTTGATAAAAGCATTTAAACTTAGTTTGTGAAACTTGTGAAACTTGTTTTTAAAAAAAGATTTATTGAAAGATTGATCAATCAAGGCATTTATCGATAAAGATTTCGATAAATATCGTCAGTTAACTTAGATTTCGATAAATATCGACAAATAAGAACAAATTGTGATGAAGTCTGTTTCAAGCTTCATTTATCGAAGTATTAAGTGATAAGGCAGTTTATTAGTAAACATCTCGATAAATAAAAAAAATCAGTTTTAAATCAAAGCTCTTAACTGTGTTAAATAATTTTGAGAACTTGTATATCTTATGACTTGCTTTTGAAAATAATTTTATGAAATCTTGTTTCGACATATATTACATGAGATAAAATTAAACATAAAAAAAATAAAGTTTAAAAGTTTGTTCATTGTTCTTCAAACATTTACTGATCCCCTGTTGGATAAGCCTATTTATCGAAGGACACTTCGATAAATTAGCTATCCTAATATGTGAAAAGAGTTGTGTATTTTTTATAAGTTTAAAAGCCTATGTTATCAAAAGTTATTTTTCGAAAGAATTTTGATAAGGCTGGTTATCGAAGTACTATTTCATAAGAACTAATATGTTTCAATACAATATGTTTGATATTTATTAAAGTCCTTTTCGATAAGGCATCTTTTCTATAAACACTTCGATAAATTCAAATACTCTTTGAAAATATTTTCAAACTAGACTTTGACAGACTTTGATGTTTCAATCCAAAATTTTATGAATCAATTGGTATATGGTTAAATACTTTATATATCTTTTATGAGACATATTTCCAGATCAATTGTAGGCAGAAACAAGATCAAATGAAGAGTTCCATCAAAAAGTAAAATCTGTCAAAATACATTAAATACTTCAATCGTCAGTAACCAACGACTCTATTTTCTTCAATGGCTACATCAATTAGTCTAACGAATTTTTAAACGACTCAACTATAAAAGAAGCCAAAGTAAATGCTAGAGTTAAAAAGCTCACCGAACACGATCAAACTACATTTACTCGAGCATTAATTGTTGCATTCAATATACTCTGTTTTACCCTATTTTTTATTCTTTGAACAGAGGAATTTTTCTTTGAGAGAAATACTTAGAGATTCTGATCTTCAGTGCTTATCATAGTCACTCTAGTAAAGAGAGAGTCATAAATTTTTATTTATTATTTGAGATACTCAAGAGTGAGATTCTTGAGTGGGATTGTAGCCTTACGGGGTAAGGGGAGTGAGAGAGATACTCTCATTGATATACTGAAGCACCAGAGCCTAGAAAATCTTGGAAATTAGTGAAATACTCAGAGGAATTATGAGGACTAGATGTAGGCCAAGTGGTTAGGTTGAACCAGTTTAAATATATTGTGTACAATTCTCCTTTATCTGCTTTTCTCGGTGAAATCTTTCTAAACTCAATCTTTTTGGTTTCTATTTAAGTTTGATATTTTCAATATCACCCAATTCACTTCCCTCTTGGGTAAAAATGTTATTTTAACATTTAGTATCAGAGCAGGTCTCTTAGAAAAAGAATTAACTATCTCAAGAGAAGATCTATGGCAGGATTTGGTGATAGTGTCTTACTTGAAAGAAGCCCTACAACAAAGCCAATGGGATTCAATGGAGAAAATTTCACATTCTGGAAGATGAGGATGAAGACATTCATCAAAGTTTCAGAGTATGGATTATGGTATGTAATCTAAGAAGGGAACTATGTTCCAATAAAGATAGTAGATGGTCAGAGAATTCTAAAAATTTCAAACGAGTTTGATGACGATGATAAGAAGCAGATTGTACTGAATGACAAAGCTGTCAACATACTCACTTGTGCTTTAAGTCAAAAAGAGTACTTAAGATTATCTAGTTATGAGACAAAAAAAGAGATGTGGGAAGCACTGGAAATTGCACATGAAGGAACATCTGGAGTGAAGCAAAAATGAGTCAACACTCTAACCATGAAGTTTGAACTATTCAAAATGAACTTGGGAGAAAGCATAAGATATAGCCAAGTTCTCCCATCTCATGAACCACTTGATTGCACTTGGTGATAAACTCTTATTTTTATATTAATTTTAGTGTGTTTAAAGAGAGTTTTATTATTGATTTTGTCCCCATTTACTAATATGATGAGCAATTAATTAATAATATAAAATTAGAATAATTAGGAATTAATTGATATAATTTTGGTCATATATTGGAATATTATTTCATTAGATAAATAATTTATATTTTTTAAATTTCCATTTCAGGAAAATGCTCATTAATCACTAAGATAACTTGCTGCATTAACTGAAATGGAAAAGAGGAGTTAGAATGAAATAGAAAATAGTTAGTTGACAGCTGGATTAGAAACAAGTAGGGAAGTTAGGCACATGATGGAGAGGAGGCAATCTGGTCATTACTCACGTGGGAGCTGATAACAGAATGGACTCTCACGCAAAACATACTTCTCCCATATCAGTTCATCCATTCCACTACAAAAGAGGCTATCTATCATTAATCACTAATTTATTCCAGCTTCCATTCACGTCATCTGATCTCACTCCACTTTCACACTCCATCTCTCTCTCACTCCATCATAAATTCTCTCTCCATCTCTATTCTCTCTCTTCATCTGCACTCTTGCTCTATTCTTGGCAAGAGAACCAGAGAAACATTCTACATTTCATCTTCATATTCTTATCTTCTGCATTCGCCATGACTGTTGCTGATTTACTTGTTGCTGCTATTGAAGTTTTGACAGCAATGGAATGCTAGATTTGCTGTGCTCTCTTGGAGATGATGTCAACCAGAGTCCTTGATCTTAAACAGGGAGTTTAGTTGTGTCTCTAATTCTAGATCTGATTGTATCAGTTGATGTAGTTGATTCTAGTTTTATTGATTCTATTAGAGTTAGTTGATGATGACCATTAAGGAATCGAGTTGGATTTCCTGATTATGTATAATTGAGCTTTAATTGATCTTCATCATTAAACTAGTTAGACTTGGCTGTTGTTAATTAGAGCAATTCTATAGCAGACTATAGTTGTACATGTTTAATTCATCTTCTTCTACCTCTTGAGTTGAATGAATCAGATTTCTCTATTCAATGTCTGTGAGTTGTAGCTTTGGTAGAGATTTAGCTAGCGAGTTATTAGCTAACACATCTAATTCAACTACTTAACTCCTCATTTACTATGGATAATAAAGGTAAGGTAATCTCTAAGAAAACACACTTGTCATTGATTCATATCATCATCATTAACACCCAAATTCATAAACAGTAGTATAAGATT
Source organism: Leucaena leucocephala (assembly GCA_037074615.1). Classification (NCBI taxonomy): domain Eukaryota; kingdom Viridiplantae; phylum Streptophyta; class Magnoliopsida; order Fabales; family Fabaceae; genus Leucaena; species Leucaena leucocephala. The sequence goes on from CM073522.1 coordinate 17,709,566, forward strand.
TACATTTATAATTTCTCAATATCTCATCTCACAATTCATTGTATTAACTTGTTAAATTATGGCTCATTGGATTAATTAAAAACTTAGCATCCATTTAGGCTTCTTGTGAAGAAAATGACCTAGGTTAGACTCCACTATACTATTAGTTAGCTTAGTTTCTTTTGATAATTAGAATGACAATTATCAAAATGACGTCGTTGCCGGGGAGCCTTACTTGTTAAGGTTTTCTAAGCAATCTTTTGGGCCTCAAAAACATAAAAAGAATATACATGTTTTAGTTTTTCTATGAATTTAGTTTTTTGTCTTGTTGAGTTGCGACCAATTGCCTATTTAGTGGAAACTATAATGCAAAAATTGATTTTGAGAGTCTTTGTGATTTTTAGTCACTACCAGATACATATATGGTCGCAACCTGAAATCATTGTTTAACTCATATTTGCTCTTTGTAACGTTTAGTCGTGACTGGAGTATTTTTTGGTTGTAACAAAAATCTTTAACCATCAAATTTTTTTCCTGTGATTTCCAATCACAACCAAATTGGCACTTAGTCACTCACAACAAAAATTAGCGTTTAATTTAGATTTACTCTCTGTGATTTTTAGTCATGATTGGAGTGACATTTGGTCGCGACAAAAAAATCCCGATTTAAAAAATTTTACTCTCTGTGACTAATAGTTGCAACTTGGAGTTCAGTTTTGTCATGATTTCTGCTCTCTGTGATTGTTAGTCACGACTAAAGTCATTTTGCATCGCGACTTGAGTGTTTTGAACTACGATTACTTGATCTCAATTTCTAAAATTGCTATAATTTTGATGTATTTGATATCCTGCATAATTCTTGAGTGTGCTTTGCATAACCAGAAGCTCTAAATTATTTCCTTTGGACAAAGAAATCAATAGAACACTTAGGCAAATTAAGAAAACTAAAATTTAAAATCAAGCTAGTGTTGCATCTGTTGTGGAGCTTAGTTTTTCTGGTGAATTTGTTGCAGCTGAGACTGATTTTGCATTTGGTGATATCTTAGATAATCATTTTGTCATTGAGCATATTAATGAGGGGAAAGCTCTTACTCATAATCAGAATTTAAATCAAAATGAGCAACATGAAGAGAATAACATAAACAATAATAGAAGGGCACGTAGGAGCATAAGAGAACTCACTTCTTCTAATGTAAACTTTGATCATTTTCACACTTGTCCTGCTTTAGTGTTAATTTTAAGCTGAAAGGTCCTTTGTTGATAACTTACCAAAGTTTTATGGATTGGCAAGAGAGGATCCTTTTAAGCACTTGAAGATTATACAGTGGACTTGCTCATTCATGAAACCTGTAGGTGCTAATATGGATGTTGTGCAGAGACAAGTATTCCATTTTACACTTGAAGGAAAGACAAAGGAATAGTTTTATATGCTGCCACATCATACACCTCATGCCTTGGACTCCTTGAATAACTTGAGGAATGCTTTCTTAAAAAGATACTTCCCTACATCCAAGACTCCTACATTGAGGAAGGAGATTTTTGTTGCAAAACAGTTTGCTCAAGAGTCTTTTCATGAGTTTTAGGGAAGGTTCAAGAGCTGCTAGCTAGATGTCCATACCACCAGATCCCAAGTAAACATTTACTACAATATTTTCATTCAGGATTGCGAACTGCAGATAGAAATAATTTGGATGCAGCTGCTGGGAGTTCCATTGATGACTTAACTCCTGATGAAGCATGGAATTTGATTGAAAAGATAGCAAATAATGACCAGCAGTATGGGGCTATAATGCTAGGCAAGTTCATGAGATTTCTGTAAGGTCTTCTCAAGATTATAATAATCTGTCTTCTCAAGTTGCTACTATGAATGCACAAATCAACAAGTTAGTTGCTCAATTGAGCAATTCACATGTTCAAAGCCCACATTCTCAAGCTTGAGTTGCTCCTAGTTGTCAGCTTTGTTCTTCTCCAGCTTCTCAATTGAGCAATTCACATGTTCAAAGCCCACATTCTCAAGCTTTAGTTGCTCCTAGTTGTCAAATTTGTTCTTCTCCTATGCATACCAATGATAATTGTCCTACACACTATGAAGATGTATCATCCATTTATCAAGGCAAAAAAAACTAGTATCCACAAAGAAATCTATACTCCAACACATACAATGAAGGATGGAGAGATCACCCAATTTCAGATAGAAGGATGGAGGTGGAGACAGGAATTTTGGGCCAAACAGATTCGACAATAACAAGTAAGTGGTTGAATCTTCTAGAGCTATAGAAGTACCTACTGCTGCAAAGGATGATGGTATATCTGAGATAATCAAGAGCATTAATATGATAAACTCAAATATAAACTCCATAAATACAAACTTCAGCTCTAACTTCAACGACTTGAGATCTACAGTGGAGAGCAACCTAGCAATGATAAATTCTAAGTTTGCTGCCTTGGAGAGTAAAATAGTTCAGTGGTAAACAAAAGTGCAAACATGAATGGCTATGTATCACAGTTAGCTTATTCAGTGAGTGATGTTCAGGCAAGGATTGACAAAAATCTACCTTCAAATATAGTTGTTAATCCCAAATCTGTGAATGCTATAAGTTTGAGAAGTGGAAAGCAAGTTGGGGAGCAAGTTACAGATGTTAACAATAAAGAGGAATGTGATGTAGACACTTATTCTAGCAGTCTAATGAGGAATAGCATCAAGAAGTTTGAAAGCTAGAAGGAAGCACAACTCCTTGGGAAGGAAGAGGTTACATTTGATCTTACAGAAAGTTAAACCGATTCTGCACAAGATTCTGAAGGTTGTGGATAGCCAAACAGCAAGAAAACTGAGCTACTTAAGGCTATGTATTATGAGGTAGGAAATCCTAGAGTTGACACAACTGAAGAAACACAATCAGCAGTAAATTCAGGGCTCAAGTAGAAAGAAACAACTTCTAGTTCAGCTGAGAAAGAAGTGAATTTGAAAGATTTACCTTTCCCAAGGGAATTCATGAGTAGTAAGAAGAAACCCTTAGAGAAACATAAAACAAGGAAGTAATTGATTTTTTCAGTAAGATTGAAGTAAATGTACCTATGATAGAGAAGGTTTAAAGAATGCTAGAATATGCAAAATATTTGAAGGACAGTTGCACACACAAGAAAAGATACAAACCTAATAAACTAGTGCAAGTGGGACCTAATGCTTCTGCACTTTTAAAAGCTCAACTTCTAGTGAAGTGTCAAGGTCCAGGTGCATTTTCTATTCCTTGTACAATTGGTAAGAACTGTTTCTAGAGCATTATTAGATTTAGGTGCTGCTATTAATGTGATACCTAGTTGAGTTTATCATGCTCTAGAAGTTAATTTGATTAAACTAACTAGTGTGTTAGCTCAATTGGCTGATAAGAGTATTATAAATCCTAAGGGAATCTTAGAAGACATTTTAGTTCAAGTTAAGAACCTTATTTTCCTGTTGACTTTTATATTTTGGATATGTCAAATAAGTCCCTTAATGATAGTACTCTTATTCTAGGAAGGCTATTCTTGAGGACAGCTAACACCATAATTTGCATGAAAGATGGAATTATTAAAATAGAATTTGGTGGGTACTTAATTCAGTTTAACATGTATGAAATGACGAGACACCTACATGAGGATTATTCTCCCCTAGGATTAATATGATTGATGCTTTGCTTGAAAATAAGTGTGCTGCTATTAGTGAGCTTGATAATGATGATGAAGTTAAAGAACCTTCTATTTCTTACTCTGCCACTGATTTCTCTTCCTTTTATTCATCTAATGATGATGTGTTATGCATTAATTCTAAAATTGATGGCTGGCTTCCCACTATGGGTGATTTTTCTTCTTCTTCATCTACTATTTCTTCTATTGGAACTAACCACACTGTTTCAAGTGATGAGCTATGTCCAGAAAGGTTTGTGGTAGATTTAACAAAACTACAGGGCAAGGATACTGTAGCAGACTTTGAGAGACAGAAGCTGGAATTTCTGAGCTAGGGAGTTCTCAATTTAATATTATAATATCAAGCATTCTAACCCTGTTCATAGGGGCTTCAACTTGGAAGTTTTAGACATTTCAAGGCTGTAGAAATTGAAGGATATTATCCAACATCAACATAATTGCACTGCTAGAACTTCAAAGCTTAAACTATCACAATTTGTTGAATTATGCAATCTGGGGACTATTCATTTTAATTCTGAATTTACTTCTAAATTGGGAATTTCTAAGGATTATTACATACCTAACATTGATTTCTATTGCTTTTCAGAGGTGTTTTTGGAGCACTCTTGCTTAATGAACTTATGGAACCCAAACTAAACTGCAAGAGAGGAGTTACTGCTGTGTGTGGTGCTGGGTTAGTGGAGAAATTAGAGAACAATGCATCTCGAGTGGATCCTAAGAAGTTAATTCCATCAGTGATTCAACTACTAGAGATTGAGCTCAAACAACTTCCAGGGAAGCTGAAATATGCATTTCTTATTGAAAACAACAAATTTTTGCTGTGGAGCAGAAAATTGCTAAGGTCTCTCATGTTATTTATTATGCATAAAAAACAATTCAAGGTGAAGGGTCATTTATTGAAGCTATACAAAGAGAACTTCCAACCCCCATAATATTCAGGTTATCTTCTTCCTTGTTTCCCCACTTATAACATATGCTCCTTATGTTGTGTGACACCATCTAGTTTGGTAACTTTGTAGAACTTGTCTCAATCCTTGATCCAAAACCACATTAGCTTCTTGGAATTGTGAAAGTGATAAAGGCAATTCTTTCAAAAACCTTTTTGAATAAACAGTAGCCACATAAATATTAAGTCCTTTGTTTTAACCCTTGAGACCTTCACTTTCTTTTAAGTTGCAACCACTTGAAGAATATTTGAACCTCATTGTATTTGTTATATGGCACAATAGTTGAAAAAAAAAGAGAAAAAAGAACAAAGAAAAGAAGAAAAAAAAGAAAGAAAGGAGAAAGAAGAGAAAAACAAAGAGATAGACTATATGACAAGAAGATGTGACATTCAACTTGAATGAAAGGAAGTTAGCTTATGACTTGTTATTTTCTGTAGTTGCACAATTGGAATTGCGATTAAGTATTGAAGTAGCTTGAAGAAGTAAGTTCATGTGCAGTACTTCATTAATCATTGACACTTACTCCCATGTCATCATTCAGCCTTTCCAACATTACAACCCTAATAAAGACCCTTTGATTCACAACCCTTATGGCATTTAGTGGTGGAGATGTAGGATGGTGATAACTGTCATTTTAATTATCAAACAAGAAACTAAGCTAACCAATAGTAAAGTGAAGCTAACCTAGGTCGATTCACAAGGAGCCTAAATGGATGCTAAGTACCTAACTAATCCAATGAGCTACAATTTAACAAATTAATCAAATGAATTGTGATATGAGATATTGAATAACTTCTGAATGTAAATTCTATACTATTGTTTATGAATTTAAGTGTTAATAATGATGATATGAATCAATGACAAGTGTGTTCCCTTATACATTACCTTACCTTCATTGTCTATAGAGTATGAAGAGTTTATTAGTTGAATTAAAATGTGTTAGCTAAATTTCTATCAAAGCTACAACTCGTCGGCTAAATTTCTATCAAAGCTACAACTCGCAGATATTGAAAAGAGAAATCTGAATCATTTAACTCAAGAGATAGAAGAAGATGAATTAAACAGATACAATTATACTCTGCTATAGACTTGCTCTAATTAACCACAGTCATATCCAACTAGTTCAAGGATGAGGATCAATCAAAGCTCAATTAAACATAATCAGGAAATCCAACTCAGTTTCCTAATATTCATCATCTACTAACTTTAATTGAATCAATAAAATCAGAATTAACTACATCAATTTGATACAATTAGATTTGAAATTAAAGACACAATTGAACTTCTTGTTTCATATCAAGGACTCTTATTTAGTATAATCTCCAAGAGAGCATAATGGATCTAGCCTTCCATTGCTGTTAAGACCTCAACAGCAGCAGCAAGACCAGCATCAGCCATGGTAAGAGCAGAAGGAGAAGATGATGAAAGTGGAATGTTCCTCTGGTTATAGCAAGAGTGCAGATGAGGAGAGAGAATGGAGATGGAGAGAGAGATCTGGATGGAGTTATGGAATCAGAGAGAAGATGAGGTATGGTGTCGAATGAGTGAGCTATGTTGAATAATCTATGAACAATGTTAATAGCGTGATTTATTCTGTTCTATGTGAGAGTCCTCCAAATGGTGTGCAATGATGTGTGTCATATGTGAATCCAGTCTCCTCTCCAGTACATGTTTCTGTTAGACATCTGTTAAGTGTAGCTGTCACACAGACCATTATGTTTCATTCTAACTCCTCTTTCCATTTCTGTTACAGCAGGAAGTTGACTTTGTGCTTAATGAGCATTTCCTATAATGGGAATTTAAAAGATATAAATTATTTATCTAACAAGATAATATTTTAATATATGACCAAAATTATATCAATTAATTCTCCATTGTTCTAATTTTATTTTATTAATTAATAGCTCATCATATTGGTAAATGGGGATAAAATTAATAATAAAACTCTCTTTAAATATACTAAAATTAACATAAAAATAAGAGTTTATCAGATGATTACAAGCCTATGGGAAGCCTAAGCTAGATGGTTGAGTGAAAAATTACCATGATAAGAGAGTAAGTGAAACACTATATCTAGTGAGGAACTCTCAACTTAGTTGCTTACTATGATTTAATTGCATGAGTTAGATTCTTTGATTGATATGAGATTAGTATGGATTGCTGCCAATTGAATGGAAAACACTGATGTTAGCAAGTACTTATGCTGAATCTATTGTGCCAATTTTGCTGAACATATGTGTTTGAATTTTAATTTTGATCCATAATTTTGCCCAGAGTGCAAAAGCTAAGTATGGGAGAATTGATAAACTCTTATTTTTATATTTATTTTAGTGTGTTTAAAGAGAGTTTTATTATTAATTTTGTCCCCATTTACCAATATGATGAGCAATTAATTAATAATATAAAATTGGAATAGTTGGGAATTAATTGATATAATTTGGTCATAATTGGAATATTATTTCATTAGATAAATAATTTGCATTTTTTAAATTTCCATTTTAGGAAAATGCTCATTAATCACCAAGACAACTTGCTGCTATAACTAAAATGGAAAAGAGGAGTTTCAATGAAATAGAAAATGGTTAGTTGACAGCTGGATCAGAAACAAGTGGGGAAGTTAGGCACATGCTGGAGAGGAGGCAATCTGGTTACTACTCACGTGGGAGCTGATAACAGAATGGACTCTCACGTAGAACAGACTTCTCCCATATCAGTTCATCCATTCCACTACAGAAGAGGCCATCTATCATTCATCACTTATTCATTCCAGCTTCTATTCATGTCATCTTATCTCACTCCACTTCTCATACTTTATCTCTCTCTCACTCCATCTCCATTTTCTCTTTTTATCTGCACTCTTACTGTGTTCTGGGTAGGAGAACCAGAGGAATATTCTACATTTCATCTTCATCTTCTTATCTTCTGCATTCACCAGACTATTGCTGATCTACTTGCTGCTACTGTTGAAGTTCTGACAGTAATGGAAGGCTAGATTTGCTGTGCTCTCTTGGAGATGATGCTGAACCAGAGTCATTGATCTTAAACAGGGAGTTTAAATGTGTTTCTTTAATTCTAGATCTGATTATATCAATTGATGTAGTTAATTCTGGTTTTATTGATACAATTAGAGTTAGTAGATGATGAATGATTAGGGAACCTAGTTGGATCTCCTGATTCTGTATAATAGAGCTTTCATTGATCTTCATCTTTGAACTAGTTAGACATGGCTATGGTTAATTAAAACAATTTTATAGTATAATATAGTTGTACCTATTTAATTCATCTTCTTCTACCTCCTGAATTGAATGATTCAAATTTCTCTATTCAATGTCTGCGAGTTGTAGCTTTGATAGATTTAGCTGACGAGTTGTTAGCTAACACAATAAAATCTCTAAATTTAGAAATGTTAAAACATGAAATAGGTGCAGATTAAGATAGAAAACTCCCCAGTGTAGTCCATGAACTCAAGATATGCTATCGATCACCAAGAAACTAAATATCTAGCCTCTCATAGCTCCTACTGTGCTGTCATCATTGCCTAGAAATGATGTCATGAAGTGTGCAAAAAATGGTGATGGAAAGGTGATGAAAAAGATGGTAGAAGTGGATTAATCAGTGTAGAAATGTAAAAATCTGTGGAAAGATGAATAAAAATGAAGGTGTGAGTGGAGGTTGTAGAGAGAATATTGAGAGAGAATGAGTAGCTATTTCTTAGCCCAATCTGGCAAAAATCCAGCCTCCCCTGTCTGACTGCTCCCCTTTGCCTTAATTGTAGAGTAACCTTAATCAAAACGCACAGTTTCAATAACTGACCATTTTAGTCATGACCAATTCCTGTTTATGGTCGCGACCTGAGAACACATAGAACCTCCCAAGAGAAAAGTAGGTCACGACCAATGGACTTTAAGGTCGCAGAAGCTGCCTTTCATGATTCAGGTCCTCTTTGTCTAGTGATTCCTTCTCTACTTCACATTAGGTCCTTAGTTCTCCTCCAAAATACCTGCAATTCAAAATCAAAGTTCTTGAATGGCATATGTTCTGCCTCTATGAGTTTCCATGGCCATGCATGATAGCATGAAGCATTGAGCATGATAACATATCATTAGAAGGATGAGAAAGTTAGAAGTATGTCATACACTTGCATCCATCTTGCATGCATTGATTGGTAATATTTGCTACTAATATTCCCTAGAAACTCACCCTCCCTTAATCAACCATAATAGATAATTTAGCATGGAGAAGCTTGCATGAAGAAGAGAAAAAGAATTAGAAGAAAAGAAATATGGATTTGAGCCTTAACAAAGCAAAGCTAGTTTTCTCTATTCAATGAATAATTCTGTAATAAATGTTATGCATGTCTATTTATGTAATGAAGTTGTATATGATGTTATAGACATGTCTAAATGAATATGAGAAAGTTTGATGATAGGCTATTCATGCTAGAATTAAATAAGAAATTGTGAAAGGAAGGGGTGAGGATAAAAATGTAGGTCTTGGAGCAGTGAACTTTTAGCTCTAGCTTGACCTAGCAAATGATTTAATTGAATTACAAAATTTTGTATGCAAGAAGTAAACATCCCAAGATTTAAAAGTATGGGTAGATTGCTTTAATTGGATGTGTATGCTAGGAGATATAAATTTCTAAAGTTGAGGCTTAGAATATGGAAGTTCAAAAAATGACCATATAAATAGTAATATTTAATGAATTAATTGTATTGATTAGTCTAACAAAACTTAAATTTATATTTTTTCCTTAAATGACATTGAAAGATTTTCAAGTAGAAATTTGAACCACCTTCATACGATTATTGTAGAATTAGTTATGATTTTTAAAGTTGGACTACCGAATCTGGTAATAAATTATGAACAGTACCAGAGGACCAATTTGTAAGTTTTTAATTTTTGGACCTAAGTAATACTTTCGCTAGTCGAATTTACTTTTGAACGCGTACTCTAAAGGGTAAAAGTGTGGACGTTTCAAAGAGTAAGTGGCCAATATCTATCTTGTTGATTAAGAACAAGAAAAGTCTGATACTGATGAGGTAATCAATCTCGAACCTACCTATGACGAACTGTTGTCTGAGTATAATGACTTACGATCTAATTGCTTAGAATGGAAAAGTAGTTGGTAAGCTCCAATATGAGAGTAAAAGTATTAGAAAAAAATTAAAAACAATGCTCATTCTGTTCAATCCGTATAAGTACAAAACTGTACTAAATATGAAGAAGTGGAGAAAAAGAGTCAAGAGATAACTAGAGGTAGTGAAATGCTTAAGGTGATTTTAGGAAGTCAGAGGTTCATTTATGACAAATCTAGAATTAGATATGATCTAACTCTAGACAAAAGGAAAAGGAAGAAAAAGAATGGTGAAAAATCATATTTAACTTACTTTAGAGGTTCTGTTCATGTTCTAATTCTTTCGCTAAATGCACTTACTATAAACATAAGGGTCACACTACATCTTCTTGTTATCACAAGAGGAAAGGAGAGGAAAGAAACCTATGGGACATTGAGATGGGTACCTAATGGTACTTATGATTTGGACTAACTAATCAAGACCTAAGAAGTATGGGTACCTAAAACCAGATAATCTTTTTGCAGGTATGTCTCAAGGCATCCAAGACTACTAAATAGTACATTGATAGTGGATTCTCAAGAAATATGACTGAAGATACTAACAAGTTTTTTAAGCTCACACCTAAAGATGGAGGAAAAGTTAACTTTGGAGGAAATCAGTCTCGAACAATTGCTGGAATTAGTGAAATTGGAAGTAAAGAAGGAATGTCGATTGAAGATGTGTAATATGTGGATGGTAATAAACTCTTATTTGTATTGATTTTAGTGTGTTTAAAGAGAGTTTTATTATTGATTTCTGTCCCTATTTATCAATATGTTTATCAATTAATAAATAAAATAAAAATGGAACAAGTGAAAATTAATTGATATGGTTTTAGTGATTAATTGGATAAATAATCTATGAAATTTCCATTACAGTAACCAAGCAACAGATTAGATGGAGGGTAGTTGACAGCTGGACAAGAAAAGGTTTAAGCATGTGTTGCATTGAACAAGTGGGCTAACAGAATCACATGCTGTAAGGAGATTCACACGTGTTATAACATATTGGGCATGTGCTAACAGCTGGAGGGAGTCCAATTCAGAACTGAACTCACATATTCCACACTTCCATAACAACTCATCATATAAGCACTCATTGCACTATTCACATACACACTCCATTCAAACCAGAATCATACACCTTTCATCACTCATTCACTCACTTACAGCACCATTCATGTACTGCTCCTATATATCCACTCATTACACCTCATATACTTCATTCACTCATTCACATCTCACACATACACTCTCTCACACATCACTCCATCACATTCTGACTCCATCTCCATTCTCTCTCTTTCATCTGTAACTCTCCTCTGTTATAGGCAATAGAACCAGAGGAAAGTTCTGCATTCCATCTTCATCTTCTCTTTCTACATTCACCATGACTGCTGCTAGTCTTGCTACTGCTATTAAAATCTTGACAGTAATGGAAGGCTATAGTTGCTGTGCTCTCTTGGAGATGATGCTGAACCAGAATCCTTGATTTAAAACAGTGAGTTCATTGTGTCTTTAATTTAGATTTGATTGTATCGAGTTGATATAGTTAATTCTGTAATTACTGATGCAATTAGAGTTAGTAGATGATTAATGATTAGGGAATCGAGTTGGATTTCCTATTTCTACATAATTGATGCTTTAATTGATTCTCATCCTTGAATTAATTGGACATAGTTGTGATTAATTAGAGTAATTTTATAATAGAGTACAGTTGTATCTATTTAATTCATCTTCTTCTATCTCTATAGTTGAATTATTTTTATTTCTCTATTCAATATCTGCGAGTTGTAGCTTGATTGATATTTAGCTAGCGATTTGTTAGCTAACATATTCTAATTCAACTAATTAACTCCTAATATTCTGTGGATAATGAAGGTAAGGTAATCTCCAAAGAAATACACTTGTCATTGATTCATATTATTAACATTAATACCTAAAATATAAATAGTAGCATAGAATTTAAATTTAGATTTAGTTCAAACATCTCATCACACAACTCATATGATTAATTTGATTAATTTATGGCTTATTAGATTAATTAGGAACCTTAGCATCCATTTTTGCTCCTTGAGAATCGACCTAGGTTAGTCTCAACTTTACTATTGGTTAGTTTAATTTTGTTTGATAACTAAAATGACAATTATCACTACCATATGACTGGCCACCCAAAAAGTTAACCTGACAAATATTATGGATTGGCCAAAATCCACAGAGCACATGACCGGACCATGGGTTCATTTCCCCTCGATAAATATTGCGTCCCTCTGTAAACAGGTAGGATAAAAGCCAATCATTAAGCTCCAATAGAGGCTATACCACGTGGTAAAAATACAACTCCATCAAGATAATCATATCAATCAAATCTCAATAGTTTGATAATAAATAATATCAATAAATATCACAATAGAGTTTTTCTCAAGATAATAACTTTTTTCAAATTCCAATATCAAAATATAATAATTTTTAAACCTCAATTAAACTTTAAGTCCCACAAGACCATTTTCAATAAAAATCATGAATCAAGTTTTCTTAATATAATCATATCAACAACAATAGATTTATATATATCAAATCACTCACAAATATCACATTAACACACACAACAGGTAGAAAATGGTTACCTCTCACTTAAATATAGGAATAGTTATCACAAAAGGTTTGAGAGGTAAAATAGTGCAACAAAAATGCATCTAGAGTGTGCAAGTGCGTGGGTACCACATGTAGTGGAGTCTAGCGGCACGTGGAGGCATATGGTAGCTCTGTTGGCTGTCAAACTTGGTGGTTTGACCGATTTCCCAAGTCGAATACAATGGTGGTAATTTCATGTTGACTGAAGGTCGGACGAGCGAGATCTAGAGCCTAAAAGTGACGACCTCATGAATATGCACACAAGTACTCTAGGAGGCACGTGTGGGAGCGTGTAGCATTCTTTGGCCGTAATGTTCTTGGGGATGGCTGAGTTCCTTGAGTTGACCCTAGTGATGTTGGTCGCTTGTTGAATGAACATCGGGAAGTGGCTGAACGAAGGCGAGGGGTGATAGACGGTATGGGTTTTGACCTAAGGGTTTGTTTGGGAGGGAACAAAGGTGGGGTTCTTTAGGAATAGGAAAGGGACGGAGGGAGAGGACTAAAAGGGAGAAGCTAGTTGAAGAATCAAGTTTGAAGAATAACTGAGAGCCCTAACTTTGTTTATAGGGCCCTAAAAATAATAATAATTTAAAATTCAAATTCATATCTAAATCTGAACCCGAATCCTAATAAATCTCTAATTAATAATAACAATTAAATCATGATAAAATCTTAGGTAAAGGTAATAGTAGGATATTCCATATGGATTATTTTATTAAAAATACTAAACTTTAATAATTTAATTGGATAATGTTTCTAAAAGTAATAAAAATATTAAACTTTAATAATTTAATTAGATAATATTTCTAAGTTATTGATAAATAATATTTTTACTTGTGCTTAAATATAATAATAAAAATTAGGATGTTACAACTCCCCTCCTATTAGAAATTTTGTCCCCAAAATTCACACCCTAGAAAAAGTAAGGAAAACACCAGAAGCTAACCAAGGAATATATCTGGCTACTATCGCCACATTCTCTCCTCGAATTCCTTAGGATACACCATGGCCTCTTCCTGGGTCATATCATAAACTCCACCAGGAACAATAGAATGATCGCTTTGAAGGGTCTGTTAGGTCTCTAGACAAAACTTAGCGATATGCCTAGTTTATGGCATCTAAAGCACTCCCGGAACTTTCCAAGATGAGTCCTACCACACCTCTAACACGGCCTAGGTATACTAGGTGCCGAAGAAGCATGTGCTTTACTGGGACTGAATTCCCCCCAGCGTGGCTCCTCTAGCCTTGCCTTATTTGCTGGACCCCTTGATGAGCATTATCTCTTTGCCTCTAGCCTCTATTATGGCTCGAACTCCCTAAGCCACTAGTACTAAAATGTTACCTCTTCCCTACTCCTCCTGTGGGTCCTGGATAGCTAGGTCATCTGGCTAGAGCCTGTACCTTCTTTGCCCGATCTACCTCCCAGGCCTTTCTGGCCATGACTCTCAACTTGATGCACATATCCTCGAATGATTCAGGCTTATACAGAGCCAACGCCTATTACATCTCTAGCTGAGCACAATGCAACAATTGTTACGCCTTCCAGAGAGAGTAATTCACCCCTTTTGGGCGAGGAACATACTTTACTAATTTAATAAACTTAGTAATGAATAGGTCCTCATGTATATCATCCTATATTAGGGAGTAAAATTAGAACTGTTTCTCCATACGCAATTCCTTAGGAAAGAAATGATCATAGAACATCTCCTTAAAATCTTCCTAACTCTTATGTGAGATATTAGCTGGCCTCACACTCTCCCACCAATCTCTCATCTCATCCTTTAAATATGTAATAGACACTAGAACCTTTAGTGGCGAGATACAAGGGACTGCTAAGAATATCGTCTCCATCCTCGTAATCCACTTCTCTGCTTCTGAAGCCTCTAGTCCTCCCTTAAACTTTGGAGTTATATACTTATGCACTTCTTTCCAAACTTTAGTGATGTCGTTCAAAAGTGGGGGGTAAAAGACTCCCCTCCTGACGTTTCCCTCCATGCTAACATGATCATGTTCTTTGTCATGGCCATCACCATTCTATGTCTTATTATAGTTGTCTGATCCTTGCTTCTCTAACATCTTTTCGTCAAACTTCTTTAACCTCTTACAACTGCATCCAACACTACTTCCATCATATGTGCCATTATTACTTCACAGTCTAGTGGAGGCCTATCATGCTAGGGCCCATAATCTAGTTTACGCTTATCATCCTGAGGCCTACTACCACCAAGCGTACTTTGTTATGATCGAGTTCGTACCATCCTCCCCCCACCTAAGGATGCCACCTACTATAATAGGTAAGTACTACAATATAGACAATTTATAAACTAACAGGGAAGAATATGTGTGAATAATGTATACTACACTATTATGCAATGCAACATACAACATGATGTTATCATTCACAAATATCAATTACGTGTAATTAAATGCAAAATATGCATAATGACTTAATGAGAATTTAAACAATTTATATGATTGCCTTAAACTATATTCTAGATATTTAGAAAATTTAAATAACTTACCAAATAAATTTGAAAAGTTCCAACAATGTTAAAATAGTCAAATCCTATACATAAACAATTAAAATGGTACATAAAGTAATTTGGTAATCAAATATTCAATTTTTTTAACAAACTATTTATGGAATAAAACGCAATTATACTGAACAAAATAATCAAATATTTTATTGAACAACTTTCTAGAAATTCAACAAAAATGCTTTAAAATAAAATAGAGTCCAACAATTTTTTTTAAAAATTTTAGGTCCCAACAGAGCCACAAAGATTTAAAATTAAATAAATTTGGCCCAACCATGAAGAAAGAAAACCCACAATAGAGCTCAAAAAATATTTTTCTAGAAATAAAACATTTAATGGCCCAAAATAGAAAGGCCCATGTTTTTTAAAAATCCAAAAACCAGAGGCCCTGAAAAATAAAAAAAAAGGCCTAAAACAGAATTCGAAGGCAAAAAAATTATGATGAGGACCCAATGCCATTGTGAACAAAACAATATTTTTTTTTTAAAATAGCAAAAAACAAAAGCGCCCAAAAACAAAAAAAGGAATTGACTTCGAAAATAAAATTCCTACAGCCAAAAAACATAGAGCCCATAATGGAATTGAGCAAACTGCAAAATAAAAAAACTAAAGAAAGTCCAACATGTAAGGCACGTGAGGATTTTAGCAAATTGCAAGTAAAAATTCATTTTATTATATATATATTTTTCAAATAGACAAATATATTTATAATGTATTATAAAAGAATTTAGCAGCCAGGGAAAGATTTAAAACTTTATCTCTGATACCATCATAGCGGAAGCATGGTGGGCCCATAACCACAGGTCCCAGGATTTAAATCCGACTCTGATACTAAGTTATAAAATTCTCCTAAAATATAATTACTATTAATTATTTATACCTATTTTATATATAATATAAATAAAAAATAATATTATAAATAAATTTAATTTATTATAAAAGAGTTCACCATATTATAAAGAGTTTTACTAAAATTTAAAAGAAATTCTACCATGGTTATAAAAAGACATTTCTTAAAAATTTAAATAAAGTACTACATAATATTAGAGTATGGAGAATAAAACTTACTGCGGCAATATACAACTATTTTACACATATATTTAAAGGAGAAGGCTTTATAATTGATATAACTTTAATCAAGTCTCTAAAATTTTTCTTGAGGTCCTAAAATGAGACTATCACTTGAAAAATATTAATAAAAATAGGGTGAGACAAAAGTCTTAGTAACCATCTATTCTACTCATCATGAGTACTAAAATATGTTTGTGAGGTGTCAAGTAAGACAATTCACAAAATACAATATATAGAAAATAATACATCATCATAATATAATCATATGGATAAACTACCTAAGTTCCTCCTATCAATCTAACCGAAATGCCTTATTTCTGCCTACCGAACCCATAGGCTAGTGATAACTACCATATGACTGACCATCCAAAAAGCTAACCGAACAAGTGTTATGGATCGGCCAAAATCTACAGAGCACATGGCTAGACTATGGGTTCATTCTCCCTCAATAAAAAGGTGAGGGTGTCACAATCCCTTGGTAAACAGGTGGGGCAAGTCCTTCGATAAATAGGTGAGACAAAAGCTAACCATCGAACTCTAATAGAGGCTATACCACGTGGTAGAAATATAACTCCATCATCACCAATCCGTAATACATAATTCAGAAGATAATCATATTAATCAAATCTCAATAGTTTGATAATCAATATATCAATAAATATTACAATAAAGTTTTTCTCAAGATAATAACTTTCTTCAAATTCTAATATTAAGATATAATAATTTTCAAATCTCAAATTAAACTTTTAGTCCCACAAGACTATTTTTAATACAAATTATTAATCAAATTTTCTCTATATAATCATATCAATAACATTAGAGTTATATATATCAAATTACTCACAAACATCACATTAGCACACACAACGAGTAGAAAGTAGTTACCTCTCGCTTAAATATAGGAATAGTTACCACAAAATGTTTGAGAGTAAAATAGTGCAGCAAAGACACATTTGGAGTGTGCAAGCGTCTGGGTACCACGCGCAGTAGAGTCTGACGGCACGTGGAGGCATGTGGTAGCTCTGTTGGATGTCAAACTTGGTGGTTTGACCGATTTCCCGAAGTCGAATACAATGGTGGTGATTTCATGTTGACTGAAGGTTGGACAAGCGAGATCTAGAGCCTAGAAGTGAAGACATCATGAATATGCACACAAGAACTCTAGGAGGCACGTGTGGAACCGTGTAGCATCCTTTGGCCGTAATAACTTTCTTCAAATTCCAATATCAAGATATAAGAATTTTCAAACCTCAATTTAAACTTTTTAAATTAAACTTTAAGTCCCACAAGACCATTTTCAATAAAAATTATGAATCAAGTTTTCTTAATATAATCATATCAACAACAATAGATTTATATATATCAAATCACTAAAAAACATCACATTAACACACACAACAGATAGAAAATGGTTACCTCTCGCTTAAATATAGGAATAGTTATCACAAAAGGTCTGAGAGGTAAAATAGTGTAGTAAAAATGCATCTGAAGTTTGCAAGCACGTGGGTACCACTCGTAGTGGAGTCTGGCGGCACGTGGAGGCATGTGGTAGCTTTGTTGGCTGTCAAACTTGATGGTTTGACTGATTTACCCAAGTCAAATATAATGGTGGTGATTTCATGTTGACTGAAGGTCGAACAAGTGAGATCTAGAGCCTAGAAGTGATGACATCATGAATATGCACACAAGAACTCTAGGAGGCGCGTGTGGGAGCGTGAAGCATGAACATCAGGAAGTGGATGAACGAAGGTGAGGGGAGACGGACGGTATGGGTATTTGAACTAAGGGCATGTTTGGGAGGGAACAAATGTGGGGTTCTTCAGGAACAGGAAAGGGATAGAGAGAGAGGACTAAAAGGGAGAAGCCAGTTGAAGAATCAAGTCTGAAGAATAACTGAGGGACCTAACTCTGTTTATAGATCCCTAAAAATAATAATAATTTAAAATTTTTAAATCCATATCTAAATCTGAATTCAAATCCTAATAAATCCCTAATTAATAATGACAATCAAATCATAATAAAATCCTAAGTAAAGGTAATAGTAGGATATTCCCAATATCCTATTTTATTAAAAATAATAAACTGTAATAATTTAATTAGATAATATTTCTAAGTTATTTATAAATAATATTTTTAATTATACTTAAATATAAGAATAAAAATTGGGATGTTACATAGACTATTTAGGACAATACTTAAATGCTTATCATCCTCTTCTTCAGACTTGAGAACACTCAAATATCATCTATAAAGACCATAACAACCTGATCTAAGTAAGGCCTACAAATTTTGTTCATGTAGTCCATGAAGATTGTAGGTGCATTTGTCAATCCGAACGGCATCACTAAAAATTCATAATGTCCATATTGAGTCTAAAATGCAGCCTTAGGAATATCTTCTAGCTTGATCCAAAGCTGGTGGTAGACTGATCTCAGATCAATCTTAGAAAATACACTCACACCAGATAACTGATCCAGCAAATCATCTATTATGGGATGAGGATACTTATTCTTGATAGTGATCTTATTCAGCTCCCTATAATCTATACATAATCTTAGACTACCATCTTTTTTTGACAAATAGTGCTGGAGCACCCCAAGGTGAGGCACTAGGTCTGATGAAACCCTTATCTAATAGCTCCTCTATCTGCTTCTTTAATTCTGCCATCTCATTAGGAACCATTATATATGGGGCCTTAGAAATTGGTCTGGCTCCAAGTACAATGTCAATTACGAACTCAACTTCTTATTTTAGGGGGAGTCCCTTAATCTTTGTAGGGAATACCTCAATCCTTGACTACTGGAATTTCTGTAATCCCTTCTTCTATCTCTGTTTGCATCGAGAACAAAACTAAATACCCCTGACAACCTCTCTAAAGGTACTTATCAGCCTGGGCTTGGATAATAAAGTTTAATCTAATTTCAGGGCAGGAGGTGGTTTCCTTAGGAGGAAGTATTAGGGTTTTGCTTTTACAATCCAACATCATATTTTAGGAGGACAACCAGTTTAGACCAATGATTATATTAATATCAGGGAAGGGCATGCATATCAAATATAGCGTAGTGCAATAATGTTCATGTTGGACAATACAATTTAAGCATACATCATATGTAACTACTTGGTGCCCACAAGAGAAAATCCCACAAACCCACAACTAATCTGAATATATGCACCCCAAGAACATTAAATAGATGTATGGTGACTACTTGAACCCTTGAACACAGAAGAATAAGGACCCGAAGTGTTAGAAAATGCCACAAGGTTGATCAAGTATTGATAAGTATGTTAGTTCTATTAAGAACCCTAGAGAGAATCCACTCTCGAGACAAAGTGCAGAAATATAACTTTTCATTCAAAAGTCCAATTTGATTCCAAAATGAGTCATACAATATTTTTGAAGAGATCATTTCACATCTGACCTAAAAAGCATTAAATGTAACGGAGGAACTCAAAATAGTAAATAAAACAACAAGGACTTAATGCAAGTAACTTGAAAATTTAAAAGTCATGTTTGCCAACTAACTAATAACTAATTTTCACACAAATACAATAATAAAAATAGAATCAATATTTTAAGCCTAAAAAGTGATTATTTAGGCCCAAATGATTCTCCCCATGTGTACTACTTGGTCCAAAGCCTTTAAATTAATGTCTCATAGTCCAACATAGGTTCAACAGCTCCATTTTCAGCACAAATGAAATTAATGGTGTCCTTAGCATTTTTAATTTATTTGTTGCTACAATTATCATTTGCTTTGTCAATGCCTCTTGTAACATCCTTACTTTTATACGTCTTAGGGACCATTCGGTAGCATTTAGAACCACTTACATGACCTTTGAAGTCCATTAGCTAAATCTGGAATTTTTACTCTTAGTGAGTTACTGTTCATATGGTATTCTAGATTAGGCGATGAATTTTGAAAAATCATAATTAATTCTAGAAAAATTGAAATGAAGTGGTTTAAAGTTATACTCGAAGCTAACACCTTTAAGTTTTAGAGAAAAATAAGTTCCTGACCAAATGCTCATCCAATTAATACAGTTTAATCGTTAAATATTACTGTTCATTTGGTCAAAAATTCTGAAAACAAATTCTGGTCCCCATCTTTGGAAAATTGGTTCTCTTTGTACAGACATCAAAATAAGGTGTTCTTGGTGTCAAAACAAAGTTTGATATGTTAACTAAATGTGTGTAAAATTTCATATATTTATTCCATCATTTACTATTTTTCATTACATCATGAACATTGTTGCTTAAACTGGTCATACATCATCATTACTTGCAAGAATTCTTCACATAACATCATATAACATTTAAATTGACCAATCCCTAACTCCTCTTCATGTTTCTTCATCCTCTTTCATTATTCATAAACCTGTTGGGATTGGGATTACATGGATGGGGTGAGATTTCTAGGGAAATCTCAGTAGCAAACGGTACTAAATAATGCATGTATTAATGTAAATACTTGTGCTTGCTTGTGAAAGTGTTACCATAGTGTAATGAGCATGCTTCCATGTATCATATGAAATACAATTGGCCAAAGTAATCATAGAAATAGAGCTTCAATCATCTACACATATGCACACAATTTAACAAAGTCATGGCACAGTGAAGCATAACATTTAATACATACAAGTTTAGGGTAAGTTTACTACATTATTGCTTTACTTCCTTTCACTTTAACTTTGCTTCTTCCTTCTTACTTTTCCTTGATGTGTGGTTGACTCTTTTGAGTCTACAATCAAATCCTAACATCACATAATCATTCATTCATTACAATCTAACTTCTCTTGAACATTAAACTTACTTTAACTAACATAACTTCCTTTAATCTTTTACCAATTGACTTGGCCTTTGAATCAATTGATGTCTTGACCTTACCCTACACAATTTCATCTTTTGAATCCATTTATGATCTTAGAATCATGAAATTCCAGCTCCCGTGCACTGTTCTGGACAGAATTGAAAAACATGCATAATTCTTCCAAAAATTCTCATTTTGATTCCAATGCTTCCCATACTTGTTTCTCTACTTTATCCCACACAACTTTTCATTTTAAAACCATTGGAAGCATCAAAATCATAGAATTTCAATCACTGTTCATGCGAGTGAACAGAACAGAGAAGAATTTCAAGAATTATAACTTCCAATTCCAATGCTTCCAAGGTTCAAAACCTATCTAATCCTACACAAAATCATCATATAAATTCAAAGGAAGCATTATATAATTGAAATTCCATATCCTTCTATCATAAACAGTGCAGACCAAAATATTTCAACCATGGCAAAGTCAAGAATATCCACTTGATTCAACAACCAATCACCTAACTAGCTTGCTTAAGCTTCAATCACATAACTCTAACTTTAATTTCTTCTTTCTCTTTTCATCTAAGGTTTTGGACAGCATATGCACCTTAGAGAAAACTCAACTTTCTTCCATGAAAACCCTAAGTTCAAGCTCCCAAATCAAAGGAAAATAAGCTAGGATATATTGCTTACCTTTAATCTCTAGCTTGCTTGAACTTTGGACCTTGAATTCTTCTTTGTCTTGGCTTGAGTTTTCATTTTGCATAGTTTCCCCAAAGGAGAATGCTTCACGGTTTTGAATCAGAAATTGGGGGTATTTATAGAGAGGTCTAATGGAAAATGGATAGCTAAGATTACTTTGTGCACTATTTGATCTAATGGCTCATATTTATTCTTGGATTTAACTTTTCTTAAAAGCTAATTATGACATCATCCATGACACCTCATAGGACGTGGCAAAATTTCTAAGGGAAGAAGCATCTGGAAAAATTCCAGTCTAATCCGGTACCGCTCAATTCGATTTCCCAAAAACCAGACTGTTTTCTGAATCTAATTTTTCTGAGATTCCATAATATGGTTTCTGACCTTAAATCCGGTATCCGGATTCTTCCTATCATTGACATTCTTGTACTGGGTCTAAACTTAATCACATATCCCTTGATAAATTTCCACAATGCCCTTTGGCTCTTCTTTATTTACTTTAATATCTCAAGGGCATTATCATCTTTTTACACCTTATCAGAGTATTCCCTGATCTTGGTCAACTATTCTGGGAACTCTCCTTGACTGTCTAACCTTAGTCAAATGACCAAAATGCCCTTCGTCTATCTCTGGCTCAGTGACACAACATAGTGGCATACTCAGTGGCATTTTCGTAATTTTATATTTTTTCTGGTCTTTATTAGCCCTGGTCCACATACTTATCTAAAAATATTATTGGGCCTATAAGGTGCCATTTTTGGCCTTCTACATGATCCACTGCCTTCGTGGGCTCAACTCCCGAGAAATTCTCCCGAAACGTATTTGTTAGGTGTTTTAATCCACTGAAAATTCCATAATAAAT
This sequence comes from Leucaena leucocephala, assembly GCA_037074615.1. Lineage (NCBI taxonomy): Eukaryota > Viridiplantae > Streptophyta > Magnoliopsida > Fabales > Fabaceae > Leucaena > Leucaena leucocephala. The sequence goes on from CM073522.1 coordinate 17,731,909, forward strand.
TCTACAAAACTCCTTTTTGAATTCTTTCAAATTCATAAATTCTCATATTAATTATAAGAATTTACTGATAATTTTCATTTGATTCTGAGGTCCATAGTATACTATATTAATTTTTCTTTCTTTAGAAATTCATATAAATTTTTCGGGACCTCAAATTAAAATTCTGTGCTATGTCAAACTGATCAGAATAATTTTCTCTATTTATTGGGAAAATTTGGATCTGAACTAATTCTGGGCATTTTTGGGCCTTTTCCGGCTCAACTTTCTCATAATTACCATTTTGCCCTGAAACTTTTGAAAATTACACTTAATGGCCCAAAGTTTATATCTACTTTACATTTTGCACCATGAAATTTTATACTTTTCAATGTAGTCCTTCTTCTTTAAACCATACTTTTCAATTTAGACTTTCTTAGAGCAATTTAGACTTTCTTTGAGCTAAAAATCTTTCTTTCCTCATATGCACCCACACCCAATCACCAGGTTCAAAAAGAATATGCCTTCTTCCTTTGTTAGCCTTAGATGCATATTGCTCTTTTTTTTCAATTTGTTTTTTTTTTACTTTTTCATGAACTTGCTTCATTGTTTCAGCCTTCTTTTTCCCATCAAGACTTGATCTCTTATCAATAGGTAATGGTAATAAATCCAAAGGAGTTAGTAGATGAAAACCATACACAATATCAAAAGGAGAATAATCAATAGATGAATGCACACTCCTATTATAAGAAAATTTAATGAATGGCAAGCAATCTTCCCAATTTTTCAAATTCTTTTGAATCATAATTCTAAGCAATTAAGTGAAAGTTCTATTAACAACTTCAGTTTGTTCATCAGTTTATGGATGACATGTAGTAGAAAATAACAATTTAGTACTAAGCTTTCCCCACAAAACTTACAAAAATGATTTAAAAACTTTGTATCCCTATAAAAAAATGCTATTTGGAACACCATGAAGTCTCACAAGTTCTTTAAAGAATAAATCAGAAATACATGTGGCATCATCAGTTTTATGACATGCAACAGAATGTGCCATTTTATAAAATCTGTCAACAACCACAAATATTGAATCAATCCCTCCTTTTGACCTAGGCAAACCCAAAACAAAGTCCATTGAAATATCTACCCAAGGTCCACTAGGCACAGGTAATGGGGTATACAAACCATGTGGCAAGGCTTTAGACTTAGCCTTTTTACATGTTATGCATTTATAACATATTCTTTCCACGTCAAGTTTCATTTTAGGCCAAAAGAAATGTTCATGTAAAACATCCAAATTCTTCTTCACATCAAAGTGTCCCATTAATCCTCCCCCGTGTGCTTCTCTCATAAGCAATTCCCGTAAAGAATATTGAGGCACACACAATCTATTTTATTTAGAAAAGTAGCCATCAATTCTATAATACTTGTCAAATAATTTCTTTTCACAAGCAATTAACATTTCAGTAAAATCAACATCATTAGCATACAACTCATTGATATATTCAAAACCAAGCAATCTACTATTTAGAGAAGTAAGAAGAGTATACCTTTCTTGTATTTGATGACATATGGACATGTCTCAATAAATTCCAGCCACCTTGTATGTCTTTTGTTCATTTTACCTTGACCCTTTATGTGCTTCAAAGATTGCTGATGTGTGGTTCACAAATTGTTTAGGTCAAAGGTAGTGTTGCCAATTCTCCAATGCTCTTTTGAGTGCATAAAGCTTCTTGTCATATGTTGGATATTTCAAGGCTGCTCCATTTAGGTTTTCAATAAAATAAGCAATTGTCTTTCCTTCCTGAATTAAAATAGCTCCTATTCCAACTCCAGATGAATCACATTCAATTTATAAAGTTTTGTTAATGTCAAGCAAAATAAACACAAGTGTAGAACACAATTTATCCATGCATAAGTCACATTTTTTAGATTTGCAAACAATTTTTCCTTTCCCAAAAGATTAAGCATACAATGCAAATGATTCAAGTTCTCATCAAGTTTCTTGCTATGAATCATAATATCATCAAAACAAACTACAATATTCACATAATACGAACACCTATGAACAACAAAATTCATGTAACAATGAAAATTCAATGTGTGTAGTTCAAGGCATCTAAGAGATAGTAAGTTATCAAGAATAGCAAACTTTAGGCCACCAGGATATTTTTCAATGTCACTTGAATGAAATAAAGGTTTAATGCTTCTTGAGGATAAGAATCCATCAGGTGGCTTCTTAAGGAAAAAATCTCCTAATACCTGCAACACACCAAAATGACAAGGAAAAGCTATTAAGATCATTACTAACCAAAGAAGTGTCCTTGTAATCACTCTTAACCTCACTTTTCTCACAACTCTTTTCATATTTTATTTCATTCAAATCAACACTCCCATTTTTACTCTCTATTTTGAAAACACTCTATGCTCTCAATCTCTTCTTCTCCCCTGTTTCAATTTTTCTCTCTAGAATAGTTTCACTAAAAGCACTCTTACTCTCATTTTCACTTTTCTTTTCCAGATTGAGGGAATTTCTTTCAACCAAAAGATTGGTACTTTCAATGAGGAGGTCTTTTTTGACACATTTATCAACTTCATTTTTAACATTTAATTCTTCTTCCTCCTCCTTGGTTGGCTTAACTTCTAGCTTATTGTCAGAAATAGTAATAGTCATGGTTTCAATCTTCTTTGAATTTGAGCTACTTCCTGAACCTCTATTTTGAATGATTTCTTGCTCATGCTTAGCAACTAATGGAACCAAAATGTCAATGTCCATGAAACTCCACATCTTTACAACAATGGCTATTCATGATTAAACCCATGTATAAATCGATCATTTGTAGCTTTTGGAGTTTCCTTCACACAAGCTCTTATCATAGCTAACTCCATTGATAACCGTCATTCTAATTATCAAAAGAAACTAAGTTAACCAATAGTAAAGTGAAGTTAACCTAAGTCGATTCACAAGGAGCCTAAATAGATGCTAAAGTTCTTAACTAATCTAATGAGCCAAAAATTAACAAATTAATCAGATGAATTATGAGATAAAATATTGAATAACTTCTTAATGTAAATCTTATGCTACTGTTTATGAATTTAGGTGTTAATGATGATGATATAAATCAATGACAAGTATGTTCCCTTTGAGATTACCTTACCTTCATTATCCAAAAAATATGAGGAGTTAATTAGTTGAATTAGAATGTGTTAACCAACAATTAGCAAGCTAAATATCTATAAAAGCTATAATTTGCAGATATTGAATAGAGAAATATGAATCATTCAACTCAAGAGGTAAAAGAATATGAATTAAATAGATACAACTGTACTTTGCTATAGAATTGCTCTAATTAACCATAGCCATGTCCAACTAGTTCAAGGATGAGGATAAATCAAAGCTCAATTAAACATAATCAGGAAATCCAACTCGGTTCTCTAATATTTATCATCTGCTAACTTTGATTGAATCAATAAAATCAGAATTAAATACATCAACTCGATACAATTAGATCTGGAATTAAAGACACAATTGAACTCCGTGTTTCAGATCAAGGACTCTGGTTCAGAATCATTTCCAATAGAGCATAATGGATCTAGCCTTCCATTGTTGTCAAGACCTCAACAGCAGCAGTAAATAGATCAGCACAGTCATGGTGAATGTAGAAGGAGAAGATAAAGATGGAAATAGAACTTTCCTTTAGTTCTATTGCTTAGAATAGAGGAAAGTTATAGATGAAAGAGAGAGAATGGAGATCTAGATGGAGTGAGGTATGATGGTGTGAGAGAGATGCAAATGGAGACAGAAGTGAGATACGGAGGAAGAGAGATAGAATGGATCTGGATGGAAGCTGTGATGTGGAATGAATGCGTGAGGTGTGGAATGAGTGATGTGGTGTGTGTGTGAGAGAAATGAATGTCTCCCCTGGAATTAGATCAATGATGGCGTGGAGTCCCCTCCTGAATTCTGTTATAGCACATGTGTGAACCTCACTGCAGCACATACTTCTGCTAGCCATCTATTGAGTCCAGTTGTCACTACCTCTTTCTGTTCATTCTAACTTCTCTTTTACATTTTAGTTATAGCAACAAGTTTACTTGATGATTAATGAGCACTTTCCTGCAATGGGAATTTAAAAGATACAAATTATTTATCTAACAAGATAATATTCTAATATATGACCAAAATTATATCAATTAATTTCCCATTAATCTAATTTTATATTATTAATTAATTGCTCATCATATTGGTAAATGGGGACAAAATCAATAATAAAACTCTCTTTAAATAGACTAAAATCAATATAAAAATAAGAGTTTATTAATTCCCCCACACTTAGCTTTTGCATTCTTAGCAAAATTATGGATCAAAAATTGAAATTCAAACACATGTTTTGCAATATTGGCAAAAACAGACTTAGCATGAGCACTTGCAATCATTAATCTTTCCCTTCAATTGATAACAATCCATATTAATCTCATATCAATCTAAGATCTAACTCATGCAATTAAATCATAGTAAGCAACTAGGTTGTGATTTTCTCACAAAGTATAGTGTTTCGCTCACTCTCTTTTCAAAGTAATTTTCACTCAACCATTTATCTTAGGCTTCCCATAGGCTTATAACCATCCTACATCTCTACTACTAAATGCCACAAGGGTTGTGAATCAAAGGGTCTTTATTAGGGTTGTAATGTTGGAAAGGCTGAATGATGAAATGGAAAGAGTGTCAATGACTAATGAAATACTGCACATGATCTTCCTTCTTTAAGCTATTTCAATTGTTAATTACATTTCCAATTATGTAACTGCAGAAAATAACAATTCATAAGCTAACTTCCTTCCATTCAAATTGAATGTCACATCTTTCTTGTCATCTGGTCTATCTCTTCTTTGTTTTTCTCTGTACTTTTTCTTTGTTTTTTTCTTCCTTTTCACTATTGAGCCAGATAACAATTACATTAAGGTTCAGATATTCAACAAATGATTGCAACTTAACAATTATTTCACAATTAAAGAATTACCGTAGCAATAACTATCCTATACAGCATTCATTAATCAAGGATAGAATTTTAAAAGAAAGTAAAGGTCTCAAAGGGTTTAAGCAAAGGATTTAATATAATATTTATATGGTTACTGTTTAGTCAAAAGGGTTTTGAAAGAAATGCCCTTATCATGTTCACAATTCCAAGGAGCTAATGTGATTTTGAATCAAAGATTGAGACAAGTTCTTCAAAGTTACCAAACTAAATGGTGTCACACAGTATTAAGGAGTCTATGTTGGAGGCTCAATTCCTTCCATCTGGCTTACTCACCCTAATTAACTCACCATGACTAGATTAAATGAATATCAAACTAAATACATGGGACTAATCATTCATGATGCACAATTTCTAGTAGTCAATCAATGAAACAAGTAACTCATACTTCATCCAGTTTGCCAATATTCAAAAGTATATGTTCAAAGTTCAATTTAATTCTATGATAGTCAATTCCTAACAACCAAGCAACAATCATAATGAAATAGAAGAATTTTTCAGCAGAAGTTCACTTGCAGTCGCGACAAAAAGGACACCAGGTCACCACTTTTTATCACAGAAAAGAAATTTTTAGAAAACAAGGAATATTGATTGCGACAGAAATAGACACTGGTCGTGACTCATAATCACAGAGAGTAAACTTGTTACACACACATGCTTTGGTCGTGACCAAATGTCAATCTAGTTGTGACCAAAATTCACAGAGAGTTAACGTCACGACAAAGATAAGCACAGATCATGACTACACATCACGGATGGGTAAACTTCAGAAAATAGGAACTCTTGGTCATGACAAAAATAGGCATTGGTCGCGAATAATTTTCACAGAGAAGAAACTTGACAAACTCGAACACATTAGTCGCGACAAGAACAACATAAGGTCAAGACCAGAAGGCACAGAATCACATCAATTATCTTATTTTCATTCACCTATTTCTCACACTCAATTCTATCCTCCCCCACACTTAATTTTTACATTGTCCTCAATGTGAAAAACTAATGAAAAACATGCAATTTCAATAATAATATGAAAACTGAACTAGAATCTAAGATGAATTCATGAGTATCCATCTACCCCTACTGACTTGGTCTCCTCTCCTACACTTAATCTCCTAATGACTTGGTCTCCTCCCCTACACTTAATCAACAAATAACAGCTCAATATATAAGAAAACTTGTGTAAAACAGACTATTACAAGTAGGGAAACAAGGAAGGAGACAACCTGAATATCATGGGTCAGAAGTTCTCTTTCTGATGTTGTTCTAGCCTTACTAGAATCAACTGAAGAGGATCAGGAGGTACCCTATATTCCTTCGATCTGTTACTCTGGTGACACATTTCTTCGTGTTATTAACATCTTAATTTATTTTCTAAATTATAAATAGGAACAAGAGATTATGCTACTTAACTTATATTTCATTTATATGTATCAACTTTGTAAATCAGAAACAGTAAAGTTCATATAATGCTATGATCATATACATAACATTTTATACTTTTATGTACATACATGTTAAGTAGCAACAAAAGTCTACAGTTTATTTGTATTGGATAACTATACATCTAAGCTTTTACAGAAAAGTACAAATTACAAAAGCTTCTAAATCTGTAACCAAAGTTTGAAAGTCTAGTACTCCAAAATACTGTAAATGAGTAATTTGTTGTAACCATACAGGAGTTTCTGGGAGTATTTCACTAAGTACCATCATCCAGGATATCTCATCCAAAGTTCAAGAGTCCTGATTAACTAGGTAATATAGTACTCTAACATCTTGAAGAAAGTCTGAATAGACAGTAAACTCCTGGTAGTCATGCTTTTTAATAAGTGGGGCTCTAATCTTAAATTCTTATAGTAGGTCACCATATTCATTAAATTCAAATCTAACCCTAGGTAACTTAGTGCTAGGTCCAGCTATATTTGGACCTAGAATCCTCGAGTCGACACTATCACCATCATCAACTAAATCCATAACCCTCTTATCAATATGATTTGATCCCACTGAAGATATATTGTGTTCTTGGTTATCAAACCACCAGTATATCTAGGGATCCTCCTCTATACATTGGATTAGATCATTAACAGGTAGTGAATTGCCTCAAGACCTTGGTTCACTGATGTTTCTAAACCCGCTACGTAAATAGGCTCCATGAATGTTTACCTGTAAATCTCAACTCACATATCAATTTATCCGTAATTGACACATAAATCCAATAATCTTAAATAGAGTAAAACACTATTATCCTATACCAGAACCTATAGTTTGTCACATCCCATATTTTAAGACTATAAAAGTAGTATTAATATTGTTGACACAATCTATAAGGTTAAGTCAAAGCTTGGACAAATGTAATTTCCATAAAGTTTCAGGCCAATAGGGGTAATTTTTGGAAAAATATATAAAATTCTAAAAAATGGGAAATGAGATATTAAGGTTCATTTGAAGTGATAAATGACAAAAGTACCCCTAGAATAATTTTTAAAGAATTTTTAGATATTTGACTAAATATAAACTATTTCATTAGATTTAATTATTTGAACTATGAGGAGACCTCAGAAAATTAAAGAAAGATAGGGATTATACACTTTGGTAATTATAGGATATTCTACCAGTAATTTTATTCCCAAAATATCCCTAGTTAAATTTTAGAAAAATTTAAATGCAAGTTGAGACAATTAGGGATTTTAGTTGGAGAAATTTCAAATAAAAAACCTAAAGGGGTAAATAAATTACAAGAAAATTTATGGGGTTTTCCTATAATTAATATGAGACATAAGTCTTTTATTAACTCAGAAGCTCTAGAAATTAATTCCTAAGTAAGGTTAGAAAATAGGAATTAAATTGGTTTCCTTTTATTTTACCATCAATAAAATTATGGTGGCAGTAAAGAGAGACTCATTTGGATGAGGAAAATGTGAGAAACTTATTATGGGACAGATAAAAATTAATTACAGTTCCTAGGACACTGGAAGTGTAAAATAGGAATTTATTCTGATATAAAATTTACTGATATAATCTAGCCATTTTATTGGACCAAGTATAGCACCACTTGTCTAGCCAAGGACAGTGAGGATTTTGACTTGAAATATTAATTAAATTTAGGATTATTTTTGGTAGGAAATGGTTACAAGAAGCCATGGAATTTTGACACATAAGCCTTGTAAATTGGTGGAACTTAGAGGCTAAATAGATTTCCCATGGTCTATAAATACTACCTCTCAAGACAAGAAGAAGCCATCTACCTTGGTCATATAGCTTGGATAAAAGGTTAGTTTATGTTTCCAACCTACTAGTTGATGTTTTAGCTAGTTAAATCATGGTTTAGGTAGTCAGAAAATCAATAATGTCCTATGGTTGCATGCTGTCCAGATTGTATGAGAGTCATGGATGATTAAAATATTTAACCTATTCCACCATCCCACCTAGTTAATAGAAAGCAAATAGGTTTAAAGCCTTTAACATTCCTTCCCTTACTAAGTCCATTTCTTATGTTATTTCTTATCACACTTTGAAGTACTTGTTTGATCTTGGTCTTAATTATGAAATAAGTGCAGGAGAATTGGTATCCAAATTAGTCGATAAGGATAGCAGTCAACTAAGAGTTATCTCAATACTTGGATACATTGATTGATCAAGGATGGAATGTATGGGGATTGAACTTGAGTCACCAATTGAAGTTGGAGAGGGAAGTAATGTTTGATCTCTTGATGTTCAAAAGTTAAAACCTTTTGTGATTGAACTGCTAGTTTATAGCTTAAGAGCTTAAGACCCGACCATCCAATTTGAAATATGTCTTCCTAAAGCCTAATGAGAAGTTACCTATGATTATAGGTCTTTAGAAGAGGAAGAGCATTTGCTTAGTGTTTTGAGAAGATATAAGAGAGCCATAGGGTGGACTTTAGCATATATTCCTGGATTTGTCCTTCAATTTGTATACATAGAATCTGTTAGACTCTATATTTTAATGATGACAAATGATTTTGATGATCACATTTTAAACCTAGTTTTAACAGCTTATTTTTCGATAAGCTTATCAATAAGGGTATTTACAATAAGTCATTCGATAAATAAGAACAACATTTAGTTAACTCAGTTGTGAAATCTATTTTATAAATAGATTTTATCAAAGTATTGATCGATAAATACTTTGAAAAATAAGTAGAAAATTTAGTTTATGAAATCTTGCAAAATTTGTTTCTAAAAGACATTTATTGAAGTATTTATCGACTAGGGTGTTTATTGATAAGCTCTTTGATAAATAATGACAAAGTCATTATGAAATATGTTTCAAAGCCTCATTTGTCAAAGTATTAATTGATCAGGCAATTTATCAAGAAACACTTCGATAAATAGAGAAGATTCAGTTTTAAACCAAAGTTCTAAAACTGTTAAACAGTTTTGAAAATTTGTAAATCAATTAAAGAATGATCTTATGATTGCTTTGAAAAATGATCTTATAAAATCTTATTTTGAAATACCTTACATAGCATTTGAGATAAGATTTGAAAAATTCAAAGTTAGACCAGTGTTCTTCAATGTCAGGCATTTATCAATAAATCTATTTATCGAAGAACACTTCTATAAATCGGTTATTCTGGTCGTAGGATAAATGTTTTGAAAATAATTTTCTTGATAAATATTTTGATAAGTCTGAACCAAGTCTCTGTTAGCAAAAGGATATTTTAGTGAAAGATATTTTGATAAGGCTGGTTATAGAAGTGTTATTCGATAAAAGTCAATCTGTTTCAATATACAATATTTGTTATCTATCGAAGCTCTTTTTAATAAGGTATCTTTTCGAACAATACTTCGATAAATTCAACTATTCTACAAAAATATTTTCAAACCAGACTTTGATGTTTCAATCCAAAACATTATGGATTAATTGATCTATGCTTAAACTATTTTTATATCATTTATACAATACATTTATAAAGCAATTTTAAGTAGAAACAAGATAAATAAAGAAATTCATCAAAAAGAAAAATTCTGTCAGAATGCATTAAATGCTTTAACCGTCAGTGTCATCCCAATTTTTAGGCCTAGAAGCCAAGTAAGGGTAAGACTATAATTTTAGAAAAGTCTCAAGGCATAATAGTTATTTTAAGGAAGAAAAGGGACTAAAGGGAAAAGTTTAAAGGTTCAATGGTGCCAAAAGGAAGTAGATATAAGTTTTGGGCCATTATGTGTAATTATAAAAAGTTAAGGCACTTAAGTGTAATTTTCAAAAGTTCATGAGGCAAAATGGTAATTATGAAAAGTTGAGCCCAAAAAGGCCTAAAAATACCCAAAAATAGTTTAGTTTCAAATTTTACCAGTAGATAAAAAAAATTATTCTGATCAGTTTAATACAACACAAAATTTTGATTTGAGCTCCCGATAAATTGATATAATTTTTTGAAGATTGAGGAATTAGCACAATATCCTCTGGACCTCAGAATTGGACAAAATTTGGAAGTAAATTCTTATAAATAATATAAGGATTTATGAAACTAACATAAGTCAAAAAGGAGTCTTGTAGCATTAATTATGGAATTTAAGGTGAAATTGGACATCAATAAAAGGTTTTGAGAAAACGTAAGGAATTTTTATCAGGACTTTTGGGTCTCAGAAAATTATGAGAATTTGTAGAAAATCCATTTTATATTAGAATGAATTTTTAAAAATTTTAGAACCATTAAAAGAGGTGTTTAACATTTATCTCAAGATCAGGGTAATTTTAAGAATATCAGTATAAGGAAAGTACCTTGGAAATTGTGCCAATTAACTATTGGACCTAAGGAAGGCCTAACATGATGTCCTAGGGAAGCCCAATAAGTTCCAAAAGTTGTCTTGGAGCCCAAATCCAATAATGAATAATTTATGAATTTTTGAAAAAGAAAAGAAAATGAATAAAGGAGAATTAGGGTTTGCACATGGTGGGACCCACAACACTTTACAAATGGCGTCCAAGCAAGGAGGGAGAGAGGATTTTTAACATGTGATCTTATCCCAAAGTTAGCTTATAGGGTAAGTTTGATCAAGAGTAAGTATGAGCCATTAGATCAAATAGTATACAAAGTGATCTTGGCCTTTCATTTTCCTTGGAATTTTTCTATTAATACCCACCATTTCCCTTGCAAAACCATGAGCTATTGGGTACCTTGGGGAAACTCTTTTCAACCAAAATCTCAACCAAGATAAGACAATTCAAGGCATTTGAAGACCAAAGTAACTAAGGCATAAGGTAAGCAATCCTTCCAAGTTTATTTGTAAGTATTTTGGAAGGATGAAACCTAAGTTTTAATGGGAGAAAAGTGAGATATTCTCTTGGTATGCTTGATGTCCAAATTGTAAGCTAAAAGAGAACGAAGGAAATAAAGATAGAACTAAGTGATTAATGCTTAGATAAGTTGGTTTTGATGATTGGTTGTTGAATTAAGTTGCTTTTAACTTTGCCATGATGAAGGCCATTCGGCCTAGGGTTGTTCTGGATCAAGAAGAAGGAATTTTAATGATCTAATGCTTACATTGAATTTAAATTATGATTGTGTAGGATTGGATAGAGTTGGAACTTTGGAAGTATTGAAATTAAAAGTTATAATTTTTAAGTCTTCTCTGTACTATTCACATGCATGAACAGTGATTGGAATTTTATGATTTTGATGCTTCCAATAGTTTTAAAATGAAAAGTTGTGTGGGATAAAGTAGAGAAACAAGTATTGGAAGTATTGGAATCAAAATGGAAATTTTTGAAAGAATTATGTACAGTTTTTGTTTCTGTCCAGAACAGGTTGAAGGAGCTGAAACTTCATAATTCTAAGCTCATGAATGGATTCAAAAGGTGAAATTGTGTAGGTTAAAATCAAGGTACAAATTAATTCGAAGGATAAGACAATTAACCACAAATTAAGAAAGATAGGGGTTAATTGATTAAGTTAAGTTCAATGTCTTTATATACCAATTGATTTGGATCATGATGAATGGATGAATATGTGATATTTAGGATTTGATTTGTATGTTCAAGAAGACAACCTTACTTCAAGGAAAGGTGACAAGAAAGAGGATAAGGAAAAGTAAAGCATTAAGGTAGTGAACTCACCCATTATTGATACTTGATGTATATGCTTGTGTGTTGATATGTTTGTGATAGGTGATGATGATGTATGATAGGTATGAATGATATATGTTCTTCCTTTATGAGGTTATAGTCACGCATGATAGGAATAGGCATGGACATAATGGTATGCAAATAGAAACTAAGGAAAGATAAACGGAACATGTCATGCACTTGCATTCATTTTGTATGCATTGAATAGTACCATTTACTACTGAGATTTCCTCAAAAATCTCACCCCAAATTCTATCTCTAATCAACAGGAACCTCAAGTATAAGAGAGGAAGAATGCTAGATGATGATAAGGTTATGTTATAGACAAATTTTGGGAAGAATGTATGTAAAGGAAGATGTTAAACAGTTTTGAGCTATGTCGTTTGGTCTGTAATTAAAAATAGATAATGATGTAATTAATGTATGATATTTTAGAAGTAGTTAGTTAATATGTCAAGCTTCGTTTTGACACCAAGTACGCCTTATTTTGATGTTTGTACAAAGAGAACAAATTTTCCAAAGTTATGGACCAGAAACTGTTTTCAATAATTTTGACCAAATAAACAGTAAACTTTGACGTCATAGTTGACTCATTTGACTGGTCAATTGATCCAAGGAAGTAATTTTCCCTTAAAGATCAAGATGTTTCTTCAATTACCCTTTTGAACCACTTCATTTCAATTTTTCTAGAATTAGTTATGATTTTTCAAAGTTTATCTCTGAATTTCGAATTACCAGATAAATAGTAATCGTAAACTTAAAAATTTCAGATTTTGAGATTGAACTTCAATAGACTTGTAAATGGTTCTAAATGCTACCAAATGGTCTCTAAGACGTATAAAAGTAAGGTGTTACAGTCAGTAACCAAAATGATGCGATATAACAAGATGACTTTTCAACTTCTAAGGATCATTTGCATATTCTAACTAGACTAATCAAAAGAGCAAGACTAAAAGAATTAAGGAAGCATTGAATGGGCTAGTGAAACAAGCATTGACAAAACAAATGGTAATTGGACCAACAAATCAGATTAAAAATATTGAGGATGTCATTAATTTCATTTGTGATGAAAATGGAGCTGCTGAAAATATTTTAGGCTTGGAGACATCAATTTAAAGGCCAAGATCAATTAGTACAAATGGGAAGACTCATTTGGGCCTAAATAATCATTTTTGGATAAAAATAAGGTGAGATAGTGTCTCATGAAACATCCTTCCTTAGACTCCTCAGAGTACACTTGCGGAAGCAATATTAGCTTGATTATATCTTAACTTAAGACCAGAAACTCAAAATTTTACTCTTAAGTTCCGTATTCTGGACTTTTAATTTGAAAATTAATTTATCTCGTTCTACACATCCAAATGAGGCCTATTACCTATCCACATAATGCCCCAGATGTGTATGACTGGCTTTAGCCAAACTCCTTCGTTTACTAGGTCAAACTGAGGTCAAAACACTGCTACCTCAGGACCTGCCAATTTCTCTTTTAATTCATCATCCACAATTTGAATATGCCAAACAATATTTATTATTAAATAATAAAATGTCATACAATAAGGCATACATCAAATTCTCATATTTCTATTACATCTTTCCCTGCCTAAAATCCGGCAGCACAACCGCTACATTCTTTCTGTAGAAAGTAACCGATCTTGTACCGATTCGGTAATTCCCGTAGGAACTACCATTCTACGTAAGTACCCAGGAAAGACTGGATGAACCGGATAAGTCCACTCACTTCCAGCCTCCTTAGACAGAACCTACGTACACAGTACGTATCAGTTCCTCTCTTTGTTCTTTCTTCGTTGCCAGAATTTTGGCAGCCTAACGGCGTCTCTTAAAATTTCCAGATTTTATTTTGATAGAACCTCCCCTGTAATGTTATATATGGGAATGAGATTCGGGGGAATCTCAGTAGTAATAATCATAACAATATATGTAATGCAGAGTGACGGTGCTTGCTTGTGATTGTGTATAGATAAGTATGTTGCGTGCTTCCATATTCAATAACATATGATCATAGCATTGTAATAGAGCTTCAAGCATAACATATAAGACAACAATCAAACCAAACAATAGCACAACAAATCACAAACCTATTACATAAAAGCTAGGATTAGTTACTACCTCAAAGCCTCAGCAGAACTCTACTATCTCTATTATGTTTCCAGTTCTGCCAGAACTTCCTTTCTTTCTTTCTTCCTCTCACTTTCTCTCTCTAGCACCTCCTCCTCTCTCTAAAAGGCCCAAAACCGTGATGCAAATGAATGGGGAGGGGGTATTTATAGTTTTGGTCAATGGTATTCTTGTAATTTTGAAGCCATCTGATCCTGTGGTCCTGGTTTTTCCGAAATTTCCTATTTTTCTTTATTCCTTTTACTGCATAATGCATGACATCATCTCCATGCCACCTCATGGGACACCTCATCATGCACATTTCTCACATGGCGAAATTGCAAGCTTCTTGGACAACTCATCAGCTGACTCAGCAGTTCCAGTCCAATCCAGTACCGGTTCGGTCCGATTTCCCACAAGCTGGACTTACCGGCTAAGATTGTGCCACGTGTCCTTAACTTTTCTTCTTCCTCTAAGATGACGCCATGTGGCATCTGGAAGGGACCTTTCACGGCTTCCAATGCTATCAAGATAAGTCCCTGACTTTATCTGATCACCTCCTCGGTTATCGTGCTAACCGAGTAACTTTACTTTATTGAAACAGCATTAAAATAGTATTCTAATGCCACTTTTTCTCACATACTTCATGGGCTACGTTTTTGGGCTCTGGGAACATCATCTTGGGTCTCTGATCCAGCCTAAGTACTCTGATGGCACGATTCCCAAGAAACATGTCTTGGCAAATTACCAAAATACCCCTGAGTGCCCTTTCTTGCACTATTTTAACCCTAAGGGTAAAATCACCATTTTACACCCTTCTGTACTCTGTCAGGGTATATACTGACTCTAAGTAACTTTATCTGTATGTACCTTGGCTTCTGGGCCTGTCCAGAATGACCAAAATGCCCTTCATTCATCTGTTACTCTTTAGTATAACACAGGGGTATTTTCGTAATTTCGCACTTTTCCGGGGTTCTGCCGGACACTGGCCCACCTATCAGTCCAAGTGTCTTACTGGGCCTTTGTTGGCGCCATTATTGGGCCTCTTAGGGTCCATTACCTTCATGGCACGTATTACGAGGAATTCTCCCCCGTTAATGTTTATTGAATATTTTATCTATTATTCACCGTTTATACTCATATCCGGACACCGGCTCCTTCTGTCCGATACACTAGCCTGCGGTGTTCAGGCATCCCTGTGAGTCATATCAGTCATCTGACTGAGGTCATCCGAACTCATTCAGTCCCTTTTCAAATACCGATAAATTTCCCTATCGGATACCCGGAGGCCTCACACTCCTGTCTGGATTTTCTGATTTGTGAATAACTTTTTCTACAGGCCTCCTATCGGTATTCTGTCAGTTTCCTAACATCCGCCCCATAAGGACGCATCATCCTATATTTTCTCACCTAGATCTGAAATCTAGGATATCCGGTATGAATTTTTATAACTTTTGGACGATCAGTCCATTTCTGGCTATCTGGAGTCTTCAAAAATTCCTGTATTAAGCCAGATTACCGAGCGTCACTTGCTCTCTCTACCGGTGAAATCTGGGACTAAAACTTTTTCGGACAGTCCAAACCACTTCCGGCCTGACTTTCTTTAATTACACTTTAGCCCCAAGGAACTTTTCTTCTTTTCAATTAAGTTCCTTTTTATTTGGCTAAAATTACACTTAAGGACCTCACCTTTTTGTCTACTTTTCCTTTTTGGCTTTATATTTTCCATAATTGCACTTAAGCCCCTTCATTTTCTTTCTTTTGCAATTTAATCCCTTTCTTTGCATAAATGGCCATCATATCTCTAGAGACTTTCACTATATCAGTCCCTAGACTTATTTGCAGTTTAGTCCCTAAAAACCCTCTGTATGTTTCGGGAACTTCTGCTCAAAGGGATATTCCTCACATTCCTCATTTTGAACCTAGGTGAACTGTCCCGATTCTGTAGGTTAAAGACTTAACTCATCTTTAAATCCTGAAGGACTTAGCTCATCCCTCGGATTCCTACAAAATACAGGTGAGTGATCCACCCATATCAGATTACTACCCTGGGACTACGGGTTTAGCAGCCTGCCCATATCAGACTACTTCCCAGTTCTCCTAGACCAAAAATCGGGATGTTACATCTCAGAACCAATAATTCTACTCATCATGAGTACTAACAAGTACTCATAAGGTATCAGGTGGGACAATTCACAAAATACAATATATGAAAATAACATATTATCATAATAAAATCATTGGATAACTCACCTAAATTCCCCCATCAAACCAACCGAACCCATGGATTCATTCCCCCTCAATAAACAGTGGGGGTGTCACAGCCCCTCGGTAAAAAGGTGGGGCACGTCCCTCGGTAAACTGGTGGAACAAAAGCCAACCATCAAGCTCCAATGAAGACTATACCACGTGGTAGAAATACAACTCTATCATCACCCATCCCCAATGCATAATTCTCAAAATAATCATATTAATTAAAATCCCAATAACTTAATAATAAACAATACCAATAAATATCACAATAGAGTTTTTCTCAAGATAATAACTTTCTTTAAATTTAATATCAAGATATAACAAGTTTATAATCTCAACTCAAACTTTCTAAATTTAAATTTAAGTCCCACAAGACTATTTTTAATAAAAATAATCAAATAAATTTTCTGAATACAATTATATCAATATCAATAGCTTTATATATATATATCAAATTACTCACAAACATCGTATTAGCACACACAACAAGTAGAAAGTGGTTAAATTCGTTTTAATATATGAATAATTATCACGAAAGATCTTAAAGGTAAGTGAGTTGAACTAAGGGTGTGTTTGAGAGGTAAATAGTTGTGAAACTCTTTAGGAACAAGAAAGTGATTGAGAATAGGACTAAAAAGAGAGGAGCTGACTCAATAATCAAGTTCGATGAATAACTC
Source organism: Leucaena leucocephala (assembly GCA_037074615.1). Lineage (NCBI taxonomy): Eukaryota > Viridiplantae > Streptophyta > Magnoliopsida > Fabales > Fabaceae > Leucaena > Leucaena leucocephala. Next base: position 17,749,056 of record CM073522.1, read on the forward strand.
AGGGTCTTAGCTCTATTTATAAAGACATAATAATAATTTAAAATTTAAATCCATATCTAAATATGAACTCAACTCCTAATATTTTTCTAACTAATAATACCAATCAAATCATAAAACTATAAGTAAATATAATAGTAGGATAACCTAAATATCATATTTTATTAAAAATAATAAAAATATTAAACTATAATAATTAAATTAGATAATATTTGTAAGTTATTAGTAAATAATATTTTTAATTGTACTTAAATATAAGGATAAAAATTGGGATGTTACAACTCTCCCATATTTTTAGAAATTGTGTCCTCAAAATTCAGTATATTATAAAGCTTCCTATTTCATTTTATAATAGTTTATTTAATTTTATATTATTTCTCCCCTCCTAAGGATGCAATACACCATAATAGGTAAGTATTATATTATAGACAATTTATAAATTAACAGGCAAGGATATGTGTAAATAATATATATTGTCATTACCATGCAATGCAACATAAATTAGGAAACCATGCTTTGATAATAAATTATAAAATTCTCATAAAATATAACTATTATTAATTATTTAGACCTATTTTGTACCTAATATAATTTAAAATATTATTATAAGTGAATTTGATTTATTTTAAAAGAACTAACCATGATAGAAAAGATTTTTATTAAAATATAAAAAAAAATATACCATAGTTATAAAAAGTAAAAGATAGATTAGTCTTCCTGCCCAATCTATCCTTTTAGATATTCAGATGCCCAAATTGTCGTTTCTAAATTCGTATGAACTTTTCTTGACTTTTTCCCAAAATATAATCATATAAATGTTAATTAATATACTAATATATATAATTATATACATTAAATTATTAAAAATAATTAAATTAAAATAATAAATTAAATAACATATAGTATTTTGCTTAGATCATGTGATATTTTTTCTCAAATATTTTTCTTCCGACTTCTGACCACTAAAATATTAGTTACTTTACTAATAAATACATTTTCTTTCTCTATTGCTCCACCATGGATACTCAAAACTAAAGCGATGATTCGTTCTATAATTATCCACTTTCAATCACGTCGTAATTCTTTTGTTTTCCATCACTGATAATGATTTCAACTTTCTCTTCCTTTCTCATCGAGATGAGCGAAGGGGTAGCCAGCCCAGTCTTAAATTTGGGTGCAGGTGCAATGGATGACCTTAAATTCATACCATTATATGGATCACTTTCCATTTTCATCAAACAAAGGAAAGGATTTGACGAAGTTAAATTAATTTAATACACTAAAATGGATTTTCATCAAGAAAACTTGTTTTTATTAATGTGTTAATATCAAATTTAAGTCAAAAGCGAGTTGCTCTGTTTTCTATGGTGTAAGACATGGTATAATAGAGTAATTTAAAAACCTAATGGCAAAAATGATCTCATGTAACCAAATCTATTTCATATATACAAAATCAATTTTACTCTTCAGAAATAATTTCACTTGAACTAGACATCTAATGCATAACTACTACAGAATCAATTTCGACTAATAAAATTGAATTCTTGTAAACAAAAACGATTTCATAGCTAACAATCAACTTCATTTCACCAACCTTGACCTTTCTTCAGTATTTTTGAAATATCTCTCAAACAACAAATCTATTTGATACGAAATTTATTTTATTTGAAACTACACTCAAAACACGGTTCAAGGGCATCAATCTCAATTTCAAAGAGTTTCATATGAAGGAGATAACTTTTAAAAAATTATATCATGCCTTGTTTATGATATTTGTTTCTTATTTCAATCATATCTTTCATAATACAATAAATTTTGAAATGGGTCTTGTTATTTTTTAAACTAGACTTAAAGAGCTTTCTAGTGATAGGTCATTTGTCAAATTTAGAGTTGAATTGAGAGTTCTATGTCGATCTCAAAATAGATTTCTCTAGTTTAAAATTAATTTCTTATCTAACAAACAGAGTAGTCATGAACAGTAGGAAGACCACAAGCTTAGATGACAAAGAGGAAGCCAAATATAGTAGCACCCAATATACTAATCTTATTTATCAGGTACGACCAATATCCTAATCTTATTTGTGGTGCAATTTCACTTTAATCTTTTTAATTTGGTGCAATTTTACCCATAATCTTATTAATTTTGTATAATTTTATCCATAATCTTATTTCTCATGTACCAAGAATTGCACCAAATTAAGAAGATTATGTATGGGTAAAATTGTACCAAATTAAAAAGATTAAAGTGAAATTACACCACAAATAAGATTAGGATATTGGCCGCACCTGAAAAATAAGATCAAGATATTAGGCGCTACTTTACCCTTCAAAGTTTAAGCATATCGACTATTTCAAACCGTAATAATCAAACATTAGGTACTCCTTCACATTCAAGCACAAATGAACATGTGTAAAACTCCAACAATGCAAAAACAAATTATTGAATAAACATAGAGACACAAGGAAACAAGGAAAGAGATATATCCAATAATGTTTTCATCATGCCAGCCTAGGCTAGTTGGTTAGACTAATAAATTGGTGAACCAATCACTTGATTGGTCTTGTTAAGATTTTGGATAAGTCGACTGGATTAGATTTTATAATTTTTTTCTATTTCTAAGCTTAAAATGATGTTATTTTGAGTTAAAAAATAGCAATTCGTCATATTTATACTTTAATAACTTTGCTTTGTTGAATTATGTGTTATTCATACATGAATATTCAATGTACTTGTGGATTAATATCTTTTTTATTTAAATATTATCTTTTTAAGATTATATATGAATATTTTTGTATATTTTAATTAAATTATACTCCTCCGGTCTTTAATATAGGACTTAATTTGGGAGTTAATCTTAGTCCTAAATATAAGACATATTTTTTATATTTATCAACTTTTTCTGAAATTACCCTATTGGTACTCTCAACAATAATCAAGTCAAAGAAAGAGGGAAGGAGTTAAGGAAGATGATTATGGTGTTTTAAAAAAAAATATCATATTAACTAATTTAACTAATTTTTTAATCTAATCAAATTAAATTAAACAAGTCCTATATTAAGGAACGGATGAGTATTATTTTAATAATAATTAAATTGACCTTGATTAAACTACAATTAAACCACTAACCCTACTTGATCTATTACCTCAACCGGTTTAATAACTAATCCAATCTTATATAGCTTGATTTTCATCCATTGGGATAATGACCACTTCATATGGATTCAATCATTTCACTGATACTCACAAGAAAGCAAGTGGATTATGTACATATTGCATTAAATGATCATGAATATTGTGGATACTTAAGGTTCATTATATATGCGCCTTATAGTTGTCCAAATTTTGGTCATACTCCATTGAATTATGCAAAATTTGTCATTGTGTAATTTATCAGTAAGCGTATTTGAGAATATGATCTTTTTGTTTTTCAGAAATGGGGAGAAAAAGGAAAGGTCGTTTCTATTGGTAGGAATTTAACTAATACATACCTATCTGTTTGGTATGTTGGAAAGTATTTTTTTTGTATACCAGCGCATCCCCCACCCGATAGGTGAGAGACTAATCTCCCAGGTACTGCAAAGGCCCAGTTACAGAGGTGACCTCCCAAGCACGCCAGCTCCAGTCCCATCCTCCAAGGATTGAACCTGAGAGCGATAGTTAAGGGACACAGACCCTTGACCAGTGCCAACGTGGGTTGGTGAAAGTGTTTTTATTGAATTAGAACAAAAGTGGGAATCAGAATGGAAACAGGGAAAATGGACAAAAAAAGGGAAAGTTTCTTTAGGCTTTAAACGTTGTAGTTTTCACTCTTATTCCAAACATGTATTAGTAAGCTTATCCAAAAATTAAGAAAGGAGACTTCGCCCTGCCCTTGGATCATGGGTGAGCCCAACCCCTTTCTAAAAATTTTGCAAAAAAAAAAAACAGTAAGCTGATCCCTTAACTTGTTTATAGCCTGGGCCTAGCCCACTACACGTAATCCAAAAATGGAAAAGAGGCTCTTACTTAAACGAGCAGCTTGCACTGTTGTTAATAATAATATAGTTTAGGCCCAAAAAACAAAAACTAACCTATCGTTGGTTATTTTTCTAAGGCTAAAATTATACATGACCAATGGAGGTTAGGGCTAGCGAAATAGGCTAGCCCTTCATAAAGTGGCGAACTAAAGTTTGAATCTCTATTGGGAGATATGCCCTTGTTTAGTGCTTGACGGAGTCTCAAATATGATTGCTTCCAATAGAAGGATACCTATGGTTAGCAAAAACAAAAAAAAATTAGGGTTAATGTGTAAAGAAGTTTCCACTCATGAGCGTTGTGTATCCGAAATTTTTTTAGGAGTAAGTTGCCCTAGAAGTTTTCAAATTGTAGCAATATCACCCTAATTGTTACCCAAAGTTAAATTTGATAGTTAGTTGACTAATATGATGACTTGTCATGCCACATGGCATCCACATAATCTTTTATTTGGGTTAAGGTGCAAATTTGTCACGGAAATTTTCACATAGGAGCATTGGGTATCCAAAAATTTTTTTGGGCTAAATATTGCCTCGCCCATTATCTAGGTTCAGTTAGAGTGTTAGTTTGACCAAATATACTGAGTTTATAAGTCCACTTGTCATCCACTTCATTTTTTTGAAGTCAAATTTATAAATAAAAAAAGTTAAAAAAATATATTCATCCAAATTTCGCTCTTAATAGAGTATCACTCTTGGGAGACAATATTTCATTTTAGTACATCTTCTGAACATTGTGTAGAGTAGAAAAAGTTATAAAAGATATCAATCGGGAAGTTGCCTGAAGCACCTTATAAATACACATTTTTAAAAGGATCTTCTCAAGATTTTCCATATAGAACTTTAACCAGTTACATAAAAAGTCAAAGTTTCTAAAACTTTATAATATCAAAAGGTTCTTCCTTTTGCAAAGGAATGAGATTTTTCTAAAAAATTTTGAAAATCCATAACTTACTTTCTCCAAGTTAAAATTTTGGTTTAAATTCATAAACTTCTTTGAAAACTTAATCTAAAACTGTAAGACACGAGTTCTAAATTAACTACTAGATAACTCATACATGCTACTTTTTATCCCCATCACCTTATATCTTCATGCCTACCATTCTTAATCAAGTATGTTTATCTAATAAAAATAATATAACTATTCCTTTATCATTCGGCCATCTAACTTGATGACCCTTACGTGTCATCGTGTGAGGACCGAGTTACCCTTTTATAAAGGTATTTACATATATATATAATCTTTACATAATTCATATATATGTATATAACATATATATACACACAGCCATACATGGCTTAATCAAAATAATAATTAAATTTAAGATAATAATTTAATAATTACTTTTGCCACTCCAACCTCTCACCTTCTACTATTGCCCTTTTGCCTTGTGAGCCACTTGTCTTTGCTATATGTTACGGAACAAAGGAGTGAGATTCAAAGAATCTCAATAGTAACAATAGTCAATCATATAATTACACATAATTCAATAAATCTTGCAAGACAAACCATATCATTTAATACTCCAAATCAATCAATATCAACTATGCACATACATCATATATAATACAATTCACATATCAACAATGCATATACTCTATATATTGTACCTGATAAATCCTTATTTTATCATATTATTTCATATATATTTCAGGAAATTTACCATGTTTAATTGGCATTATTGTAATAGTTTTGCTCACTTTGTGCTTTAATTGATTATATAAATTAAATGATTAAAAATATTATTTTCTTATATTTTTATTGATTTTATTATTTCTTTTGATTAAATTAATTTGCATGAAAGTATTTTGCTTTTATGTATTTCATGAAATTAAGAAAACTAAATAAATGATGACTAGGATCCACATTAATAACTATAAAATTATATTATAAAGGATAACATATAAATGTCTTATCTTTTCTTATTTTCTCATTAATTTTTTATCTCTTTAATCCAATTACTTTTTATTTGAATTATTTTTAAGATATTTGAGTTAAAATGATTATCTCTAGAAATATTAGAAAAGATAACAGTTTGAAAGAATACTGAAAATAAATGGAGATTATCATAATCTTTTGATGAGCAATCAAGATAGAGACCATCCCCAGCAAGGAAGACACCAAAGCCAACACCTAAGCCTATAAAAAGAGGACTTTTGAGCCATTCCATCCCTTTCATTCTAAATTCTTGAGGAGATATGTAGTGGCTTAAGTTCACGTTCTTCAATTTTTAGGAGTTGTAATTAGTTTTATAAGGTTTGATCTTTTCATTTTGCAATTTATGATTTACTAGGTTTTGAATTTGCTTTATGAACTATTTATTTCGCTTAATAAATTTTTTATCAAACCATTATGATCCTTTTATTAATTTTAATTTGTGTTCTTCATTTATATCTTTTATTCCTCATTTGAATTGATTTATATTTATCCTTTATATTCTTAATTGATTTACATGATTAATTCTAAAGGTTTCATTGAATTCCTAAAAGAGTTTTTGTTGAAAACTCTTGTTTTGCAAGCTAAGTGGTTGTTAATAATTATTTATGAATTAAAATCACTCTAGGGTTCTAGGTATTTTATGAAATAAATAATTAGATTTAAGAGATTTCCTAGGGTTCTACCTTTTGACTTAGTTATTATTTTTTTTACAACTTTGATATATTATTGAATGATAATAGGTACATATCTTTGATAGTGCTAGTCTTCATATTGGTAATATCCTTCCTTTCTCTTAATTTTATTCTCATTATTTCCTCTTTATCTTCCTAGAAAATCTAATTGATCAAGTTCTCTTCTGTCCCCTTCTACTCACACTTAGCTTAATCTAGAGTTAAGTCACTCATTGACTCCATGTAGAGAATACGACATAGGTTGACATTTATACTATATAGAGATCAATTAAGTAATCAATTTTAGCGATAACAATAGGCGACATCAATGTGATTCACACATCAACAACTCCATGTACTTTTACTTGGTTAGCGCTTGTTAGAGTGACTCCTACCTGAGTTTCTACTCGTAACAACGTACTAACAAACTCTACATACTCATATCTAACTATCGCTTGTTATAGTGACCCCACTGCTTATAACAGCGTCATAACAACTCCCCATACTTATATCTGACTACTGCTCGTAATAGCGTCATAACAACTCCATATACTCATATCTATATACCACTCATTATAGCGACACCACCACTTGTAACATTGTCATAACAACTCCACATACTCATATCTAATTACCTCTTGTTACAGCTACACCACTGCTCGTAACAGCGTCATAACAACTCCATATACTCATATCTAATTACCACTCGTTACAGCAACTCCTACCTGAGTTCTTGCTCATAATGATGTGTTAACAAGCTTCACATACTCTTACCTGAGCACTACTTATTACAGTGACTCCCTGCTTGTAATGGTGTGCTAACAAACTCTATGCTAAGTACTGCTCGTTACAGTAACTCCCCTACTCATAAAGGTGTGCTAACAAACTCTCACATACATATTACAAGCCAACACATATTCTTACATACTCATCCAATCTTCATGGCACAAACAAACATGCAGAATTAAATGCATAACAATATGAGAGATGTTACTACCTGATGTCCCTTCTTCTAATTTACCTTCTCTTGCTTTCCTTCCTAAACATTTTATTAGGTGGCCTCATACAAATGTCAAGTCCTATAATGATTATTCATGTAGGGCAAAGTAGTACTAAACTTTTGCATCACTTTTGCATGATAAATCTCTCATAGGCCCAACCTCTCATTTACCTCTTTAATCTTACTATTTTACTCTTCCTTTCTTTTAGTCCCTGAATTTATCAAATTCCATTTTAATCCTTTACTACTATTTTTGAAATTCTAATTTGGTACTTAATACTTCAAAATTCCCTTTTCTTTCTTATTTCCATATTTTCCTTTTCTTTTTTAACTTAAATCTTCTCTAACTGTTATCTTTTCTTCCGATCATCGTCACGATATTTTTCCAACTTCTTTCCTTTATCAATCTTATACATATAGAAAAAAATTAGAATGTGACAATTTTTTACTTTTTAAAAACCAAGTTCACTCCAATGCCTTATCCTCAATTAATTTATTTCTTCCTTCAACACTATAACATATAATATCTAAAAAATAGAGAGAAGGAAGTGAAGATACCAAGATTTGGGGCTGAGTAGATATATCGAATTATGATTTCTCTTCCACTGACTGATGGATGAAAGAAGCCTCAAAAAGGGAAACAGCCTATATAACAAGATGAAGCTGAATCTTCAACTGCTCCCACTGCTCCTTACACTGTAACTTCTTTTGCTCAGGCATTTGTACACAATATGGTCCAGTAAAAACTTAGAAACTTCAAAGAAGAATTAATGGCTCAACTTCAAATAAGTATGAAGTCTTCTGATCCTAATCTCCCTCAGTTATTCAATGAATTTAGACAATCTTTGGAGAATAAGATTGTCTCAGAGGTTGAAAAAGGGATTTAAGCCAGCAAGGATCAAATGGCCACTCTCCTACATATTATTTGATACGGACATTTATCAACTATCTATTCATTAAATCCAAGATCTGTTGAATGAAATTCATTGAAGATTTATCAAAGTCATTTTCGATAAGGCTAATTATTGAAGTATTGCTCGATAAGATTTAGACTGTTTCAAACTAAATCTTCAGCAATTTATCAAAGACCTTTTCGATAAGGATATTTTTCGATAAGCACTTCGATAATTTAAGCTATTTTGTGAAAAGTATTTTAAACTAGACTTTGATAGATTTTGTTCTTTAATCCTAAATTATTTGGAAATATTTGCTATATGCTTATAACGATTATATATCTTCATTATAGCATGTTCCAATATCATTTACAAGCTAAGGCAAGATCAAATGAAGAGATCAACAAAAGAGCCAAAATCATCAGATGCACACGTCAACAAATAACTGCTATATTCATCAATGACTACTTCAACAGAATTATGAAAAACTAAGTATAAAAGAAGAAGAAGCCAAAATGAGAAAGCTGAAGAAGTTGGGAGACTCAAGAAAAATAGGAGATACTTACAATGCACTATGATCATATTCAATGATAGTCTCTGTTTCACTCTATTTCTCATCTTTGGCTCAGAGCATATCATATTTTTAGAAGAGAGAAACTTGAGAGTTTGAGCTTAAGTGTGTATCACAATTCCTTTATTGAGAGAGACTTATGATTGTATTAATCTTTTTGTAAGTTTCTCAAGAGAGTATGGATCTCTTGAGTGGATTGTAACCTTACAGGTATAAGGGGGAGTGAGAGGGATTATCACTGAATAACTTTACAAGTTGTAAGGGGAAGTGACAGAGATTATCTTGTAAATGTACTGAGGTACTAAGAGCCCATAGAATCTTGGAGATAGTGGAACAGTGAGTTCTTTGGGGACTAGATGTAGGCCAAGTGGATTAGGTTGAACCAGTATAAATCCTCTTGTGCAATCTCTCTTCAACAACTTCTTTCTTCGGTGATATTATTCTAAACTCTATTCTTTAAATTTATTCAAATATCTTTACAGTCTTCAAAAATTTTTAAAATCACGTAATTCACCACTTCTTGGGTGATACAGCCAGAATTAACAACGAAACAGCTTCAGGTATGCATTTGTTTTAACTTTTTCCACGTTTATAAATATGACTTGGAAAAATAAAAATGGATAACATGTGTACTAACTATCTTAGCATATTTGGTTTAACTAATAGTCAAATTGAACTTGGATAATGGTCAGGGTGTCATTAAACTAACAAAAAAACTTTTAGGGCAAATTTGTATCTTAACTCAAAATAAAAGATGATGTAGATGCAACGTGGCATGCCACGTCAGCATATTGATCAACTAACGGTCAAACTTAACTTTGGGTAACAGTCAGGGAGACATTGCTACAATTTGAAAACTTCTGAGGCCACATTACTCCTTAAAAAAACTTCTGAATACCTAGTGCTCATGAGAAGAAACTTTCAGGACAAATTTATATTTTAACCCAAAAAATTATACATAATCCATTTGAACTTTAGACTATGCTGTACAAATAACCTCCATAATTTTTTAAACTTTACGATAAATCCCCATAAACTTTTACATTTATGCAAATAACTCCTATACAATTAAGTTTATACAATCAAAATTTGAGAGCTTATATGCACGCAAAAATAATATTTAAAACCATTGATCAAATACAAATAAGTTAAAAGGGTTATCCACACTAACTTTTAATTCATGGAAATTTATTAGCAAGTTCTAAAGTTTAAGGGAGTTATTTATACATGATTCAAATTTTGAGAGTTTTGTATAATTTAACTTTTTTTAAACACAATTTACAAATTATAGACTTTTTTTTTGACAAAACAAATTATAGATATAAACAAATTATGGAGATCGGACAATTTTTGGCTCATCAACAATATATATTCTACCAACAAGCTATTAGTTAATGCGGAAAGTGGCATCATCTCTATAAGAAGGAAAACACAAGTTCAAATCTCAAAAAATATATTTGTTGGGAGATGTTAAACCCTTTTTATTCTAAATCTCAAAATGGATTATACTCTTGTCTAAATCAAAGAAACAATATACTCCTTCCATCCTTAATATATAATTTATTTAACTAATTTAATTATATTAAGAAAATTAATTAATATAATATATTTTTTCTAAAACACCATAACTATTTTCCTTAATTCCCTCACTCCCTCACTTTTTAACTATTGTTGAGGAAGTATCAATAGAGGTAATTTAAGAAAATATGAATAGATACGAGGAAAATGTCTTATATTTATAGGATTAAAATTAACTCTCTAATTAAGTTTTATATTAAAAATCGAAGGATTATATTCTATGAATAAGGCTATATTCATCTCAGTACTTCGTATAGATATTTTGGGTGAAACACAAGGGATTATACTGTCATGAATAGGCCTAATTACACTATGGACCAGGACTTTAAGCCGAATTATATTATGATTGGGACTGGGATCATATTAATGGGTTCAGAGAGTATAATTGGACTTGGGAGGGATGGACTGATATGGTACAAACCGCTAGCCTTAATTTGGATAGAAAGAAATTTTGGGAGTTAAAAATATTTGGAAGAAAAATCACAAAAATAGTACTCTTCCAGTCATATAAGATCTAGTCCGAGAGTAAATTTTGATTATAAATAATAGACCTTTATCTATTTTATCTCTCATATTTACTATTTTTTTTAAACTAATTTATCTAACTTATAACATGATGTACTCCTCCAGTTCTTAATATAAATTAATTGACTAATTTAGATATATTATAAAAGCTAAATAAATAAATTAATCATAACTAAATCTAAATCCTTAAGATAAATTCATATGATATACTCTTTAATCTATTCAAATGAACTAATTAGCTATTATATTAAAGACCAAAGTGAGTATAACATAATTTTGACATATGTTAGAAAGATAGCATCGAATATATTATAAATAAATAATTTATTTAAATTTTTTAATCTATTAAAATTAGATAAATAGTTTATACACTAAAGACTAGAGAAGTAAATCATTTTATCATTTTTTTATGTTTTCTTTCAAAACATTCTCACCCTCCAGTTTTCCTCCCAATTTTTCCCTTATCCAAACAAAGCTTTAGTAATATAGCGGGAGGTGGAAGGAGACTAGAAATTGTGAAAAGAATTATGTCGAGAATTGTTTTCCATTAATGATTTAAGCATATTTTCAGTTCATTTGCCTACCGTCTTGATATATATATATATATATATGAGTATTAACCCAGTAAGGGTTGTGATCATTACATTTACGCCGCCACCAACAGAGACTAGTCTCTCCAAGGATGTTGATGGCAAAGAGTAAACCCTTAAATATTGATTAGCTCAAAAACAACATATTTCTAGGTTTTGCATATTAAACATGCATAAGGTAGAATATTGACGTTTTAGCTTTACAGAGCAGTAAAAGAATATAGCCTTAGGAGAGAACATGTTATCAGAGTTTAGAGAAATTACCTGAGGAGCTGGCCGATGTATGCTTGAATGGAGGAGAATAGAAGAATTGAGATTTATATAATTAAATCAGTGAGAGAAAAAAATACCATAATCAAAAGCTAGAACTGACATAACAAAACATGTAATACTCTTTCAGTCCTTAATATAAGATTTAATTGAAAAATTAATATTAGTCATAAATATAAAACTTATTCCCTATATTTATAATTTTTTCTAAATTACCCTAATTGATAATCCCTCGACAATAATCAAGTAAGAGCTGGAGATAGGGAGTTAAGGAGGATGATTATGATATTTATTAACAAACATACTAATTAGTTTAACTAACTTCTTTAATAAAATTAAATTAATTAAATAAGTCATATATTAAGGACTGGACGAGTAATACTTAATAAGATATTTGCAAAATTAATTTGCCCAAAACTACTTTTGTCAGGTTCTTTCCATCACCACTAAATAAGAAAGCAACAAAATGGAAACGAGTCATCAGAATGCTTGCCTTCTTTCTTCCCCACCCCAAATTTCTATCATGCTACCATACTTTTTTACAAGGTTTAGAGACGTCTATAGACACTACTACTACATCTATATAAAAAAAAAAAGGTAACCCTGTGAATTAGAGTCATATCAACAAGTCTAGCTTTGAAGTAAGATTAAAAAATGGGTTATAAATCAGGTAAGGACATTCTATATGTCGGTGTTCTGTCAGGACTTATCAGTTTGTCTTTGAATCTTGCTTTGATCTAAAGACACCGCATAGATAATACTTTTTGTTAAATCCTGCCCAGAAGGCAATACAAAAGGTCATTATATAAATTAACTTTCACCAAATAAATGCATAAAAATTTGCCACTAAAGAATCAGTATAAAGGAAGCTCACTCCAATATTGGGTTGGGAGCACAGTAGAAGGGAACACTAAAAACTCTGCATTTACAACTTCCATTTTTATCGCGAAGTCAAGGAAAATTATCTCACTAACCAGCTTGTCGAAAGTTTGTTCGTCTCTGCAATGGCAAGTAACATTTATTCAAAACCCACAGTAAAGAGTAGAATAAGATGAATGTCATTAACCTTGCCTAAAGCATCACCTTTCAGTTTCAGCAAAGATATAAAGAGCAATACTCTCTACGGTTGGCCCCAAATCCATGAAACCTTTGGGCCACACAGCAGAACTATTAAGCACGTCTGCACAAAGCACCTCTGGGAACAGTTTTGTCTCATCCAAAACTTTAGAACATGCTAAAGTGGACGCATAAGCCACGTGTCCCTTAACGAGTCCACTAATGCCCTGGTTGCAGATGAAGCTTCCCCTTTTAGCCAGAAAATTCAACACCAAACAAGGAAGTTTAACATTCCAAAATGGCCACAAAATAAGTTTCTTACCTCCAGATTGGTTGAGTGACAGGCTGTGCATCAGCCCAATAATATCGTTTGAAAATATTTAAATTATCGCTCAAAGATACTTCAGGTTTTTGTACAGAGTCGGACACCTTGTTAGAATTAGCAGTATCTTCAAAATTATAGCCACACTGAGTCTGGCCACGTGGTTCACAACATTGAATCTGAAGATGATTAGAAGTGTGACAATCAGGAGATGACTCCCGTCTTATACTGACATCGCCAGAGATATCAGCAGCTTCCTTTTGCTTCTTCATTAACTTCTTTTGTTCCTCATGAATGCTATTCTTCGATCTCTTTAAGTGATTTTGATTATGATGAGAAGTGGAGTTGGGGCAATTAGATAATTCCACTTCTGATTCGTCAAGATTGCCAGAGACATCTTCACTCTTTTTACATTGAATATGATTATGATTAGAAGTGTGACAATCGGGAGACGACTCCAGCCTTATCCTGACATCGCTAGAGATCTCAGGAGTTTCCTTTTGCTTCTTCATAAACTTATTTTGTTCCTCATAATTGTTATTCTTTGATCTCTTTAAGTGATTTTGATTACGATGAGAAGTGGAATTGGGACAATTAGATAATTCCACCTTTGATTGGTCAAGACAGCCAGAGACATCTTTTAATTCCTTCTGCTTCTTCATAATCTTTCGTCGCTTTCTATAGTTTTTCTTCACTCTTTTTACATTATTCTTGAGTTTTAAGTAGGCTGGAATTGTATCTTTTTCCAACTTCCGATTGTGGCTTGTTCTGCATGGGAGAGGTGGAACTTTCGAGAGAAGGTGGCTTCTCAGGTTGATAATCCTCACAAAACCATGTAACATCATCATCAAATATTACAGGCCCATCTAAACAATACCTGGAAAAGGATAATTCAGGAGTCAAAAGCCGAAGGTGTTTAAAACTGATAAATTGCAGCTACAAAGGCTCAAATCCCTGCATTTTTACATTAAGTTACTGGGAGAAAATAAAGAAACAACAAAGAAGTTTAATTGCAGTTTATCCTTCAACTTCGGCAACATCAATAGGAACACTCATATTTCTAATTCACTTGAATGAAAACAGATTAAGTTTCATATGCAGCTAGATCTAATGACATCAATAGCCATGGGGAAAGCAGAAAACTTTATATATGTGTGTGCGCGTACATCCAGGCTTCAAGAAACAATGGGTTATTAAAAGCACTGACTTGAAATGTAGCAAAGAAATGGACACATTGACATGCCTTATCACACACCCATATACACTGTGAATAAGTATATTACTTTTGTTTTTAGAATAAATATGTTACTTGATAACTAATAAAATGTGCAAAACTATCTTCCTTGGTTTTATTCCCTATCTCTCAGACATACATGTGCATATTATATCTCTTATCATATTAAAGTCCTAATATTGTAAGCATTTTATTAGGTATATACTTCTAGATAGAAAAACAACTAGTATCATCACATATTTTAAATATATTTGAAAGGGAGAATTGGGGAAAAGTCCCCATTTGTTTAGGTCCTAATAAATTTAATTGGTAAGAAGTACCTAATAAATTTTATACACAGAGATACTCTATAAATTTTGTACATACACTAGCACTTTGATTTATGTCCTTTTCACCAATTAAATTTTTAATTAGGGATTTTTCCCCAATTTTTCTTTAAAAGGATAAATACTAAGTCATAACTGGTAAAACTATCTCATTCAAATTATTCGCATAGAAAAAAACTAGGAGAAAGAACATTAATTATCTAAGATAGATTTCTATCTTGTCATTATACTTTATTTCTGTCGTTCACCCAATTTTTATTTTCATCCATACACGAGCTATATATGATGTGAATTTGAAAATTAAAAATAATTATTTTTGTCCTGAAACAAGTGTATGCATGTCAAACACGCGTTGCAGTGTTGGAGAAATGTGGGAACTTTGTAGGAAGGAAAGGGTATATAACAAGTACCTGTGTAATAATGCGTAGACCTGATACTTGTTGCAAAAAACCAACCACTCTGGAAAGCCATCGCTGCTATATGCGAGACAAACTGATCCCTATAATAGTCATATGGAGCTTTGAAGAATGGATCAGAATAGCACAAGACCAATTGAAGCAAGTGCATAGTACATCAGCATATGCACATAGAGGATGCAAGACATAAGTAAAAATTTAAATCATGTATGGTTGATGAGAAGCATGATTTTTAAAAATGTTCATAAAATTCACCCTATTTTCCGCTTCCCTATAGTTAACAAATACTACATCCGGTCCTTAATATAAAGATCGATTTAACTAATTTGGGTATATTAAGAAAATTAGTTAAGTTAGTTATTTGTAATGATTGTATGTTGGTTTCCCTAAAATATCATATTTAATCATGTGCATTTGAACTAAACTTAATAGAAACCCCCATAATATGTGCAATCATATAATAATACTTTGGGAAAAATTATAATTTTAGAAGACAAATTGGATTAAGATATTATATTTAAGACAAAAATAGACTCCCTATATAGCTCTTATATTTAGGACTGGAGGGAGTATTTGCATAAGCTGATGCAAAACACCTGCATGTTAAATTTGAGTGCAAAATTAGGCCAGAACTCAGAAATTCTTTGGAAAAAGAAAAAAGAAAAAATTGTACACTTCATTGCTTTTTCTCAATTTGCACACTTCATGACACTCAAACATACCTATCAATCCCTTCTCTCTCACCACGCACTCGCTTTCCCATTCTGATCTTCTAAACTGCAGACACCCCATTTCAATCACCTCTATTCATAGGAGTTATATCTTAGTTTGCTCTTCAATCAGGTTCTTCTTATACTTTCCATCCTAAATTATTACCAGATTATTTTCATGAGAAACTTAATCATAACCTTTAGTCTTTAACTGACATTGCCTTGACATTTGTATATTAGCTTCTGGACTTTTCGTTGAGAAGTTAATGAAGGTGCTTGGAGAGAGAAGAATCAGTGACTTTAGCACTAAATTCCTCTCTGCCACTCATTTCAATTTCTTTTACCATATAACATCAATTGTCCGA
Organism: Leucaena leucocephala; assembly: GCA_037074615.1. Classification (NCBI taxonomy): domain Eukaryota; kingdom Viridiplantae; phylum Streptophyta; class Magnoliopsida; order Fabales; family Fabaceae; genus Leucaena; species Leucaena leucocephala. The sequence goes on from CM073522.1 coordinate 17,765,533, forward strand.
GTAGCAATGCAATTGTTACTCCATGAGATGAAACATGATTACCCAATGGCCACTGAAGCATCTCAGCAATCTACTAGCATTATGTAGAAATCACATAACATCAATTGGCAAATCAGAGTTAGCCAAATTGCAAAATGTTCCCAAATTCATGTCTTCCACAATAAAATTGATGATTGTTTTCACCAAACCATTCAATTAAAACAAAATTCTTGCATTAGATCTCTTAAGAAGATAGTGATGATAAATGATATACTGCTTGATAGTCATGGGCTAAATTGAACTTCTGAATTACAGCTTTGCGACTATCCTGCAATGCATCTATGATATTAATAATCAGTCACTTGTTATTTCTCATGGGGTAGCCATCATCAGTTCAAGAGAGAGAGGAAGGACAATATATAGAAAGAGAAGTAACAAAATAACATATTATCATAATAAAATCAATGGATAATCCACCCAAATTTCTCCCATCAAACCAATTGAACTGTCTTATTCCTGTCGACCTAACCCATGGGCTAGTGATAACTGACCACTCTAAAAGCTAACCGATCAAGTAGTATGGATAGGCCAAAATCCACAGAGCACCTGACAGGACTATGGGTTCATTGCCCCTCGATAAACAGGGGATGTCACAATCCTTCGGTAAACAGGTGGGGCACGTCCATCTGTAAATTGGTAGGACAAAAGCCAACTATCGAGCTCTAATGGAGGCTATACCATGTGGTAAAAATACAACTCTATCGTCACACATCCCTAATGTATAATTCTCAAAATAATCATATTAATAAAAATCTCAATAGCTTGATAATAAATAATACCAATAAATATCACAATAGAGTTTTTCTCAAGATAATAACTTTCTTCAAATTCCAATATCAAGATATAACAAATTTATAATCTCAACTCAAACTTTCTAAATTAAACTTTAACTCCTACAGGATTATTTTCAATAAAAATAATCAAACAAATTTTCTCAACACAATTATATCGATATCAAAATCTTTATATATATATATATCAAATTTCTCACAACCATCACATTAGCACACACAACAAGTAGAAAGGGTTACCTTCGCTTCAACATATGAATAATTATCATGAAAGATCTGAAACGTAAATTATAGCTTTGAGTGAGTTGAACTAAGGGCGTATTTAAGAGAGAAATAGATGTGGGATTCTTTAGGAACAGGAAAGGGACTTAGAGATAGGACTAAAAAGAGAGGAGCTGACTCAATAATCAAGTCTGAGAAATAACTAAGGGTCTAACTCTATTTATAAAGGTATAATAATAGTTTAAAATTCAAATCCATATCACAATCTGAATCCAAATCCTAATATTTTTCTAACTAATAATAACAATGAAATTATAAAACTATAAGTAAATATAATGGTAGGATAACCTAGATATCCTATTTTATTAAAAATAATAAAAATATTAAACTATAATAATTTAATTAGATAATATTTTTAAGTTATTGATAAATTACATTTTTAATTGTAATTAAATATAAGTATAAAAATTAGGATGTTATAACTTTCCCCTCTTTTTAGTAATTTTGTCCTCAAAATTCAACATACTATAAAGCTTACTTATTTCATTTTATAGTAGTTTCTTTAATTTTACATTATTTCTCCTCTCCTAAGGATGCAACCCGCCATAATAGGTAAGTATTATATTATAGACAATTTATAAACTAACAAAGAATGATATGTGTGAATAATATATATTGTCATTACCATGCAATGCAACATAAATTAGGAAACTATGCTCTGATACAAAATTATAAAATCCTTATAGAATATAACTATTAATAATTATAGACCTATTTTGTACCCAATATAATTTAAAATATTATTATAAGTGAATTTGGTTTATTTTAAAAGAACTAACCATATTAGAAAAGAGTTTTACTAAAATCTAAAAGAAACTATACAATGGCTATAAAAAGGATTTTTATTAAAATTAAATAAAGTAATAGGATATATGAGTATGCAAAATAAAATATATTGTATAAATATATAAGTATTCTACACATACCTTCAGAGGAGAATGTTATTCAATTGATATAGCTTTAATCAAAATTCTAAAAATTTTTCTAATGTTCGAAGTTTAGAATATAACCTCAAAAATATTTGATAAAAATAGGGTGAGACAACATCTCAGTAACCATCAATTTTACTCATTATGAGTACTAACATGTGCTCATGAAGTGTCAGATGGGATAATTCACCAAATACAATATATAGAAAATAACATATTATTATAATAAAATGAATGGATAACCCGCCCAAATTCCTACCATCAAACCAACCGAACCACCTTATTCCCACCGACTGAACCCATAAGCTAGTGATAACCCACAAATCTAAAACCTAACCAATCAAGTGGTATGGATAGGCCAAAATCTATAGAGCACTTAACCAGAACAAGGGTTCATTCACTCTCGGTAAACAGGTAGGGCATATCCCTCTCTAAACTGGTGGAACAAAAAAAGCCAACCATCAAGCTCCAATGGAGGCTATACCATGTAGTAGAAATACAACTCTATCGTCGCCCATCCCCAATGCATAATTTTTAAAATAATCATATTATTAAAAATCTCAATAGCTTGATAATAAATAATACTAAAAAATATCACAATATAGTTTTTCTCAAGATAATAACTTTCTTCAAATTCAAATATAAAGATATAACAAGTTTATAATCTCAACTCAAACTTTCTAAATTAAACTTGAAGTACCACACAACTATTTTTAATAAAAATAATCAAACAAATTTTCTCAATACAATTATATCAATATCAATAGCTTTATATATATATCAAATTACTCACAAACATCACATTAGCACACACAACGAGCAGAAAATGGTTACCTTCGCTTCAATATATCTATAATTATCATGAAAGATCTGAAAGGTAAATCATACCTTTGAGTGAGTTGAACTAAGTGTGTGTTTGGGAGGGAAATAGATGTGGGATTCTTTGCGAACAGGAAAGAGATTGAGAGATAGGACTAAAAAGAAAGGAGTTAACTCAATAATCAAGTCTGAGGAATAACTCAGAGTCTTAACTTTATTTATAAAGATATAATAATAATTTAAAATTCAAATCCATATCTAAATCTGAACCCAAATCCCAATATTTTCTTAACTAATAATAACAATTAAATCATAAAATCGTAACTAAATATAATAGTACGATAACCTAGATATCCTACTTTATTAAAAATAATAAAAATATTAAACTATAATAATTTAATTAGATAATAATTTTAAGTTACTGTTAAATAATATTTTTAATTTTACTTAAATATAAAAATAAAAAATGTGATCTTGAACTCTCACCTCCTTTTAGAAATTTTATCCTCAAAATTCAATATCCTATAAAACTTCCTTATTTCATTTTATAGTAGTTTCTTTAATTTTATATTATTTCTCCCTTCCTAAGGAAGCAACCCACCATAATAGTTAATTATTATATTATAGACAATTTATAAGCTAACAGGAAATGATATGTGTAAATAATGTATATTATCACTACCATGCAATGTAACATAAATCAAGAAACCAAGTTCTGATACCAAATTGTAAAATTCTCATAAAATATAACTATTATTAATTATTTAGTCTTCTTTTGTATCCAATATAATTTAAAATATTATTATAATTAAATTTAGCTTATTTTAAAAGAACTAACCGTAGTAGAAAAAAGTTTTACTAAAATCTATAAAAAAATCTATCATGGTTATAATTTTTTTTTAAAATATAAATAAAGTAATAGGATATATAAGTATACAAAATAAAACATATTATGATAATATATAAGTATTCTATACATACCTTCAAAGGAGAATGTTATACAATTGATATAGCTTTAATGAACACTCTTAAATTTTTCCTCGGGTCCTAAGATTAAAATATAACCTAAAAAATTATTGATAAAAATAGGGTGAGACAACGTCTCAGTAACCAGCAATTCTACTCATCATGAGTACTAACATGTGCTCATGAGGTGTTAGGTGGGACAATTCACAAAATACAACATATAAAAAATAACATATTATCATAATAAAATCAATAAAAAAACCCACCTAAATTTCTCCAATAAAACTAACCGAACCATCTTATTCCTACTGACCGAACCCATGGGTTAGTGATAACTGACAACTCTAAAAGTTAACCAATCAAGAAGTATGAATAGGCCAAAATCCATAGAACAATTGACCGAACCAAGGGTTCATTCCCCCTCGATAAATAGGTGGGGCACATCCCTCTGTAAACTGGTGGGACAAAAGACAACCATCGAACTCCAATAGAGGTTATACCACTAGTAGAAATACAACTCTATCGTCACTCATCCCCAATGCATTATTCTCAAAATAATCATATTATTAAAAATCTCAATAGCTAGATAATAAATAATACCCATAAATATTGTAATATAGTTTTTCTCAAGATAATCACTTTATTCAAATTCCAATATCAAAATATAACAATTTTATAATCTCAACTCAAACTTTCTAAATTAAACTTGAAGTCCTACACGACTATTTTCAATAAAAATAATCAAATTTTCTCAATACAATTATATCAATATCAATAGCTTTATATATATATCAAATTACTTACAAACATCACATTAGCACGTACAACGAGTAGAAAATGGTTACCTTCACTTCAATATATCTATAATTATCACAAAAGATATGAAAGATAAATAATACCTTTGAGTGAGTTGAACTAAGGGCATATTTGGGAAGAAAATAGATGTGGGATTCTTTGCGAACAGGAAAGAGACTGAGAGATAGGACTAAAAAGAGAGGAGCTGACTAAATAATCAAGTCTAAGGAATAACTCAGGGTCTTAACTCTATTTATAAAGACATAATAATAATTTAAAATTCAAATACATATCTAAATCTGAACCAAAATCCTAATATTTTTCTAACTAATAATAATAATAAAATCATAAAATCGTAAGTAAATATAACATTACGATAACCTAGATATCCTACTTTATTAAAAATAATAAAAGTATTAACTATAATAACTTAATTAGATAATAATTTTAAATTATTGATAAATAATATTTTTAATTTTATTTAAATATAAGGATAAAATTTGTATGTTACAACTCTCCCCTCCTTTTTTGAATTTTGTCCTCAAAATTTAACTTACTATAAAGCTTCTTTATTTCATTTTATAGTAGTTTCTTTAATTTTATATTATTTCTCCCCTCATAAAGATGCAACCTACCATAATAGGTAAGTATTATATTATAGACAAATTATAAACTAACAAGGAAGAATATGTGTGAATAATGTATGCTGCTACTACCATGTAATGTAACATAAATCAGAAAACTATGCTGTGATACCAAATTATAAAATCCTCATAAAATATAACTATTATTAATTATTTAGACTTATTTTATACCCAATATAACTAAAAATATTATTATAAGTGAATTTAGTTTATTTTGAAAGAACTAACCATGGTAAAAAAGAGTTTTACTAAAATCTTAAAAAACTCTATCATGGTTATAAAAAGATTTTTCTTAAAATATAAATAAAGGAATAAGATATATGAGTATGTAAAATAAAACCTATTGTGACAATATATAAGTATTCTACATATAGCTTCAAAGGAGAATGCTATACAATTGATATAGTTTTAATTAAGACTCTTAACTTTTTTCTCGGGTCCTAAGATGAGAATATAACCTAAAAAATTGTTGATAAAAATAGGGTGAGACAACATCTCAGTAACCAGCAATTTTACTCATCATGAGTACTAACATGTGCTCATGAGGTGTCAGGTGAGATAATTCACAAAATAAAATATATATAAAAAATAACATATTATCATAATAAAATTAATGGATAACTCACCCAAATTTCTTCCATCAAACTAACCAAATCGTCTTATTTATGACGACTAAACCTATGGGCTAGTGATCACTGAACACTCTAAAAGTTAACCGATCAAGTGGTATAGATAGGCCAAAATTCACAGAGCACTTGACCGGAATATGTGTTCATTCCCCCTCAGTAAACAGGTGGTGCATGTCCCTCAGTAAACTTATGGGACAAAAGTCAACCATTGAGCTTCAGTGGAGACTATACCACATGCTAGAAATACAAATCTAGCCTATCCCCAATGCATAATTCTCAAAATAATCATATTAATAAAAATTTTAATAGCTTGATAATAAATAATACTAATAAATATCACAATAGAGTTTTTCTCAAGATAATAACTTTCTTCAAATTCCAATATCAAAATATAACAAATTTATAATCTCAAATCAAACTTTCTAAATTAAACTTTAAGTCCCACATGACTATTTTTAATAAAAATAATTAAACAAATTTTCTCAATACAATTATATCAATATCAATAGATTTATATATATATCAAATTACTCACAAGCATCACATTAGCATATACAACGAGTGGTTACCTTCGCTTGAATATATGAATAATTATCAGGAAAGATCTAAAAGATAAATCATAGATTTAAGTGAGTTGAACTAAGGGCGTGTTTGGGAGGAAAATAGATATGGAATTCTTTAAGAACAAGAAAGGAACTGAGAGATAGGACTAAAAAGAGAGGAGATGATGCAATAATCAAGTCTGAGAAATAATTCAGGGTCTTAACTCTATTTATAAAGACATAATAATAATTTAAAATTTAAATCCATATCTAAATGTGAACCCAAATCCTAATATTTTTCTAACTAATAATAACAATTAAATCATAAAACTGTAAGTAAATATAATAGTAGGATAACCTAGATATCCTATTTTATTAAAAATAATAAAAATATTAAACTATAATAATTTAATTAGATAATATTTTTAAGTTATTGATAAATAATATTTTTAATTTACTTAAATATAAGGATAAAAATTGGGATGTTACAACTCTCCTCTCCTTTTTTTAATTTTGTCCTCAAAATTTAACTTACTATAAAGCTTCTTTATTTCATTTTATAGTAGTTTCTTTAATTTTACATTATTTCTCCCCTCCTAAAGATGCAACCCACTATAATAGGTAAGTATTATATTATAGACAATTTATAAACTACCAGGAAAAATATGTGTGAATAATGTATGCTGCTACTACCATGCAATGTAACATAAATCAGAAAACTATGCTGTGATATCAAATTATAAAATCCTCACAAAATATAACTATTATTAATTATTTAGACCTATTTTGTACCCAATATAATTTAAAATATTATTATAAGTGAATTTAGTTTATTTTGAAAGAACTAACCATGATAAAAAAGAGTTTTACTAAAATCTTAAAAAAAACTCTATCATGGTTATAAAAAGATTTTTTCTTAAAATATAAATAAAGTAATAGGATATATGAGTATGTAAAATAAAATCTATTGTGACAATATATAAGTATTCTACATATACATTCAAAGGAGAATGATATACAATTGATATAGTTTTAATCAAAACTCTAAAATTTTTCTTGAGGTCCTAAGATGAGATATAACCTAAAAATTTGTTGATAAAAATAGGGTGAGACAAAGTCTCAGTAACCAGCAATTTTACTCATCATGAGTATTAACATGTGCTCATGAGGTGTCAAGTGGGACAATTCACAAAATATAATATATATATATATATATATAATAAGATATTATCATAATAAAATTAATAGATAATCCACCTAAATTTATCAATATATTTATCGATAAGAATACTCTTCAATAAAGTATTTTATTCTTCATTAGGTACAAAATTGATCTTCAATCTATGTTACTGAAATTCAATCGAAAGTCTTGGAAACTAATTTACCTATGCTTAAACACTTGTTATATCAATGATACAATACATTTTAAGATTACTTGCAAGCAAAAACAAGATCAATATATAAATCTTCAAAAAGTAATTTATGTCAGACAAGCATTAAATGCATCCAACTGTTATGCTTCAATGACTCACTTTTATAATGGATACTTCAAGAGTCTAATGACTATTCAACGGACATATCTTAAAACACTACTATAAAATAATGCAACAATAAATGAAACAACATTATTGATTACTGACTAACCTTCTATGAATTACATTAACACTAATTCAATATTATGTTTTATATTTTCTAAGAAAAGTACTTTTGTATTTCAGGGTTTAACACTATCACTCTATCTCAGAGAGATTTAGAAATCTTTTATCTTCAATGTGAGATACTCAAGAGAGTAGGTCTCTTGAGTTAGTTGATTGTAACCTTACGGGAAGTAAGGAGGAGTGAGAGAAGATATCTCTTATTGATATACTAAGGCACCAAGAGCCCTATGAATCTTGGATTATAGTGAAAAACTCATAAGAATTCTCTAGGAGCTAAACGTAGGTCAAGTGGTTGGATGGAACTAGTATAAACTCCTATGCATGTTTTTCTTTATCTACTTCCTTGGTGATATCTTTTTCAACTCTATATTATTATTTTTATTGAATTTATCAATTTAAGTCTTAAAATTTTTATTATCACCTAATTCTCCCTCTCTTAGGTGAAACTGCCGTTATAATAACTTATTCAATCACAACAAGGGAATAACTGAGATCAATCATTATTATCATCTACTATACTCCTGCTTCTCCAAGACACTCAGGCACAATAGGGATAAATTCACCTTTATCATGTTAAGGCTCAGGTATTCAAAATGAAGATTCATCATATCACTCTTTAGAGATAATGCCTATTCAGTTTAATGGATCTACCTCTCCATAACAAAGTCCTTCACTAGAGCCTACTAATGCTAATGCACATCCAATGTTTTTTTTTGTTGCCCACCCGGTTCACTGAAACTTTGCCCCGACTACATACGGATCTGACCCGCGTCGCGCACCTGGCAATGGTGGGTGAGTCTCCCAACAGGAATTTTCTGCATACGCCAAGGCTCAAACTTGAGACCTCGCTTAAGCGATACCGAGCCGCTTACCACTCGGACCAACCCCCGTTAGTGCACATCCGATGTTGACTCAGGACAAAGCTGGCATTGTTAAGCCCAAACACCTTTTTGTTGGGCTTCTCAAAGCTAAAGACCCAGTATCCTTAACCAATGTTCAAAACCCTCCTTCGTCGAAGAAGCTTTGTCTTCTCCTCACTGTACCGCGTGATGAAAGTAAAGTTCAATGCCTTGTTCCGAAATAAAATGTGGGTCTTGGTTCCATACACCGATCAAAATCTAGTTAATTGCCGATGGGTTTTCAAATTGAAGTTCATAGTTGATGGCTCTCTGTTGCAGCACATAGCGCGGTTAGTCGCGAAAGGGTTCCAACAAACTCCAGGTGTTGATTACAGTGAGACATTTAGCCCATTTGTGAAACATACAACAATTCGTGTGGTTCTAATGACTGCGGCACCGTTCAACTGGGATGTGAGGCAGTTGGATGTGAATAACATATTTCTAAATAGGTATTTACACGAAATTGTCTATGTGAAACAACTAAAAGGGTTTATAGACCCAAAGCACCCAAATCATGTATGTAAGTTAGTCATAGCTCTTTATGGGTTAAAGCAAACTTCGAGAGCTTGGTTTGATCGTTTGAGTCTCACTTTGCTGGATTAGGGTTTTAAAAATGCTAAAAGTGATATTTCACTTGTTATGCCTAAACTAGTGGTTTGACAGTATTTGTATTAGTTTATGTTGATAATATATTGGTCATAGGAAACAACTCTAAATGTGTCGCTGATTTTCTCAGAAAATGAATATGTTGAATCTCTTAAGGATATGGGTCCGCTATATTATTTTCTAGGCATAGAAGTTTGTCAAGATAAGCAAGGGATCTATTCGAGTCAGGCTAAATATACTCTTGATCAATTAAAAAGATTCACGAAAATATAGTTTTCACGATGTTACTTTACGGCAGCTAAATGATGAAGTGCTGTGAAAAAAGGTGGTGTCATTTTTATAATTAAATTGCTAAAAGTTTACTTTTAACCGTAGTTTTACAAAAAAACTGCTATAAAAAGTTTTTTAATGACGATTATTTAAAAAGGCGCCGTTAAAAGTTCTTTTTAACATGTTTTTTTTTGTAAAAACCGCCATTAAAATTTTATAACTTTATTGCGTGTAACAATTTCACAGTTTCATAGTAGATAAATCCTACCCCACTCCAAACCTCAATGACAACTAAAGATCAATAATTTCCTCCAGTTTTCAGTGTCACCACCCATTCCGTCGTTGTTGTGTTTGCCGTCACAATTTTTAAGTTTTCCTTTCTCTTCGCCATATTTCTCTCCACCCCTTCAACCCTACACTCCTTAAAATATCTTTACCATCTTGTTAGGAGGAGCTCGAAGAGTTTCAATGAAAGAAGCTTCTAAATTTTGAACTTCTCCACTAGATCTTCGACTTCTTCTCCAGATCTAGTCTTATACTCTCGACGAGGGTGGACATAGTGGCTGACGGTGGCTAGTGGCTTACAGACCTTAGCGAAAGGACCGAAGAGTTTCAATAGTAGAAGGTTTTGGATCTTTAAATTCTCCATCAAATCTTCGACTTCTTCTCCAAATCTAGTCTGATGCTTTCGACGAAAGTGGCTGTGGTGGTTGATAGTAGGGGGTTGGCCTAGTGACTTTTCATGGTGGTTAATAGTATATCCGCCATCAAAAGTCACTTTCAACGGTGACTACAAAACTGTTGTGAAATCCTTTAACTTATAACAGCGATAATATTCGCGCTGCTTATAAAATCTCTGTTAAATACTACTTTTAACTGCCATAAAAAGCCTTTTTTACCAGTAGTGTATGTATGATTGTGCACCTATGTCAACACCAATGGTTACTGGTAGGCAACTCTCCTATGAAAGTGGCGAACGTATGACAGGTCCTACTAAGTTCAGACAAGTGATAGGATATCTTCATTATCTTATCTCCACTCGTCTTGATATAGCCTTCCTATCAAATAACTTAGTCAGTATCTCTCTCAGCCTAGAACCGGTCATTTTCAAGTTGTTAAGTGAATTTTTCGCTATCTCAAGGGAACATATAACCTTGGATTGCGTTTAAAACTCTTTCACCGTCTTTAGTTACATGCTTTCACTAATGCTGATTGGGCCACAGATGTTGATGATAGAAAATATATGGCTGGCATGTGTCTCTTTTTAGATAATACTCTTGTGTCTGGGCGTCTCGCAAGCAACGTGTTGTCTCCAGATCTAGTACTGAATCTGAATATAGGGCCTTAGCCGATGGTGCCGCTGAAGTTAGATGGCTCAACTCTCTTCAATTTGAACTTGGTTTATTTTTGAGGAAACCATCAGTGATGTGGGGTGACAATCTAAGTGCAAGAGCACTAGCTGCAAATCCTATGCAACATACTATAGGAGTAAACATATTGAGATCGATATTCACTTCATCCAGGACTTAGTGTTGTCTGGCTTCATTGATGTTAGTTATGTTCCTTCCACAAGTCAGATATCAGATTGCTTAATAAAGGCTTTGTCATCAGCTTAATTTGATCGTTTCAGAGACAAACTCGGGCTGACCGTTACACCCTGTCGTTTGAGGTGCAATGTTAGACACTAATTATATTTACCATTTGTATTTATGTATTTATTCTCTCTCCTTGTACACGCCTTGTACATGTGCCCTATACTAATTCCATAATGTTGTATTGACTCTGTACAAATAGGATACATCAGCCCAATCATTTCAGGGCTTCCCAATATTATGAACTTTGCTCCTTTTCTCTGTAATCCGAGCGAATTTCGTCAAAATAATTTTAATAGATTTTCATGAAAAATTATTTTGTGTGTCAAAATAATCAAACAGGCCAATTATATAATGTTGTATTGACTCTATATAATTATTTTGTCAAAACAATTATATAATTCTATTAATTTTAATAAATTTTGCATATTATATGGCCTGTTTGATTCTGTTTATAAGTTGTCTGTTCTCAAAGTAGTTTCATGACTAGTCTTGAGAAGAAGAAAAAAAAATCTATTTGGATATTTTTTTCTAAAAATAATTAAACAGATAAAAGTTGTTATATTTTTTTATTTTTAGAATATTTTTGTTTTTATTACAAAACACTTAACTAAAACTTAATTTGTTCGAAAGTAAAGAATCAAACAAGGCCGCCTTTCTACCCTGAAAAATGAAAATTACTTCACATACGAAACAATCAATTTAGTATATGAAATATAAAAATGTATAAGAAAAATAAATTGCACCCACAAAGAAAGACATGTTTCATTTTAGACTCTAAGTTTAATTTATACTCCATCTATCTGATTTTAAATATAAAAATTATTTAATCTTTTTAGTTAAGTTAATTATTTTTATAAAAAATACGTATTAATTTTTTTAAAATATTTCATCTTCTTGATACTTTTAATATTTACAACAATAAAAACAATTTAAAAATTATAAATTTAAAAGATAAAATAATTAAATTATTCAAGATTAGAGCATCCAAAGGAATATGGGTCACATCATTCTTGGCGAGGAAGAGCCTTTGGATAAAAATGCTTGAGCCTTTTTCTTGCTCTCGAATCTAGATAATAATTCCTAGAAAACACCATCATGGAAAATTCAAAATGTGGACCACGTACGAAGAGAAGGAGAGCAGAGAAATAGGAAGAGAATGCCTGAACGAGAATATTTATTTTTTATTAATATATTTAGTTTCTCAGCCCACTGCAAAAGCAGAAGCTTGAAAACTACAATGCATGCATAGTTTTTACTAATAATAATATTTCACCCAAAGGACGAAATACATGATGGACCAGAGAGTGCATCACAACTGTCACATTACATCACAAGAAAAACCCAAAGAAATTGTGGAATAAATAATTTAACACAACTTTTTTTTTCTTTTTCTTTTTTCTCGAGAAAACGCGGAAACTTTGCTTCCATTCAACTTTCGTCTTCTGCAGTATAGTCAAGTGCTTCGTTCTGTCCATCGCTTTCTTTATTTTCTCAGACTCTACGATCCTGTAATATATAGAAATGCATATTAAAAACCCATTATTAGTCTTTATCATTGGTCCCTGACCCCCAAAATTTTGCATGAAAGGAAGACTGTTCTTAATATCGTTAGAAAAAATTTAAACAGAACTCCAAAGCCATGAGGTACGATATTAGATATTTATATTCAGAAACGAGTTATTTTGAAGATCGAGATCTCAGTCATCAATCAAGACGTCCTTTTCATGAAAACATAGAAAATTGAAGCAATATTAGTAAAGCAAACCCTTGTGAACATTCCCGCTCAGCAGTACCCTCAATACACACTTTTATAGATTGATATGACATTATTAAAAAGAGTATAGTAGAAGTGAAGAGGAAGCGAAGCTTACCAAGTGGTGCGAGAGAGAGATAAGGGAAGAAAACTATCTAGAAGTGGTAAGGAGGTGGTGGGGAAGCATATATGTAAGGCTTGTGAACTGGAGGAAGAGGAGGAGGAGAGTGGTAAACCGGCTTAGGGTGTGGGTGTGGTTTTGGGTGAGGTTGTGGGTGTGGATGTGGCTTGGGGTAGACGTGAACCGGGGGTGGAGGAGATGGGTACTTGTAAGGGGGGTGTGGGCGTGGGTTTGGGTGAGGCTGTGGGTGTGGGTGGGGCTTAGGGTAGACGTAGACCGGTGGTGGAGGAGAGGCGTACTTGTAAGGCTTCTTTGGAGGTGGTGGAGAGTGGTAGATCGGGTGGGGAGCATAATGGTGAACCGGAGGAGGAGGAGATGGGTATTTGTATGGCTTCTTTAGAGGTGGTGGAGAATGGTAAACAGGGTGGGGAGTGTAGTGGTGAACCGGAGGAGGAGGAGAAGGATATTTGTAAGGCTTCTTAGGAGGTGGTGGTGGTGATGCGTAATGATAAGGAGCCTTGGGAGGAGCGTAGTGAACCGGAGGTGGAGGAGATGGGTATTTGTAAGGTTTCTTTCGAGATGGTGGAGAGTGGTAGACTGGGTGGGGGGCGTAATGTTGAACCGGAGGTGGAGGAGATGGGTATTTGTAAGGTTTCTTTCGAGATGGTGGAGAGTGGTAGACTGGGTGGGGGGCGTAATGGCGAACTGGAGGTGGAGGAGATGGGTATTTGTAAGGCTCCTTGGGTGGTGGAGGAGAGTGGTAGGCCGGGTGGGGAGCGTAATGGTGAACCGGAGGAGGAGGAGAAGGGTACTTGTATGGCTTTTTGGGTGGTGGAGGAGAGTGGTAGGCCGGGTGGGGAGTGTAGTGGTGAACCGGAGGAGGAGGAGAAGGGTACTTGTATGGCTTTTTGGGTGGTGGTGGAGAGTGGTAGGCCGGGTGGGGAGTGTAGTGGTGAACCGGAGGAGGAGGAGAAGGGTACTTGTATGGCTTTTTGGGTGGTGGTGGAGAGTGGTAGGCCGGGTGGGGAGTGTAGTGGTGAACCGGAGGAGGAGGAGAAGGGTACTTGTATGGCTTTTTGGGTGGTGGTGGAGAGTGGTAGGCCGGGTGGGGAGTGTAGTGGTGAACCGGAGGAGGAGGAGAAGGGTACTTGTATGGCTTTTTGGGTGGTGGTGGAGAGTGGTAGGCCGGGTGGGGAGTGTAGTGGTGAACCGGAGGAGGAGGAGAAGGGTACTTGTATGGCTTTTTGGGTGGTGGTGGAGAGTGGTAGACCGGGTGGGGAGTGTAATGGTGAACAGGAGGAGGAGGGGAAGGATACTTGTAAGGCTTCTTAGGAGGTGGTGGTGGTGATGCGTAGTGGTAAGGAGCCTTGGGAGGAGTGTAATGAACCGGAGGTGGCGGATATGGGTATTTGTAAGACTTCTTGGGTGATGGAGGTGAATGGTAGACCGGGTGGGGAGTGTAGTGATGAACCGGAGGAGGAGGAGAAGGGTACTTATATGGCTTCTTAGGAGGAAGTGGTGGAGATGGGTAGTGGTACGGAGCCTTAGGAGGGTATACGTGAACCGGGGGCGGCGGAGACAGGTACTTGTAAGGCTTCTTGGGTGGTGGTGGAGATTTATAGTGGTAAAACGGAGGAGGAGGTGGTGATGGGTACTTGTAACCCGGCTTCTTGTAAGGAGGTGGTGGCGGAGATGCATAGTGGTAGGGTGCCTTAGGAGGAGTGTGCACCACCGGAGGCGGCGGCGGAGAGGGGTATATGTAAGGCTTAGGTGGCGGAGAGTGAGGAGGAGGAGGGGAGGAGTAAACGTAGTTGTTGGCGCTCACACACGCAATGGCTAAGAAGAGAGTGAGAGTAGCGGAGGCCATTTTGGACCCCATCTTCTTCTTCTTCAACCTCCCAAATTGGGACTGGCTTTTGCTCTTCTCTGAAACCTAATACCCCCCTTTATATAGTTTCATTCTTACCCAGCTACCACTAACCACTCGCCTTTGGTAATTTTAGTTTTACTTATACTTTTAAGGTTTGAATAAATAAAAAAATACTTTTTAGACCAATCTGACGCAAGTTGGGTTTCGGAACACGAATTATGATTTGGGGGAGGCTGCGATCTAGCTAAGCATATATGAATTGGACACCGAGACCATTTTTAAAATATATAGGTAATGGCCTATTTATGAACTCATAAAATTAAAATCTTTTTAGTAGATCTAGGGATATAATATCTATCATATATATCATTCTTATTAAATAATAAATTTTTTATTATAACTATAATTAGGTTAAATTGATGGGTTTTTCCAGGAAAAAAATACAAGGTTTTCACTATTTTTTAATTAATATTATTGGTTTGGTCTACGAGGTGGAGAAGCCATGCTGATAGAGCTATTCCATGGCTATTTAGGTTTGAGGGACAACTCAAACTTAAATTATCATTGTACCCAAAAATATATTTTTATTTTATTTTATTCATAACAACAAAAGTATTTTTACTCTAAAAAAACAATTAATTAACATGATTTAACAGTGATTTTCAACAACCTGGCTAGCTATAATTAGTAGAGCATTGATTTGATATTTTTAAATTCTATTTAAACTAATTGAATTATATTGAACTCTAATTACATTTAAACTTCAATTTTATATTGGGATTGAATACCATCCTGAACTAAACAACATATATATGAAAAATCAAGCATAGAATAATCTTAGTTTAAACGTAGCGCAAACCGGAGCTTCAAGACAAAATTATGATAAATTAGTAACGTTAACACATAACACTTTGTAGATTTTAAAGTTATCTTCGGTCTTATATATAAGATATATTTAATTAATTTATACATATTAATAAAAATATTTAAAAATATTTAATTTATAATAAATTTTTTAAATAATATTATTAATAATTATATTAAATTTTAATATCATATTAATTTTTATTCTTTCACTACCTTATAATTAAATATGGGTATATTATTTAATTTCTACGGCTCACTTACGAAAACTACAGGGGTTGGGTAGTAAGATTGCAAGAAAATGAAAGATTAAAATTGTATAACTAGGCAATGCACGCATACTATTCAGAGTACAATATTCCCTATACTAATCTAGCCAGCTACCTATTAGTTTAGAGACAAAGACGTTTTGAGTTATTTTGTTATGACAAAATTAGCCAATTCTTAAGTACATTAATTCGGGTACATAAATCAATAATACGCACACACGTAGTTCTTTATTTTCCTTCCAGCTAAATTTTTACTTAACTATTGTCACTGTATATAAAAGGTTAAATTATATTATTTCGATCTTTAATATATGAATTAATTTATAGTATAAATTATACTATAAACTAAGGGCCTGTTTAGATAGAATTTTAAAAAAATAATTTATGAAAAAAAAGGGTTTATGGACAGTTTATGGAAAATGACTTTTAGAGAAGAGTTTATGGAAAAAAAGTGGTTTTGAATAAATAAGTGTTTGAATAGTTATTTTTAGAATGACTTTTTATATTGGTAAATTATCAAAAAATATGATTTGATTAAAAGTAAGAGAGATGAGAGAGGTAGAGAAAAGAGAAGAGAGAAGAGAGAGGGTAGAGAGGAGAGAGGAAAGAGGATGTAAGAAAAAGTAGGAGAGAGGAGAGAGGGTGTAAAAAAAAGTAGAGGTAAGATAGTAATTGGATAGTCTATAAGCTCTTTTACTATTCAAAAAGCTAGTGTTAATAGCTTATTCAAAATTATAGTTTTGCTCAAAAGTACTTATAGACAAATATAATTGTTTGTTTTAAAATTTTTCTAAACCAAAATTTGGACCAAAAACCCTTTTAAAACTACGATTCAAATAGGCCTTAAGTCTTATATAAAAGACTAGAATAATAATATAATTTGATATTATAGTATAACCTCTACTTTATTTATTACTTTTTTATCAAAAAAACTTAATTTATTATCTTTATTATTATATTAGGAAAAATCTGGTATGATATAACAAAATACTAGCTGGAACAAAAAGAATATTACATATTAAAATAAACACGGTGGAATAATGATGATACAAAGGAATAGTTAGAGGAAAATATTAATATATCTATCGTAGATCAAAGAAAATTTTTATAATCACCGTGGAATAATGATGATACAAAGGAATAGTTAGAGGAAAATATTAATATATCTATCGTAGATCAAAGAAAATTTTTATAATCACCGTCACCGGAGGAGATCATGAAATCATAATCATAATGAAGGCCAAGGTACCATCTAACGCAACAATTATTTGCCAGAGTATTTTTTTATTCCATTATTATTTTTTATTCACTACCCAATTAATATTGTGAGAAAGAATTTAAAAGAAAGAGAGATTATTATTATTATTATTATTATTATTATTATTATTATTATTATTTGATATAAATATTTTTTTTAGTTACCCACCCAACTTACTGGAGTTTTATCATGACTCTATCTAGATTCAACTCGTATCACGCACTTAATTACGGTAGATGAGTCTCTCAACGAAATTTTTTTGCATAATATGATATAAATATTATTATTATTATTTGGAACAAAAGGTTTGGTATTATCCGCCCGTCGTAGTTGACCCTCCACAATCATAGAGATGGCGGTGAGCAGTGACGAGTGGACCATTTGCATGTGACCCAAAGCCATCTCACATGCCTTTGATAATAACCCTTCCATTAAGAACGAAATTACATGCTGTGGGTTGGTTTGGTTACTAATATTTTTTTATATATAAATTAAATAATTAATTTATAAAAATTAAAAAATTAATTTAATTAATTATTTATAAAAAATATATATTAAAACTATTTCTTAATAAAAATCTCTCAATAGATATACAATCAATTGGTATAATTTTAAAAAATATCAAAATAAATCCAGTCCTTACATTTATATTCAAATAAATTCTATAAAAGAACTTGGGGAAAATCATGAACTCGAACTCATTTATTTACCTTATAACTAGTTTGCATATTTTTAATTTAATCTTTATCCTTTTTTATCGATATTCTATGGTGAATAAAATTTACTTCATCATGCATATTTTTTTATTAGGCTTTTAATTAAAAAAATATATATGGAAATTTGAAACTATTAAGATATAGTACAAGATTACCAACAAACCTAACCAGTTGATGAATAGTGATGTATTTTAAACATGAATCTAGGGTTCTAATCAGGCGCTGTACATAGAAAATTTTGTTGGGAGAAATAAATCTCACTTCAGTGATCTCTACATCTCGAGAGAATTGTTAGACTCCAATATTTGGATAATGACAATTGATAAAAAGTATAAAAAAAGTTTTAAACTTTAATTGAATCTGATATGAGCATTTATCGATCAGCTTATCGATAACGTGTTTGCTTGATAAGCTCCTCGATAAATGAGAAAAAAAATTGTGAAGAAAATCTATTTCTGAAAACTATTTATCGAAGCCATATTCAATAAGGCTGCTTATCGATAAAACCTTCGATAAATGAACAATAGAATATGTTTTAGAAAAGTCTAAGTATTGGTTTGAAACGTTAATTCTTCAAAGACTTATTCGATAAGGTTGTTTATCGAAAAAGTGACTCAGTGATTTATATGAATAAAATTATTGAAGTATTTATCGAATAATGGCTTAATCAATAAAGTCTTCGATCAGAAATAGTTTGAGAAAATAAATTTGTCGAAGCATTAATTGAAAAATAGATTTATCAATAAGACTTTTGATAAATAAATTAAATAAAATATTTTCTCTGTTTTTAAAGAACTTATCAATAAATTGATAAGTTATTTGATAAATACTGAGTCTTTTGTTTGAACTATAGTTTAAAACTTATTTATCAAAATATTATTCGTTAAGTGGATTTATCGAAGAACACTTCAATAAATAGAGAAAATTTTATTTTACAAAGACACTGAAGCACTTATTTTGATAAATGGTTTTGACAATGATTTATTATAATGTTTTTGATTTATTTGAATTGTCTATTTCTCAAAATGATTTGTGAAAACTTGAGTTACAAATTCTATAAGATCAAAATTGAAGAAAGAAATATTTAAAGTCTGATTCATTATACTTCAACTCTTATTGACAAGCTGTTTGATCACTACTTATTGAAGTTCTTTTCGACACAATCTTTCTTCAATAAATGCTTAAATAGAATTCAGTTTTTGAAATATATTGAAGATTTAACGAATAATTCTGTAAATGATCTAATGAGCTTATCACTTGTTTTGATTTAATAAATGATCTTATGAACTCTTATTGTTTCCACATATATTTCATGGTTTGAGAAAAGATTAAACATAAAAAAAAGTTTGAAAGTATGTCCTTCAGGAATTTATTAATAAGCTATTCAATAAATTTATTTATCGAAGAACACTTCGATAAATTGGTGAAGTTTGAATTATCGATAAATCTAAAAATCTATGTTATAAAAATGATATTTTTCAAAGAGTTATTTGATAAAACTGTTTATTGAAGTTCTATTCGATAAATATAAGACTGTTTCAATGAAATTTATTTGAGATTTATCGAAGTCCTTTTCGATAAGAGTGTTTATTGAAGTTCTATTTGATAAATCTAAAACTATTTATTTGAGATTTATTGAAGTCATATTCAATAAATTGAAAACTGTTTTAATAAAATTCATTTGAGATTTATCAAAGTTCTTTTTGATAATGCATCTTTCGATAAATACTTTGATAAATTGAAGGGATCTTTTTAAATTAGACTTTGACAGAATTTGATTTTTAAATCTAAATCCTTTGGAATTAATTGATATATGCTTAAACTGTTTATATATCTTTATGAAACATATTTCCAAATCATATTGCAAGCTGAAACAAGATCAAACAAAGAGATTCATTAAAGAGCAAGATTTGTCACAATGCATATGTCAGCAACCAACGAATATATTCTTTAACAACTATTTCATCAGCTATCTATCTTATGAAGAACTCATCTATAAAAGAAGCCAGAGAGAAAAAGCTGAAGCTGGCGAAGTAAGGAAGTGAAAAAGAAAAACAAGAGAAAAATAGAGATGCACAACAATGCACTATGATCATATTATGAATGTATCTCTGTTTCACTTTGTTTCTCATTCTCTGAACAAAGCATATATTATTGAGAGAGAGAGAGAAACTTCAAGAGTCTGTACTTCAGTGTTTATCATAATACCTATACTGAGAGAGTGTTGTATTTTATTAATCATTTTTCTTGAGTTGCTCAAGAGTGTGGATCTCTTGAGCGGATATTACCTTATGGATTATAAGGGGAGTGAGAGGGATTCTCACGGTTGTTACCTTACTGGTTGTAAGGGGGAGTGAGAGGGATTCTCATATTAATGTACTGAGGTGCCAAGAGCCTGTATAATCTTAAAGCATAGTAAAACTCTCATAGGAGTTCTGAGGACTGGATGTAGACCAAGTGGTTGGGCTGAACCAGTATAAATTGACGGTGTGCAACTTCTTATTTTTTTTTTTGCTTCCCTCGTCTTTCTGTAATCGGCGATATCCTTCTGAACTTGATATTTAGATTTTAATTTAAATTTCTTAAAATTTTCAATTTTACCCAATTCACCCCCTCTTGGGTTAAACAGTTATTCTAACAAGGATTAGTCTATAACTATCAGTTAGAAAACACCACTTGGACTATTAAAAATATGTAGGATTTCGGGCATACCTGTCATCGGTTCACTTGCTTCAGGTACCCACATGGAAACCCGGCACTGTTATTGGACTCGAGTCTTTGGTACATAACAAAGGCACACAGGAGAAGATAGAAGAGAGTTTGTAGAGAAAATACGCAGAGAAATCGAGAAAGAACTTATGTGCGTGAATATACTGCTCCCCCAGTCACATATCAGACTGTAGAAAATAGGGGGAGTGGGGCGGTTATCTCATAACCGTTCCCTCCTATCATATTTTAGGATATTCAAAATAATAACCCAACTCTTTTAGGTATTTTCACTTCAGCTCTACACACATATATGGGTCTAGGCCTAATATATCATGGGTGTACCGACCTATTTTTTTACATCTCCCACTCAAACTTGGTGGGTTAGGGATCATGGGTTTAAACTCTCTTTTCCTTCTCTCATACTAAGTGCTTTGTCGTGATTGCATGGGCATTGTCACATCCTAATTTTTCTCTATCTGTACAAGATTGATAGAGGAAAGAGGTTAGAAATCGTGACGATGATCGGAAGAAAAGATAACGTTTAGATCAGGTTTAAGTTATGGAAAGAAAGAAAGATGTAAAGTTGTAAAGAAAAAGGGACGTAACCGTCGTTTGAGTAAAAGTTAAATAGAAAATTCAAGGAAAAATAGAAAATGACCTAAATAGAGTTTTGAAATTTCAAGTACTAAACTAGAATTTTAAAAAGTGAAGTAAGGAACTAAAATAGAATTTGGTATGTTCATGAACTAAAGTGTATTTTGTTAAATTCAGGAGCAAAATTATAATTATGAGAAAATTGAGCCAGAAATGGCCAAGAATTATCCAGATGCGGTTCAATCCCAAATTTTATCAGGAGATAGAGGAAGTGAGTTTGATCGCAACCGTGTGTGTTAGAATTTTGAGTTAAGGTCCCAAAAAATTGATATTAATTTATGAAATTTAGAATTATTATAGACCTTTTGGACCTCAGAATCAGATGAAATTTTATAAAAAAAATTTATACTAATTATAAAAATTTATGAAACTGATATAACTTAAAAATGAGCTCTATATAATTTATAATAAAATTTAAAGTGAAATAGGGTACTCAATAAAGGTTTTCGGGGAAGTTTCTTAGGAATTGAGCCATCAGAGTAGTTGGTTTTGACCAAAGACCTAAGATGGCATCCCAAAAGCCTCAAAAATTTGGAGACCAAGTTATGTGAACTTAAGTACACTTAAAATAATATTTTAATAATTTTTAGTAAAATTACCCTATTGAAGCTAGGAGAAACATATGAATTTTTTATCAAATCTTCTGGGTCTAAAATATTTATGAAAATTTACAAAAAATTTATTTAATATTAGAATGAATTTTTAAAAGTATTAAGACCTCTAAAATAACTTTATATAATTTATCACAAAATTTACAGTGAATTAAGCTGCCCGATGAAGTTTATCAGAGTTATTTATAGGAAATTAGGCTAACTCATGAATTGGACCCAAACAATACCCAAAATGGCATCTCATTAGAGGACCAAGTTGCTAAGGAAGGATTTTGAGGCCCAAGTGAATTTTAATATTATTTTATGAATTTTTAGAAAAAAAGAGAAAGAAGAAGAATTATCAAGAACATGAAAGGTGGCATGGTGAGGTATCCTTGTGGGATCTACCTTGTGCCACATGTCAAATAGCAAGAAGAAGGAATTTTCTCACATTTTACATTATATTAAAATAATATAATAATTAAGTTTAATTAATCAAGAAATCAATCAATCAAATTCAAGTTTAGGGCCATGAAATAATTAGCAAACACCAAGGGTAAAATTGTCCCAGAAGCCCTAAAATTAGCCTATAAATTCCCCCTCCTTTTCCTTCATTTTAGTGCTCCCAAGGACCATGGGGGAACCTATGCTAAAATTTTCACTCAAAATTAAAGGAAAAGCAAGAACAAAGAGCCTAAGTGATCAAGCTTGCAATTGATCAAGGTACTATTGATCCTAGCTTATTTTACTTCAAATTAGGAGCTTGAATCTAGGGATTTATTGGATGGATTTTGAGTTATCCCCAAGGTTATGTTGCTGGCCAAAATCTGGAATTTTAGGGGGGGAATGAAATTGAAGTTAGAAACATGAAATTAGGACTTAGATAAGCTTAGAGTGATGCTTGAACCTTGAATTAATTTATGAATCTTGATTTTCCCACATGCTGGCTTGTTTCGGTCTGATCTGGAACTCTATGGGGAATACTTATTTTGATAATTTTGATGCTTCCAATGTGTTCAGAAGGTGAAGTCATGCGGGATTAAGCCAAGAAACACATGTTGAAAGCATAGGATCAAAGATGGAATTTTTGGAAGGAATTGTCTAGCTTTTTGGTTTTGTCCAGACCGGGAACAATATCAATGGAATTAATTTTGAAGACTTTAATGCTTCCATTGAGTCTAGAAGGAAAAATTGTATAGGATTGAGCCAAGGGACATGAGTTGAAAGCATTAAAATCAAAAGTGAAATTTTTAGAAATTGTAAAGTGCTGCCACGATTCTGTTCTGTCCAGACCTCAAGGAAGGAGTTAGAATTTGTTAATTTTGACTTCATATTTGGATTCCTTGGGTAAAATTGTGTGGGATATAATCAAGGTACAATTTAATTCAAAGGGTAAAGTAATTAACCAAAATTAAAGAAGATAAGGCTATCGGTTTAGAAAGTTGGGACCAAGTTTGGAAGTGGATAGAAATAAATTATGATAGGTATGTTAATATGTTATGTTAGGCCTTAAAAATTGTGATAAAGAGGATCACAAAGCAAGGGACATAGGTGTAAAGGAAAGGTTAAAGGAAGAGCAAGGAATAATAGAGGTAGTAAACTTACCTACTTCTATACTTATGTTGCTTGGATATTTTATGTGATGGTTGCTTACATTGATTATGTGAAGCATGTATGATTGAGTAATAATGCTATGTTTCTTTTTATGCTATAGTCATATGTTATGATTAAGGAATATGGAAATATGTAAATGAATCATTATGCAAGTATGATCATTAAGTGCAAACATATTAACAATCCAGCATGTAGTTGCATACATAGTATGGTATCCGTTTGCTATTGAGATTTCTCTAGAAATCTCACCCCCCCCCCATGTCACCCCATTCCCAGCAGGTTCTCCAAAGATAGGAGATGAAGATGCATGAAGAGGAGTTAGGAATTGTATAGTCTAATTGATATATGAATTTGTTATGATTGTATTAAATGTAAATGCATTCTATTCATATTCTGGCAGTAATTTGTATTTGCCTAGGAAAATTGTAAACAATCAAATAAATGTAGGAAATTTTGTGGAATGAAAGTAGACATCCTACTCTTTAATTTGACATAAATAACGCTATGTTTGGATGTCTGTACACAGAGAAATACATTCCCAAAGTTAGGGGACTGATGGAAATAGGAAAATTTGACCAAATAAATAGTAAAATTTGGACGTTAACTGGAGTTGACTCCATGAAAGCGTGATCAATGAGTTATTTTTTCTTGAAATAGGCTTAAGTTAGCTTCTCATAGCAACTTGAACCACTTCGTTTTGATTTTTCTAAAATTAATTATAATTTTTCAAATTCATGTCGCCTATCGTTAAAAGTCATCAATAAATGTAATGAAATACCAAGCTTCGTGGGTTGCCCTCACATTCATTAGACCGCAAATATCGGAATGGATTAATTGCAATGGACTTTCAGTTCTTGTTCCCTTGCTGAAAAGTTTTCTTGTTGCCTTGCTCTCTAGACAGTTTTCACATAAGGATATTTTCATACTTGCAATGGAAGCTAGCAATTCTTCTTTTGCCAGTTTAATCATGCTATTTTGATTAATATGTCTTAGTTTAGCGTGCCAACCATTCATATCAATAATATTGAAAGAAATAGCAAAGCATTCATTATCACTAGAACCACTAACAATATCCAAAATAAAGAACTTCTTGAATAGAAAAGCTGAACCATAAGAGAAAAAGTTGCTAAAAGTTTATGTAACTTTATTATGGAAGTTCACTTCAAACCCAAACTCTGAAAGGCATAACACAGAGACCAAGTTTTACCGAATGTCTGGAGCATGAAGTACATATGGAGTACCAAGTTCCATCACACAAAGTGAATTTTCATGTATCAATACCTCTAACCTTGATTCTTGCATTGTTCCCTACGTAAAGTCACTTTCTTTGATATGGCAACCGACATTACTCTACAAAGGATTCTCAATCCGTGGTTACGTGGTATGTGGGGCCTGAATCAATAACCTAAGAAGA
Source organism: Leucaena leucocephala (assembly GCA_037074615.1). NCBI lineage: Eukaryota > Viridiplantae > Streptophyta > Magnoliopsida > Fabales > Fabaceae > Leucaena > Leucaena leucocephala. The sequence continues at coordinate 17,790,829 of CM073522.1, forward strand.
AGAAAATGTTTCCATTAGGAAAACAATATTAGAAACATGAGTCATATGAATTCACATAATTCACTAATACTTTTTCGCTTTAAGCCTATTTAGAACAGTTACGTGCGAAATAGCCCATCTTTTGGCAGGCAAAGTAATTGACCTTCTTCAGGTCTAGTTTCTACTTTATGGCTTTTTTACCTTTTTTTCTTGAATTGTTTCTTGCCCTTTTGAAATTGAGGACTGCCCTTCTTCTCTTTCTTTTGGAACTTCTTGTCCTTCTTGAAATAGGGTTTTGAATAGGAAGTGACAGCATCCTCAGTCAAATAGGCATGTCCAGAGATTTTGTAAACCTTCAGACGATCATCTTCCAACTCTAAATGCCTAGCCATACATTAAAAGTAACAATATTTTTATTGTTGGTAGCAAATGCCTAGCTACTGGTTGGGAGCATATGAAAGTACTTTAACAATAAAACAAATTGAAGAGTTCTATACAAGTACTTTAACAATAAAATAACTTTTAGAAGTCTCATCTTCTAAAAGCTCCTACTTATAAGAAGCATACTTCAATTATACAAGAATAATCAAATTGAAGTTTAAAAAGAGCTTCATTAAATAAAATAAGACATGCAGTCTATTTACAATAAATGAAATCATGTCTTCAAAAGCAATAATACATAAGGAAAGCAAGTACTAAGATACATCAATTGAGATAATAGCGAAAAAATTTAAAAACAACTCTCCTTAGTTTTCTAAGTTTGGGTGACTTGAGCATAAATTTTGAAGTTTTCTCTATAGCGTCAACCTAGACAGATTTTCTGGTGTGCCAGCCTCTATCTTTTACTTGTGTTATTCCATCATGACTTCAGCGTATATATTTTTTTTCTTTCTTATTAGTCATGAACTTGGCATAATCATGGAGAACTTTATAAATGCCTTTTATATATATTCATGACTATAGTTACTTGATATTTAGCTATCCTCTAACCAAAGATGGGGTATAGGGTTGGATTACTTCTTCTTCTTCCCCGTTCATAAGTTGTTTAGGAAGAGAAGGCACAGAGTTATATCTAGAATCTGTAAACATTAATTGAAACTCCTCAGCTAGAGGATCTTCTACTAGATCCTTATGATTTTCTTTAGGGTTCTTCTCAAGATTCGCTTCTAGATCTGCATCTGGATTTTCTTTCGAGTCCTTATCAAGATCTTCTTCTGGACCATTAATTTCTACAAACTCCTCCGGATCTTCTTCTTCAAGAAGTTTAGGATCTGAATCCCTGATGTTTATTTTCTGGAATTTTATCATCCAAATATGAGGCGTTTAATGAACCATACTCAATTATTTCAATGCTATATGAAGTCCTTTGACTCATTTTCACATAGGAATTTAATAATATAAATTATCATAATCTTCTAGAATTTTTTAAATACCTAAAAACACTAAAAAATACATTGAATACTCACAAATAGGTCCAAAATTTTCTCTAAAAATAGGCAAATTATATATTAAAATAAAGATATTAATTTTAATATTTTTTGGGGATAAACTGCACATCAATCGGATGTCCCACGCTCTCTCATACACTCCAATAAGGTAAAATTTAGAGAGAGAAAAAATTGGTTTACATCCACTCCCACTGCTTGACCCAATTTTAGCTGAAACTTCTCTCCTCCATAACTCTACCGGTTGACATCCTTTTTTGACGGTATTAGAGTATATTCTCATCATTTTCGCTAGCTCTTCGCAATAGTACTATTTTTATAGGCTAAATCGGTTATTTTCATAAACCTAAAAAAATGTAACGACTGTACGGTTCAGTTTTTCACTCACTGTGTTCTTTTTATCTCTACAATATGAACTAACGGTGAAAAACTAACAGAAAATGATTCATGAAGCGAAAGTAATCACAAAAAAAGAACCTAGCTCTGATACCACTGTAAAATTTTAGACGTACTTGTCGTCAGTTCACTTGCTTCAGGTACCTACACGGTGACCTGACACTATTACTGGATTCGAGTCTTTGGTACACAGCAAGGCACACATGAGAAGAGAGAAGAGTCTAAAGAAAATACCCAGAGTAATCGAGAAAGAACTTCTGTGCGTGAATATACTGCTCCCCTAGTCACGCATCAGATTGTAGAAAATGGGGTGGAGTGGGGCAGTTATCTTATAACCGTTCCCTCCTATCATTTTGAATAGTTTAAGATATTTAAAATGATAACCCAACTCTTTAGGTATTTCCACTTTAATCCCACACATATATATGGGTATAGGCCTAATACACTAAAGGTAGATCTCCACATTTTTCTACAAAATATATATAGTATAGGATTTATTATAACATATATACTGACAAAACTTAATTAATACGGATCATAAGTTAAAACCAACGAAAATTTAATTAAGTGGAAGGAACTCAATATCTGTTAGATAAAATATTAGTTTGTAGTCTTAAAAATGAAAAGACTACGCTGATAGCTTTATTTTTTGTTTGGCCCAATAACACTCAACTATAAACTATTTGACAAAATATCAAATAATTGTGAAAAATTATAAATTAAAAATAATATGAAATATCAGATTAATGTCAATACTCAATTGCAAATTTTTTAAATGTAAAGACAAATAAAAAGGTAAACGAATTTTTAGGAATAAAAATATAAATTTTCCAAATATTAATTATTTTTATATATCAAAATTACCTCAAATTTTATTGACTTAAAATTTAATACTAAATTTCACTAAAATTATTATTTTATTTAACTCTAACAAATTTTTAAAATTACATTTCGTAGTTTCTCTTATAAAATAAAAAGAATAGTAAATTTTAAAGTTGTACATACAAAATTTGCAATGTTCGGGCCATTAGATGTGAATTTCTCTCTTCATGACCATATAGGGGAGTAGGTGATGACTATTCTAATGCCATATCTTTCTCTACTTTACTTCATTGTCTGAGTACCAAGAACGGGAATAAATAATAAAAACTAATAAAAAGACAATGTGATGCCTTTCCCCAAATGGGAGGGAATAACGAATAACACTTGTAAATAGGTTTTGACTATTTCTCTATTATTATTCTCAAACTTGAAATTATTAGTAAGAGATGATAGAACAGGCAATTTCCAAAAAATTTCTATTCCCTTTTTATGCTACTGTGTAAATTATTTGCCATGGAGAGTGACTTCACATATGAGTATATAAAAATGGTGTTCTCCTATTTCATTTGAAATTTTGAACTAAATTTTGGGTCACACCATGTTTTATTTCAAGTTAGAACCCAAACTATTCAAGGCTAAAAATTCCAATATTATAATATATATATATATATATATATATATATATATATATAGGCTGGATCTCTTTTTACTTTTGTTATAAATAAAAAGTGTAGGTGTGTAGACTTACTAGCTAGGGCATGACTCCTAGCTCAAAAAAAAAAGTTATAGATTGGTTGTAGACTTACTAGTTGAAGTATCATCCAATTTTAGTTGGTTTGCTTAAACTTCCAAAATGACTGGTTTTTAGTGTTAGTTTAGATATTTTCAGTGTTATTAATTAATTTTCATATTTATGATATTTCATTGTATTTATGAAATTGTATCAACATTCCTTCCATCTACGGTATCTTATTATTTTTAGAAGTTATCGAGAGTAGTTTATCTAAATAATCATACATCTACTTTTTAAATTTTGAATATTTTAATAAAAAAATTAAAATTTCTCAAAAAGATAAAAGGTGCTTTTTGTATCATGACAAAAGCTAAAAAAACTGCCTTTAAATAATGATAATGAAGATTTAGGCTCAACTTATGTGGATAATAAGTTGATATTTAATTAGAGTTTGTGGGTATTCCTAAAAAGTAAAAAACATCAATCTTTGGAGTTTAATATTTAAGACAATTAATGTCGGGTAGTATATTCACAATGTGTTTTATTATCTTTAACTCACGAAAAAAAATATAGTAGAGGTTATTTTATGGTGTTTCTAGTGATTTTAAATTCTATAAGTTACTTTTCTAGCTGGTGGATAAACCTCTAGAAATCTAGGTGCTAGAAAACGTTTTCTAATGATTTTCATAGTAGTCAAAACGCTAGAAAAATGCGACAAAGAAATAAAAGGATGATATTAGTAGCGGTTGAGAGCCGCTATAAAATATTTAAATTTAGGAATATTTGGAACTAATAAAAAGGTCCTGGTGGTTGGTGGAAACGAAATTTTTAGGATGGTGTTAGAATTTCTAGCAAATAAGAACCGCTACAAATGTGACACTAAAATTTGAATTTTAGAAAAAAAAATTCTGCATTTAGGGTCTAAAATTTGAATTTGGATAAATTTTTTCTTGGGTTTATTATTTTATAACGGTTACAAAACCGTTAGATTAATTCTAGGTGAAAAAAATAAAAATCCAAGTTTTTTATTATTATAAAATATGATATTATTAATTAAGAAACTATTAAATAGATTATATCATATGATTATGTTGATATGTGTAATTAGCAATATATTATATTTTATATATAAAAATATATTTTGATAAATATTAAGTAATTAAATTATTATTGTATCATTTTAATTGAAGTTAATTTGATAGATAATTGAGTTAGAGATGTAATAATTGGAGATGAGATAGTTTATAGTATTGAATTTCAATTCATAAGTTGAAGAAGCAGTTGAATTGGTTGGGATAAAGAAAGAAAATTTGAAAGAAGAAAATATAAGTATGTTAGTAAATATAAATGAATATAAATAAAATTAATAAATATATATTACATTTTATATATAAAAATATATTTTGATAAATAATAAGTAATTAAATTATTATTGTATCATATTAATTTAAGTTAATTTGATAGGTAATTGAGTTAGAGATGCAAGAAATGGGGATGAGATAGTTTATAGTATTGAATTTCAGTTCATAAGTTAAAGAAGTAGTTGAATTGGTTGGGATAAAGAAAGAAAATTTGAAAGAAGAAAATATAAGTATGTTAGTAAATATAAATGAATATAAATAAAATTAATAAATATCTATAAAATAAATAAATTCTTACCATGTAAAGAAAAATGGAGGAGGAGAAGAAGAGAAGATAGAATTTTAAGGAAATAGAGGAAGGAGAGGAGAGGGAGGAAAATAAACATGGAGGTGAATGAATGGGGATGAGGTGGTATTTATAGAGGTATGGGAAAGATTTCTAGTGGTTTTGTGCATGTTTTAGCAGTTTTATTGCCGAGAAAATCTAGAAATGTCAAACTTTAATTTCTAAGAAATTCAACTAATTTTGATTTATTTGTACATATTAAATTTATGTATAAAAATAAATTATTACATGAGTGATAGAGATTATTGAATATGTTATTCTTGATTATCATCCTACCTGGAAGGAGAAATTAAAAAAAATTATTGATAGGATTATAATTAAATATATTAAGGAACAAGTTATTAGCAAATAATTTAATGAAAGACATATACCTGACAATAGCTAAATTATCGTCTTCTTGAGGAAAAAAGTATTCAAAATTCGTGGGTTGGAAGGGCTCACTGTCAAAAGTAATGTCACCATCACCCATGTCATAAAGTTCTCGTAGCTTGAGGTGGACGACCATATTTCAGTCTTTATGCTTCTCATCCTGGATATAGTAAATCTGGTGTGCCTCGAAGGAAAGAATATATGGCTCATCATCTTCAGATTCCCCCATATAAATGATTCTAGAGAAATTAATAGAGGTGATACCCAAGTGGTCAGTGGTGAGTCCCCGTGAAATTGTCTTATTTGCCAAGAAGCACTTGAATAGAGTTACGGTGAAAAGATAATAATTTAACTCAATGATGTCAATAAGCTTTCCATAGTAATTGACTCCAAAACCCATGTCGGCGTTAATACTGCTAGCGTAACATCTCATCCCGAATGTGCTACAAACTCTAGAGTTTTGTGTGAGCAATCCCTGATCACTTACAGTCGTATAGAACTTGAACCCGTTGATGTTATACGTTGTATACCTTCTTGCATAGTCTAACGGACCGAGGGAAAGGGTTTTGAGTTTATCTATAAACCAATCGGGTAACTTTCTGAGGAATTTTTATCAATGTCAGCGGAACACGCGCGCCCTCGTAGCTGCCACTTGAGGTAATTTTAAACTCACTATAATGAAGTGTAATTTGTTAAAGTCAGTGAAAAATAAATATAAAGTATAAAAGTTGGTGAGCTCATAATACTTACTGCATGAAAGGGTTCAACTTGGTTACAATTTATCAAAACATGCATGTGTGCTTGGACTTTCTATGTGGAAGTGAGTGTAAAGAATTCACATCCTCCAACTGTTTCTCAGGAGGAGAAAATAAAGTTGACGTGGAAGGACCAGGAGGAGAATCTATATTGTATCAACTGTTGCAAGTACACATCTATATCATTAATTATTGTATCAACTGTTGCAAGTACACATCTATATCATTCCTGATGCTTTCTTGCCAGGAATGATCATGGAAATCAAAACTGAGCTCTATTTAATGCACATCCAAGGTGGAAGATTGTATGGAATTAACACCACCGGGCATATATTATAGCTTATGCTCATGCTTCTGAAGGGATTAAAACATCCGTTGCCAACACAAGACAGAATTTCTAGGATCACTAGTAAAGTCTAAAAATTTCAAGTCAGATGCTTTCCATGCCTCCGAATCTCATTGGTGTCTTAACTTGCTATCCAGATTCTGCTCAGTCATGTGCCACCTGATGTGCTCATCCATTTTTGATGACATATACATTCTTTGTAATTGTCGTTTCAAAGGAAAGTACCTAACAATCCAATCTATTGAGAACTGCATTAAATTTTGTTCAGATACATAATAAGTAACACATTGCAATAAATTGTACCTTAGAATTTTGGCCAGTTTTTTCTTCTTCTATTTACCCTTCCGTACCAACTTGTACTGAGATGTCTTATATTGCTTACAAATCTCCCTGTTTGCATCCTTTCTCCAACACATAATGCAGTCGTCTGGGTATGCATATATCTTCTTGTAGTTCAAGCCAAGTTTGTTAATAATCTTCTTTGCTTCATAAAAAGATGGAGAGAATTAGGCTTGAGGGAAAGCATCCCTTAGTAACTCCAACAGCATGGATATGGCCTTTTCAATCATACCACACAGGCATTTGATATGATACAACCTTACCAAGAATGACAACTTAGAATACTTTGTGCACTAAGAATAAAGAGGTTTATCAGCTTCACTCATGAGGTCAAAAAACTCCAAGAAAGTTTCATTTCTAACGAACTCTAGACGAGACCCCTCAACTTGATCTGGCTCCTCACTTTCATGAATGTAAAAAGCATCATGCCCAGCATTGTTCAAGGCATCGAATTCTTCCTCTCAAATTTCCATTCGTGAAATTACGGGAATTGACTCAGCAATCATATTTGGTCTTCCCCATGTAGTTGCCAAAATACATACTCTTGAGGGAATGGTTTAAATATCAAATGCTCTCTAACAACATATATTAAATGTCACTTTTTAAAACTATATTTAGGATATAGACATTGTATCTTACCATTTACAGAGGCATTGTCAGAAGCAAAATTCAAAAAAATGTTTAATCTAGCCAAATATTACCGAGTTGACCGATGCAAGCTGATCCATGACCTATCCATCACTAGTATTGCTTAGATCTCGTTAATATTTTAGAGGAAAAGCTCAAATAGAAGTTAAAATGAAATTAAGATGAAGTTGTTTAGCTTTTAAATAAGGGATCCCACGACTACATAATGGTCAAAATTTTCTAACGGTTTTGTAACCGTTAGAAAATTTTGAATAACAGTCAAATATTTCTAGCAATTTGTGATCGCTAGAAGTGTTTACCTGTTACCTTCTGAACTTTGAAATTCAAATTTCCCTCCTCGGTGAACATTTCTAACCACTATAAATGTTCACTGTGGAGGGAAATTTGAATTTCAAATTTCATAACCAAACGGTTAAACGTTTAAAGTGGCTTGTAACTGCTAGAAATATTTAGGCCCGAGAAAAATTTGAATTTCAAATTTTAAAATTTTTTAGTAGGTTTATAGATGTTAATAACTGTTAGAAAATTCAATCTTATAGGGAAAATTATTTTCATATCTTTAAACAATATTAACTTCAAATAATATTAACCAATATTAACTTAAAATTAACTATAGCTGAAAATTTAGAATATTGTAAAAATTTGTAATTATAATTAAAATTTTGAATGAAATAAATTGTAAAAAAATTTAATTATAACTTAAAATTTGAATTTCTATCAGGGGTATGGGCCAGCATCAGTGTCTCCTGATCGGGCTGTTGGGGCATGCCCATTCCAGAGATTGATAGCATTTAGAGGTTTGGAGCCATTGTCTTATTATAGGATATTCTACCAATAATTTTATTCCTAAAATACCCCTAGTTAAATTTTATATGAATTTAAATGCAAGTTGAGCCAATTAGAAATTTTATTTGGAAATTTTTTAAATAAATACCTATAGGGGTAAATAAATTCAAAAAATAATTACGGTTTTCCCTAGAATTAATATGAGATAATGTAGCTAACAAAAGTCTTTTATCAACTCATAAGCTCCAGAAATTAATTCCTAAAGTTGGAAAATAGGAATTAAATTAGTTTCTTTTTATTTTACCATTAATAAAATTATGATGTCAGTAAAGAGAGACTCATTTGGATGAGAAAAATGTGAGAAATTTATTATGGGATAGATAAAAATTAATTACAATGCCTAGGACACTGAAATTGTAAAATAGAAATTTATTCCAGTATAAAGTGTACTGATATAGTCAAGCCAGTTCATTGGACCAAGTATGGGACCGCTTGTCTAGCCAAGGATGGTGATGATTTTGACTTGAAAAATTAATCTAATTTAGGATTATTATAGTAGGAAAAAGTTGTAAGAAGCCATGAAATTTTGACACATAAGCCTTGTAAATTGGTGGAACTTGGAGGCTAAATTGATTTCCCATGGTCTATAAATACTAGCCCTTCCCCTTTCACTATGGCAATTTCAGCACTGATAGGGAACCTCTTACAAAATTATTTCTCAACCTTTCAAGACAAAAAGAAGCCATCTACCTTGGTCATATAGCTTGGATAAAATGTTAATTTATGTTTTCAACTACCTAGTTGATATTTAGTTTGTTAAGTCATGGTTTAGGTAGTTGAAAAATGAAGAATGTCCTATGGTTGCATGTTGTCCATATTGTATGAGACTTAAGGGAATATGATTTTGATGTTAAACCTAGGTATAAGACAAGGATTAGTGGTTAGTTTAAGTAATTTTGCATGAGGATTGTTTAATTCTCTTGAATTGCAACTTAGCTAGGCCTCTCAGCCACTCATGAATCTCTGTCCCAAGAATTTAATTTGATGATTTTGATGTTTCCAATATGTTTAAAATGAAAAATGTTGTAGGATAAACCTAAAAAATAAGTATTGGAAGCATTGGAATCAAAATTAAAAATTTAGGATTTATGAAGGACATGTCTCAGCCTAGGGCAGTAAACAAGGAAGGAGTTTGATTTTTATGAATCCAAGCTCATATTTGAATTCTACATGAAAAATTATGTAGGAATGACCAAAGAGAATACTTTTTAAGTTAGTAGAAACAAAACCTTAAAAATCAAGTTAAATATAAAGGGTTTAAGAGGTTTATGTTTAAACCATAGTTAATGGAATGCTTATTGATTAATATGCTCCCTTTTGTCATGATGAAATAGGATTGGACATTTGTGGAGGAAATGACTAAGCTTAAAAGTTAAAAATCAAGAATTAAAGTGTTACTGGATCAAGCTAGCAAGTTTACTCAACCTTAATGTTAACATGTATTGATTGTTATATGTGTGTTTGCCATGAATGTTGGTTAAACTAAAGATGATAATAAGATGCTAATCTTGCATTGTGATATTTTGACTTGATACATAAGTGAGTTAGCATGAGATAAAAGTAGTTCACTAATTGTGGCATAATGGCTTACATAATGACCTTGTAAGTTGATATTATTATTGATGTAACTTTTGCTATTAGATTTTTTTTTTGAAATCTCACTCCCCCAATTAAACAATTAATTAGGAGCTGATCAAGCAAGGAGCAAGAGCACCATGAAGGAGAATTAACGTATTATGTCATGACATTTTGAAACATAATGATGTATGTATATATTTATGATAATATATAAGGCTCATATGAGGTAGTTACTTTGATGTTTTGTTTAGATTGAGTTAATGTTAGAATTTGACAATAAAACTTGGCATACTTAAAGTACACATAATGAGCTTTAATTGTATAGGTAGAACACTTAAATTGGAGCTGTGTATAATTTATGGTAATTTTTTAAAGTTATAGTTAAAAATCTGGAAGTTCTAAAATTGACCAAATGAACAATAATAAAGTTCAATAAATAAACTGTACTAATTGACAAAGATTAATTCCAGTTTCATATTTTTTTCTTAAATAATTATAAAAGAGCTTTTAGTAGAACTTAGAACCAATTAGTTTTGATTTTTCTAAAATTAAGTATGAATTATTAAAGTTAGGTATAAATTCTAAAATTATTAAATGAACAGTAATTCAAGAACAATAAAATTTTAGATTTGGTTCAGCCTTCTATAATGATTCTAACAAATATAAATGAACCCTAAAATGATATAAAACTAAAGTATGATAGGACGAGTTTAGAACAAAGTCACAATCAAGGACTGGAGTTTAGAAGAGTGAGAGGCAACTTGACTTCGACAAGAAAATCTGAGGCAGAGGTTCCAGAAGCTTTAGCCTTTGAGAACAAAGACTCAACCTTTTAGCTTATTTGTTGATGATGGCTTTATCTACTTGTCGCCATTCAGGCTTGAGATTTGGTCTTTTATAGTGGTGGTATAGGATCAGCCTTTCTGATTGGAAGCTAATACTAAAACAACACAATTTCCAGGTAAGGGCTAGTCCCCAAGCAATGAAGACCCCCACACTCAAGCTGGAACGCTTCCCGACTCTGACCACAGGGAACGTAAAAGTAAAGGAAAAAAACTAAGGAGGAACAGGGGTCTGAGAATTTTAAGATCCTGGCGTCGACTCTCACTATCTAACTCGACTCTCACTATCTAACTGTTGAGGTGTTCATATGTCCTGTCCAATTTAAAGTTGGGTATAAATTCTAAAATTATTAAATGAACAGTAATTTAAGAACAATAAAATTTTAAATTTGGTTCAACCTTCTATAATGATTCTAAAAAATATAAATGAACTCTAAAATAATATAAAATTTTTTTAAAATGATATAAAATTAAGGTATGATAGGACGAGTCTAGAACAGAGTCACAATCGAGGACTGGAGATTAGAAGAGTGAGAGGCAACTTGACTTCGACAAGAAAATCTGAGGCAGAGGTTCCGAGTCTAGGACGAGTTTAGAATTGTTCGTTTGGTGTCTCAATCTCAACTATGTTGAGAATTTTTAGAGAGATTCCTAACATTGCCAAGGGTTATTCCTGCTATCCATATCGAGTGGGTGGTCTAGGAGGTTGTCTGATAAGTTATCTGGTAGGTCAAACTTAGGTAGATTAGACGTTATGCAAATTGGCCTGTCTCCGTATAGGGCTTTTGTTTCAGGCTCATATGAATATTTTTTATATATTTTAATTAAATTATATTATTTTTTTATAATTTGATTGATTAATTTAAATATCATTTAATACCCGGACATTAAGTATCTTATTATTATTATTTTTTTATACAAAAGTACCTTATTATTTTATTAACAGATCTACCAATTACAAAATTGTACGAGTTTGTCTTATATAAGACTTCGGGCCTCTCATGAATTTTTTTGTCAGCAACGTGCAGGGGGACATGACTTCTTACCTGAAAATATTTATGGATCTATTTAGATAAAATTTAAAAAAAAAATTATAAAAAAAAATTATGGACAACTTATAAAAAAAATTTTAGATAATAATTTATGAAAAAAAAGTAATTTTTAATAAATAAGTATTTAAATAGTTATTTTTATAATGACTTTTTATATTGATAAATTATCAAAAATAGTATGATTTGATTTAAAGTAAGAGAGAGGAGAGAGGTAGAGAAAAGAGAAGAGAGAGGAGAGAGGGTAGAGAGGAGAAAGGAGAGAGGGTGTAAGAAAAAGTAAGAGAGAGGAAAGAGGGTGTAAGAAAAAGTAGGAGAGAGAAGAGAAGGAGTAAAAAAAAGTAGGGGTAAAATAGTAATTGAATAGTCCATAAGTGCTTTTACTGTTGAAAAAGCTAGTTTTAATAGCTTATTCAAAACTATGATTTTAAATCATGGTTTTGCCCAAAAGTACTTATAGATAAATATGGCTATTTATTTTAAAATTTCTCCAAACTAAAATTTGGTCTAAAAACTCTTTTAAAACTATGGTTTACAATCTTATCAAACAGGCCCTATATCATATCATATCAACCCACCATCATCTCTAGATTTAGTTAATGAAATAACGAAACTAATTATTTAAAATATATTTAATTTCTAAAAAATATTATTTTATTATAATTTTAGTTATAATATTTAAGGAGATATCTTAATTTTTAGGTATTTAGATTTATATTTGAGGATAATAGATAACTCGTTTTATCCGACATTAATATTGTTTAGGAGAAAAAAAAACTTTACCCTATCTTTAGAGTGTATGTAAGTCTAATTCTTTTCTAAAAATTCGTATAAAAAAATTCATATCATATCATATCGAGGTTAAGTATAATTTAAAAAAAAATAAAGAAGTGTGAATAATTGATTAAAAAAATAACTGATATATATAATATAAATGAATTATTGCACGAAAAATAAAATTAAACCTGGGAGCATGTGCTGTGGGGCAAGTATTTTCAACGTGTCAAGGTAGAAAAGTCCTTAAAAGGCCACGCATCAAGAATTTGCTTTTTTTATGTCTACGAATTTTAGAAAACATTTTCTCTTCTTGATTCCTTTAGGCAAAAGATTCTATGTGAATTAAATTTGGTCGAATTATATATGTTAGAATAAATCGCATAGCTTAGAGATATCGTTGATGTACAAGGCCTAATTAGTTGCCTAAAAAAAGGAAATGGTGAAGGAAAAATTTCAAGAACCAAAGAAAAAACTACAAAAGCCTAATTAAAAATAAGATATAATTACAAGACTTGCATATTAATTCCCTTAATGAATCTATATCATTGAGTTTGTAGTGCTTGTAGACTTCTTTTCATAATACTTTAGAAATATTCTTTTTCAGTGGAAAAATAAATCTTTATTGAGACATTAAAAATAAGTTGTTGACTTCTTTTCATTAATTTTATTATATATATAAATTAGGAATCAATCATTCAATCTCCCAATTATTTATTTGATATTTTTGTAAGGTCTTGAATTTTTAATTGTAATCATTGATTGGAGGAATCAATTTCCCCAATTTCCAGCTGTAATTGACCCGGCAGCTACTTTTTACAGGATAAGATTGTACCCCGTATATCAATCAATCGAAGTATGCATATATTACAATGAATTTTAAAAACAAATTTAACAATGATTTATAAAACAAAATACTTTCTATATTCAGGCCTGTTTAGATAAAATTTTAAAAAAAAAATTTATAAAAAAAAGGATTTATAGATAACTTATGAAAAAAGTTTTTAAAGAATAGTTTATGAAAAAAAAATGGTTTTGAATAAATAAGTGTTTAGATAATTATTTTTAGAATGACTTTTTATATTGGTAAATTATTAAAAAGGGTATGATTTGATTTAAAGTAAGAGAGAGGAGAGAGGTAGAGAAAAGAGAAGAGAGAGGAGAGAGGGTAGAGAGGAAACAGGAGAGAGGGTGTAAGAAAAAGTAGGGGTAAGATAGCAATTGGATAGTCCATAAGCTCTTTTACTGTTGAAAAAGTTAGTTTTAATAGTTTATTCAAAACCATGGTTTTAAACCATAATTTTGCTCAAAAGTACTTATGGATAAATATAACTGTTTATTTTAAAATTTTTCCAAACCAAGGTTTTGCCCAAAAGGGCTTCTAAAACCATGGTTTGCAACGTTTCCAAACACACCCTTAAACTACCCTATTATTATTTATTTAGGATGTGTTTGGATTAGTTTTTGGAGAATAGATTATAGGAAGAATAGATTCTGGAGAATAGATTTTGGGAATAAAGATGTTTGGATGATTAGTAGTAGAATCACTTTTTATATTAGTAAATTACCAAAAAAGTATGATATGATTAAAAGTAAGAGAGATGAAAGATGATAGAAAATAAAAAGGAGAGAAAAGAGAGTGTAGAGAGAAGAGATGAGAGAGAAAAAGAGAGATAAGAGAAGAGAGAGGAAAGAGAAAAGAGAGATAAGAGAAGAGAGATGAGAGATGATAGAGAAAATAGAGAAGAGAGGAGAGAGGGTGTAAGAAAAAGTAAGAGTAGAATAGTAATTGGATAATCTATAACCTAAGTTTTAAACTAAAAGTTATTTTCAGTGATTTATTCAAAACTTAGGTTTCAAACTAAAGTTTTATCCAAAATTAATTCTTAAGAAAAATTATTATTTATGTAAAAAAATTTTAAACTGTAATTTTAACTCAGAATTCATTCTCTACCCTTACGTCAAACCCGTACTTAAAGAGAACAAACATCAAACTACCCTATCATTATCAGTTAAAATAGGCGTTATCTCTGCTTTATTATAAGGAAAAATATAACTTTAAGTCTCAAAACTTTCTCTCAATTATGAATCCAATATCTAAGTTTTGATATAGAACAATTTAACTTATATAATTTATCAAATTAAAAAATTATAAAAATTGTATTATTTTAAATTAAACAAAATATAGAGATTAAATTATTTCGAATAAAAAATCTTAAGAGTTATTCAAAATTAAAATTTAAAGATTAAATTAATAATTAAAAAATTAGGCATAAAAAGTTATATATTTTTTTAATTATAGAACATTGATTTGGCCGAGAGATAGAGTGAGATTACAGCGCCCAAGAGAATTTTGATTTTTGAGAGATGGGGAGTCTTAATCAAGCCCTCTATAAAATATTTATTTAAACTTCAGCCTTAGGGTTTATAATGAAGTTCTAAAATTTTTTGCGACTAAAAATTAAATAAATTTTTATTGAGCACTTGCTTAAGATTCTCAATTTGAAAAATAAACCTTGCTGATTGCTGTTTTGTTTTTGTGCTGTGAATTAATGAATCTCACAGTTCTTATTAAATAAACAAAAGAAAAGATAATATAAAATTAGTTTAGCGTTATAAAATCTTACTAAATTTTTATAAATTTCAGATTCTATTTTTAAGAAAAATATTTATATTAAAAAAATAATTATAAATTTAAAATTATTTAATAATAAAATCGGGTTAGTATTATTAAAAAAATAAAAGAGACAAAAAAGCTAAAAAGTTAGGCTAACCTACAACATCATATCAATCACGAGTAGAGCTGGGAATGCGGGCTGGCCCGCCAAAAACGGGCCAGCCCGCTCCCAGCCCGCCAACAAACGGGGCGGGTTGTGCAGCCCGCCCCAAAACGGGCTGGCAAAACGCCAGCCCGAGCCCGCCCCCCCTTAGTGGCGGGCTGGCCCGCCAGCCCGCCACTTTTTTTTTTTTTTTTTAATTTAAAAAAAAAATTATTTTTAACATTTTTAAAATACTAATAAAAATTTTCTAATGTTATATTAGTATAATAAAAAAATTACTCATGTTATACTCTTAAAAATTTTTATTTTTTATAAAAAAATCTCAAATTTTATAATTATAAATCTAAATAAATATTAACATAATATTAATCAATTATAATATGTAAACATATATTAACAAATAAGTAATTATCTTTACTAGTATTCGATAATAGGAGTATTCAAAATAACATTTAAGTAAAATAAATATTAAATAATAATATTAAATTTTAAAAAAAAAAAAAAAAAAAGTGGCGGGCTGGCGGGCCAGCCCGCCACTAAACGGGCCAGCCCGCCAAATTGGCGGGCTGAGGGCGGGGCGGGCTGTGCAGCCCGCCCAAAAACGGGCTGGCATTTTGCCAGCCCGAACCCGCCCCCCCTTAGGGTAAAACGGGCCCAGCCCGCGGGCTGAGCCCGTTTTACCAGCTCTAATCACGAGAAAAAAAAACCAGAGAAATAAGAGGGAAAGAGTAAGATGTTTTGGCGGTCTCTCTTGAAGGTTCTAAACAAAACACCAAATTATATTAATTGTGATGGCTACAGGCCTACAGCCTTTCATGACTTCGCCCTTAGACTAAAGTCAGTCAGTCCCAAGGGACCACTTCATTATGTTGTTTGCTATTCACTTCGTTTTCCCCTCTCAATTTCATTCTCTTTCTCTCTCCACGCTGCTCCTCTTTTGACTTCTCTTTCTCACTTATCTTCTTCCCCAAAGAATCCAATAATTTTCCAACAACACACCTAATTTTATTTTTATTTTTTGTTTTTATAAGATGTTTCTTTTTTGTTTTCTCACTTATCAATTTCATATATTGTTTGCTATTTTTATTTGTTGTTAATAAGGGCTAAGACTAAATTCAGAGAAAAACTTGTATATTTTAAAAATATTATATTATCTAAATTTTATCTAATTAAAATATAACAACTCAACTGATAATTTATTTAAAAAGTATTCATAATTTTTTTTATTTTTAAAAAACTAAATATTTTAATTTTAAAAATAAAACCTTATATGAACTAAATTAAGAGATTTTTTTAAAATAAAATAAAATATCAATTGTTTCATATGAGTCGTCAGTTAACTAGAATTAAAATATGTTAAATTATTATATTTTTATTAGATATAGTTCAAATGATATAATACTCCTATAATATGTAAGTATTTCCCTGTATTATACTCGGGTTGTTTGGGTTTAATTTTCAAATATTGTTTTCAATTTCTAAACAATAAAAAAACTCATTAGAATATGTGTTTTGTATTTAAATGATTTTTATATTATTTTATTTTTTGTTTTTAAAAATAAAAATAAAAATATCTCATCTTTTTTTTTTTAAAAAAAATACACTATTATACTCATTATTTATTTGTATTTAAATGAGCTTTTACAACTTTTGAGAAAGTTATATTCCCCCTCTCTCTAATAATAAAAGTTAGATGAGGGTTAAATTTATTTCTAAATATAAAATTTTAATTTATTTTATCTCTTAAAATTATAATTCTTTTTCTAATATATCCTTATATCATTATACATATTAAAGATATCTATCAAAAGTAGTTTAAATACATATAATTAAAAAAAATATTTTAAAAAAAATAATATATAATTGTTATAATTAACTAATTTAACTAATTTTTTTAATATATTTAAATTAATTAAATAGATTTTATAATTAAAAATAGACATTATATACTCATTATTTTGGTTAAAACCACAACCCACATATTTTCAAACACACTTTACATGTTTGTGAGGATTAAGGTAATCCACATGAATTATAAAGTACTTGTGCATCGATAAGATTCTTACCGAAATACTCTCATGTCACTACCAATTAAGTGGACCAAATTGTGTTGATTTTTGCTTTGTTGATGTTGACATCTATAGTTTGCTAGTTTGAACGTGCTTCTCTTTTCTCCTGTCTCTCTCGTCATAGTTGATGAGTACGATAAAAAGGATTCATACTTTAATAATAAAAATATTATTCAAGTTGACTGAGATGAAGCTTATGCATTGCCGACACAGTAAAATATATACAAACTAGAAAAACAAAATGATAAAATTATTCTCCCCAAGTATGATAAGATGAAAATTTAATTGGACCAAATGATGAGATGTAGAACATGTATCCTCTTAAAATACTATCTTTCCATGTTACTGAAGAGAATTGGAAGACACGCAGCGAAAATTAACTTTAAAAATTTTTCCATTCCCAGCCAGGATCTACCGAATGTGTTTAAGTCAAGGAGAAAGAAGTGTTACCTTCGGCTTCAAGCTTTGGTCGCGACCTCAGTGTCCACTAGTCGCGACTCTTCGCCTCTGGAACATTTTAGTCGCGACCTCCTCTGCTTCTCGTCGCGACCTGAAGTCTCTGGAGTTTGTAGTCGCGACCTCGTCAGCTTCAAGTCGCGACCTACCTCTTCTTTTCGGATTTCTGACGTTCAGATGCCCGTATGGTCGCGACCTCAGCGTGTTCTGGTCGCGACCTTGCTTCGTGTCTGGTCGTATCGTAGAAGTCGACAGCTCAGATCGGCTTCCTCTACCGGTATCCACACGAACAGCGTTCCAATCGCGAACGACGTGCTAGCGCCTCTTGTCCCTCTAGGGCTCTCTAGAGATTCCGTCCTCACCATCTCTATCTCGGCAGTTTCTTATATGCAAACCTTTTGCACTCTCCCTGCCCCCTCTTCTCACGTCTGAATGTGTGTGTAGAGATGTATTTTTCTGTAGAACCCTAGCTCCTAATGTCAAATATATAGGAAGCTATCGGGCTTCTAATAGGGCCGGGCTTCAGAATTAATCTTATATTAATTCTGAATTAATACAATATCATATATTGCATAATTTAATAAGAAACTGATTAAATAAATATGGTTTATATTAAATCCGTCCCACAGATTTAATTCACCTATTTATTTAATTTAAAATAAAGATAAGACAGAATTATATTTGATTTATTCTCATAAATCAAATTTGAGATATCTTATCAATTTGAATTTCAAATTCAAATTCATTGAATCTAAGAGATGTCTAGATTCAATGAATAATCTAGGGTGGATATATATTTTATATATATATAAATTAGTTTATATATATATTATATATATATAATATAAGAGATATTTGTAAGATTTAATTTATAAGGATAAATTAAATCTCTATCAATTTTGAATTTCAAATTCAAATAGATCATATCCATTTAAATTCAAATTCAAAATTGATAGAGATTTAATTTATCCTTATAAATTAAATCTTATAAATATCTCTTATATTATATATATATAATATATATATATATAAACTAATTTATATATATATAAAATATATATCCACCCTAGATTATTCATTGAATCTAGACATCTCTTAGATTCAATGAATCTGGACATCATAGCTCGCATTGGGCTGTTTTGTGTGCGACCCTGTAGGCCCATATGAAGTTGACAATGACCCAGTTACTATACTGACCCACAAGTCGTAAGCGGTCTCTAGCAAGGCATTACGACTACCCAAAACATATGAGGATCGATAAACGATGTAACCTTTCATACAACCATATCACGTCCCTTTTGTCACACGATATTTCGGTCAAGGATGAGGCATGGAGAACGTCATCCTCCTGTTCCTGACCGTTACTTTCTCGATCCCTGAGTAGTCTGAATATAGAAATGGAACTACCCTTCCATTCCAGTATGGCCATACATTTCTCAGACTCACTCATCGAGGGGCCCAGTAATATCTCTCTACGAATGTGAGGGACAAATTCCATCTTGACCATTCACATTCCTCCGCATGAAAAACCACTAAGCCCGAGCATAGCCTTTATGATCACTCGGTCAAAAGTGACTTTTGACTAGGTCAAAGCTGAGCGTTTGTCATGTAGGAATCCATGATGATCTCAGGTCAAAGGGCATAGTGACATGGCTTGTATATGAGAGAAACTTATGACTTAACCCATGCAGCTCTCTCATAGCGGGTCGATCCAACACCCTGTACTCTTACATGTGCTTATGACTTTGATTTATATCTCTATATATCTTCGAAGTCATACTGGTCTTATTTCATCTCTGCTCCCGCATAGATGACCGACCAGGGACATTTAGGATAAAATCACTAGTTATCCAAGGATTGTCATCATAGTAAACATGCAAATAATATGATAACATGATACAATGATTGGCCCCTAGGGCACAATTTCCAACAGTTACCATGTATGATTGAGTTGAATAACAACAACAAATCTTATCTTAATAGATAAGATCAGCTATATAGATTACACGATTTTATCGAGTCTTATCCACAACTAAATTATTGGATATATTATTGATTAAAATATTCTATTTAATAATTTTATTGAGTATTCATTTTTGTCTTCCTCTACTTTTTGTCAGAAGATTCTATACTGTAGATCTACTCTTTTTATCGGTGTCTCCAACGATCTTCTTTCAATATGTCATTGAGTTCAATAGAAACAAGGTTTACAAATAAAAATTATGTATTATTGACACAATAAAATTACAATTAGACCCAAAAAAATTACAAGCTTGATGGAAGTAACTCTATATATATATATATCAATCTTGTCTATGGAAGCTAATGATAAATAAAGGAGGCATAAGCTAGAAGATGCGATGCAAAGAATCCAATAATTTTCTATCTATAATAGATCAAGAAGAGATAATATATAATAGATTTGAGATTTGAGGGAAAAAACTTTTGCACATGTGGACAAATAGATGGATCTAGATCTTGGTTTTTTCCATCTTATTTTTTATATTTTTCACTATCTCTATCTCCTTAGCTCCCATCGTTGTGATTCCATGCATGTGCCATATGTTCAGTTTATGATTATATTATGGCCACCTCATCACCTTGGGCTCAGATTGGGGGAGGTATAAATTACTAATCAAAGTCTATTTTTTTTTTAAATTTATTCATCTCTCATAAAGATTATTATATCATAAATGAGTTGCACTGTTTGTGGTTATGAATGATGCAATGTGTGTAGGATTTGTGTGTGTGATGTCTCTCTCTCTCTCTATATATTAGATCTTGAGTTGAATATATTCATATTTAGAATTTTAAATTTAACAAGGATTTTTTAAATGAATCAAGACTAAAATCTATAATTCAGACCAAGTTAAAAATTTTAGTTTCATCATTTTCCCTTCGTAAAAGCTTTTTTAAAATCTCATTTGGTGATACTATATTTTTAAATGTGTTTAGTCTTATTATTATGTTATATAAGTTATAAAAAAGTACACAATAATATTTTCAAAATATACTCATTCGGTCTTTAATATAAGACATATTTTATATTGTAAATCGCGCTATAAAATATGTATTATATTAAAGATCGGATGAGCATATATTAATTTTGAGCTATTTTTTATGTATATAATAAGTGGATTTAAAATTTAAAAATTTATAAATAGTTGAGTATATCAAATAGAATAAAGTATATTTTTGTAAAATTAAAATATATTTTCAGTGAAATATATTTATTGAAAATAATGATAATATTAACAATTATTATAACAATATTTAAAAAGTATTAAAGACTGAAATAATTATTTTTTGTTGATAAAAGACTGCAATAATTAATAAAGAAAATAGTGCTTTTTTTTGTATGAGGCAAAATAATATTAGATAAAACGAAAGTTTTACATATTACATACAATTAAAAACCCTATAATAGAACTAAAGATACTTATAAAAACAGGGAATAGATATACACTTTACACCATTAAAAGAAAACAAATAAAGCAAAGCTAAGATATCCTACCAAGTAATTGTTAGAGATGAGATTTAATGGATCGGAATGCCTATGAAACTTTTCTTCACACAATATATATGGAGAGAGAAAGATTGGAATCAACTCCCAATAGTCCAGAGTTATGTATCCAAGATAAAAATGCTCTTAAGCACTTTGTATGAAAAGCTGAACATGCAGTGAATTGGGCTCTTCATAAAAATTCCTTAAGAGGGCAGCCTCTAAAGCTAAAGCAGATACAATGCAGTGCTCACTAATGATGGTAAATAATTTTTGGACCCCATTCTTGCACGAGTTTATCGCTGCCAGTTGTATAATTCGGGAATGGCTTATCTCCGCTGCTTGTTACCGCTCTCTGCACACCTTTGCCTTAAAACGATTTGCGTGTAAAATGGTGGATGTTGCTTTTTTATTTCTATTTGTATCCAGATCCTACAGCATTTTTTTAGTAAAACTTAGTACACTAAATTAGTTTTTATAAGTCAAGTACCCTAAAATAATTTTTTAATAACGTTAAATATTTTAAATTAATTTTTAATATATCTAACATCTTATAATATTTTTGTAAAATAGGTATTTTTTAATAGCACTAAATATCATAAACTAATTTTTAGAATAATTTTACCTTTAAAATATTTTTTATAATAGCAATGAGCATTGCTCCTGAATTTTTTTTTGTAAAGTGCTCAATGCATCAAAAAATTAATTTAAAATATTAAGTATTATTTAAAAAATATTTTAAGATATCAGTTATGCCAAAACTTAATTTAGAATAATAAGTATTACTGAAAAAAATGCTACATTATCCTCTGAATGTAACTTGACTAATAAAAGAAACATCGACCATTTACATGCAAAACGTTGACGTTTGAATGCAAAGGATGCTAGCAGAGGGTGACAGGCAGCGGAGAGAAGCCATTCCGTAACATGCTGATAAAAAACGTTGATTAATTGACATCATTGTACTAATTCTACAGACTTACATAGGTGTCAGAATAAGTGTGTAAATTTGGACTTGTTGTAATCCAACGCTCCACAATTTACCTTACTCTTGACAGTGACATATGAACTAATTTTATATAACGATCTCAATATAATTTTTTTAAAATTATTAAATTATTTGAAGTCTCGTTTCTTTCATTGTAAATAAGTTTGGTGTATATTTACCAAAATGCTCTTAACCAACAAATCACCCTCCACATGGTCGCCACTCGCTAAAGCCCCTCGAAAATAATAGGTAAGTGACTTTAGGGGAACTTAAATTAAGGACCTCTTGGTTACCAAATAAAATTATGATCATTAGCTAATGAGTCTATTTAATTATATAATGAAAATTATTATATTATATGTAGCAAAATAAGCCGATCTACCCTTAGTGTATTTTACCCAGACCTATATATGTATGAGGTTGAAGTGAAAATACTCAAAAGAGTTAGGTTATCAGTGCGATTTCTTAGAATATTTTCAAACTGATTGGAGGATGCGTGACTAGGGAGGCTGCAATTTTCACATTAGGCATTTCTTTGGCTACAAGCGCTGGGTGTTTTTCTCTCCTCACAAAAAAAGACTCTCTTCTCTTCTCCACTGTGCTTTTACTGTGTACTAGAGACTCGAGTTAGGTAATGTTGCCAGGTCGTCGTGTAAATAGCTAAAGCGAGTGGACAATGAAAGTATGCCTAAATCCCTATATTGGTATCCAAGTCATGTTATTATTTTTTGTGATTATTTTCGCTACATGAATTTGCCTCTGTTAGCTTTTCACCGTCAGTTCATATTGTAGAGATAAGAGAACACAGTGAGTGAAAAATTGAACTGAACATCAAGATATTTTTTTGGGTCTTTGAAAATAACCAATTTAGCCTCTAAAAATAGTACCATTGTGAAGAGCTAGTGAAAACGATGAGAATAGACTCCAAAAATGTCGAAAACGGATGTCGAGAGGCGAAGTTTTATAGGATTGAAGTTTCGGGTCAAAATTGGGTCATTTGAAAACTATAGAATTAGGCTTCGAAAATAGCTCCATTGCCTAGAGCTCACGAAAATGATGGAAAACAACTCAAAGAACATAAAAAACGAATGTTGGACGATAGAGTTATGGAGGAGAGAAGATGTCAAGTCCGACGGACCTGACCCACCTATAAAATGGGTCTGTCGTGACCCGGCTGGAGGTTGAAAATGACCTCTAGCCAGAAACGATATCGTTTTCCAGATTTATTAAATAAAAAAGACAATCGTTGGGGCGCATGGGTTCTGGACCAAGTCAGATCAGTCGATCCAACTCGGATCCATAATAAAAAAATTCAAATATTTTTGGGCAGAGTAGCCACGTGGCAGCTCTACACTGGCGCTGGACTCCACGCGGCAAGCCCGTGAGTGGGCAAAGACCTGCCTTTTTATTTTTTAAAAAAATTTAACTTGGGAGCACGTGAGGGAGCATGGGACCTTTGAATGAGGTATAGTTTGTCCCTAAAAATTCCTAAAGATGAGTTAATGATGACGATATTGGACTAATAGGAAGAGGGCAAGTGGCTAAAATGTGGACCAATTAAAAGTGGACAAAGAGGCATATGTGGACCAATAAGAGGACAAGAAAAATAATCCAATTGGTCAAGGAAAATCAAGGACCAAGATTTAATCTCATATTCCTTCTTCCCTTGGATTTTCACCACATAGCATGTTGATGTCATGAGGATGATGCAAGAGGAGGAGAAGATGATACAAGAAGGCTAGGTTGATGCAATCTTGACATCCATTTGATCTTGTAAATATTAGGACTTTAAGGGGTATAATTGTCCCTACAGTTCAAAAATTTCTCTATAAATACTCCCTCTCTTCAAGTGATGTCCAAGCATGGAAATGGAAGGAAAATGCTACTAAAATTTAGAGAGGAGAGAGAAAGAGAAGGCAACCATGGATTAGAGAGAGAAAGAGCAAGATTCAAGCTTCAATCAAGGTAAAATGATCACTCTAGCTCTTGATTTACTAGTAGTTTACATTCTTGAGCTTGGGTAGGAATTTTAATGGATTTGGAAGCTTGAAAACTCATGTTGAAGCTGTTGGTTTAAGTCTGGAATTTTAGAGAGAGATAAGTATGATGATAGATATATGTTTAAAGGATAGAAAAGAGTAAGATTCAAGGGGTTCCAGCTTGTAGTTGATTAGATTTCATGACTTGGTTGCCTAAAGGGTGCCATGGGCTTGATTGGTTCTGTACCCTATGATGTAATTTTGATGAGTCTAAGGCTTCTAATGGATTTAGAATGGAAATTATGTGGAACTAAGTTGAGAAAGTGAAGTTGAAAGCATTGGAATCAAAAGTGTAATTTTGGCACCAAGGATTGATAGCTCTCGGCCAAGGGTAGTTCATAGGGAAGGAGTGTGAGTTTGATAAATCCAAGCTCATATTTGGATTCCTCATGTAAAATTGTGTAGAATTAGCCTATGAGAATAATTTTAGAAAGCTAGAACACTAATCCTAAAATTAAGAGAAAGATGTTAAGTTCAAGTGAACTAGTCTTCCACATTGTGTGAGTTCTTAGTCCTAATGAATTTTATGATCAATGTGGCAGTGTTTAGGACCTTGAGACATCCAAGAGGATGATTTGATGAGGCTGACCGAAAGTCTTCATGGTTGGGAAGCCTAAGGAGCAAGTGAAAATCAAGGGAAAAGCTTATGGTATAAGGTAGTGAACTTACTTTTATTGTGTGCTTGATATGTATGCTTGTGTGTTAATGTCATTATTTTCTTGCTTAATTATGTGAAGCATGTTTGAATGATTGAAGCTCTGTTTCTATTTTTGATATGGCCATATGTATGATGTAGGAAACATTGAGCATGAAAATATGTCATTATGTTAACATGATTTATGGTAAACAAGAATGTCATGCACCAAGCATTTATCTTGCATGTATTAGTGGTAATGTTTGCTACTGAAATTCCCTAGAATCTCACCTTCCCTTAACCAACCAATATAGGTCAAGCAATGTGGAAGATATATGCATGATGAAAAGCTAAATGAATGGAAGATGAAAAGTAGAGAATAGCATGTTCTAGCATGAAATGTTATATTCTCCCTTTTATGTATATATTATGTAATATGTCATTTTATGTAATGAAATTGTATAGAATAATTATGACATATTTATATGAGTATAATAATGTATGAGAAATCAAGAGGATGGTTTATGCATGCTAGAATAGTTAATGAAAATTAAAAAGCAAAGTTAATAAACCAAATTCGTACTTTCTGGAGTAGTGTTGTTCTACCTCCAATTTAACCTATTAAATGGATAAATCTGACCAAAAATTTTTTCGAGCATGTAGCACACATCTCAAGCTTTAAAAGCGTAGGCAGTATGCCTTAATTGGATATGTACATTAAGAGAAATGAATTTCCAAAGTTAAGGCTCAGAATCTGAAATTTCCAGAATGACCATATGAACAGTATTTTTTAATGAATTAACTGTATTGATTAGTCTAGTAAAAATTCAGTTTTATATTTTTTTTCCTTAAAGAGAAGTAATTAATGAGCTTCAAGTAAAAATTTGGATCACACCCATACGATTTTTCAAAATTGAACTACCAAATCTAGAAAATGGTTAGTGAATAGTACTCGAGGACCTGCAAATTTTTAATTTTGGGGCCTAAGTAAAGCTTCCGCTAATCAAATACGCTTCTGAACGCATACTCTGAAGGGTAAAAGAAAAGATGTTTTAGGTACAAAGCATGCCATACATAGAATTTCAAGAATATATTGATTCCATAAGTTTAAACTACTTAAATCTAACTTATTTCAACTTGTCTTAACTACTTATAATTTGGAATTTCTCTTCCCCTTTCAATTATGAATTTCTACCAGCTACACAACCACCAAATAAAAAGATTAATTTACCAACTACACAATCTAAAGCTTGGAGGAAGAATTTACTTTGATTTTCTTGAAGTTTGGAAGATTGAAAGCTTGATTTTGGGTTGAGTAAATATTTTGCAAGAGGTTCCCCATAGTAGCCAAGAGTGCCAAGCATGGAGGGGTGAGGGGGTATTTATAGGCAACTTCAAGATTAGATCAATGGCCAAGATTAAATCTTACAATGGATGACCAAGATTGCATCTTACAAATCAAGGTCTAGATTTAACCACCTAGCTTTCTTATATCATCACCTCCTTCTCCTTACATCATCCATATGACATCATCAAGCTTAGATGGCGCCATCTTATGTGGTACGAACCCACAAGGCAAAATACAATAAACCCACAACCAATCTGAATATATGCACCCTAAGAACACTAAACAAAGATCTGGTGATCCACTTGAACCCTTGAACACAGAAGAACAAGGACCCAAAGTGTTAGAAGACGCCACAAGGTTGATCAAACCTTGATAAGTCTGTTAGTTCTACGAAGAACCCTAGAGAGAATCTACTCTCAAAAAACAAAGTGTAGAAATACAACTTTCAATCCACAATCTAATCTAATTCTAAAATGGGTCATACAATGTATTTTAAGAGATACATGTCAAATTTGACATAAAAAGTATTAAATGCAACATAGGATTCAAAATAGTAAATACTAACTTAAATAAAATAACAAGGACTTAATTTAAGTAACTAGGGAACCCAAAAGTCAAATCTACCAACTAATTACTATTTTTTTCACAAATACAATAATAAAAATAAAATCAGCATTTTAATCCCAAAAAGTAATTATTTAGGCCGAAATGAATCTTCCCATATGTACTACTTGGTCCATGGCCTTTAAATTGATGTCTCCAAATCTAAAATAGGTTTAAAAGCTCTATTTTCAGTGTAAATAAAATTAATGATGTCCTCAGTACTTTTAATATGATTTGTTACTCTAATTGCCATTTACTTTGTCAATGCCTCTTGCACTAGCCCATTCAATGATTCCTTAATTCTTTTAGCTCTTGCTCTTGTGATTGGTCCAATTGGAATATGCAAAGGATCCTTGAAAGTTGAAGAGTCATCTTGTTGTATCACATCATTATGGAAGAAGGCTTCTTGGAAAATTTTGTCCAATCCTATACTGGCTCAATCAGATTTTTCAAAAATCAGACTGTTTTCTTAATATAATTTTTATAAGACTTCATAATTCATTTTTTGATGTTAGATTTAGTGTTATATTCTTCCTGCCTTTAACATTATTGGACTGGTAAGAATTTTATTGCTTGCCCTTATAAATGACCAAAATGCCCTTCTTCCGCTTTTATTCACTATTATAACACTAGGGGCATTTTCATCCTTTTATATCTCACCATAGTATTTTTTAGCTTTGGTCTTCTATTCCTGTACCCCTCTTGACTTCCTGTGCAAGTTTATATCCTTTGTTAGATATCTTATTTTACATTAACCGAAAACTTTTACTGTAAATTTAATTTCTTCATAAATTCATATCAATTAATCGGGGCCTCAAATCAAAATTTTGACTTTGGTCAAATGACTCAGAAAAATTTCCTATATATTTTCTTGACTTCAAATTTATTGGGTTTTCGGGTATATTTCATATTCATATTTGCTTCCTTTGACTTTTCCAATAATGACACATTTATCCCTTAATTATTCAAAATTATGCTTAATGCCCTTAACTTGTTTGTACATTTACTTTAAGCCTCAGATCATTTATAATTTTAACTTTAGTCCCTTTAAACTTTTGCTTAAGTCCTTTTGAACTTCTTATTTAGGTCATAAAGGACTTTCTTTCTTTATAATTTAGCAATTCCTATAACCATACTCTAATCTTTTCCTTCACCAGGTTTCTTTTACCCTAGATAGGAAATTTATGGATGTGATAGTCAGCACCAGTGCTTCAGATTTCATTAGCACTTTTTAGTTAAGTATACTTAGGCAAGAGTAGCCCAAGGATGGGTGACCCCATGGGAAGTGATGTGAAAAGATGTAAATGACAAAAAAGTTTGGCAGAAATACACATTTCAGCAAGATAGAAGAAAAGTTAAGAAAAGTATGGGACATTCTCATAAGATAACCTATTAGTAAAGGTATGAGTAGAGGTTTAACCCTGAAATTTTGACGACAATTTTTTTGTAAAGAGGGGGAGAATTATTGTCACATCCTAATTTTTAGGTCTAAAAGTGCAGAAAGTAGTATAAAATAGGTAGGCTACTAAGCACCTTTGAGTAGAAGTCCCAAAAACATACAGAGGGTTTTTAGGGACTAAACTGCAAATAGAGAAAGTACGGGGACTAAAGTGTAAATAGAGAAAGTTTGAGGCAAATATGTAAATAAAGTTAAGAACTCTAGAAGAGTCTCAATGGGGTTAGGTGGAGACCTCAAAGTGATGGTTTGTGAGGTTGAGCCCAAGCAAGGGCAAAACCGTAATTTCAGGAAGTTTCATTCCAAAAGAGGTAGCTATGGCAAAACCGTAATTTCAGGAAATTTCAGTCCAAAAGAGGTAGCTATGGATATAAAAAATATAAAAATTCTAGAAAATAGGAAATGAGGCATAGAGGCCTTTTTATAAGTATAAATGACAAAAATACCCTAAAGTACCTTTAATGGAATTCCTAGTATAATGGCTTAGTTTGAGGTATTTATCTGGATCTGATTATTTGAGCCATGAGGAGACCTAAAAAATATACGTAAAAATAGGAAATAAATATTTAAGTGACTAAAAAAGTTTATTAAATTAGTCTCATTCCCAAAATATTAACAACTTGAGCTACAAAAATACTAAAAACTTAGGATGCCATAAGAGGCATTTTACAGGAAATTTAGAAAGAAATAGTTAAAGGAAGAGTTATAGCCTAAAAAATTCATGGAATTTCTTTATAATTAAAGGATGATTATGGAGTAGACAGAAATTTTTTTTTGAGCTCTAGAAAGCCCTTATGAAATTCAAATAAATGGGAGATGTGTAAATTGGAAGAAACTTGGAGAACAAGTTGGATCCAAGAGTCAAGATTTGATCTTCCTTCTTCCTTCTCAAGATGACGCCACATAGCCTTGTGGATGCAAACTTGGCCATCCATTTAATCTTATAATTTCTTGCAACTTGAAGGGCATTTTCGCAAGAGAAGCCTTATAAATATTCCCCCTCAAGTGCATGTGCAAGATAGAAAATGGAGAGGAAATTCTTTTGAAATAAAGAGAGGAGAGAGAAATAAAAAGAAAGCATGGATGAGAGAGAGATAACAAGACTCAAACTTCAATCAAGGTAAAATGATCACTCTAGCTCTTGATTTTATAGTAATTTATATTATTGAGCTTGGGTAGGAATTTTAATGGATTTGGAAGCTTGAAATCTTATATTTATGCTACTGATTGAATCTAGAATTTTTAGAAAGAGATAAGTATGATGATAGATATATGTTTAAAGGATAGAAAAGAGTATGATTCAAGTGGTTCTAGCTTGTAGTTGATTTAATTTCATGATTTGGTTGCAAGAGGAGTGCCACAACCTTTACTAGTTGATGAATCCCTATTTTATCATATTATTTTTTATATATTTTAGAGAATTTATCATGTACAATAGGTATTATTATAGTAGTTTTGCTCACTTTGTATTTTGATTGATTATATAAATTAAATGATTAAAAATATCATTTTTTTGTTTTTATTAATTTTATTATTTCTCTTGATTAAATTGATTAGGATGAAGGTATTTTGCTTTTATTTATTTTAGAAAATTAGAAAAAGTAAATAAATGATGATTAGGATCCACATCAACTACTACACAATTATATTATATGAGAAAGGTTAATTGAGAAATTGTCAAATTGAAGGAGGAAATTATAATATCTAATTAGAGAAAATCAAAATACCTCCAATAATATTATATTATATTATATTAAAATTATGTTTTATTACATTAATTCATTCCTTTAATATAATGTTATATTATATTAATTCAATATTATTTGAATTAATTCAAAGATAATTTCTCAATATCCAATATTTAAATTTAATTAAAGGATAATAGATAAGAGTGCTATCTTTTTATATTTTTTATTAATTATTTTATCTCATTTATCCTATTATTTTTTTTCAATTGTTTATATTTGAGTTAAAACGATTATCTTTAGAAATATTAGAAAATATTACAGTTTAGAAGGATATAGAAGATAAATCGAGGATAAATCATCATCTTTTGGAGAGCCAATCAGTGAAGAGTCTCACATCAACAAGGAAGACACCAAGGCCACAGTCTAAGGCTATATAAAGAACCTTAAGGCTCCTCCATTCAACACACCAATCGCCACCATAATCACAATCATCTTCTTCATCTTTTCCACAATTCCATCCCTTTCCTTCTAAGTTCTTGAGGAGAGATGTGTGGCTTGAGTTCTTGTACTTTAGAGTAGGGGTTGAACAATTTTATGATTTGATATTTTTTCTTTATGTAAGTTTATGATTTTCTAGGTTTAGATTTTGATATCTGTATATGTTGAATCTAGAGTCTCAGTTAAGACACTTGTGTGATCAAACTCTTGTGATTTATTATTTCAATTTATGATAAGTGGATCTTCACTAATAATTCTTGATACAATTGTTTGCTAGATTTAGGTATAATTATGGATTGCTTGATTATGACCATGGCGGTTGTCTAGGGTTCTATATGATAGTGACTTAGCATATATAATTGTTATAACTTTAATATATTATTAAACGATGATAGCCACGCATCAATCCTTAGGAAAGGTCTTATTAGTGATATCCTTCTATACTATTTCTTTTATTTTACTTTATTTTGTTATTATCTCCTTTTACTTTCTAAAACTTATTAATCAAGTTCTCTTCTACTACTACTCATTCTCACACTTAGTTTAATCTAGAGTTAAGCCACTCATTGACTCCACATAAAGAATATGACCTAGGTTGACATCTATACTATATAGAGATTAATTTAGTAAATAATTTAAGCGCTAATGACAGGTGATATCGCCGATTCTTATGCCTAGGATGTATTTTGATGATTGTAAGGCTTCAAATAAAGTTGGAAGCACTAGAAACAAAAGTGGAATTTTGACACTAATAATTGACAACCTCTTGGCCAACACAGTTTCATAGGAAGGAGTGTAAGATTGATAAATCCAAGCTTATATTTGGATTCCTCATGCAAAATTATGTAGGACTGCCTATAAGAATAATTTTTAGAAAGCTAGAACACTAATCCTAAAATCAAGAGAAAAATGTTAACTTCAAGTGAGCTAGTCTTGACTATATTGTGAGTTATTAGTCCTAATGAGTTGTATGATTAATGTGGCTGTGTTTAATTAGGACCTTGAGACATCCAAGAGGATGAATTGATGAAGTTGGCCAAGCCACTCATTGGTTGGAAAGCTTAGGGAGCAAGTAGAAATCAAGGGAAAAGCTTATGGTACAAAGTAGTGAACTTGCATAACTTGTGTGCTTGATACTTGAGCTTGTGTGTGATGATATGTTGATTGCTTTGCTTGATTATGTAAACCATGTATGAATAATTAGAGCCTTGTTTCGATGTCTGTGCGTTGAGAAATAAATTTCTAAAGTCAATGAACCAAATCTAGAATCAGGGAAAACTAACCTAATAAATAGTAAAATTAATAAATTAACTGTATTAATTGGCTAAAAATTTTGTCAGAATTATATTTTTCACTTTAAGAGTGTTAAATAAGCTTCGCACAACAACTTGAACCCCTTCGTTTCAATTTTTCTAAAATTAGTTATGATTTTTTGAAGTTAGGTCCCCTATATTGAAATTATATAGTGAATAGTTTACGTGAGCTAAAAAATTCTAAATTGTGCTATCTTACTTCAATGACCTTATAAGTGGTTTCAGATGTTACTGTTTGATCCCTAAGGTATAGGAAAGTAAGTTTTATACATTTCTCCTTGACAAGATACAAATTGTATATGGTTTCTTTGACATTTTTAAAGATTTTATGAGAAATTTACCATTCATTTTATGCATGTAATTGTGCTTTTGTGGTAATATATAATTGTGCATGGTAATATGCTGATTAAAGGGTTAAATGGTAAATTAATTCTTTCAAACTGCATATATGTTTTCTTTAATTAGTTGGGCTTTAACAGAGCTTTGATTTTGAATTGCAGGTATTTTGGAGGAGAATCAAGGGTCCAATGTGAAGCAGAGAAGGAATCACTAGACAAAAAGGACCTGAAATATGAAAGTGAACTTAGTCATGACCTAAAGTCCACTAGTCGCGACTTATTTTCTCCAGGGAGGTTCTTTGTGTTCTCAGGTCATGACCATAAATAGGAACTGTTCGTGACTAAAATAGTTAGTTAGTGAAGCTGTGTGTTTTCATTTAGGTTATTCTGTAATTAAGGCAAAGGGGAGTAGTTAGACAGGAGAGATGGGATTTTTGCCAGATTTGGCTAAGAAGCAGCTGCTCATTCTCTCTCAAGATTCTATTTACAACCTCCACTCACACCTTCCATTTTTATTCACCTTTCCACAGATTTTCACTTTTCTACACCGATTAATCTACTTCTACCATCTTTCTCTTGACATTTCCATCACCTTTTTTTGAACTCTTAATGGCATCATTTATGGGCAATGATGGCAGCACAGTAGGAGCTATGAGAGGCTAGATGTTTAGTTTCTTGGTGATGGATAGCATATCTTGAGCTCATGGACTGCACTGGGGATTTTTCTATCTTAATCTGCACCTATTTCATGTTATGATTTTTCGAGATTGGGTCACCTGTTTAAAATTTACCATATGAACAATAACCCAATAGCAAAAATTTTAGATTGTGCAATTTGACTTTATTGAATTTGATAATTTTGATGTTTTCATTGAGTCTAGAAGATGAAATTGTGTAGGATTGGATCAAAGGACAAGAGTTGGAAGCATTAAAATCAAAAGTGAAATTTTTGGACAACTCCCTTATGGATTTCAATTTCTGTCTAGATTTAGGAAGGAGTTGGAGTTTTACAATTCTGATTCCATATTTGGATTCCTTAGACAAAATTGTGTGGGAAGTAGTCAGGGCACAAATTAATTCAAAGGGTTAACCAAAAATGGAGAAAGTTAAGGACTTGTCGGGTTAGGAATTGAACCAAGCTTGAAACTTAATTGAATTGGATTGTAATTTGTGTATTATTATAATATGTTTAGGCTTTGATATTTATGGAAGGGAGAACTAAAAGGCAAGAAGGAAAAGAGTAAAGAAAAGATATCCGACAGGTAACTTACCTAACTTGTATGCTTGATTGCTTGGGTGTTTTATGTGTTATTTGCTTGGCTTGATTATGTGAAGCATGTATGATTAAGTGAAGCTCTATTTCTTTTTATGCTATGGCCATATGATGTAAGTAAGAGACATGGCAAATGGGAACCAAAATGTCCTTCCAGTGTTTCAAATGTGGAGGGAAGCATTAAAAGGAATAGACAAGGTATAAAGAGAAAGGGCATCCAAGAGTTCCTCATGCATCGGTAAAAGTTACATCACTTGAGAGAATTCAAGGAGCATCCATTATAGCAGCTTCAAAGTCAGTTTATAGAAATTTTTATTGAAAACACTATTTGCTTTACTGCGATTAGAGTAACCTACAAAGATACCCTCATCAAATTTATGATCAAATTTACCCAGGTTGTCTTTGTTATTATGGATGAAACGTTTGCTGCCAAAAATCCTCAAGTGATCTAGCTATAGGCTCTGTGTGAAATATAGCATGTCGTGTTCATAGCCTTTGCCCAGAATACTTGAGAGACCCTTTTCTCGTTGAGCATAACCCTTGCCATATCAGTGAGGAATCTATTCTTCCTTTCTACAACCCTATTTTGTTGAGTCCCTGGAGTCAAGAAGTTGTGATCAATTCCATTCTCTTCACATAAGCTCTCGAATTTATAGTTCTCAAACTCTCCTACATGATCAGTCCTAATAGGTACAATAGAAATACCTTTCTCATTTTGGACCTTTTTGGCAAAAATAACAAAAACTTCAAATGTTTCATCTTTTGAAGAAAGAAATGAAACAAAGTCCAAATAAATCTAGAATAGTCATCGACTATCACAAGAGTATACAAGTTTCCTCTGAAACTTTTAACTTTTGCTGGCCAATCAAATCCATATGAAGTATTTAAAGTGGTCTTTCAGTTGAGACTACTTTCTTTGATTTAAAAGAAAACTTTGTTTGTTTCCCTCGTTGGCAGACATCACAAACAATATTATTTTCAAAATTTATTTTGGGCAAACCAACTAATAAATATTTTCTAATCAATTTTGAAATTTGATTCGTATTTACATGAGCTAATCTTTTATGCCATTGCTAACTTTTATCGATTTTTCCCATAAAATAGTTTTTAGAAAGATTTGAATTGATAGAAATAGTATAACAGTTACCATCCCTTGGTGCTCTTAGTTTTGCCTTCAGTTCATCTTTATTGAGTATCAGATCTTTCTTGTTGATGATCAAACATTCTTCAGAATCGAAGATCACCCAGTTATCTTTATCTGCACTGTGGTTGACACTGTGCAAGTTATAGCAGAGCCCATCCATGTAGTGGACATCTTCAATTCTTATGCCATCCTTGCTTCCAATTTTTCCAATTCGAACCATTTTTTCATACTGGTTTCCTCCAAAGATGACTTTTTCTCCTTCTTTAGTTATGAGCTTGAAAAACTTGCCAGCATCTCCAGTCGTATTTCTTGAGCATCCACTGTCAATATACCATTTAGTTGTCTTGGATGCTTTGAGACATTCCTACAAAAGAATCATCTGATTTTAGGTACCCATATCTTTTTGGGTCCTGATTGGTTAGTCTTACATGCTTTTACTTCATAAGTTCATTTAGATACCTATTTTAATGTTTCGTAGGTACCCATCTTCTTGTGATAACAAGAGTACCATTATGACCTTTATAGTTGTAGTAAGTACATCTAACAAATAGATTGGAGGTATGAACAGAAGTTTTAAAATAGTTCAAATATAATTTTCCTCCATTTTTCTTTTTGCCTTTTCTCTTATCTAGATTTGAATCATATCCAATTCCAGATTTATTAGAGATGCATCTCTAATTTCATAAAATCACATTAAACATCTCACTTACTTTAGTGAATTTTTAAGAGTTTTGGTTAAATCTTGATTCTTTTTCTCGACAATCTCACATTTAGTGTAAGTTGCACTGATGTTATCTGAACAGGTTGAGCTTTGATCTCAATTTGTTCTTGAGAATACCTTAACTTTCTTTTTGGAGTTTACCAACTCATTAGTAATTCTAAATAATTCACTTCTCAAATCATTATATTCATAAAGTAATTCATCAAAAGTAAGCTCAAGATTTATTACCTCTGCTTCTGAATCTATTTGTTCTTGAACCAGGCAAATGTTGGCAACTTCCTCTTGATCACTACCTTCATCTTCTGAAGATAAGTTGTCTCATATATAGATGTGACAAGAGCCTTTCTCTTTTGATATCTATCTTTCTTTTTTTCTTTATCTTTCTTGGACAACTATGGACAGTCAGCTTTGATGTGACCAGGCTTCTTGCATTCGTAGCAAATAATATGATTCCTTTCTTCTAAAGTTGAAGTTGAAGGGAAATTTCATTTTGATTGAAATTTCCTTCTAACTCTATTTCTGTAGATCTTTCAAAATCTTTTGACTAAGAGACCCATTTCTTCATCTTCTAGTTCGTCTTTTTCCTCATTATTGTCCTAAGCTTTGAGAGCAATTCCTTTATGTTTTTTCTCTTTCAAATCCTTTTTGTAGTTTTACTTGCTCTCAAACTACGACAAGCTTCAAAAGAGTGTAGCAACAGATCTCATTGATTTTCCTTTGGATTCTTCAATGGCTTTCACCTTTGGATCCCATTCTCTGGTTAGTCTGTCTAGGTTCTTCCATACTTGATCCTGATTGACCAAATTGGAATAAACAATAAAATAAAATTACATGAACTTAGATCATCAAATGCTGATATTTTCTATGCAATAATTCGGTCTACTGAATTCATTTAGATTTATTTTATCCATATGGGCTCGTGATAATAAAAGGAAGAGAACGCTTCTTGACTATATCTTTTCCCAAGGGTAATCAGGTGATTTATCAGATATGAAAATCTGACCTCCATATCTTTGATGCTTTCTCCTGAGTTCTTCTGGAATAACTCAAACTTTATAGTTAGAGTGTTGATTCTGCTTTGTTTAACACCAGATATTCCTTCATGGGCAATCTCCAATACTTCCCACATTTTCTTCTCAGTCTCCAAGCTAGACACTATGAAGTACTCCTTTTGACTTAGAGCACACGTGAGTATATTTACCACTTGCTCTTGAAGTACTCCTCTTGATTCTATTCTTGAGACTATTAAATCAATTTTCAAGAGACTTGCTTTGATACTAAATGTTAGTTTTGGCAATTGCACCCGAGAATGGGTGAATTAGGTGATATTTAAAAAATTTAAAACTTCTCAAAAATTAAATAAGTTAAGAACAATTTCACCTAGTATAGCTAAAGGAAGAAATTGGCATAGTAGATTTATCCTAGTTCAGCCTTAACCCTTTAGCTTATATCCAATCCCTATATTCCTTTGAGATTTTCATTGTATCTTCCAAGATTAATTGGGCTCTTGGTGCCTCAATACATCAATAAGTTAGAATCCCTCTTACTCCCCCTTACAACCAGTAGGTGATAATCCACTCAAGAGTCCCATACTCTTGAGCAACTCAAAAAGATTGAGAAATTACAAGGCTCTCCAGTAGAGGAATTGTGATAAATACTGAAGTACAAAAATTTCTCTATCAGAAAGATCTTCTGTTCACGCCAAGTGAAACAGGGTATAACAGAGTATTCAGAGAATGAATTGAATGCTTGAATAAATTCGTTCATCATAGGTAGTTGGGCTTCTTAACTCGTCATTCAATTTTTTCTTTATTTATAGCTTCAGCTCATTAATGATCCTTTAGACACAAATTGAATGAAGCCATTGAAGAGACAAAACTGTTGGTGATGGTAGTTGGTAGTTGCATTTAATGCTTTTCTGACAGACTTTTGCTTTTTCGGTTAATCCCTCACTGATGATTACTTCATCCAAAAAATAGATTAGGCAGTCGTTGTATTAGAGATAGATAAAGAATTTAATCATATAATAATGTAAGAGCATATATAAAGATAAAACAAGACTGATTGATTCCAAGTTTTGTTTGAAAATCATTTTCAGAAAAAAGTTCAATTTATCGAAGAGGTTATCAAAAAGATGCCTTATCGAATAAGACTTCGAGAAGCCTAAGATAAAATTTCAATAGAACAATTTCCTTATGTTATAGATAAATGCTCTATTCGAATAGCTCTTCAAAAAATATCATAGCTCTTCGAAAAATACCCTATTCACTATGTCTGATTTATCGAAGTGTTATTCAAATAACTTATGATTTTCAACTTAACATTCTAAAAATAAATCATTTCAAATCCCTTTAAGTTTGTAACTTTAGTGAGTCTGCTAAGTAAAATTTTCTCTATTTATTGAAGTGTTCTTCGATAAATCCCCTTAATGAATAATACTTAGATAAATTAATTCTTTGAAATCTAAACTCTTAACAGACTTGATATTTATCGAAT
This sequence comes from Leucaena leucocephala, assembly GCA_037074615.1. Classification (NCBI taxonomy): domain Eukaryota; kingdom Viridiplantae; phylum Streptophyta; class Magnoliopsida; order Fabales; family Fabaceae; genus Leucaena; species Leucaena leucocephala. Next base: position 17,828,803 of record CM073522.1, read on the forward strand.
AACTTATCGATAAACTGATAAGTTAAACCAGAGAAAATATTTAATTTACTTCATTTATTGAGTGCTTTATCGATAAACCCATTTATCAATTAATGCTTCGATAAATTCATTTCAGAAATAATTTTCATAAAGCTTACTTATCAAAGTCCTTATTGATCAAGTCATTCTTCGATAAATACTAATTTTATTCATATAAACTTCTGAGTTAGACTCTAATTTATCGATGGCTTCTTCAATAAACAACCTTATCGAATATATCTTCAAAAAATTATGGTTTCAAAACAAAGACTCAAACTTTTCTTAAACTGATTATGTTGTTTATTTATTGAAGTCTTTATCGATAAGTAAACTTATCGAATAAGGATTTGATAGATGCATTTCAGAAACCACTTTTCTTCACAAATTTCTTTCTTATTTATCGAAGAGCTTATCAATCAAAGCCTTTATCAATAAGCTTATCGATAAATTCTCTTATCATAAATAATTAAGTTAAAATCATTTTTTAATTATCAACATCAAAATATTATAGTCTAACAGATTGGCCTAGGGGAACAATTATTACAAAGCTAGAACACTAATCCCAGGAGTTTAGTTAAGAGTTAGGGGTTTTAAGAAGTTAGTGTGCATTACTAAAGTAATGGCTCTAATGAGTTGTATACACAATGTAATTATGTTTAGGGTGATGAGATATTAAAGAGGATCAATTAAAAAGATTGACCAAGCAACCATTGGTTGGTTGAAGGCAAATGGAGCAAGAAGAAAAGGATAAAGCTATAAGGTAGTGAACTTACCCTTCTCGAATGCTTGTGTTTTCATGTGTTTTATGTTATGAGATGATGATATATGACATATATGTATGAGATATACTTTGCACTTATGAGTTTCCATGGCCATGCATGATAGTATGAAGCATTGAGCATGATAACATGTCACTAGAAGTATGAGAATGTTAAGAGTAGCATATCATACACTTTTATTCATCTTACATGCATTGATTGGTAATATTTGCTACTGAGATTCCTAGAATCTCACCCCTCCCTTAACCAACCATAATAGGTAATTGAGCATGCAGAAGCTCGCATGAAGAAGAGTAAATAAATTAGAAGAAAAGAAATGTGGATTTGTACTTTAACGTTTTCTTTATTCAATGAATAATTATGTAATAAATATTGTACATGTCTATTTATGTAATTAAATGTATATATATGATGTTTTAGACATGTCTAAATGAATATGAGAAAGTTTGATGATGAGCTATGTATTCTAGAATTAAATAAGAAATTATAAATGAAAGTGGCAAGGATAAAAATTAGGTCATGGACAGGGAGCTTTCAGCTCCAGTTTGACCTAGCAAATGAATCAATTAAATTATAAAATTAGACATGCAAGAAATAAGCATCCTAAGCTTTAAATTCATAGGTAGTATGCCTATAATGGATGTGTACATTAAGAGAAATAAATTTTTAAATTTGAGGCTTAGAATCTAAAAGTTCCAGAAATAACCATATAAACAGTATTTTTTAACGAATTAACTGTATTGATTGGTCAAGTAAAACTCCATATTTATATTTTTCCTTAAATATCACTACTGGAAAAAAGGATTTCTACACCGGTTTAAAATGGCATTCTACATCGCACATATAACCGGTGTAGAAACGGACGTGTAAAAAGTGAGACATTTTACACCGGTCACAAGACCGGTGTAGAATGTATACTTTTCTAAACCAGTCTAAATTTTAAAGCGGTTCACATTTACATCCGGTGTATTTTTTATAACATCTACACCGGTTGAATATAGGGACGATGTAGATTATTCAAATGTTAACACCGATTGAACATTGGGACGGTGTAGATTATTCAAATGTTAACACCGGTTGGATATTGGGACGGTGTAGATTATTCAAATGTTAACACCGGTTGTATATACGTCGGATGTAGATGTTATTAAATTTATATTATTATATATGTTCTTTCTACACCGGCAGGTATATACGTCCGATGTATATGTTATTAAATTTATATTTAATATATTTTTTAGAAACAAGGAATTAATTGGTTAGTTGGCCTGAAGCTTCATAAATAAACTACCAAAATATACGACTCAAAGGGCATGATCATCGATCATCAGTTCAAGATGGCAGAGACATATATAATTCAATTGCTCATTATATTATTCATTTAATAAAATTCAATAAAAAATACTACAATTTGAACAGAAAAGTAGAAAAATGTATAAAGTAGAAAAATGTATTCAGTGAAAGACAAATACTGTTGAGAAGGAAGGAATTGAACAAAAAACTCTGCCCAACGATTGCGCAGGTCCTCAATATCTTGTTCAGGAAATGGATCAGGTTGATCAAACATCTCAAATATGAAATCAAAATCAAAAAAATTAAGGCATTACTAATATATATTAGATAGACAATAAATATGAAATCATTAAAAATATAATTTTACTTCCTCAGTTAGGTCAATCCTATTTGACAAGATAATATTGACCATGTGTCTAACTATGTAGAAGCCGCACAAGTTGCTTTCTCTGGGTTGCCTTCGACTCTGTAATATTAACATGATAAAAATTATTTCTCATCATCAAAACGTGGAACCTAACACCTAATATATACTTTTATTACCTCCGGTGTGATCCATTCAGGGTCCCTCACCAAGTTAGCGTGCTTAAGGCCCCTTGCAACTGCGAACGTCCTCATAGCCCTATGATCAAAATTCTAAAGTTAGTAACCCATTTATCACAAATATCATGTGTATAGAAGAAAACTCACGTGTTCATGATCTTCTTGACATCAACCGATGGCTTGTAATGGAGGGAGCATAAGAAGAAAACTTTATAAGTATGCTTACAGAGGATGACCAATTGCCAATGATTGCTGTAGAGATTAATTAAAAGAGAATGAGTATTATAATTAAGCAAATACAAAACTAGTATGAAATAAAATGAAATATTATTATTCTTACTCCTGCATATATGGTGCCAAGAAATAATCAACATCGGTTTCACCGAGCCTCCTTGAAATGTATGCAAGCCTCAAAGATTGAGAGGTCCCTTTTGCATAAATCTGATATGGGCATAGGAATCCAAACTTACCTTGTTTGCCCTTGGAGGAAACCAACTCAGCTTGCATATACCTACAGGTAATGCATACACGACATTAGTTGTAAGACTTGAACTTTTTTATTACATATATTTACATTTAAATTATACTTACATAAAAAACACTTGGATGCACCCGGAGGTCAGCTCCTCCTTAGGAGTGATAAGAGATTTAGCATCCACATGGTCAAGGAAGGCCGGTGCCCCCATGTCGCCCACAACTGAATCCATAGGCAACGCGTCCACATGGAATATTTTGTCATATGCCAATAGGATCACACGTTGCATGGAATTCAAAGTGGGAGGCATGGGAAGTTGGCTGGGGGATGAGGCGACGTGATCCGAAACAAGATGCTTTGGTCATAATATGAAAGTCCCTTTTGCTTTTCTTACTGTCTTCACCTTATCAGTAGGAATTAGGATAAGAGCATCTCCAATTATCACGTCTTCAACTATCACCCTTAATTGATCATCCTGAATTTGGATGTAGTGAATAGTTACCCCTAGGCTATGGATGGAACCATGTGCCACTAAGCGTCTAAGAGGATCCTCCACATATAGATCATAATGTTCTGTATCCTCTAACAGCGACAAGCAACAGCTCCCTTTAGTGCTTTAACGGGCTGCAATTGAGGGCGTTTGGGGATAACTTGGCTACTACTGCCTTGATGTCATCATGGACAACATTTCTTCCTTGACCTTTGCCAACCCCTCTTATAATCGCGCCTCAATTGAAGCTTCTTCTTGTGCCCTAGCCTCTATCCAAGCCTCTGCCCTTATGGTGGAGAGCAAGGATTCCAACTCTGCCCTCGGCACCATATGTGGGGAACATCTTTAAGATGCTCCAAAGTAATCTCTTATACCCACACCTCTTCCAACTCCCCTGACACGGCCCCCATGCTCTTGTTTCCCAGTGACAACAGTCAAGATGTCATTCCTACCATCTGACTTGAAGGATCCATGGGACTCTTGTTGTTTAAGATCAGTCTATAACATAGAAAGAACAAACATAAGGAAAATGATATAATTATAGTCTACTAAAACAAAATAATACAAGTAGTTCTTACAATTTTTTCCGCAATCATACGAGCATTGTCGCTTGTATATGTTCCGCTCCTTCTTTGGTGAGCGTACAACCATTTTTCTTCGCGATGTATCGAAGATGGGGGGTCAAGAAGAACACTAGGATTACTCAGCATTTTCTTTTAGCCTCTTCCTCTTGGCCCCCAACAACTCTCTTTCTGCCTTCGCGTAACCCCCTTGAGACATTGTGTGGGGGCAATCATTCTTGAGCGCGTATTCAATCACTTTTGCCCTTTTTTTTCTATAAGACATGAAGTAGTTAAAATCAATATATATGATATTCTGATACATTTTCTGCCAACACATACAAAAGGATACACTTACCATTGCTGCTGGCGTAGTTTGAATCCTAACAAATTCTTCCCAAGCAGCTTCGTCAATGAATTGATACTTACTGCATGGAGAAGGTTAAGGATGACCACTTTTGTCCCGTCCATGCACATGCTGATGAGCTAGTTGTGTCTTGAATGCCCTCCAACGCTCAGCGCAATAAGACAACGTCTTCTTCTTCAAGATTTCATTGTTGGGAACATCATAAGTGAGCTACAATGATTGCCATTGAAAGCAGAGTAATCAACAAACAGTTGTGTATTTGGTATTTCTCTGCATACAATATAAGATAGATAGTTCCTATACCCGGATAGTGTCCCAAATTTGATTCTTCACTCGATCATCAACAGTATCCCAAGTCAAATAGGTGATGCTAGGCTTGTTATGTGCTAGGAGGCTGACATAACTTACGTACTTGGTCCTGTGTTCACCAGTTAGGTTCCAGTTTCTATCAAACTCAATCGGAAGCAGTTTCCCCTATTTCCTGTCCTTCGTAATGTCTTTCAAACACGTCGCACTTCTGCCCTTCCTTTGCGTAGTGTAGCTTGGAGCATCGCTAGCCTCATTCTGAGTACTATATCCCCCATATTCCTATATACGCAATAACAAAATTAAACATTGTAAACAGACTTAACCCTTTTTCCTTCAACTCGTCAGAGTACACAAAACTTGTTCCTTTAGTAGTTATGAATGGAAAGATGTGCAAGCATTTATCAGGAAAAATAGAAAACCTAGATTAAACAAACATAAAAATGGCGACGCACGTACACAGGAAAAATAAGTGCAAAGAACAAGTACACGGCAAAGCAGAACGAGAGCGACAACAGAGAAAAATGACTGAGCAAGGAGAAGCCCCATGAAAACCACAGAGCACGCCGAGCGGAGATATGATAGAGTACGTGAGAATAATGAGAATGATGGTCGCGCTAGGGAGGGCTTAAAAAATGTATATAACCATTTTACACAGGACATAAATTATTCTAACCCGGACAAAAATATAACCGATGTAAAATATTATTTTATGACGTTTATTTTTAATATAAGAAGACTTTTTACACCGGATAAAGTATAAAAACCGGTGTAAAAAATATTATACTTCACACCGGCTAAAATATAACACCGGATAAAGTATACAACTGGTGTAAAATCAAACTATAATTTATTAACAAAAATGACAGTAGTAGACTTTTTACACCGGATAGCACTTAAGACCGATTTTAATTTTGTAGTTATTTTTTTAAACTCTATCATCATATATATCATCCCATCCCTTCACGTTACAACATTCTTATCAGAACAAGAATCTATCTGTGTTGTTATTACATCAAAAACATATATGCAATCATAACAAGAAACTTAATATTGCATGTTTAGACTACATCAAAAACACGAAACACATACAAATCAATCAGAATCTACTTCTTCATTTAATTTTGGTAAACCTACTGAAAAAGAAGGGATCTCACAAATAGAATTATCATTGTCAACAACCCTCTTTCCTTGGAGCGCAACATACCATCTTTCATTTTGAGGATTAGTGATATAGAACACTTGCTTTGCTTGGTTTGCCATAATGAAAGGCTCATCCCCAAAACTTGTATTATTCAAATCAACCAGTGTAAATCCTTTCCAATCGACCATAACACCGTTGTTTACATTAGCCCACCTGCATTTGAACACGGGAACTGTGAATTTGGAGTAGTCCACCTCCCAAATCTCTTCAACAACGCCATAATAAGGGATGGCTGCTAATTTAGGATTGTTGTCTTTTGAACTAGAGAAATGCATAGCTTCAGCCACTAACATAACACCACTATTTTGCACGCTACTTCTATCATCTAGGGACTTCGTATAAAAGGAATACCTGTTGATATCAAATGAATTCCAACATATCACATTAAGTTCAGGACCACATGCCAACCATCTAACTGTATCAGAAACACAATCCTCATTTTCAACCTCCAGTTTGAACCAATGTGCAAAAGATTTGTTGTGTTCTCTAATCAGCCTTTGCTCTGTCATCCTATTATTTTTTTTCCGGACAAGCTCTTTATGAATAGTAATATAGTCTTCAACTTTATAAATGTTATTCAAGATGTGTAAGTGTATTTGCTGTAATTCATTACGATCAACACTCATCACCGATATTCTGCGTTAACCCCCTGTTTGGCACAGGGTTTATGGAGACCAGTAAGTCTTACTTTAGACAGGTATTGTTGACAAAAATCCATAGCATCTTTAGCAACATATTTTTGAATAATGGATGCTTCGGGCCGATTTGGATTCTTCATATACCCTTTAAAGATTTTCATGTATCTTTCAAATGGGTACATCTATCATAAGTATACAGAGCCACACAGTTTTATCTCTCAAACTAGATGAACGATGAGGTGTACCATGATGTCAAAAAAGGCAGGAAGAAACTGTTTTTCAAGATGGCACAAAATAACAAAACCCTCGTGCTCCAATTCCTCTAACTTTTCAGTCTAAAAGACTTTTCCACATATAGCATTAAAGAAGAAGCAAAGTCGGGTTACAATGTGTCTCAAATCATCTTGAAGGATTCCTCGAACAGCCACTGGGAGTAATTGTTGCATCAATGCATGACAATCATGAGACTTTTGGCCTACTAATTTCAAATCTTTCATCGACACAATCCTCTTAAGATTAGATGAGTACCCAGAGGAAACTTTGATTCCTTGCAAACACTCACAAATACTTCTTCTCTCAGCCTTGGACAAAATGTTAATCTCTTCAACATAATAGCTCCCTTCACCATCTGGCCTCGGATGTAAATCCTTTCGTATTCCCATTTCTTTCAAATCCAATTTTGCCTTCAAACCGTCTTTGGAACTACCATGTGTGTTGAGAAGTGTTCCAACAATGCTGTCACACACATTTTTCTCCATATGCATCACATCAATACAGTGCCTTACATGAAGATGTCGCCAATACGGAAGCTCAAAGAAGACAGATCTTTTTTTTCCATACATTTTTCTCACTTTTCTTGGTAATCTTACCGAAAGTGACATTGATGTCTTTCACCTTTTCATAAACTTGTTCGCCAGTCAATGGCTTTGGAGTATTTTCAAATTCTTGGCCGCCATAAAATTTCTTCTTTAGTCAACAGTATGGGTAGGCTTATCTTAGAAATCTCCTATAATATAGGTAGACTGTCTTTCTTCCATGACGAAGTTGATAGTAGCAAGTCCCTTCCTCATAAATCGGACATGCTTTATGGCCCTTAACACTATACCCTGACAAATTTTCGTATGCAAGAAAGTCATTAATTGTACAAAAGATCATGGCCCGTATATTGAATACCTCCTTCTTAACCGCATCAAAAACATCCACACCTTCCCATAGCTTCTTCAAATCTTCGATCAAGGGTGTTAGGTAAACTTCTATGTCATTTTCCAGTTGATTTGGTCCTGAGATCAGCATAGACAACATTACATACTTCCGTTTCATACACAACAAGGGAGATAGGTTGTAAATCACCAGAAAGATGGGCCATGAACTATGTATACTACTAAGTCTACCAATGCCATCTGTACTAAGTCCAAGCCTTAGGTTTCGTGATTCATTGCCAAACTCAGGAAATAAGTCATCAATCTTCTTCCATTGCAAAGAGTCAGCCGGATGACGAATCTTTCCATCATTAATCCTTTCATTTGCATGCCATAACATTTTCTTTGCATCATCTTCATTAGAAAAAAGTCGCTTAAACCTTGGTACAATTGGAAGATACCATAACACCTTCGCAGGAGAGTTGTTTGATCTGTACCTTGGTGTCTTACATATTGGACACTTCTCCTCATCTTTAAACTCTTTCATGTACAATATGCAATCATTTGGGCATGCATGAATCTTTCTATACTGCATGCCTAAAGGACCTATTATTTTCTTCGCATCATAGTAGCATTTGGGTAACGCATTTTCTTCAGAAAATATATCCTATAACAACTCAAGCAATTCTAAAAAACCACTGTCACTCCACCCATACCGAGCTTTCACACTTACCAATCTCAACACCGTATTCAACAGGTTGTATTTTCTCACCCTGGGTATAGAGGCTTTTCTGCATCATTGCACATATTACCATACGCATGTGACCGCATAAAAGTATCTTCTCCAACATAACGAATCATGTCCTCTACTCGATCATCAGTATCTATGTCATCATCAAAGGTCTGTTCCACCTGTTCACCATGCCATACCCATATCGTGTAACTCTTGCAAAACCCCTCACAAAATTAGATGAGTGTAAATATCAGCAGGACTTTGTTTTCTCTCATTCAAACAACTCACACAAGGACAATAAAACCTTTCATTGTCATCATCACCATTCCGTTTAGCAAAATCTAAAACCTCCTTTACCCCCTCAGCATACTCAACACTTGTTCGTTTAGCATTTATCCAACTACGATCCATATTTATGGAAGACTAAGAAACTAGAAAAGAAGAAACTAAGAAACCATTACGTTGCAACTAATACATGGAGAGAATAAATTTTTAGTTCTCGAGAGGAGTTCAAAACAAAACTCACCGTCTGTGCGAGAAGACTTAACGGGCGAACCAGGGAAAAATGAGAGATGGAAGGCGCGAGAAATGTACCAAATAAAAGAGTATGTGGTAAAAAAAATTAAAAAAAAAGAAGTTTATTCTGTAAGAAAATATACACCAGACAAAATGTTACACCGGTGTAGATATATATACAACAGGAGTAGAGAGTATATTTTACACCGGCCACTATATATAAACCGGTGTAAAATATTCCTCTATTTTTTTATAAGTGAAAGAACACTATGTCATCAACTTTTACACACACAAAAATATATATAAGAATATATAAAAGTTGCAATCCTTCACTACTCATCAGACTCGAAGTTTTGGGAGTCATCAGATTGGGTGAGATCAACAGGATTAAAGAAGCTATCTCGGGGTTGATGGCAACAAACTTCTGAGTGAAAATCTCTGAAACTTGCTTTCACTCTGTCAACTTTCCGATTCAGTTCTTCCACGGAGTCCTCCAGCCCATTGAAGCGCAGTATGAGTTCCTCAAGGCGCTCCATCAGAGTCACAACCAGGGGAGGAGGAGAAGGAACAGAAGGGTGAGGATCAGGATGTTTATCTTCAAAGTTGTCTATGTTTCTTTTGTGGGGCGGAGAAGGAGGCGTGCATGAGGAAGAGGCCATTGGAGGAGTCAAATAGATGAAAAGAAAAGAAAACAGAGATAAAGTGATAAGACGAAATGTACAGATCGATCATAGAAATGGTATACATATATATATGGTTCATGATCAATCAGAATATAGAAGAATGCAATTGGCTTTCTATCATAATGACTATAAATGTTGGGAACCGAAGAAGTAAAATGAACGGTATGAAGAATAAAGAAAGCAGAAAAGCATAGACAAGAAACTGAAGAGGCAGATAGGACGAAGCTAATCTGCACCGGGTGTTTATATTTTAAATTGGTTACTTTTAAAACCGGTGTAAAAATTTAATTCTTTTTAAACTGTCGTCTCCTCAGTGACCGGTTTAAAAGTGAGATTTAGATGTATAGAACATTTTGAAAAATAAACGGATCATCAGCAACGTATGCAGAACAAGAAACTTGTTAAACTTCATTCATTCAAATTAAACTTTACTAACTAACTTTACATCTTGAAATCTATATAAATACAATATCATCATCTCCTCATTCTTTTCATTACATCAAAAAGGAGGTGGAGAATAGAGAAAGGCAGGTGACCTCATTTTCACTCATCATTATCTTCCGAGTCAGTGTTTTGGGAGTTAGAATTGGGATCAACAACAGGATGATAGAAACTATCATCCTATTGATGGCGACGAACTTCAGAACGGAAGACTCTAAAATGTTCATTCATCCTCTCAACTTTCAGACTCAGTTCTTCCACCGAGCGCTCCAGGGCATTGAAGCATGGGATGAGTTCCTCCAGGCACTCCACCAGTTTCTGAAGCAGGGGAGGAGGAGAAGGAACTGAAGGGTTATCATGATAGATATTTTTTCCTTCAAAATTATGTCTTTGTGTTTTGTGAGGCGGAGAAGGAGAGGTGGATGAGGAAGAAGCCATTGGAGAGTTAAGATAGAAGAATAGAAGAAATGAATATAAAACAGATATCGGAAAAGGTAATCATGATGAACTACTACGCATGTTTGAGAAGACTTGACATAAAATGGTGGGAAAAGATACAGACAGAGTTAATCTAAACCGGACTAAATATTTCCACATCGGTCACTATAACATCCGCTATAGAAAGTAAACATCTAAATCAGACTACATTTTTCCACATCGGTCACGAGTAAATATGGTGTAAATATTTTATATTATTTACAAAACTGCCATCGGTCATTTTTTTAAAAACCGTCTCCGCATTGACTGGTTTAAAAATGGAGATTTAAAAAGCCAATTTTCCACCAGTGTATATCATTGAAAGAGCTTCAAGTAAAAATTTAGAGCACCTCTATACGATTTTTCTAGAATTAATTATAATTTTTTAAATTTAGACTGCCAAATCTAGAAAATGAACAATAAACAGTACCTGAAGACCAATTTATAAATTCTTAAATTTTGGGCCTAAGTAAAGGTTCTGCTAGTCAAATTCTCTTCCGAACACATACTCAGAGGGGTAAAAGTAAGGAAATTTTATTTTGGTATGTATCAGAGCAGAAGTTCTGGCACAAGATAGGAACGCCCTGCTCAGGATACTGGGTACGCAGCAGATTAGTTAAGGCTTAGTCTAGGTTGAAGTTAATAGTGGGTTACTTGCTCGTGGTCCAACTAAGTTTATGGATTGGAGGTGAATGCTCTAGGGAAAATGAATACTGATGATCAATAAGAAATAAAGTTTGAATTCTCAATTAGTGGAGGTTTAAAGAAAAGTTTGAGATAACATCCCGCCTGCTAGTGATCCTTGAGGATAGGGGAACCTAAAAGTATTAATGGCCTAGAGATATAAGTCAGACCTTTCCTTAGTTGTTGAAAGAAAGTAGCTGACTTGGTTAAGGATAGCAGTGAAGTTAAGTAATTGATAAACTCATATTTATATTGATTTTTAATATGTTAAAAGAGAGTTTTATAATTGATTTTATCCCCATTTACCAATATGATGAGCAATTTAGTAATAAAATAAATTTGGGACAGTTGGGAATTTATTAATGTGATTTTAATGATTAATTGGACAAATAATCTATTTATTCTAATTTCCCATTTCAGGCCAGAGGACAGCTGGACAGGAGGATGTGGAAGCATGTGCTGCTAGAGAGGAGCATTCATATGGGAAATATGGCTGAGAAGAATAGATTCAGTCATGCATGTGCTGGATCTAGGAGCTAATAATAGAAGCAATTGGGAGATCACACATGTGCTGCAACAGAAATCACATGGAGAAGATTGGCTAACAGAAGCACATGCTGGAAATCAGGCTTTCACACACACACATCACACTGCATCTCAGCTCATTCATTCATGCATCACGTGACCAGGCCATAACTAATTCATTCCAGCTGCCATTCACTCTATTCAGCACACACATCAGCTCACTCCTTTCACATCTTTATATATCACGCATACTACATAGTAGGGGATTCACTCATTCATACCAGACACGCAAGATCTATTCCATCACTCCATTCAGATCCATCATCCATTCATATCACACTTCACACCTTAATTCAGATTCCATTCAACATTTCTCTTATCTTATTCACATCACTCATCCATTTCTTCTCCATCTTCATTTTCTCTTCTGCAACTTCCTCTGTTCTAGTCAATAGAACCAGAGGAAGGTTCTACAGTTCATCTTCATCTTCTCCTCCATTTCCACATGACCGCTGCTATGCTTTCTGTTGCTGCTGGAGTTCAGAAGACAATGCAAGGCTAAGCTGTTGTGTTCTCTTGGAGATGACACTGAACCAGAATCCTTGAGCTAAACAGGGAGTTTATTGTATTTTTAATTCAGATTTGATTATATCGAGTTGATGTAATTAATTCTGTGATTACTAATGCAATTAGAGTAGTAGATGATAAAGATGTAGGGAACCGAGTTGGATTTTTTATTTATGCATAAATGATCCTTTGATTATTCTCATCTTTGATCGAGTTGAACATAGCTATGATTAATTGAAGTGATTCTGTTTAATTCATATTCTACAATCTCTAAGTTGAATGATTCATTATTCTCTAATCATTGTCTGCAAGTTGTAACTTGATTGAGATTTAGCTAGCGAGTTGTTAGCTATATATTATAATTCAACTGATTAACTCCAATGATCTGTGGATAATGAAGGTAAGGTAATCTCCAAGGGAACACATTTGTCATTGATACATTTCACCATCTTAATCACTTAAACTCAGAAATAATAGCATAGGATTTTACATTCGGTCTTAGTTTAAACAAATCATCACATAACTCATTTGTTAACTTGTTAATTTGTGGCTCACAAGATTAATTAGGAACTTTAATAACCAGTAGCTCCTTGTGAATCGACCTAGGTTGACCTCACTCTACTATTTGGTTAGCTTAGTTTTGTTTGATAATTAGAAATGACAGTTATCAAAATGGCGCCGTTGCCGGGGAGCCTTACTTGTTAAGGTTTCCTAAGCAATCTCCTGGGCCTAAAAAATATAAAAGGTAGGTTGTTGTTTTAGTTTTTCTGCAAATTTTGTGTTTTGTGTTTGTTATATCACGACCATTTGGCTTTTAAGTCGTGACTAAAGTTCTCTATGATTTCTTGTCACGACCATATACACATTTGGTCACAACCTGAACTTAGTTTATGACTCAGATTTGCTATCTGTAACTTTTGGTTGTGACCGGAGTGCCTTTTGGTCGCGACCAAAAATTTTTTTTCATCAATTTTCATCTCTGTGATTTCTAGTCGCAACCAAATTGACATTTAGTCACTACTAAAACTCTTTATGGTTTTTGGTCGTGACCGGAGTGCATTTTGGTCACAACCAGAAATTTCTAACTTCAAGCATTTGCTCTCTGTGATTTTTAGTCGCAACCAAAAATCCTAATTCAAAAATTTTGCTCTCTGTGACTGTCAGTCGCGACTTAAAGTTTATTTTTGTCATGATATCTGCTCTCTGTACTTTTTAGTCGCTACCTAGAGTCTTTTTAGTCGTGACCTTATCTTTTTGAACTACGATTACTTCATCATAATTGTTGAAATTGCTGCATTACTGATCTACTTGATATCCTGCATAACTGTTTAGCGTGATTTGTATGACTAGAAGCTCTGAGTTCTTTACTTTGGATAGAGAAATCAATAGAAAATTTAGGCAAATCAAGAGGACTAAAATCTTAAATCAAACTAGTGTTGCATCTGCTATTGAGCCAAGTTCTTCTGGTGAATTTGATACTGAACCTGCATCTGGTGATATTTTAGATAATCATTTTTTCATAGAGCATGTTAATGTAGGTAAAGATCATACTAATAATTAGAATAATTAATATGAGCAGTATGCAGAGAATAACATGAACAATAGAAGGCCAAGTAGGAGCATAAGAGATCCCACTTCTTCTAATGCAAACTATGATCCTTTTCACACTTGTCCTTCCTTAGATATTAATTTTGAGCTGAAAGGTCATTTGTTAAGTAACTTACCAAAGTTTTATGGATTGACAGGTGAGGATGCCTTCAAGCATTTAAAGACTATGCAGTGGGTTTGTTCATCTATGAAGCCTGTAGGTACTTATATGGATGCTGTGCAAAGGCAGGTATTCCTTTTACATTGGAAGGAAAAGCAAAAGAATGGTTTTATATTCTACCACATCATGCACCTCAAGCTCTGAATTCCTGGAACAACTTGAGGAATGTTTTCCTAGAGAGATACTTCCCTACATCCAAGACTGCTACATTAAGGCAGGAGATTTTCGCTGTAAAACATTATGCTCAAGAGTCTTTGCATGAGTTATGGGGAAGATTTCAAGAATTGCTAGCTAGATGTCCATACCATCAGATTCCAATTGACCATTTGGTGCAGGACTTTCACTCAGGATTACAAAGGGCATGCAAAAAGAATTTGGATGCAGCTGCTGGGGGTTCTATTGATGATCTAACACCTGATGAAGCATGGAACTTGATTGAGAAGATAGCAAATAATGACTAGCAGTATGGAGGTTATGATGCTAGACAAGTCTATAAGGTTTCTGCAAGCTTATCTCCATACATAATAATTTGTCTTCTTAAGTTGTTGCTATAAGTGCTCAGATCAACAACTTAGCTGCTCAATTGAGCAATACACATGTTTAGAGCCCATACTCTCAAGCTCTAGTTGCTCCTAGTTGTCAACTTTATTCTTCTCCAATGCATAACAGTGCCAATTGTCCTACACAATATGAGGATGTCTCAGCTATCTATCAAGGCAGACCCAACCAATATCCATAAAGAAACCCATACTCCAACACATATAATGAAGGATGGAAGATCATCCTAACTTCAGATGGAGGGATGGAGGTGGAGACAGGAATTTTGGGTAGAACAAGTTCAACAATAACAAGCAAGTGGCTGAATCCTCTAGAGCTATAGAATTGTCTACTGCTACAAAGGATGATGGAATTTCTAAGATACTCAAGAACATTACTATGATGAATTCAAATATAAATTCCATCAACACAAACTTCAGCTCTAACTTCAAGAATTTGAGGTCTACGGCGGAGAATAACCTAGCAAAGACCAATTCAAAGTTTGCAGCCTTGGAGAGTAGAATTGAGCAGTGGGAAACCAACACTTCAAACATGAATAACTATGTATCACAATTAGCCAATTCAGTAAGTGAAGTTCAGGAAAGGATCAGTGGAGATACCTTCAAATACAGTTGTTAACCCCAAAAATGTGAATGCTATAATCTACAAAGTGAAGAGCAAGTTGGGGAGCAAGTTACTAATGCTAAAAATGAAGATGAATGTGAGGTAGACACTGATTCCAATAGTCTAATGAAGAATAGCATTGAGAAGTCTGAAAGCAAGAAGGAAGCACAACTCCTTGAGAAGAAATAGGATACTGAAAGTCAAATCAATTCTGCACAAGATTCTGAGGGTTATAGATAGCTAAACAGTAATGAAATTGAGCTGCTGGAGACTATTGATACTGAGTCAAGAAATCCTAGTGAGGATACAACTGAAGTAACACCATCAGCAATAAGGTCAGTGCTCAAGAAGGAAGAAACTCATTCTGATTCAGCTAAGAAAGAAGTGGACCTGAAGGATTTACTTGTTCCAAAGGAACTCATAAGTAGCAAGGAAGTCTTAAAGGAGCATAACAAAGAAATCATTGATTATTTCAGCAAGATTGAAGTAAATGTGCCTATTCTAGAGAGGGTGCAGAGAGTACCAGAATATGCAAAATATTTGAAGGAGAGTTGCAACCACAGTAAAAGAGATAAACCTAATGAACTGGTGCAAGTGGGACCTAAAGCTTTTGCACTTTTCAAAGCTCAATTTCTAGTGAAGTGTAAAGATCCAGGTGCATTCTCTATTCCTTGTTCAATCGGCAAGATAACTGTTCCTAGAGCATTATTAGATTTAGGTGCTACTATTAATGTGATGCCTAGTGAAATTGATTAAGCCAACTAAAGTGTTAGCTCAATTGGATGATAAGAGTATTATAAATCCTAAGGGAATCTTAGAGGACATTCTAGTTCAAGTTAAAGATCTTGTTTTTCTTGTGGACTTTTATGTTTTTGATTTGACAAATGAATCTCTTGATGATAGTACTCTTATTCTAGGAAGGCCATTCTTGAAGACAGCTAACACCATGATTTGCATGAAAGATGGAATTATTAAAATGGAATGTGGTGGGCACATAATTCAGTTTAACATGTATAGACACCCACATCAGCATAATTCTCTCCTAGGACTTAACATGGTTGGAGCATTACTTGAAAAAGAGTGTGATAATAGTTGTGAGCTTGATAATGATGATAAACTTGAAGAACATTCCATTTCCTACTCCTCCATTGATTTCTCTTCTTTTTCTTCATCCAATGGTGATGTGTTATGCATTAATTCTAACATTGATGGCTGGCTTCCCACTATGGGTAATTTTTCTTCATCTCCATCTATTATTTCTTCCTTTGGAACTAACCACACTGTTTCAAGTGATGCACAATATCCATGAAAGTTTTTTATAAATATAACAGAATTGCAGGGCAAGGACATTACAGTAGATTTTGAGAGAGAAGAAGTTAGAATTTATGGGTTAAGAAAATTTCAATTTAATAGTTATAGTATCATTTATTCTAACCCTATTCAGAGGAGCTTCAACTTGGAATCTTTAGACATCTCAAGGCTGCAGGAATTAAAGGATGTTACTCAACATCAACAGAATTGCACTGTTGGAACTTCAAAAAGAATTGCTGCTAGATATGTTGCTGAATTGGTGCATAAATTAGAGAGCAATGCATCTAGAGTGGAGCCTAAGGAGTTGAGCCCATCTATTATTCAACCTCCAGAGACTGAGCTTGAACAACTTCCAAAGAATCTAGAGCATCAAATACAATTCAAGATCAATGGCCATCTATGGAAGCTGTTCAAAGAGGATTTCAAACCTCCATGATATTAAGGTTGTCTCCTTCCTTGTTTCCCCACTTACAATAGTCTGCTTTAATTAGTTTTATTATATACTTGAGCTATATTTATTGATTAAGTGTGGGGGAGGAGACCAAGTCGTAGGGTAGATAAATACTCCCATAAATAAATCTTAGATTTTGGTTCAGTGTTGTCATGATTATTGATGCCTTTGCATGTGTTTCATCACTTCCTCACATTCAGGACAATGTAGAATTTAAGTGTGGGGGAGGATGAGCTTTATTGAGTGAGATAAGTGAATGAAAATCAGATAATTGCTGTGATTTTGTGAATTTTGTCACGACCTCATGTTATTTTTGTCACGACTAATTTGTTCAAATGGTCAAAATTTCTTCTCTGTGAATATTAATCACGACCTTTGCCTATTTTTGTCGTGACTAGAAATTCATATTTTCTAAAAGTTCACCTATCTATGATGTATAGTTGTGGTCTATGCTTATTTGTGTCGCGACTGGAACTCTCTATGAATTTTGGTCATGACTAAAGTGTCTATGGTGTCGTGAGTGTAACTCTCTATGAATTTTGGTTGTAACTGGATTGTCATTTGGTCGCGGCTAGAACATATATGTTTAACAGGTTTACTCTCGGTGATTTTGAGTCGTGACCAATATTCCTTGTTTTTTAAAAAATTCTTCTCTGTGTAAAATAGTCACGACCGGATGTCCATTTTGTCGTGACTAACATTGATCCTCTGCTAAAAAATCCCTCTATTTCACTCTGATTGGTGATTAGTCTTTGGAATTTATTGTCATGTATTTAAAATTAAACTTTGAACATATACTTTTGAACATTGGCAAGCTTGATGAAGTGTTAGTTGCTTGTTTCATTGATTCACTACTGAAAATTGTGCATCATGAATAATTACTGAAACATCCTCCCTTAGACCCCTCAGAGTACACCTGCGGAAGCTAGATAGCTGGATTATACCTTAACTTAAACCCAGACATTCAGAATTTTACTCTTAAATTCCTTATTCTGAACTTTTACTTTGGGTATTGATTAATCTCATTCTACACATCCAACTGAGGCTTATTACCTATCCACGTAATGCCCCAGATGTGTACTACTGGCTCACCAAATTTCGTGGCCAAACTCTTCCGTTTACTAGGTCAAACTGAGGTCAAAACACTGCTACCTCAGGACCTGCGAATTCTCTCTCAATTCCTCATACATAGATTTAACATGCCAAACAATATTTATTATTGAATAACAAAATGTCATACAACAGGGCACATACAAAATCCTCACGTTCCTATTACAACATTCCTGCCTAAAATCCGGCAGCATAACTGCTACGCTGTGTCTTTAGATAGTAACTGATCTTGTACCGATTCGGTAATTCCCGTGAGAACTACCATTCTACATAAGTACCCAGGAAAGACTGGATGAATCGGCCAGGTCCACTCACTTCCAGCCTCCTTAGACAGTACCTACGTACACAGTACGTATCAGCTTCTTTCCTCACTACTGCTATCTTGTCATAATTTTGGCAGCATAACGGCGTCTCTTAGTATTCTCAAAATTTACTTCGACATAGCCTCCCCTGTCCTGTGTTATATATGGGGGATGAGATTCGGGGGAATCTCAGTAGCAATAATCATAACAATATATGTAATGCAGAGTGACAGTGCTTGCTTGTGATTGTGTACAGATAAGTATGCCGCGTGCTTCCATACTCAATAACATATGATCATAGCATTGCAGTAGAGCTTCAAGCATAACATATAAGACAACAATCCAACCAAACAATAGCACAACAAATCACAAAGTCATTACATAAAAGCTAGGATTAGTTACTACCTGGCTAGCTTAGTAGAACTTTACTATCACTATACTACTTCCAGCTCCGCCAGAACTTCCTTCCTTCCTTTCTTCCTTTCTTCCTTTCTCTCTTTCTTTCTTCCTCCTTCTCTCTATTCTTTCTCTCTCTTTTCCTTGCCCATGCGTGAAGCCAAATGAATGGGGGAAGGGTATTTATAGTTTATTCCAATGGCAATTCCGTAGTTTCCAAGAACTCTGATCTTGTGGCCACAGTTTTTTTGGAATTTCCTATTCTCTTTATTTCTTTTACTGCATCATCATGTTGACTCAGCCTTTCATAATTACCTGCTGACTCGCCATGCTAACTCATAGCCTTTCATAATTACCTACTGACTCAGCATGCTGACTCGCCATGCTGACTCAGTGCCCCTCACGATTACTTACTGACTCACCAGTTCAAAGTCTTGCACCGTAATACGTGTCCTTAGCTTTATCTGCTTCCTCTAAATCAGTGCCATATGGCGATAGGGTGGGTCCCTTCACGCCATCCAATGCTATCCAGATAAGTCCAAGACTCTATCTAATCACCTCCTCGGTTATCGTGCAAACCGAGTAACTTTACTTTATGGAAAAGTCACCAAAACATCATTTTAATGCCACTTTTCCTCACATTACTACTGGGCCACATTTTTGGGCCTCTGGAATATCATCCTGGGTCTCTGATCAAGCCCAAGTACTCTGATGGCTCGATTCCCAAGACACATCCCTTGGTAACTACAAAAGTGCCCTTGGTTCCTCTTTATTTACTTTAACAAGTCTAGGGGCAATATTGGCTTTTCTCATTTTACCAGAGTATTCCCTGACCCTGGTTAACAATTCAGATAACCTTTCTTGACTGTCTCTATCTGACCTTTTCCCCAGTTCTATCGCCAACCGGTAACTATCTCTCTTGAACCTTCATAACTCTTAGCCCATACGTCTAACATCTTTCTCATTACATAGTCGCGACTTAACATCATCTGATCATGACCTACCCCTTCTGTGTTCATTAGTCGTGACCACAACACAATCTAGTTGCGACCACAACACAATCCAGTCGCGATCACAATACAATCTAGTCACGACCCCATCATTTTCTAGTCGCAACCAAGCTCATTTTGTATATTAGTCGCGACACACATATCTTTACATCGCGGCCATACCTCTTTGCCAATATTAGTCACGACCATAGTACTCTAAAGTCGCGACCAGCATGGTCAACACTTGACTTTCCAATCTTTATGCCAAAATGGCCATTCTACTCCTTGGGGCTCTTGCCCAAAAAGGGTTTGGTATCTTCTCAATTTCAGGCTATTCCTTGCATCTCTAGGCCTAAAAATTGGGATGTTACAATTACTCTCATGTATTTTGTTTAAAATTCATGCAATCTAGTCATGTGAGCTGATAGGGTGAGTAAGCCAGATGGAAGAATTTTTTAGCCTCCAACAGATACTCCTTTATATTGTGTGACACCATCTAATTTGGTAACTTTGTAGAACTTGTCTCAATCCATGATTCAAAACCACATTAGCTCCATGGAATTGTGGAAATGATAAGGGCATTTCTTTCAAAACCTTTTTGACCAAACAGTAGCCACACAAATATTAAATCATTTGCTTTACCACTTTGAGACCTTCACTTTCTTTTAAAATTCCATCCTTGACTAATGAATACTGTACAAGATAGTTGCTGATGCAGTAAATCTTTGATTGTGAAATAACTGATAAGTTGCACCACTTGTTGAATCTCTGAACTTCAATATATTTGTTATCTGGTTCAAAAATGAAAACAAAGGAAAAATATAGAGAAAAGAAAAAGAAAAGTACAAAGAAAAGAGAAAGAAAGAAGAAAGAAAAGAAACCAGATGCAAAAAGTGTTATTCAACTTGTATTAAAGGAAGATAGTTTGAGGCTTGTTATTTTCTGCAGTTGCATGATGGAACTTTGATTATGTGCAGTATTTCATTAATCATTGATATGCATTTCCATTTCATCATCTAGCCTTTCTAGCATTATAACCCTAATAAAGACCCTTTGATTCATAACCCTTGTGACATTTAGTGGTAGAGATGTAGGATGGTTACAAGCCTATGGGAAGCCTAAGCTAGATGGTTGAGTGAAATTACCTTGATAAGAGAGGAAGTGAAACACTATACCTTGAGAGGAAATTTCAACCTAGTTGCTTACTATGATTTAATTGCATGAGCCAGATTTTTTTATTGATATGAGATTAGTATGGATTGTTGCCAATTGAAGGGAAAAGATTGATGACTACAAGTGCTTATGCTAAATTTGTTTCACCAAATTTGCTGAACATGTGTGTTTGAATTTCAGTTTTGATCCATAATTTTGCTCAGAGTGCAAAAGCTAAGTGTGGGGGAGTTGATAAACTCAGAGTTGTATTGATTTTTAATATATTAAAAGAGTTTTATTATTTATTTTATCCCCATTAACCAATATGATAAGCAATTTAGTAATAAAATAAAATTGGGACAGTTGGGAATTTATTGATATGATTTTAATGATTAATTGGACAAATAATCTGTTTATTCTAATTTCCCATTTCACGCCAATGCACTAATAAAATGAATAAAAAGGAGAGGACAGCTGGACAGGAGGAGATGGAAGCATTTGTTACTGGAGAGGAGCATTCACGTGGGAAATATGACTGAGAAGAACAGATTCAGTCATGCATATGCTGGATCTAGGAGCTAATAACAGCAGCAATTGGGAGATCACACATGTGCTGCAGCAGAAATCACATGGAGAAGATTGGCTAACATAAGCACATGCTGGAAATAAGGCTTTCACACACGCACATCACATTGCATCTCAGCTCATTCATTCATGCATCACGTGACCAGGCCATAACTGATTCATTCCAGCTACCATTCACTCCATTAGCACACACATCAGCTCACTCCTTTCACATCTTTATATATCACGCATACTACATAGTAGGGGATTCACTCATTCATACCAGACACGCAAGATCTATTCCATCACTCCATTCAGATCCATCATCCATTCATATCACACTTCACACCTCAATTCAGATTCCATTCAACATTTCTCTTATCTTATTCACATCACTCATCCATTTCTTCTCCATCTTCATTTTCTCTTCTGCAACTTCCTCTGTTCTAGTCAATAGAACCAGAGGAAGGTTCTACAGTTCATCTTCATCTTCTCCTCCATTTCCACATGACCGCTGCTATGCTTTCTGTTGCTGCTGGAGTTCAGAAGACAATGCAAGGCTAAGCTGTTGTGTTCTCTTGGAGATGACACTGAACCATAATCCTTGAGCTCAACAGGGAGTTTATTGTATTTTTAATTCAGATTTGATTATATCGAGTTGATGTAATTAATTCTGTGATTACTAATGCAATTAGAGTAGTAGATGATAAAGATGTAGGGAACCGAGTTGGATTTTTTATTTATGCATAAATGATCCTTTGATTATTCTCATCTTTGATCGAGTTGAACATAGCTATGATTAATTGAAGTGATTCTGTTTAATTCATATTCTACAATCTCTAAGTTGAATGATTCATTATTCTCTAATCATTGTCTGCAAGTTGTAACTTGATTGAGATTTAGCTAGCGAGTTGTTAGCTATATATTATAATTCAACTGATTAACTCCAATAATCTGTGGATAATGAAGGTAAGGTAATCTCCAAGGGAACACATTTGTCATTGATACATTTCACCATCTTAATCACTTAAACTCAGAAATAATAGCATAGGATTTTACATTCGGTCTTAGTTTAAACAAATTATCACATAACTCATTTGTTAACTTGTTAATTTGTGGCTCACAAGATTAATTAGGAACTTTAATAACCAGTAGCTCCTTGTGAATCGACCTAGGTTGACCTCACTCTACTATTTGGTTAGCTTAGTTTTGTTTGATAATTAGAAACGACAATTATCATTAAGTAATACCAATAGAGGTTAAGAGAAAGGTAACCACTATTCAAAGATTAAGAGATTCCCCTTCTAAGAAAAAGTAACAACTAAGAGTCAAAAATAGACAATTAGGGTTTAAATTCATACCCTAGCATGAGGGTATAGTGGCAACCTAAGCTAAATGAATTAATACAGCCTTGTTAAGGCTAACACAACCTAATGGAGTAGCTATCTCATATTCCTGAAATAGGATCTTGGCGATAGCAGACTCAAGATGGATAGCCCTAGTGAAATTTCTTGTGGATCAAGATAAAGAGATAGAGAATGAGATAGATAGATATACAGGGAACTAGCATAAAGAGATAAGCATGTTGCCAAAAATGTTAAAAGATACTCAATCACTGGGATTAGGTTGAGAGGCTTCTAATTAGGGATACAATGTATAAAAGTTCTAGCCATTAAGTCTTTCCTAGAGAAATTGGAAATTAGTCCTCTGATTCATAATTGCCATTGCTCTAGAAGGAGCAAGATACCCTATCCAAGAAGGAAAGGGATGCAATCAAGATAGAATTGGTGTTGCTTTAGCATAAGTAACATGTCCTCCATTGAGAATAGAGAATTGCAGTCAAGGTAAGGTAAGTGGAGTTGACTTTATCCTAATAGAAGCATGACTGACCAAGAACAGAGCTAGGGTTAACTGTCCTTTAGTTTAGTAGAGTACTAAAGTAAGTAGAAAGAAGAGAATCTTATAAGTCCTCTCCCTGTAACTCTAAAATCAGCTGCAGATAGAAAGAGAGGCTCACTATTGTAGGGATAAGATGTCTGAAGGACATGCTACAGATATAGCAATAAGTAAGCTTTCACTCGTTGCATTGGAATTCCAGGCACTATATTACAGTTATGAAAATATGCTTAAGCTCCGAGTGTTAGAGCTATGCATATTAAAGGAAGGAATGCTTTAGCTCCTATGTTAGAGCTATGTATTCATAAGTAGATATGCAGCTTTTTACAGCACGTTACCCAGGTATTATGCATGATAGAGTAATGCTCCTACTAAGAAGTGAAGTAGAGAAAAGAGTAGTTACATAAGTCATTTCCATGTACAGTTCATAATTAGTTAGAGATGGTAAGAGCAGCAAGAGGAGTGATAGACATGTGACCTAGAGAATTGATGAGGCCTAAGAGAATGGTATTAATTTATAGGAATAGTCTTGGGAAATTATCAGTAGGTTACCAACTAAGTAGAGGTAACTTAATCATTTGGTCTGAAGTCTTCTAGAGATCTAGATACAGTACAACAGAATTACAGTAGAATATGGAGGATCACAGTTGGATCCTAGCGTGGCTCGTAGAGCGATAAAATTGTTGGGTTGTACCCTGAAAAGGCTTACGGTAGATTGCAGTAGATCATAAGGTCGCAGTAGATCATAAGGTCGCAATAGACCTGGCCTAATGAAAGTTGTTGAGCCACAAGAGTAAAAGTACAGTATCTCTTTGGGAAGATGATGACCAAGGACAAGATAAAGAAACCTCTAGAGTTGATTAACTAATACAAGGAGAGTATCCATGACTTACTTCTAGATAACCCTATCATTGATTATACTGAGCTCAATTCTCTTCTAATTAATAAACGAAAGCCACAGTTAGAAGAGTTAGAGCTATAAGACCTGAACAAGAGGCATTCAGGCTAGCTCCAGATCTGACAAAAAACCCTTGGGATGCAAAGATAGGGCCAAAGGATAAAAACACATGTATAAGGTCTAAGTAAAGCTTCTGCTAGTCAAATTGGCTTCCGAACGCGTTGATAACTATCGTTTTAATTATCAAACAAGAAACTAAGCTAACCGATAGCAAAGTGAAGCTAACTTAGGTCAATTCACAAGGAGCCTAAATAGATGCTAAAGTTCTTAACTAATCCAATGAGCTACAAATTAACAAATTAATTAGATGAGTTGTGTGATGAGATATTGAATAACTTCTGAATTAAAATTCTATGCTATTGTTTATGATTTTAGGTGTTAATGTTGATAATATGAATCAATGACAAGTGTGTTCCCTTGGAGATTACCTTACCTTCATTATCTATAGAATATTAGGAGTTAGTTGAATTAGAATATGTTAGCTAACAACTCGACGGCTAAATCTCAATCAAAGCTACAACTCACAGACATTAAATACAAAAATATGAATCATTCAACTCAAGAGGTAGAAGAAGATGAATTAAATAGATACAGTTGTACTCTGCTATAGAATTGATCTAATTAACCATAGCCATGTCCAACTAGTTCAAGGATGAGGATCAATCAAAGCTCAATTAAACATAATCAGGAAATCCAACTCGATTCTCTAATATTTATCATCTACTAACTTTGATTCAATCAATAAAATCATAATTAAATACATCAACTCGATATAATTAGATCTGAAATTAAAGACAAAATTAAACTCCCTGTTTCAGATCAAGGATTATGGTTCAACATCATCTCCAAGAGAGCATAGCAGATCTAGCCTTTCATTGCTGTCAAGACTTCAACAACAGCAGTAAACAGATAAGCAACAATCA
The DNA here is from genome assembly GCA_037074615.1 of Leucaena leucocephala. Lineage (NCBI taxonomy): Eukaryota > Viridiplantae > Streptophyta > Magnoliopsida > Fabales > Fabaceae > Leucaena > Leucaena leucocephala. The sequence goes on from CM073522.1 coordinate 17,854,222, forward strand.
TGGTGAATGTAGAAGGAGAAGATGAAAATGGAATGCATAAATTTTCTCTGGTTCTATTGCTTAGAACAGAGGAAAGTTACAGATGAAAGAGAGAGAATGGAGATTGAGAGAGATGTACGATGGAGTGAGTAAATAGATCTATGATGGAGTGGAGTGGAGTGAGAGAATGGAGTGATGTGTGTATGGCGTGAGAGAGATTATGGTATAAATGGTGTGTTAGATCTGAAGTGGATGAATGGTGTGTGACAGATAGATAGTGATGAAATGAATGAATCATATGGTTATAGGAGAGGTGTGTCCACGTGAATTAGTGCATGAGTCTCCTCTCTAGTGCCAGCACATGCTTCCCACCATCTGTTAGCTCACTTGTTTCTGTTAGCTCCCTGTCCATGTGATTCTGTTAGCCAATCCTAATTCCTTGGATCCAGCTATCCAATTGCCTACCTTCTATTCTAACTAATCTTTTCCACTTCAGCAAGTTGACTTGGTGCTTAATGAGTATTTTCTGCAATGGGGATTTAAAAGATACAAATTATTTATCTAATAAGATAATATTTTAATATATGACCAAAATTATATCAATTAATTTCCCATTGTTCTCATTTTATTTTATTTGTTAATTGCTCAACATATTAGTAATTGGGGATAAAAATCAATAATAAAACTCTCTTTAAACACACTAAAATTAATACAAATAAGAGTTTATCACGCGTACTATGAGAGGTTAAAGTAAGGATATTTTATCAAATGCATCATTCAATAATCCCAATTGCATTTCTTTCCCATATCCTTAGGGTTGTATGATTTTGCTGCATCAAGAGATTTGGAAATGGACAAAAAGAAAACAAAAGATTAAAAAAATGAACACAAATAGAAAAAGTTATGAAAAACCAAAGATAGAAATAGGAAAAGAAACAAAGAAAAAGTGTTGACGTCGAAGGCATTGGGCCTAAAGGGCCCTAGTTTGTTCGTTTAAATTAAATAAGTTTATTATTCCTAGTATTAGTTTAAATTATGTATCCCTTAAATTATGGGATATTCATATTAGATTAGCATAGATTTTATCTTAGATTATGTATCTTAGTCCATCCTAGTGATTCGGTGAAACCCTAGGATTTATGCTTATATATTTTGAACCCTACAATCGAATAAAGGAAGTATTTTTTGTACAATAAACTTCATAGTATCAGAGCGTATTTGCAAACCATTATTAGATTAGGTTTTGGGTTTGGACCTCCCCCCCCTCGGGGTAGGATGTTTCTTCCTCATTAGCGCAACACACATTAGCAACGATGAACATGGCGTTGAGCCATCAAGCGACAATTGATGCTTAGTTTGGTGCAGTCACAATCCACAAGTTAAACGGTCAAAATTACCTACAGTGGACCGATGGAGTCCAAATCTATGTCATGGGGAAAGGTATGATCGATTATCTCACTGGAAAGAAGGCAAAACCACCACTCACTGATAAAAAATATGTTGAGTGGGAAGCAGAGAATTTATGCTTAAAACATGACTCTCATGCCATTTTGGCCCTTAAAACTAATGTGCATTGTAATCACATGTGGAAGTCGATCCGTGGAAACCAATCACATGACTAGTGATATTAACTTTGTCCATAACATAAGGCCCTGTCCTCATCCCATGTGTATAAAGCTTGTAGATGGAAAATTTCTTAAGGTTCACAATATTGGTGACGCCTATTTATTTGGAAGCCTAGTTCTAAAAACATGTTTTATATGCACCAGATTTGAAGTGTAATTTAATTTTTGTGAGGAAAACTACTCTATCCCAGTGATGTCACATTGACTTCTTTGCTTCTTATTGTGTATTCCAGGACTTGAACTCGGGTAAGAAGATTAGCGAGGCTAAGTTACTAGAGGGATTTTATTGCTTGGAGGAGAAGGCATCTACAGCAGCAAATTTAGTAGCTGATTCTTGTTTTTCTGTTAGTAATGAATTTTTGTTATGGCACTATAGGTTAGGTCATCCTATCCCTAAGTATATGACAAAGTTGTTTCCTGATTTAATGAATGAAAAGTCTATTATTTTTCCTACCCCATATGAAATCTGTTCAATATCAAAACACGCTAAAAGTTCCTATCTATTACACCCTCATTATGGTTCTCAACCTTTTGCCCTAACTCATAACGACCTTTGGGGACCCTCACGGATTACAAATCTGACCCAAACTAAATGGTTTGCAACGTTTATTTATGATCACACCTGAGTAACCTGGGTATTTCTACTAAACAGAAAATCTGACCTTTTTTCCACCTTTCAAAAGTTTCACAAAATGATACAAAATCAGTTTAATTGCTACATGGAAATCCTAAGAAAGGCCTGTTTTAGCTCATTTCCAAAGGTAACCGGTTAGGTTTACAAAGGAAACACTACTAAGGACCGGGTAGGGTGAAGAATGAAAAAGGTCTGCTAACACCCACGGGATAAGATCTTTTTTAGATCAGCAATGAATTCTTGTATCTACGAAGAAAGATTTCTCCCCGGGTTCAGACCCTAAATGCCATACCTTGTTGACGGCGATTCACAACAGAATCACGCATAGTTTCATTTGACCGAGATGTGAATGCTCGTGATCCATTCGATATAGTCATGGATTTCATGGCCAAATGGAACCAAGTATCTCAATTCCCCTCTTTAATCGTATCTAAAGCAAAATGGCATAATTCATCAAACTAGTTGTGCCAATTCACCCCAACAAAATGGGACTGCAGAAAGAAAAATAACCACCTTCTAGAAGTGACAAGAGCCATAATACATACTCATAATGTTCCTAAATTCTATTAGGGAGAAGCCACACTCACTATCGCCTACCTTATATAAACTGTCTACCCTATAAAACATTAGACTTATAAACCCCAATTCAACTCCTGGCTGGGACATACTCATAATCTTTTGGTTGTGTTTCTTATGTTCATAATGACAATGGTGGAAAATTGGATGCAAGAGCCCCTAAGTGTATCTTTCTCAGATTTCCAAGTAATCAAAAGGGGTATAAATGTTACTCACCTACTCTCAAGAAGTGTTTTATCATAATGAATGTCACTTTTACCGAAAGTCAAAGTTACTACACCAAACCACCCATCCAAGGGGAAAGAAAAGAGGAATGGGAGTTTTTGGATCCCTTGAGCCCCCAAGCCAGCCTGGAACCAAGACCAAATACCACCATTGTACCTCACCAGATCTCATACCCAGTCATACTACCTGGGCCGAGCCATACACCCCCTGACATAGAATCTAAGAATATATAAAATCAGACAGATGCAGGAACTAACAACAGTTCAAGTACAGATGGTTAAAGTCCTATGTCGTATCCTTAATTTCACCCTTAGATATACTCAATTAGAAGTAGCTTGAACTAATTGATTACCTCTTTAGCTTAGAAATATAAATTTTCAAGAAAAGGGTTCTTGGGTACTGTTCACTTGGCACTATTCATTTGATATTCTAGAATATAGTCTCAATTCTGAAAATTCATAATTAAATCTAAAAAAATCGAAATAGGGTGGTTCCAATTTCTAATGAAATATATTTCATTAAAATTTGAAGGAAAAATATGAAATTGAGGTTTGCTTATCCAAATGAAATCAGTTTATTCGTTGAAATAAACTGTTCATTTGGTAAATCTAGAAGTTCCAGTTTCCTTATCTTATTTTCAAAAATTAATTTCTCCTTGTTCACTTATCCAAATGAGACGTTTTAGATATGGATTTAAAGTTCCAAATTTTATCTTTAAGCTCACAAAATTTCATGGAAAAACTCGTTCATTTGCTATTTTAAATTTACACATGAACCTCAGCCTCTGGTTACTCATTTTTATCTTGTTCAAGATTTTATTTCCAACTTTGAAAAATATAATAAATTGAATACTTAAACAATTGAAGTTTTCTTGGTGTCCATTTAAATCTATGGATCTTAACTATTTTCATACCAAATTTCACATAAAAATGCGTTGGTTAAATCATAGAAACTATCGTCTCAAGAGTACTGTCTCAAAATACATACATAGCATCATATACTATGCATCTTATAATATCATCTCATAAGGTCAAGTAATCAACTTAGTTTATTATATAAGTTCAACCATCCATATTTACCCTTTTTCCTTGAGATGTTCCAGCACCTATAACATGGTTATGTATATGGAAAGAATGAGATTTCATGGAAATCTCAATAGCAAGTCATACAAACTATAATAACATACATGCTTGATTAAATGCCTAACATGTTATCATGATATGGGAGCTACTTTGTAAACATACATAAGCAAACTCTAACATGCATATTGTCATGACATTAGTTGTAAGGAGTTGCAAACATTCATACTTCATCATCATCATCAAAACATCATCTTAAGCTCAACCAAGAATCATAACTAACAATCAAGCATAAAGTCAAACAAACATAAGATTATAGTTAAGTATTCTTGCTACCTCTTAAGTTATCCTTGTCACACTCTTCTTGAGATGATCTTCTTCCCACACAAATGTCAAAACCTAGCCATTAAAAAGCAACATTAAGTTACAACTCAACTTCAAAACAATTCCAAGACTAGGTTCTCACTATATTCCATTCTTTGTCTAACTTATGACTTATACTTCCATCTTTCTAAAATAAATTCTCATGGTTCATTTCCAAATAATTTTTCATGTAAAATCCAAATATGAAATCAGAATTTCCAAAATCAAATCACATCCTTGGCTACTGTACAGAACCGAAATGCCTCCTACATTTTCAAAAAATTCTCATTTTGATTCCAATGCTTCTACAACTTGTTTCTCTACTTTATCCCCACACAATTTTCCATTTTAAATACATTGGAAGCATCAAAATCATGAAATTCTAACATATAAACTATTGGAAATTGTGCCCTAGGGGCCAATCATTGTATCAAGTTATCACATTATTTGCATGTTTACTGTGATGACCATCCTTGGATAACTCATGATCTTATCCTAAATGTCCCTGGTCGGTCATCTATGTGGGAGCAGAGATGAAATAAGACCAGTATGACTTTGAAGATATATAGAGATATAAATCAAAGTCATAAGCACATGTAAGAGTACAGGGTGTTGGACCGACCTGCTATGAGAGAGCTGCATGGGTCAAGTCATAAGCTCCTCTCATATACAAGCCATGTCACTATGCCCTTTGACCTGAGATCATCATGGATTCCTACATGACAAACGCTCAGCTTTGACCTAGTCAAAAGTCACTTTTGACCGAGTGATCATAAAGGCTATGCTCGGGCTTAGTGGTTTTTCATGCGGAGGAATGTGAATGGTCAAGATGGAATTTGTCCCTCACATTCGTAGAGAGATATTACTGGGCCCCTCGATGAGTGAATCTGAGAAATGTATGGCCATACTGGAATGGAAGGGTAGTTCCATTTCCACATTCAGACTACTCAGGGATCGAGAAAGTAACGGTCAGGAACAGGAGGATGACGTTCACCATGCCTCATCCTTGACCGAAATATCGTGTGACAAAAGGGACGTGATATGGTTGTATGAAAGGTTACATCGTTTATCGATCCTCATATGTTTTGGGTAGTCGTAATGCCTTGCTAGAGACCGCTTACGACTTGTGGGTCAGTATAGTAACTGGCCCACTGCCAACTTTATATGGGCCTACAGGGTCGCACACAAAACAGCCCAATACGAGCTATGATGTCCAGATTCATTGAATCTAAGAGATGTCTAGATTCAATGAATAATCTAGGGTGGATATATATTATATATATATATAAATTAGTTTATATATATTATATATATAATATAAGAGATATTTGTAAGATTTAATTTATAAGGATAAATTAAATCTCTATCATTTTTGAATTTGAATTTAAATGGATATGATCTATTTGAATTTGAAATTCAAATTGATAAGATATCTCAAATTTGATTTATGAGAATAAATCAAATATAATTCTGTCTTATCTTTATTTTAAATTAAATAAATAGGTGAATTAAATCTGTGGGACGGATTTAATATAAACCATATTTATTTAATTAGTTTCTTATTAAATTATACAATATATGATATTGTATTAATTCAGAATTAATATAAGATTAATTCTGAAGCCCGGCCCTATTAGAAGCCCGATAGCTTCCTATATATTTGACATTAGGAGCTAGGGTTCTACACACAAGACATCTCTACACACACATTCAGACGTGAGAAGAGGGGGCAGGGAGAGTGCAAAAGGTTTGCACATAAGAAACTGCCGAGATAGAGATGGTGATGACGGAATCTCTAGAAAGCCCTAGAGGGACAAGAGGCGCTAGCACGTCGTTCGCGATTGGAACGCTGTTCGTGTGGATACCGGTAGAGGAAGCTGATCTGAGCTGTCGACTTCTACGATACGACCAGACACGAAGCAAGGTCGCGACCAGAACACGCTGAGGTCGCGACCATACGGGCATCTGAACGTCAGAAATCCGAAAAGAAGAGGCAGGTCGCGACTTGAAGCTGACGAGGTCACGACTACAAACTCCAGAGACTTAAGGTCGCGACGAGAAGCAGAGGAGGTCGCGACTAAAATGTTCCAGAGGCGAAGAGTCGCGACTAGTGGACACTTAGGTCGCGACCAAAGCTTGAAACCGAAGGTAACACTTCTTTCTTCTTGACTTAAACACATTCGGTAGATCCTGGCTGGGAATGGAAAAATTTTTAAAGTTAATTTCCGCTGCGTGTCTTCCAATTCCCTTCATAAACAGTGATTCATACAGTGGCACCTAAGAACACAAAGTTCTATTTTCATGCATACTTGGATTTCCAAGCTAGTACCTCTTGATTCTAGCATGTTTAAGCTTGTCTAAACTATCCATAACATAAAACTCATATTCCTATCACATTTGAATAGCATGTCCAGAAGCACCATCAAGGGAAATATGACACAAAAACCTCTTAAAACTAAGAGCAAACTTCCTATAATAAAGTCCAAGATCAAAGGAACTAATTACCTTTCTTGTTGCTCCAAGTTGTATGCTTCTTTCTTGCTCCAAAGGAAATTTTGGCAGAGGTTCCCTAAGGTTTCTAAGCTTCCAAACAGATCTGAATAAGGGGGGTATTTAGAGAAAAAGTTGGGTGGAAATAGAAGGCCAAGATTGCTTTGGTTACTATTTGATCTAAAGGTCCATAATCCACCTTCCAAGAAGCTTACCCTAGAAGCTTCATTAATGACATCATAAATGGCTATGCTTGGTGCAAATAATGGTAGAATACTGATAGGAAAAATTTCAGTCCAGTTCAGTCCTGATCCGATCAGTTTTACAGAAATCAGACTATTTTATGTTCCCAATTTTTATAATATTTTAGAATATGTATTCTTTCATGAAAACCAGTGTTTAGGTTTTTCCTACCATTGACATTGTTAGTTTGAGTATTTATCTTCTATCCATCCCTTGAGAAATGACCAAAATACCCTTGGTGCACTTTCTTGCATTATATTAATCCTAGGGGCATAATTATCATTTCATACCTCTTTATACCTTATCAGGGCATATACTAAATCTGATTAATCATTCCTGTACTTGTCTTGGCATTTTGGCTTGTACAAAATGACCAAAATACCCTCCCTTAATCTCTTGTTCATTATTATAATACAGGAAAATTTTCGTAATTTCGTATTTTTCCGGGGTTCCTCTGGACACTAGCCCACATAACTATTCAGTTACCTTACTAGGCCTTTGGGATGCCATTTTGGGCCTATATATGGGTCTACTACCTTTATGGCACAAATCCTGAGAAACATTTCCCGAAAGTATTTATTGGGTATTTTATTCCACTGTAAATTCCGTAAAAAATTCTACAGGATTCATTTTCTGACTCTGTCAGTTTTATAAATTCTTATATTAATTATAAAAATTTACTGTAAAGTTTCATCTGATTCTGAGGTCCAAAAAATACTATAATAATTTTTCCTAACTTCAGAAATTCATATCAATCCATCGGGACCTCAAATCAAAATTCTTTGTTGCGTTAAATTGACCAGAATAATTTTTTTTATTTACTGGTAAAATTTAGGACTAATCTGTTCCCAACCAGTTTTGGGCATTTTTTGGCTCAATTTCTTCATAATTACACTTTTGCCCCTTTAAGTTTTGATAAATTACATTTAAATCCTTAAATTTTATGAAATTACACTTAATAGCCCAACATTTATGTCTACCTTCTATTTTGACCCTAAAACTTTTATAAATTCCACTTAGGTCCTTGAACTTTTCATTATTTACAATTTAATCCCTTTCCTTCCTTAAATTGAAACACTTTCCTTAGAGAATATCATATATATTACGTACAAATTGTACATACATACTAGATAAGAAAATTAGGGATATGACATTTCTCTCCCCCTTAAAATAAATTTCGTCCTCAAAATTTATACTACATACATACTAAAGAAATAATTCAGGATACATCTCCTTCATTCTTTCCTCTACTTCCCATGTAGCTTCGTTCTCAGTTAAACCTTTCTAGACCACTTTGACTAAAGGAATTTGTTTATTACGCAGCTACTGGCTCAATTTCTTCATAATTATACTTTTACCCCTTGAACTTTTGATAAATTACATTTAAGTCCTTCTTTAAGAGCTCCTCAATCTGTTTCTTGAATTCAATCATCTCATTAGGAGCCATACGATATGGGGCTTTGAATATTGGTCTAGCTCCAAGCACAATGTCAATTGCAAACTCCACTTCTCGCTTAGGGGGTAATCCTTGGATTTCCTTTAGAAAACTTCAGGAAATTCCTTGACTACTGGAATCTCCTCAACCCCTTCTTCTAATTCTGTTTGAACAGAAAAGAAGATCATATACCCTTGACTTCCTTTTCGCAAATATTTATCTTCTTGAGCCTCTATTATAAAATTCAGCCTTACTTCTGAACTTAAATCGGTTGCCTTTGGACAAAGAATTAGGGTCTTATTCTTACAGTCCAGCATCACGTTATTAGAAGATAACCAATTTAATCCAATTATGACATCAATTTTCCAGAAAGACATACATATTAGTCTAGAGTAGTGCAACAATGTTCGTATCGAATCATACTATTTAAGCAGACATCAGATGTAACTACTCTAGCATTTATAGGAGTTGTCACACATATAGCATAATACAACTTGCTAATTTTAGGGCCTATGCGTTCAGTACATTCATAAGAAATAAAGGAATGACTTGCACCCGAATCAAACATAGCAATCACAGAGTGATTCTTGAGATAAATTGTACCTTGGATCATCTCGAGTCACTTCTGAGCATCCTCCCTTGTAAGTGCAAACACAGAGACCCTGAGTTCGTGGCCTTTGATTATTCACTGCTTGAGGACAATCCTTAGAGAAATGTCCAGGATTTCCACATGTATAACAAATATTCTGTCCCATCAAACACAGCCTGTCACCTTGATTCTTTCCACACTTGTCACATACTCGAAACCTTGAGTCCCTGTTGCCAGTATTGCCTCAAAAATTTCCTCGACCAGGCCTTCTGTTCTGCCATTGCCTTTTTCTCTTATTATAGCCACTACTACTAGCAACATTTTGGCTTTGGTTAGTCTTTCACGTTCCCCTTGCTTACTGGCTTGAATAACATTCGATGATTTAGACTGTTTTCAATTATTCGACATGCTTCCATTGCTTTGTCGAATTGACTATACTGTTGGGGAGTCATCTTCTCTTTCAATGTAACATTCAGTCCTCTAATCATTCTTTTTGTCATCCAGCGTTCATCATCTACTTGTCAAAGATAAGTGGAATACTGGGAAAGACGAATAAATTTAGCCAAATATTCCTCGAATGACTCCTTCTCTCCTTGCCTTAGCACAAGGAATTCAGCTTCTCGTTCATCACGTACCAAATGGGGAAAATATTTCTCATAGAATTGTTCAAGAACAACAGTTCAGTATTCTTCCACCATCAGTCTACACCCTTTTCTAGTTGATAAATGGCATCTGAGCCTTACTTTCAGATGGACAGTCGAGTACTTTGAAAATATTCTCTAACCGAATGATCCAATTCTCCACCATTTAAGCATCAAATGTCCCTTCAAATGTTAGAGGATTGTGCTTGTAGAATTTTGTCATCCATTGTTTAATACTAATTGAATCAACCACCTATTCAGTTGTCTAGGTGGCTCTACAGACTGTTGTACAATTTCTGATTTTGCATTGGCTGCTCCTGCAGGTTCTGGCTGTCTTAAGTTACCTAAAGCTTCTACCATTGCGGCTGCTATAGCAGCATCTCTTTCTTGGTCGCTACGATCTTGAGTTTCCTTCATTTTTTCTATCATCTATTGATGTTGCTCAAGGCATTCCGAGATTAGTTGGTTAATATCCACAGGCTTTCGTGGTTCTTCAGATAGAACAGTTCTTCTTGTTCATGCCATTTTGTTTTACTATCTAAATATGAGAGGAAATAAGATAAATAACGTAACTTATATTTCATTCAAAAGATTGTATACAAATAGGTTTAGTAATGTCACACATACACTATCACACAGATCTTTTATAAATCACTTAAGTATATACATAACATTATCATTCATAAATGTAACATCACACTATACTGTCTTAAAAGTTCTTCTGATAAATTCCTCCACCATGAAGATCCAATCTGGTATACTGGCATATGGTTCTTCATCAAAATAATGATCAAGCCCCACTCTCCAAGTCTTAGTACTGGGTAAGATATCATCCATATATTGGTCCAGTCTTCGAGGGTAAGAGTATTTGGATCAAAAGCTTGATATGTGTCCCATACTCTGGTTATAAAATCTTGGTAGATCCTGTAGTCTTGATCTATTTCCCTAACTAAATATCATCCTAGATCATATAACTGTCTGGCCAATTCCACAGCTTTCTCAAATTGTTCCTCATTCATATCATCTGCAGGCTTTAGTTCTATGTTTTGGATTTTCAGGTGTATCACTACTTTTGGTACCTTTGATTTACTAGGACCTAGAATATCTGTCTAATTTGGTAAATTGACTAGGTCCTAGAATATCTGAGTTAACAGGCTGTCTGTGTGTAGGTTCTATGGTACCCAAAACCTGATAATGGAATTCATCATACTGTAATGGCTGAGGGTATACTATATCTCTTTCATCCCTCTGAGATGTATCAACTTCTGAACTATGGTCTGCCATATCCGGAGGTACAACATTTAAAGGAAAGGCTCGGATAGGTTCCTATGATATACTACCCACTGATGCACTATCCATATTATTGGACCCTACAATGAACTATCAGATCTGTCTATCTCAGAGTCATCAGATTATGGGACATGTATCACTGAGGAAGCTAATAATCAGGATAATTATCTATCATAAACTCCTATACTGAGTTTAAACTAGACTTATCTGAACTAAAAACCTCTGGCATAGGGTCTCCTTGATTAACTGTAGTTTCTGATCCAGTCTTATGTTTAGTCATCTCTGTCTTGTAACCACTAACTTAGTGTTAATTATGACAATTTTCAATTATGTATCTGTCTATAAATAATCTATTCAGAGCATTTTCTAAGCTAGAATCCTTTGCTCTGAAACCAAAATGTCCTATCCTTAATTTCACCTTTAGATATACTCAATTGGAAGTAGCTTGAATCAATTGATTACCTCTTTAACTTAGAAATATGAATTTTCAAGAAAAGGGTTCTCGGTACTGTTCACTTGGCACTGTTAATTTGGTATTCCAGAATACAGTCTGAATTTTGAAAATTTATAATTAAATATATAAAAAATTAAAATAGGCTGGTTCCAATTTCTAATGAAAGCTCTTTAATTTAAATTTGAAGTAAAAATATGAAATTGAGGTTTCCTTGCCCAAATAAAATCAGTTTATACGTTGAAAAATACTGTTCATTTGGTAAATCTGGAAGTTCCAGTTTTCCTATCTTAATTTCAAAAATTCATTTCTCCTTCTTCACTTATCCAAATGAGATGTGTTAGATATGGATTTAAAGCTCCAAATGTTATATTTAAGCTCACAAAAGTTCATGGAAAAACTCTTTCCTTTGCTATTTGAAATTCACACATGAACCTCAATGCCTCTGGTTGCTCATTTTTATCTTGTTCCAGATTTTATTTTCAATTTTGAAAAATCATAATAAATGGAATACTTAACCAATTGAGGCGTTCTTGGTGTCCATTTAAAGACCTGGATCTTAACTATTTTCATGCCCAATTTCAATTAAAATTTCTTTGGTTAAGTCATAGAAACTATCGTAACAATAGTACTGCCTCAAAATATATACATAGCATCATATACTATGCATCACAAAATATCATCTCATAAGGTCAAGTAATCAACTTAGTTTATTATATAAGTTAAACCATCCATATTTACCCTTTTTTATTGAGATGTTCCAGCACCTATAACATGGTTATGTATATGGAAAGAATGAGATTTCATTGAAATTCAATAGCAAGTCATACAAACTACAATAACATGCATGCTTGATTAAATGCCTAACATGTTATCATGATATGGGAGCTACTTTGTAAAAATACATAAGCAAAATCTAACATGCATATTGTCATGACATTAGTTGTAAGGAGTTGCAAACATTCATACTTCATCATCATCATCATCAAAACATCATCTTAAGCTCAACCAAGAATCATAACTAACAAGCAAGCATAAAGTCAAACAAACATAAGATTATAGTTAAGTATTCTTGCTACCTCTTAAGTTATCCTTGTCACACTCTTCTTGAGATGATCTTCTTCCCACACAAATGTCAAAACCTAGCCATTAAAAAGTAACATCAAGTTACAACTCAACTTCAAAATAATTCCAAGACTAGGTTCTCACTATATTCCATTCTTTGTCTAACTTATGACTTATACTTCCATCTTTCATGGTTCATTTCCACATAATTTTTCATATAGAATCCAAATATGAAATCAGAATTTCCAAAATCAAATCACATCCTTGGCTACTGTACAGAACCAAAATGCCTCCTATATTTTCTAAAAATTCTCATTTTGATTCCAATACTTCCACTACTTGTTTCTCTACTTTATCCCCACACAATTTTCTAGTTTAAATACATTGGAAGCATCAAAATAATGAAATTCTAATATATAAATAGTGATTTGTACAGTGGCAGCCAAGAACACAAAGTTCTATTTTCATGCGTACTTGGATTTCCAAGCTAGTACCTCTTGATTCTAGCTTGTTTAAGCTTATCTAAACTATCCATAACATAAAACTTATATTCCTATCACATTTGAATAGCATGTCCAGCAGCACTATCAAGGGAAATGTGCCACAAAAATCTCTTAAAACCAAGAGCAAACTTCCTAGAATAAAGTCCAAGATCAAAGGAACTAGTTACCTTTCTTGTTGCTCCAAGTTGTATGCTTCTTTCTTGCTCCAAAGGAAAGTTTGATAGACGTTCCCTAAGGGTTCTAAGCTTCCGAACAGGTTTGAATAAGGGGGATATTTATAGAAAAAGTTGGGTGGAAATGGAAGGCTAAGATTGCTTTGGTTACTATTTGATCTAATGGTCCATAATCCACCTTCCAAGAAACTTGCCCTAGAAGCCTCATTCATGACAACATCCATGACATCATAAAGGTCTATGTTTGATGCAAATAATGGGAAAATACTGATAGAAAAAATTGTAGTCCAGTTCGGTACTGATCCAGTTGGTTTCATAAAAATCAGATTGTTTTATGTTCCCAATTTTTATTATATTCCAGAATATGTATTCTGTCATAAAAACTAGTGTTTAGGTTTTTTTCTATCATTGACATTGTTAGATTGAGTATTTATCTGCTATCCATCCCTTGAGAAATGACCAAAATACCCTTGGTGCACTTTCTTACATTATATTAACCCTAGGAGCATAATTATCATTTCACACCTCTTTATAACTTATCAGGGCATATACTGACTCTGATTAATCATTTCTGTACTTGTCTTGGCATTTTGGCCTATCCAAATGACCAAAATACCCTCCCTTCATCTCTTGTTCATTATTACAACATAGGGGCATTTTTATAATTTCGTATTTTTTTGGGGTTTCTCTGGATACTAGCCCACATAACTATTCAGTTACCTTACTGGGCCTTTAGGATGCCATTTTGGGCCTTTATATGGGTCCACTACCTTTTATGGCATAAATTTATATGGGTTCACTACCTTTTATGGCACAAATTTCGAGAAACCTCTCTGAAAGTATTTATTGGGTATTTTATTCAACTATAAACTCTATTAAAAATTCTACAGGATTCCTTTTCTGACTCTGTCAGTTTTATAAATTTTTATATTAATTATAAGAATTTACTGTAAAGTTTCATATGATTCTGAGGTCCAATAAATATTGTAATAATTTTTTCTAACTTCGAAAATTTATATCAATTCATCGGGACCTCAAATCAAAATTAAGCTTTGTGTTAAAGGGACCAGAATAATTTTCTCTATTTACTGGTAACATTTGGTACTAATTTGTTCCCAGGCAGTTTTGGGCATTTTCTGGCTCAATTTCTTCATAATTATACTTTTGCCCCTTGAACTTTTGATAAATTATATTTAAGTCCTTAAACTTTTTGAAATTACACTTAATAATAGCCCAACATTTATGTCTACCTTCTATTTTGGCCCTAAAACTTTTATAAATTTCACTTAGGTCCTTGAACTTTCTATTATTTACAATTTAATCCCTTTCCTTCCTTAAATTGCAACACTTAGAGAATCTCATATATATTACGTACAAACTGTACATACATACTAGATAAGAAAATTAGGGATATGACATCCTGAAAGTGAGACGAATGCACAAGACCCTTTTAGTACTAAGCAATGGCATGATTTAGAACCGGTTTCAAGGACTGATGATCTTGGTTGTCCAATTGCCTTGAGAAAAGGGGTAAGGAAGTGTACATAACACCCTATAAGCAATTTTATTTCTTATCATCGATTATCACCATCTATGTTGAGCTTTGTTACACAGATAACTGATGAAAAAAAGTACTATATAGTTTTGAGGAAGCTATTCATGATCGAAACTGGAAAATGGCTATTAGTGAAGAGCTTAGGGCACTGCATAAAAATCAAACATGAAAGATCTGTCAATTACCATATGGAAAAAAGTTGTGGGTTGTAAATGGGTTTTTACTATGAAATACAACCCAGACGAATCCACAAATAGGTACAAGGCTAACTTAGGGGCAAAGGGATACTCCTAAACCTATGTTATTGACTAACAGAGACCTTTGCCCTGGTGGCAAAGCTAAATAATATTAAAAGAGTTATCTCTTTGTGGTGCGAACCCACAACCAATCCAAATATACACACCCCAAGAACTCTAAATAGAGGTCAGGTGATCCACTTGAACCCTTAAATACAGAAGAATAAGGACCCGAAGTGTTGGAAGACGCCACAAGGTTGATCAAGCCTTGATAATTCTGTTAGTTCTATGAGGAACCCTAGAGAGAATCCACTCTCAAGAAACAAAGTGTAGAAATGCAACTTTCAATCAACAATCTAACCTGATTCCAAAATGAGTTATACAATGTAAGTCAAATCTGCCAACTAATTACTAATTTTCGCACAAATACAATAATAAAAACAGAATCAGCATTTTAAGGCCAAAAAGTGATTATTTATGCCCAAATGAGTCTTCCCATGTGTACTACTTGGTCTAGGGCCATTAAATTGATATCTCCAAGCCTAAAATAGGTTCAACAGCTCTATTTTTAGCACAAATAAAATTAGTGATGTCCTCGGCATTTTTAATTTGATTTGTTGCTCCAATTGTCATTTGCTTTGTCAATGCCTCTTGCACTAGTCCATTCAATGCTTCCTTAATTCTTTTAGCTCTTGCTGTTATTATTTGTCTAGTTGGAATATGCAAATAATCTTTGGAAGTTGAAGAGTCATCTTGATGTATCGCATCATTCCACTCTCTCCTCAAAAGGATTCATCCTCGAATCATCACCTATATCAAAAAGAGATAAATCAGCCACGTTGAAAGTAGCACTAACAGTATACTCATTGGGTAAATCAATTTTGTAAATATTATTATTAATTCTTTCAAGAACTTGAAAGGGACCATCTCCTATTGGAGCTGATTTGGACTTTCTTTGAGCTAGAAATCTTTCTTTCCTCATATGCACCTACACCCAATCACTAGGTTAAAAAAGAACACGCCTTCTTCCTTTATTAGCCTTGGATGCTTATTGCTAATTTTTCTTTTCAATTTGTTGTTTTACTTTTTCATGAAGTTGCTTCACTATTTCAGCCTTCTTTTCCCCATCAAGACTTGCTCTCTCATAAATAGGCAATGGTAATAAATCCAAAAGAATTAGTGGATTAAAATCGTACACAATCTCAAAGGGAGAATAATCAGTAGCACACTCCTATTATAAGAAAATTCAATGAATGGCAAGCAATCTTCCCAATTTTTCAAATTCTTTTAAATCACAATTCTAACCAATTTAGTCAAAAATCTATTAACAACTTCAATTTATCCATCAGTTTGTGGATGACATGCGATAGAAAATAGCAATTTAGTACCAAGCTTTCCCCACAAAACTCTCCAAAAAATGAGTTAAAAACTTTGTATCCCTATCAGAAATAATGCTTTTTGGAACACCATGAAGTCTCAAAATTTCTTTAAAGAACAAATCAGAAATATATGTGGCATTATCAGTTTTATGACATGCAATGAAGTGTGCCATTTTAGAAAATCTATCAACAACCACAAATATTGAATCCTTCCCTCTTTTTGACGTAGGCAAACCCAAAACAAAGTCCACTGAAATATCTACCTAAGGTTCACTAGGCACAGATAATGGGGTATACAAACCATGTGGCAAGACTCTAGACTTAGCCCTTTTACATGTTATACATTTAGAACATATTCTTTCCATATCAAGTTTCATTTTAGGCCAAAAGAAATGTTCCTGTAAAACATCCAAAGTCTTTACACCAAAGTGCCCAATTAGTCCTCCCTCGTGTGCTTCTCTCACAAATAATTCCCGCAAAGAACATTGAGGCACACATAATATATTTTCTTTAAGCAAGTAGCCATCAATTCTATAACACTTGTCAAATGCTTTCTTTTCACAAGCAATAAACATTTCAGCAAAATCAGCATCATTAGCATATAACTCCTTGATATATTCAAGACTAAGTAATCTAGTATTTAGAGAAGTAAGAAGAGTATACCTTCTTGACAATGCATCATCCACCATATTTTCCTTACCTTTCTTGTATTTGATGACATAAGGAAATGTCTCAATAAATTTTAGCCACCTTGCATGTCTTTTGTTCAGTTTACCTTAACTTTTTATGTGCTTCAAAGATTGATGATCAGTGTCAGTCACAAATTGCTTAGACCAAAGGTAGTTTGCCAATTCTCCAATGCTCTTTTGAGTACATAAAGCTCATTTTCATATGTTAGATATTTCAAGGCTGCTCCATTTAGCTTTTCACTAAAATAAGCAATTGGCTTTCCTTCCTGCATTAAAATAGCTCCTATTCTAACTCCAGATGCATCACATTCAATTTCAAAAGTTTTATTAAAGTCAAGCAAAACTAACACAGGTGCATAACACAATTCATCCATGCAAAAGTCACCCTTTTCCAGATTTGCAAAAATAAATTTCCTTTCCCAAAACATTAAACACACAATGCAAATGATTCAAGTTCTCATCAAGTTTCTTGCTATCAATCAGAATATCATCAAAACAAACCACAACATTCACATAATATGAACACCTATGAACCACAAAATTCATGTAACAAAGAAAATTCAATGTGTGTAGAAAAGGCATCTAAGAGGATAGTAAGTTATCAAGAATAGCAAACTTTAGGCCACCAGAATATTTTTCAATGTCACTTGAATGAGAAAAAGGTTCAATGCTTCTTGAGGATAGGAATCCATCAGGGGGCTTCTTAGGGAAGAAATCTCCTAATACCTGCAACACACCAAAATCACAAGGAAAAGAATGATTAAGATCATTACTAACCAAAGAAGTATCTTTGTAATCACTGTTAACCTCACTTTTCTCACAACTCCTTTCATATTTTATTTCATTCAAATCAACACTCCCATTTTTAGTCTCTTTATTTTGGAAACTCTTTATGCTCTCAATCTCTTTTTCTCCCCCTATTTCAATTTTTCTCTCTAGAACAGTTTCACTAAAAGCACTCTCACTATCATTTTCACTTTTCTTTTCCATATTGAGGGGATTTTCTTTTCCAAAAATGCAACTTTCAATCAATAATTCAATCTGATTCCAAAATGAGTCATACAATGTATTTTAAGAGATACATTTCAAATCTAAAATAAAAAGCAATAAATGCAACCTAGGGACTCAAAGTAGTAAATACTAACTTAAATAAAATAACAAGGACTTAATTCAAGTAACTTGGAAACCCAAAAGTCAAATTTGCTAACTAATTACTAATTTTCGCCCAAATACAATAATAAAAATAGAATCAGCATTTTAAGCCTAAAAAGTGATTGTTTAGGCCCAAATGAGTTTTCCCATGTGTACTACTTGGTCCAAGGCTATTAAATTGATGTCTCCAAGCCTAAAATAGGTTCAGCTGCTCCATTTTTGGACAAATGAAATTAGTGACATCCTCATCGAGAGAAGCAGATAAAGGAGAATTGCATATAGTTGATTTATACTGGTTCAGCCCAACCACTTGGCCTATATCCAGTCCTCAGAATTCCTCTAAGTATTTCATTTATCTCTAAGATTCTCTGAGCTCTTGGTGCCTCAGTACATCAACAAAAGAGTACATCTCTCACTCTCCTTACTTCCCGTATGGTTACAATCCCACTCAAGAGTCCCACTCTTTAGTATCTCAGATAATAAATAAAAATTTATGGCTCTCTCTTTACTAAAGTGATTATGATAAGCACTGAAGATCAGAATCTCTAAGTAGAAAAATTGCTCTATTTAGAGAATGAAAAATAGGGTAAAACATAGTACAATGAATACTGTAATCAGTGTAATCATAAATGTTGTTTGATCTTGTGTGGTGAGCTCCTTAACTCCATCATTTACTCCAATTTCTTTATAGTTGAGTCTTTCAAAAAATTCGTTAGACTCATTGATGTAGCCGTTGAAAAAATAGAGTCGTTGGTTGCTGAAGTTTGAAGTATTGAATGCATTCTGACATATTTTATTTTTTGATGAAACTCTTCGTTTGACCTTGTTTCTGCATGCAATTGATCTAGAAATATATTTCATAAAAGATATATAAAGTGTTTAAGCATATATCAATTAATTCATAATGTTTTGGATTGAAACATCAAAGTTTGTCAAAGTCTGGTTTGAAAATCTTTTCTAATAACAGATGTATTTATCAAAAAGATGCCTTACTGAAAAGAGCTGCGATAAACATCAAATATTTTGTATTGAAACATATTGATTCTTATCTAATTATACTTTGATAACTAGCCTTATTGAAATGTCTTTTGAAAAATATCCTTTTGATAACAGAGGTTTGGTTCAGACTTATCGAAATACTATCGAGAATACCAAAATAGCCAATTTATCGAAGTGTTCTTCAATAAATAAGTTGATCGAATAGTTACTTGATAAATGCCTGACATTGAAGAGACTTTAAATTCTTTTATTTTTCTAATCTTATCTCAAATGCTATGTAATATATTTTAAAATAATATTTTATAAGATCATTTTGATTTACAAATTAGTTCAGAACTTGGAATAAAAACTGAATCTTCTCAATTTATCGGAGTGTTTATCGATAAATTGCCTTATCGATTAACACTTTAATAAATGAAGCTTAAAACAGACTTCATCATAATTTGTCCTTATTTATCGAACAGTTTATTAATAAATTACCTTATCGATACCTTTGAAAACAAACAAGATTTCATAAACTAAGTTAACTAACTGCATTTATCTAAGTCTTTATCGATCAATCCTTTGGTAAATCCTTTTGTAGAAATAGTTTTCACAAGTTTCACAAACTAAGTTTAAATAATTTTATGGAAGTCATTATCGTTAAGTACCCTTATTGAATAAACCTTCGAAAAAATTCCTTTTGTAAAAAAGTTTTTATAACAGAATATTCTTCTTATTTATCAAAAGGCTTACCGATAAACACCCTCATCAATAAGCTTATCAAAAAATAAACTATGTAAAAACAGATTTTGAACTGTCACTATTAAAATTATTTGTCATCATTAAAACATGAAATCTAACACATACTCTCTTTGTGAAGCATTCAAGAGGTAAAATAGCCATATTAATTATACATGTAGATGATATTATTCTTACTGGTGAAGATATAGATGAAATAATTCAACTCAAGAAGTCACTGGAAAGAGAATTGGAGGTAAAAGACTTGGGAGGTCTCAGGTACTTCATTGGTATATAAATTGCAAGATCTAGAGAGGGAATAACAGTCTCTCAAAGAAAATACACTTTAGACCTGTTAAAAGAAACAGGTATGCTAGGTGCCACACTGACAGATACACCAATTGGAAGCTAATTGTAAACTTGATGACAAAGAAGAATATGAGGTAAATGAGGGGAAGAATGAGAAGAAGAAGAAGAAGCCTAAGAAAGAGTCAGTACCTATTGATGATGAAAGGTACAAAAAACTGATAGGCAAACTCCTATAACTATCTCATACTCTCCCCAATGTAAGTTATGCAGTGGGCGTAGTGGGTTGTTTCACTGATGAACATTCCACTGAAAGAGTATATGAATGCAGTATATAGAATTCTACACTACTTGAAAATGACCCCGGGCTGTGGGCTATACTTCAAGAGGGAAAACTCCTATGAAATTGTGATCTATACAGATATAGATCATGGAGGGTTTCTACAAGATAGGAGGTCCACATCAAGGTATTGTACTTTGTTGAGGAGAAATTTAGTAACTTGGAAGAGTAAGAAGTAGACAGTAGTCTCACGTAGTTCAAAAGCTGAACTACGGGCTTTAGCCCATGGTGTATGTGAAGGGCTATGGATAATTAGAATATTAAAGGAGCTAGTAATCCTAGTACTCCTCTCAAGTTAAGGCGTGACAGTCTCTCAGTTATTACTATGATTAGAAATCCAATACATCATGACAGAATGAAGCATGTGGATATAGACAAAAACTTCATCAAAGAGAAGGAAGACAAGAAGATTATAGAGATTGCACATGTCCCCTCACACTGTCAAGTAGAAGACTTATTTACAAAGGCCTTGGCATGACCATTATTTGAAGAATTTAGTGGCAAGTTGGGAAATGAGGGACATTTATTCGCCAACTTGAGGGGGAGTATTGACGCCGAAGGCCTTGGATCTAAAGTACCCTAGTTTAGTTTAAATTAAATTAGTTTATTATTCCTAGTATTAGTTTAAATTTTGTATCCATTAAATTATGGGATATTCCAATTAGATTAGGATAGATTTTATCTTAGATTATGTATCTTAGTCTACCCTAGTGATTATGTGAAGCCCTAGGATTTATGCTTATATATTTCGAACCCTATGATATGGAATAAAGGAAGTATTTTCTACGCAATAAACTTCACAAAGAAATAAAGGAAATGAATAAGGCATTCCCCTAAAATTATTTAAATTCCATAAGACTTGTACTCCAATGTAGTCATAGATGCTAATTGGGATACTTTACTCTCTTCAGATAGTGTTTGCATTGTCATTCATTCCGTACATCGTATTTGTGTTTGTTTAGCAGTGAGAGTTTTAGAACTATCACCAACTTATGGTTGAGTGTTTGCTAAATGGGATTTGAGTGAAATAACCCTCAAAGGTGAGTTTGACTCTAGGACAAATATGCAGCTCCTTCTTCGGCAAAAACAGACACGATTTGGCAGCCAAACACACACTGATTTGCCTCATTCACTCACAACAGTCATCTTCACCCATTTCTCTCAAAACCCTAGTACAAATCCATCATCTTTCCTTCATTCTACAACTATTTCACCATACCCACTCCATTATTCCTCCATTTTTGCCATTCCTCTTCACCTTTATTCACATTTTCAAGCTCCCATGGCTGCTGGAATGTTAGAGCATGTTGGGGGTATTCTTAAGAGGGTATCTTCACATACTTTAAAGCTTATGAAGGTTTATTATTAAATTTTAAATATTAGACAATTATTCATCCATGATTCCGAAGCTTACGAAAGTTTTGTATAACTTAAGCATAATAAATCATTTTATACAATCATTTTGTTATGTAAAATAGTAATATATACTGATATATTCATATGGTCGTTCTTTTTAGCAACTATCAAAACAAATTCAATGGCTAAATACATGTACTTCACTAGCCTTTGTTGATTCAGTTCAAGAAGCCACTGTGCTTCATGAGTTACGATCGAGAATATTAGACTACCAATGATACGCTAATTAGAAAATGGAAAAAGTTAGTTAAAAGTACTTATTTAAAAAATTTATTGACCAAAAAGACATAATACAACTCATCTTGTATAACTCTTTTTTAACTGTATATAACATATCTTCAATTATTTATAAAAAAATAAATTTAAGCAAAAATCATTTATATATAGCTGAAAGAAGAATTACACCTACCCAAATTCAAATCCTTCTAATCAATAAAATTTCTAAATCGATACTTTTTATCACTTTTCCCTTAGATACTTTTAATCAATTTTCCCTTAGAAAAGGAGTAATGAGCTTCAAAAAAAGAACTCGAACAAAACTATTTAGAAAATGTATTGACATTTCTCACCAAAGCAATTCTTTACTTTCATAGAAAAAAAAAACGTTCTATAAAATAGATATATTTAAAAAATCAAATCAATAAGAAAAAATAGGGTTAATATGCAAATCTCCCTATAAAATATTCTGGAATGTGCATCTAGCCCATAAAGATTTTTTGGGGGCAAAAATGCACATAAAAGTTATGAAAATATGCGAAAATGCCACCGCCATCAACATCCATTAAATTTTGTATATGATCCACAGTTTTCTAAGTGTAAAAAAAATAATAGATGTTAGGTCATATTAATAGTCATAACATTTTTATACTATTTTAGATGTACAATTTTACATCAGTTTAGAAACTTTATAGTGCCAAGTGCATATTTGCGATATTTTATGAGTAAATTTGCACCCATTGCTCAGTTTTGGTTTCGGCTTAATTTTGCAAACCAACATGCTTGATTGGGCTTAATTTTGGACCGAAACTCAACTAATCTGAACTTTTAAAGGTCCACAAGTGGCAGCAGAAGTTAAATGACAAGAATCTGTTATTCTCAATATTTATCCCAATATGGTGTCCCCAGTCCAAGTCAAAACAATGACAATATTATATATATATATATATATATATTCATTCCTTTGTTCCTATAGCTCTATTACTGCAATCATAATATTGTATCACATGGAAAACACTAATTCTGCTACAACAGAGTTATCCCACGACATTGTATTACAAGCTCCAAAATGAGTCTATCTTGTACAGGATGTCATCCTGCTGGAGATAAATACAGGGTGTGAGACAGCACCAGAAAAGAGAAATTGGAGTGTATGGAGCCCACATATTCCCCAGTCTATCTTCTCCAACAGGAGAGGATCCAATCCAAGCACATCCCTAGAAGTGTGTAATGTGTCCATGGACATATTGAACACTTGAAAAAAATTATATTCTTATACAGAAAACATTCATTTGAGAACACTTCAAATTTTGGTGCATATTTTGGTCAGGTATAAATTATACAACAGGGTAGTTGGATATGAACATCCTGAAATTATCCACCCGTTATATTTGCATAACTGAAATTGTATGGTGATAGCTAAATACTATGTGCATCTCAAGGACTCCTAATTAACTGACTAAAATTCCATGTTTGGACCCATATAAGTTTCCAACAATCCCTTAAAAAATATAAGACTTTCGGCAATATAATGCACATTATCCTAGGAGCCCTAGATGAACCTGCTCGCCTCTTACCACGAGATCCAGATCCAGTTCTAGGACCAGGAAACCGAGAAAACTGAAGCCGCAAGTGACTTGATTCAAGATTGAGCTCATCAACTTTATAACCTGCACAAGCCAACTGCAACTTCAGCAAAATTCCGGTTATTGTATTAAGAAAAGTACTAAGGATTCAGTAAAACATCCAACATTCTCCCCATACAATACAACTAGGGGTAGCCATGGGACGGGACGGGACCAGGACAACCCTGTCCCGTGTCCCGTCCCAACTCCGTCCCGGTCCCGTGTCGGAACGGGACGGGAATTCCCGGAGCCCTTTTTTTTTTTAAAAAAATGAAATCATTTTATATAAATTATTCCCGGAGCCCTTTTTCTAAATAACATTAGTCCCTAATATAAAATGACAGCTTATCCATATAAGGGGTAAAAAAATAACACAAATAGTCAAACATTGTAGGAAATAAAACAAAGAAACCAACAATAAAAAACCAAACCTATACAATGGAAAAAAATTTACATCAGTCATTGAAATAAAGGAAGAACAAAAATACTAACACATCAAACAATATGTCACTGCTTAAAAGAATAAAACTGCAATTACAAGGCTCCAAAAGCATCCCTTGAAGGAATTAAGTAAAAAATGGATGGATTTGGGATGCAACACTTGAAGGAATTAAGCAGCAACAAGTTGTAACATATATACGAAGGTCCAGCTGATTAGCTGTTTGTTGTAACAGATATACAAGATGTCACTGCTTTCAGCAAGAACTTCACTGTGATTTCCCAAACCATCACAGTTGAATTATCTGGAACTAATGTTTTAATCATGATTTTGTATAGCTATGGGTATATATGGCATATAACCAGAGTTAAAATTAAGCTTACCTCCATGGCAATTAAGACTAAGCTTCCCTACAATTTTCATAAATTACAGATAGCTCAACTTATTTCAGACTTAATGCAAATGCTTAGGGCTGACTCTAGTTAAATATATAACTATACATCTATGCAGAATAAATAAATATGCAGGGAAAAATTAGTGAGACAGAAATATTATGCATAGCATGACATGACAGGGACACCTTCAACATCCTCAGCAAGGAAGAAGCCAATAAGGTCCAGGAACTGAGGTATGTATATATTTACGTGCTATTAAGCATATATATACAGTAAAGTTTTTATTTTGTGCCTTCTCTATGCAGAGGACAGATATGAAAGATGTAAGTTTGGCTGTTCCTTTTGCAGATTATTATTGTAACAAACTTTCTTTTGATAGGTTCCACTTTATGTACTTACAATGCTGTAACATGCAGCATGGAGGATCAAGAAGGGATTTGGAAGGGATGGATTATACAATATGTAGGCATCCTGAGTTCCGATATAAAACTGAGTTTCAGTCATGAACCTGAGGTAACAATAATTTGCTTGTTATTGTTTCACCAACTTGTTATGGCTCATAAATATTAAGTTTTAATATTTTATCTAATGAAAAATATTAATGTTTGCAATGTGATCAAATTCTTTTTTTCAGTTCGATTATCTAAAGAGCTTGGAAATTGAAGAGAAAATAAACAAAATCAGATGGTGCCAATCAGCTAATGGTGCCTTGTTTCTTCTATCTACAAATGATAAAACCATCAAATATTGGAAGGTAAGAAATCGATGCCTACCTGGAGCATGCTGAGTGCTTTCTTTTATTAATCCTTGAATAGGATATTCACAAGAATTGCACATTTGTGAAAGATCGTTTGACATTTATTTTTTCACTTAATTTTTCTGAGTATGGATCCTAGAGTTCTTTATTGGAGAATCTGAAGGATCCTCACAGACTATACAAGAATATTTGAAATCTACAAGAATCTGGAACTAATGTCACAGGCTTACAGCTAATGATAAATACAACTATAAGAAAAGCCAACAACTGAGGGAGCAACAAGAAGGAAGGTCACTTACCTTCAATGTCTGAAGCAAACAACAACGATGTACTGAAGCCGAGAGGAGAGATGGTCGGAGGTCACGGGCAGTAGCGGGCGGCAGTCGCAAAGTGAAGATGAAGTGCTCTGAAGCACGGCTAGGGCTGAAAGTAAACTGAGCGATGGGGGGAGGAAGAGTGCTACGGTGCTACGCTAGGGTTGAAACTGAGAGAGTGAAACTGAGAGAGGGCTGAAAAACTTATGGTTATTGTTTAAAAAATATATATATAAATATATCAGGACGGGACAGGACGCCGAGGATAGAGCTGAGATCCCTCCTATCCCAAAATTAATTTGTTTCCGTCCCGATCCTTAGCGGCACGGGACGAGACGGGACGGATCTATCCCGATATCATTGAGACTGAGACAGAAATTAATTGAATACTCCTACCTACAACATAATAATTCTTATATTTAGGACTCTTTAACGTATAAAAGTCTACCACGGATAAGACAAATCTAACTAAAATAAAAGTTCTTTTCCTTTAAAAATTGGACCAAAAATGATTCAACCGAAAATTGAAAAATAAAAAATATATTCTACAGAGCTTTCCTAACGAAATATACCATTATAGTGTTTGAGTTTGACCCAAAGCTCAAGTTGGTACATCTACATATGTTACACCTAAAACAATCTATTAAGATATTTTAGCTCTTGAATAAAATCTCTCCATTCTCATTTCAGCCTATTAAATTTTCGCACTCTTCTTTAGACTTAATTTACTCTCATTTACAAAATAGAAATCGTTTACATGCACAATAAAGCTGATGTTAGAAAAATAAATAAAACCAACACCAAAGAAAAGAGAAATAAACACAATGCAGAGTTCTTAGTTGTAGGAACGGATGACCAGTAGGACTCCCGGTGCTATTAAAGAGTGGCTTGATATTCTTGACTCATAAGTTCAGAGGGAAGGTACCATGGAAACTTTTACACATGATATAAGGACAGAAAAGAGTTTCTGGATGACTTTTAAAGCTCATCGTTGATTATACTTGCAGTGATGATGCTGGAGAGCACTTATTTTTCAGTGGTAATGAGAATGCAGGCAGTCAGACATGCTTGTCTGTAGAACAATGGCAATAATATAGGTAAAATGATGACGACTGAACAAATTTCAAAGCATATTTTCATATTCAGCACTTTTATAATTAGGTAGCTGAGTGGCAGAACTCAGTTACCAATCATATTGCATATTTACTAATTCAGTTATGTTGCTGTTCTCAAATTTGTTTGAATAGAACATGACAACCCTTTTTTGTTGGGTTAAAAACAAGATAACCCATGAAGACATTTACTTTACCATCTTGGATGAGATTACTGGCTCTCTAAGTTGGGATCCTTAGCTCAATAAAATCCTGAGTTAGACAGAGCATATCATACTTTCTTAAACATTTCCCATAGATTATATTCTATAAAGAAAATTTCCAGTTCAGTTCAACAAGCATAAAATTATACTTTAATTTGAAATCACCAACTATAATGGAATATTAGAACTCGGTGCTAATCACATTTGAATATAAACTACTACTAATTCCAAAAAACCAGAGTGGAAATCTTTTTCAATTTGTGCTGATCTAGAATTTTCCTTATTTTATTCTTGCCACGAAAAGGGGGAATAACATCAATCCCTAGTGTAACTCCTTTCAGATAATTATGTAATCAAAACATAAACAAATCTTTTATATCAGAAGACAACAAGACGTGATACATTGCAAGGCACTCATAGCTGTAGCTGCATAAGCCGGATTTGCAAAATCCACAAAGCAAAGGATAATATGATCTCCACCACGCTTCAATGACCAGGCACATTAGCATTTTAGAACTTTTAACTAATCAGTGTAGTGACAGAACATGTTAAAAAAAGATTAGCAGACGACTATTGGAATCAACAGTCCATTTACATTTTTTGATTCTTTGCTCACAAGTCTCACTTCTCTATATCCAACAAAAGGGCGGAAAATATCTAAAGACGTTAAAGGATTAGAATAAGAAATTAAAATAATGAAAGATTGGAAGATAAAGAAAGGAAGCAAAATTATACAAATCAGCAGGGTCACCAGAAAAGGATATGAGCCACTTCCCTTCTTGTGCTATCTGAAGGTAGACCTTCAACATATAAAGTACTTGAAGCATCTGGGGGTAGAGGTACCGTCTCAGGCCCAGGCCTGGAAACTGCATCCACTGGTAGCTGACCACCACAATTAACAGCCTGTCCATTTGGCACATGATCAGGACCACCACTCCCAAGAAGTTCCATGGTTGTAGGATCACCTAGCGAATGACCTGGCATTCCTCCACCAGCAGCCCTTGCCAAGCCAACACCAATGCCCGCAATGGTACTAGCTTCTCCGGAAGTAAAAGTAGGAAGTTGCTAAAGAAGAATACAAAATAATTGTCTTCAGTGAATAAGAAGTAAAACATGAGGTTAGATTGTGATGAGATAAAATAGCAAGATGTTACCGCACTCTGAAGGTAGCTATCATATGCAGAACCTATTGTCTTTGTGTCCTTTATAAGTCGATGACCAGCATGATCATTGTCATGCGAAATATAACCATGCATCTCATTGCCTGAAGCCATGCCGGAAAACAGCACAAAAACAAATAAAAAAGTAGAAACAAATAACTGAAACACAATACCTTATTCATAAAGCATTTATCTATTTGTATTATCATATGCCATCCATATAAAGCAAAATACTAAGTGATTATAAATAAGTTCTGGATCAAACAACACAGCGTATACAAGCAACTTGGGAGACTAAGAACATCTTCAGAAGGAAAATCTCCAGCCTTCATTTTTAAATCAGAAAACATAGAAAAATATGTTTGATTCGAACTCCAAAGTAGTAATTTCTAGAAAAAGCATGGAATGTTTCTTTCACTTGCCAAGATATTTTCCTAGCATTTTCTCCCAAAATATGCTGGCCCCTTTGGAAAATTATGATGGATCCGTAGCTAATAGGCCCACATTTAATGGGCCACGCCTAAGTGAGGAGTGTGTGAAGTTTGTGTGCGTGTGAGAGAGAAAGAGAGGGAGGGTTGTTGTATATATATTTGTGCAAAGGGGTTTGGGAAGGTTTTAAGAAGAATGAGAGTTTTGTCAGGAGAGGGGGCCTGGTCTCAAGAATACTAGACTAGGAGGGAATTATTTTCCCTTGTTTATTTGTCTTGTTTGAGTTTTCTCAAGACTAGAGGAAGCATTAGGAACTGTATTCTCTACATTTTCCAGCCGTAGTAGAGGACACTGAGCATTATATTC
The DNA here is from genome assembly GCA_037074615.1 of Leucaena leucocephala. Taxonomy (NCBI): domain Eukaryota; kingdom Viridiplantae; phylum Streptophyta; class Magnoliopsida; order Fabales; family Fabaceae; genus Leucaena; species Leucaena leucocephala. The sequence continues at coordinate 17,883,391 of CM073522.1, forward strand.
CTTTAAATCTGTCTTAAAACTAGCAAGCCCTATCAAATTACCATCTTTTTTTTATCTTGTCTAATGTAACCCTCCCTCACTCGCTCCTAAAGTCAGGTCTTTATCCCAAATCTACCCCCATAGTGACCTCATCAACAAAAATGCAACTGCTCACAGACGAGTCCAAAGTACTCACCAAGAATCTGAAAATCCAATTGTGAATTCTATGAACAATTTGGTCAAATCAAATCAACCTATCATCCCCAACCCCAGATGACCTTACTCCACCACTAGAAACCCAAATATCACAATTACTTCAGTATCTAGATTTACTAACAAATATTAACAGACATGCCAAATTAGCAACTAAAAATATGAAATAATCTAGGGAAATTAAAATCAAGGACCTTAAGTTTGCAAAACTTACAATAAGAACCGCTCTACAATTAGGTCTTCCAAAAATTAATAACCGTGTCCAACAAAAAATAACTTTTGCAAACTTGAGGTCCCTGGATGTGATTTTCCATAGCCCAGGATGCACTCAGCCTTCCAAATCTCTGGGCCATCAACATTGCCATTAGGTTCCTAGTATGACACTAGGACATACATATACGCCGCAAAAGGCTGCAGAATATTATGGATTTTGATAGGGCTTTTGACTAGACAGAGAACTAACACAGATAATTATGTTAAGTAATGGAAAATGATGCTAAATAACACCTTTTCATTTAATACCAATGATGTACAAGAAGAAATTACTCCCTTAACTGCCACTCTCTCCCAACTAACCAACCCACAACCTCCTTTAACTCCTTTGATAGTTGTTGTTGTTGATAATGATAATAGAAGTAGGAAGAGAAAGAACAACTCATCATCAATCTTCTTCGGTTTGTACAAGGTTGTTAATCCCCTTCAATAATAGAGTGAGAAAAGAAGCTCTTCCAAACTAACACCTTTTTATCTCTATACAACTCTATCACCTTCTCAATTATCTATTTGAATTTACCTCCTTACCTGCTTACCATAACTTCTTTCGGTTCTTCTGGAATAAAATTCCACACTTTTAAGTTCCATTCTCTTTCCTCTTCCTTCTTCTAGGCATGCCTTCTACTTTATTGTGAATTGTGAATATCACTAACATTAATAGGCTCACCAATAATCCCTCCCTGAAATCCACCACAAAGGTGCACCTTGTTCTTGTAACATCTTGTATAAGTAAATATTTGACATTGCAGTTGAAATAGTAATAATTTGAGTAAAAATTCTATTGGTAGATTTAAACCTCTTTAATACAATCCAAGAAATATTTTGAATTTGTTAGAAGTTGTTAAAACTTCAAATCAATTTGGATGGTATTGAAAATTTGAAAAATTTAAGTAATTTGAATGGTATTGCAGAATTAATTTAAGGTGTACCTTTGATGATGTTAGCGTCACTGGAAAGCTAAAATTTTCCCTTAATTTTATTCTGAAAAATATGCTTTATGAGTCAAACTATGGCCATGTCAAGCATGAACTGCTGCACAGATTAGCAAGTCATTGCACACACCAACAAAATCAACTCCTCAAGCTGTTAATAGCTTGAGGCATTCGGATCCTTCTATGGGGCTGATTATTAATTCAAAGTCCTCTTTGTACTCCGTAACAATTCCTTCCTACTTTAAAGCCATCATCAGTTTGAATTCATTATCCAACTGAGTGATGGAATCAACCTAAGATCCTTAAGCTCATTCCAATAGTCATTCCTCCAAAGTACCTAAATCTTCTTGAAGCTCCATATATGTCTTTCTCCAAGCTTTCTACTTGGTGTAAACTTTCGCCCAAATCGCACTATTCCCCCAATTGCTTGGACTTTCTACAGCTTCATAGAGAACTAACCTAACACAAATAGTTATGTAAAGTGATGGAGAACAACACCGAATAACACTTCTTTGTTCAACAACACTCATGTACAAGAAGAAAATATTCCATAATACAATAGATACCCAAAGATATCACCATAAAGGGGAAAAAAGACTGCTTCTCTAATTCTCCACACCTCTATCATAGTAACTTCCCCAACCAAAAGCCCTGTAACTTCTCTTTCTCTCTCCAACTCACTCACCCACAACCTCCTTCACTCCTTGTCAGTTATCTTTTTAAATTTCCTGCTCTTCATCACTTCCCATCTCGCTCGTCTTTATCCTTCTAGAATATATTTTCCCCTTCTTTTATTTATCTTTTTTTTTCTTTTTTTCTTTTTTACTTCATTCTCCCACTCTTCCTCTTCGTTCCTCTAGGAATACCTGCAACTATAAGTGTGAAAACACCCTCTAGCAGCCAATCAAATTTATATATCACCAAAATTTTGTAAATCGAAGCCAGTAAGAGTTACCAAAGGGAAAAAAGACTAAAGTAAATTTTTGACAAAACCAATCAAATGCGGTTGCTGATTTGTATCAAATTTCAATTTGATCCCAATGGTTTAATTTTTCAAACCCATCCTTGAAATTTCCGCTTGGTCATCAATCAATCCCTATAATCTCCTAATGTAACAGTGTTATTCCCTACACTTTCTGTCACATCCTAATTTCTAAGCCTAGAAGCCCAGAAAGTAACCTAAAATAGGTAGGCTACCAGGCCTTTTTGGGCAGAAGTCCCAGAAATATGCAGATAGTTTTAAGAGACTAAACTGCAAATAGAGAAAATTCAAGGACAAAGGTGTAAATAGAGAAAGTTCCTGGGGGGCAAATATATAAATAAAGTTAAGGACTTCAGAAGAGTCTCAAGGGCTCAGAAAGAGAAAAGATATTAGTTATAGGCCTAAGGTTGAGGTAGAGGCCTCAAAATGTTGGGCAAAACCGTAATTTTAGGAAGTTTCGGACCAAAAAGGGTAACCATGAATATAAAAACACAAATTCTAAAAAGTCCTAGAAAATGGTAAATGAGGCATAAAGGCCTTTTTATGAATATAAATGACAAATAACTTTAATGAAATTTTCAGTATAATGACTCAATTTGAGGTATTTATCTGGGAATTATTTGAGCTATGAGGAGGTCTAAAAAGTTTATGTAAAAATGAGAAATAAATAGTTAAAGAGACTAAAGAAGTTTACAACATTAGCCTCATTTCTAAAAAATTAACAGTGTGGGTTGCAAGAATATTGGAAGCTCAGAATGCCAGTAAGTGGCATTTTACAGAAAATCCAAAAAGAAAATAGTTAAAGGAAGTTATGACACAAGAAAACTCATGGAATTTCTCTACAATTAAAGGAAGATTATAGAGTAGACAGAAGAATTTTTTGAGCTCCAAAAGGCCCTTAAGAAATCCAAATAAATGAGCCGCGTAAAGTAAGAAAAAGGCCAAGATTTGATCTTCCTTCTTCCTTCTCAACTTGACGTCACATAGCATGTGATGCACGAAAAATAAAAGTTGATGTCATGAAGATGATGCAAGAGGAGGAAAGGATGATGCAAGATGGATAGGTGGTGCAATCTTAACTATCCATTTGATCTTGTAATTTTAGGCAACTTTGAGGGCAATTCTATAAGTGAAGTATTATAAATACCCCCTCCCAAGAGTGCACGCAAAATTTAGAGAGGAGAGAGAAAGAGAAGGCAGTCACAGATGAGAGAGAAAGCATGAGTAAGATCAAGCTTCAATCAAGATAAAATGACAACTCTAACTCTTGATTTTATAGTAGTTGTATTATTGAGCTTGGGTAGAAATTTTAATGGATTTGGAAGCTTGAAATCTTATGTTGATGCCGCTGGTTTAAATCTGAAATTTTAGAGAGATAAGTATAATGATAGATATATGTTTAAAGGATAGAAAAAAATAGGATTCAAGTGGTTCTAACTTGTAGTTGATTGAATTTCATGAATTGGTTGACTAGAGGAGTGCCACAGACTTACTATGTTCTTGTGCCTAGGATCTGATTTTGATGATTATAAGGCTTCCAATGAATTTAGAATGAAAAATTACGTGGAACCAAGTCGAGAAAGTGAAGTTAGAAGCATTTAAATCAAAAGTGAAACTTTCGTACCAAGATGGACAACCTATCAGCCAAGGCAGTTTCATGGGGAAGGAGTATATGTTTGATAAATCCAAACTCATATTTGGATTCTTCATGCAAAATTCTGTAGGATTGGTCTATGAGAATAATTTTTAGAAAGCTAGAACACTAATCCTAAATTCAAGAGAAATAGGTTAAGTTCAAGAGAGCTAGTCTTGACTATGGTGTAAATTATTGGTCCTAATGAGTTGTACGATCAATGTGGCTGTGTTTAGGACCTTGAGACATCCAAGAGGATGATTTGATAAGATTGACCGAAAGTCTTCATGATTGGGAAGCTTAGGCATTGTTTGGTTGGGGGTTTTGGAGGGGAGGGGAGGGGAGGGGAGATATAAGTGTGTTTGGTTGGGAAAAATAGAGAGGAGGGGAAGGGAATTTTTTTGTCTTTTTCTACTCCCTTACCTCTCTCACTCACTTCTCCAAATTTGGGGTTTTTTGGAGGGGTGAGAAATATTTTGTATTATGCTGACTAAATTATCCCTGCTTATTTTTCAATTTTTCACGTTCGCCCCTCGGGTGTAAAAACCCTTTTTCATTTCTCATTTTTACCCCATTCATCTTCCGCTCTGTCTTCAACCGTCGGCGTGCCTCCAACAACCGCTGGAAGTCACTGCTACGTACTCCGGCAGCCACCAACGTCGATTTCGTTCAAGTAACCTCTTATACCCTTCTCCTTTTTGGCTCCTTGTATCTTCTCTGTCTCACTCCTCTACTTGCCCTTTTGCTGAATCCACTCTTCCCCGCCCCAAAAGATTATTGATATTAAAGCAGATGGGGCATTTTGCCAGTGCTTGGACCTCGATATAGGATTGGAAGAAAAATCACCAGTGCCACCGGAAGAAGTGGAATCAACAGTCAATGAACCTAAATCTTCTCTGTTTCCCCTCTTTCCACTCGTTGACTCCTCACACAACACACCATCACTTCAGTTCCCCAATGGCTCAGCAACTCCAGCTTCATCACGGACATTTTCGTCATAAACAACGCCGTTGCATCCCAACTCAATGGAGAATCCGCCCAATCGCCGTGAGAAGAGCACGACCTTGAAGATGAAGAAGGTCCTATTGACAATCAGGCTCAATCAAAGCCCTTTCCTTCCTACGAGATTCTGGAATCATCTCAATCTGATAGAGATGAAGAGCCTGGTAGGGAAAGAAAAGATAAGAGAAAGAAGAAGAAGAAACGTAAGCATGATAGATCCTCAGAGAAGGGGGGATTGGATGATTACGGTTTGAAAAAGTCTCGTGTTCGAACTTGGGCTGATGAGACTAGCACTGTTGAAGAATATTACGTTCATTCTCATGGTGATCCCGATAATTTGGCATTCGGGTGCATCTATAGGTATTTTTTAAAATATCAGAGTTTTATCGACTTCAGTGAGTAGATTATATTAGTTATTTTCTTGATTTCTCAAACATTTCTATTTTCTTGGATGCTTTGTTTTCCCTTCCATTTAGTAATGAATGATCGTAAGTCTCATAAATACCGTGCAGTATGGATATTGCTCAGTACAAACCTTTCAATCCTTTCAAACTATCTGGGTTACGTGGAATAAGTTTGTATTGGAGGAATCAAAGGGATTCTCTCTTGGAAAGAGATGGTGATGTTGATAAATTGGATGCTAGACTGAAAACTTCTGGTCGCTACTGGTCTGGAAAGAGAAAGGTGCTCACTTGTAGACTCTGGAAAAGAAGATTAGCATATTGGAGAAGGCAATTGATCTTAACCCAGATAATGAAGAGCTATTGTTATGTCTTTTGAAGGCTTATCAAATGAGAGACAGCTCAGATATCCTTATTGGGAGGTGGGAAAAGATACTTCTGCAGCACTCTGGAAGTTACAAGTTATGGACAGAATTCTTGCATGTTGTTCATAGAGACTTCTCCAGATTTAAAGTTTCAGAGATTAGAAAAATGTTTGCACATGCAATTGAAGCCCTATCTACTTCTCGCAGCAAGAACTTTAGGCAGGTTCTCAATTTTGTTCTGCTTTACCTCCTTTGTTGTTTTGTTTGTTTGATAGTGAATATTGGCCTTCTATTTTGATTTTATTTATCCCAAGTCCGGAGAAGTTACTGATTCCTTCAAAACAAATCCTTTGATCCCTTATATGGACATGTTCTAATAAAGAGGGCAACAAGAAGAGAGGGAGGGGGGAGTGAAGTTGCTGTTTGAGAACTCGTTTTATTTGTTTTCTATGTTATTATTTATGAACTGCAAATATCTTTTTAACGGAAGAAGTGAACAAAATTTTGCCAGAAAAATAGTTATGACGATAAGAATTACAGAAACACTTCCTTTTAATATTGTAGGGGTATGAATTGGTTACATAGTATGCAGGAATTCATGTCTTGATTATATAACAACTTTACATCGCTTTTTGTGTGACTGTTTTATGTTTATACTCATATTTTCTGTAAATATTCTTGTTGTAGAAGTTTCTGCAATGGGGTTTAATAGGAAAATCAATTCCGATTTTGAATTTTTTCAGGTTCATCAAGGTGCTGATCCTTCCTCCCTGGGTCCTGGAATTGTTCAGCTAGAACTTGGCCTTGTGGATATATTTGTCAGTCTTTGCATATTTTAGTGGTAGGCTGGTTATAGAGAATTAGCTACTGCTTTAATATCAATAATATTTAATATTTTTCTAACCATTTGGTGACTTTTAATTTTTTTTTTTTATATACAGATGACTTTCAATGTTCTCTGTGTATAAAAAAAAAATTTAGAGTTGCCTATGTAATTATGTAATGATACATAATATTAAATATGTGTAGTGTGATTTTTAATTATTAGCAAATTTTCTCTTAAGGCCTACATTAGAATTCAATTATTAGAACTTATGTGCATTGTGTAGAATTCAGTTACTGAAACAGCCAACTTTGTCTCCACAAGAAAGAACCGCCATTTCCTTCAGCTTCCTCCATCTCGAGAAAATACGAGACAGAGAGAATATGTTTGGATTGAATGGGCAAAACAAGTACAAGAAATGACAGACAGATTGAACTAGAAACTCGTCTTTTGTGGGAAATTATAATCAGTTTTTGTGGGAAATTATAACCAGTGGGATATTGTAAAATTATAAAATTAACCAGGGATATTGTTAAAATTTTATCATATTTTTTAATTTTTTTATTTTATCATATATATATAATATAACGAGGTAAAAAGTTTTTGAAATTTATAAATTAAAAAATAATAATTATGATATAAATATTATAAATAAAGAGTAAATAAATTTAAATAAAAACTTAAGGATATATTTGTCAATTTTTAATTACCTACCATCCCCTTCCCTCCTGAATCAAATAAAAAATATCATATATCCTCCCTTACCTTCATAATTATAACCTCCCCTACCCTTCTCTACCCTCCCTTAAATTAACTTAACCTACCCTTCCCTTCATTGAACCAAACATAGCCTTAGGGATCAAGTGGAAATCAAGAAGAAAGCTTATGGTACAAGGTAGTGGACTACCCCTTTATGTGCTTGATGTGATATATTTATGTATTGATATGTATATGTTGATTGAATGATGTTGTGACATATTTGTTGCTAAAAATGCTGTTTATAATATGATTTCCATAGCCATGCATTTTTATAGAAAATATAAAGCATAATGGCATGTCACTAACTAGCATAAGTTTAAGTAAAACTACATATCATGCATTAGAATCCATCTTGTACATGTATGTGATAATGTTTTCTACTGAGATTCCCCCGAATCTTACCCCTCCCTTAACCAACCAATATAGGTCAAGCAACGTGAAAAATTTATGCATTAAGATGAATCAATGAATGGAAGAAAAAAAGTAGAGAATCACATGTTCAAGCATAAAATGCATGATTCTCCAATTACGTAAATATTATGTAATGTGCCAAATTATATAATGAAATTGTATAGAACAATTATGACATACTCATATGAATATATGAATGTATGAGAAGCCAAGATAATAGTTCAAGCATGCTAGAATAATTAAAGAGAATTAAATAAAGAAATTAGTAAGGTAAGTTCGTTGGTTCTGGAGCAGTGATGTTCAGCCCTGATTTGATGATGTTAATGGTTGAATCTGACCACAAAATTTGGTGAGCATGTAGTATATGTCCCAAGCTTTAAAAGCATGGGTAGTTTGCCTCAATTGGATGTATACATTAGGAGATATGAATTTTCAAAGTTGAGACAGAGAAATTGGAAGTTCTAGAATTGACCAAATGAATAGTAAAGTTTAATGAATTAACTGTACGAATTGATCAAGTAGATATCCAGTATAATATTTTTCCCTTAAAAATCATTGAAAGATCTTTAAATAAAGACTTGAACCACCTCTATACAATTTTTGTAGAATTAATTATGATTTTTTAAAGTTGAACTGCCGAATCTAGAAAAATGCACAATAAACAGTACCCGAGAACCATTTTGCAAAGTTTTAATTTTTGAGTCTAAGTAAAGCTTCCGCGCATCTAATTGCTTCCGAACACGTACTCTAAAAGGTAAAAGTAAGGATGTTTCACTGTCTACATGACATAATGTCATTAAATTCCATCTGAGGTGGTTAAAGGAATGCTGAGTCGGTTGCCACATAATCTAACTTGACAGTTGACACAATCACTGATAGAGTTCCAATTATGCAGTCGAATTTGAATTAGTCTTATTTTATTTTATTAATATTTATTTTAAGGGTTTTAGTAGTGATTTTAGGGGTTAGTTTAAGTGTAGCACAAGTTTAGGAAAAGTGGAGTCTGTTAAGATTATTGACTGAGTCAAATATTTTATTTTACATAATTTATTAAATAGGTTTATATCAGTAATGGGTTAGTGAGCTTAAATTTTAGCTAGTTTCTGTTTATAAATATTGAGTCTTATCATATGTAAAAAATGATCCAGAAATTAATTCAAGATTTGATTTATCATTGGAGATTCTCTTTAGGCTTTGTTAGCTATATGAGTTTAAGATTCTTACTCATATTCTAATAAAGATTTCCCTTTTTCTTTATTAATTTGTGGAGTTAGATTCTGACTTCATAATTTAATAGAGAATTTCTTTTCATATTTTTCCCTATCTATCTAGGATTCTATCAATTGGCATCAGCGCCGTACAATCCCTTCCGCATAAACTCTGTTTCTAAACTGTCAATCCCACTTATCATCTTAGAATGCAATTCCCGTCTAAACGTTATTCCCCTTATGAAACACACCAATTACTTTACATTGTAGCTCGCCTTGATATCATTAATTCTAAACTTGCAGCACCCAAAGTTCAAGGTAATGCTTCTCATCTGGTGACACCTAGCAAAAGAACTCTAGCTCACCAATTTCATTTGGAGGTCAAAGGCAAGAAAATTAAGAAACAGAAGGGCAAGGATGCTAAATCCAAAACAGTGTACAAACTAGCCCTAGAATTTGAGATGGACATGTTGAAGCAGCAGTGTCACGATAAAGGTAATCAAGTACCCAAATCAATGGAACCCATGGAAGAAACAGAAGTTGAAGCGTCGAAAGATTTAGAAATTTCATATACTCCCATTTTGCAAAATTCTACAACATTGTCAATGGAGCTTCAAGCTACCCTTGCTACCAAAGTGGTTGAGCCAACAAAGGAAGCAAAATCAGATTTGGAGCCTTGCTGCAAAACACCCCCTACCTTGGAGAACAATGGCAACAAAACAGAAGCCTTACATCTCACGGACCGTGTCAGTAACACATTAATAAATCCAGAGCAAAAGGAAGTCTCTTCCTCACTCAAGGATCTCACGACAACTATCAAGCAAACCAGGATACCATTTGTTAGTAAAGATGCAATTGCTTCTACCCCAAAACGGTTGACAATCTCCTCTAACACCTTCTTGAGTACAATAGCAACATCAACTTTAATACCATGGAGGCCCCTCCTAGGATACAAGTTGCTCAAAGGCAGTTTCTATATTGTCTTCCTATCACCCCTACCCAAACCTCCAGACATACAAGGAAGCTTTTGCTTATGTTTTGCCTTGAGGACAAGGCAAATGTACAAGGGGAGGATAATGATAGAGTTCCAATTATGAAGTCGAATTTGAATTAGTCTTATTTTATTTTATTAATATTTATTTTAAGGGTTTTAGTAGTGATTTTAGGGGTTAGTTTAAGTGTAGCACAAGTTTAGGAAAAGTGGAGTCTGTTAAGATTATTGACTGAGTCAAATATTTTATTTTACATAATTTATTAAATAGGTTTATATCAGTAATGGGTTAGTGAGCTTAAATTTTAGCTAGTTTCTGTTTATAAATATTGAGTCTTATCATATGTAAAAAATGATCCAGAAATTAATTCAAGATTTGATTTATCATTGGAGATTCTCTTTAGGCTTTGTTAGTTATATGAGTTTAAGATTCTTACTCATATTCTAATAAAGATTTCCCTTTTTCTTTATTAATTTGTGGAGTTAGATTCTGACTTTATAATTTAATAGAGAATTTCTTTTCATATTTTTCCCTATCTATCTAGGATTCTATCAATCACAAGTTAAACGTAGGGCTCCACATCAGAAATACAGCACTTGGGCTTAAACTGAAGGATTAAAAGGTTGTCAAAATGCTGCTAGCTTTTCTGTAAAATGAATTAGACAGAACAGCTAGATAATGTGTGTTCTCCTGATGTGCAGCAGCAGCATAGTTTATTGCATAAATACTCTACATTATAATTATAATTATACCAGTAAGATATTCCTGCACACTAACATAATTTATAACAAAGAAAATGGGTGATAGTATATTCTAGCTGCCTTAAACTATATTTGAATATGATGAATCCGATTGCAACTCTTGTATTGGGGTAATTAATTTCTCCTTCTTTGTATAATTTTATTTTGTTAATGAATATATTGGATCACTGTTTCACACAAATCATGTATTTATGTAGAGATATAAAGATATTACCATGTAAGTATGCACACATTTTAATGTTGCAGTCCTAATTTATATCAAGCAGATAAGGATGCATGCATTTTATTTGTTTTTCCCATTGTTTTTTACCCGACGATGAATATATGTTTTTCAAATCTTCAAAAGTTTTGTTCCTTGATTTAAAACCCCAGTTTCTCTCTGTTCCATAAACATTACAGAGCAGAAAATCTGTTAGATGCTCAAAAGTAATAAAGGAAAATAAAAGAAAAGAATTATGATAAAGAAAGAGAGAAAGAATCTCACCCAACTTCCCTTTACTAGCCGAGTACTTTAGGAGAACCTCTAAAAGTCCAAACATATGAAACTCATATTATTCACTGAACGACTAGCTTTAAAGAGGGCAGCCTATTTATACACAAAGGTCAATAAGATAATCTAAAAAAAAATCATAATATCTTTAACCAAATATTTGAATATTTATTCAAGATAAACTAAGAATAATCCTAATATCTTTAATTAAATATTTGAGTATTTGATTTAGAATAAACTAATCTAAATAAACTGAGATAAACTAATTAAAATGTTTAACCAAGTAAAAGTAATAAAAACTGATTAAATAGACATAATTCATTTTTTTATTGCTTCTTCTGAATCGGTTTTCTATCAAAATCACTATCAAATATTCTACTCCATAATAAAATAAAACTCATACCTAAATAAAAACCCAAAGCAAATCGAAACACTTAAAGAACAAAGTTCAGTATCTGCATCAGTATTTATTTGATCACTAGAATTAAAAATCGAGAAGGCAAAGACCCTGAGGTGGTGGTTCTAGTATCAGTACACCTCATACTTTTCAGCAATTCCAAAAACCAAGTCGCAAGCAAATTGTTCCCAAATAAGTGAAAAATAACCCATATCATGGTATTTATCATTTGTCCCAATATTATGCCTACCACTTGTCCCAATGAATAATAAGCTTAGTTACCTCCTCTTCAACACCAAAACTAGTATTACTCCACAGGGAATCTGATCGGCTTTCAATTTCTTTAATCAAACATCCAGAAAAGATGCTTTTCAAGAATTTCGTTGCAAACCTTTCCTCAACAACCTCTCCAAAAATCCATTAGAGAACCAATTGCCAAGCAAATTAATGGCTGAGGTGAACGATTTATTGTTACACTCAATTACTGAATTAGTGAAACTGAGTGTAGAACAAATTATAATGAAATGAAATAAGATAGATACAGAAGACGAAAGAACTAAATTATAGAGAACCATAAACACAAAAGGGCCCACAAATCTGTATCTAATGGGTTTCACAAATCTAATGCCAGTAACAACATCCCAAATGAAGATCATGACCAGATAGTGCCCGACAAGTCTAGACCAATCATTTCAATCAGTGCATCGATAAGGCCTCTCAAAATGGTTTTGTCGTAAAAGTTCTATCGCCAGCATACAAATCAATAATCAAGCAAACAAGGAAGATTGAAGATTAATTTAGAAAAAGATAGATTATGAACAACCAAAGAATGACAATTCGGCATCAAAGAAAATCAGAGTACAGCGTAAGCAAGAGAACAGAACCTTGGTCGGTACGAGGTCGTTTAAGCATGACAGAAGTTGGGAGAAAAGCATGTTGCTGCCGATTCCAATAGCCGTCAGTCATGGCGAGAGAAGATTGACGGACAAGCGAAATGGGGAATCAAAAACTCAAATTTGGCGAGAATTTGAAGGAGACGAGAGGGAAGATTGGAAAAACCCTACTCAGACTCCTTTACCAATATCAAGGCGTTTCGTGAAAAATTGAACACTATTCATTCGCTCTTGAGTCTAAATCTAATTTAGGCGAATTTCATCCCAGGGCAACCAATGAACTATGTGGAATGAAGGTTATCACATAAGATAAGGAAAAAATTCCAGGCAAGCATATAAAGTAACATAAAATTTATAATATAAAAACTCTTGGCGCAACCAAAAACAGGCCTCGAACTATTGTGGAAATGAGAAAAATGTAAGAAATTGGGATGAGAGATATAGAAAAGAGGAGGAAATTGGAGGAGAAATAGGGTGATTATTATTCAATTGGTTATCTTAAATGTGTGTACATTGTCTCTATTTATAGCACAGCAACAATAAAAACTAACTCAAAGTATTATAAATATATAAAAAAGGGAATTAAACAACTTAATTACACAATTAAATGTTATAGGGAATAAATGCAAGAACCTTCATTTTTGGGTTATATGTCATAATGCTATTCAACATGAGAAGCCTCATTTTGGATGTTATAGACATCCACACATGATTATAATATTTATAACACTCTCCTTTAGATATCTATAAACAAGTATTGTGTTTCATTAAAATTTTATTAGAAAAAACTCACTAGGACATAACCTAACGAAAAAAAAGGGTACACAGGTACATGTTAAAATTGTCTTGTTAAAAATCTTACCAAAAAAACCTAGTGAGATAAAACAATAGTTAAGGAAGAAAGAATACAACATGATCTTTTCTCTTACCTAAAGACAATTTTACTTTTACTTCTCCTTGTGACAATATTACTTTTACTCCCCATGATAGCAACATCACTCTATCTCAATAGCGTACGCTAGTTTCTCAAAAGTAAAATCCCCATAAAATACCACATGAATTTTAAAATTCTAAAAAAGGCATATGTGTTATAAAATAAGAGATGAGAAAGTTAAAGAGGAAGAGAAATAACAAGACAAGAGATTGAAATGGGAGGCAAGGGAGTATTCCTTATATGCTTGTATGATCACTTGTACAAATACCTTCTACATGGCCACTATTTATAGGCCACAACCATTAAAGACTAAATATAAGGTTACAAAGGAATAAAGATGAATAAAATGTTATTAACATCAAGAAACTCCTCTCAAGTCATTCATTGAGGAAGTTATAGGTTTATGACATAAAGAGAAGAAAGAATCATAAGAAGAATCCCAAGAGGTAGAAGTTATATGGACATCCACATATGCAATAATATTTATAACACTCCTCCTTGGATGTCCATACAGATATTGTGCCTCATTAAAACCTTACTAGGAAAAACCCATTGGGACAAAAACCTAGTGAAGGAAAAAGAGTACACAATAAAAAAATCCTTAAAAGAAAAAGAGTACAACAAGTACTTGTTTACTCCCCCTGATGACATTGTCAATTTATGTCTTTGAATCTACGCATTCTAATACCATACACTAACTTCTCAAATGGCTTAGTTGGTAGTGTCTTGGTAAACAAATCTGCAAGGTTGTCACATGATCGAATTAGCTGAACACCTATATCACCATTTTTCATAAGATTATGAGTGAAAAAGAATTTCGGAAACATATGTTTTGTTCTATCTCGTTTGATATATCCCCCTTTTAATTGAGTTATGCACGCTGTATTATTTTCATATAATACTGTTGGAATCTCTTGTTCTGGAAGTAGGCCACTCATTCTTTGGATATGTTGGATTACTAACCTTAACCAAACACATTCTCGACTTGCCTCATGAACTGCAATTATTTCTGCATGATTTGGTGAGGTAGCTGATAAAGTTTGCTTTATTGAACGCCAAGATATAGCTGTACCTCCACAAGTAAATAAATATCTTGTCTGAGATCTACCTTTATGTGGATCTGATAAAAATCCTGCATCTGCATAACCAATCAATTGTGATCCAGATTCATTAGAATAAAATAATCCCATATCAGTTGTCCCTCGAAAGTATCGAAATATATGTTTAACTCCATTCCAATGTCTTCTTTTTGGGGAAGAACTAAATCTTAACAATAAACTCACAGCAAATGCAATATCAGGTCGTGTTAAATTAGCAAGATATATTAGTGCCCCTATAGCACTAAGATATGGTACTTATGGACTAAAAAGTTCTTCATTTTCCTCTTGAGGGCAAAAAGGATATTTTTCTTTAACTAGCGATCTCACAACTATTGGAGTAGTTAATGGATGCGCTTTATCCATATAAAATTGCTTTAATATTTTTTTAATATAAGTTGATTGATGAAGAAAAACTCCATTTGTTAAGTGCTCGATTTGTAAACCGAGACAAAACTTTATTTTTTCAAGATCTTTCATTTCAAATTCTCTCTTTAAACAATCAACTGCTTTTTAAAGCTCTTCAGGAGTTCCAATTATATTCAAGTCATCTACATAGACAGCAATTATAACAAATTATGATGTATTCATTTTTATAAAAACACATGGGCTGATGGAGTCATTTTTGTAACCTGCCTTTAACAAATATTCACTTAGACAGTTATACCACATTCTTCCAGATTGTTTTAATCCTTATAAGGATTTATGCAAACGAATTGCATAATTTTCTCAAGAATTCTTACATGCTTCAGGCAATTTAAATCCTTCAAGGATTTTCATATAAATTTCAGTATCTAAAGAATCATATAAGTATGCTGTAACAACATCCATATATCAAGTCTTTCATGTACTGCCAGACTAATTAGATATCTTAAAGTAATTGTATCCACCGCAGGAGAATATGTTTCTTCATAATCAATGCCAGGTCTTTGCGAAAAACCTTGTGCCACAAGTCGTACTTTATATCTAACAACTTCATTTTTCCCATTTCGTTTTCGCACAAAAACCCATCTATACCCAACTAGTTCAACACCATTCGGTATTTGGACTACAGGTCCAAAAACTTCACGTTTTGAAAGTGAATCCAATTCTGCTTGAATTGCGTCTTTCCATTTTAGCCAATCATTTCTATGTCTACATTCTTCAACTGACCTAAGTTCAAGATCCTCATTTTGATTAGTTATTTCAACAGCAATATTGTATGAAAAAATATCGTCGATGACTATATTTTCTAGGTTCCATCTTTTTCCCGTAGTGACATAACTTATCGAGATCTCTTCATTGTTTTCAGGTACCTAGACCTCTTATGGGGTTTTTTGATTTGTTACGTCATGGGTCTCTCCTATAAGACCAGCCTCCTCAACTTAACCATCTTGATTGTTTACTCTTTTCTTTTTAGGAATTTTATCTTTGGAACCGATAGGTCTACCACGCTTCAAGCGTGGTTTAGTTTCATTTGCACTTGCTACTTGTCTTGCTGAGACATCAATTCTAATTGGGGCATTTTCAGCTGGAATATGAGATTTGGTAAATTCTCTTGGGGTCAGTAAATGCATCTGGAAGTTGATTTGCAATATTTTACAAATAAATTATTTTTTGAACTTCAAGCTCACATTGTTGTGTTCGAGGATCTAAATGAAACAACGATAATGCTTTCCATGTGATTTCTTTATCTAGCTGCTTATTATCTCCCCATAATGTTGGAAAATTTGTCTCATCAAAATGATAATAATCGAAACGTGCCGTGAAAAAATCTCCTGTTAGCGGTTTTAAATACTTGATTATAGAAGAAGATTCATAACCAATATATATTCCTACGCTTCTCTGAGGTCCCATCTTTGTGCATTGTGGTGGAGCAATTGGAACAAATGCCGCACATCAAAAAATTCTAAGATGAGAAATATTTGGCTCCTGACCAAAAGCCAACTGTAATGGGGAGAATTTATGATAACTTGTTGGCCTGATACGTATAATTACCGCTGCATGTAAAATTGCATGTCCCCAAGCTGAAATGGGAAGTTTTGTTCTAACAATCAATAGGAGGCGTTTAATTAATGATTCTGCCAAACCATTTTAAGTGTGGATATGAGCAACATATTTCTCCATTGTTATTCCAGTTGCCATGCAATAATCATTAAACATTTGAGATGAAAACTCACTTGCATTATCAAGATGAATTGTCTTAATTGCATATTTTGGAAACTGTGCTCTTAATCGAATTATTTGAGCAAGTAATTTAGCAAATGCTAAATTGCGTGTAGATAACAAACACACATATGACCATCTTGTAGATGCATCTATTAAAACCATAAAATATCTAAATGGCCCACATGGTGGTTGAATAGTATAGGGAATTGGAAGATGCGCAGCGAAAATAAATTTTAAAATTTTTCCAATCCCTGTCAGGATCTACCGATTGTGTTTAAGTCAAGTAGTAAGATGTGTTACCTTCAGTATTCGAATTATTGGTGGCTCGGGGATTCCAACGTTTGGGATGCTTATGCTCTCTTTTCTATCGTGAGAAGCTGACTACTTAGATCGGCTTCCTCTATCGGTATCCACACGAACAACGTTCCAATCACGAACGACGTGCTAGCGCCTCTTGTCCTTCTAGGGTTTTTCTCCAAAATCGGTCCTCTCCGTCTCTATTTGGCTGTTTCTTATCTGCAAAAATCGTTTGCACTCTCACACCAAAACCTTAGCCCCTAATGTCAAATATATAGGATGCTATATGTGTTCTGATTGAGTTGGATTTCGGAATTAATCCTATATTAATTCCGAAATTAATACAATATCATATATATTACATAATTTGATAAGAAACCAATTAAATAAATATGGTTTATATTAAATCCGTCTCACATATTTAATTTACCTATTCATTTAATTTAAAATAAAGATAAGACAGAATTATATTTGATTTATTCTCATAAATCAAATTTGAGATATCATATCAATTTAAATTTCAAATTCAAAAGTGATAATATCAATTTAAATTTTGAATGCAAATTTAAATATATCATATCAATTTAAATTTTGAATTCAAATTCAAATATATAATATCAATTTAAATTTTGAATTCAAATTTGATAGAGATTTAATTTATCCTTATAAATTAAATCTTGCAAATATCTTTCATATTATATATAATATATATATACGAATTTATATATATATACACATCCACCCTAGATTATTCATTAAATCTAGAATTTCTTAGATTCAATGAATCTGGATATCATAACTCGTGTTGGGCTATTTTGTGTGCGACCCTGTAGGCTCATATGAAGTTGGCAGTGGGCCAGTTACTATACTGACCCACAAGTCATAAGCAGTCTCTAGCAATACATCACGACTATCCAAATCATATGAGGATCGATGAACGATGCAACCTTTCATACAACCATACACGTCCCTTTTGTCATACGATATTTCGGTCATGGATGAGACATGGAGAACGTCATCCTCCTATTCCTGACCGTTACTTTCTCGATCCCTGAGTAGTCTGACTATAGAAATGGAACTACCTTTCCATTACAGTATGGCCATATATTTCTCAGACTCACTCATCGAGGGGCCCAGTAATATCTCTCTACGAATATGAAGGACAAATTCCATCTTGACCATTCACATTCCTCCACATGAAAAAACACTAAGCCCGAACATAGTATTTATGATCACTCGGTCAAAAGTGACTTTTGACTAGGTCAAAGCTGAGCGTTTGCACGTAGAAACCCATGATGATCTCAGGTCAAAGGGCATAGTTACATAGTTTGTATATGAGAGAAGCTTATTACTTAACCCATGCAGCTCTCTCATAGCGGGTCGGTCCAACACCTTGTACTTTTACATGTGCCTATGACTTTGATTTATATCTCTATACATCTTCAAAGTCATACTGGTCTTATTTCACCTCTGCTCCCGCATAGATGACCGACCAGGGATATTTAGGATAAGATCATGAGTTATCCAAGGATGGTCATTAATTAAACATGCAAATAATATGATAACACAATTAAGAAATCCTATCAACAATATTCATAATACAATGATTGGCCCCTAGGGCACAATTTCCAACAAATAGGTCCACATATATCCCCTTGGATACGTTCTAGAAATGAAGGGGATTCTACCCCAACTTTTGTTAATGAAGGTCTTGTAATTAGTTTGCCTTGAGAACAAGCAACACATGAAAAATATTTAAATTGAAGAATCTCCTAGCTCTTCAATGGATGCGCATGTGAATTTTCAATAATTCTTCGCATCATAGTTGATCCGGGATGGCCTAACCGATCATGCCAAACAATGAATATATTTTTATCAGTAAACTTATGATTTACTGTAATATTTGTTTCAATTATATTAATATTTGTATGGTACAAACTAGAAGATAATACAGGTACTTTTTCAAGAACACATTTTTCTCCATGTCTAACAATATAATATGTAGATATTCAATACTTTTCTCATTTATAGTCTCAATATGATATCCATTTAAGCGGATATCCTTAAAACTTAACAAATTTCTTTGAGATTTAGAGGAATATAAAGCATCATTAATAACAAATTTGTCCCTTTGGGTAATATTATCATTGCTCTTCCAGAGCCTTCAATTAGTTTTATATTACCCGCTATAGTATTGATACGTGCACCATTCATTGTCAAATGAGAAAAATATTTTTTATCTTTGAGTATGGTATGTGTTGTAGCACTATCTATGAGACCTATATCTTCATTCTTGTGCCCAATAAAAGAGACAGGAACATCCATATTCTTCATTAAAAGAAAATAAATGTATCAAAATACATCATTAGCAATAATGCTCTTAAAACAAGAAAATAAAAGTAAATATAAATAAAGCATAAAGTATAAACTAAATTAGAACAAAATATAAATAAAACATAAACTACATTAATCTTATTCTTTTTTTGCCAAATTTGTTTATCTAATCATGATTCTCAAAGAAATCAGCCATATCTAAATGTGCCATAGCATCAAGGCCATCATCTAGCTCATTGGTATCATCATTTTTGTATGCAAAATTTGCCTCAACATCATCATCTTTGAAAATCATATTTGCTTCCATGTTCTTTGAATTCTTTTTTATGGAGGCTTGATAAAGCTTTGCTAGATGCTCAGGCGTACGACAGGTACGCGACCAATGCCCCTTCATCCCACACCTATAACAGTTTTTTCACAGTTTTTGAGGGACCACCCTTGGTGAGAACCCACAAAGAAAAGATCCCTCGAACCCATAACCAATCTGAAATATACTCACCCCAAGAAAGCTAAACAGAGGTCTGGTAATCCACTTGAACCCTTGAGCATGGAAGAACAAGGAACCAAAGTGTTTGAAGATACCACAAGGTTGATCAAGCCTTGATAAATCTGTTAGTCCAATGAAGAACCCTAGAGAGAATCCACTCTCAAATTGGAGGTGCAAAAAACGCAGCCTTCCATTCCCCAAATTCAAGTCTGCCTCCAAGGGTGAGGTTTACAATATCTTATAGGGTTACATTGAGAAATCTGACCTAAAAGGCCTTAAAACGAAATTTAATCATCAAAACAAGTCCAAAATATGATTAATTAGGCCCCAAAAAAAAGTCTTCTCATGTGTTGTACTTGATCCAAGCTTCTTAAGTTGAAGTCTCCAAGCCCAAGATATGATCAGCAACTCCATTTTCAGCCCAAATGATGTTAGTGACGTCCTCATTTTCTCCATCCAAATTTGATGCTCCAATAAATGCCATTTGCTTTGTTAAGGTGTCTTGTACTAGCCCACTCAAAGTTTCCTTAATCCTTTTAGCTCTTGCTCTTGTGATTGGTCCAGTTGGAATTTGCAATGGGTTATTACCTTGCTGTATCGCATCATTCCCTCTCTCCTGAAAAGGATTCGACCTCGAATCATCGCCTGTATCAAAAGGAGATAAATCAGCCATATTGAAAGTAGCACTAACATTTACTACCAGGTAAATCAATTTTGTAAGCATTGTCATTGATTCTTTCAAGCACTTGAAATGGACCATCTCCTCTTGGAGCTAATTTGGATTTTCTTTGAGTTGGAAATCTTTCTTTCATCATATGCACCCATACCCAATCACCAGGATTAAAGAGAACACGCCTTCTTCCTTTGTTAGCCTTGGATGCATATTGCTCATTTTTCCTTTCAATTTGTTGTTGCACCCTTTGATGAAGTTCTTTCACCATTTCAGCTTTCTTTGTCCCATCAAGACTTGCCCTCTCATCAATAGGCAATGGTAATAAATCCAAAGGAGTTAGGGGATTAAAACCATACACTATTTTGAAGGGAGAATAATCAGTAGATGAATGCACACTCCTATTGTAAGCAAATTCAATGAATGACAAGCAATTTTCCCAATTCTTCAAGTTCCTTTGAATCACAGTTCTAAGCAATTGAGTTAAAGTTCTATTAACTACTTCAGTTTGTCCATCAGTTTGTGGATGACAAGCAGTAGAAAACAATAATTTAGTACCCAGCTTACCCCACAAAACCCTCCAAAAATGACTCAAAAATTTTGTATCCCTATCAGAAACAATACTTTTAGGAACACCATGAAGTCTTACAATTTCCTAAAAGAACAAATCAGCAATATATGTGGCATCATCAGTTTTATGGCAAGGAATGAAATGTGCCATTTTAGAAAATCTGTCGACAACCACAAATATAGAATCCATTCCCTTTCTTGACCTAGGCAAACCCAAAATAAAATCCATTGATATATCTACCCAAGGTTCACTAGGCACTGGTAAGGGGGTGTATAAACCATGTGGCAAGACTCTAGATTTAGCCCTTTTACAAATTATGCATTTAGAACAGATTCTTTCCACATCACGTTTCATTTTAGGCCAAAAGAAATGTTCATGCATAACATCCCAAGTCTTTTTCATACCAAAGTGACCCATTAATCCTCCCCCATGTGCTTCTCTCACAAGTAATTCTCTTAAAGAACATTGAGGTACACACAATCTATTTTCTTTAAACAAGTAGCCATCAACCCTATAAAACTTTTCAAATGCTTTCTTTTCACAAGCAAGAAACACTTCAGCAAAATCGGCATCAGTACCATACAATTCCTTGATATATTCAAAACCAAGCAACCTCGTATTTAGAGTAGTGAGAAGAGTATACCTTCTTGACAATGCATCAGCCACCACATTTTCTTTACCTTTCTTGTATTTGATGACATATGAAAATGTCTCAATAAATTCCAGCCACCTTGCATGTCTCTTGTTCAGTTTACCTTGACCCTTAATGTGCTTCAAAGATTGATGATCAGTATGAATTACAAATTGTCTAGGCCAAAGGTAGTGTTGCCAATTCTCCAATGCTTTCTTAAGTGCATAGAGCTCCTTGTCATATGTTGGATACTTCAAGGCTGCTCCATTTAACTTTTCACTAAAATAAGCAATTGGCTTTCCTTCCTGCATCAAAACAGCTCCTATTCCAACTCCAGATGCATCACATTCAATCTCAAAAGTTTTGTTAAAATTAGGCAACGCTAACACAGGTACAGAACACAATCTATCCTTAAGTTCAATGAATGCAACATCTTGTTCTTTATCCCATTTAAACCCAACAGATTTTTTAATAACTTCAGTAAGTGATGCAGCAAGTGTGCTAAAATCTTTCACAAAGCACCTATAAAAACTAGCCAAGCCATGAAAGCTTCTCACCTCAGTTATGCTTTTAGGTGTTTTCCATTCTTTTATAGCTCTTATCTTTTCTTCATCAACTTCTATTCCTTTAGCACTCACCACAAAGCCAAGAAAAACAATTTTATCCATGCAAAAATCACACTTTTTCAGATTTGCAAACAATTTTTCCTTTCTCAAAACATCAAGCACACAATGCAAATGATCCAAATGCTCCTCCAGACTTTTTCTATAAATCAGAATATCATCAAAATAAACCACAACAAATTTTCCAATGAAAGCACGCAAGACATGGTTCATTAATCTCATGAACGTGCTAGGTGCATTAGTTAGCCCAAATGGCATTACTAACCACTCATACAAACCATGTTTTGTTTTGAAAGCTGTTTTCCACTCATCCCCTTCTCTCATTCGAATGTGATGGTATCCAGATTTTAAATCAATCTTAGAAAAGACAATGGAACCATGCAATTCATCAAGCATATCATCTAATCTAGGAATGGGATGGCGATACTTTACAGTGATATTGTTAACAGCTCTACAATCAATGCACATCCTCCAAGTTCCATCTTTCTTTGGCACCAGAAGCACTGAAACTGCACATGGACTCAAACTTTCTCGAACATATCCTTTTGCCATGAGCTCTTCCACTTGCTTTTGAAGCTCCTTTGTTTCTTCTGGATTGCTTCTATAGGCTGGCCTATTAGGAATTGTTGCTCTTGAAGGGAATTGGAAGACACGCAGCGGAAATTAACTTTAAAAAATTTTCCATTCCCAGCCAGGATCTACCGAATGTGTTTAAGTCAAGGAGAAAGAAGTGTTACCTTCGGTTTCAAGCTTTGGTCGCGACCTCAGTGTCCACTAGTCGCGACTCTTCGCCTCTGGAACATTTTAGTCGCGACCTCCTCTGCTTCTCATGGCGACCTGAAGTCTCTGGAGTTTGTAGTCGCGACCTCGTCAGCTTCAAGTCGCGACCTGCCTCTTCTTTTCGGATTTCTGACGTTCAGATGCCCGTATGGTCGCGACCTCAGCGTGTTCTGGTCGCGACCTTGCTTCGTGTCTGGTCGTATCGTAGAAGTCGACAGCTCAGATCGGCTTCCTCTACCGGTATCCACACGAACAGCGTTCCAATCGCGAACGACGTGCTAGCGCCTCTTGTCCCTCTAGGGCTTTCTAGAGATTCCGTCCTCACCATCTCTATCTCGGCAGTTTCTTATGTGCAAACCTTTTGCACTCTCCCTGCCCCCTCTTCTCACGTCTGAATGTGTGTGTAGAGATCTATATTCTCTTTAGAACCCTAGCTCCTAATGTCAAATATATAGGAAGCTATCGGGCTTCTAATAGGGCCGGGCTTCAGAATTAATCTTATATTAATTCTGAATTAATACAATATCATATATTGCATAATTTAATAAGAAACTGATTAAATAAATATGGTTTATATTAAATCCGTCCCACAGATTTAATTCACCTATTTATTTAATTTAAAATAAAGATAAGACAGAATTATATTTGATTTATTCTCATAAATCAAATTTGAGATATCTTATCAATTTGAATTTCAAATTCAAATAGATCATATCCATTCAAATTAAAAAATGATAGAGATTTAATTTATCCTTATAAATTAAATCTTACAAATATCTCTTATATTATATATATTATATATATACTGATTTATATATATATAAAATATATATATCCACCCTAGATCATTCATTGAATCTAGACATCTCTTAGATTCAATGAATCTGGACATCATAGCTCGCATTGGGCTGTTTTGTGTGCGACCCTGTAGGCCCATATGAAGTTGGCAGTGGCCCAGTTACTATACTGACCCACAAGTCGTAAGCGGTCTCTAGCAAGGCATTACGACTACCCAAAACATATGAGGATCGATAAACGATGTAACCTTTCATACAACCATATCACGTCCCTTTTGTCACATGATATTTCGGTCAAGGATGAGGCATGGAGAACGTCATCCTCCTATTCCTGACCATTACTTTCTCGATCCCTGAGTAGTCTGAATATAGAAATGGAACTACCCTTCCATTCCAGTATGGCCATACATTTCTCAGACTCACTCATCGAGGGGCCCAGTAATATCTCTCTACGAATGTGAGGGACAAATTCCATCTTGACCATTCACATTCCTCCGCATGAAAAATCACTAAGCCCGAGCATAGCCTTATGATCACTCGGTCAAAAGTGACTTTTGACTAGGTCAAAGCTGAGCGTTTGTCATGTAGGAATCCATGATGATCTCAGGTCAAAGGGCATAGTGACATGGCTTGTATATGAGAGAAGCTTATGACTTGACCCATGCAGCTCTCTCATAGCGGGTCGGTCCAACACCCTGTACTCTTACATGTGCTTATGACTTTGATTTATATCTCTATATATCTTCAAAGTCATACTGGTCTTATTTCATCTCTGCTCCCACATAGATGACCGACCAGGGACATTTAGGATAAGATCACGAGTTATCCAAGGATTGTCATCATAGTAAACATGCAAATAATATGATAACATAATTAAGAAATTCATAAATCAACAATGTTCATAAGATAATGATTGGCCCCTAGGGCACAATCTCCAACATCCTCCCACTTGCACTAGGTACAATCATTAATTTGCCTAATTCCCATTGACCTAACATGACACTCATGTTTTGCTTGCACAAGCGGCTTTGTTATAGGATCAGCAACATTGTCTTCCCCTGCTACCTTGCATACTTTTATATCACCTCTATCATTGATTTCTCTGATGAGATGAAATCGCCTGAGTATATGCTTGGTCCTTTGATGTGACCTAGGCTCTTTGGCCTGTGCAATGGCACCACTATTGTCACAGAACAAAGTTATTGGATCTGAGATGGTAGGTACCATCCCTAGTTCTGTAATGAACTTCCTGATCCAAACGGCCTCCTTAGCTGCATCAGATGCTGCTATGTACTCAGCTTCCGTTGCAGAATCTGCTACAGTGCTCTGCTTAGAGCTCTTCCAGCTTACTGCTCCATTATTCAAGAGGAATATGTATCCAGATTGCGATTTCTGGTCATCCTGGTCAGTTTGGAAACTTGCATCTGTGTAACCAGTTACATAGAGCTCATCATCCAATCCACCATAGACCAAGAATAAGTCCTTAGTCCTTCTTAAGTACTTAAGGATATTCTTGACAGCAGTCCAATGGCCCTCACCGGGGTCTTGTTGATATCTACTAGTCATACTTAAGGCAAACGAGACATCCGGTCGAGTACATAACATGGCGTACATGATAGATCCTATGGCCGAGGCATATGGAATCTTACTCATGCGACCTCGCTGATCTGGTGTACTAGGACACAAATCCTTGCTGAGGTGAATACCATGAGACTTGGGTATGAAACCCCTTTTTGATTCCTGCATACTGAACCTATGCAGTATCTTGTCTATATATGTGCTCTGACTCAGTCCTAGAAGCCTTTTAGATCTATCTCTATAGATCCTAATTCCTAGGATGTAGGTGGCTTCCCCCAAGTCTTTCATCGAGAAAGATTTTCCTAACCAAGACTTGACAATCTGCAAGGTAGGAATGTCATTCCCAATGAGTAGGATGTCATCGACATAGAGTACCAAAAACACAACTGTGCTCCCACTAACCTTTTTGTACACACAAGGTTCATCAATGTTTTGAAGAAATCCAAACTCTTTGACTACTTCATCAAAATGATGATTCCAACTTCGAGATGCTTGCTTCAGTCCATAAATGGACCTTTGAAGCTTGCACACCTTACCAGAGTCCTCAGAACGCACAAAACCTTCAGGTTGTGTCATGTACGCATCCTCAAGGAGCTTTCCATTAAGGAAGGCTGTCTTGACGTCCATCTGCCATATTTCATAGTCATAATATGCTGCAATGGCAAGGAGGATTCTGATTGATTTGGCCATTGCAACTGGGGAAAAGGTCTCATCATAGTCCATACCATGAGTTTGAGTAAATCCTTTTGCAACCAGTCGTGCCTTGAAGACATTTACATTGCCATCCATGTCGGTTTTCTCTTTAAAAACCCACTTGCACCCGACGGTTTTTACACCTTCAGGCGGGTCGACTAAGGTCCATACCTTATTGTCGTACATGGATTGCATCTCAGACTTCATGGCATTAAGCCATTTTTCAGAGTTTGGTCCCACTATAGCTTCTTGATAGGTAGTGGGCTCATTATGCTCAATGAGCAACACATCACGACTATCAGAAATCAGAAATCCATATCTCTGAGGCTGAAGTCGTGCCCTATTAGATCGCCTTGGGCCTTGCGTGACTTGAGGAGTCTCAACAACTTCTTGTGAGTCTTCTCTACTTTCCATCTCTAGTTCTGTGGCGTCTTGTGGCTCTCGAACTTCTTCGAGGTGTACCTTGCTCCCAGTGGTTCTTTTAGAGATAAATTCTCGTTCTAGAAAGATACTATTTCTGACAACAAACACTTTGTTATCAGTGGGGTTGTAGACATAATATCCCTTGGTTTCCTTAGGATATCCTACAAAAAGGCACTTTGAAGATTTGGGCGCTAACTTATCTGAGGCTTGTTGCTTAACATAGACCTCACATCCCCAAATCTTGAGAAAAGACAAACTAGGTTTCCTCCCAGTCCATATCTCATACGGAGTCTTTTCAACTGCCTTAGATGGAACACGATTCAGTGTGAACGCAGCTGTCTCTAGGGCGTGGCCCCAAAAGGATGGTGGAAGATCTGTTCGACTCATCATGGATCGAACCATATCTAATAGTGTTCGATTCCTCCGTTCAGAAACCCCATTCCATTGTGGTGTTCCTGGAGGAGTCAATTGTGAGACTATTCCACAATTCCTAAGATGATCGATAAACTCTTGGCTCAAATATTCACCACCTCGATCAGATCGAAGGGCTTTAATTGTTTTACCAAGCTGGTTTTGTACTTCATTTTGAAATATCTTGAACATTTCAAAAGATTCGGATTTATGTTTCATTAGATAGACGTAGCCATATCTACTGAAATCATCTATGAATGTAATGAAGTACGAATAACCTCTTCTGGCATTTGTATTCATCGGTCCACACACATCTGTATGTATGAGGCCCAACAAATCAGTGGCCCTCTCACTGTGCCCAGTGAAAGGCGACTTTGTCATCTTTCCTAACAAACAAGATTCGCAGGTATCATATGATTCAAAATCAAATGAGTTGAGAAATCCATCTTGATGGAGTTTAGAAATGCGTTTCTCATTTATATGGCCCAGACGACAGTGCCAGAGGTATGTCGGATTCAAATCATTTGGTTTGACCCTTTTGGCGGTTATGTTATAGATATTTCCATGATTGGGTTGTTCCAAGTTTAATATGTAATGATCAACATGCAAATCACCATGAGCATAGAAAATATCATTACGATAAATAGAACATTTACCATTCCCAGAAATGGAAGTGTAACCTTCCTTATCCAAATAAGAAAGAGAAACAATGTTACTACTCAAAGCAGGAACATAATAGCAATTGTTCAAAACTAACAAAAGCCCAGTGGGCAGAACTAATTCATAAGTGCCTACAGCTAGAGCAGCAACCTTTGCTCTATTTCCAACTCGTAGGTCAACTTCGCCTTTCTTCAGCTTTCTACTGTCCTTTAGGCCCTGCACATTTGTACAAATGTGAGAACCACATGCAGTATCTAATACCCATGTAGTGGAAGTAGAGAGATGAATGTCTATAACATAAATACCTGAAGCGATAGCCCCGCTATCCTTCTTGTTCTTTCTCAGATCTTCAAGGTAGAGTTTGCAATTCCTCTTCCAATGACCCGGTTCATTGCAAAAGAAGCAAACTCCTTCCTTTGGAGGCTTTGCCTTCTTTGGTGCAGGCTTGGTTTCGGGCTTGCCTGACTCTTTGGTCTTACCAGATGAGCCATGACCCTTCCCCTTGCCCTTGCCTTTCCTTTTCATACCCTTTCCTTTCTGAACCATCAAAACAGTACTGGGCTTCTTCTTAACAGTCGGCTCAGCAGTTTTAAGCATCCCATGCAGTTCAAAAATAGATTTCTCCATGTTGTTCATGTTGTAATTCATGACAAACTGGTCATAACTTTCTGGGAGTGAGTTCAAGATCAAATCTGTAGCTAACTCCTGACTCATGGGAAATCCAAGCCTCTCAAGGTGATCAATGTACCCTTTCATCTTTAGGACATGAGTACTGACTGATGCACCTTCAGCCATCTTGCAGGAATGTAAGGCCTTAGTGGTCTCATACCTCTCTTGCCTTGCTTGTTGCTGGAACATTTCCTTAAGATGCACAATCATCTCATAAGCCTCCATGTGTTCCAGATCTCTTTGAAGCTCTGGAACCATGGTGGCAAGCATCAAGCATCCCACATCAACAGAGTCTTCCTTATGCTTCGCATAAGAATCTCTCTGAGCTCTAGGAGCATTGGCTGCTGGCTCCTCAGGAATGGGGTGATCTAGGACATATACTTTTCTTTCCTGCTTGAGAACAATTCTCAAGTTCCTGAACCAGTCAAGAAAGTTTATCCCATTGAGTTTGTCCTTCTCAAGGACAGATCGCAACGATAATGTAGCAGTATTACTAGTCGTCATGATTCTACAATTAAAATATGCAATCGAATTAGCAATCTCCCACTGAATAAAACAACCCTCAATGTAATAATTAGTGGGCTAAGATCCATATTTGGCTTAAACTTGAGTCCGCTTTGGCAGGACGCTCAACTTTAAGTTATTTAGGTAGGTAACAACTTTACCAATTACATCACATGTAACTCTTAGATGTTTATGGGATTCCATCATCATATGATCTGGCATGTTTTAATCCCATCTAATGCCTTGAGACCCAAAACCGTTTTGATAATCTCAATTAAGTCAAACAATAACAAACATAAGAGTAGCACCATTACTCTTGCTTATCTCCCCAAGATAACTCAAATGCACCCACTTTGGTGGACCTACAAATGAGCGATCGAGGTTTTGACAAGTGTTCATTAATTGACGGCATATGACTTAAGATTTCTTTTAGAGGGTTTAATTAATTATCTGGTTTATAAGATGCATGTATCGCGGTTGTATCTCATACAAGTATTATGCATATAAAACATACATGCAGTGATCTAATCAAAAGATGCATAATCTTAAACGTGATACAATATGGCTCACCTATCCTAAGTCCCCTCAAGCCAATGAGAGGAGCTCTCTAATTAGAATAGGAAAAGTACATAAGGAAACCTCGTTTTAACATTCGAGGGGAGTGAGATGAGAAGAGAATGTACAACGAGAGTCATTAGAGGAAGGCACGACACGCAGGCCGTATTTAGAAAAATTACAACACTTGTAATCTAGAGCCATATTGTTCACCATACCCAAACATTCAAGAATCAAAATTCATGCTATTTGAAGGGCAATAAATGTTTCAAAACATTCATATATCAGGAAAGTCAATACATATTACGATTATGTTGCGCTACGATTAAATAGCCACGGCGGTCCCAAATAATCAAGAATCTTAATTCTTTTTCCTTAGACCCCATCAATATTAATTGATCAAATCAATTGATATACACCACCGATTTCAGTTTCCTTTTAGATTCCGTATATGTCATACATATCACGCATGTTATCATATAATCAGCTAAGAAGTCTAACATACATCACATGTATCAACAATCAAACCTAACTTAAACACAAAACGGCAGGCTTTGATACCACCGAAGGGAATTGGAAGACACGCAGCGGAAATTAACTTTAAAAATTTTTCCATTCCCAGCCAGGATCTACCGAATGTGTTTAAGTCAAGGAGAAAGAAGTGTTACCTTCGGTTTCAAGCTTTGGTCGCGACCTCAGTGTCCACTAGTCGCGACTCTTCGCCTCTGGAACATTTTAGTCGCGACCTCCTCTGCTTCTCGTGGCGACCTGAAGTCTCTGGAGTTTGTAGTCGCGACCTCGTCAGCTTCAAGTCGCGACCTGCCTCTTCTTTTCGGATTTCTGACGTTCAGATGCCCGTATGGTCGCGACCTCAGCGTGTTCTGGTCGCGACCTTGCTTCGTGTCTGGTCGTATCGTAGAAGTCGACAGCTCAGATCGGCTTCCTCTACCGGTATCCACACGAACAGCGTTCCAATCGCGAACGACGTGCTAGCGCCTCTTGTCCCTCTAGGGCTTTCTAGAGATTCCGTCCTCACCATCTCTATCTCGGCAGTTTCTTATGTGCAAACCTTTTGCACTCTCCCTGCCCCCTCTTCTCACGTCTGAATGTGTGTGTAGAGATCTATATTTTCTTTAGAACCCTAGCTCCTAATGTCAAATATATAGGAAGCTATCGGGCTTCTAATAGGGCCGGGCTTCAGAATTAATCTTATATTAATTCTGAATTAATACAATATCATATATTGCATAATTTAATAAGAAACTGATTAAATAAATATGGTTTATATTAAATCCGTCCCACAGATTTAATTCACCTATTTATTTAATTTAAAATAAAGATAAGACAGAATTATATTTGATTTATTCTCATAAATCAAATTTGAGATATCTTATCAATTTGAATTTCAAATTCAAATAGATCATATCCATTCAAATTAAAAAATGATAGAGATTTAATTTATCCTTATAAATTAAATCTTACAAATATCTCTTATATTATATATATTATATATATACTGATTTATATATATATATAAAATATATATATCCACCCTAGATCATTCATTGAATCTAGACATCTCTTAGATTCAATGAATCTGGACATCTCTTAGATTCAATGAATCTGGACATCATAGCTCGATTGGGCTATTTTGTGTGCGACCCTGTAGGCCCATATGAAGTTGGCAGTGGCCCAGTTACTATACTGACCCACAAGTCGTAAGCGGTCTCTAGCAAGGCATTACGACTACCCAAAACATATGAGGATCGATAAACAATGTAACCTTTCATACAACCATATCACGTCCCTTTTGTCACATGATATTTCGGTCAAGGATGAGGCATGGAGAACGTCATCCTCCTATTCTTGACCATTACTTCCTCGATCCCTCAGTAGTCTGAATATAGAAATGGAACTACCCTTCCATTCCAGTATGGCCATACATTTCTCAGACTCACTCATCGAGGGGCCCAGTAATATCTCTCTACGAATGTGAGGGACAAATTCCATCTTGACCATTCACATTCCTCCGCATGAAAAACCACTAAGCCCGAGCATAGCCTTTATGATCACTCGGTCAAAAGTGACTTTTGACTAGGTCAAAGCTGAGCGTTTGTCATGTAGGAATCCATGATGATCTCAGGTCAAAGGGCATAGTGACATGGCTTGTATATGAGAGAAGCTTATGACTTGACCCATGCAGCTCTCTCATAGCGGGTCGGTCCAACACCCTGTACTCTTACATGTGCTTATGACTTTGATTTATATCTCTATATATCTTCAAAGTCATACTGGTCTTATTTCATCTCTGCTCCCACATAGATGACCGACCAGGGACATTTAGGATAAGATCACGAGTTATCCAAAGATTGTCATCATAGTAAACATGCAAATAATATGATAACATAATTAAGAAATTCATAAATCAATAATATTCATAAGATAATGATTGGCCCCTAGGGCACAATCTCCAACAGCTCTTGGGATGAAATCAATTTGATGTTCAATTCCTCTTGTAGGTGGTAATCCAGGTGGTATTTCTTCAGGAAACACATCTCCAAATTCCTGCAACAAAGAACCAATAACACTTGGAAAAGAAAAGCTAGATTCATTAGTGTTCAAAAAGGATTCCTTGTAAACAAGGAAAAGCAAATGTTGTTCAGCCAAAAAGGCACTCCTTACTTCACTTCCCTTTTCATAAAAGCTCATCTTCTTTTCTTTTTTTTCTTCACTCCTCTTTTTTTTTTGAATTTCTTTTCTCTCATTTTTCAGTTCACTCTCTCTTTCTTCTCTCTCTTTTCTCATCTTGACTTGATCCTTATACACTTGCTTTGGAGTTAATGGTACAAGAGTAACGGGTCTATTGTTCATTATAAAAGAATACCTATTGGTAAAGCCATCTTTCTTCACCTTTCGATCGAACTCCCAAGGTCTTCCCAAAAGCAGATGTCCAGCATGCATAGGAACAACATCACACAATATTTCATCACAATATTTGCCAATTGACAAAGAGACCAGAACTTGCTTAGCAACCTTAATTTCTCCACATTCATTCAACCATTGCAGCTTGTATGGTCTAGGATGTCTAACAGTAGGCAAATTTAATTTCTCAACCAATGTAGTGCTTGCAACATTTGTAACACTCCCACCATCAATTATCAAATTACATACCTTGTTGTTAATTAGGCAGCAAGTATGGAAGATATTTTGCCTTTGCTCATTCAACTCTTCCTCCTTCACTTGACAATTTAAGGCTCTTCTAACCACAAGGCATTCTCCTTCCACAGCATATTCAATCCCATCATCACCAGCATCTTCAAGTAGGGGCATAGAGTCATCACTTCACTCTCACTTTCAGTCACAGCTTCATTATTTTTCAAAATCATGACTCTCTTGTTGGGGCATTGAGAAGCAATATGACCTGTACCCAAACACTTGAAACACTTTATATCCCTATTTCTAGAAGTTTGGAGATCAGATTTACCTTTGTTTTTTATGAAACTTCTTCTTTGCCTTTAGTGGTCTCCTTTTGGATAGCTTTTTCTCCTTTCCTCCAATTCGGTT
The DNA here is from genome assembly GCA_037074615.1 of Leucaena leucocephala. Taxonomy (NCBI): domain Eukaryota; kingdom Viridiplantae; phylum Streptophyta; class Magnoliopsida; order Fabales; family Fabaceae; genus Leucaena; species Leucaena leucocephala. Next base: position 17,916,331 of record CM073522.1, read on the forward strand.
TGAAAGAAGAACTTGATCCAGAATGAAATTTTAAAGCACCTTTACGCTTGAGTTGCTTTTCCACCTTAATGGTCATATGCACCATGTCTTCTAGCTCAACATAATGATGCAATTCCACTACGTTAGCTATATCTTTGTTCAGCCCACTTAGAAATTGAGCCATGGTTGCTTCTCTATCTTCTTGCACATTAGCTCTTATCATGGCCAATTCCATCTCCTTATTGTACTCCTCCACACTCCTAAAACCTTGTGTAAGGGTCTGCAACTTTTGGTAAACCTCTCTAAGATAATGGTTAGGAACGAATCTCTTCCTCATTAGAGCTTTCATTTCTCTCCAAGTTGTTATAGGCCTCTCTCCATTATTCCTCCTATTAATGCCCAATTTATCCCACCAAACAATGGCATAATCAGTGAATTCTATTGCTGCCAACTTCACTTTCTTGGCTTCAGAATAATTATGACACTCAAAGATCATTTATATTTTCTTTTCCCACTCTAAATAGGCTTCAGGATCACTTCTACCTTGGAATGGTGGTATTTTCATCTTGATGCTTCCAAGGTTCCCATCTACTCTATCTCTCCCCCTTAGGTTATTTCTGTCATGTCTTCTCCTATACCTATCCCCTCTATGCCTATTCCATATTAGTTCAGCTTCAGATTCAGAATTGAATTCACCCTCACTATCATCAACTTTATTATTTCCAGATTCAAAGTCATCCATAGAAACCCCCCTTTGCCTTTCATGCCTTCTAGGATTAGGTCGAGACCTTTGCAGATTTGCAATCCTTTTATCTTGTCTATCCATTCGATCCCTTATCTCTCCATAAACCAAATTCATCCATTCAAAATGCTGCTGTATTGCCCTAAGGGTGTCGTTGACACTCATTGGATTTTCACCTCCACCGGATGTTCCATCTGCATTAGACATTGAGACTTCAAGAAAAAAATAATCGTGTTAGTGAAATAGAGTCCCTCACAAATTTTCTTACGTGTTTCCCTCAAGAATGACACTCAACACTCGTGTTTCACTCAAACTTGGCTTTTAAATTGAGGTATGTCACACTTGCCTTTTTCCACTCTTAAATCCCTCTTGAGGCTCTTTAAAGAACTAAGCAATTTAAACAAAGCAATCACAATATGCAGAATCAGCCAACACTTGGGAACATTGGGACATCAAGAGTATTGAATATGGACTTTCAAGAAGAATCAGAAACAGATTCTGGGTATGAAGATGATTTGCTCAAAACACTTCCAGCACAACAATTTTTTTTTCGTTTTTTTTTCTCTTTTTTCTTTCTGTTTTCTTTTTGTACTATTTTTTTTTTCTTTTCACTAAACAATGCAAAGAAAATCCTGAAAATACCATAAACATAACAGAACGAGCAATCTGAACCCAGAAATTCCAGAAAACGCGTCCCTTTCAGAATGGGTATAACTTGCCCTAGAAAACTTGGATTTAGATGAAACAAAAACGAGCAGAAAGAAGGGATTCTGAACTATGAAAATGACCTATTAAACATCACAAAACTCAACAGAAAGGTGGATGAACAAGAGCGACAATTTCGATGACAGACTGAAACGCAGAAGATGTTCAGACACAAGGAAAAAAAAATACCAAAATTACAAACGAAATTGAAGGTAAGCAAACATAAAGATATGACATGAGTTTAGATCCAAAGCTTTGATACCAAGATGGTGAGAACCCACAAGGAAAAGATCCCTCGAACCCACAACCAATCTGAAATATACTCACCCCAAGAAAGTTAAACAGAGGTCTGGTGATCCACTTGAACCCTTGAGCATAGAAGAACAAGGACTCAAAGTGTTTGAAGATACCACAAGGTTGATCAAGCCTCGATAAATCTGTTAGTCCAATGAAGAACCCTAGAGAGAATCCACTCTCAAATTGGAGGTGCAAAAAACGCAGCCTTCCATTCCCCAAATTCAAGTCTGCCTCCAAGGGTGAGGTTTACAATATCTTATAGGGTTACATTGAGAAATCTGACCTAAAAGGCCTTAAAACGAAATTTAATCATCAAAATAAGTCCAAAATATGATTAATTAGGCCCCAAAAAAAAGTCTTCTCATGTGTTGTACTTGATCCAAGCTTCTTAAGTTGAAGTCTCCAAGCCCAAGATATGATCAGCAACTCCATTTTCAGCCCAAATGATGTTAGTGACGTCCTCCTTTTCTCCATCCAGATTTGATGCTCCAACAAATGCCATTTGCTTTGTTAAGGTGTCTTGTACTAGCCCACTCAAAGTTTCCTTAATCCTTTTAGCTCTTGCTCTTGTGATTGGTCCAGTTGGAATTTGCAATGGCTCATTAGCTTGCTGTATCGCATCAACCCTTGTCTTTTTTCTGCCCTTCATTATGTTTCTTCTTTTGGTGGGTATTCAGATAATAATTACTCCCCCCACCATGATGACAGTAATTGTCACGTCCCCTACCATGTCCACGGCCACGGCCACGGTCATGACCACGACCGCGACCGCGACCGCAACCATAGGCATGAAAATTAGTACGTTCAGTCACATTCGCTTCAGGGAATGGAGCTGATCCAGTGGGACGGATCTCATGATTTTTCATCAATAGTTCATTATTTTATTCAGCCACAAGAAGACATGAGATTAGTTCAGAATACTTTTTAAAACCTTTCTCACGGTATTGCTGCTGTAGGAGCACATTTGAAGCATGAAAGGTTGAAAAAGTTTTTTCTCATAAGTCCTCATCTGTTATTTTCTCACCATACAATTTCAATTGAGAACTTATTTTAAAAATAGCTGAATTATATTCAGATACAGATTTAAAATCTTGTAGCCTCAAATGCAACCATTCATAACGAGCTTTGGGCAAGATTACCGTCTTTTTGTGATCATATCGTTCTTTTAAATTATTCCACAAATCTAACGGATCTTTTAAACTATTCAGCTTTTAGCCCTTCATGTAAATGGTGGCGAAGGAAAATCATGGCCTTAGCCTTGTCTTGACTGCTTGCTTCATTTCCAGGTAAAATAGCTTTCCCTAGACCTTTGGCATCTAGGTAGATTTCAGCATCTAAAACCCAAGACAGATAATTTTTTCTTGAGATATCAAGAGCGGTAAACTCGACTTTGGTAAGATTAGATATGGATCAAACTAAAATAATAATAATAACAATTAGAATTATGATAAAATTAATTGAAAATAAATATGATAATAAAAGCATAAATCAAATAAACATTATATATTAAAAATAAATATAAATTTAATAAAAGTAACAAAATATACATGGCTGGAAAAAAGGATTTTTACACTGGTTTAAAATAGCATTCTACATCATACATACAACCAGTGTAGAAACGGACCGTGTAAAAAGTGATACATTTTACACCGGTCACAAGATCGGTGTAGAATATATACTTTTTTACACCGGTCTACATTTTAAACCAGTTCACATTTACATCCGGTGTATTATTTTATAACATCTACACCAGTTGAATATTGGGACGGTGTAGATTATTCAAATGTTAACACCGGTTGTATATACGTCCGATGTAGATGTTATTAAATTTATATTATTATATATGTTCTTTCTACACCGGCAGGTATATACGTCCGATTTAGATGTTATTAAATTTATATTTAATATATTTCGTTGGCCTGAAGCTTCATAAATAAACTGCCCAAAAATGCCGGAGACATATATAATTCAATTGCTCATTATATTATTCATTTAATAAATTTAATACAAAAATGCTACAATTTGAACAGAAAATTAGAAAAAGATATTCAGTGAAAGACAAATATATATACAATTGAGAAGGAAGGAATTGAACAAAAAACTCTGCCCACCGATGACGCAGGTCCTCAATATCTTGTTTAGAAAATGGATCAGGTTGATCAAATATCTGAAATATGAAATCAAAATCAAAGAAATTAAGGCATTACTAATATAGATTAGATTGACAATTAAGAAATATGAAATCATTAAAAATATAATTTTACCTTCTCAGTTAGGTCAATCCTATTTGACAAGATAATATTGACCATGTGTCTAACTATGTAGAAGTCGCACAAGTTGCTTTCTCTGAGTTGCCTTCGACTCTGTAATATTAACAAGATAAAAATTATTTCTCAACATCAAAATGGGGAACCTAGCTAGTACCTAATATATACTTTTATTACCTTCGGTGTGATCCATTTAGGGTCCCTCACCAAGTTAGCGTGCTTAAGGCCCCTTGCAACTGCGAACAACCTCATAGCCCTATGATCAAAGTTATAAAGTTAGTAACCCATTTATCACAAAGATCATTGTGTATAGAAGAGAACTCACGTGTTCATGATCTTCCTGACATCAACAGATGGCTTGTAATGGAGGGAGCATAAGAAGAAAAATTTATAGCTGTGCTTACATAGGATGACAAGTTGCCAATGATTGCTATAGAGATTAATTAAAAGAGAATGAGTATTATAATTAAGCAAATACAAAACTAGTATATATGAAATAAGATAAAATATTATTATTCTTACTTCTGCATATATGGTGCGAAGAAACAATCAATATCAGTTTCACCGAGCCTCCTTGAAATGTATGCAAGCCTCAAAGATTGAGAGGTCCCTTTGGCATAAATCTGATATGGGCATAGGAATCCGAACTTACCTTATTTGCCCTTGGAGGAACCAACTCAGCTGCATGTACCTACAGGTAATGCAGACATTAGTTGTAAGACTTGAACTTTGTTATTACATATATTTACATTTAAATTATACTTACATAAAAAAACACTTGGATGCAGCCAGAGGTCAGTTCTTCCTTATGAGTGATTAGAGATTTGATGTCCGCATGGTCAAGGAAGGCCAGTGCCCCCATGTCGCCCACAACTGAATCCATAGGCAACGCGTTCACATGGAACGTTTTGTCATATGCCAATAGGATCACACGTTGTATGGCATTCAAAGTGGGAGGGGTGGGAAGTTGGCTGGGGGATGAGGCGACGTGATCCGAAATAAGATGCTTTGGCCACAATATGAAAGTCTCTTTTGTTTGGCTCACTGTCTTCACCTCATCAGTGGGAGTTGGGACAAGAGCATCTCCAATTAACACGTCTTCAACTGTCACCCTTAATTGATCGTCCTGAATTTGGATGTGGTGAATAGTTCCCCTACGCTATGGATGAAGCCATGTGCCACTAAGCATCTAAGAGGATCCTCCACATATAGATCATAATGTTCTGCATCCCAACAGCTCCCCTTAGTGCTTAGACTGGCTGCAATTGAGGGCGGGAGGGGATCAGTTGGCTCTTGCTGCCTTAATGTCATCATGGACAACATTTCTTTTTTGATCTTTGCCAACCCCTCTTGTAATCGCGCATCAATTGAAGCTTCTGCTTGTGCCCTAGCCTCTATCCAAGCCTCTGCCCTTAATAAATAAATATAATATATATAGTAACACCTAAGCATTAAATAAACAATACAAAATAATGTATAATTGGAACAACATAAATAATATAGAGAAAAAAATGCTACAATAGAAATAACATAAATAAAATAAGTAATATAAATTAAATAAACATAAATAAATAAAATAAATAAACATAACAAAATAAATTAAATAACATAAAGAAAAATGCATAAATATAAACAACATAAATAATATGTTACAATATATAGAATTAGAAATAACATAAATCTAATATATAAATAGTAATATAGTATAAGTAATTTAATGAATATATGGGGAGGAGAATTGGAAATGTAAACAACATATAGAAAAGGGGAATTGGCGTGTAATAGGGTAAAGGAAAATATTATATACTACTAAAACATATTAACATAACATATGATAAAGAAAATAAAATATATTTGATAATTAGATCAAGAGAAAACTAATAACATTTGTATATAATTAAGCATAATAATATATGAATTGATAAAAAGTTTATACCTTAAATTTTTCAGAGTAATGTCGTGCTGATAACAACGTGTTATAAAATAAGAGAAGATGAGGAAGTTAAAGAGGAGAAGAAATAACAAGACAAGAGATTGAAATGGGAGGCAAGGGAGTATTCCTTATATGCTTGTATGATCACTTGTACAAATGCCTTCTACATGGCCACTATTTATAGGCCACAACCATTAAAAACTAAACATAAGGTTACAAAGGAATAAAGATGAATAAAATATCATTAACAACAAGAAACTCCTCTCAAGTCATTCATTGAGGAAGTTATAGGTTTGACATAAAAGAAGAAGGAATCCTAAGAAGAATCCCAAGAGGTAGAAGTTATATGGACATCCACATATGCAATAATATTTATAACAATATGAATATATAAAAAGATATATTGGTTATAAGTATCAATATGGGATTTCAATATTTGTAGAAAAAGACAAAATTTCCCCTAAGTTGTGAAACGTCTTTAATTTTACCCCTCTAAGTACACATTCGGAAACAAAATGGTAGAGACGAGTCATTATTTAAGCTAGTAAATTAAACTTTTTTATTTTAGTCCCTCAGGTATTGTTCACTTGTCAACTTCCATATTCGTGTTGAAAAATCATAACTAATTCTAAAAAAAATCGTATGGAGATGGTCAAGTCTTTATTTAAAACTTATTGAATGCTCTTTAAGCAAAACAATACTCACTAGTTCATTTACTGGCTCATTTAATTATGAAAATTTCGCAAATTGGTACTGTTCATATGATCAAATAGTATTTTAGGCATTCTACCTATGCATTTAAAGCTTAAAATATATACTTTAAGCATGCAAAATTTTATGGTCAGAGTCATTCATTTCTCCTTTCAAAGGCTCGCCACAAAATTGCAGTCACTTGACTAATTATTTACCTTTTAACTAGTCACATATATAATCAACTTAGACTAGTCATACATGTAATCTTTATCATACTCATTCTCATTCCTTCTCATACATTTATACATATGCCATAAATGGCAAAGATGACTTCATTACATAATCAGCATCCATATATATTAAATCACATAATTGGAAGTCCAATGCATAATAAAATAGGGTTAAGGTCCTATTTTGCCCTATAAGTTTTCACATTGGAGTTACATTGCCCTAAAAGTTTTGTTAGGTCAATGTCGGCCCGAAAGTTTCTAAATCATACAATTTAGCCCTGACCATTATCTAAGTTAAGTATGATTGTTAGTCAACCAAATATACTGAGTTAATAGTCCAAGTGTCATCCACGTCATTTTTGTTTAAGGTACAAATTTGCTCTGAAAGTTTTTACTCAGGAACAATGTTGCCTTAGAAGTTTTCAAATTGTAGCAATGTTATCCTGTCATTATCCAGGTTAAATTTGATCATTAGTTGACCAAATATGCTAAGCTTGTAGAGTGAACAACTGTAAAAAAGAAGTCGTAGATGGAAGAGGAGCTCACCTTTACTAGAAAGTTTCTACTGCTTATGCTCGCTGTTCTAGCCTCTGTCTCTATCGCCTTGCTACTATTTTGGATGAAAGGAGATGGCTGGGTGGAGTTGGTCGTGGGTATGGTAGGGTGAAGGTGGCATCAACGACTCTCTTGCGCGTGGTCACGGCTTGGGTAGTGAAGACAGAAGAGGGGACGGCAAAAGGTGATGAATGGTTGGAATGGAGGTGTGTGGCATGGGGATGATGAATGGTTGATGGCTCATGTGAGATGGTTGATGGATGGTGTGTCGGTGTTTACGGCTCTGGTGTGTGACGGCTTGGAGGTGGAGGTAGAGGTGGAGATGGGGGTGCGATGGTGATGGTGATGATGATGATGGCTGCAGAGATAAGGGTATGATGTGAATAGAGTATGGAAGGTGACGGCAGGCTTGGATGATGAATAGAGGCCGCTGCTCATTGTGTATGTACGTGAGATTATATGTTGAGAAATGACACAAAAACCTAATGGGCCAAACTGTGGGTCCTATTGTGTCATTTATGAAATTATGGTCCTTTGTTGTCATTTGTAACTTTCAATTTCTCTTAAATTTTTGAAATACAAATCATAATAATATAATACCACAATTAGGCCTATAGGTCCTTGTGTGTCATTTCTGAAATTATGGTCTTTTGTTGTCATTTGCAAGTTTCAATTTCTCCTAAATTCTTGAAATATAAATCATAATAATATAATACCTTTTATTCTAACAATAATTACTTTGGAAAATCATAAAAATATGACAATTATGCCCTGTTAAGCATTAATTTAATGTAAGTCACATTCAGCCAAATAGTGTACAAATAATATAATTAATGACCAAAATAATGACAAAAGCCCACTAAAATGATATGAATAACTATTTAAAAATATATGTTTGTCAGCGGGTACCTCTTTAATTTTCTCTTCACAGCACAAGTTACTTCCACCTTTTTTAATTTCTCAAATCCTAAAAATGGGATGGATTTTTAAAAAAAATTCTTTATTTATAAATCTAACTTGGAAAAATGAAGTTGATGACACGTGAAAATGCCAGATCATTAAATTTGGTAAATTAATTGTTAAACATAACCTGGGTAACAAACAGGCTAAATTGCTGCTATTTAAAAACTTCCAGATATATAGTGCTCTTGAATAAAAACTTCCAAGGCCAATTTGCACCTTAACCCATAACAAAAATGACGTAAATGACACATGGACTACCAACTTAGCATATTTAGTCAATTAACGGTCAAACTTAACTGAGATAATGGTTGAGGTAAAATTGCTATGATTTGGAAACTTCTAGGGCAAGATTGAGTCACAAAAAACTTCTAAGGCAAAATAGCTCCAACATATAAACTTCTAGGGCAAAATAGACCTTTAACCCAATAAAATAATACATAAAATTCTCAAATTCTTTAAATTAATCTTCTTACTTTTCCTCATGCATTCCTCTTCCATGTTCACAATACCTATTAGGGGTTGATAAGGGAGGATGAGATTCAGGAGAATCTCAGTAGCATAGAATGTCAACAATAAACATTAACAATGCAGGTGTATTATTCAACTAAACTCATTGCCATGATTAGGGAACTAACTACCTCTTATTACATGCAATCTCTAATATGCATATTGTTATGAAATTTAAATGCAAGGAGTTTGCAAATATAAAATCATTATTAAACATAATCTCAACCAAAATCATGTGTTAGAATGGTAGTTTCACCCAAGAGGGGGTAAATTGGGTGATATTAAAAATTATAAACATAAATTAAAATAAAAGGTTGAGTTAATAAAGATATCACTGATGAAAAAAAGTAGATAAATGAGAAGATGCACACAGACAATTTATACTGGTTCAGCCTAACCACATGACCTACATCTAGTCCTTATAACTCCTTTGAGTATTCCACTATTTTTCAAGTTTCACTGGGTTCTTGGTGCCTCAGTACATCAACAAAGAGATTGCCTCTCTCACTCCCCTTTTTCTCATAAGGTTATAATCCAACTCAATAGTCTCACTCTCAAGTATCTCAGTTAAAATAATAAAGATTTATAACTCTCTCACAAGTAAAGTGATAATGACAAACACTAAAAATCAATATTTCTAAGTCTCTCTCTCAAAGATTAAAAGCTTTGTTCCGAGAATGAAAAATAGAGTAAAACAAAGTAGTAATGAATGCTAAAAAAATATTGTTTGTTGATCATTCGTTGTTATCTGTCTTTAGCATTTATTGTAGCTTCTTTTATATTTGAGTCTTTGAATAGTTGTTGGACTCGTTGAAGTAGTCATTGAAGAATAGAGTTGTTGGTGTTGCAACATTTAATGCATCTAACATAAATTTGCTTTTTGATAAATTTATTCATTTGATCTTGTTTCTGCCTGTAATTGATCTTGAAATGTATTGTATAAATGATATAATAAGAGTTTAAGCAAAGATCAATTAATCTTCAATGTTTTAGATTGAAACATCAAAGTCTAGTTTAAAAATTATTTTGAAGAATAGATAAATCTATCAGAATTTATCGAAAAATAGTCTTATCGAAAAGAGCTTCTATAAATATCAAACAATTTGTATTCAAACAAAATAACTCTTATCAAATAATACTTCAAAGACTAGCCTTATCAAAATGTCTTTCAAAAAATAAGCTTTTAGTTATAGAGCCTTAGTTCGGCTTATCGAAATACTTATCAAGAAGATGCCTTTTCAAAGCGTTTATTCCTTAGACTAGAATAGGTAATTTAGTGTGATTATCAAATAACTATTTGATAAATGCTTAATGTTTAAGAACAATAGTCTGACTTTGAAACTTTCTTTGATTCTTCAAATTTCAGCTAAAATGCTATATAATATATTTCAAATCATTTTTATAAGATCAGTTTTCAAAGCAGTCATGAGATCATTCTTCAAATAATCACAGATACTAAAAATTGCTTAATTAGTTTCAGAAACTAGGTTTAAAATTGAAATTTCTCTATTGATCAAAATATTTATCGATAAACTACCTTATCAATTAATACTTTAACAAATGACATTTTAAAACGGACTTCATAATGACTTTATTCTCATTTATCAAAGAGCTTATCGATAAACACCCTTTATCGATAAATGCTTCAATAAATGCCTTTTAGAAGCAGATTTTGCAAACTAAGTTTTGTTCTTGTTTTTTATCGATAAATGTTCTTATTGATTAACGCTTTGATAAATTCCTTTTAAAACAGATTTCACAACTGAATTTTGTTCTTATTTATCAAAGAGCTTATTGATAAACACCCTTATGGATAACCTTATTGAAAAATAAGCTAAACACTCTTATCGATAACCTTATCAAAAAATAAGCTATGTTAAAAATAAATTTGAAGTGTCATCATCAAAATCATTTATCATCATCAAAATATGGAGTCTAATATTTCTCCCCCATTTTGATGATGGCAAAACACAAGTGATAAAAACAAGATTATTTGAACATAGACAATTATAGATTAAACCATCAAACTGAATAGGATAATCTAGCAACTTAGCAAACTAAACTGACAGATAATAACTTAGCAAAAGAACTTCCTAAGTTAGCTCTACTGATAGCAAACTGATTGTAAAGAATTCAAAGTAGGATAATACATCAAACTGATAATTTTATTAACAAAACACTTGTTCAAATACAAAATATGACTATAATGCTTATCAGTTATCTATTAGTTTTGGTAGTTACACCCAAGAGGGGGTGAATTTGGTGATATTTAAAAATTTAAATTTTTTTGGAAATGAAATAGATAGGTTGAGAGTGAGATCACAAAGAGTAATAGAAGGAAGTTGACACCAGAGATTTATCCTAGTTCAGCCTAACCACTTGGCCTATGTTTAGTCCTCATATTCCTTCTGAGATTTTTCACTATATCCTCCAAGATTACACGGGCTCTTAACACCTTAGCACATTCAATATAAGAATCCCCTCTCACTCCTCCTTACAACCCATAAGGTTACAATCCACTCAAGAGTCCCATACTCTTGAGCAACTCAGAAATAGAATTGAGAAATTATGAACTCTCTCTCTTTTAGAGAAGATAAGATAATCACTGAAGTGCAATAAATTTTCTCTCAGAAAAATTCTCTGTTTACGCTAAGTGAAAACAAACTATAATAGAGTATAAACAATGAACGCTCAGTGATAAACTCATATTTGTATTGATTTTTAATATGTTAAAAGAGAGTTTATCATTGATTTTATCCACATTTACAGTAATGTTGAGCAAATTAGTTAATAATATAAAATTGGACAATTGGGAATTTAAATGATGTGATTTTAGTGCTTAATTGGATAAATAATCTATTAAATATCCATTTCAGATCAATACAGCAATCAGTCAGCAAAGTAGAGCCTCCCTGTGGAATTCAGTCGCGACCTAATGTACTCAACATCGCAACAATACGTCAATCAGCAAAGAAGAGCATTCTCTGTAAATATTAGTCGCGACTTGATGTACCTATCGTCGTGACCAAAGTTCAAATGCAGAAATCAATCAGAGAATGACTTAAAGGAGAGGACAGCTGGACAAGAGGGAATAGAAGCATGTGCTGCTGATGGACAAGTGGGCTAACAGATTACAGCGAGGAGCTAGCAGAAATCACATGCAAGAACGCACATGCTGAATAAGGGAGTTGATAACAGAAGCAAGTTGAGAGGTTTCACATGTGTTGCACTAGATTTGCACAAGGGATGAATCTACAAATCATGCTTTCACAAGTACATCACACTGCATCTCAGCTGATCCATGTATGCAGCCATAACTGATTCAATTCAGCTGTCATTCACTCCATTCAGCACACAACAATAGCTCACACATCCCACACTCTGCTATATATGATCCATTCAGACACCCCATACGAAACGCATCACTTGACTTTATTCTATTCCATCCATCATTCATTGATTCATCCATTGATACACACTAGTTCCACTTCACGTACCCCTTCTTCTTCTTCTCCATTTCTCTTCTACAACTTCCTCTGTTCTAGTCAATAGAACCAGAGAAAGGTTCTGCAGTTCATCTTCATCTTCTCCTTCCATTTCCATCATGACTGCTGCTATGTTTTCTGTTGCTGCTGGAGTTCAGGAGACAATACAAGGCTAAGCTGCTGTGCTCTCTTGGAGATGATACCAAACCATAATCCTTGAGCTGAATAGGGAGTTCATTGTGTTCTTAATTCAGTTTTGATTGTATCGAGTTGATATAATTAATTCTGTGATTACTAATACAATTAGAGAAGTAGATGACAAAGAAGTAGGAAACTGAGTTAGATTTCTTATTTCTGCCTAAATGATCCTTTGATTAATTCTCATCTTTGATCGAGTTGAACATAGTTGTGACTAATTGAAGTGATTCTGTTTAATTCATATTCTACTATCTCTGAGTTGAATGATTCATATTCTCTATTCAATGTCTACGAGTTGTAGCTTTGATTGAGATTTAGGTAGTGAGTTGTTAGCTAACATATTCTAATTCAACTTATTAACTCTTGATATTCTGTGGATAGTGAAGGTAAGGTAATCTCCAAGGGAACACACTTGTCATTCATTCATTTCACACACTTAATCACTTAAATCAGAAACAATAGCATAGGATTTTACATTCAAACAAATCATCACCAAACTCATCTGTTAACTTGTTAATTTGTGGCTCAATAGATTAATTAGGTACCTTAACATCTATCTAGGCTCCTTGTGTTCGACCTAGGTTAGCCTCCACTTTACTATTGGTTAGCTTAGTATTGTTTGATAATTAAAATGACAGTTATCACTCAGAGAATAAGAATGAATGCGAATAAATGCTCTTCTTAGGTTGTTGAACTTCTTAACATCAATTCTCCTTGTATTTATAGCTTCAATTCGTACGTTATCCATTAGACACATTGATAACTGTCATTTTAATTATCAAACAAAACTAAGCTAACCAATAGTAAAGTGGAGGCTAACCTAGGTCAATTCATAAGGAGCCTAAATGGATACTAAGTTCCTAATTAATCTAATAAGACACAAATTAACAAGTTAAGCATATGATTTGTGAGATGAGATATTGACTAAATTCTGAAAGTAAATCCTATGCTATTGTTTATGCTTTTATGTGTTTATGATGATGAAATGAATGAATAACAAGTGTGTTCCCTTGGAGATTATCTTACCTTCATTATCCATATAATATGAGAAGTTAATCAGTTGAATTATAATATGTTAGCTAACAACTCGCTATCTAAATCTCAATCAAAGCTACAACTCACAGACATTGAATAGAGAATATGAATCATTCAACTCAGAGATAGTAGAATATGAATTAAACAGAATCACTTCAATTAATCATAGCTATGTTCAACTTGATCAAAGATGAGAATCAATCAAAGGATCATTTATGCAGAAATAAGAAATCCAACTCGGTTCCCTACTTCTTTGTCATCTACTTCTCTAATTGTATTAGTAATCATAGAATTAATTATATCAACTTGATACAATTAAATCTAAATTAAAAACACAATAAACTCCCTATTCAGCTCAAGGATTCTGGTTTAGTGTCATCTCCAAGAGAGCACAACAGCTTAGCCTTGCATTGTCTTTTGAACTTCAGCAGCAACAGAAAGCTTAGCAGCAGTCATGATGGAAGAAGAAAGAGAAAATGGAGATGAAATGGATATGCAGAACTTTCCTCTGGTTCTATTGACTAGAACAGAGGAAAGTTGCAGAAGAGAAAATGAAGGTGGAGAGAAAGAGTTATATGTGTCTCCTCTGAATGAACGATGGATGATTCAATGATCCCCCTGCTGTGTATTCTGCATAATATATAGCAGAAGTGTAGGATGGGTGATGACTGAATCTCAGGTACTGATATGGATCTGTGATGTCTGCGTGATTGATTTGGAGGTAATGTGAATGGTGTGAGAAGATGTTGTGTGCGTGAACAGTGCCAGATGTGTGGAGTTCTGTTCTGTTACAGCACATGCTTGATCTCCCACTTGCAATCTGTTATCAGATCTGGATCCAACACGTTCAATCTGTTGTAGCACATGTTCCTGCTGTCAACCCAATTGCTTATGTTATTAGCTCCTAGATCCAGCATATGCATGACTGAATCTATTCTTCTCAGCCATATTTCCCACGTGAAAGCTCTTCTTCAGCAGCCCATGCTTCCATCTCCTCTTGTCCAGCTGTCCTCTCCTTTAAGTCATTCACTGATTAATTTCTGCATTGAAGTTTGGTGGCTACGGTAGGTACATCAAGTTGCGACTTCATTGGCCTGTGATGGAAAATTAGAATAAACAGATTATTTGTTCAATTAATCATTAAAATCTCATCAATTAATTTCCAACTATTCTAATTCTATTTTATTTATTAATTACTCAATTATATTGATAAATGGGGATAGAAATCAATAATAAACTCTTTTTAGCCACACTAAAATCAGTACAAATGAGTTTATCACACATTAAGGCTTGAGTGAAGTAGAGATAAAACTGTTGGCGGTTGATGGCAGTAGGTAGTAGCACTAAATACATTTTCTGATAGTTAGCTTTTTAGCCACAATATCTCCATTTAAATCTGTAATGTAAACAAGCTAGGCAGACGTTGTGAGTGTAATAGATAATGATAAGAAACATATAAGAATGATTACACTAAGATTAATCTGATATGTCAAAATCTGATTTTAAAAATATTTTGAAAATATATCAGTATTTATTGAAGAGTTCATCGATAAGATGGTTTATCGAAGAGGACTTCGATAAAACTTGAATGAAATCCTTAAATATATATTGTACATCTTATCGATAAATGGCCTATTCAAATAGCTTATCGATAAATATCATAACTAAATTAGACTTGGAATAATTTTATTAAAATTGATTTATCGAAGTGTTATTCGAAAAATAGCCTTATCAAATAGTACTTTAAGTCTAAAGTCATACAATAAATCACTCAAAAATCGCAACACTTTAAGTTTGAAGTCAGTGAGTGAAATTTTCTCATACTTATCAAAGTGTTCTTCGATAAATCTTTTTATCGAATAGTATTTCGATAAATTGAGTCTTTAGAAACTTAACAGACCTCATATTTATTAAATAGCATATCGATAAATTGATAAGTTCTTCAAATAGAGAAATTATTTGATTTATTTCATTTATCAAAGGTCTTACCCATTTATCAATTAAGACTTCAATAAATTCTCTTCAAGAATATTTGCACAAAGCTATTTCTGTTTGAAATCTTTATCGATCAACACTCTTATCGATAAATACTTGGATAAATCCTTTCACAAAATACACCGTGTCATTTTCAAATTTATCAAAGGCTTTATCCATAACTAGCCTTATCGAATAAGTCTTCAAAGAGAAATTGTTTCTAAAATAGAGACTCAGAGTTTCTTAATAGTTCATTTATTGTAGGTCTTATTTATAAGGAAACTTATCAAATAGGTCTTCAATAAATATACTTCAGAAACCAATTTTTCACAAATTTATTTCTCATTTATCTAAGAGCTTATCGATAAATGTTCTTTATCAGTTTAAAATTGCTTTTTAAATTCTTTTCTCAATTGTCATCATCAAAACATTAGAGTCTAACATTATCCCCTTTTTTATGATGGCAAAACTTAATTAATGAACTTAATTATAACAAATAAAGAAACTTAGACCAGTCAATGCATTAGAAAAATAAAAATAACAGAAGCAAATAGAAAATTATAGAAGTAAACAAGCGAAGTACTTTCATTAATCAATCAAGTCATAACAAGCAAAAACATAACTACTTTAGTTCATTTCATCTCATCTCTCCCCCTTTTTGTCAATCATAAAAATTGGAGTCTTGGGAGGAAGATTAAGGTTCAGTATTGTGGTAGCAGTTTGCTCAATAGTAGGTGCAACTTGTTAGGTTGGTGGAGTTTGCTGAGAAAGAGGAGTGTTTTCAGATGCAGGAGGAGGATCAATGGTGGGTCCTTGTGGTGGTGGAGAAGGTTGTTTAGTGGAGTTTGAGGAAGGATCTGAGGGAGGACTGCCTCAGTGTTTTGAGGAAGGGTTGGTTGAGAGGTTTGAGTAGAAGGGATGGTAGTATATACAAAAGATTGGGAAGAAGTGGGAGGAATAGTGGTTGTGGTCTGTGGTTCAAAAGAGGAAGGAGGAATTGGATATAGGGAAGCCAAGGTTTCTGGCAGTTGAACTAGGAACAGGAGGAATTTGAGTGTTCTGAGCTGCAGTGTCCTGAGAAAGCTGAGAGGAAGTCTGAGGAAAATGTAGGAGGCCATCAACATAGAAATATGTATAGGAGCCTGTGACCTTGTTCTTTAAGTCCATAACCTCATTGCCTAGAAGCCCAATTACATTCTTCTATATCTCAATGACACTCTTCAGAGACTGGATCTACGCAATGGTAGCCTTTGTGTCTATATGCCATTTCCAAAACCAGCTTATTTTCCAGATTGGCTCTAAATTCATTCAAAATCTGTGCAATGCTATGCACAGTGTTTTGACCACCTTCTTGAATCTAGAGCTGGATATTTTCCTCAAAATTCTTTATCTCTTGCTGGATTATTGTATGCAAGGCAGCTTGTGCAATAGATGGAGCGGTTGTAAGTGCAGTAGATGACTGAGCCTCATCCTGTACTGGTTGCTTCCCCTTTTCCTTCTGTGACTTCTTTCCTCCAACAGCTAGTGGGAGAGAGATTGTCATCCTATGAATCTGCTACCCCAAACCATAGGATCTTTACTTCCTTCTCACCTTTCTCCAAGTAGGATCTGTTGCAGTGAAGGAAGAAAGATACTAGCTGAGGATAAGGAATTGGGGTGGCTTTGGACTTAGTGAAGAAGAAGCACTCATCTCACTATAGATTAGAGCTCCTAATTGATCTTCTCTCTGCTTATAATCTTAGCCATCATCACATAATCTTCCTAGGTCATGTAGGTGAAGCTCCCAGACTTATTTACCATACTCCTTGAATAGATATAGTGGATTATCCTATGATAATCACATATATCTTTCAGGACAAACTTCAGATCCCCAAAAAACTTATCCTCCAGCATTAGGATCTTATGGACCTCTCTCATGGATGGCTCAAGCATAGACTCAAAATTTAAGGTGTTTAAAAGAAGGTTTATGATTTTGGAGTCTAACTTAACTTGTCTCCCCTTAATTCAGTAATCAGATAACTACTTATCAGTTCACTATCATCCCTGGCTTTATTAAAGATCTTGATGTTAAATAAAACCTCTTAACAACATCTGGGAAGTAAGGAAAGTCAATTCTTAGCCAGTTTTGGTAGTGTTTCAGTAGGTTGGATAGATCAAGTTGGGTATTATCATTGTATTTCAAACAATCTAAGTCAACCACAACTACCGACAAAAGTCCCTATGGGCATATTCAACTTTTAACTTGCCCTTGTCTAGCCCCTTATCTAAATTGCCTAAAAGTAGGGCTAAATTAGCGGGTTTGAAGGGAAGAGGGTTGGTTTGAGGATTGGAAGAAAGAGAAGATTCAAAAAAAGATAGAGAGGGAGATCCTGATATACCTTGAGGAGACTCAGTTCTCCTCCCTTGCCATCTGTTTTATCCTCTAGCTTGATGAGACCCCAGCAGTACTGACTACCTTCTAAACACTTACTCGAGATTATCATCAGTGTAAGTGTAGTATGATTCCTCAGATACTGTGGCTAACTGGTGTCTTTTCCTTTTTAAGGCTTGTTGAGCACTTTGTCTGACTGGACTTTCTTGAGTTTGTTCCTGAGCCTGTGGACTCTGTGTAGTAGCAGATGTCGTCACCTTTGGAGGACTTTTATCCTTAACTACCATTGGCTTATACTTCTTCTTGAGCTTTGAGGCACTAGCTTTCTATTTTCCCTTAGTTTTCTCTAGCCCAACCTCTGGAACCGTAGTTCTTGCGATCGCTTATCGAAGAGAGTGAAAAGTAGAGATGATGAGCAGTGATGGATTGCAGCGAGGAATGAGGAAATCTGAGCTTTTTGAAGAGAAATAGGTTTTTGAACGTTAGGGGAACAGTTATAGGAATGTTTAATTGTAGTAGGGAGGTTACGAGAACATTTTTGATCTTTTGGGTTTAGAGAAAGAGAGAGATTTTTGGAGAAAGTTTTCGATGAAATGAGCAGTAATAGTCATATTTTACTTAAATAATTGATATCTTATCGATAAGCTCTTCAAAAAGTACCCTGTTCAAAGTATTTATCGATAAATATTCAAACAATGGTTAGATATTTATCGAATATTTCTTCAATAAATCTACTTATTAATAAGTTGTTCAATAAATAACTTCCGTTTCCACAGAAATCACACAAAATTTATAGAAGAATACTTAGAAAAGCACCTTTATTAAAGTGTTATTCGATTAGAAACATAATTTGTTTTTGACAGAAATATCAAATTTATTGAATAGCTCTTTGATAAATTTATCGAATATGTTCTATAAATTTTGATAATTTTAACACAATTTATCGAAGGACGCTTGGATGAGTGATTTTATTGAAGAATTGATATATAAAAATATCACATAATACTTCACAACTAAAGTTAATTTATCGATAATACCCTTTATTGATAAGATGTTCATTAAATATAAGTTCAAAACACTTCACAGAGTTGTAAAATCATTTGATTCTTATCGAAGTCTACTTCGATAAGTGTCCTTATCGAAGATTTTATCAATAAATTTCTCAAAATAGTTTTAACAAAATCAATAATTTATTGAATAATTGCTTGATAAATACCTTTATTGAGTAATTTATCGATAAACTTCAATGCAATCAGAACATTAACATTCAAGAGAGAATGAAATCTTCTTATCATAATTTCTCTCAATTGCTCAATAAGTTTGGACACTCTTTGGAGCACAAGATTGTTTGAGGTTGCAAAGGGTCACATCCTAAATTTTCCCTGTCTGGATAGGGTAGAGATAGGGAAAAAGAGGTTAGATGATTGGAAGAAAACATAATGGTTAGATGAGGTTTAAAGTTATTACAAAGAGGTTAAGTCATTGAATATAAAGTTAATAAAGAAAAGGACTAAAATGCAAAGATAAAAAGTATTAAGGAAGGTAGAAAAATGTAAAGGGAATTAAATGCAAAGTTTAAAACCTTCTAGGGTCAAGTGTAATTAAGAGAAAATTGAGCCGAAAGTGGCCAAAAATTGCCAGAAAGCATTTGAGTCTGATATCTCACTAGGAGATAGAGAAAAATTTTTAGAGTTGAAGGATTCACACAAAAATTTTATTTGAGGTCCCAAACAACTGATATTGATTTGAAGCTTCGAAAGTTATTCAAATTTTTCATCAGACCTTCTAGACCTAGATATAGATAAAAATTTATAGGAAGGTGCGTCTTGTGAAATTGACGGAACCCCAAAAGGAGCTCTGTGGAAAAAGTTATTCATGTTTTAATAATTTTGACGGAGTTCGCGAACACTTGATATCTAGATCATAAAAATTAAGCAGTAGGTGAGCTGGGCCTGAGTGGGTTCAAAATGGTGCCAAAGAGGGGCCCAGTACATTGAAATAGTAATTCAGTAAAGTTTAGGAAAAATACAAGTACCCGGTTACAGTTATAACTGGGGAATTGATCTGATAGGAGAAATTTTATTAGATATTTATAAGTATCTATTTAAGAAATATTCTCTAGATAAATAATACCATTGGAACACATACGGTATGTTTGGTAGGATGGAAGAGTTTTTAATGGAAGTAGAAGTAGAAGTGGAAATAGAATTAGGCTGAAAATATGCTTTAAAAGAAGCCTGGTAGCCTATCTATTTTAAGCACTTTTTTAGGCTTCTGGGCCTAAAAAATTGGGATATGATAGTCCTTATGGGACCTACCAAAATGCCACTTGTCAGTAATCAAGATGATGTCATGGGTGATGTAAGCCTTGGTGAGAAAGTCATGCAATCTGAGCTGTTCATCGCAATTCAATCTAAACCATCCAATCCATATCACCTCCACTATAAATACCCCCTCCTTCAAGGCACTCCAAGGAAAGAACAAGGAAATGAAGAGAGAGAGAAAGAGAGAAAAAAGAGAAAGGAAGTTGTGGAAAGGAAGGGAGCTGGGGAGATAAGTAAGTTTAGGAGCAAAGGAGAAAACTATGGAATAAGGTATAAGGTAGTGAACTAACCTAACTTATATGCTTGATTGCTTGGATGTTCTATATCTTAGTTGCTTGGCTTGATTATGTGAAGCATGTATGATTGATTGAAGCTCTGTTTCTATTTACGCTATAGCCATATGTTGTAAGTAAGAAACATGGAATCATGCAAATATATCATTATGTAAGCATGATCACTATAAGCACACACATTAGCACCATATCATGTATACATTGTATGGTATTGTTTGCTACTGAGATTTCCTAGAATCTCACCCTCCCATGACCAACCATAATAGGTCAAATATGATGGAATAAGTATACATGAAGAAGAGCTAAAGAGAGAAAGAAGAAAATTAGATAATTGATATTCTAGCATGTATTATATGAATTTCCCATTTATGTAAATAATTTGTAATGAATATTGTACATATTTATTTATATAATAAAATTATATATGATGTTATAGACATGTCTATGGGAAAGTTTGATGATGATTTATGCATGCTAGAATTAATTATGAAATCATGAAAGCAAGTGATTATGATAAAAAACGTAGGTCTTGAAGCAGTTATATTCTTGCTTTAGTTTGACCTTGTAAATGAAGGAGTCTGGCCACAAAATTTGGCAGACATATAGTAGACATCCTAAGCTTCAATTCGATATAAAGTAATACTTATTTGGATATTTGTACAATGAGAAATGATTTTTCAAAGTTAAGGGACCAAATCTGAAAAACAGGGAAAAAGTTTTGATGAACAGTACATTTTAGGGCCCAACTGGCATTGACTTAGTGGGAGAGTGTTCAACAATTTATTTTTCCCTTAAAGAGGATTGAATGATCTTCGCGTAGTAACTTGAACTACTTTCATTCAATTTTTCTAGTATTAATTATTATTTTTTGAAGTCGGTCGCGTGTTTGGAATTTGCACAGGAATAGTAACTCGAAAAGGGTAAAATTCTAGATTGTGCTATTTGACTTCAATAACCTTATAAGTGGTTTCAGATGCTACTGTTTGATCCCTGAAACATAGAAAAGTAAGGTGTTACATTTTTGGTATTAAAGCAAAAGGTTCTAACTTAGAAAATGCTCTGATTTAGTTATGATTACCCTCTCTGAACAAGTTTGTTTGACTTGTTCAAGTTGTTATTGTAAGTATAGGAGATTGTAATTCATAGGTAGAGGTTTGAATCCTTAGTGAATCAGGAGATTTCCTCCCTAGTATGTTATGTGAGGATGGTTGGTTCACTATTTTAGAGGAGGATTCGAACGAGGAATTCAAGGAGGTGAATGCTCTAAGGAAAGTACGACGAACCAAGGGAATTGGCCACGATGAATAAACATATAAAGTTTTAGTCACAACGAGCCAGTATTCTGTTCATGATGAATAAACACAGAGGTGATTACTAGATAAGGTCATGACTTTAGTTACGACTAGTCAGTAGTTTGGTAGTGACAAAAAGGAGCGGCGACTCCTAGATGTTGGTGGAACTCTAGTATGACTTAGTAGACTGCCACTGATAAAAGTCTACAAAGAGTAAGACTAGTGGATGTTTATGTGGATGAGTTTCTGAACCAAGATAGTTTCCCCAATATAGGTTTGGACCCCTCCTATAGTATATATAGATAAGTTTGGTACACTATAACCCGAGCCTTGTAACCTTATGAGTTATTCTTCTAGGATACAACTACGATAGACTGGTTCTAGTCAGCCATCGCCTCCGAGACCTCGTGTTACTTAGAACGATGTGGCTAGATCAAGTGGGACAAAGCTAGGGAACAATTTCCCCTGATGACAAAGGCAGGAGACAACAGTCTAAGGTCAAGGGGCTGGGGAACCTAAGCTGCAAGAGTTAGCTCAAGGTATCTATAGGGGAATTAGTCATGATCACTCAGTGTACCTGAACTTCCTAAGAGTAGCGTCCAGACTCTACAATGACAATGAAGAGGAGGGTAACATCCTCGATGAGGTTTATCGACTAGTGGATTGACACGGGATGTGGGCAAGCTAAATAGTGCGATGCACTGAGAAGCGGATGATCAGTCTAAGGGAATATTCTAACGTAGATCCTCTATGTGATATCTAGGAGTGGATCTACACTGCGAAAGACTTCATTAGGCTAATCTTTCCTAAACAAAAAGATCATAGGCTAAACTGAGGCTTGCCTAGGGACATACCTAGCAGATGGCCTAAGACTAGAGATGTGTAGGATAATAAAGAGAAGACTGCTGTATACTAAGATGATAAAGGCAACCCAAGGAACGGATAGGACTCCAGTGGGATTTGTTTAAATAGGGGCTGCAAGAAGTGGCAACAAGAAGAGAAAGAAATCGGGATTTGGAGAGAGGGCTGAAAACTAAAGAGAAGGTAGGTCAGCTGGTAGGAACGAGCTCGTAACCAAGACCAAAGGAATGTGAACTCAGTGGTAGAGACCACGATGGTAGGCTTGGTGAGGTATGTATGAGAGTATGTTATAGGTGCAATAAGCTGGGACATTTTGCTAGGGAATGTCTATAGAATATGATCAGTGAGAGACCCTAGACTCAGGAAATAGTATTTGTCCTGATTAGAGATGAGGCAAGGAAATCGCCTGAGATGAGTTAATAATCGCTGCTGTGTGAATATGATATCTGACTCAGGTGCCAGTCATTCAAGTGTGATGTTTGACTATATAGGATAATTGAGTCTTCCTATCGGTACTCTGCTAGATGATATTTATGCTTTTACTCCCATTGGCTCAAGGGTGGTTACAACCTATTTATGATTGAATTGTATTGTCCACCACGCACACTGTTGTGCTACACTAGACTTGAAATGCTTGCCTAGTTTATATATTGATATAATTATTTACCTGAATTGGTTGTCATTCCATAATATACCCTTGATTGTAAGTCCTTTCCCATAGTAAAGAGGCCCCATGATTATAAAGTTAAATTGAGTGTTTTTACTGGAGCTTGAGTAGAAAGATGCTTGAGGTATGGTTGCCAGGGGTACATATTTCTTTTCTCAGAGCAACCAAAAGTAGAGAAAGGGATAGATAATATCTCAAAAGATAGAGAGTTCCCTGAAATGTTTTGAAGAACTTTTAGTGGACTACCTCTAGAAAAAGAAAATGTTGAGGTTGTAGTTAACCTCATACCAAGAGCTGGCCCTATTCCTAAACTTCGAATTGAATGGCTCCCAATAAGATGATGGAACTTAAGAAGTAGATAGAGGAGTTTTTGGAGAAAGGATTTACTCGGCCGAGTGTATTGTTGTGGGTAGCTTTGGTACTGTTTGTAAGAAAGAAGGACAATAGTCTTAGATTATGTATAGACTATAGTGAACAATTAGAAAGAGTAAAGAGTAAGTATGCCCAATTAATTAAGGGATCAGGATAAGAGCCTGAGATAAGGCGATAACAAAGAGTTTTATGCTGGGAACTGGAATAAAGAGATGAGAGTGTTTCCAGTACGATTGAATACTCAATCATAGTTATAAATGGGGTTAGATAGTTATCATTGGTATGCCTATCCTAATAAGTATAGGCCCCTTAAGGTTGTGTAACATAGTCAGGAGGAGAGGCTCCCTTTAACAGGGATGAGAGGTATGAATGATGTGCTATGAACAGGCATAGAATAAGTACATGATATTCTGTGAGAGACGGAATGTTAATGCATGGCAACATGTATTTGAGCTACAGTTATGAGAATGATGATGCAGCTTTAAGAGGGGCAGCGTCTAAGTGATGAAAGATATCGCTCTTAAGATAGAGCCGTGTCTAAGAGGTGGATAGTGCAGCTCGAGTTGGAGCCCTGTCCATGAGATAAGATGTACAATTTCTAGCAGTCATGTGCATAATAGCGCCTGTGTAGCTAATAACTATCATTTTAATTATCAAACAAAACTAAGCTAATCAATAGTAAGTAGAGGCTAACCTAGGCCGATTCACAAGGAGCCTAAATGGAAGCTAAGTTCCTAATTAATCTAATGAGGCACAAATTAACAAATTAAGCATATGATTTGTGAGATGAGAAATTGACAAAATTCTGAAAGTAAATCCTATGCTATTGTTTATGCTTTTATGTGTCTATGATGATGAAATGAATCAATGACAAGTGTGTTCCCTTGAAGATTACCTTACCTTCATTATCCATAGAATATGAGAAGTTAATCAATTGAATTAGCTAACAACTCGCCAGCTAAATCTCAATCAAAGCTACAACTCACAGACATTGAATAGAGAATAAGAATCATTCAACTCAGAGATAGAAGAATATAAATTAACAGATACAACTGTACTTTGTTATTGAATCACTCTAATTAATCACAACCATGTTCAACTCGATCAAGGATGAGAATTAATCAAAGATCAATTATGCAGAAATAAGAAATCTAACTCTGTTTCCTACTCCTTTATCATCTACTAACTCTAATTGAATCAGTAAACCAAAAGTAAATACACCAACTTGATACAATTAAATCTGACTTTAAAGACTCAATGAAACTCCCTATTCAGCTCAAGGATTTTGGTTCAGCATCATCTCCAAGAGAGCACAGCAACTTAGCCTTGCATTGCCATCTGAACTCCAGCATTAAACAGAAAGCACAGCAGCAGTCATGGTGGGAGAAGAAATATGAAGATGAAGATGAATATGAGTGCAGAACTTTCCTCTGGTTCTATTGACTAGAATAGAGGAAAGTTACAGAAGAGAAATGGAGATGGAGAGGAAGAGAAGTGTTGGCATGTGGACTGATGGAATGGAGAAGAATGAGAGTGATGTGATGTGTATTCTGTGTGAAGATGAATGATGGATATTCCAGAAAGTGTACTGATGGTGTGATATATAGGAGAAGTGTGTGAATGGTGTGACTGTCAGCTGAGATGGCATGAGAGGGTGTGCAATGAGTGATCGGCCAAGAAGTATGATTCTGTTCAGATCATGTGTGTGTGTGAACAGTAGAATGAGTGCTGATATGATGAGCTGTTATGGAAGTGTGGAATGTGTGAATTCAGTTTTAATTGACTCCCTCTAGCTGTCAGCACATGCCCAATCTGTTACAGCACATGTGTGAATTCCTTCCAGCATGCGATTCTGTTAGCCCACTTGTTCAATCCAGCACATGCTTAAATCTTCTCTTGTTCAACTGTCAACTAACCTCCATCTAATATGTTGATTGGTCACTGTATTCCTGTAATGGAAATTAAAATAACAGATTATTTATCCAATTAATCACTAAAATGATATCAATTAATATCCACTTGTGCTATTTTTATTTTATTTATTAATTGCTCATCATATTAGTAAGTGGGGACAAAATCAATGATAAAACTCTCTTTAAACACTCTAAAAATCAATACAAATATGAGTTTATCAGTAGCTCTGTGTAGTACTGCGCATGGTAGACCTTTGATTGAGTAAAGATAGCAGGTAGCTCTTAATGATATGGTGGTTATGGCATTACATGGTAAGATTATGCATAGATTAAGGAATTTCATAAGTCCTCTCCCATACCATCCATGATTAGTGAAGAATGTTAGTAGCAGGGAAATGATTTATCAAGTTTTGAGATGCCAAACTGGCATGAATAAGAGAAAAAGGGCCAGAGAAGTAAGGACGAGATAAGAAATGTTCATGGGATAGAGGAGATGAGTAGAGTCTAAGTAGATAAAATTGGCTTATGTGAAAAGTCTTGGGAAATTATAGTTGAGTTACCAACTAAGGAAAAGTGGCTAACCTTGTAACTTAGTCCGTTAGTTTTAGGTCTTCCAGAGAATTGTGATACAGTACAATGGAATCGTAGTAGATTATGGAGAATCACAGTTAGATCCTAAGATGGCTCACAAGGAATAGAATTCCAGGGTCAATATAGATCCTAAACAGGTTGAGGTCATCATGGGAAATTTTGGATCGTGGAAAAACCTAGCCTGTGGATTGAATTCCATAATCTTGGGGATTGTGAAAAGGCTTAGGGCGACATCGGAGGATCCTGAGCCGTGAGAAAACCTAGCCTAAGGAAAGGAAAGGAAATAAATGAGTCATGAAGATATGAATACAATACAATATTTCTTTAGGAAGACGATTACTAAGGACAAGATTAAGGTATAGAAGCCTCCCAAGTTGGTTAACTCATACAGAGAGAGTACCCACAATGTTCTCTAGATAGCCTTACTAACTATTAGACCAAACTCAATTTTCTCCTGATCAATAAAAGAGAATTAGAGTTAGTAAATTTATGAGGGATTCAGACTTGTTAAGTCTGTAATGAGAATTCATATAGAATAGAAAAGAATCCCAAATGTCATTAGAATAGACTGAGTATAAGCACATAGATTTTCAAGATGCAGCCAAAATGAGGCTAAAGAGAATGAAAGCTAAACAGACCTATTAGAGATTGAGAAAGGAGGATCTAAGGCAGGGTAATAGCAGGATACGATAATGTGAGTAAGGATATGTTGTGGCATATGGCCTTACAGATCGTAACCTAGCTTTAACCCATTAGCACTCTTTAGTTAAGCGCGCTTAGGCAAGAGTAACCTAATGATAGGTGACCCACTGGGAAGTATAGTATAGTTGGCTTAAATGCCTAGTGGAGGAAGGAATAAGGGATTGAAGTTCCTTGAATCAGATCCAACTAAAGGATCTGAAAGGAAAGACTTAGATTACAGCTTTGCTTTAGGAGGAAGTTAGCAAGGCATAGGAACAAAACCGGCTAAGCGTGATATGATAGAGGTCATCGAGGATTGAAGGACCAAGTTGGTTCACTTGTTGATATAGTAAATGACTAATCTTCCTAAAAAGCTGGAAAACTGTACATAAAGGAAATTGTTAGATATGATAGTGTCCCAAATAGTATAGTGTTCGATAGAGACCCCATATTTACATTTAGTCTCTAGAGGGCTCTGCATGAAAGAAATTGACACTACCCCCAGGTTCAGCACAGTGAATCATTGATAAACTCATATTTGTATTGATTTTTAGAGTATTTAAAGGGAGTTTCATTATTGATTTTATCCCCATTTACCAAAATAATGAGCAATTAATTAATAAAATAAAATTGGAACAGTTGGGAATTAATTGATGTGATTTTAGTGATTAATTGGATAAATAATCTGGTATTTTAATTTCCATTATAGGAATGCAGTGATCAATCAACAGATTAGATGGAGGTTAGTTGACAGCTGAACAAGAGAAGATTTAATCATGTGCTGGATTGAACAAGTAGGTTAACAGAATTACATGCTGGAAGGAATCCACACATGTGCTGTAACAGCTTGGGCATGTGCTGATAGCTTGAGGAAGTCTAATTCAGAACTAAATTCGCACAATCCACACTTCCATAACAACTCATAATATTAGTACCCACTCTACTATTCACGCATGGCACTGTTCACACACACACATGATCTGAACAGAATCACACTTATGGACTGATCACTCATTGCACACCCTCTCATGCCATCTCAGCTGACAGTCACACCATTCACACACTTCTCCTATATATCACACCATTAGCACACTTTCTGATATCATCCAGGATCCATCATTCATCACAATATACAACACACTTCACGCATCACACCACATCACTCTCATTCTTCTCCATTCCATCAGCATTCTATTCCATTTATTCATTCATAACAGATCACATTCCACCCACAAATCCACTCATGCCATCTCCATCTTCTCTCTCCATCTCCATTTCTCTTCTGTAACTTTCCTCTTTTCTAGTTAATAGAACCAAAGGAAAGTCCTGCATCCATTTTCATATTCATCTTTCTTCTTCCACCATGACTGCTGTTGTACCTTCTGTTGCTGCTGAAGTTCATATGGCAATGCAAGGCTAAACTGCTGTGCTCTCTTGGAGATGATGCTGAACCAAAATCCTTGAGTTGAAATAGGGAGTTTATTGTGTCTTTAATTCAGAGTTAATTGTATCAAGTTGATGGAGTTGATTCTGTAATTATTGATGCAATTAGAGTTAGTAGATGACAAAGGAGTAGGGAGCTGAGTTGGATTTCTTATTTCTACATAATTGTTGCTTTGATTGATTCTCATCCTTGTACCGAGTTAGATATGGTTGTGATTAATTAGAGTGATTATATAACAGAGTACAGTTGTATCTGTTTAATTCATCTTCTTCTATCTCTGAGTTGAATGATTCATATTCTCTATTCAATGTCTGCGAGTTGTAGCTTGATTGAGATTTAGCTGACGAGTTGTTAGCTAACATATTCTAATTCAACTGATTAACTCTTGATATTCTGTGGATAATGAAGGTAAGGTAATCTCCAAGGGAATACACTTGTCATTGATTCATTCCATCATCATAAACACCTAAAATCATAAACAGTAGTATAGGATTTACTTTCACATTTAGTTCAAATACCTCATCACACAATTCATCTAATTAACTTGTTAATTTGTAGCTCACTAGATTAATTAGGAACTTAACATCTATTTAGGCTCCTTGTGAATGGACCTAGGTTAGCCTCTACTTACTATTGGTTAGCTTAGTTTTGTTTGGTAATTAAAATGACAGTTACCAATCATTCCTAGATAGATGGATAAATAGTGAGGACTTCCAAGCATTATATGGATGGAAGTGTAGGCCCTCTCTGAGCTGAACTAAATAGAGTAAGAAAAGGATGTGTGGTCTGGGTAATGAAGACCAAACCTCAACTTAGGTATGAGTTGATAAAGTTAAGATGTTAGCGGCACAACATAGACAAAAGAGCTACGCTGAGGTAAGGTAGAAAATATGATTTCTTCACGGCACAACCTAATATTGTGTGGCAGGACAAATTGTCCTATAAGAAGGGACTAGCAAGAATTGCTGACCATAAGGTCAAGCAACTATGAAGTAAGTAGATATCTTGTTCAAGGTGGTATGGAAGAGTTTATCAAAAAATGAGGCAACATGGGAAACAGGGGAAGATATGAAGAAAACATATCTTAGTTAGTTAACTAAGGTACAAATTTTGAGGAAAAATTTATTAAAGGGGCGAAATGTCACATGCCAAGTTTTCCCTATCTGGATAGGGCAGAGATAGGGGAAAAGAGGTTAGGAAGGGATTGTGAAGTTGACCGAAAGAAAAGATAAGGGTTAGATGAGGTTTTAAGTTATTACAAAGAGGTTAAGTCATTGAATATAAAGTTAATAAATAAAGGGACTAAAATACAAAGATAAAAGTATTAAGGAAGGTAGAAAAATTTAAAGGGACTTAAATGCAAAGTTTAAAACCTTCCAGCGGCAACCCATATTTAACCCGAAGATAGAGAAAAATTTTTATAGTTGAATGACGCACACAGAAAGTTTTATTTGAGGTCTCGAACAACTGATATTGATCTGAAGTTTTGAATGTTATTCGAATTTTTTTATTAGACCTTCTGGAACTCATATATAGATGAACATTTACAGGAAGGTGCGTCTTGTGAAACAAGAGGTTAGGGAACTGACAGAACCCCAAAAAAACTATGTGGAGAAAGTTATTTATGTTTTAATGAATTTTGACAGGAGTACGCGGACGCCTGATATTTAGATCATAAAAATTAAGCAGTAGGCGAGCTAGGCTTGAGTGGGTCCAAAATGGAACCAAAAAGGGGCCCAGTACACTGAAACAGAAATTCAGTATATTTTGGAAAAAAATAAGTAGTCGGTTACAATTATGAATAGGGAATTGTTCCCTAGGTAAATAATACTATTGGAACACATAGAAATTATTGGACTAAAGAACAATCTAATAATTAAGGAGAAATCCCTCAACATAGTACAAGATTAGACAAAATTGGACAGAATGTACTGAAGTGCTTTATAGTCTTCCAAACCATGTGAGGTGGCGACATGAGGTGTCCCTATGGGACTGATAAATGTCGTTGCTAATTATCAAACAAAACTAAGCTAACCAATAATAAAGCGGAGGCTAACCTAGGTCAATTCACAAGGAGCCTAGATGGATGCTAAGATACCTAATCAATCAATTAAGCCACAAATTAACAAGTTAAGCAGATGAGTTGTGTTTTGAACTATCAACTAACTTCAGAAAGTAAATCTATTCTATTGTTTCTGTTTTTATGTGATTAAGATGATGAGATGAATGAATGATGACAAGTATGTTCCCTTAGAGATTACCTTACCTTCATTATTCACAGAATATCAAAAGTTATTCAATTGAATTAGAATAGATTAGCTAACAACTCGCTAGCTAAATCTCAATCAAAGCTACAACTCGCAGACATTGAATAGAGAATAGGAATCATTCAACTCAGAGATAGTAGAATATAAATTAAATAGAATCACAGCTATGTTCAACTAGATCAAAGATGAGAATTAATCAAAGGTTCATTAATGCAGAAATAAGAAATCCAATTCGCTTCCCTACTTCTTTGTCATCTACTACTCTAATTGAATCAATAAACCAGAAGTGAACATATCAACTTGATACAATTAAACCTGACTTAAAGACTCAATGACACTCCCTGTTAAGCTCAAGGATTCTGGTTCAGCATCTTCTCCAAGAGAGCACAGCAGCTTAGCCTTGCATTGCTATCTGAACTTCAGCAGCAACAGAGGAAGACACAGTAGTAGTCATGTGGAAATGGAAGGAGAAGATAGAGATAATGAGTTGCAGAACTTTCCTCTGGTTCTATTGACTAGAACAGAGGAAAGTTGCAGAAGAGAAATGGAGATGGAGGAAGAGAGAGATGGTGTATGTGAGATGAGATGGAATGATGGATGGAATATGTGAATAGTGAGAAGTGTGAGAAGAGTGATCTGTCTCTATGCGTGAATGTGTGGGGTGTAAGAGTATGAATCTCTGCTATGTAATCTGTGTAATATATAGGAGAAGTGTGGGATGGGTGATCAGATGCATGAACCAATCTCTTCTTTAGTCCACTTGCTTCTGTTAGCACATGTCAATTCTGTTTACAGTACATACTCCCCACTTGCTGTCATTAACTTGCTCATTCTGTTCAGATAGAGTATGTTGATGTGTGAACAGTACCAGATGCATGAACAGTGCTCCCTTATGTGCCAGCTCATGCATGATCTCCCACTTGCAATCTCTTGTTTGTAGTCTGTTAAGTCCAGCTATGCAATTCATCACATGTTTAAATCACCTTCTGTCCAGCTGTTCCTTCTGTCATTTGCTGATTGATCTCTGCCTTGAAGTTTGGTCGCTACGTTAGGTACTTCAGGTCGCGACTAATATTTACAGAGAACGCTTCTTCTTTGCTGATTGATGTATGGTCACGACGGTGAGTACATAATGTCGCAACTGAATTCCACAGGGATGCTCTACTTTGCTGATTGATTGTTGTGTTGACCTGAAATGGACATTTAATAGATTATTTATCCAATTAAACACTAAAATCATATCGTTTAAATTCTTAATTGTCCAATTTCATATTGTTAACTAATTTGCTCAATATAGTAGTAAATATGGATAGAATCACTAATAAACTCTCTTTTAACACCTTGAAAATCATTACAAATATGAGTTTATTAACTATGGGACCCACCTAAATGCCACTTGTCCCTTGATGATGTCACCTAGTGAAGTAATCAAGATGATGTCATGGGTGATGCAAGCCTTACTTGGTGAGAAAGTCATGTGATCTGAGCTATTCATCGTGATTCAATCTTGACATCCAATCCACTTCACCTCCATTATAAATACCACCTCCTTCAAGACACTCCATGGCAAGCACAAGGAAAGGAAGAGAGAGAGAGGAAAAAAGAGAAAGAAAGGAAGCTGTGGAAAGTAAGGGAGTTAGGGAGATAAGTAAGTTTAGGAGCAAAGGAGAAAAGTATGGTATAAGGTAGTGAACTTACCTAACTTGTAAGCTTGATTGCTTGGGTGTTCTAAGTCTTGGTTGCTTGGCTAGATTATGTGAAGCATTATGATTGATTGAAGCTCTGTTTCTTTTTATGCTATGGCCATATGTTGTAAGAAACATGGAAGTATGCAAATATATCATTATGCAAGCATGATCACTATAAGCACACTCATTTGCACTAAGCGTTATCCTGTATACATTGTGTGGCATTATTTGCTACAAGATTCCCTAGAATCTCACCCTCCCATGACCAACCATAATAGGCAAAATATGATGGAAGAAGTATGCATGAAGAAGACCTAAGGAGAGAAAGAAGAAACGTAGACAAGTTGATATTCTAGCATATATTATATGAATTTCCTATTTATGTAAATAATTTGTAATAAATATAGTACATTTTATTTATGTAATAAAATTGTATATGATGTTATAGACATGTCTATGGGAAAGTTTGATTATAATTTATGCATGCAAGAATTAATTATGAAATCATGAAAGCAAGTGATCATGATAAAAATGTAGGTCTTGAAGCAGTTGTTTACCGGGTTCAGTTTGCTTAGTAAATGAAGGAGTTTGGCCACTAAATTTAGGAAATATATAATAGACATACTAAGCTTCGATTCTATATAAAGTACACCTTATTTGGATGTTTGCACGATGGGAAATGATTTTTCAAATTTAAGGGACCAATCTGGAAAACAGGGAAAACATTATGCATGAGGTTTCTGCAAGGTCTTCTCAAGATCATAATACTCTATCTTCTCAAGTTGCTGCTATGAATGCTCAGATCAACAACTTAGCTCCTCAATTGAGCAATACACATGTTCAGAGCCCATACTCTCAAGCTCTAGTTGCTCCTAGTTGTCAGCTTTGTTCATCTCCAATGCACACCAGTGCTAATTGTCCTTCACACTATGAGGAAGTCTCAGCCATTTATCAAGGCAGACCAAACCAGTATCTACAAAGGAATCCATACTCCAACACATACAATGAAGGATGGAGAGATCATCCCAATTTCAGATGGAGGGATGGAAGTGGAGACAGAAATGTTGGGCCAAACAGATTCAACAATGACAAGCAAGTGGCTGAATCTTCTAGAGCTATAGAAGTGTCTACTTCTACAAAGGATGATGGAATTTCTGAGATACTCAAGAGCATAACTATGATGAATTCAAATATAAATTCTATCAACGCAAACTTCATCTCTAACTTTAAGGACTTGAGATCTACTGTGGAGAGCAATCTAGCAAAGACAAACTCTAAATTTGCTGCTTTGGAGAATATAATTGAACAGTGGGAAACCCACACATCAAACATGAATAGCTATGTATCACAGCTAGCTAATTCAGTAAGTGATGTTCAGGCAAGGATCAATGGGGATCTACCTTCAAATACAGTTGTTAACCCTAAAACTGTGAATGCTATAAATCTGCAAAGTGAACAGCAAGTTGGGGAATAAGTTACTGATGCTAGAAATGAAGAGGAAGGTGAGGTGGACACTGATTCCAGCAGTCTAATGAAGAATAGCATTGAGAATCCTGAAGACAAGAAGGAAGCACAACTCCTTGAGAAGGAAGAGGATACAGAAAGACAAAATACTTCTACACAAGATTCTAAGGGTTATGGACATCTAAACAGAAAGGAAACTGAGCTGCTGAAAACTATTGATACTGAGTCAAGACATCCTAATGAGGATACAACTGAAGCAACACCATCAGTAGTAAGTTCAGAGCTCAAGCAGGAAGAAACTCACTCTAATTCAGCTAAGAAAGAAGTGGACCTGAAGGATTTAATTTTCCAAAGGAACTCATGAGCAGCAAGGAAGTCTTAAAGGAGCAGAACAAAGAAATCATTGATTGTTTCAGCAAGATTGAAGTAAATATGCCTATACTAGAGAGGGTGCAGAGAGTACCAAAATATGCAAAATGTTTGAATGAGAGTTGTCAGCTTCTGCAACCACAGGAAAAGAGACAAACCTAATGAACTGGTACAAGTGGGACCCAAAGCTTCTGCACTTTTCAAAGCTCAATTTCCAGTGAAGTGTCAAGATCCAAGTGCATTTTCCATTCCCTGCACAATTGGTAAGATAACTGTTTCTAGAGCATTATTAGACTTAGGTGCTGCTATTAATTTGATACCTAGTTCAGTTTATCATTCTTTAAATGTGAATTTGATTAAACCAACTAAGGTGTTAGCTCAATTAGCTGATAAGAGTATTATAAATCCTAAGGAAATCTTAGAAGACATTCTAGTTCAAGTTAAGGACCTTGTTTTCCTTGTGGACTTTTATGTTTTTGATATGACAAATAAATCTCTTGATGATAGTACTCTTATTCTAGGGAGGCCATTCTTGAAGACAGCTAACACCATGATTTACATGAAAGAGGGAATTATTAAAATGGAATTTGGTGGGCACATAATTCAGTTTAACATGTATAGACACCCACATCAGGATCACTCACTGTTAGGCTTAAGGGCAATTAATACATATAAAGAAGAGGCTAAAGAGGAACATAAATTATTGCTGCAAAATTCTGATAAGCTTAAAGGTGATATGCTTGAATCTGAAATGTCTTTTTCTGCTACTGACCCTTTGAATAAAGGCTTTGGAAAGAACCAACATGATAAATTTGCAGGAAAAGACATAGTTGTTGAGAATTTCACTACAAGGATAGAACTAGATAATACAGCAGTTACATCAACAAGACCATTTCCATTATCTGTTGGCTATGCCTATATTCTATTAGCTGTGGATTATCTCTCAAGATGGGTAAAGGCTATACCAACAATGCAGTATGAAGCAGATGGTACTGCAGTATAGGTCAATGGCCATCCATGGAAGCTGTACAAGGAAAACTTCAAACCCCCATAACATTCAGGTTGTCTCCTTCCTTGTTTCCCCACTTACAATAGTCTGCTTTAATCAATTTTATTATATACTTGAGCTATATTTGTTGATTAAGTATGGGGGAGGAGACCAAATCAGTAGGGTAGATAAATACTTCCATTAATAAATCAAAGATTATGGTTTAGTGTTGTCAATATTACTGCTGCCTTTGCATGTGTTCATTATTTTTTCACATTGAGGACAACGTAGAATTTAAGTGTGGGGAGGATGAGCTTTATTGAGTGAGATGGGTGAATGAAAATCAGATAATTGCTATGATTTTGTGAATTTTGGTCGCGACCTTATGTTGTTTTTGTCACGACTAATGTGTGCAAATTGTCAAAATTTCTTCTATGTGAAGACAAGTCGCAACCATTGCTTATTTTTGTCGAGACCAAAAGCTCATATTTTCTGATATTTACTTATCTGTGATGATTAGTCGTGGTCTGTGCTTAACTTTGTCGTGACTGGAACTCTGTGAATTTTGGTCGTGACTGAATTGTCTATTGTGTCGCGACTGGAACTCTCTGTGAATTTTGGTCGCCACTAGATTTTCATTTGGTCGCGGCTAGTACATATGTGTTTAACAGGTTTACTCTCGGTGATTTTGAGTCGCGACCAATGTCCATTTACGTCGCGACCAATATTCTCTATTTTTTGAAAAATTCTTCTCTATGTAAAACAGTCGCGACGTTATGTCCATTTTGTCGCGACTAACATTGATCATCTGCTGAAAAATCCTTCTATTTCATTCTGATTGGTGCTTGGTTTTTGGAATTTACTATCATGGATTCAAAATTAAACTTTGAACATATACTTTTGACATTGGCAAGCTTGATGAAGTGTTAGTTGCTTGTTTCATTAATTCACTACTAGAAATTGTGCATCATGAATGATTAATCTCATGTATTTTGTTTAAAATTCATGCAATCTAGTCATGT